>OX463244.1:36818158-38068158 GCA_949820135.1 Sylvilagus floridanus
TTTTCATTAGGTTATTAAACATACTGTTACAACATCACAGTTTTATTTAATAATGTGCTACCTATTACACAGAAGAGTATTTAAAACACTATGCTTCCTGATTTTATTTCATATTGTTTTTGCCCTCTTTCCTTTCATTAATGCATTTTTTTTTGACAGGTAGAGTGGACAGAGAGAGAGATGGAGACAGAGAGAAAGGTCTTACTTTGTCATTGGTTCAACCTCCAATGGCCGCCGTGGCCAGCACGCTGCAGCCGGCGCACCTTGCTGATCCGAAGGCAGGAGTGAGGTGCTTTTCCTGGTCTCCCATGGGGTGCAGGGCCCAAGCACTTGGGCCATCCTCCACTGCAATCCCTGGCCACAGCAGAGAGCTGGCCTGGAAGAGGGGCAACCAGGACAGAATCCGGCGCCCCGACCAGGACTAGAACCTGGTGTGCCGGCGCCACAAGGTGGAGGATTAGCCCATTAATGCATTTCTAACATATGGCTGGATGCCCATGGACTGAAAAAAATCCTGTAATGTATTATTTAATCATTTCACTTTGGATATCCAAGTTTTCTTATATTAGGCTAATTCATTTCCATAATACAACATTGCAAAATTCAAGTAAAGCTTGTTGACCATGAATCCTTGGCCACAGTAATGAGAGCAGGGAAGGGAAACTCACTCAAACTGTGTAATTTGGGTGCTCTCTCACTCACAGGGTATTTGAAATGAGATCTGGATGAATGTGTTGGACATCTGATTCATTCAATTGATTCCAATAAAAAAGGGTCTACTTCGGGGCGGGCACTGTGGCTTAGTGGGTAAAGCTGCCACTGGCAGTGCCGGCATCCAATACGGGTAGAAGTTTGAGTCCCTACTGTTCTAGCTCGCTGCTATGGCCTGAGAAGGCAGTAGAGGATGGTCCAAGTCCTTGATCCTCTGCACCTGTGTGGGAGACCCTATGGAAGCTCCTGGCTCCTGGCTTCAGATCTGTACAGCTCCCGCCATTTTCGTCATTTGGGGAGTGAACTAGCAGATGAAAGATATCTCTCCCTCTCTCTGCCTCTGCCTCTGACTATCTGTACTGTAGCTCTGCCTTTCAAATAGATCTTTAAAAAAAAAAAAAAAGGGTGTGTATACTTCAAAGGTCTTAAGTGAGAATTTGATAATCATATTCTTGGGGCTATTTGTAAATCTTTCCTTAGATTCAGGTTGATACAAAGCTCACTTCAAATAATACATTTTCCATAAGCTATTTTTATTTACTTTGAGTTTCTTAGAAACAAAATAACATGCATTTTATACTATCAAAGTAATTCTTTCACAAACTGATGTCAAGATCTTCTCAGATTAAGAAGAAAAAAGGAAAAAAAAAGAAAAAAGTAAAGGTGTTTTTTTCTTCTTAATGTTTGTTGAACTCTTTACTTAGTATAGGGTTAATCTTATGACTATAAAGTAAACTGAAAATAGATCATTGTAAAAATTAAGACGGAATAGAGAGGCAGGAGGCAGAGAGTTGGGAGCACAGGAGGGAGGGAGGGTAGGGTGGGAAGTATCACTATGTTCCTAAATCTGTACATATGCAATTTGTGAAATTTGATCCTCATAAAAAATTTTAAAAATAAATTTTGTTAAAAAGATAAAAAGAAAAGAAGAGGGAGGGTGGGAAGATACAGTGGGAAGTATTGTTATACTCTTAAAATTAAATATATGAAATACATGAAATGTTTTACCTTTATATAAATAAAAATGAAAAAAGCAAAGGGAAGAATTTTAACAAGCATTTTTCAAAAGAATAAATTCAAATGACCAACAAATAAAAATGCTCAGGGTCACTATCCATCATGGAAATACATATAAAAAGATATTGTCGGCCGGCGCCGTGGCTCAACAGGCTAATCCTCCGCCTTGCGGCGCCGGCACACCGGGTTCTAGTCCCGGTCGGGGCGCCGGATTCTGTCCCGGTTGCCCCTCTTCCAGGCCAGCCCTCTGCTGTGGCCCGGGAGTGCAGTGGAGGATGGCCCAAGTGCTTGGGCCCTGCACCCCATGGGGAGACCAGGAAAAGCTCCTGGCTCCTGGCTCCTGCCATCGGACGAGCGTGGTGCGCCGGCCGCAGCGGCCATTGGAGGGTGAACCAACGGCAAAAGGAAGACCTTTCTCTCTGTCTCTCTCTCTCACTGTCCACTCTGCCTGTAAAAAAAAAAAAAAAAAAAAAAAAAAAAAAAAAAAAAAAGATATTGTCTCACTCCAGTTTGAATGACTCTTATCCAAAAATGTAAAAGAAATAACAAATGCTAGAAAGGTTATGAAAAACGGGTATCCTACTACATTGTTAATGGGAACGTACATTAGTACAAACATTACAGAAAATAATATGGAGATTCTTCGAAAAAAAAATGGATCTATACTATTAGCCTAGCGCTCTCACTTCTGAGAATATATTCAAAGGAAAAGAAGTTAGCATACAAAAAAGATTCCTGAACTCACATGTTTATAGCAGTATAATACACAGTAACAAAGATATGGAATCAACATTGATATCCTTCAGCTAATGATTGGATAAAGAAAATATGGTATATATTCACCATAGTATATCGATAAAAATAATGAAATACTGATATCAGCAAAAAAAAATGGATAGAACTGGAGATTGCTATGCTAAGAGAAATAAGCCAGATTCAGAAAGACTAATAATATGTTTTCTCTCACAGAAGTGATGTTATATACATATATATTTTTTCTCTCACATTATGTAGATGTTATATTATTTGGTCTTTATTGAATTATATAACCTACATATACAACCTTCTTTCTTTGATTTATGATCATTGTTATAAATCCTACATATGTAATATGTATGTCCATGTTTTAAAGAAAAAATAGTATATATGTGTATGCATATGATCTCTACATAAGAAATAAATGTGGGAAAATGCTAACGTTGTTTAAAAAAAAGATCTGCTCATATTAAAATAATAAGTGCACTGCCATCTCTTTAAAGAGAAATATCCAGCCAATATTTTCATTATATACTTTTTAGATTATGATAATTATTTGAATGATTCCATCTATATTAAAAAGAAAATACTGTCACCAGATTTTAAGCTTCAGACAAAATATTGTGTCATATCGCTAATTTAATAGCTCAAATAATGATCCATTTCTGTCATTCTGCAATTATATTCCCATTTTTTCAAACATTGCTGCAAAAGCAGCGGTCATCTTATTGTCCTGAACAATATAATATAATCTGGAATACACACTGAGACATAGAAAATGTATATTTAAAGGAATAACTTGAAAATGAGGATACAGTATTTTTTCACTTTGTGTTTCTGTGTGGGTGCAAACTGATGAAATCTTTACATACTATAATATTAAATCGATCTTCTGTGTATAAAGATAATTGCAAATGATTAAAAAATCTTGGTGTTAAAATGGAAATTGCATAGATAATTAATCAATTCTTTAAAAAAAATCATGTAGGATCTCTGTCCTTAATGTACTGTACATTGTGAATTAATACTATAACTAGTACTCCAACAATAATTTCAGTTTGTGTCTCTATGTGAGGGCAAACTGTTGAAATCTTTACATAATATGTTCTAAACTGATCTTCTGTGTATAAAGAGAATTGAAAAAGAATCTTGATGTGAACAGAAGGGGAGAGGGAGCGGGAGCGGGAGAGGGGAGGGTAGCGGGAGGGAGGGAAGTTGTGGGGGGGGCCATTGGAATTCATAAGCTATACTTTGGAAATTTATATTCTTTAAATAAAAGCTAAAAAAAAAAAAAAGAAAATGAGGATACGCTGGTGTTGAGGCACAGCAGGTTAAGCTATCTCTCTCAATGAGGACATCCCATAAGAGAGTGCGAGTTTGAATCTCAGCCATTCCTCTCCCAATTCTGCTTCTTGTGAAGATAGCGAAGGATGACTCATGTGTACGTGCCCTGCCACTCATTTGGGAGACGAGGATGGAGGTTTTGGCTCTTAAAATTGGCCTGGCCTAGACTCAGCTCTTGTGACCATTAAGGGAGTGAACAGAAGAAGGAAGATTTCTTTTTTTCTCTCTTTCCGTCCCTCTATCCCTGTCACTTAGCCTTTCAAGTAAGTAAATAAATCTTAAAACATCTTAGAATGTTGGTGCTCAAGTTAAGCCATCACCTACAATGCCAGAATCACATACGGGGGTTGGTTCCTGTCCTGGCTGTTCCACTTCTGATCCAGCTGCTAATAGCGTGGGAAAGGCAGAAGATGATGGCACGATTGTTTGGGCCCCTGCTAACCATTTGGGAGATGCAAATGAAGATCATGGATCCTGGCTTTAGCCTGGCTCAGACCTGGCCATTGTGACTATCTGGGAAGTGAACCAGCAGATGGAAGATCTCACTCTTTCTCTCCTTCTGTCACTCTAAGTCTTTCAGATAAACAAATAAAGCTTTAACACCAAAAACAAACAAACAAAAAACAAAACCTAGAATTTTGGGCATAGAAAAATATATTTGAATTTATCAAATATAACATTATTTAAAGATTTGAAAGGGTGTCTCAAAAAATTTCCATCAGCAGATAAATGGCTACCTGATCCATAAATTGTTGCATATGTAAAATAAAATGTGCACAACTATAATCAGGAACAGAAAGGTCCAAGAAAAAAATATATGAGTCTGTATTCTCTATAGGAAAACAAATAGGATATCTGTATGAAGACACTGAAAAGCCTATGACCTCTCACCTGCAAATCTGAGAACCAGAAATGTAAGTGTTGCAATTCTAGTCCCAGGCTGAAGGTGTAAGAATCAGAGGAGGAGATAATATAAATCTCAGTGTAAAGTCACCTAAAGACAATATTTTGGGCCAGCGCTGTGGTGTAGTGGGTAAAGCCACTACCTGCAGTGCTAGCATCCCATATGGGCGCCAGTTTGAGTCTCAGCTGCTCCACTCCAATTCAGCTCTCTTACATGGCCTGGGACGACAATAGAAGATGGCCAAAGTCCTTGGGTCCTTGCACCCATGTGGGAGACCCAGAAGAAGCTCCTGGCTCCTGGCTTCAGGTCGGCTCAACACCAGCCACTGCAGCCATTTGGAGAGTGAACTAGTGGATGGAAGACTTTCTTTCTCTCTCTCTCTCTCTCTCTCTCTCTCTCTTTTTCTCTCTGCCTCTGCAACATCAAGCAGAAAGCAGAATGGTGTGAATTCCTTCTTCCTCATATTATTTTTTATTCTATTCATGCCCTGACAAGATTGGAGGACAATCTACTTGGTTGAGTCCACAGATTCAAGTGAAACCCTCTCAAAGATGCATCCAGAAGTAATGTTTAATTTGAACCCTGACTGCTGAAATAAACACCTAAAGTCAGCTATCATCAATGAGAAAAGCAATTGTCCATTGACAGGTTTGTCCTACAAGGAACACGGGTAGTTACGATAGATCATGGGCCTGTGGAAAATAGGAAAGTGAGGAAGGCAATTTGAATAAATACATCTAATCATATTGGTAGTTGGAAATTTACACGTGGTACAATTTTGTTTCAGATCCCATAAAAGTTCATTCCTGGGTATTTGAGGTACCAAATAACGATGACATTATTCTCAAACTTCTAGAGGAATGTTTCATTCAGATTTTCAAATTCTATTGGGATTACAATAAAGACTTATTCCTCTAAGTAGGAAATTTACAATCAAATCAAGGTGTTAGAACTGATGCAAAGAGGGGCCTGCACCGTAGCTCACTTGGTTAATCCTCCGCCTGTGGCGCTAGCATCCCATATAGGCACCTGGTTCTAGTCCAGGTCACTCCTCTAGCAGTCCAGCTCTCTGCTGTGCCTGGGAGGGCAGTGGAGGATAGCCCAAGTGGCTTTGGATTGGCGCAGCGCCGGCTGTAGCGGCCATTTGGGGAGTGAACTAACAGAAGGAAGACCTTTCTCCTTCTCTCTCTCTCTCTCTCTCTCTCTCTCTCTCTGTCTCTCACTGAATATATCTCTACCTGTCAAATTAAGAAAGAAAAAAAAAAACTGATGCAAAGAGCAGAATATTATAAAATGTGAAATGTTAAATAAAGTGAAATCATTAATAAAAACAACCTGTTTTCCATATGTATGGTTGTGATTTCTTCATTATAACAACAAATGTCTTGTTTTATATTCTTAAGCTTTTTGGAAAATGAATTTACACAAATGTAGATCTGCTTTTTCTTTTTTAACATCCAAGGTTCCCTTTTATACTTCTTCTTTAATCACGCTGGATCTTATGTGTATAAGAGAAAAGAAATAGGCCTGCGCTGTGGCTCAACAGGCTAATCCTCCACCTTGTGGCGCCGGCACACCGGGTTCTAGTCCCGGTCGGGGCGCCGGATTCTGTCCTGGTTGCCCCTCTTCCAGGCCAGCCCTCTGCTGTGGCCCAGGAGTGCAGTGGAGGATGGCCCAGGTGCTTGGGCCCTGCACCCCGTGGGAGACCAGGATAAGCACCTAGCACCTGGCTCCTGCTGTCGATGAGCACGGTGCGCCGGCCGCAGCGCGCTGTCCGCGGCAGCCATTGGAGGGTGAACCAACGGCAAAGGAGGACCTTTCTCTCTGTCTCTCTCTCTCGCTGTCCACTCTGCCTGTCAAAAAAAAAAAAAAAAAAAAAAGAGAAAAGAAATATTCAGGAATAGTTTTAAGGGTGTTTTAGACATCTTTTCTATTTGACCACAGCAAGAGGAATGCAATCAATTTTGAGAAGAATTTCAAACTAAAGCAGCCAAAATAATATGCTGCCTGAGATCGATAGAAGCTATGCTTCACACATTATCATTTTCCATTTCACTTTGTATCTCCTGGTTGTTGCTGTGCTGAGTCCTAAGTGTCAATTTGACAATCTGCTTTTCATTTTGAGTGTTGTGATCTAAAAGCAGTTAACTTTGCAGAGAGAAATGCTTACTCTATCAAATATAGATGGTCATCTCATTACTCTTACTTTGTTTGAATATCTTTAATTCTTAAATATTATTTGAAAATAATGTTTGATAACTTATTCTTAAAATAATCATTTATTTATTTATTTTGATTTGAATGAGTATGTATTTTTTAACTTTTATTTAATAAATACAAATTTCCAAAGTACAGCTTTTGGATTATAGTGGCTTCCTCCCCCCCATAGCTTCTCTCCCAACTGCAACCATCCCATCTCCTGCTCCCTCTCCCATCCCATTCACATCAAGATTCATTTTCAATTTTCTTTGCATACAGAAGAGCAATTTAGCATATATTAAGTAAAGATTTCAACAGTTTGCACCCACACAGAAACACAAAGTGTAAAGTACTGTTTGAGTACTAGTTATAGCATTAATCTACATTGTAAAACACATTAAGGACAGAGATCCTACATGGGGAGTAAGTGCACAGTGACTCCTGTTGTTGATTTAACAAATGACACTATAGTTTATGGTGTCAGTAATCACCCTAGGCTCTTGTCATGAGTTGCCAAGGCTATGGAAGCCTTTTGAGATCACTAACTCCAATCTTATTTAGACAAGTTCATAATCAAAGTGGAAGTTTTCTCCTCCCTTCAGAGAAAGGTACCTCCTTCTTTGATGGCCCGTTCTATCCAATGGGATCTCACTTGCAGAGATCTTTCATATAGGTTTTTTTTTTCTTTTTCATTTTGCCAGAGTGTCTTGGCTTTCCATGGCTATAATACTCTCATGAGCTCTTCAGCCAGATGAGAATGCCTTAAGGGCTGATTCTGAGGCCAGAGTGCTATTTAGGACATCTGCCATACTATGAGTCTGCTGTGTATTCCACTTCCCATGTTGGATCATTCTCTCTCTTTTAATTCTATCAGTTAGTATTAGCAGACACTAGTCTTATTTATGTAATCCCTTTGCCTCTTAAACATTTCATTATGGTCAATTATGAACTGAAACTGATCACTTTGACTAGTGAGATGGCATTGGTACATGCCACCTTGATGGGATTGTATTGGAATCCCCTGGCATGTTTCTATCTCTACTGTTTGGGGCAAGTTGATTGAGCATGTCCCAAACTGTACATCTCCTCCCTCTCTCCCTCTCTTATTCCTGCACTTATATTTAACAGGGATCACTTTTCAGTTAAAATTTAAACACCTAAGAATAATTGTGTGTTAGTTAAAGAGTTCAACCAATATTATTAAGAAGAACAAAAAATACTAAAAGGGATAAAGCATTAAGTTGTTTATGGACATTCAAGACAAGGGCTGATTAAATCACTGTTTCTCATAGTGTCCATTTCACTACAACAGGTTTTCCTTTTGGTGCTCAGTAAGTTATCACTGATCAGGGAGAACATATGATATTTGTCCTTTTGGGACTGGCTTATTTCACTCAGCATGATGTTCTCCAGATTCCTCCATTTTGTTGCAAATGACCAGATTTCATTTTTTTTTTTTTACTGCTGTATAGTATTCTGTATAGTACATATCTCATAATTTCTTTACCCAGTCTTCTGTTGATAGGCATTTAGGTTGATTCCAGGTCTCAGCTATTGTGAATTGAGCTGCAATAAACATTAAGGTGCAGACCGCTTTTTTGTTACCAATTTAATTTCCTTTGGGTGAATTCCAAGGATTGGGATGGCTGGGTTGTATGGTGGGGTTATATTCATGTTTCTGAGGAATCTAGAGACTGGCTTCCATAGTGGCTTTACCAGTTTGCATTCCCACCAGCAGTGGATTAGTGAGCCTTTTTACCCGCATCCTCACCAGCATCTGTTGGTAGATTTCTGAATGTGAGCCATTCTCACCGGGGTGAGGTGAAACCTCATTGTAGTTTTAATTTGCATTTCCCTGATTGCTAGTAATCCTGAACATTTTTTCATGGTCTGTTGGCCATTTGGATTTCCTCTTTTGAAAAATGTCTGTTTAGGTCCTTGGGCCATCTCTTAAGTGCGTTGTTTGTTTTGTTGTTGTGGAGTTTCTTGATCTCTTTGTAGATTCTGGTTATTAATCCTTTATTGGTTGCATAGTTTGCATATATTTTTTCCCATTATGTGGATTGCTTCTTCACTTTCCTGACAGTTTCTTTTGAAGTACAGAAACTTCTCAATTTGATGCAATCCCAAATGTTGGTTTTGGCTTTGACTGCCTATGACTCCGGGTCTTTTCCAAGAAGTCTTTGCCTATGCCTATATCTTGCAGGGTTTCTCCAATGTTCTCTAATAATTTGATGGTGTTGGATCATAGATTTAGATCTTTAACCGATGTTGAGTGAATTTTTGTGTAAGGTGTAAGGTAGGGGTCTTGCTTCATACTTCTGCATGTGGAAATCCAGTTTTCCCAGCAGCATTTGCTGAATAGACTGTCTTTGCTCCAGGAATTGGTTTTGGATCCTTCATCAAATATAAATTGGCTGTAGATGTTTTGGTTGATTTCTGGTGTTTCTATTCTCTTCCATTGGTCTATCCATCTGTTTCTTTACCAGTACCATGCTGTTTTGATTACAGCTGTCCTGTAGTATGTCCTGAATCTATTCTGATGTCTCCGGCTTTGTTTCTGTTGTACAAGATTGCTTTAGCTATTTGAGGTCCCCTGGGCATCCATATGAATTTCAGCATCATTTTTTTCTCGATCTGTGAAAAATGTCTTTGGTATTTTGAATGGTATCACATTGAATCTATAGATTGCTTTTGGGAGAATGGACATTTTGATGACATTGATTCTTCCAACCCATGAGCATGGCAGATTTTTTCATTTTTTGGTATCCTCTTCTATTTCTTTCTTTAATATTTTTTAATTCTCATCGTAGAGATTTTTAACACGCTTGGTTAATTTTATGCCAAGGTATTTGTTTTTGTAGCTCTTGTGAATGGGATTGATCTTAGAAGTGCTTTTTCAGCCATGGCATTGTCTGCGTATACAACGACTGTTGATTTGCGTGCATCAATTTTTATATCCTGCTACTTTGTCAAATTCTTCTATGAGTTCCAGTAGTCTCCTAGTAGAGTTCTTTGGATCCCATCTATAAAGAATCATATCATCTGCAAAGAGGGATAGTTTGACTTCCTTCCCAATTTGTATTCCCTTAATATCTTTTTCTTGCCTGATGGCTCTGGCTAAGACTTCCAGACCATATTGAATAGCAGTAGTGAGAGTGGGCATGCCTGTCTGGTACCAGATCTCAGTTGAAATGCTTCCACCATTTCCCCATTCGATAGGATGCTGGCCGTGGGTTTTTCATAAATTGCTTTGATTATATTGAATAGGACGCCGGCCGTGGGTTTTTCATAAATTGCTTTGATTGTATTGAGGAATGTTCCCTCTATACTCAATTTGCTTAGAGTTTTCATCATGAAAGTGTGTTGTATTTAATCAAATGCTTTCTCTGCATCTATTGAGATAATTATATGGTTTTTCTTCTGCAGTTTTTAATGTGGTGCTTCACATTGATTGATTTGCAAAAGTTGAAGCATCCCTGCATACCAAGGATAAATCCCACTTGGTCTGGGTGGTTGATCTTTCTGATGTTTTCTTGCATTCTATTAGCTAGAATTTTATTGAGGATTTTTGTGTCTATGTTCATCAGGGATATTGGTCTGTAATTTTCTTTCAATGCTGCATCTTTTTCAGGCTTAGGGATTAAGTTGATGCTGGCTTCACAGAAAGAATTTGGGAGGATTCCATCTTTTTTGATTGTTCTGAATAGTTTGAGAAGAATTGGAGTTAGTAATTCTTGAAATTTTTGGGTAGAGTTCAGCAGTGAATCCATCCAGTCCTGGGCATTTCTTTGTTGGGAGTGACTTTATTTATTTATTTATTTTTTGACAGGCAGAGTGAGACAGTGAGAGAGAGAGAGAGGGAGAGAGAGAGAAAGGTCTTCCTTTTTCCTTTGGTTCATTCCCCCCCACCCCCCAGCCCCAAGTGGCTGCTATGGCCAGTGTTTTGCAGCTGGTGTGCTGCGCCAATCTGAAGCCAGGAGCCAGGTACTTCCTCCTGGTCTCCCACATGGGTGCAGGGCCCAAGGACTTGGGCCATCCTCCACTGCACTCCTGGGCCACGGCAGAGAGCTGGACTGGAAGAGGAGCAACCTGGACAGCATCTGGTGCCCCAACCGGGATTAGAACCTGGGGTGCCAGCACCACAGGCAGAGGATTAGCCTAGTGAGCCCCAGCGCTGGTGAGAGTGACTTTATTACTAATTCAATTTCTGTCTCAGTTATGGGTCTGTTTAGGTTTTCTGTCTTCCTGGTTCAATTTAGGTAGGTTGCATGTGTCCAGGAATCTATCCATTTCTGATAGATTTCCCTGTTTGCTGGCATACAACTCTTTGTAGTAATTTCTGATGATTTTTTTTTTTATTTCTGTGATGTCTGTTGTTACATTCACTTTTTCATCTCTGATTTTATGGCTTTGGGTCTTTCTCTTCTTTTTTTAGTTAGTTGGGCGAATGGCATGTCAATTTTGTTTATTTTTTTCAAAAAACCAGCTCTTTGTTTGGCTCATCTTTTGTAATTATTTTTTTGGATTAATTCTGTGGATTTCTTCTCTGATTTCAATTATTCCTCTTCTCCTACTTGATTTGGGTTTGATTTGCTGCAATTTTTCTAGATCCTTGAGAGGCATTGAAAGCTCATTTATTTGGTGCCTTTCCAATTTCTTGATGTAGGCACCTACTTTTATAAACTTTCCTCTTAACACTGCTTTTGCTGTTTCCCATAAGTTTTGATATGTTGTCTTGTTATCCTCATTTACTTCCAGAAAGGTTTTGATTTCTCTTTTGAATTTATTTTTTTGATTTCTTCTATGACCCAGTGTTCATTCAGTAGCATGTTGTTCAGTCTCCATGTTTGCATATACTCTAAGGATACTTGAGTTGCTAATTTCCAGCTTCATTCCACTGTGGTCTGAGAAGCTGCATGGTATGATTCTAATTCTTTTGAATTTGATGAGACTTGCCTTATGGCCTAGTATGTGGTCAATCCTAGAGTAGGTTCCCTGTGCTTCCTAATAAGAATGCAAATTCTTTAAGTGTAAGATGAAAAGTTCTGTGGATATCTGTTGGATCCATTTGGGCTGTAATGTTGATTAAATTTGCTGTTTCCTTGTTGATCTTCTGTCCAGCTAATCTGTCTATTTCTGAAAGTGGAGTATTGAAGTACTATTGTATTGCAGTCTAATTATCCCTTTAAGTCCCTTAACATATCTTTTAAATAAACAAGTGCCCTGTAATTAGGTGCATATACAATTATAATAGTTACATCTTCCTGTTGAATATTCCCTTACTCTTTTATTTTTTAAGACAACAAAATTTGGGAAGTTTAAAATGGAAAATTAAACAAAAAAGATTAACCAAACAGCTATTTTTTAAAAGATTTATTTTATTTATTTGACAGGCAGAGTTACAGAGAGAGGTATAGACAGAGAGAGAGGTCTTCCATCCTCTGATTCATGCCCCAGATGGCTGCAACAGCCTGACCTGTGCCGATCCAAAGTCAGGAGCTTCTTCCAGGTCTTCCACATGGGTGCAGGGGCCCAAGCACTTGGGATATCTTCTGCTGCTTTCCCAGGCCATAGCAAAGAGCTGGACTGGAAGAGGAGCAGCTGGGACTAGAACCGGTGCCCATATGGGATGCTGGTGTTTCAGGCCAGGGTGTTAACCTGCTGCACCACAGCACTGGCCCCAAACAGCTGTTTCTTATATTAACTTTTATTTTTCAGTGGGGCCTTTTTTTTTTAGACAGGCAGAGTGGACAGTGAGAGAGAGAGACAGAGAGAAAGGTCTTCCTTTACCGTTGGTTCACCCCTCAGTGGCCACTGCGGCCAGCAAACTGTGCTGATCCGAAGCCAGGAGCCAGGTGCTTCCTCCTGGTCTCCCATGTGGGTGCAGGGGCAAAGCAGTTGGGCCATCCTCCATTGTATTCCCAGGCCACAGCAGAGAGCTGGACTGGAAGAGGAGCAACTGGGACATTATCTGGTGCCCCGACCAGGACTAGAACCCAGTGTGCCGGTGTCGCAGGCGCCTATTAGCCTATTGATCCATGGCACTGGCCAATGGGGACTTTTTAAACCAGAGTTCCTTTTTAATCCAGAATAAATATATTTATCAAAAAATAATATTAACTCCTAAGTCCAGGGATACACATTTCTTCTAAATAAAACTCAACAAATTGGAATATCAGATTTTTTTCCTTTGTAAATTATTATTTCTTTTCTTATATTTATATTGTATGCCTAGGGAAAAGAAGTCACCCTCAGTAACACAGACTTAAGCAACAGAGGGCTATGTTCTACCTCCTTTAATGTAGACCATTTGAATAATTTTTTTAGAAAGCTTGAGCAAAGGAGATTTATCTCAACTCCTGTATTTATTTATTTATCCAGTTATTTATTGCTATCAGTGTGAACTTATAGATATTTATTATTTGTGTTACAATTCAATAATATTCTTCATGTTTTCTACTCAAATTTTTTTAGTTTTGTTGACTGGGAACTCTTTCAGTTCAGTCCTCTTTCCCTTTGATGTAACTTCCTTTCTTCTCTATTTTTAAAAATTGTACTAATTTCATTTTATTTGAAAGGAAGAGGGACAGAAAGAGATAGAAACATAAATAGAAAGATCATTATCTACCGGTTCACTCCCCAAATGCTTGCTTGCATCTTCTGTGCCTGGGCCATCATGAAGCAAAGGAGCCTGGAATTCTCTCTGATCTCCCACATGGGTGGCAGGGATTCAAATATTTTACTATCTTCTGCTATGTCTTAGAGAATGGATTAGCAGGAAACTGGAGTCCGAAACCAAGCCAGAATTTGAACACGGCCAGTCTAAACCACTGGACAAAACACCCACCCCTCTTTTGTACTTTTGAGAATTTTTTTTTGTTTCATGGTACTGTAAATTGCTCTAGATTTATCTTGTATTTATCTTTACTGATCATTTCTTCAAAAAGGTCACAGAATATGTGTTTTATCAGAAAGCTAAGCATGGGGGGTTTCAAAGTTTTTGCATCAATATAAACTTCTATTCTCATTTTCCATGAGCATAAGCAGTCCCCTCAAGCTAATAGCATCAATTCCAAATGAGTACCACAACACTCATTTTAGCTTTCTTCCATTTTTTGTTCATCTATAACTTCTCTCTCTGGCAGTGAGAAAACTAACTCTTATCTTCCACCATCAATTACTCATTTGTTCATTCTCAGTATAATTTCAAAGCAAGTACAGAATTATTAACTTGAACCCCTGTGAGAAATATGCCAATTAGACTGTGGTATTTTTTGACTTTAGCCTTACAATTTCCCATCACAGCAACATTTTCCCAAGTTACTTATATTAAATCCCTTTTCTTTCCCACTGATTTCAAGCTTTTTACATCAAGATTTCCATTGATTGCAAGGCATTTTCTTTAATTGTGAGAAAGCACCCCTCTGATGACTTCAAATAACACATTGTAGATAAACAACATATTAACCAGGAGGGCTTTGTTAAGGCCCAAATGTGTACTTCCCACTCCAATTCATGTATTGACTCTCTACCCCACAATGTCATTATATTGGAAGGTGGGACCTTTGAGAGGTAATTAAGTTTAGAGATTGTATAGTCAGGATTCTACAGACAGAAAAAATAGTTATAGGAATAGAAACATGAGGGAAAGTTTTTAAAAGTAATCAGTTCACATGATTATGGAAGTTGAGAAGTCCCACATTAGTGGTCTACATGGTAGGGACCCTCAGATTCCAATAACATGGCTCAGTTCAAGCCTCAGAACCCCAGAACCAAAGAAGCCAGGCTGTAACTCTCTGTTCAAAGTCACAATTCTTGCAGGAAGGCCACTAGTTCCGGAGACCATAGGCCATCAATCCTGGAGTTCTGATTTCCAAGACAGTAGTTGAACATTTTCAGGCTCTCTGAAAAATATCAATCCACATTCTTTCCTTATTCCCTTCAGGTCTCCAGCCAGTCCCAACTGGGCCTTCTTACCTAGCCCACTCAAATCCACATGACAATCTTGTTTGGAAACACCCTTATAGACACACCTAACAAATACTTTACCAGGTTCTCTGCATTCCTTAATCTCTGCTAGTTGACACATAAACTTAACCATCACAGAGGACACCATGATCATAGAGCTGTCAAGATGGGGTTATTATGCTTGCAAGAAGAAATATTAGATATCTCCATTGGGCATGTTATATGTGAGGAACTAAAAAGAGAGTTGTCGGTAGGCAAGACACCCAACCAAATGTTGAATCTGCCAGCACTTTTTATACTTGTGAGAAATATATGTATGTTCTTGAAGTCACCCTGTAAACAGTATTATAATAATCTAAGTTGATTAGGACTGTTTCAACATCATTCCTCTATTTCCCAAGCACAAAAGAGGTACTTTTCATCAACCTAACACATACCTTACCATAACAGAATGTGCTTTGTGGCTCAGGAATTTACTGATTTGTATGTTCTAAGAAATTGATGAAAGTCATGAGTAATTATGGCAAAGCTAAGACACTATGTACTGATCCCTAACTCAAGGTCCTTTTTGTGTAGTATTAATAAGTTATTAATTTGCCATTGTAATTCATTTATCTTCTGATTTTAAATTGCACTGAAAAGATTAGTATCACATATTAGTATTTTTGTAGTGTTGCATAAAATATTTTCACTCAGCAATTTATCGAGTAGTTGCTCATATAATGTGTTTTATTGATACAACACTCATTGATGTCTACATAATGGCATCACTCCAGTTGTCTCTTTTGCTTTAGTTTTATTTTACTTATTCTCTAAATATTGTTAAATTATCTATGCATAACAGCGTTAGGTTGCACTAGTGTTTTATTGCTGTATATGTAACAAATTACCATAAACTTAGCATCTTGCAACAACACTTACATATTATCTTATAGCTTCATGAGGCTGTCCACCTCAAGGTTTCACAGGGATACAATGAAGTTGTCAGCTGTGGTGCCATTCTCATCTGGAAGTACAAGGGAATTGACTTGCAATTTTACTTATGGAGCCAGCTGAATTAATTTTCTTTAGGCTTCTTTATTGGGAGACCTAGTTTTTTACTGGATGTTGGCTGCTGGTCATGCTCAGATCCTAAAGCAACCCAACACTTCCCTATATCTCTCTCCATAGGCAATTAACAACATGACTATTTTCTTTCTCATTACCAACAAGAGAATTTTCTTGAAGACTGTTAAATCAGAGTCTTGTGTAGTGTGTAAATAACCATAGGAGTAACATCTCATCAATTTGTCATGGACTAACAATTAGAAACAAGTAAAACATTTTTTTGGTAATAAGAATACACAAAAAAGAGATTACACAAGTCTCTAACTTACTGAAAATATTTAGAATGTGTCTGTTACATAGGCATTAAATATATTAAGAAGAGTATAAATATATATTCCTACTACTTGTAAGATTTTTAAAAATTGAGTGTGTTAGTAGATAACCACTCCAAAACATGTTAATCCTTATACAATTTCCTCTTATGGTATTCTTGCTCAAGAACTCCTCCCACTGTGGGATATTTCCTTTGTTTCAATAAAATTTTCTTCTCTACCCAACCTTCTTTGTCTCTGCTCCTCAATCTTTGTGGTCATGAGACACAAACCTGAAGAGCTAAAACTAAAACTCCAACATTTCTTGGGGCGGCTAATCGGGATTTTCACAAGGGTGAGTAAAGATTTCTCTCTCTCTCTCTCTCTCTCTCTCTCTCTCTCTCTCTCAGACACCCTTGATCTCCAGCATAGTCCTGTACCTATCAAAACACTGAACTTCTGTCAACTAATGGTGGTTCATAGAGATGCAGGTTTTAAAGACTCAGAGGTTAAGTTTGTTGAGGTTGGGGGCTTTTTCAATTCCAATTTACCTTCCTGGCCCTGGGAATGTTGGTCTTGTCCTTGCCTCAATTTTCTTTCACAGAGATCAACCAACATGTGAGGCTGGGGTGAACTGGATCAACTAAAGACTTTTCCACTGTTGCCCAAAGGCTCCTTGACTGAACTTCAGACTCTGACTACCTGTCAAGGTTTCATACAGAAATCTGTACCATGATTTTTCTTCTGTCTTACTCATGAGATTGAAATTAGCTCTAGTAGCAGCTGAGGGTTTCTGGCTGAAGGAACTCTTCAATGTCACTCAAAAGCTATGGATTGAGTCTGAACTCCAATTGTCCATCACAGGGTTGAACAGTGACCCATCCTCTATACTTCGCACTTTCTGATTTTCCCTTACTATGACTTCAGGTTTTCTGTTTGGCCTCCTTCTTTGGATTTTTCCACAACACTTTATTGTCTCAGATTTCTCTGGGTTATCATGCTGCTGCCCACAGAAAATTCTCTTTTGGCCTTTGTGCCCTGGTCTAATATCTAGCAACACCTATTGGTCTGTCCCTTTACATATAACTCCAGGCCTTTGTAGAAAATATTGGCTAATTTTCTTTATTGTTTTTTCAATGATTTTTATCTATTTATTTGACAGGTAGAATTATAGACAGTGAGAGAGAGAGAGAGAGAGAGAGAGAGAGAGAGAGAGAGAGAGAGAGAAAGGTCTTCCTTCCATTGGTTCACTCCCCAAATGGACGCAATGGCCAGAGCTGCGCCTATCCAAAGCCAGGAGCCAAGAGCTTCTACCTGGTCTCCCATACAGGTACAGGGACCAAGCACCTAGGCCATCCCCCACTACTTTCCCAGGCCACAGAAGAGAGCTGAACTGGAAGAGGAGCAACCAGGACTAGAATTGGCACCCATATGAGATGTCGACACCAAAGGCAGAGGAATAACCTAGTGAGCCATGGCGCTGACCCCCTAATTTTCTTTATTGTAATAGTGAGGATCTCCTTCCCCAGTGATATCTCTTTTATAAGGTCAGACTGTGGTTGGTCATCTTTATCACTTATTATTTAGTTTCTTTCTTTCTTTCTTTCTTTCTTTCTTTCTTTCTTTCTTTCTTTCTTTTTTTTTTTTTTTTGACAGGCAGACTGGACAGTGAGAGAGAGACAGAGAGAAAGGTCTTCTTTTGCTATTGGTTCACCCTCCAATGGCTGTTGCAGCCAGCGCGCTGAGGCCGATGCACCGTGTTGATCCGAAGCCAGGAGCCAGGTGGGTGCTTCTGGTCTCCCATTCGGGTACAGGGCCCAAGGACTTGGGCCATCCTCCACTGCACTTCCAGGCCACAGCAGAGAGCTGGACTGGAAGAGGGGCAACCGGGACAGAATCCGGAGCCCCAACCCAGACTAGAATTCTGTGTGCCGGTACCGCAGGTGGAGGATTAGCCTATTGAGCTGCGTTGCTGGCCTTACTTAGTTCTTTCCAATACCTTAAGCACCTGCCTTAAATATGTTTCTTTTGTAGGTCCTTGGCTCCTTCCTGCTGAATCTTGGGTCTTGCCCTCCATCCTCTTTCTGTAGACTCCAACCTCAGAGATCTGCTTCAGACTGTTAGGAGGCTAGTTTCCAACTATGGGCATGCAAGAGATGGTTGGATTCCAGATTTAACAGACAAGATGTAGGAATCAGAATCTCAGTAACCCATATGAAGGGGTGGAGACACAGGTAACAGTATGTACTTCTGTTCTGTAGCAACTCCATGTTGTGAGCTCCATGATGCCATACTCCTATAGCCAAGGAACTTTAGTGATACCTTGAGTGGGCAGAGGCAAAAATTTAGGGATGTCTTTTTTTCTTGCCCTCTCATTTAAGGTAAGGCTATCTTCATCATGCATCCAAAGAGAGTGTATTATCAGAGAGCAGGATTTTTTGACTCTCAGAATTTGAAGACAAAAATGCCTTGTCTTCTGCCCCATGGCATGGCCAGGATATGAGTTAGTGAGTGGAGAGACTTGGCCCCCAGAGAGAAATATTACTGTAACAACATTCTACAACAAAACTTCTGCAACAGAGGAAGAGATTCCAACATACACCAGTTTCTTACCAACTCTGTAAAGTAGAACCAGCCCTTTTAGCAGCAGTTACCCTCAAGATCCCAACTGCCTCCCCACTCAATCTGGCACAGAGCCTTTAGCACATCTGCACTGATCCCTCAGCTATTGCTCCTGTTCCTTTATGCCCTCAACTCCCATCTAGGAAAACCTGTTAACAAGCAGAACACCTAAGCACTAATTTCTATTGTACTCCTCCAGGAGATTACAAAGGATTCAGAGGCTCTACTCATGTCCTAATTCTCTCCTGCTTACAAGACCTCAGGCAGATAAAGGGAGACTTGGGTAGATTTTCAGATGACCCTAATAAGTACATTGAGGTTTTCCAGTCTACCATTTCTCCTATAAGGATGTAATGTCACTCCTAAATCAGACTCTAACCAGGACAGAAGAAAGGCTGCCCTGCAAGCACCGGAAACCATGAGGGTGAATTCCATGTGGTTTTTACATTCACACCTGGTATGAGAGGCCAAGGACCAATATATCCCACAGGAAAGCAGACAGCCTTTCAAGAGTAGCCTTCCCTTAAATAGGAATAACTGATGCTATAGATGAAGGGAAATAAATGCATTTCATTGCATGCAACTTGGAGGGATTGAGAAAGACCAAGACCAAGCCCTGAAATTACTCCATGTTCTCTATTGTAGATCGAGGCCTTTTAAAAAGACTGAGAGTAGCTTTTGTCAAACATACCTCCCTATTTTCCAACTCAGTGGATGGGACATACAAGCCCAAAGGATAAGTTTAGTACTTAGTTATCCTAAGATACTAAAAGAACGCTTCAAACATAGACTGTATAAATTAAGAGCATGTTAGAAAACCTCCTCAGTGTCATTGCTTCTTTTATAATGTCACCACTATCTTTTACAATCAGGACCAGAGGATCCAACAATAACAGAAAAAGAATGATACGTAAAAGTTTGAAGCTCTGGTAGAAGCTTTATGGCCACATTGACCTGGGGGTCCCCACAGGTCTCCAAAGTGATGATACAATTCCCAAAGCTGTGTTGTATTTTCAGTGGGAGTCATAGGAGCGCTGATTGCCCCCAAAGACCACAGCCTCTTGGATGAGCTCCCCTTCCCCCAAGATGATCTAACAGGGCCCAGGCTCCTTTCTACAGGCTCCTACCATCCCAACCACCAGCATTTGAGAGCCCCGTGTGGTCCTAATGATAAAAGGAAAAGAAGTAGACTTCCTCCTAGACACTGGAGCCACTTTTTCTGTTATTTTTTCATATCCGTGCCTCTCCTCTTCCATGACTGTGAGAGGACTCTCAGAAAAGCCCCTGGTTAGATATTTCACTCAACCCATAAGCTGTAGCTGAGATGTTAAAACCACAAACTGTTATAAAGTAACTATTGCTTAATATGCTATAAGAGATATTTTGCACATAATTCAGAGGTTATGTTCCTTCCTTCCTTCCTTCCTTCCTTCCTTCCTTCCTTCCTTCCTTCCTTCCTTCCTTCCTTCCTTTCTTTCTTCCTTTCTTTCTTCTTCTTTTTTTTTTTTTTTTGACAGAGAGTGGACAGTGAGAGAGAGAGAGAGAGAGAGAGAGACAGAGAGAAAGGTCTTGCTTTTCCGTTGGTTCACCCTCCAATGGCCGCTGCTGCCCGTGCACTGCGGCCCATGCACCACGCAGATCTTGGAGCCAGGTGCCTCTCCTGGTCTCCCATGCGGGTGCAGAGCCCAAGGACTTAGGCCATCCTCTACTGCACTCTCTGGCCACAGCAGAGAGCTGGACTAGAAGAAGGGCAACTGGGACAGAATATGGTGCCCCAACCGGGACTAGAACCTGGGGTGCCAGTGCCACAGGTGGAGGATTAGCCTAGTGAGCTGCGGTGCTGGCGTTAAGCTGATTTTTTAAAAAGAAAACTAAAAGCAACCACAGATAAATTCACCTGAGAAAATAACTTCAGAATCCAGCAACTGAAATGCTGGGAATAGGGTTGAAAGTCAGTCTCATTATTTGTTTAATTTTTGGGCTCTGCTGTCTACCTGAATTAACCCTATAGTGTCAACTTACACCTTCTTAATAAACCTAGTTTGGCTCCTATCCTTTTAAAGTGGCTAATGATGCTTTCTTTCCATGACCTAGGAGATCACACTGGGAGATGGAGATCTAATTTTTCTGGTTAATACCTCCCAGATGATAGCCTCAGGATAGAACTTTTTCAGATACCAGATTTGTTTTCCCCAAGTAACATCTTTCTCACATAATCAAAAACATGTCATTACTTATCCATTAAATAATCTTACTCTATTGTAACAGGCTCAACTCCATGCTCCTCCATGATGGAGATCACGCCTCATTCCATGGCTTCTTTTAAACATACTCCTTGGGGGAATCAAAGCCCCCACTAGTCCTATGCCTAATCAACTGTGTTGCCATGCCATTTGATTACTACATGACATCTCCTCTCTTACTGTACTGGATGGATTTCATGTGTTGAAAAGACACGTGCTGGAGGCCTTGAACCATTACAAATGCTAGCATCCTTCTCATCCTGCATTGCTTTAAGTCTGACAGAAATCTATGTCTTAAAACCATTTGTTGGTTCCATATACTATGACTTCTCAGTGCCCCAAAGAATTGTTTCCTTCAGGACATCTGTTATTGGGACTCCATAAATAATGCAGACATTGGAAAATATAATTTTTTGAGATACACCTCCTGGTTCTTGGGCATGTTCCATATAGTGATCTTCCCTGACCTTGCCTCATCTATGGCCTATACATCACCTTGTTCAGAGACCACCTCAGGTACTTGGGATTTCCTTGCTCTAATTTAATATGGCCACAGACATCTATATGTAAGTCCACAAATGTTATCAGAATTTCCATCCCCTAAAAGACTAGCCTGACCGTGTTGCACCACTAATAACTGGTTACAGTCCCAAGAGGGATTTGCTTTCACTCACTTAGATGATTCTCAGAGGGGATGAGATTGCACCTTGTGGACCATTAGCCTTTGAGAGGAATAATCATTTTGAAAATTGTAACCTCTCACTGCCAATCCTGTTGAGACGCTGGTCTAGTCATAGCTGGGTCACCTGCTGCTTTGTCACTCTCACCTGCTGTGGAAGATTTATACATCATGAAATGATTCTTCAAGCCTTGACTCGGTGTCCAGAGTGGATTTTCCAAAACACTGGATATGTCTTTGCTGTGGTATCTGGTTCACTATACTTTTAGGTGGCAGTTGTTATGGAAAATTGTCTTGCTTCAAGACTACCTACTAGCAGAACAGGGATGCACCTGTACTTTAATTAATAAAGTCTATTGCACCTATATCAACAACACAAGACAAGTTGAAACTAACATTAGAGAGATCTTTAACAGACTATCTGGCTACACAGTCTCAACAAGGAAAACCAACAACAAATCCTGTTTGCTATTCCTTTATCTTTTCTGGCTTGTCCTCCAGAAAAAGGAACACTTGCCATTATCCTCTTATTTCTGCTGTTTGTCCCTTTCATAATCAGTTGCCTCACCCATTTTATTTCCTCTCACATACACATCAATCAGCTGCAGATGATACTACATTCTAATACACAGGAAAACAGTTCCATCTTTCAAGGGCAACTCTGTGATTATCTCTTAACCAATTGCTATTCAATATCTTGCCAACAGGAAGGATTAATATAGGCATTCCCCTGTTTCCTAATGGCTATTAGAATTACCTCCTCAGAGAAGGGATTGACAGAGACAAGAGACAGTTAGTTGAGGCATTATGTAGATAGGGATAGAAAGGGCCCAAGAGATAAGAGACTCAAGCCTAATGTACATAAGGAGACTCAAATCAGACATGCAAGCCTGACATGCAGAGAGACATGCCTTGAAAAATGTCCCATTATTCAAAAATAAGAGAAAAACTGAAAACAGAATGGGATGTGATTACAACTGGACCCATCTTGCTCCAGATACCAACTTGCCAGAATCAAGGCCACTGGTGACTCACTGCTCCCCCAGACCACTCCTAAGCAACTTCCTCTGTTTTTTTCTATTTTTTTTTTTTTTAGCAACTTTCTCTTAACAGTTTTGTTACTCACGAACCCCTCCCACTGTGGAGCTTTCCTTTGTTTCAGTTAAACTTTAAATTCCTACTTGCCCTTCTTTGAGCTCTTCAATCTTCATGATCACAGGACAGGAATCTGAATAGCTAAATCTACAGGTTCCTAAAATGCTATTGATAAACTCTCAGCTAGGTATGCAGGCAATAGAGAGCACTGCCCATCATCTGGAGATCAGCCTCATTGACCTGAGCAAAGTCAAGAAACTGGCTTTTGTGAAGGACTACTATGATCAGACTTAACTTTTACCCAATGAACCAATCAAAACCATTATTCTCACATGATTTTCAGTGCCTTTCCTAGACTAATCTTGAGCACTTTTGCTTTTGTAGCCTGTTTAAAAAAAAAAACAGAAAACAAACAAAAACAAACAAACAAAAAAAACACTAGACAATCAACTGTCAATGGTCACCCTTCTGGGATCCTTTTTGGTACTGCCATTAGATTTCTTTTACTTTCTCTTTCATTCTCTCTCTCTCTCTCTCTCTCTCTCTCTCTTTTTGATGAAATTCCTTCATTTTTCTCAGAGTTCCTTGTCTGTGCTCTTCATTCTTCATGGATGTAATACAAAGACTCTGATGGAGAAAACCAATTGTAATACAAAAGGGCTGTTGCATTTGAAAAATTGGGCAGACAAAAAAAGTGCAAGATTTTTTGAGTATGAGATATAAACTTGATTAAATAGAAACACAGACTCCTGAAACATTTCTTGGGGACTCATGTGGGATCATTGAAAGGGTGAATAAAGATAGACTGCCTCTGCTTCCTTTTTTGAAGATAGTTGATCTTCACAATATTGCACTATCAATTAAAAACACTGGGACTCTGTCAGCTAAGTAAAAATGATTTTTGTGCCTGCCTGTCTTAAAGACGTAAGAAGCAGGGTTGCTGGGGCATGCCTGATTATGCCCCCTCTGCCTTTTAGCATTGGAAATATTGATCTTGTTCTGCCTTTGTTTCCTTTCATTGAAATTCATCCAATGCAGGAGACTGGAGTAAAGTTGGAGAGTAACTGAAGGTTTCTGTCTGGAGTAGCTCCCCTTATAGCCAGAAGGTTCCTTGATTGGATCCAGACACCAACCAAGCACTAGGGTATTGAACTAAAAATCTGTTCTCTCTCTCTCTCTCTCTCTCTCTCTCTCTCTCTCTCTCTCACTCCTTTCTGTTCACTATCTCTCTTCATTCAGTCTCAAATATTAGGAAGGGAGAGGTGGATGCCTCTGTCTACAGCTGGGCAAACAGGTTTCTCTGCCTAAGCTAGCAATGTAGAGGCCTTAATTAATCAACCCTTTTCAAACTGATATTTTTCTCCTTTATCTGCAGTTTATATTTTGTTGATGACTTTTTTCTTCAACCCTTGACAACAGGAATACCTAGTTATCTATGTTTTTATTCCTTAACTTTTTAATCTACCATAAGTAATGGGATCTTATGTTGTCATGTGCTCATCCTTTAGTCAAAGTTTTTCTGTGCTATTGTGACTGATTTATGTAATAAAATTTTATGCATCTTGGGAGAAAGTTTTGTGCATTTCTTTTGTCTTTACTGAGTCTCAATAAATTAGGAGAACTGAGTTTTAAAGGAGTTAGCATAATCTGCCTTTTTTAATTATTTGAGGGATTACTGTACTCTGATTAGATGTGAAACCACATCTAATCATGCTTTGGTTAACCATGCTTTAGTTAAAAGACCCAGGTTAGGCCGGCGCCGTGGCTCAACAGGCTAATCCTCCGCCTTGCGGCGCTGGCACACCGGGTTCTAGTCCCGGTTGGGGTGCCGGATTCTGTCCCAATTGCCCCTCTTCCAGGCCAGCTCTCTGCTGTGGCCCGGGAGTGCAGTGAAGGATGGCCCAAGTGCTTGGGCCCTGCACCCCATGGGAGACCAGGAAAAGCACCTGGCACCTGGCTCCTGCCATCGGATGAGCGCGGTGCGCCAGCCACAGCGTGCCGGCCATGGCGGCCATTGGAGGGTGACCCAATGGCAAAGGAAGACCTTTCTCTCTGTCTCCCTCTCTGTAACTGTCCACTCTGCCTGTCAAAAAAAAAAATTAAAAAAAAAAGACCCAGGTTAAATGATTACAAAATCAAATATTAACATATAAAATGATGTCAACCTTAAATTGTACTTACTTAAAGGTCTTATGTTTTCCATTCTGAGATTAATCAAACATGGTTCCAGGGTAGACCCAACCTCCCTGGCTTTATATCAGATAGTTCGTTTGGCATGTTATGATGTTTGCATGATGATGGAGAGTGACAGAGTGGTGTACTCTCGTCCTTGTTTTCAGCATGTGACAAGTGTCCAGTTGGCCCTGAGATAGGAAGCTATTTCCACTCCTTCTTCAGCTCCCCCATGCTTGCTTGGAACACTCCCCCACCTAAAATGTCCTGAAACCGAGGTTAACACTGCTGGTGGTGATAAGCTTATATAAGAGTCAGAGTGACACACCCATGGGAGTCTCTATGCTCGGGCAGATTGCCCACAACAGGTCAGGGAACTGCCTTGCAGAGAGGAGATAGGCATGTATTTATATATATATATATATCATTCCAGCCAGAAGAATACAGATAACTAAAAAGAAAGAGAAACGAAAAAAATATATATATTTTTTTTTGTTCCTCCCAAGCCATAAGGGTCAATGAGGTCAGATTCTTTAAAGGGAGGCTGACAAAGTCACAGGCAAGCTAAACATTAACTAGTCAGGAATTATCAAGCTTAGTATGTATCAAAAAGTATCAGGAAGTTAAGAAATTGTGCTCAGGAGAATCATAGAGCTCTTAGGGCAAGGTATATGGTGTAGTAGCAGAGACTCGGGAAAGCCTTTTCTTTCTTATACCCTTATTTTAGATGGGTAATAAACCATCTTCAGGTTGCACCACCAGGCACTGGGATTCTTTTACTCATCAAACCTTGATGAAAGAATGCCCAGTATTTATCTGTACCATGCCATGGCCAGGGGTAAAAGTGGGGAGTAAAGAACTATAACACTATCCTCCAACTAGACCTCTTCTGTTGCAGAGCGGAGAAGTGGTCTGAGATCCCTTTGTCCAAGCATTTTTGCCCTGCAAGATAAGTCAGACCCTTGTCCACACTGTAAAGGAAGCCCCCTGTTTTAAGCAGAAGTTACCCTCAAAATCCAAGCTGTTCCACTCCTTCTGCCTCTCATGGATTCTTCCACAGTCTACACCAATCACACGTTTATTTCCTTATGCCCCCTATCCAGGATTATCTGTTACTAAGCAAGATATACCACTGCAAACTTCTATTTTACTCCTCTTGAATATTCCTAGCAGGTTTGGCTGCCTACTCATGTCCTGGTCCTCTTTTCTATGCAGGGTCCTAGACAGAAAAAGAAGCACTTGGGAAGATTTTTAGATGCTGCTGCTAGACATACTGAAGTCTTCCAGAGTTTGTCACAGGTTTTTGATATTCACCTGAAAAGACATAATATTTCTCCTAAATCAGACCTTAACAGTGACTGAAAAACAATTGGCTCTCCATGTTGCAGAAACTTTCAGAGATGAAACTAGTATGACATTTACATCTTCAACAGATCAGGAAGGTTGACAAGAGATACACTGTACAGGAAAACAAACTGTTCCTCAGAAAGAACCTCATCATAAATGGATACCAGATGATCCTGTAGATTAGTGGAAATAAAAACATTTCATTGCTAATATCCTAAAGGGAATGAGAAGGACTGGGACCAAACCCCTAAATAACTCTAAGTTGTCCATGATAGATGAAGATCCAAAAAAGAATTACTGCCTTGCTAGAGAGATTGAGGAAAACATTAGTCAATGAAAATCTTCCCATCTGCCAATTCAGTAGAATATCAGAAAATCATTTTTATTTAAAGTATAAAAACTTAGTGGATTTCATAAATATATATTTAGGAACAAGTGATTCTTCTAACCCTACCTCCCTCCCATCCATACTCCTACCCTTCTTCTTCCTACCTCTCCTATCCCACTCTTATTTTGTACTAAAATCTATTTTTTAACTTTGTACACATAAGATTAATCCTACACTAAGCACAGTTCAACAAAATATATTAAAAAATAACCTGTTTGTCAACATTCAAGAAAAGAGATATTTAAAGTCATCACCTCTCAAAGTGTCAATTTCACTTATATAAATTACATTTTGAGTGCTCTATTAGTTATCACAGATCAGGGAGAAAATATGTTGTTTGTCATTTTGAGACTGCCTATTTCACTAAGTATAAGTTTACTACTCAATTAGCCTCAGATATTATAACAAAGCTTAAAAATCACACTATTGGATCTGAAGGTAGATCAGAATACCTCCTGAAAGTCACTGATTCAGTCTTTTACAATCAGGCCCATAAGGATATCTAACAATGAGAGAGAAAGGATAAGAAAAAGTTCACAGTTATAGTATCAGTCTTTTTGGCCATACTAAACTGAGTGTCCTCAATGTCCTACAAAATGCTATGGCTATAGTAAGTTTGGGCACTTAATGAAGACATGTCCACATTCTTGTCACCAGTCAAACCCTCAAAGCTTTCTCCTATTTGCAATTAGTCTCATTGGAAGGTTGAATTTGCCTCTAGGATCATTCGCACTTCCTTGGATCACCCAGCAAGACAGAAGTGGCACAGGTATTCTCTGACAGGCTCCAAAAATGTAGACCATTAGTACTAAGGAGCCCCAGGTGGTTCTAACCATCAAAGCGAAGGATGTAGATTTCCTTCTAGATCCTGCAATTGTCTTTCTGCCCTTCCAAATTCATGTCTCTGCTCTTTCTTTAATATGATCAGATGGGGAACCTCAGGAAAACTCCTAGTTTGATATTTCATCCAAATCCTAAGGTATAACTGTGATTATTTTTTAGTTTTTTTTCCACATGCCTTCCAGATCATATCTGAGAGCCTTTTGGGGAACAGCTCTTAGTCCAGTTGGGGGTGACAGTTTTCATGGTTCCAGGGTAACCTTCCCTTAATTGAGGCAGATATTGATCCGTAGGTTTGGGAAACCAGGGAAAGGTTGGCTGAGTAATAACTGCCCAATCACCACAGAATCATCTTAAAGAATCCTCTTTTCCCAATCAAAAAAACAATATCCCTTAATGCCAGAGACCTATCAAGGACTAAAAGCCATACTAGATAACTTAAAATCACATGGACTTTTAAATTTATGCAATAGTTCCCTTAACCCTCCAATACTTGGAGTCCAAAACTAAAATAGTGAATAGACGGTAGTACAAGATCTCTGCCTCATTAATAAAGTTGTGATCTTCATTCACCCCATGATCACTAATCCTTATACATTACTGTCCTAAATTCTGGAAGGAAATAAATTGATTGCTATTTTAGACTTAAAGGATGCCTTTATTGCTTACTCTTACACCCTAATTCCAAATATTTATTTGTTTTTGAAGATCACTAAACACATTACACTCAGATACTTGGACTGTGTTGCCATAAGGATTTGGGGATAGTTCACATATGTTTTTGGTCAGGTGCTGTCCAAAGACCTATCTCTGCCCTACAGTATGTGTATGGCATCCTCCTCTGCACTCAAATTGGGAAGAGTTCCCAAGAGCAAAGCAAGACCTTTCTCAATGTCATAACAAAAAGAGTTTAGAAAATCTCATAATCTAAAATGGAATGCTGTCAGTATTTCATAAAATATCTAGTCTTGACCTTGTATGAAAGAATTCAACCAGTAGAGAATGTAGAATCATGTCAACAGCCAACTTTTCACTTCCTAAAACCTTTAAATAGCTTAGAAGTTTTCTAGGAGTTACAGGATTTTGTTAACCTTGTATCCCCTAATAAGGGGAAATAGTCCATCCTTTGTACTACTGATAAAAGATTCCCAGACAGCAGGGGCCCATATTTTGACATGAAGCCTAAAGGCCTAACAAGCCTTTACCCAGCTACAACAAAGCTCCCTGTGTGAGCCTCTGAATGAGCAAAGTCTTCAAACTATATGTAACAGAGAAAAAACGAATTGATCTATAGATTTGGTACTAGTCACAGATTTAGGCATTAACTAGGTATCTTGAAATGTATTTCCTATAGATGATGGTGGACTACCATATTTTATTTGGCAATAAGAATCCAATTAGTAAGATTGACAAAAGCAGATTTGGAAATAGATTTGTATCAAAGAAATAAATTGAATAGAGATTAAAGTTAATCAAAAAATACTTGGAAATGAAGAATTAAAGATTGCACAATCATATTTGTGTATCAGGAAAAAGAGGTGCCTAAGAGGGAATTTAAGTTAAATGTTGAACATCTAAAAGATGTTCTTGTGAAATAAAATGCTTAGACTTTTTAATAATGTATTGGGCCTGAATTAGAAGCTTACCAAGTGTAAGATCTTTCTTGGCTTTGATAATATAGTTTGCTTATAACTAAAACACCAGGCTCTTTTCTCTTTGTTGTGGAGGAGATCCATTAAAAGAAGATATAACTAGATTAAATAGTACTTAAACGTCTATCCAGAAAATCACTCAAAATTGCTCCCTATGTCATATTGGCATTTGCTTCTCACCTCAAAGTTTAGTGGCTTAAAAATGTCAAAACTATGCAAGGTATGAAGAAAATTTGCATGCATAAATTATTGCAAGCTACCCTATAACTATGTAAAATTATTGTGTCAGTTAAAAAACATCACATGGAGTCCACAAGAACTGCTCTTTCACCCAGAGAAAATTGCAGTCAAATTGCACGTGTGTATTAAAGGTGTTGAAATTAAATTCAATAGCCAAAAAAAAAAAAAAAACCAAAAAAAAACAAAAAAAAATCCCTGGCAAATAGGTGACACTAAAACAGACATCTTTAAACTAAATGATCTTTCATCTTTTTCTTCTATCCCTTCCATATATTTTATTAATTTTATTCACATATGCTTCATGGGGAGACATGACTCTAATCTCAAGGAATTTTCTTCCCATTCTGCCTTGTGCTAAAACTGAAATCCTGGGGAAATAAGTTAAACTCTCTGGGCCTTTGTTCAGTTATAAAAAAAAAAAAAGATGTAGCATATGTTATGAACAATTTTAAGTTATTTGCATAAACTAAGAAAACATTCCTATTTGTATATGTAGGCAAATGTCAATTTTCTGCTTTTTTTCAATTTTCTGCCTTAGGATAAGTGTATCAAATGCATGTATTATGTTTATGACATACCAAATTTGCAATAAATTTTCACACAAGATGATGCTTTAGAAATAAAAAAAACCACAACCAGTTTTAAAAACAGTTTTAAGCAACAATATTTTATTCAATATATTAAAATCTGAAAATAAGTAGTTTCTGCAAACCACTTAGCCTTCTGCTAGAATATTATATAACAGAACACATTAAAAAATACGGAGGCAAATGTAGCCTTTTTTCCAATACCAAAATCATATTCAGCATAATCTATCCTCATTGAATTTCATGTGTTTATTGTAAAACTCATAGGAATACCTGCACATCTTTCTACTGTAAGTTCCTGGAATTAATCATTAACTAAAATGTCAGAGGAAAAAATTAACACATTTATAACATTAATCATTTCTGTATACTGTAAGCATCTTATAAATGACAACATCACATTGGAGAATGTCAAGAATTACTAACCATGAACCCCTCAAACAAGGATTTAGAATTTAAATTAGTGATACCATATGTCACATTGGTTCATGTAGTGTAAACATATTTTGACATAGTGTAGATTCACAAAATGAAGAAAGCACAACTATGAAAATATAATTATGTTTTGAATATACTTAAATGTGTAATAGTACATTTCAATTTCTTAAGGCCTATGGTATAGTCACAGGATTCCAGTCACAAGGTTAAGAGCTCCCACAGTTTGAGAACAAATAAGCAACATTGACATAAACAAAAACCCATACCAAATATCAGTGAAAGATGCAGCTGTTTTTTGAAAAAAAAATAAAGAAAATTAATAAATAATTGGCCCAGCTAACCAACAAGTGAGAACACTCGATTTGATACAATCAGATATGAAAAAAGGAAATAATATTTAACCCATAATTAAAAAGAATCATCAGGAATTATAACAGATATATTTATGCCAGCTGACTCTATTGAGCAAAGATAGCATTGACAAATAAGCTTCTAATCAGTTGCTGAACCCTTACTTATTAACTATTTAGAATATCTCTATTTGTTTTTAATTTATTTGACAGGTAGAGTTATAGACAATGAGAGAAAGAGACAGAGAGAAAGGTCTTCCTGTGCTGTTGGTTTACTCCCCAAATGGCCGTCACGGCCAGCGCTGCGCTGATCTGAAGCCAGGAGCCAGGTGCTTCTTCCTGGTCTCCCATGTGGGTGCAAGGACCCAAGCACTTGGGCCATCCTCTACTGCCTTCCCGGGCCACAGAAGAGAGCTGGACTGGAAGAGGATCAACCAGGACTAGAACCCAGTACCCATATGGGTTACTGGCGCCACAGGCATAGGATTAACCAAGGGAGCCATGGTGCCAGCCCCTAGAATATCTCTTTGATTGTATTAAAATCTTCCAGTTATTTCATAGTGAAATCTTGAATCCAAAGATGACTATATTCATCATGGGACAAAAGAGAGGGCAACAGTTCTTAAACTTCAATAATGTGTGAATAAATATAAGCAAAGAGGGAAAAGGTCTCATGAAAATCTCTGTATCTCAGTAAAAGATAAGCTTTCAAGGATTAATAGATTTTATTGTACTTATTCTGCTCCTCCATCCCAGGGATCTCCTCAGGCTTTGTGCTTTATGTATGTGTGTGAGTGTGTACTCACATGCAAATATTTCTCTCTAAAACTGATGAATGTGTGACTTTCACTATTTCATATCATATACAGTTAACTATAGCTCTGTATAGCTGAAATGTTTTGCTCTGTTTTATCCCAATCTGCTATTAAGAACTTATTTGTGGCTGGCGCCTTAGCTCAACAGGCTAATCCTCCGCCTTGCGGCGCCAGCACACCGGGTTCTAGTCCCGGTCGGGGCGCCGGATTCTGTCCCGGTTGCCCCTCTTCCAGGCCAGCTCTCTGCTGTGGTCCAGAAGTGCAGTGGAGGATGGCCCAAGTGCTTGGGCCCTGCACCCCATGGGAGACCAGGAAAAGCACCTGGCTCCTGGCTTCGGATCACTGCGGTGCACCGGCCGCAGCGCGCTGTCCACGGCGGCCATTGGAGGGTGAACCGATGGCAAAAGGAAGACCTTTCTCTCTGTCTCTCTCACTGTCCGTTCTGCCTGTCAAAAATTAAAAAAAAAGAGAGAAAAAAAAAGAGGACTTATTTGTATGTCACACCTCTGTATTATAACATCATGCAGTATTATGTTCATTATCCAAATGTGTTACACAGTGTCTGTGGTCCACACTCAGTCATTCTGTGCCTGGAGCCAGTTATTGGCATATCCATCTTATCTTCAACCTCTCTGTGTTAATATATAACATGCACTGGCCTTAGTTCTTGAGTTGATTTATTATTATACAGAATATTATAAAATAGTGGTATGAATGGATAAATATAACAGTGGAACTATGTTAATGGTTAATCGCAATGGAATATTACACAAATTATACAATCATTGTATTCTTTGATTTCCCTAATGGTAAAAATGCTATAATTTGTAGGATTGCTTCAGTTTGTGATAAGGCAAATGTGAGAAAATCTGTTCTGAACAATGATCTTCTATATCCTAATTTCTCATTTGGTATTAAATATCTAGAGAGTTACTATGATCAGTAGGTTTATCAGCAGTGTATTATCATGTTTTAGTATTTGGGTCCTGGAGCCACTCATCTAGATTAAAAGCAATAGCTTGATGACCTTAGACAAACAACTTAGTTTCAAATCTTTATCCCTGGAAGAGTATAAGTTTTTGAGAAAATTAATATGTAAACAATTCATATATATGCCTACAAACAATATATACTAAATGTTCAGCTCAAATGAATGAAACTAGGTTAAAATGTAGTATATTATACTATAATATAATCCACTGAAATCCTTCGCATATAATTTTTTTTTTTTTACAGGCAGAGTGGACAGTGAGAGAGAGAGAAACAGAGAGAAAGGTCTTCCTTTGCCATTGGTTCACCCTCCAATGGCCGCTGTGGCTGGCGCGCTGTGGCCGGCGCACCGCAGTGATCCGAAGCCAGGAGCCAGGTGCTTCTCCTGGTCTCCCATGGGGTGCAGGGCCCAAGCACTTGGGCCATCCTCCACTGCACTTCTGGACCACAGCAGAGAGCTGGCCTGGATGAGGGGCAACCGGGACAGAATCGGTGCCTCGACCGGGACTAGACCCAGTGTGCTGGCGCCACAAGGCTGAGGATTAGCCTATTGAGCCCAGCATTCGCATATAATTTTTATAATTATGTGGTAATTATTATTTCTGATTGGAACTAAATAATAGTATAAAATGCACAGATTTATTTAATGAAAAACACCATTTCACTAACCGAGCTAAAACTTTTGATATATTCCTATCTAGTCCATATCTTAGCTAATGTGATTTGCGCTGCTGTAAACATGCGGGTACAGATAATTCTTTTATGTGCTGATTTCATTTCCTTTGGGTAAGTTTCCAAGAGTGGAATGATTGGATCATATGGTCAGTTTGGATCCAGTGGTCCAAAGACCCAGTCATACCTCATACCCTTCTCAGTTTTCTGGCCTATAGTGTAGTCACAGGATTCCCACAGTCACATGGTAAAGGGCTACCACAGTTTGTTTGAGAACAAATAAGCAATATTAAAATAAACAAAAACCCATATGAAGTATCAGTGAAACAAAGAGCTGTTTTTGAACAAATGAAAGATAATTAATAAATCATTGGTCCAACTAACCAACAAAGTGAGAACACCCAATTTAATATAAACAGATATGAAAAAGGAAATGTAATATTTACCACATAAATAAAAAGAAAAATCAGGAATTACAACAGCTATATGCCAACAAATTGGAAAACCTGGAAGAAATGGATAGATTTCTGTATACATAAAATTTGCCAAAATTGAGCTTCAGTAATAAAATAATAAAGACCCTCACATAAAAGAATAGCTTCACATTGCGTCATTGCTTAACTCTACTAAACTTTAAAGGAGAAGGAATCTCAATTCTTCTTAAGTATTCAAAACAATGGAAAAGGAGGAAATCCTCCCATAACTCTGAGAGCACCATCACTTTAACTACAAAACCAGAAAATGATACAATGAAAGAGAACTATAGAGCAATATCTCTGATGATTACAGATGCAAAAATCCTCAGTAAAATGCTAGCTAATCTGATGCAACAACAAATCAAAATGATCATCCACCTAGATCAAGTGGGCTTTATTCCTGAGATGAAGGGAGGGTTCATCATATACAAATCAATAAACATGATGCATTGTATTAACACGCTGAAATACAAAAGTCATCTGATTTTCTCAATAGATGAAGAGAAAGATTTGATTAAATACATCTGATAAAAAACTTGAGCAGGCCGGTGCCATGGCTCAACAGGCTAATCCTCCGCCTTGCGGTACCGGCACACCAGGTTCTAGTCCCAGTCAGGGCGCTGGATTCTATTGCCCCTCTTCCAGGCCAGCTCTCTGCTGTGGCCCGGGAGTGCAGTGGAGGATGACCCAAGTGCTTGGGCCCTGCACCCCATGGGAGACCAGAAGAAGCACCTGGCTCCTGCCTTCGGATTAGTGCGGTGTGCGGCGTCCATTGGAGGATGAACCAACGACAAAGGAAGACCTTTCTCTCTCTCTTTCTCTCTCTCTCTCTCTCTCTCTCTCACTGTCCACTCTACCTGTCATAAAAAAAAAATTGAGCAAATTGGGTATAGAAGGAATATACTTCAGCACAATCAAGGCAATATATAAAAAACTCATACCTGTCATCATATTAAATCTAGAAAAGCTGGAAGCAATTCCACTAAAATCAGGACCCAGACAAGTAAACCCACTCTCACCATTAATATTCAATATAGTTCTGGAAGTCTTAACCAGAGCCATTAGGCAAGAAAAGAAATCAAAATATATCAATGGGGAACAAGTCAAATTGTCCATTCACAGATGATATAATCTAATACATAGGGGATCTAAAAGACTTCATTAATGATATTTTCTGTCTGGCAAGAAGTGGGTGTTAACAACAGTATTTTGAAACTGGCTACAGAGACACGTGAAACAGGGGCTTTACATTCGCTGTTACTATAGATGGACTTTAATGCAAGGCCTTGTAACGTCCCCTCTCCCTCTTGGGAAAGTCATTAGAGAAAGGGAGGTTATTTTGACAGATGCTACCTTGAAGCAAACTAAATTAGGGGCTGACACTGTGGCTCACTTGGTTGATCCTCCGCCTGCGGTGCCGGCATCCCATATAGGTGCCGGGTTCTAGTCCCAGTTGCTCCTATTCCAGTCCAGCTCTCTTCTGTGGCCCAGGAAAGCAGTGGAGGATGGCCCAAGTGTTTGGGCCCTGCACCTGCATGGGAGACCAGGAGGAGGCACCTGGCTCCTGGCAGCGCCCGCCGTGGCAGTCATTTGGAGGGTGAACCTTCGGTAGGAAGACCTTTCTCTTTGTCTCTCTATTTCACTGTCTAACTCTGCCTGTCAAAAAAAAAAAGAAAGAAAGAAAAAGAAATGAACTAAATTAATTTGTGGCTCGTTAGTAAAACTAAGAAACTGAGCATCTCTTTGGAAGATATGAAGAAATACATTCTGCATATTCTGATGCATTTACAGTCATGTATACTTCATATTGATGGTCTGTCTGAAATTTCAGAGGCTTTTCTTTTAGAGCGTAAGTGTAGCAGTTCTGTTTAAAAGCATAGTACTTGAATTATGGGGAATTCACCTTGAAACACAGTTATAACCCTGTAAGAAAGGTGATGTGCATAGATGTCAGAAGCTGTTTGTGACTTTAGGAATACCAGAAGTCTATGATAAGACCTTCTTGTACTGAGTACTATAGAAAGCATTAGCCTGTCTTGTGGATTCAAGTGTTCCGTAGTGGAAAAATAAGTCACATGCCACCTGGTTAATTGTTGAAAGGTTTAAATCATCTGAGTTCTAGAGATAATTCATAGGAAAGAATAGAAAGATGTGAAAAATGCTACGTTTAGAATCGTTATAGAAGATTTTGCATATTAGTGATATTTGACTTCCTGGTATGCTGAAAAAAGGAATACTATTACTTGTTAAGGATACACAAATCCTCAAATTTTCAAGGAAGGCAGCGGGAGAAATATAGGCTATCGATATCTTGATTTATAAATTCAGTACTCAACTGTTGTTATTTCTATCTCTGACTTCTCCTACAGGCTAAGAAGCAAAAACATACCTTTATATTTCAGGAGTGAGTGTGTGCATGTGTGTATGGGGGGCATGTGAAGTTGCAGATATGTAAATAACCACAATATACAATATAAAGTATAATCCATAATATCAAATGCCAAATAAGATGAATGCAAGAAAAAATAAATAGGGTTGTAGCATCTTTACTCAATTAGAAGAGAGTATCTAAGCCCTAGGCACTCACCACAGTATTCAACTTTGAACTTCTTTCTGTTCAATCTTGCTCCAAAGCCTGATTAAAATCATTCATTTTTGAACAGTCTAAGGAGCATGCTGCTGTCTTTTGTAAAGCTAATCCATGTGGCAGGTTTAAGACTGTCTAACAAAAGTTTGTGAGAATAAAATTCCTCTACCTTACAGGCTACCATGAAAGTGAAAGCTAATGCATGCACATGATTATCTGGGTCCTTTTCTGACACATAAGAGCTCAATAAAAGAAACTCTGACTTCCATCACCAGAAAATTATTATGCTAAACCTCAGTAGTTTAGTCCTCACAAAAATGCTATCATTCAGTAATGTAATTTTTTACATGAATTTTTAACAATGATTTTTGTAAAATGTTTTTGTAAGAATTGTCTCTTCTGAAAAAGACTCCATTACATTATATATTCATGAATCCAGTTTAAATATCCATGAAAAATTGCATTGACTTCAGCATCAGATGTTTTCCTATAATAAATTTTGTTAATGAGAAACCGAGAATCAGTGTTTTCTTTTTTTCTGCAGTTGTTAACATGGATTGGGGGACTAATCTAAATTCAGTACTAGACTTTGTTCTCATGTTCATCTCTGTATAGCACTTGAGTTTGTGTTCTCATTTTATTCCTATCCTTATTTAGCTCTTTAAGCTAGCGATTAAAACACCTGTATTCTACATCAGAGTACCTGTGTTCAATTCCTGACCTTATCCTCATCCCTACCTTCTGCTAATGCAGACCTTGTGTGTCAGTGGTGATGGCTCAAGAAGTTAAGTTCCTACAACCCACATAGGAGATCTGGATTGAGTTCTGGCCTCTTGGCACTAGTCCTGTCTTAGCCCTGCTTATTTCTGGCATTTGGTGAATAAACTAATACATGGGAGCTCACTCTCTGTCCATGTCTCTCACTGTAAATCTCTCTGCCTTTCAAATATAAAAGTAAAATTTTAAAAATATATATTTTTAAAAGTATACTGGACATAAAGTGTAAATACTTTGTATCATAGAGGAAAATGTTTCGTATATACGTGAAGAGGTGGCTAGCAAGGAGAGAACTGAAACTGACAGCTTTTCTCAATGACCCTAACTTCTCCACCCAAGGCTCTCACCACTTATATACTGAGATTAAAGAAACCTAAAATTTCTACAAAACCATTGTTCAGAATGGGCACCAACTTAAAATGCCCAACATGGTTGTTGGTTGTTTATCATGTCCCTTCAGTGAACCAGAGCTAGTTATAACAGTATTATAATAAAATCGCCATAACTGGCACTCAGCTTTCTTTATATACCCTCTACCTTGGAACTTGCAAGAATTCCTATAAAGATAAGAAAATGGGCACTGCTGAGATCCTTCCCCACCCACCACCTCCTATGAATACCCTATCTTTGTTCCTGTGAGATCATATAAAAAGAATGACCCAGCACCTTTTGGGACACAGCTCATCCTAGAGAATACTCACACTCCCTCTGTAGTGCATGCTTTTGCTTTTCTAAGATTAATCTTGCTACCCTGCAGACTTTTACGTATGCCTTGTCCTCAAATTTCTACTTGGGTCAAAGACAAGAACTTACACGAAGTCATGGAAAGAGTTTTCATAAGTTCCAGGGATTTTTCTCAGCCCCTCACATTCTGTCCAGATGTGATTACTTATGTGACTTGTAAAAGTTTATGTCTTTTGAGTATTTGTGTAATGTGATTTTCCCCAACCACATGCAGACTTTATGGTAATTGAGAACACTCTACCTGTAAAGCCAACACCTGTACCTACTAACTTCGCAATAAATATGCACAGTGTTATTGGACACTTCTGACTATATTATTAATTCATATTTTAGCCAATTAAAAACGAATTTGTGATGAGTTCATATGTTGATATCACATACTAATCTTTTCAATCAAGGTTTTCTTGTTTTGTAACTGACCTAGGTAACAAAAATTGATGCATCTCAGGGACTTTCAGGTGTTGCCTTTATTGAGTTTAATCTAGTTAAAAATTTGAGTTTTTTTAAGCATTCTTTTTTTTTTTTTGAGAAACTTAACTTTGAAGAAGAACTCAAGAATGATATATTTTTGTGAGCACTTAGACATAATTAGCTTATGAAATATAAGAATATTATCCTCTGCATACACTAAAATGAAGTAAATTTTTGAGTACAAGTTTTACTATTAACTCTCATAATTCAACTCTTCAAGGACATAGGTCCTGCATGAGAAGTTAGTGCACAGTAACTCCTGTCATGTATTTAGCAATTAACACTCTTATCTATGACATTAGTGATCACCTGATATAAGCTGCATAGTCTATGGAAACCTTTTGAAGGCACAAACTCCTTCTGTATTTAGACATGGCCACAAGAAATGTGAATGTTCTCTTCTCCCTTCAGAGGAAAGTACATATTTCTCTGATGACCACTTCTTTCCACTGAGGTCTCACCCACAGAGGTCCTTCATGTAGGACATATTGATTTTTTATACTTGAAATGCTCTCATGGGCTTTTCAACCATAAAAGATTGCTTAAGTGCTGATTCTGAGGTCAGAGAGCTATTTAAAGCATTTGTCATTCCATGAGTTGGCTGTATGGACTGCTTCCCATGCTGGAGCATTCACTCCTTTTTAATTCTATCTATTATTATTACCAAATACTTAATCCTATATATGTGATCACTTTAGCACTTAAAATTCTATGTTTACCATATTTATTATTGGGGGGGGGCATCTTCTTTTTTTCTTTTTTAGCCAAATAGATGTGGATATTCTAATAGTAAATATTTTTATTTTTTTAATCTATATAAAATTCTCCCTTATTCAATTAGAGATACTCTTTCTAGACTGGGGAAATGTGGGTAAAGACACACAGAATTCCAGTTAGATGGACAGAAAAATTTAGGAAATCAATCGTTCATCTTGGAAACAGGTTAATAATATTGTATATTTCAAAGTTGCTAAGTATGCACATCACAGACAAATATGAGCACATGAGATAATGCATTTGGGTATCTTTATTTACATTTCTGCTGTTGAATACTCATATTAAAACATCATGTTGCATACCATAAATATATGCAGTATTTACTTGCCAAGCTAAAGTAGTTATGCTTATTTTCCCTAGTGAAAAACTTCATAGAGAGGAAAAAATATGCTTCTTTTTGACACTTGGTATTTCTTGGGAATTGTATGTTTCACAGATTTCTTTTCTTTTTCTTGTTAGCCTCCTTTCTGCTGACTTTGCTTAAGAAGTATTTATGTGCTTTCTGTTATTAATGCACATTGAACACCAAGAATTTAAAATATAATTTATGGCTGTACAGCCTTCTAGGACAATTAAAACAGTTAATGCTGCATATTTATATTATGCATTGTAGTACATAAATGATAAGTTGAAAATGTCCAATAAAATCACAACTTAAAATTTTGGTTTATCTGGGAGATGATTAAAATGCTAGGTTTGCCATAAGTGAGGCAGAACCTGTAAAGTAATATGGATTTTCAAACTATTTTGTTTTTGACAGTTGTATTGAAAACTCATAGTCAGATAGCTTTCTCATAATTCATGTTCAGTCTGGGTTATTTATACATTTTTAAAATATAGCAGTTAGGCCGGCGCCGTGGCTCATTTGGCTAATCCTCTGCCTGCAGCACCAGCACCCCGGGCTCTAGTCACGGTTGGGGCACTGGTTCTGTCCTAGTTGCACCTCTTCCAGTACATCTCTCTGCTGTGGCCTGGGAAGGCAGTGGAGGATGGCCCAAGTGCTTGGGCCCTGCACCCACATGGGAGACCAGGAGGAAGCACCTTGATCCTGGCTTCAGATCAGCGCAGTGTACCAGCTGTGGCGGCCATTTGGGGAGTGAACCAACGGAAAGAAGACCTTTCTCTTTGTCTCTCTCTCACTGTCTAACTCTGCCTTTCAAACAAACAAACAAAAAAAAAAAAAAAAGGAAAGGAAAAAAGAAAAGAAAAACAATACAGCAGTTAAGTAGGAAAATATAGTTAAAGAATAGAGAGCTATCTTTCAAAAGGGTTTTAAATATAATTATAATCTTCCTTAAATATCCTCAGTTTGTAGAATTGCTGAAAAATTGCTTGCTTTCTCATTTTCAGAACTACATAAAAATAAATCATCATTTTAATAACATTAATACTCTCAATACTTGGCTATTTTTGTGTACATATCTAACTCATTTAAAGTGTATCTCAGAATGAACAATGTTATTCCCATGACAGTGTCTTTTTTTTCTCCCTTTACAGGATTGAAATTTGTTGCCAACCATGAATTAGCAAAGTGCTTTTAGCTTTTGTAAATAATAAAGGAGTTGAATGCTTAATTTTCAGTATTTTTGATTACTGTGCCATAGAATAGTCTGTTAATACATCAAGATACTAATCATTTTATAAATATAGCTGAATCTTTTAAAAATACAGAGTATAGTTGGTTAGAAAGAATGACTCTCAGAAAAGTAATAGAAATGAAATTTCAAAAGAAAGTTAATATTCCTGTAACGTTAATTCGAATATGTAGTCAATGTTTAATTATGAAGAATAATTCTGAGACTATCCTCAGTTGCCATATTAATTGTAGTCAAGCTCCTCATTATACATGTGTCACTCATTCTCCAGCTCACAGCCTAGACCATAGACATTATAAGAGTACATAGCCTTGATGTGAATTGTGGTTTAGAATTTTGCTGTTCGTTGGCACAATCTGCTTAAATGAAATAATCTTAGGTTAATGTTTTTGATTTAGCAAGGGCAATTATTCTTTTCTGAGATGTACTACAACAATATGTATTGTTCTCTTTATGAACCACTTATACAATTATAAGTCAGAACTGAACAGTATGTCTATGTGTATTCCATCTTTTATGGCTTCATGCTGTAAAAGAGGAATAGCAATCAGATGAAAACCACGTCCTGTACGTTTTTTAAGCAACTAATAGCACCTTCTGGAGTTGCTAATTAGCCAAAACCTGCAACAACAGGCGTTCAAGGTACGGTTACCATGGAAAATTTTCTTTGAAGTTGGCACTTGTGAATATTTGACTTAATTTTCTTTCCAAGTTTAAGGACTGGATGAAAAACATTGTCATTCTTCCACAGGCAATGAGAAGTCCAATAAATGACTTATCACTTCAGGATATTTGAACATTCATAATGGCGATAAGTGAACTTCACCCCAAAACAACTTTTTAACTTTTTGCAGTTACTTTCAATCATAATTCTTGTTTGCAATATATGCAGAACATAAAAATATTAGAAAAATTAATATTATTAATATTATTCTCTACTTTTGGAAATGGTTCAACAATAAACTGAACAAATTTCCCTCACATGGAAATAATAAATATCCACGTAAAAAACTTACTATTTAATGTTTGGTGTCTTTGAATGGACAAACATTTGAATGTACAAACATTTCCCAGAGTATGTGTTATTAGGTTCTAGGATTTTTTTAACATAATCTTGAGCCATCTCACACTATAATAATAATGAGACTTATGGGTTAAGAATTAGACTTAAAAGTGTGATTCTTATAAAGAGAGGGTCATTTATATTTATATATTAGGAATAAAATAAAGGCTACATTCCTTTCTTTAAATTAATGCTTGTAGGTTTTATTATATGAAATATGTGATGCTCGAATTAAACACTCAGTATACAATTAATAGCAGATATAAAAAGAGGTATCTCAAAAAATAGGAGAATTTAAGAAAATAACACTTGAAGAAAACTTTGAGAATGAAGTGATTGTTCACTACAGTAACTGGAGTGCCATAAGGCAGTAAGACGCACACTTGGGCACACTTGTATGCTTTCCATTTCCTATATTCCTAGTCCAGTATCACTCACATGCTGTTTATCAATGGCAGCAAAGAAAACAATCATTTAAAATTTATAATCCTTTTTCAGAATAGCAGAATAGAAAAAAACTCAGAAAATATTATTAAACAGAAGTCCATATATGCGTAGGAGTAAAAATGTCCCAGATTTTATGTTGCATTGTATTGTTGGTTTAAAACATAGATCATTTAAAATGATCAGTTTCCTGGCAGATGTGTCTCAAATTATCAATGCAATAGGCATCACTTAATTATGTTCCTGGCCACAATTTTTGTTAGGTTGGGATTTTTTAAACTTAATATTTCATTTCTCATTTTTTGAGATCAAATATTTTTAATTTATATTGTAATTAAATGCTTAAATCACAACTAAATAGTTCAATAAATAAAATGTAAAAAGAACAAAATTCAGGAGGAAAATACGCAAGGGGTATAAAGAATAATCAAAGGAAAAGATGTTCAACTTCACACATATAAGATTAATTTTAAAATAGTCACGAAAAATAAAAACTATAGCATTATATCACTCATACCAATTTATTTGGCAAAGATTTAAAACAAAGTTAACAAAACACTTTTCTTGGAACAAAATGGATTCACACAGGCATTTCTTTCTTTTTAATTTTAGCTCCCACATATAAGAAAGAACATGAAGTATTTGTCTTTCCATTTCTGGCTTATTCCATTCAGCAGAGTTCCAGCATTTTTTCTACAAATGATAGTATTTTATTTTATTTTTTATAGCTGAATAACACTCTAAAAACATGCAATCACTTGGGCTCCTCCCAGGCAAAAACCAGGACCCTGGAACTCAAGCTGGGCCTCCCACATCAATGGCAGGGAACCAAGTACTTGAGTCATCACCTTTGGAAACCCCAGAGTGCCTATTAAAAGGCTACTGGAATTGGGAGCAGAACAGGAGCTCCCATATGAGAGGTGATCACCTCCAGCAGCAATGTGACTGCTCCAATGATGCTCATTATTTCAGCTTCTAAAAAAACAGGTCAGAAATGATACATTTAAATAAATGAAGTTTGATATTTACTGTATGGCTAGCATTCTAAAAAGCAAAGATGATATGAACCATTTATAATTAATTTTCCTTATAATTACTGATGGTTCATGACTGAAATTATAATAACTTTCTATAAATAACATAATTATTAGTCTTCTTATGTCTTATGAGTTTTTAGAGAAACATAAATAATTGATTAATAAAGTCATAACTTTGTCTGCCTTGGACTTTCTGGCCAGTAAAATTCTTGCAGAAATTTCTTAGAGAATAAAATGGGAAAAATAAATTGACAAATCTGATAAAAGGATGAGACTAGTGCTTTTCTAACTAAACCACAAACCCAATAATAAATAATATTACAAGCAATTGTAACACATTAATTTTAAATTTTAGAAACTAACAAATTAAGCTAAGTAAAAGTAATTATTACAGTTTTTTTTTTGGGGGGGGAACAGAGACTACTCATTTTTTAATCTTCAATCTTAATATTCCTTGTGGATTTTCTGTAAACATTTTTGAAAATGACTTTTTAAAAATTTATTTATTACTTGAAAAGCAGAGTTACAGAGAGGCAGAGAGAGAAAGAGAGAGAGAGAGAGAGAGGGAGAGAGAGAGAGAGAGAGAGAGAGAGAGAGAGAGAGACAGAAGAGACAGAGAGAGGTCTTCCATTTGCTGGTTCACTCCCTAGATGTCTACAATGGCCAGAGCTGCACAGATCTGAAACCAAGAACTAGGAGCTTACTCTGGGTCTCCCATTTGGAGGCAGGAGCCCAAATACCTGGGTCATCCTCCACTGCTTTCCCAGACCACAGCAGAGAGCTGGATTGTAATTGGAGCAGCTGGGTCTTGAACCAGTGCCCATAAGGGATGCTGGCACTGCAGATGATGGCTTTACCTGCTATACCAGAGTGCCAGCCCCCAAAAATGACTTAAATGATAGTTTAGACTATAATTTAGTGCTGGGTTGTAGGAATGTACTCCTAAAATGTTTTCTAGTACTTCAAAATTATATATCTCTAGAAGTTTTATTGAAAAACTAGGCTTCAACGACTTTCAGAAAATATGTGGAATTAGACTTGATACTATTATTTCCTGAAAATAATATATTGAGCAGCTGCTGATTTTGAAACTTCTTTAAAGACTCAGTTGTTTCATTAAAATTATTTTTAAGAATAAATTTAATTTATAACACTTACTTTTTGTAGGGTTTGAATTAATGTGTCCGAAGAGCTTAAACTTGATATATAATTGGCATTTAGTAAATATGCATATGTATCTCTGTAGATATATAATATACTAATACATAATAGTGTAAGTATACATAGGCTTTTTTCTATATTACTAAGGTAAATTTTTAATTTCTAATATATCATGATATTTCAAAGCCTTTTAACTTGCAGCATTTATGGTTTATGGTCCTCTCAAAAATATAGAGGTAATATAAAAGATACATTTTTATAATTAAATATTTTGTATTTCACTAGAGTCTGATACCTTTTTATTGAAAAATAGTCATTTTATATATATATATATATATATATATATATATATGAGGTACAGTGTGACAGCTGTTTGGTGCATGCTTATCAAACCATGGTAGCAAACATTTCCTTTTCCTTGTTAATTCTTCACGCTTTATGTCCCGCTATTCTAGTTCTTCTAAAAGTACATACAAGGCTACTGTGAGGTAGTCACCCCACTGTGCTCTAGAACGTTCAGCACACATGTTTTCTGTCTTTTCTTGTCCATTACCCAACCTCCTATTACTTTTCCACACAACCTCTAGTAGTCACTATTATCTTCTTAGTATTTTTACTAAATATTTTATTGTCATTTAAGGTAATTAATCAAGACACATAAATATAGCATTTTAATAAGCAAAAAAGCAAAATCTAAATTTTAGTGCTAGTATGATTGCATACTAGTAAACGTTGTGCATAACTGACACGCAATACAAGTAGTCATACAAAGCATGGGTTTGAAAATGCTAAGCCATATAAATTTAATTTGTTTTGAATTTTACAAATACTTAAAGATGGGCATTGATGGAGAAGGTTAGGCCACCACTTGTGGCATGTCCGCTGCACATATTGGAGTGCCAGTTTGAATCTTTGCTGCTCTGCTCCTGATTCAGCTTCTGGCCAATGCGTCTGAGAGGCAGCAGATGACTGCTCAAGTAACTTGGATCTCTCATGCCTATGTATGAGAACAAAATAGGATTCCTGGCTCCTGGCTTTGACCCGGCCCAGCCCTGCCTGTTGTAGGCATTTGGGGAGTGAAAAAACAGTTGGATAATCTCTTTCCTTTTGTTTTCTCTCTCCTTTCTCTCTCTCTCTCTCTCTCTCTCTCTCTCTCTCTCTCTCTCTCTCCCTGTGTGTGTGTGTGTGTGTGTGTGTGTATCACTCTGCCTCTTGCATAAATAAGCAAACATATCTTTAAAAAATAAGTTCTTACACACTGACTGATTACATCCATTTTACATTATTTATCAAATGTTTTAGAAATGTTCCACTGAAACATAATTACTTCTTATTTTATAAAAATATTGTCCAGCATGGATTAATTAATAGTTCTGTGATTTGCCAAACACCAAAATCTGGCTTTCAAAACCTAAATGATGTTAAATTAATTGTTTACACTTTTGCAACTGCCAAGATTGCTTTTCATCAAAGTCTCATTGATAGCAACATTATATTTATGTCTTCTTTATTATTTTATATTTTCAAGGATTTTGGGAATAGTACTTAGTAAATTTACTTTTATGTCTTCTTAACACAAGCATATATGTTAAATTATTATGATTATTTTTGGTCTATGTGATTTTTAGGCTTGCTCTTTTCAAAACATGACAGTAGTATCCTTTCAAAGCTCCAAACATAACATTTTATCTAAAAACTAAGACTCAAAGAAGAAAAGTAACTTTGTGATTAGAATTTTTCCTGATTTCAGGTCTTTGCCCATTGATATTAATCACATTGACATTGACATTGAAATCTCCATTTTCACTCTAGTCAATAAATTTACTCAAATCCTCAATATGTCTTAGAGATTGTTCCACGCATATAGGTAAGCTTTGTTGCATGCTAGGGATTGTAAAATATTCCATTACACAAATGCATTTTTGATTTTCAGTACCTTTTTTATTTGAATATAAATTGGATTTAGTAGTGCTTGTCAAACTAACCCCCCAAAAATGTGTGAGCATTAGTGAGCTCAATCTGGTTTGATTTTGAGTTTGAGGAACAAGCATTCTCTGGTCAGGTCCCACCTGTACTCTGCCTGACTGTGTCTCCATTCCCTCTGCTGAGCAGTAAGATCTGAACAATGAGCTCTCAGTGAGAACCTCGTGATAATTTTGGAATGAATGTTTCTTTCCCCTTTATATAAGCATCAGCTAAAACAGGCCCAAGCTGGTGATATTTTCAGCAGATATGTGTGGAAGTTACAATTTCTTAAACAAGTGACTTAATTACCAATATAGATATACTTTCTAAGAAGTATTGTTGGGAATAATCATTGCAATGAATTTCAATGTTATATATCCCTAAAAATCCAATTGAGAGAGCAGTTGTTTGCTTCAATTCCTTTTGTTTTGAGAAGATGGATAAGATTATAATTTTGTGCCACAGTTTTCTGAAAATAAGCCTTTTCCTTACATGGTTTAGGCGTGTGTCCATCATGTTACTCTGAGAAGCCTTACCCCAACTCCTGAGAAAGTACAGAGGAGTTCTTCATTGTGATCCATTGTAATCTGTTCTGAGTTTTCTTTCCTTAGGACAAATTCATTATAAAAAGATTTATTTATTTATTTATATTAATTTTGTTTTAAAGACAGAAACAAAGAGAGAGACTTAGAGACAAGCTGAAAGAAAACTCCCATCTGCTGCTTCTCTCTCCAAATGCATGCAAAGTCCAGTCCAGGCCATGGGTCTCCCTCTCTGGACCCAGTTACTTGAGGCATTACCTGCTGTTTGTCAGGATGGCCATAAGCAGCACTGTGGGTTAGGAGCATAGCAGCGGAGATTAGAATCAGGTACTCTGATATGGAATGTGCCACCCCGAGCAGCAACTCAATCCGTTTCACCAAACTCCTGCCCTGGCTAATGCTTTTCATAATAAGACAACTTATTGGCTCCACAACCATTAGCTTCTTTAGGTCTTTAGGACTGGTTCTATAGGATATACTTGGCAATGTGATACCTCGGGTATGCAATGCGGTTTCCATTTCATGAGGATCCCCTGTTTCCAGATAGTTATTCTAATGACCATGTTCAAGACACAGATTTACCCTGTAAACCTGGGCTTGTTGAAACCCTACTAACTTCTCCATGGGGCTCAGTGATAGCTAATTTTTTTTTTTTTGTCAACTTGGCTTAGCCACAAGTCCTCAGATAACTGATCAAACTTTATTCTGAGTGTTATGGGCAGGGATCATTGGATGGGACTAAATATTTATATCAGTGGCCTCTGAGTAAAGCAGATTGCTCTCTCTAAGGAGGGTGGACATTCGAACAGTTGAGGGTGTGTAAGAGCAGAAGGACTGGTCACCCCTGAGCAAGTCCCGAGGACTGCCTTGGATTTCTTTGGCGCCATCGACTCTCCCTCTTTCTGCCGGGACTGCCTTCAGATGTGGACCAGAACATCCGATCTTCCAGGCTCTTGGAGCTCATGACCAACCCTTCATATTTTGCCTTTCTTCAGTCTGTGATAATATGTGTCAACTTTTTATAAAAGAAAGATTCTTTTAAAAGCTTGTGGAAAATGGAATTAAAAGATAAGTTCATTTCGGTGTAAAGTTTTCGTGAAATCCATACTTTTTTTTCCTCATAATGCACACTTTCCATAAACTTTTTAAAGACAACTCATAACTCTCTGTATAAGGTTCACATTCTATTTGTTATATGTTTCTGGAAAACCTTGATAAATGGGATAAGACATAAGGTAAATTTGCTCTTTGTGATGTTGTTGTTACAAAAATTAGAGCAAAAAACCCAGAGCATTGTTTAGATTGTTATCATGTATTTGTAAAAGAAAATAATAAATGTAAAACTCATTAACCATTCAGTGTGAGTGAATCTTTGGAAGATGGTGGACCAAGGCTTTCACCTTTCTGGATGGCTGACCTACAACTGTAAACCACTATGAGCAATGGATCAAGGTGAATTTAGTGTTCAAGAGGCTGAAAGCTACAAAAACCACATCAAGCAGTATTGATTTTTCTTAAGTGCTGAAGCTTTTAAGGAAATCTTACAACAAAGTCTATCATACAGGAGTGTGCTCCATCAATTTAGCTGAATTCTAAGTTGGATACAGTTTGGGAGAAGTAAACAAATGGAAAGACCTTTGGGGTTAATGTAAGTAAAGTCAAGTTCCCAAGAATTGTGTGGTGAGAAATTGGAAGACATCACAATCCTTCAACTTTTTTTCAGGGGAATGGTGGAAACCACACATGCTATCTGATGCTGTCATCAAAGATAACAAAAAATACCCTAAGATAGCACATGGAGCACCACGCTTCACTGCCCTACAAACACAGGGGACATGGCTGGCTCACAAATCATGCTCATGTGCTCCAGAACCACACCAGACATATGCATGACAAAAGCAGCACACACAAGGGACTGTTTTCACAAATACTGTCACCAAGCTAAATGATCTGTTTCAACGTGTCATTCCATATGCTGTGTGCTTCCTGATGGTTTGTTTCATGCATCTCACCCAGTCCATTGCAGGGAGTATATGTTTCCAAGGCTAATCACCAACTCTTGTATCTGTCAGACTATCTAATTGTAAATTTCAGATGTTTGAACTGTTATTCGGTGACACCTTGAATTAAAACAAATCATTTCAAGAACTCAACGTGAAGAAAAATTTTAGGGTTCAAAGTGAAATTTTTATTCCTAGAAACCTGACTTGCATGCTTAAAGTACAAAATTACAAAAATTATGGTATGTATAACTCTAAAATGAATGACTATATAATTAATGGAAAGGTATTTTTTCTTGAGAAAGAAGGACATACAGTGTTTAACCTGAAACAGACACCTCTTTGTATTTATTTTCTGAACATATCAGATATTTGAAGATCCACTCTTTCCTTCTAGTTTCTCATTTGTATACTGTTTATAGTTAGAAATCCTACATATCTAAATTACTAATTTATATAACATGATTTTTTCCATAGAATAAATTTTTTTGTTCACTTAGATTTTATTAAGTAAATATAAATGTTGGTTTTATATTTATGAAAGCAAATAACTTACAGATGTGCTTTAGAAATTTTTTGCTACAGTGGAAGAAATTTGAATTAGAAAAAGAGTTTTGATGCAGAAGAGATCCTTTTAGTGCTAATTATATTATGTAGGGGACTATGTACATAGTTTCCTATATGATAAACATAAATGTTCATATCAAAGTTTAATTAATATTGGACATTATGTAGAATATTTAAAGTAATATTTCTCTTGTTAGATATGTTTAGCCAGAATCATCATTTCTCTGAATCTCTCAATAACTATTCCCAATGAAAGCTGAGCAATATTTTTTTTGACAGGAAGATTTAGACAGAGAGAGAGAGACAGAGGGAAAGGTCTTCCTTCCGTTGGTTCAACCCCTAAATGGCCACTACAGCCAGCGTGCTGCGCAGATCCGAAGCCAGGAGCCAGGTGCTTATCGTGGTCTCCCATGCAGGTGCAGGGCCCAAGCACTTGGGCCATTCTCCTCTGCCTTCCCAGGCCACAGCAGAGGGCTGGACTGGAAGAGGAACAACCGGAACAGAATCCGGCACCCCAACTGGGACTAGAACCGGGGGTGCTGGCACCGCTGGTGGAGGATTAGCCAAGTGAGCCGCGGCACCAGCCGAAAACTGAGCAATATTAGCATGGAGTGGGAAAATATTTTTTCTGTTTATCAAAGTAAGTATTCAACACAGCACACCAAAAACTCTTAAACAAATATTTCAGATAATTTGAACTAAAATGACCATTGCTTAAACTACCAGATATTTTCTAGAATTGTATAAAAATAATTTAGCATGAATTTGGATAAATAATACAAAATTTAAAAAAATGGGGGATTCAGGTGACTATTGTGACACAACTAATTAATCCACTGCTTGGTACACCTGAATCCTACACTGGAGAACTTGTTATAGAGCCTTGACTCTGTTCTGACTCAGTTCCTGCTAATGCACATCTTGGGAGGTAGCAGATCATGACTCAAGCACTGAAGTACCTGTCACTCATGTCGGGACAAGGAGGGAGCTCCTAGCTCATGGCTACCACTGGCCCAGCACCAGCTGTCGTGGGCATTTGGAGGAGTGAATCAGGAGATGGAAAATTCTCTCTCTCTCTCTCTCTCTCTCTCTCTCTCTCTTGATTTCAAATAAATAAGAATCAATGCAATATTAATAAACAAAGTCCTAAGTAGTTAGAGAAAGAGACAAAGAGATAAAGAGAGAGAGGTCTTACTTCCTTGGTTCACTCTGCAAATTCCCAAAATAGCCATATTTTCCTGGCTATCTCGGTGTAACATGAAAGATAGGAACTCAGCTGCTCAAGCCATAATCTTCCGTTTCTCTGGAAGCTGGATCAGAAGCACAGGAACCAATACTTGAAACTAAGCACTGTGATACGGAGTTCAATTGCCTCAAGTGATGGCCTAAGCCACTGCCCAGACTGTCCATCCTATAAAAATATTTTAATCAATCTTTAAAATTGATTCATTTGCATATGAATTTAAAAAACATTGCTGAATTCTGTCCTATTTGTCCAAAGCACAGAGGCTGTTAAAAACTAAAGTTAAGTATTTTATTAAAAACCCTTACTTGCTCACTCCGTATCCCAAAGATAAAAGTATATTGCTAAAGTATTAGTAGGTTTGTTAGAGAAAGACTGATATTTGGAATCAGAGACAAATATATTTTATGATAATGTATGAAGTCATAAAACACCAAAGAAAATCCTACCTAGTAGCTTCCTCAGTTTGGTTATCATAACTTTCAAGATAGAAGAAAAAGCATCAACCTAATATAGAGTCAGGAAAAAAAATGCATCCAAAATGTTATGCAAAATTTGCAGTTGTTCTAGAAGATTTTAGACAACAGTCAGCAATGAAAGTGTATTGATTTTCCTTCCAGAAAGAGAAGGCGGTCACACAGCAACTGTAGGGCTTTCCATCAGCTTGACCTTGGAAAAAGGGTTGCACAATAAAGTAGGAAGCCAGCTGTTTTATTAAAGTAACTATCTCAAATATTAGGCAAGTTTTCATAAAGTTATTGATTAGGGAGGAAGAGTTGAATAATAGGGAAGTGTAGAAAAAAAGTGTCTTTATTAAACAAATATTTCAGTTCAGTGAAAAGGTTAATTTTAGATCAAACCCGGATATTTGCTGGTAGAATGCAAGCTTTGTTGAGAAGTAGGCTTGCTGAAAGCTTTTTGTCTATTGATGCCTATTTCTTTGCAATATCATAGAGCTACAGGAAAAAATGAGTTCTCCCATCGGATTTAATGTGTTCTTTCTATTAAGGACCATGAGCATTATCTAATCTGTTGAAAATTATTACATAATTCTTATAGTTAGGCTAAATCACCTTTGCAGACATGAAACTTTGTTTCTCTGTACAGAGATTAGATTGTAAATCTCAAGAGAAAAAAAATGTAATGGACTTCAAACTAGTTTTCCTTAATCCAAATCTTATTCCTCGTGGTAATTCAGGATTTATTATATACCTGAGGGGAGATTGAGATTTCATCCCAGCTTTCCACAGGTGGATGGCTCACTGGAGGTCCCAGGGTGCTTAACCCATGCAAGTTTTGGGATATTTCAGAAGGTTTCAAGACGTCCCTCAGGTTCACAGGGAAAGGCTTCACTTTTACTTTTGATGCTGCATTGGAGTTGGGAAATTATTTGGATCAAAGGCAGACATTTGGCCCCAGCGTGCCTAGCCGTTTGAGATTCTTAGTATCTTCAATTGACCATATCGTGATGTGATTCTGTTGATACTACCACCTTCTGTGTTTCACATCCTGATCAACAGTGTCACCTTGGACAACACTCTGGTTTTGTTTAAAACTAAACTGTCACTTGGGAAAATGGACATTGTCATATTTTCACCAAAGTCCTGAGAAAATACCTCTCACAGGTGTTCTATGAAGCCAATTCCTATGTTTTTCTGTCATATGGAGAAGGTCCCACATGCGTCCATCACTTACAAGTTTCCTTTACCTTCAAATGCATTATGTTTGACATCAATTTTACTTTTTGTACTTATATATATATTTGTATATATATACTTATATATATATTTGTAAATATATTTACAATATTCTCTGTGAGTATTCTCTGTGAGTTCTTTCTGCTCATTATTTCAGTATTCTTTAGTGCTTACTGGTAATAGTGATTCTTTTAGTTCACATGTACTAGCATGTATGTGACAGGTAGTTTTTTAAAGATTTATTTATTTATTTGAAAATTAGAGTTATATAGAGAGAGGAGAGGCAGACACACACACACACACACACACACACAGAGAGAGAGAGAGAGAGAGAGAGAGAGAGGTCTTCCATCCACTGGTTCACTCCCTAATTGGCTACAATGGCCGGAGCTGCACCAATCTGAAGCCAGGAGCCAGGAGCTTCCTTTGGGTCTCCCACATGGGTATAGGGGCCCAAGGACTTGACTTGAGCCATCTTCTAATGCTCTATTCCCATGTGGTTGCAGGGGCCCAAGGACTTGGGCCATCTTCTGGTTTCCCAGGCCATAGCAGAGAGCTGGATCAGAAGTGGAGCAGCCAGGACTCGAACCGGTGCCCATATGGGATGCTGGCACTGCAGACTGCAGCTCCACCTGCCAAGCCACAACACTGGCCCTGATAGGTAGTTTTTTTAACATGTCAATGAGGAATTTAGGTTCTTAAGTCATTACTGCTTTAATGGATGCTTTTGGTAACTTTAGGAAAGTTACAAAATTGAATTTATTTATCTGTCATACACTAATATTCCTCAGAAAGTGTTACTACACAGACAATCTATAAGCTTTTATAGTTTTTGCTAAAATTGGTTACTCATATTAGTTTCCAGGGTACCCTAATAAAGTACCAACACAAATGGGTTTCAAATGACAGAAATTTGATGAATCAGAGTTCAGGATGTCAAATGAAAGAAATTTGATGATTCACAGTGCAGTTCACAGTCAAGGTGTTGGTAGGACCATTCTTTCTCTGAGATATCTAGTGATACCTCTTTCTAGCTTCTGGGATTTTTCAGGTATAGCTGGCATTCCATGAGTTTCAGCTTAAGCGTTACCATTTCTGTTGCTCTTCATGCATGTTGTTCTACACCTCTGTATCTGTCTTGGTGTTTCTTCTTTAAGAACATCACAATAACATAGTGTGAACCTATCTTTTTATTTTTTAGATTTATTCATTTATTTGAAAGGCAGAGAGTCACAGAGAGCCAAAGGCAGAGAGAGAGACAGAGAGAGAACGAGAACAAGAGTGAGAGTGAGCACGAGCAAGTGAGCAAGAGAGAGAATATTCTTCTTTCCACTGGTTCACTCCCCAAATGACCACGATGGCCAAACTGAGTCAATCCAAAGCCAGAAGCCTGGAGCTTCTTCCAGGTCTCCCACTATGTTGCAGGAGCCCAAGCACTTGGGCCATTCTTCACTGCCCTCCCAGGCCACAGCAGAGAGCTGGATCAGAAGTGGAGCAGCTGGGACTTACCGGCACCCACATGGCAGGATAGCACTGCAGGCATTAGATTTATCTGCTATGCCACTGCACCAGCCCCGAACCCATCTTAATAATCACTTTTGGCACATATCTTATTTCCTAATAAAGTCACATAATGAAGCACCAAGAGGTAGGATTTTAACATATCATTTTTTTAAAACTTTTATTTAATGAATATAAATTTCCAAAGCACAGCTTATGGATTACAATGGCTTCCCCCCCATAACTTCCCTCCCACCCACAACCCTCCCCTTTCCCACTCTCTCTCCCCTTCCATTCACATCAAGATTCATTTTCAATTCTCTTTATATATAGAAGATCAGATTAGTATATATTAAGTAAAGATTTCAACAGTTTGCCCCCACATAGCAACACAAAGTGAAAAATACTATTGGAGTACTAGCTATAGCATTAAATCACAATGTACAGCACATTAAGGACAGAGATCCTACATGATTTTTTTTAAAAATTGATTAATTTTCTATGCAAATTCCAATTTAACACCAAGTTTTTTTCATTTTCAATTATCTTTATATACAGAAGATCGATTCAGTATATACTGAGTAAAGATTTCATCAGTTTGCACCCACACAGAAACACAAAGTGTAAAATACTGTTTCAGTACTAGTTATAGCATTACTTCACATTGGACAACACATTAAGGACAGATCCCACATGAGATATAAGTACACAGTGACTCCTGTTGTTGATTTAACAATTTGACACTCTTGTTTATGGCATCAGTAATCTCCCTAGGCTCTAGTCATGAGTTGCCAAGGCTATGGAAGCCTTTAGGGTTCACTGACTTCAATCTTTTTCCAACAGGGTCATAGTCAAAGTGGAAGTTCTCTCCTCCCTTCAGAGAAAGGTACCTCCTTTTTTGATGGCCCCGTTCTTTCCACTGGGATCTCACTCGCAGCGATCTTTCATTTAGGTTTTTTTTTTTTTTTTTTTTTCCCAGAGTGTCTTGGCTTTCCATGCCTAAAATATTCTCATGGGCTCTTGAGCCAGATCTGAATGCCTTAAGGGCTGATTCTGAGGCCAGAGTGCTATTTAGGAAATTTGCCATTCTATGAGTCTGCTGTGTATCTCGCTTCCCAAGTTGGATCATTCTCTCCCTTTTTCATTCTATCAGTTAGTATTAGCAGACACTAGTCTTGTTTGTGTGATCCTTTTGACTGTTAGACCTATCAGTGTGATCAATTGTGAACTGAAGATATTACTTGGACTAGTGAGGTGGCCTTGGTACATGCCACCTTGATGGGATTGTATTGGAATCCCCTGGCACGTTTCTAACTTCATCAATTGGGGCAAGTCCGATTGAGCATGTCCCAAATTGTACATCTCCTCCCTCTCTTATTCCCACTCTTATATTTCACAGGGATCACTTTTCATTTAAAATTTAAACATCTAAGAATAATTGTGTGTTAATTACAGAGTTCAACCACTAGTACTAGAACAAAACAAAAAAAAAAAGACTAGAATGGATAAAGTATTACATAGTACATCAACAGTCAGGACAAGAGTTGATCAAGTCACTGTTTCTCATAGTGTCCATTTCACTTCAACAGGTTTCCCCTTTTGTGCTGTTAGTTGTCGCCAATCAAGGAAAACAAATGATTTTTGTCTCTTTGGGACTGGCTTAATGCACTCAGAATGATGTTTTCCAGTTTACTCCATCTAGTTGCAAATGACCGGATTTCATTGTTTTTGACTGCTGTATAGTATTCTATAGAGTACATGTCCCATAATTACTTTATCCAGTCTACTGTTGATGGGCATTTGGGTTGGTTCCAGGTCTTAGCTATTGTGAATTGAGCTGCAATAAACATTAATGTGTAGATGGCTTTTTTGTTTGCCAATTTAATTTCCTTTGGGTAAATTCCAAGGAGTGGGATGGCTGGGTTGACTGGTAGGGTTATATTCAGGTTTCTGATGAATCTCCAGACTGACTTCCGTAGTGGCTTAACCAATTTGCTTTCCCACCAACAGTGGATTAGTGTCCCTTTTTCCCCACATCCTCTCCAGCATCTATTGTTGGTAGATTTCTGAATGTGAGCCATTCTCACCGGGGTGAGGCTAAACCTCATTTTGGTTTTGATTTGCATTTCCCTGATTGCTAGTGATCTTGAACACTTTTTCATGTGTCTGTTGGCCATTTGGATTTCCTCTTTTGAGAAATATCTATTGAGGTCCTTGCCCTATCTGTTAAGTGGGTTGTTTGTTTTGATGTTGTGGAGTTTCTTGGTTTCTTTGTAGATTCTGGTTATCAACCCTTTATCCGTTGCGTAGTTTGCAAATATTTTTTCCCATTTTGTCGGTTGCCTCTTCACTTTGCTGACTGTTTCTTTTGCAGTACAGAATCTTCTCAATTTGATGCAATCCCAATAGTTAATTTTGGGTTTGAGTGCCTGTGCTTCTGGGGTATTTTCCAATAAGTCTTTGCAAGTACCTATATCTTGCAAGGTTTCTCCAATGCTCTCTAATAATTTGATGGTGTCGGGTTGTATATTTAAGTCTTTAATCCATGCTGAGTGAATTTTTGTGTAAGGTGAAAGGTAGGGGTCTTGTTTCATGATTCTGCATGTGGAAATCCAATTTTCCCAGCACCATTTATTAAACAGACTGTACTTACTCCAGAGATTGTTTTTGGATCCTTGATCAAATATAAGTTGGCTGTAGATGTTTGAATTGATTGCTCGTGTTTCTATTCTATTCCATTGGTCTATCCATCTGTTTCTGTACCAGTACCATGCTGTTTTGATAAAAATTCCCTGTAGTATGTCCTGAAATCTGGTATTGTGATGTCTCTGGCTTTGTTTTTGTTGTACAAGATTGCTTTAGCTATTCAAGGTCCCCTGTGCCTTGATATGAATTTCAGCATAATTTTTTCCAGATCTGAGAAGAAGGTCTTCGGTATTTTTATTGGTATTGCATTGAATCTATAAATTGCTTTTGGTAGAGTGGACATTTTGATGTTACTGATTCTTCCAATCCATGAGCATGGAAGATCTTTCCATTTTTTTGGTATACTCTTCTATTTCTTTCTTTAAAGTTTTGTAATTTTCATCGTAGAGATCTTTAACGTCCTTGCTTTCTATAGCACTACATTGACTTTCATTTTTTAAAGTTACCTATCAGATGCTATGCTTGATAAAAATGATGAGATATATATTATGTCTTGATAGCTGTTCATACAATCTAAATGACACTAGGAATGCATCAACCCCTATTAACAAAATCAGAAGGAAAAAACAAATCACTCCCCCTCTTTCAATATTGTAATTATCACCCTCTGTAGAGTAGTTCCCATCAAACATGACTTCTGAGAACCAATTCTTTTTTTTTTAATTATTTATTTGAAAGTCTATAGAGAAAGAGGAAGAGGAGAGAGAGGAAGGGAGGGGAGAGAAAGAGAGAGAGAGAGAGAGAGAGAGAGAGAGAGAGAGAGATGTTCCATCCACGGGTTCACTTCCCAGATGTCCTCAATGGTCAAGACAGGGCCAGAACAAAGCCTGGAGTCAGGAGCTTCAACTGAATCTGCCATGTGGGGAGCATTTGTACAAACACTGGGGCCATCCTCTGCTTTTCTCAGGCCATTGACCGGGAGTTGGATCAGAAATAGAGCAGCCAGGACATGAACCAGCACCCATATGGGATGTCAGTGTCAAAGGTTTTACCCACTATGTCACAATGCCAGCCTGAACCAATTCTTAATAAACAATTGAAACTAAAGAAGTCAGATGAAGGAGCTTGGTTTTAGCACAATTATACTAAAAGAGATATTGAAAAGGCTTAAATAACGGCCCATGTCACCTGTTCCTCAGCTCTAATTGCTGAGTGAGAAAAGAGATGTCTCTTGCATCCTAACAGAGAAAATTAAATCCAGAACTCAGACTTAAAGTCTCACACTAGACCTGCTGTGATAAAACCTAGTGCTGGACAGGCCTCATAGCACACACCCCAAATCAGTCTCTCTACATACATTAGGAACCTCCCTAACGAGGTGACTAAAGGGCCATCTCCACTACTCCTTTCTGAACCTCCGGCAGGAAGAGAAGTAGACCATTTTATCCAATGATGTGCTCATACACTGTTGACAAAACTATTAGGGAAAGCTCTATAGAGGTTTCTTAAGCAACTGAAAATAGATCTACCATATGATCAAGGTGTCCTGTACCTGGGGCTATAACTAAAGGAAATGAGATCACCATATAAAAGAGATACTTGTACAACCTGATTCACTGCAGTACTATTTACAATAGACAAGATATGGAATCAACCATAAGTGTCTGCCAGTGGAGGGCGTGCTGAAGAAAATATTGTATAACTATACGATGCTATTGTGCCATAAGAGAATGAAATCCTGACATTTGCAAAAAAAAAGTGATGGAACTAGAAGCCAATATATTAACTGAAATAAACCTGACACAGAAATAAAATACCACATGGTCTCTCTCATGTGTGGAAGTTTAAAAAATTCCTCTGGACTTAGCATATTCATTACTGAGACTAGGAAGAGTGGGAGAATGTGGACAGAGAGAGATTGGATAAAAGGTATCAAAATAGTTAGATGTAAGTCTGTAGTTCACAGTATAGTTCATAATAATGTATTATATATTGTATAAATTACTGAAGAAGAAATTGTAAGCTCCAAATGTAATGTTAAAGATAAGGAATTGTAAATGTTTGTTGACTCATTTGATCAATTTCCACTGTATATTGCTTGATACCCCATAGTACAAGTATTATATGCTAATAAAAATTTATATATGTATATTTATATATGCCCCCAATTTGGTGGTGACGACCTTGATATTATTTCTCAGATATTATTTTTATTAAAATAATAGTACCTGAATTTTCCAACTCACTCACAGTAATATTCCCTTTCTTAAAAATTTACCTGAAGAAATAAAAGTAGATACGATGCCAACACGATGAATCTTAAAGGTTGATTTGTCACTTTGTATACTTATCATCATCATCATCATCATTCTTGATCTTTTTATGTATGATTCATTGTGTTGATGTCTGTCTGTCTTGAAATGTCAACCTTCTTATCTTTTTATAATATAATTGGCAGGGGCATGGTATGTATATTTAACAGCAAGAATACTTAATCATATTCCTTTGCGGGATGCCATTAAAATATGCTAACTAAGGTGTATTTGAGGAAGAACACACAGACATGTGGAAAGGTTATGATCTATGACAATCCACTGCTTTAGAGTTGGTTTAATTGAATTAATTGTTGCTTAGAAGATGTGAGGAACAAAGGATACAATGACTGAACATTTTCATGGAAAATTTTTGACCTTTTCAATATCAATGCAGCTGATTGGCAGATTACTCTATTTCTTTAACAACAAAGGAATTTTATAAAGGAAAGGCAGAGGTGATATTTAGAAAGATAGAAAATCTATGCAACGATGGAAGCTTTCACGTATAATTGGATTTAGAAAGTTGAATAGCATGCAAAACATTATATGTGACTTTATTACAGTGAAAAATGTAATTCATTTGTCCGTTTTATTACATTATATTATATTCTTAATTTGCACTGACAATATCAGTAAATAGCTTTATTTTCCCAGTGAAAAATTATTTACTTTTTTCCTGCTTTGCATTTTTCAGTAATTGCCTTACGAATTTATAAGTTCTAGCATAATTACTTTAATATATACATAATAATGTGCATGCCATAGATAATTATAAGGCAGAAATCAAATTGTATCACATGAATGGCAACAACAGAATATTCAGAGGACAGAATTTTCTGGCAGAGCTGAGGACTTAAACTCTTAAAAGTGTTGCTAGTGAACTTGATCAGTGTTGCGCATTTTATTCCATAAACACAAATAAACTTCCTAAGATTGACAATGGATTCTACTTAGAAGATCAGACCTACATGTATTGTAATATCTTCTGCACAAAATTATGCTCAGCTTTGTAAATGCAGATTGTCTCCTTCTCTATTAATTTTTTTTCATTTTTACCAGATCAAATTATTATGACTTCTTTGAACTTGCCATCATCCATTAAACATAATAGATACAAAATAGAATTTAATGTCACAATTTTTAATGGCTGTCTCCATTAAAAAATAAACCATTTGCATAAGAATTAGTATTGTTACTACATTATTTCTTTCAATTAATATTTGATTTATTACTCTTAGGACATTTTAAATTTACATTATAGTCAAAGGATTAAGTCTCCACTAAATAAAATATTGAAAGAACATAGTGCATCAGCAAGACAAGGGCTATAAAAATAATCAAAGGAAAAATGTTCAGCTTCACTCTATGAAGTAAATTTTAAAGTAGTCACAAATCTGTAACACTATGAATAAACAATTCTTAACAATTTGCTTGTAAAAAAAATTAAAGGTGACAAAACACTGTAGTATTGCAGCAAAATTGATATACACAGGCTTTTGTTTTAATTAAATCAATGTTTTAATTTTAGCTGCCACTTATAAGGGAGAACATGTGGTATTTATCTTTATGTGTCCACTTTATTTCACTCAGCATGATACATTTTGACATTCCATTTTTAGTAGCACAGATTTGGTTAACTACAATTTTTAAAAAAATTAATGCAGGGACACTCACTTAAAGAAGCAATTTATCCTGGTTTTTCTTTACTTTAAGTGTACTGTGATTTTGCTATATATGTGAGAACTTGTATTCTCAAGAATATATTCTCAGGGGGCCGGGTCTGTGGTGCAGTGGGTTAACACCCTGGACTGAAGTGCCAGCATCCCATATGGGTGCTGATTTGAGACCCGGCTGCTCTACTTCCAATCCAACTCTCTGCTGTGGCCTGGGAAAGCAGTGGAAGATGACCCAAGACCTTAGGGCCCTGCACCAGTGTGGGAGACCAGAAAGAAACTCTTGGCTCCTGGCTTCAGATTGGTGCAGCCCCAGCAGTTGCAGCCATCTTAGGAATGACCCAGCAGATGGAAGACCTCTTTCTCTCTCTCTCTCTCCCCCTTTTCTCCCTCTGTGTAACTTTTACTTTCAAATAAATAAATCTTAAAAAAAATATTTTTACATTTTGTAGATTAGAGAACATATTTTGGTTCAATGATAGTGGAAGGGAAATTCATAACAGCCTAAATTAGATCCAAAGTGCCCCCAAATCAGTAAACATTTTAGTTGCATAAACACAGAAAAGTTGTGGGCAGAGAACGTTGAGTGCTTCAAGGAGCTAACCAAACACTAATACAAGTTCAAATACATTTGAAAAGTAAACTGATGGGCAAATCCTGACTAATAAATGGCAAAAGAGGTAGTAAACAGAACGACAAGTAGTGAAAATCCATCATGCTTTTTGCATTTCTAACTAATGTAGATTCCTAGATTCCAAATGATACTGTTGTCAGAAATACTTGCAAAGACTAGAAATAATGCTAATGTGTTCTATATTTAATGTACTTAATATTTAGTGAGGGTTAATAATAAATGTAGGCAAAGGTTAAGAAACATTTTATATTAATTAATGTGTCACATTTTTTAAGCATCAAATAAAATCATATCTTTGGATGAAGTTATATTCACTCTGTCAAGAGTGTTTGATCTTAGACTCCTTACTTGTAAGCATTGTAATGGCCTTTTTCTAGTAAATAGTAAGATGGAACAATATCAATGATAAGATGAAATGAAGTAATCTCTAAAGAACAAGTACATGGCCGGCACCGAGGCTCAATAGGCTAATCCTCAGCCTTGCGGCGCTGGCACACCAGGTTCTAGTCCCGGTCGGGGTACCGGATTCTGTTCTAGTTGCCCCTCTTCCAGGCCAGCTCTCTGCTGTGGCCCGGAAGTGCAGTGGAGGATGGCCCAAGTGCTTGGGCCCTGCACCCCATGGGAGACCAGGAGAAGCACCTGGCTCCTGGCTTCGGATCAGCGCGGTGGGCTGGCCACAGCATGTCTGCCGTGGCAGCCATTGGAGGGTGAACCAACGGCAAAGGAAGACCTTTCTCTCTGTCTCTCTCTCTCACTGTCCACTCTGCCTGTCAAAAATAAAATAAATAAATAATAAAAAAAGAACAAGTACATAAAAAGGGCAAAAGGGAGAAAACAAATAAACAACTAACACTAGGACTGTAATGTTAATATGGTATGATAGAAACTACTCCCAACAGCTCAAGGGTCCAGATATCAGATATCTAGAACTTTCTTTAAGAGTTTTGGGCATTAAGATATGAATATTGGGGTCAGCATTTTGGCACAGTAGGTAAAGCTGCCCCTGCAATGCCAGCATCCTATAAATATGACAGTTCAAGTCCTGGCTGCTCTAATTCCAATCCAGTTCCCTGCTAATGTGCCTGGGAAAGCAGTGGAATATGGCCCAAGTATTTGAGGTCTTGTTACCCACATAGGAGACCTGAATGGACTCCTGGATCCTGGCTGTGGCCTGCCTCAGCTCTGGTCTTGTTGTTGCAGCCATCTGGAGAGAGTATCAATAGATGGAAGATCTCTCTCTTCCTCTCTTTCTCTCTCTCTCTCTCTCTCTCTCTCTCCTCCACCTCTGTCTCTCTGTAACTCTGACTTTCAAATAAACAAATGAATATTTTCTAAAAGAAATGATTTGTTTTTACATCTCTTATTTTTATTTCAATATTTAAAATATTCACAGGTTGAGTACTATAGTCAATGACATCTCCATGGAAGATGTACCAACAAAGCATACAGCTGAGTATTAAAATTTTAAAAAAGTACTAATATTTATATCTCTTGAAATTGTGATTTACTTTTTATGGAAATAATACAGTGAAACACAACTTTTTTTTAAAGACAAGATAAACTCTAAGGTAAACATGTACACAGTCACAAATGTGTTAAAAGTGATAATTAATAACAATATATTAGTGTTAGAATTTCAGTGATTGAGCTAGAAACTAAAATAAATTCTTTTCATGATTCAGTTTTTTCCTTTAGATTTAAGTTATACAAATTTCAAGTATTTCGTATATACAGATTTCACAACTCAATTTTTAATACAAGTCATCTTTTACATTACTCTTTGTTAGAATTGTCTGCTTAATGGGTGTAGCGGGGGCGGTGCGGTGACATAGCTGGTAAATCTACCTCCTGTAGTGCCGGCATCCCATATGGGCTTTGGTTCCAGTCCACGCTGCTCCACTTTCAATCCAGCTCTCTGCTGTCATCTTGGGAAGCAATAGAAGATGGCCCAATGCTTGGGTCCCTGCGCCCATGTGGGAGACCCAGAAATTCCTGCCTCCTTCAGTTAGCCTGGCTGCTGGCACATGGCGGGAGCTGCAGGCACATTTCTCCCCACTCTTGCCTTCTGCAAATCAGGTAAATGGCTCCTGTGTGTGGCCCAGGCCCATTAGGCCCACCGAAAGCTACGTGACCTTCAAGCTAATTGGAGAGGCACATTGACACCAGTGTAGGTTCTATCATATAGTTAGTGTTTCCCAGAGTTAGTTAACGCCACTTATCTTTGCCTTTTAAATAGCATTCGTGGCTGTTAATAAATGGACATTTTCACCGAAGCTTGTCTCTGGTTTTCTTTGTGGGAAAGGACACCACACTGTTGCCTGCTCTTCCTTGATGGTGTGGTTTGCGGGACCAAACCATAGCTCCTGGCTTTGGACCAGCCCAGCTCTGGCCGTGTGGCCATTTGGGGATTGAACCAGTGGAGTGAAGACATCGCTCTCTCTGCCTCTGCCTCTCTGTAACTCTGCCTCTCAAATAAATAAATAAATAAATCTTGTCTACAAAATTTGTGTGTGTTTTCTTAATTTTTATTTACTTGAGGGGCAGGAAGGTGACAATGAGCAAGAGGGAAAGACAGCTCTCCTTCACCAGCACTTTCCCTAAAGTCTGCAATAGGTGATGCTGAATCAGGGTTGAAGTCTGGACCCAGGAATCCTATCCTGGTCTCCCACATGCAGGAACTATCTCCGGGTCTTCTACCTGGTTGACAAGAACTCAATTACTTGGGCCATCAACACTGCCTCCCAGGATTTGCATTGGTATCTAGCAGGAGTCAGGACCCAGAGGTGGAAATTGAGGCCAGGTACTTTGATGTGGAGCAGGGCATCTTAAACACTATGCTAAATGCCCATTCCTAGTCAGAGCTTTTTAACAATGAATAAATATGTATCTATTTATATCATCTATCTCTCTATCTTTCTGTTATCTATCAATAGATTGATTGCTCTTTCATCTGTCTATGTACTCAAGCCCAGGTACCCAACCCTTTGGAGAAATAAAAAAAAGAAGCATTATCTTTCTCAGACATATATTAGTCATTTTTTTGGCTGCGTAATTTGTGACCAATTAAAAAATATTTTCTAGATACACACTTTCAGAGCATTTGCTCTATCTCAGATAGACTGTAGCAGACGGTATGGATAAAGGAGCAAAACCCACAGAAATTTCCTTAGGAATTTCACCACCTGCAGAATGAGAGAACTGTAAACATCAGTTACTGCATGTTGTGATAATCAAGTGAATGCATTATTTTCATTCCTCGGTTGTTGTTAATATAATGCCATTGTTTATTAACACAAAGAACTGAAACTGAAAAAATGTAGTGGAAAGGTTTATGAATTTATTTTCTAGTAATTTGAATATATTTTATAAACCTTTAATTCTGATACAATCTATTATAAATTGTTCTTAGACTATGAAGGTTAGAAATGGATCTAGTGAGATAAACAATGCTTTAGTTTATCCAAGAAATCTATTTTTTCTTCTTTAATGCAAAGACACATTTTAGATTTACTGAATTGATCAGTAATGTTTTTAGTACTTATCTTCATTAAACAATTCATGTGGATAAATCATAATACAGTACTTTCCCCCTTTAAGATTTTTATTTATTTATTTGAGAGGTAGAGTTACACAGAAAGAGAGGGAGAGAAAGAGAGAAAGATCTTCCTTCCTCTGGTTCACTCCCAAATGGTCACAATAGCCAGAGCTGAGGCTATCCAAAGCCAGGAGCTAGGAGCTTCTTCTGGGTCTCCCATGCAGGACCTGGGGCCCATGTGCTTGGGCCATCTTCCATTGTCTTCCTAGGCTATAAGCAGAGAGCTGGATTGGAAGAGGACAGCTGGGGCTTGAACAGGCACAGATATGGGATGTTGGCACTGCAGGGAGAGGCTTAGCCTACTCACCACAGCACCAGTCCCAGCACTTTTCTCAAGTAAAAGCAACATCTTGATAATTGCATTTACTTATTTAATTGTTCATTGGCTCTCGACAGAGTATGAAAACATTACGGCTGTATGTATGGTTATACATATAGATTCATTATTGAAGTAAGAAAAATGAGAGAAGATGTAGGAACACTATGACACTGTGGACTATTCTCATACAACAGGGAGCTGGATTGGAAGTGGACTGAAATATAGATTTTATTTAGTTCTTCAAATTATTTTTTTTCTGTTGTTCACATTTTGTCCTTTCTTATCCTAATTCAAATGTTCAGAATAAAATGTTTTGTTTAAATCTTAATTTTTCTTTAAATTTATATGTATTCTTAGGATAATTTATATTGTCAATTCAAATCCTTTGCTCATTTCTTAATTGGATTTTTTTGTTTTACTCTAGTTAAATTTCTTAAGAGTTTCCTTTATTCTGAATATTATTCCTTCATTAGATGCATATTTTGCAAATATTTTGTTTTATTCTGTTAGTTGACTTTTCACTGTGGTAATTGTTTTTTTCTGCTGTGCACAAGATTCTCAGTTTGATATAATTCCATTTGTGTGGTTTTTGATTTTATTGTTTGTGATTTCAGGTCGTCTACCAAAAAAATGCTTTATGTCATTGTCCCGTAGTTTCTCTTTTGTTTTTTTCTAGTGTTCCAATAATTTCAGGTTTTACATTGAGATCTTTGATATGTTTTCAATTGATTTTTATGTGGGATGTAATGTAGGTGTTTTGCTACAAATGTAGCCTGTGAAAGTTCAATTTTCCAGCATAATTTATGGAAGAGACTATTCTTTCTGCAGGGAGTCACTTTAGCACCTTAGTGAAAGTAAATTGCTGGTGGATATGTAGAATTAGTTTTTAGTTTCTGATCTGCTCCACTGTTCTATGTGTTTCTTTTGACACACATATCAAGTGTTTTTGTAGCAACAGTCCTGAAGTATGCTTTAAAATGTAACATTTTGTTTCCATATGAATTTTGCATAATTTTTTCTAGATCCGAGAAGAATGTTGTTGGCATTTTAATTGGGATCACATTAGATCTGTAAATTGCTTCCAGTAGAATGGACATTTTGATGATATTGATTCTTTCAACCCATGAACATGAAAGTTTTTTCTGTATTTTTATGTCTTCTTCTATTTCTTTCTTTAATGTTTTGTAATTTTCATCATATAGAAATTTTACATCCTTGATTAAATTTATTGAAAGGTATTGAATTTTTTTTTTAGCTGTTGTGAATGAGATTGATCTTAAAAGTTTTTCTCAGCTGCAGCATTGTCTGCTTATACAAAGGCTATTTATTTTTGTATGTTGATTTTATATTCTACTACTTTATCAAAGTTTCAAGAGTTCCAATTGTCTCTCAGTGGAGTCTTTTGGATCCCCCATACATACAATCATGTCATCTGTAAATAGGGATAGTTTGATATGGGTAGCAGAGGCCCACGTACTTGCAAGATATTTTATGTGTTTATCCAGGCACATTAGCAGGGAGGAGGAAGCTGGGGACTCCAAAAGGAAATCAGGGGTAGCCCATGTTGTAGGCAACACACTTCACAGGCTGTGCCCCAGTGCTGTCCCCTCATACACATGTTTTAAAAATCACTCAGCTATTAAATTAATGGTTCCCTCAAATATTACATTACTTTTATCAAAAGTTATTCTGAGTACTAATAATTTGGAATGCACTAAAAGTATTTAGTCCTCATTTCTTATGAGTATTTTTGCTCTTTAATATATCTGCTAAAGGAAAAGATTATATTTCTTGTCTTTGAATATGAATACATTTTAATATGACAAATATATGATTAAGAAAATAAAGCAAACAGAAATTTATTTACCTGCCTTAAGGCATTTTTCCCCTAAAGATATCATCATACCAGTGTTTGATGTCAGAGTTAACAGAATTCCAAAGGATTTTCTAAGCTTATATGTGAGAACAAATCTATTCAATCACTTTCGGCTTTCTAATAAAAATTAAAATGTTTGAATGTTTTGATTATACATCATCATTAAAATTTGTTACTTTCCACAATATCTTTCATTTGTAAAAAATTGACTGGTTTTCTTCTGTATTCTCAAATTTCACAGAAGAAAAATTAAGAGTTACCATTACTAAAGAGTTCTTGTAAGAATATCTATTGTGGTATGACTACCCTGATACACTAAAATAAGTGTATAAATATTAGTTATATTTACATTTTATGCACTATAAAGCATTGCAAAAACATGAATAGTATATTGAATGAACTTATTGGATTTCCCTGTTGGTCAATACACAGTATAAACACACTTGATACCCCGTATGCATACATACAAGTTTTGTGTCACTTGATGTATCATGTGTGAAGAACTGAAGGAGATGAACTTGCAGCTGCAAACACATTTAAAAAGATAAGGAGATGGAAGGCTGTTTGTTTGCTTGAAATGATTACTCTGTGTTCATATGTTGAAACATTGCACTGTACCCCATAAAATGTGCCTATTGTAGAAGGTAACCAAAAATAATAAATAATAAAATAATTTACTTAAAATAGCCATGGATTTCTAAAACTTTCTGGAAAACAATTATGAATCATGCCATTTTAATGTAAACATTATAATAGTGAACCAAAGACAAACATGATTTAATATTTAAAGAAGTTTTAAAAATATATGGAGAGAGAATCATTAATTCTCTTCTAGAGGTTAAGTCAGTGTAGAACATCTTAAGTTATTTGCTTCAAATCACCAGACTAGTCTTAAGAGTATAATTTAATGAAATCAGACAATTTTAATGACAGTTCCACATACTATCCAGATAGTAAACACCAAAAAGGTGGAGGTCTTGTTGCTTTTGTTCATTAAAGATATCCACACTCCTTCAGCAGCCCAAATACACAGAGATTCTTACAAGCTATTTGTTGAATGACTGCACCTGTATCCACTGGATACGTTAATTACTTTTCCTGTGCATTAGTTAGGTAATGGTACTCACCTCACTGAGTTTTTACAAGAATTAAGGAAGATAATACAGAAATACACTTAGCAACTCTTTTAGATGAATTTGAAAGCACTTGATGCATTCATTTGGGATTCATTTTGGGAAATTCTTGTTTGTTGAAAGGTTTTAAAAATTTGAGTTTGGGCTCCAGGTTAGACTGCAGTGAGATAACGAATCTGGGCAGTTTTTCCTGGGGACTTTGAAATAATAAAATAAAATCCTCTTTTGCTCCTAGCCAAAGATTAATCCTAGTGAAATTTATGAATATGAATGAGTTAACTATGTGATGGGAATTGTTAAGTACCTTACCAACAGTTTTAATTTTCCTTTTAAAATTTTTAGTATATGCCTTAAATGTGCAAAAAATTAAAATTAGTTTAAAGGATATATCCTATTTAAGTCAGTAAATTGAATTTATTATTTTAATATTAAATCAACTCATTATTGATATGTCTTATGTTATGTTGAACTTGCTCTTGGCAGTATGTACCTGCAGGATATTTCAATTAAGATGCTAAAATTTCATGAAGAAATAATTGATCTGCAATTAAATTAAATTAAAGAAATCTTGCCATATGTATTTGCCGAGAAAGCAAGAACAAGCTCTCAACAGAAATTGATTCTTCTGGGTCATTCAGCTGATAACAGAGAGGTAACTTCAAGAAAGATATTGTTCATTTACTTACAATTTTTTAAAAAAATATTTTTGAATGTCTTGTTTTTATATACATTCAAGAAAAATATATAAAATCACAGTATCATTGATGCAATGAAAATAATGTTAATAATACTTTTTCGTAGAAAATAGATTATTTGTGAAATTTTGCACTCTTTTGATGCAAAACAATTCAAGTTAGACACTCAGAAATGCTGTAAGCTCTAATAAAAATCAGAGGATAGTTTTTACTGAGTTTAGTTTATGAACACTTAGTTTTACTTGAAATTATAAATAGTTTGCATAAAACTATTTTTCATGTTATTTGAAATGAAGACACACACACACACACACACAGAAGAGTGGACAGATAGAGAGGGAGAGAGAGAGAGAGAGAGAGAGAGAGAGAGAGAGAAAGTCATTCAGCTACTGGCTCCTTCCTCAAATACCTGCAATAGCCAGAGATGAGCCAAGTCAAAGCTGGAAACCCCGAGCTCCCTACAGGATTCCTATATGGGTGACAGGGACACAAGTACTTAAACCTTTAATGTTGCCTCTCAAGGTGCCCATATCCAGGAAGCTGGTTGGAAGTGGAGGATGAGGGATTTGAACCAGGAACTCTGACATGGATGTGGGTGTTCCAACGGTATCTTAACCAGTGCTCCAAAAGCTGTCCCGTTATTTGAATTTTTGGTGGTTAATTTTGTGTGTCAACTTGACTAGCTAGATGCTAGACACTCTTGCTTCTTTTTTCTTTTTTTTTCTGTGAAGGTATTTTATAGATGTAATTAACAGTTGTCATCATTTGAGTCTAAATAAAGCAGAACACTCTGTGCATATAGATGGTCCTCACCTGATCAGTTCAAGGCCTTACCGTGAAAAGTAAGGTTTACCTAAGAAGCGATCCTGCCTCAAGGCTAATGTAGAAGTCCTGTCAGTTTTTTCAGTGTATCAGCCTGCCTTCAAATTTCAAATTTTTCAAATTAATCAATCAATCGTGCTCTCTCTGGAGAACGGTAATATCATATGTAAGCATACTTTATATACAGAATCTCACTTTCAAAAAATATTAACTCTTGTAAAACAACTGCTCAAAATTTACTTCAGAAGCAAAATAAAGTAAGTGGTAGGAAATGAATGCTTATAAGCTATTTAGCATGTTAATTTATTTTACGTAGTTCAATAATGGTGCATGGCACAAGCGTCTGGATTCTTTCCTTATTCTTTGCTGTGGAGCTTTAGGGACACTCAATAGAGGCACATTTGCACCAGGGCTTTGGCATTTTACTGTTAATTTTTGCACTATATTGTTTTCACTTTTAATTTTTTTTTCCACAGGTAGAGTTATTGACAGTGAGAGAGAGAGACAGAGAGAAAGGTCTTCCTTCCGTTGGTTCACTCCCCAAATGGCAGCTACAGCCGGCGCTATGCCGTTCGGAAGCCAGGAGCCAGGCGCTTCCTCCTGGTCTCCCATGCGGGTGCAGGGCCCAAGCATTTGGGCCATCCTCCACTGCCCTCCCAGGCCACAGCGGAGAGCTGGACTGGAAGAGGAGCAATCTGGACTAGAACCTGGCATCCATATGGGATGCAGGGGCCAAGTGAGCCATTGCGTAGGCCCCTGTTTTCACTTTTAAAAAGAATGAAATTGCACTGGAGGATTCCTAGGAAACTGATACTAACCTCTGATAATCACATATGTTTGAGTTTGGTAATGACAAAAACAATCCTTTTGTATTAATATTAATCACTAGTATTGACTAACTATGAATCCTTACTTTGTGGGTGTCTGAAAAATTTACGTTTGTTTCCTCAAAAAATAAATTACTACAGAGGAGACAATTTAAAGTATATTCTCACAAAAATAATAGGAAGGAAGGAGCAGGGTGGAAGAGAGGAGGAAGGAGGTATCATTATATTCTTAAATATATACATGAAAAACCATGGCAGATAAATACAACGGAATTTTTCCAGGATCATTTCTATTATATAGTAAATGATAACCAGATATCAATGCCATGTTCTAAGAACTTCCCATTTCTTCCTTTACCTTTTCCTTTTCATTATTGCACAAATTATTATTAAGGTTTAAATCACTGTATATAATAAAAATAGAGATAAAGGTTATCAACTTTTAGTGACAGTACAATAAAAACTAATAATCCAATTATGACATCAGGGATTTAGAGAGTGCTATCACAAATTACCAACTGGGAAAAATAACACTATGTATTTAAAAAGCAACATTATATTATGAATTTGCTCCTAATGGCTATTACACTTAATGGTCTATCATCATTTCATTCCAAACCCAGTAAGTGAGATGCATGTAACTCATTTTAATCATCCCTGAGTTGAAACTCATTAAACTGGTTATATGCTATCTTCCAGCTAGATTCAGAATCTTTTCTCATCCTCAAAAACATTGTATAAAAATTAAAGTTTAAAGAAGATCCCAAAAAAAGGGTTTTCATGTGGCCTTACTGGTTTTCTGAAGATTGTAATAAGTAATAGAAAATATATTTGAAAACATGACTATGCCTGTTATTTGCCGAATCAAGTGAACTGGTTATAAAATGCAACTGACAATGAATTTTAAAGGCAACGTACCTTCCAGAGAGGTACTGTCAGACAGCCAATGGATAATCATGCTTGTCTGTTTTGAGAAGGCATAAAAATACTGAAAATATGATATAACATTGCCAGCAGAATAAACAAACTGGAAGATGCCCCAGGGGAAAGATCTGTTGTTTCGGGAGAAATATACAATTGGAAGAAAGAGAATTGAAAGATATTGGAAAGCTGTGTGCTTTGAAATAAAAATTTCTCTTGAGAAGGATATATATCAATTTCACAAATATTATTTCATAAAATAATAATTTTCTCTAGATCACCCCTGGTACACTGAAACATTGTTTTATAATATAAACTTAATAATCATTATTACTATAAATTATTCAATTTTAATTATTGTTCTGAAGTTAATGTTACAAAACATGAATAGTGTATACTACACATTGAAGCTGATATCTTCAAATACATTACTAAACAAATAGATCAAACTTACTGAACAGGTTTCATCAATGATGTCTTCTTCTCAGTTAAGAAGTTTTCATATCACACACACAAAATCGTCCCTAAAGTATCATTATTTAATTCTACATGATTCTATAATTTAATATTAGTCTACCCCAAGACTTTAAACTGACATGTATTTTAAAGGGAGAAATTTAATCTCAATAATTAATGAAAATGGTATGCTCAGTATTATTTCATTAAATGTTAGTGTTGTATTTTTCTACAACTTTATTAAGTAAATCAATAGCAAAGATCTAACAGGAGTCATTAGCAAGCGTGTCAATCTTCCTTTTACACATATGCTATTATAACCTGTCCTTTTTGTAATTATTTTGACTTATTTTCCTGGCACTTGGGAAATAACGCTGCACACTTCATTGATGGCTACATTTAAGTGGAGACATTTTTATTTTCAAAATTTACATTCAAAATTATAACTCTTCTTAACCGTATTCAATAAGTTGTCACCTCCTCTCTTTTCTATCTTTGAAATATTTACAATCTGTCCTTTACCAACTTCATAATGCCAATGAAGTTCAGATTTCATCTTTGGCTTAAATTTCTTGGATACACTTCTAACTGATTTCATGTCTTTAGAATACTTATTTCTATAATCTCTTACAAAAATAAAAATTACCTTCATATTACATGCACACAATCATTTATTCTCACTTATAAAAATAAGTTAACAACTATCAATCATTTCAGGAGAAGGCAAGAAATTTAGATAAGTATAAATGATGTACCAACTTACTATTTCCACTTAATTTTTACGCTAGCCCACAAAAATGTACTTAGTTAAGATGCAATTGACAAATAAAAATTTTGAAGTATGTGATGAGTGACCTATTTTTTTTTTTGACAGGCAGAGTTAGACAGTGAGATAGAGAGAGACAGAGAGAGAGGTCTTTCTTCCGTTGGTTCACCCCCCAAATGGCCTCCAATGGCAGGCGCTGTGCCAATCTGAAGCCAGGAGTCAGGTGCTTCCTCCTGGTCTCCCATGCAGGTGCAGGCCCAAGGATCTGGGCCATCTTCCACTGCTTTCCTGGGCCACAGCAGAGAGCTGGACTGGAAGAGGGGCAATGAGGACAGAATCCGGCGCCCCTACTTGGACTAGAACCCCGGTTGCTGGCACTGGAGGCAGAGGATTAGCCTAGTGAGCCCCAGCGCCAGCCCTAATGTTTTAATATATGTATACATTGGGGCCGGCACTGTGATGCAGTGGGTTAATGCCCTAGCCTGAAGTGCCCGCATCTCATATGGACACCCGTTCGAGACCCGGCTGCCCCTCTTCCCATCCAGCTCTCTGCTATAGCCTGGGATAGCAATAGAAGATGGCCCAAGTCCTTGGGTTCCTGCACCCATGTGGGAGACCTGGAAGAAGCTTCTGGCTCTTGGCTTTGAATTGGTGCAGTTCTGGCCCTTGTAGCCATCTGGGGAGTGAACCAACGGATGGAAGACCTCTTACTCTCTGCCTCTCCTCTGTGTAACTCTGACTTTCGAATAAATCGATTTTAAAAAAGTTTACATTGTGAAATGGTTAAGACAAATTAATTAAGGGATTCATCACCTCAAATATTAAATTTTTGTGGCAAGAGCATTTAAAATGTACTTTTGTAACAATTCTCAAGTACTCAATTATTATTGACTATAATTATTGTATTGTACCATTGGTCTCCCAAACTCATTTTCCCACCTGGAAAAAGCTCTCATTCCTGGTATTGGCCTGGCCCAGCCGTAGCCTTTGTAGCCATTTGTGGAGTGAATCAGTTGATAGGTCTCCCTATGTCTCTCCCTCTCCTCTGTAACTCTGACATTCAAATAAACAGATAAATCTTAAGGAAGAAAAATCTTCTTTTTTAACTGATACTTTGATAATCTCCACGCTCCAATAATCCATGGAGCCTTTTGCAGCCATCATTATAGTATCTGATTTTCTGACTTCCAGATTTCTAGACTCATATATAAGTCAAATCATGAATATTAATTTTAAATTTAGTTGCCCAGCTTATTTCTCTTAACATAATACAATTCAGGATCGTCAAATGATGGAATTTGTTTCTTAAGACATAATTGTATTTCATTGTATATGTCAATAAACACACACAAGGGAATTTCAAAGGGTTTGTGAAAATATATTTAAAGGGTAAGTATATTTTGGTTCAAAGAAATTTAGAAATTCATGCAGTTTTTCAAAGCATGCAGCCTCGTAACATTAACTTTTTGAAGACCCTTCTATGCATGGATTTCAAAAATTTTTGCTACAAAATACACATTTTATTTACATTTTCACAGACTTTTTAAGGTATTGTGTGTGTATGTACATGTTTCTGCTGATTTTAGCAGTCTTTGATGGACACATAGATCGTTTCGATATTTTGGTTATTATGAATAATATTGATATGAACATGGGAGGACAAATACCTCCTTAACATCCTGATTTCAATTCCTTAACCCCTTTGGATACACACACACACACACACACACACACATATATATATATATACATACAGTAGTGAAATTGCTGAATAATGTTTTAGATCTAGTTTTAATTTACAAAGAAATATTACTTTTTTTTTAAACAAACAAATGTGGCCAAGGGAACATGAGCAGAAGAATATTTGGATAAATTTTAGCCCAACTTACACAATTTTTTTTTTTATTTGACAGGTAGAGTTATCGACAGTAAGATAGAGACAGAGAGAAAGGTCTTCCTTATGTTGGTTCACCCTCCAAATGGCCGCCACCACCAGTGCTGTGCCAATCTGAAGCCAGGAGCCAGGTGCTTCCTACTGGTCTTCCATGCAGGTGCAGGGGCCCAAGCACTTGGTCCATCTTCCACTGCCTCCAGGGCCACAGAAGAGAGCTGGACTGGAAGAAGAGCAACTGGGACTAGAACCCGGCATCCATGTAGGATGCCGGCACCGCAGGTGGAGGATTAACCAAGTGAGCCAAGGAGTTGGCCCCCTAACTTATACAAATTTAACAATCATCGATAAGGGCTGGAGCTTCCAGGTACTAAGCAATGACAGACTCACTGGACATTCTAAGAATTGTGTTCTCAATCATTGGGTAGAACGAAGTCCCTCTAACAAATAGAATAAACTGAGTTTAAATGTGTATTGCTTTATTGTACTGTGTTAATGTTTATTGTGAAAATTACTTAGCTTACCCTGAACCATACATATGCCCATCACCAATAGGGGTGACACATGTATTTCATTAAGAACTTGTGAATATTGTGGCAATAAATTCCAGTAAACAGAGACTATTGAGATCATTTATTCATTTCATTTGCATCTATCTAGAATCATCTACTTGTCATTTATCTATCTACCTAGCCCTTTCTATATTTATATCTATTTTGATCTATATCTGTGTCTATAATTGTACTCATTCCTTTAGTATAGTTATAATTTGCCTATAGACTAAAATACACTATATAAAGTTTAATAATATTTAGTATATGAATAATTATATTTTTAGTATATTTAGTACTAGGTATTTAATGAACTCTTTTTTAAGGATTTATTTATTTATTTGAAAGTTACAATTAGAGAGAGAAAGAGAGATCTTGTACCCAGTGATTCACTCCCCAATTGTCTACATAGGCCAGGGCTGGGCCAAGCAAAAGCCAGGAGTGTCATCTGGGTATCACATATGGATGCCATGGCCTAAACACTTGGACCATCTTCTGGTGCTGCTTTTCCCAGGCCATTAGCAGGGAGTTGGATAAGAAGTGGAACAGCCAGGACATGAACTGACACTCAGATGGGATGCCAGATTCACAGGTGGTGGCTTTCTCTAGTATGCCACAATGCTGGACCCCATAATGAATTCTTAGATTATAGGTTAATTTTCTCTGTTTTCTTTAATTTTATTTAACTTAATTTAGAAAGGTTTGTAGCACAGAGATATGAGCATGTATTTGATTTTGAGATTTTTTTGTTTAAATTTATAATGCTTCAAATTCACCAATCTTAAAATGACTATGTAGATTTGATGAAGATTATTCATACATGAAATAAAAGATAGACTTGTCACTAATTTTCTAATTACTTTCTGATTTATGACAACTACCTTACTTTGAATACATAACCTAGAAGTTATTTCCAGATGAGTGGCTAATTTGATAAAAAAATAAACAGGTTTCATTATAAATATGATGTAAAATAAACAAACAGTATATGTATTATCAAGCCTCAACTGGTATGAAACATTGATTATCAGTTTAAAAGACTTATCTTGTTCCAAAATACAGCTTTACTTTCTACACGTTTCTTGAAACTGATGTTTAATCATTCTTACTTCATTTTCCTCAACTAACAATATTTATAACAATATTCAAATTTCAGATCCTTAGATGTAAGGTTATTTGAAAAACACTGAGCATATCTTTGTTTCCCACTCACCTCCCAAACTGAAGCCCTTTGGCAGCACAGGCCTCCTATTCCTTTCTGGAGCTAATTTCTCCCAAGTATTTCTCACTAACTGTTCGACATAAAAAATCATATTATCTAAATATCTTGATTCCAAGTAATATCACAGAAGAAAAGTACTCTACAAACTTATAGTTCTATGAAATGGACATATTTAAAAACCAGTTAATGTATTGGCCTTTTAAGCCTGTCCATGGAGGACCTATTACTTACTAGAACAAATTGCCTTTAATGTCATGCTATGGCTAAATCTGCAGTAACAACAACAAAAAAAATACCTAGTACCTTAAGCATTTTCTATGTGCAAAGCATATTTCTAAATGCTTTTTATTTATTGACCTATTCAATTAGCCCCTCACATCCTGTGAGATCAGTAAAGCAGTCTCAGTTATTTTTTAATACACTGGCTAGCCATTCTACATGTATGGAGTAAAAAAGTAACTGGTTAAATTTTAAACATCTTTTACCATAGATCAGCAAGCTGGCATGAAAGTAAGGGATAAATAATTATGCTCCTAAATGAAATGAATCTGGCAATACCAGAAGGCAAACACAGATGCCAAAGCTGATTCTCAGTCTGAGGGTTTTCACTGAACCCTGAATGAATTAAACTTCTGTTGGATGACTGGTTTGGACTGGGAGATAGAATTCAGGGATACCCATGCTGGGAAAACTAATAGGGTGACACTAAATGGAACAAAATTTCTTGAGAAAAAAATATTATGTAAGGATAAGTAGGAAATTAATCCAGCTTCAGGGAAGAAGAAAAAAAGAAACCTTTTCTCTTCTTGGCATTGAATAGAGGAATCTATTTGTATCTATAGCTAAATATAAATATATATATATGTGTGTGTGTGTGTGTGTGTGTGTGTATGTGTGTGTATGTGTAACTGTGTTTGAATGTATACATATATAAGCACACTGAAAAATCATTAACAGAATATCGTCCTCACAATATATACGGTAAATTCACAAAAAATGCAGATCAAAATAAACAAAGTAATCCATCTTTTAATCACCATTGCTTGGCTGGCATTTGATGTAGTTATTAAGATGCAATTTAGGACACAAGCATACTGTATTGCAGTACTTGAGTTTGAATTCTGGCTCTCTACTTCTCTCTCTCTTTTAAGGTTTCTTACATAATTTGAAAGACATACAGACAGACAGAGACCCATAGAGAGAGATCTACACTGGTTCACTCCTCAAATGACCATTATAGCTAGGTCTAGGGCAGGCCACGTAGACAGGAGCTTGGGACTCCATCCTGGGTCTCCTGCATGGGTAGCAGGTCAATTTCTTTACTTATTCACCATGCTGTATTGATAATGTTTAACTCCAAATAGAATAATTATGATTCCAAGTTGTCAGGTTACTTTTTGACTCTTTATGTTTGAATTATGCATTTTAAATTCTTTCTTCCCTCCTATTATTTTACCAGTATCAACTCAAATGTTCTAAGATTCATGTATGTTGGGGTCAACATTGTAACAAGGGTTAAGTTGTCACCTGTGACGCCAGTATCCCTTATGAGTCTCTGTTGCCCCCTTCTGTCCTGTTTCCTGCTAATGCAGATGAGCAGGCAGCAGAGGATGGCCCAAGTATTTGGGCCTCTGCCAGCCACGTGGGAGAAACAGATGGAGTCTCCTGGATTTGGCAAGGCCTAGCCTAAACATATGGGGTATGAAACAGTGGATCGAAGACCTGTTTCTGTCTCTCTCCCTCTCCCTCTCCCTCTCCCTCTCCCTCTCCCTCTCCCTCTCCCTCTCTCTCTCCCTCTCTTTGCCATTCCCCCTCTCTCTGTAACTGTCTTGCAAATGAAATTTGAAATTTCTTTTATTTATTTATTTATTTTTTATTTTTGGCAGACAGAGTGGACAGTGAGAGAGAGAGAGCCAGAGAGAAAGGTCTTCCTTTGCCGTTGGTTCACCCTCCAATGGCCGCCGTGGCCAGCGTGCTGCGGCCTCCGCACCGTGCTGATCCGATGGCAGGAGCCAGGTGCTTCTCCTGGTCTCCCATGGTGTGCAGGGCCCAAGCACCTGGGCCATCCTCCACTGCCTTCCCTGGCCACAGCAGAGAGCTGGCCTGGAAGAGGGGCAACCGGGACGCAATCTGGCACCCCGACCGGGACTAGAACCCCATGTGCCGGCGCCGCAAGGCAGAGGATTAGCCTGCTGAGCCACGGCGCCGGCCAAGAAATTTGAAATTTCAAAAGAAATAAATCATATATACAGATTCTATTAAAGAATGTCTTCTCAAACTATGTCTTCAGAATACCTCGTATATAACTTCTTATAACAGAAGATACTAGAAAAAGAATATATACTAGCATGTATGAAACCACAGAAAATATGAAAATAAATATGAGTGTGGATTTTGGCAACTACTAAATCAGGGTATTCACTAAGCAAACAAGTTATATTTGAACTGCAGAATGGATTCAGAGGAATTGGTTTCTTTACACATATTATCAGAAAATAAGGAGATGTAATACATTATAAATTATGAAACAAGCACTGGTTTGAAAGTGACATGAGCTGTGACTTGTGTTTGAGGGGTGTAGATAGCAATGAAAGGCTGTGTTCCATCACTTGGGAGCACAATGGGTGTTCTGGTCATTCAGGTCAACTTAGTGAATTAAATGCAGTAGTGGAGCTTTTCCTCATCGTCCTTCGGACAAGGCAATATTCACTACAGTATGTCTCAATAATACCAAGAGCAAGGTTAATGTGTTTGACTCATATTAGTATTATCTCTTGTTCTGTCTATATGTCATGGGATCCATTGGTTAAGATCTAAATTAAAGTTGTAAAAGCAAAGCATACTGAAGTTTTTCTTTTATGAAACAGTTCTAAGAAAAGTGTCTATGTGGTATATTTTGGGTTGATATTAATAAAGACAATGGTTAATGTCTTATTTGAGTAGCTGAAAGAAATGAGTTAAAACTTACTTTTGCACAACACTTTAATATTTGCAATCCATAGATTGTACTTCCTTTGTACCATGTTATAAACACTTCATGTGTATAGATTTGATATTCTTTTATGTTAGTTTCGTAATTTAGGGACTGAGAGTTGGAGAATTTTAAAATTTGAACCCATGATTTATGCCTTTCTCAGCACTGAAGTAGTCAGAATAAATTTATTTTTAATAATGTATAGTTTCAAGTACTTTGAGTTGCCTTCCTTTTATCTACCTTTCTAACTTGTAAACATTTCAGAAATATTGTTATTTTGAATATTTTTAAAACATTTATTCTAGAGTTCTAATAGGTAGTGGGGTCAATGTTTATTTCACTGTATTTGTTAACTATTATATGACTTTCCTCTTTTGGAAACTATTATTTAATGCATTAAACATTCATAGCATTTCTCTGAAATTTGTCATAGCCTTACTGGAGCTACTTTATATGAAATTAAATTGCATTTTACCTCTGATTTGGAAGAACATGTGTTAGAAATTGGCCTCCTTGGAAATGTTTAATACAGTGAAATTATCTATCTATCTATCTATCTATCTATCTATCTTTAGCTTGGATGCATTACCAATGTTTGTAATAGATGTTTCCTCATGTTTTTGCTTCTTGTTAAAGATGGTAATATCCCAGATTGTTTTTGCACTTTTTTTTAATTTAAGATTTGATTATTTATTTGAGAGGCAGATTACAGACACAGAGGAAGAGACAGAGAGAAAGGGGTTCCATCTGCTGGGTCACTCCCCAAATGGCCATAACAGTTGGCACTGGGCCTATCCAAAACCTGGGTGCTAGAGCTTCCTCTGGGTCCCCCAAGTGGATGCAGGGGCCCAAGCACCGGGCCATCTTTCACTGCCTTACCCAGGCAATAGCAGAGAGCTGGATCATAAAAGAAGCAGCCGGGAGATGAACTAACGCCCTTATGGAGTGCCAGCGTCACAGGTGGAGGCTTAGCCTACAATGGCTATAGCGCCAGCCCCTATTTCAGTACTTTTTTTAAAATAAAGATTTACCTTATTTGAAAGACAGAGTTACAAACACACACACAGAGAGAGAGAGAGAGAGAAAGAAAGAGAGAGAGAGAGAATCTTCCATCTTCTCCTCAAATACCACAACCACTGGGTTTGGGGGCCAGGCCAAAGCCAGGAGTCAGGAGCTCCATCAAGGTCTCTCATGGGGGTGAGAGGGCCCAAGCTCTCAAGCCTTCATCCATTGATTTTCCAGTCAAATTAGAAGGGAGCTGGACTGGAAGTGATGCAGCAAGAACTTGAACGGTCACCCTTATGGGATGCCAGCTTTGCACACAGCAGTTTAACCCATTATGCCACAATTCCAACCCCTATTTTAGTACTTTTATCATCAGTACTGAGAAGTAGAAAAATTTCCTACTGAGTTAGTAAATTTTAAGTTAACAACTCAATGTATATGTATGTATGTACTGTATGTTACTAGTAACTGTGTATTTACTAAAAATAACATAGTCATTTTAAAAATGAAAATAGCTATCCATTCTTTATCAATAAGCAATCAATATGAAGGATAGGCAGCTCTCATTTTGCTAGACATTGCAAGTCTGTAAAACAGGCCAGTCAGCTGAAAAACATTCAAAATTATCTTAAAAATCAATGGGAAAAAGTATAATCACTTTGTTATTTTTAAAAATTTTAGTCAAGGGATCAGCATTATGGTATAGTGGGTAAAGGCGCCCCTGCAGTGTCGGCATCCCATATTGGCATTGGTTCTTACCCTGGCTTTCCACTTCCAATCCAGCTCTCTGCTATGGCCTGGGAAAGCCGTGGAAGATGGCCCAAGTACTTGGGTCCCTGCACCTGCTTGGGAGACCCAGAAGAAGCTCCTGGCTCTGGCTCCTGGCGTGGGATGGATGCAGCTCCACTCATTGTGGCCATTTGGAGAGTGAACCAGCAGATGGAAAACCTCTCTCTCTCTCTCTCTCTCTCTCTCTCTCTCTCCCTATGCCTTTCTGTAACTCTGCCTTTCAAACAAATAAATAACTAAATCTTAAAAAAAAAAAAAAGTCAATATTAAACTCTTATTGCTGTTTGTAAATACATAGGGAAATGAAAACTAGTAATCTAATATTTGTTTAATGCAATGCTATTTGAAAAATTAGCAACATTGAGAGTTAAACAAAGTGTTTTAAGTGTCTTCAAAAACTTTACAAAGCTTCAAGGTATTGACCATCTTGTTTTGTAATACATGATACAGAATGGGCATCTTCCTTATGCCTTTACACACTTTCAAACCTGAGTCAGTTTCCACCATCTGATTTTTTGTGCTTCAATATTATGCAGTGTCCCCATGAGATCTTTTAATATGAAGGATTTTTCTGGAATTGCTTCCTCTGAGGTACGTTCTCCCCTTTATCACAGTTTCTTTCCTCATTTGTGTTGACAAATTTACGTTCTTTAGGTTTCTCTGTCTCCATGTGTAGGCAGCAGTGTCAATGTCACTTTTATAAAATATCACATGGATTTCTACTGAGAACTGGGAAACAACACAGCTAGGTGCTTTATTGTTTATGTATAAACTAAATTACAGTTATGAAGACTGTGAAAAATGTTATTTTTTGGTCTTTATGTTGTACATTTGGTTTTACATAATAACTGTGGACTACAAGTCAATAGCAAAGTTTGAGAATGTTGAAATTAATTAATATTATATGATGCCCAAAATGTGAACCTTCTTTGGGGGACTGGTGTTATTTGCCTGAACCACTAAACCATAGTAATGGAAATCCATATGTTTCAGGACTATGAAAAATAAAGCCTATGGATAGTTCTGTAGTTTGCTGTGATGCTGTTTTTTTTATTGATTACCTTAGGCACATATATTGAAATGCTTTTGTCCTGAAAGGCTTACCCATTTACATTTTTAAAATTTACATTAGTAGAGGAGTTTGCCCATATCCCCTGAGATCATCTGTTTGTTATTTAAGTGGTAACTAATTCAATTAATGTGACAAAAAGAAAACCCTCAGTTCAGACTTACTATTAAAAGAAAACCCATGCACTATTCAGCTGGTTAAAGAAAAGGAATGGATAATTTTTTTCTCTAATCAATGTACTTCAGTACGCCAACTAGTAAAAAACACTGATTCACTGATTCTTGCTAAGATAAACATATTTATGTTTATTTCTTTACTTTCGGTTATATTAAATGTTAATGCTTATCAAATATTTTAAATATTTTATTTAAATTAATTTATTTACTTTTAATACTGGGTCATTACCATGGTTTGAACTCATATCTCAAAGTGAGAGGTTTTTACATTGAAGTTCCTTTTCTGAAAGTAACAATAAATCGTCCAAGATAAATCATTTTTTGCCTTACTCATGTTTCTAACTTCTTAAATTGTTATCAATTGATTGATTTGAGAGACAGAGAATAAGGAGAGATGTCCTATCCACAGGTCATGGGCCCAAAAGCCCATGACATCCAGGTCTAGGTATTTAGAACTAAGACTATCACATCCAGGGCTAAAGCCAGGAGCTGAGACTTCAATCTAGATCTCCCATGAGGGTGTCAGGAACATAAATACTTGAACCATAGCTGCTGCTTCCCAGAGTATATATTAGCAGAAAGCTAGAATTAGGAGTCAGAGCCAGGTAAAGAACCCAAATACTCCTAATAAGGGATGTGAGCATGTTAATCAATGTCTGAATCTCTAGGCTAAACATCTGCCTTCATTGGTTCTTTTGCTCTAAAGGCAATGAGAAATGATTGCTTAGAGCAGGCAGATTGATTGCACCAATTTAATCAGATGGTTTGAAAATCACATGTTGCATCATAACTTCTATTTAAAGGTTATCAGTGTATAAGAGTCTGTTGTAAGTGCTTTCTTCACTATGATTTATTTGCTCTCCTCAAGAGCTCTCTGAAGTGGAAAACTCAATATTATTTATATTCTACATGAAAGGAAACTGAGGCATGGAACATTGAATAACAGGACCAAGTTTCTTACATTGGTAAATATGAGTGTTGATGTTATCCTATGCTTCCCAATCCCATAGTCTGTGCAGTATTATGCCTGCCCATTAATGTCATTAATGACAATTTGATTTTATATTGTACAATAAAATTGAGTAATGAAAAACACAGAAAATATAATATTTAGTCTGGATCTCAGTTTCCAGACATTGTAATAAAGTTATTAAAAATAGAATGCTCTGAAGGGAGGAGAGAACTTGCACTTTGACTATGACCCTGTCGGAATAAGATCGAAGTCGGCAAAACCTAAAGGCTTCCATAGCCTCTGCAACTCATGACTAGAGCCTAGGGAGATTACTGACGCCATAAACAAGAGTGTCAAATTGTTAAATCAACAACAGGAGTCACTGTGTACTTATGTCTCATGTGGGATCTGTCCTTAACGTGTTGTCCAATGTGAAGTAATGCTATAACTAGCACTGAAACAGTATTTTACACTTTGTGTTTCTGTGTGGGTGCAAACTGATGAAATCTTTACTTAGTATATACTGAATCGATCTTCTGTATATAAAGATAATTGAAAATGATTAAAAAATCTTGTTGTTAAATTGGAAATTGCCTAGAAAATTAATCAATTTAAAAAAAAATCATGTAGGATCTCTGTCCTTAAAGTGCTGTACATTGTGAATTAATACTATACCTAGTACTCCAACAGTATTTTCACTTTGTGTCTCTATGTGAGGGCAAACCATTGAAATTTTTATGTAATATGTACAAAACTGATCTTCTGTGTATAGAGAGAATTGAAAATGAATCTTGATGTGAAAGCAAGGGGAGAGGGAGTGGGAAAGGGGAGGTTTGCAGATGGGAGGGAAGTTATGGAGGGGGGGAAGCCATTGTAATCCATAAGCTGTACTTTGGAAATTTATATTCTTTAAATAAAAGCTTTATTAAAAAAATAGATTGTTGTAATCTTGCTGAATTGAAAGGAAATTTAAAATATTGCTTTCCTTTTGGATAATCTCAAATATTCTTTATTCTCACTAACATATTAGAGTCCAAGTTGTATAACGTGAATGTTATCCATGAATTAAAATGCATGTAAATAAAATTGGCAGAGGTATGAGTACACTATATTGTTTAAGATAGTTTTTGAGATGTTCACATTTCATATTAGAGTTTCTCAGTTTGAGTCCAGTCTCCTCTATTGATTCTAATTTCTTGTTAATGTTTACTCTGTTTGAATAGAAGGTGATGGCTCAGGTTTTTAGATACTTTCCTCTATTCTCTTCACAGAATACCCATATTGGGTTCCTGTATCCCGGGCCAGTCCCCGATTGGCTATTGTGGAATTTAGGGAGTGATCCAGTGGCTGAGAGATCTCTGCCTCTCTCTTTTTGCCTTCCAATAAATAAAATTTAAAAGGAAAAATAAATAAAATAAAATTAGTAAATTGCAAAACTATTTGATTTTTAGAAAGGGTTAATTGCATGCCTAAATATTTTTGTAAATTTTCCAAAAATGCAAGTTTCTTTTGTCTATTTAATAACCTTGTCAAATGGTTTTAAGTTATTCTGTTTAATGACTCTTAACAGTTTGTTAGAAATCTTCTGAACCACTTTTTAAATTTATTTGTTTAAAGGTAACAAATTTCATGTATTTTTATATACAGTTTTAATAGCATAATAATACTTTCCACCCTACCCTCCCTCCTTCCCTTAGTCTCACCCTCTTTCCTCCTCCTTCCTTCTTTATTTTTCTTTCAAAAATCTGTAAAAAAGTAAAATGAAACACTAAAAGAAAGTAACTGCATTGTGACTTTTAGTTGCATTTCCACATTTTTTAATTAAAACATTCGGATAATAATTCATTCCAGTTGTTGGAGCAAACGTTGTTACCTAGACTAAAATTAATTAGAAAAAAAAAAACTTGATCTTAACTCCATCACTTCCAATGAAATAAGAGATAGATATAGAGATTGCTTGAATATAAGAATTGTTGCTAAGGAAAATATGATAAATCAAGTAAGAACAGTGATAAGAGGAACACATTTAGAATGTTGATGAAATTGGAATGTGTCTTGGGATATATAGTGAATATTCATTCAGCCAAGAAAACTCATCTAATCTCCATCTAATAATTCAGCATTCCAATTACATGACTAGATTTGAATTAATATGTTTACCAAGGATATGCATTTTAATTTTACTTAACCCCATAGTAATTTGATCCAAAAACATGAATGATTTTAATCTTCTACTGAAATAGGTAGCCACTTTTTGCCTTTATATAAATAGAAGTTAGAAATCAACTTTGGATTTTGAAACAAATCTCATCTCTTTGCGTTGTTTTTAAGTCTTCATGTAGTAATATTGTAAACAAGTTTTTGAAATATTATAAAACAGAGTTGAAACATCAGTTTTAGTCTTTAATGGAAGCTTTTATTATCAGTCTCCCAAAAACTATGCAATTTTTGTAATACTAGATTTATAGATTTATTTTCTATGAATGGAAATACATAAACAATAAGGTAAACTTACAAGAGGATATCAAAAAGTGTAGAAAATGGAATTAAACAAGTTTACTTTGGTTACAAATATTTAAAATTCATTGATTTATTAAATATAAATTTCCATGAACTTTGACTCCTAATATTCATGATTTTCATTTTTTACCAAATTAATCATCTTTTAATTCCATTTCTCATGAATTTTAATGTACATTCATACCTGAAGATTAAATTAAAGAGAATCTATATAATTGCCAATGACTTGGTAAAGGAAGGTGAGTACACTATGTCCATAATGATAAAATTAAATCTTTCTCATTACATATCATTAAGTCTTATAGATTTAGTATTGCATTTGGAAAAAAATAGTAAAACTATACATGTGCTTTCATTTGTGGCTATCCATGGAACTTCATGAACATTGCTTTCAGCCATTTTTCCATGCCAAACTGAAAGGAGATTTTTGGATATCAAAATTCTTCTATCACAAGAAAGAACAATGTTTTCAACTATGTTATCATGTTTCAGTTAGCTATTATGCCTTCAGAACTAAATACATAAGCCAAGCCCCAGATCTATGTCATTTCCTAGTATTCCCAAATCTTTGGTTTGTTCCTCAGTAACTGAATTGTTTCCTAACCTTAGACAGATAAATCATTATGATTTAAATATGATTATTTATATTTCAAAAATTGAGTGGAAATTGAACGATTTCACTGTCATTATGAAAAGAAATGATAATATTATTATAACAAACAATCCTAGAGTGCAAAATGTATTTTATAATTGAAAATTCTTGCACTCTTTGATGCTTATCACTGATAATACCTAGACATTTTTTTCTCTATCTGCATCATAGTTTGAATACTATTTTCATTCATTCTTTTAGTCTTTTAGTAAATGTTGCATTTGAAATCATGATGTAAGCTATAACCATTTTGCAACCAAGAAATAATTTCCAGTTACCTGAATACAATTTTCCAAATGGGGCAGCTCATGGAATAAATGCAAAAAATGCATATAAAATTCATGTGATGCTCAAAAAAATCAAATATTATAATTTTATAATACACTTAGTAGCAGTTCATTGAGAACAAGATGACTAAAATGAAGGATTAAATTTCGGAACAGTCACGTTAATATTATTTGTATTGTAAACTCAGGCTGGTTTATTCATTTGTCATCGATTCATCTAAACCATATTTATCCTTTTAAGTGGAGCCTTAAAATTTTCATATTTTTATGTATTTCTTTCTATTAACTCACTGGATGAATTAATGATATGACTCAACAATTTATGGAAAGGTTTGAATATTCAATAGTTCCAGTTGATAATCATTTTTCATCCTTAGAAATTTCTTTTTTCCATATTTGTTTAAAATGTTGTATAAAACATTACAGTTTTCCTGTCTCAGGCTTTGAAGCAAATGCTGTTTATGACGGGGCAGTGTTCTATTTTATTAATACTGTTATGACTATTTTTACCACCCAGTTTGGTGCAGTCGGTTCATTTAATTTATGCATGTTTCTTCAGTATTAATAATTTAACAAAGTATTAAAAATCAATGATAAGTTCAAATAATATTTTAGAAAAAATTCTCTTTGTAATATAGGAAAAGGTCAATTCCCTTACAATAATTTTTACAATGGTTATTACACTTTAATCCTAGATGTCATTTTGAATAAGCTACCTGCCTGTCAGCCTGGTTTACCCAGGCACAGAATAACATGTTCATACAAATTATACAATGTGTATACGCTTATATACAATGCATGCATTGTGTACAATTATATCTTTAACCAGCTGCCAATTGATTACCTTTTCCTTCATAACCCATTTTGACTGCTGTGCTCATTACTGTAGGTTAAAAAGATTTTATATAAAGGAAATTAACTCTGTGAGTTTTGCATTGTAAACTTCATTAAGCACTTCATAAGCTAACTGAATATTGGCACATGAAATTATTTTATATTTCTTTGATTATACTCATGATATAGAAAGCAAAATATTCAGATACACAGTTTTAGGGCTGTGAGATGTTATACACAAACAATACTTTTAAGAAATCACATTTATTGCTTACTTGCCAGGGAAAAATAGTTTTCATTACCAGACATAGTAATGCATAAGAGCAAATTTTGTCTTTCACTATTTATCTCTCCTAGTTCCACAGAATCTCATATCATTAAAGTGACATGATAGCAACTCCTTTTACTTGCATTGATATTTTCAGGTGCACGGCACTACTCTTAAATACTACATTCTGTGTAAATTGGAAGCCTTTTTGAGAAATAGAGCTAAGCTGATTCTCATTCCCTCACACGTTGCTTGTGACAATTTGAATGCATACATATGACTTTGGGTATTTAGAAAAAAATTTCTATTTTCACCTAAGTTAAATATATATTAAGGTCAGCGCTTTCAGTTGATCTCGGTGGCATGACTGGATTTCAACTTGCATAATTACTATTTACCTATGCAAATCATCACTTCAAATAAAATTATTTAATACAGCTCTGGTTTCCTAATCTAATTATGCCATTTTTAATCATTAAACTTTATCAAGCAACAGTCATTCTTATGCTACTAGAGTTTCATGGATTTATTTATAGCTTATGTAACTGATTAATTGAGAGGCCCAGCTCCCATTCTGATACAGCCTGTTCATACACATTATCCTATGATGATATAAACACACTAATTTATATCAGAGTAGAATAGACAAAAGACATCTGTCATCTATATCCTTATCCTAGCCTCAACTTTGATACTTTTGCTTTCTTTTAAAAAAATGCTCAGTATGACACAGATGGGTCAAAGTGGATTAAGCAGTATACTGGGATCAATGCTATCTCTAAAAAAGAATTTTCCATTGATGTTGGTTAGGAAAGATTCCTGGGATCTGAAATCTGTCTTCATCCAGAGTTTGCTAATCCAGATTTACACAACCTATCTCAGAAGTTGTAGATGAAGTAATTCAGAATTGTCCTATTGTTAGATGTCCTCTCTACAAGAATATTGTCCTCTCTGGAGGTTCAACCACGTTCAGAGACTTTGAACTTTGTTTGCAAAGAGATTTGAAAAGAACTATAGATACCAGGCTGACATTAAGTGAAGGATTGAGTGGTGGCAGATTGAAGCCAAAACCTATCACTGTACAAGTCATTACACATTTGGTTTGGAGGATCCATGCTGGCTTCCACACCTGAGTTCTGCTAAGAATGCCACACCAAAAAGGATTACAAAGAAATTGGGCCTAGCATTTGTCATCACAGTCTAATCTTTGGAATCATATTGTAAAATGGACTTCATGGTTCTTGGGGTTAGGGAGGTGGAAAAGAGATAATTTTTGTGATAACCTATTTTGTCTGGATAGTTGATTTTGAGGTTTTAAACCTAATTTGAAATAGTTAAGACCAAACATGATTATACAGGAATATTTTAATAAGTATCAACACGCACATGTAGAAGAGAGCCAAAATGATTGTTTTTATTTATATTGAATATTTGAATCTTATGTGTAACAAAATAAGTGGGTTTTAGTGTCAGGAAAATGGTGTAGTTTTGTCTATGGTGAGATCTACACCCTGACCCCATCCTAGGCTCTAGCCCCTGACCACCATTGCTAGAAGCCAGGTGGCCACATAGCCCAACCACTGTTGTCAAGCTCCACCCCCATCCTAATGGGATTCGCTATTCCTACTTCCCTGCCTGCCCTCTGGAAAAGGGATATTAGACCCACTTCCCAGACACACACTCACTTTTTGCATGTGCTCTCTCTCACTCTCTCTTCTCTGCGCTCTCTGTTCTCCTCTCCTCTCCCCTTCTTGTCTCTTCTCTCTGCTCTCTCTCTTCTCTCCCCACTAGCTCCTCTCCTCTCTGTCTCTCTCTCTCTCTTATACTCTCCTTCTCTCTCTTTTTTCCCTCTCCGCCCCTTCCTTCTGATCTGCTGGGTTTTCCCCAATAAACCCTTCCCCTTACTCTGGTGTTTGGTGTGTTTTGTGATGGCCTAACATTTAGATTTCTGTGCCCTGATATTTTGCATACTATTATATAATCCAAGATTTGGGTTTTATCTGTATGTAGATAGCTCTATAATGCTTGAATTATACATTGCTAAATGTACAATGTAAGAGCTTGTTTACATTTCATATTTTTTATGCTTTGAGGAAAAAAAGTCAAAGAAGAACTGTAGCATTTGAAGAAAAAATTGACCAAGTAAAGGATAAATTTAAAAAATAACCTCATGAGACGTGGTGTACACACTGATGGGATTCCAGTTACTACAAATTGCTCCCCTCGCCTTATCCATTCCTTCCCCATAAGTGATTTTCTTTGCCAATGTTTTTGGAACTAAGAAGCTGTATCTTCAATTAACTGATTCCTGCTAGTGCTTTTTAATACTTGCATTCTGTTTCTTGCTTTAAAAGAAAATACAAGACTGTCGGAACAGTAAAAAAAAAAAATTCAGTGTCAAGGAATTTGAACGTCTGAATGTCTATAGTTTAAGCAGAAAGCAATTTCTGAGGGTATTAATTCAATTACAGAAAATGACAAAGGGAATACACACAGATGGGAGAACAAACTTGGATGAAACAGAACCAAGACCACAAAACAAAAGTGGGTATAAATGGCAGCACTCTTCCCAAAACAATGCTCAGCTCATTCAGCAATATTATGACACTGATGTTGGCTTTATAACCAGGACTGTTTTGCCTCACATTTCACTTCTCATTGAATTCTATTTGATTGCAAAATCAAAATCGCACCTGCAACTTCAGGCAGTCAGGAATCTAGAAAAGGTAAGATTTAGCATTTTGACTTCTCCAGAAGAGCAGAAGAAAATTAGGAGATATAAATTGACATTGAATGACACTATGAAATCATTTAAATTTCAATAAGTACACTCAAATGTTATTTTATATTCTCCAACTTTCTACAGAATAATCAACAAGTATTTCTTACAACGTCTTCAGACACTTCTATTTTATTCCGTGTATTCTAAGTTCTCTCTCTGGGTGCTGCTTGTTTCCAAATTGGTGGTACCCATTCATAAAAGCTTTTGTGATAACTGAGTTTTGCAATAAAAAGGCAAATATTGTTGCTTTCATTATTAAGTCACTGTATATAATTTTTCAGAAACAGATATCATTTCTTGCTTTTGATATGAAGTAAAAAATCTGTGAATCTTCCCTTTCCTTAGACCCTAAGAATCCATTATACTGTGATTAATTGGCTTAATGCCAATATTAGCTTGTCTTAAGAAATGGGGAGGCCTAAAGTGTGGGAGGGAAGGGGGAAGGGGAGAGAAAGAGAAGAGGGGGAGAGAGAGAGAGAGAATACCACTAGTTTGAGGTGCAGTAAGAACACATTAATATATTTTGATTAAGTTCACCATGTTTAGGAGTACAGTTCATGGGGTCCAAATACAATTACCACAAAACATCAAAGGTCACTGATCACAGGCCACATCAGATGTTACCATAATTAAACAATTCAACATATTGTTGGAGTTGCACAAAGATGAGTCATAGAAATAGGAATGGAGCAAATGCTGTTGGAAGAAAAATCATGCTGACAAACTTGCTCAATACAGGGTTGCTAAAAATTTGCAACATCTGTAAAGCACTATAGAGTGAGACAGTTGAAGTAGCACCTTGACAGTAGGGACTCCATTTTGAAGAACCTGAGACTCCATTCTGGGAAGGTGTCCCCCCAACCCCCCGTGAGACTCTGGTCTAAAACTATAATCTAAAACAATAAAAGTCCACTACATCACACTTGGCAGAGCATAAAAACCCCAGCATAATTGCTCAAGCTTGGAAGTGGATAGGCTACACCTGGGTTAATGATGAAAATGTAATTTGTCTATGTCCTACATATAATTAAAACCAATACCTAAATTAAAGTCAAATTATAAGATTGTGACTGAGATTGTCAAGATTATAATTAATACTAGTTTCACATAGGTTTTAGGTCAGCTTGACCCCAGTAACCTTGTATTCCCCACCGTTCCTAGCAACCATGAATTCCCCTCCCGATTTTGTGGTTTTTGCCTTTATAAACCCTGTTGCTTTGGGCTTCAGGGTCGAGAGTTCTTTAGGGCATGAGCCCACTCTCCACCGCTGGCAATAAAGAACCACCAAATTTTATCAATGTGTGGAGCTCCTTTGTTTGCACTCGCTCAGTTACAACACAGTGTGAAAGAAAGTATCCCTATATACAAAGTTTATATGCAAAGCATATGCAAGGTTATATATTTCCTCTATATAAATTTGTATGATTATAAATAGTTATATATTATATACAAATATATTTATAGTATATATGTATGTGTGTGTTGTATATAAACTTTATATTTTATGCAGAATATTCTGGCAAGTCTACTCTACAAGTGTATCACATTGGCATAAAAATGTCATGTCTCTGTGGTATCAAATTAGGAATTCAAATTCATGACATCTAATTCCCTATGTCTCCTTTCATACAAATATCTGCTTCATAAACCAGGTGGTCACAGCCCTGTGTCTGTACTTATGGTTCTTGTTCCCAGTCTGCTGCTAGACATGAACCTTATAAAATCTATGGTTGTGAGGCTGGACAAAGGAGAGGCTTTTGGCTGAGATCTGTGCTATACAAAAGACCCTGCAAAAACTGAAGAAACATTAGGCTTGGAGAGAGTGTTGATAAATTTTAGAATCAAGCATCTTAAAATGAAGTCAGGAAGCTCATTTCAGCTTCATACTAATGCTTCATCTTTCAAAGAATAGTGAGCAAAAGTGTGAAAATGAGTCAACTTTCTTCTCACTGGGGAAGTTGAGATGTGTGTTCCATGATCTTTTTGTTTTCCTTTATTTGGCAAAGATGCAATTAAGCAGGTGAGAAACAATCCCATGGAAACATGAAAAGTGTAGAAAAATCTGTCTAAAACATCTGTTTAAAAATTCTGAAGTCAAAAGATTAGAGGTTGATAAAGAGAAATGTTCTCTGCAATCAGCTTAACACCTGCTCACTGAATCCCCAATGCGTCTGTGCTGTATGGTGTTCTCCAAACCACAGATATATCTGTCAATCAGGAAATCTCTTAAATGAGGCCAAAATATCTTGCAGCAAAAACAAAAATAAGATAAGTTGAAGGGACCAATGGATGTTGGAAAATCAATGAACACAAAGAAAAAGCCCAGATTTTAATTTATAGTTGTTGCAGTCTATAGTTTGGTATTTCAAGATTTGCTATTTTCAACAGAAAAGATAGATTTTAATTTTCTACTAAGATTCTTTTATTTTTTTCCATTGCCTCTTGATTGTTTTAGTGGAATTTATTCCAGGGGTTATAAATGCAGATTGAAGCAGAAGTATATTTTCTTATTGTAATATTTTTATTTCATGATTTCACTATAGTGGCTCACTGAATTATCAATATTTTACACAAAGTGTTTTCAGGAAAAAATTGTTCATATTTCAAAACTCATTAAATTTAAAACTTATTACATGAAGTTAACAACTTGTAACAAAGTTTTCTTTTTTTCTTATATTTTTTGACAGGCAGAGTGGACAGTGAGAGAGAGAGACAGAGAGAAAGGTCTTCCTTTGCCGTTGGTTCACCCTCCAATGGCCACCACAGCAGGCGTGCTGCAGCCAGCGCACTGTGCTGATCTGATGGCAGGTGCCAGGTGCTTTTCCTGGTCTCCCATGGGGTGCAGGGCCCAAGGACTTGGGCCATCCTCCACTGCACTCCCTGGCCACAGCAGAGAGCTGGCCTGGAAGAGGGGCAACCGGGACTAGAACCCAGTGTGCCGGCGCCGCAAGGCAGAGGATTAGCCTGTTGAGCCATGGCGCCAGCCACAAAGTTTTCAGTGTTCAATAAATAAGCAGCTTTACTTATTTAGCTTACTCATTTTAGTATAAATAGTAAATTGCTGTTTTATGACTGCTACTTTTTAAACAAAGATAGATACATTTATATTTAAATATTTTTAACATGGGAATCAGTTTGACAATTTTAATCCCTTCAAATATTGTTGCTGTTTTCAGGTACTGTTGATGATTGGTACCAAAGTGACAAAAAAGAAAGAGATTATTTTATGAAGACTCGAAGTATTGGTAAAAATTAAGCCAGTTTTCATATTTATGCAATATAATTTTCTTACAAATATTTGTATAATTAAATAACTAAGTAAATAAAGTTAACACTGAATCTGATGTCAGAACCATTTTCTTCTGGAATCACCTTGTCATTTGTGTTCTCTGAATGTTTTTATTAGAAACAAAAGTGAAATATTAAATTGGAGTTTAGGTTTACTTCACAGCAATTTTGTATATTGTTTTCTCTCCATGTGTTTCTCAACCTTACCCTACCATGTCTATTCAAAATGAGCATATATTTAATATAAACAGTGACATTATCATGATCTCAGTATGGCAGAAACTCTGAAGGTTTTTAGAACATCTGGTCATTGGAAACTAACGTTACTGGCTTATGTAAAGTCGAGGAGATTGTCAAGTTCTACCATATTCCTTGATGGTACCCTGGTTCACATTTGGGAATACATTGAATTGCTACCTGGTCTAGTTTTGCAGTTTTGACCTTTCTCCATCCTAATTTATACTCCAGGAAACTTGCTAAGGGTTGTTTCGTGCCTCAAGGCTGTCAACTTCCTAAGATATTGTTTATCAAGTCTTTTTATAAAAGGGTTTCCATGTATTTAAGATGTGAAAGCTGAATTATGTGAAACCCTATTGACCTCTCCTTTTGTTAATACTGCAATTGGTGATCAGTTAATCAAAGCTATGGCATGCCCAGTTTTCTCCTGATTGTTGTATTTTAACTTACACAAGAAAATCTAATGAAGTGTAACTGTTGTTATGGGAAGAATACTGGGAGAGAGGAGACCTATTATCACTATTTGTACTTTGTTTCTTTAAAAATGAGAAGTAACAAAATGGAAATCCAATCACTGTTACCTGTTGATGTCTTCTTTAGTTTGACTGTGACGGTGTTTTATTATCTAGTTCAGTCCTCAATAAGACTGCATCACAAAATTTTAATTTTTGTGCATTTATTGGCATTCTCTTTGACTTTTGGGAATCTGTAATTCTTTCATAATTCTTTAAAATAAGTATCACGTAAGTTGAAGCTTGGGAAAAATGGTTGCAAAGCTAGTTAATGGTAAAGCTAACATGACAAGTTGTTCACAAAATTTTTGTTATTTTCTACTACTTAGTTCCATCCATTCTATCTCTTATTTTAAAATAAAATATCATATTCTCCTTCAGATACAATAAATGTTATAGATAATCACAGCATAAGGCTATAGTAGTATATCATTTTTAACCATTTGTTTGACAAAGATATAAAACAAAGTTTAATAAAACTATATTTACAGCAATACTGATACACACAGGGTTTTTCTTTTTCAAATTTAGCTCACAAATATGGGAGAACTTGCAGTATTTGTCTTTCTGTCCATGACTGTTCCTTCCCTACTTTACTCATTTCAATAAGACAAGGTCCTCAGTTAAAAGCAAATCCATTAAGAAGCGACCAGCAAGTCAGGTCCTCATGTCAACTGCCCTGTCTGGATCATATATATCAGGGCTACAAACCAGAGCCCTTCTCTCTGGCATTAACATCTAAATTTTAGGTGCTACCTTCCGTAACGGAATGTGTTCCAGCAACTGCTCTTCTACTAAGAGCTACTCAACCACAGTCAATTCATTTAAATCTTCTGGTCATAAAGACTAATATTCTCTACTCAGAGGATAAACTAGATTAGAATTTGACTGCTTTTTCTCCTTTATTTCTATTTGATTTCTCTTTAGAGCATTAAGAAAAGTGGTCAAATAACTCATTATTGAACTTCCTCACATTTCTTTCATCCCATGCCTTTGTTTCCTCAAGAGTACACTCTCTGGATTTAGAATCTGTTTGAAATATTTTGTTTTATGATTGAGTACAATTGGTATCATCATACAAAATATTTGAGTTGGTAGGACAAATTTGTGAAGGGAACTCCAAATAGTAATAAGGCATTGTTTGCAGACTCATAAATATTTTTACCTGCTATGCCACAATGCCAGCCCCACTCAGAAAATTTTTTTAAATAATTTTTAATCTAATTTCAGTGATAACAGGCTTATTTCTTGCTCAGACTCATTAGGAGATTTTGACAATTGAAGAAATGACAGAACCAAGATTTCATTAAAGTAACAGAGTACATTAGGAAATAAAATTTGCTTTATAGGCGTATATAAAAGTAGCAATCACACTTGACAGTTTACCAATTCAAAGATAATATCTTCTCAGAAATTTCAACAAGCACCTTGCAGTGATTTAAAAGGAAGATCAGTGTTGTGGAGTTCAGGCTTAGCTGTCCAAAGGAGCATTCTTCAAATACATTCTTCACCCCAGGGCTGCTGTAGCACATGGCCACAACATTTCTTTCATGGTTCAGGAGCCGAGAAGTCCAAAATCAAGGTATTTTCAGGTTCAGACTTCCTGTAATTTCTCCAGGGGAGAACAATTCCTTGCCTCTTGCAGTGTCTAGTGTCCTGTGACTGCATGATTCCAATCCCTGTCTCTGCTTTCACATGGCTGTCTCTTTCACATTTATGTGTGCCTATCTTCTTTTAAGGCTATTTACTGTATTTAAGGCTCATATGTTAAAACTATAATGATCTTATTTTGAGAACCTTAATTTCATTACAACAGCAGATAGCCTTTTTCAAGGAAGTCATATTTACAGTTTCCAGAGTTGAAGACATGGATGATTTTTGGAATTACTGTTTTCTTGGGCTACTATAGCAAAGCACCACAGACTGAATTATTTCGTCAATTATTTAGTCAGTTTAATCAACAGAAGTGTTTTTTCATTAGTTCTGAAGGCCAGAATCCAAAGGTCAATGGGGGATCTAATTTGGCTTCTTTTGAGTCTTCTTCCCCTTAGAGTTAACTACCGTCTCCCTGTGTCTTCATTACTGTCTCTAATTTTCCTCTTCAAATAAGCATATCAATTATATTGCATTAGAACCCCACATAATGACCTAATGTTAACTTAATTATTTAAAGATTCTGTATACTAATATGAGGCTACTTTGAAAATTGCAATAAAAGATTGAAGTGAAAAATTGTAATAAAAGATGTTTACTTTGATGTGAACTTGTGTTTAAATATTTGCATTGTTTTTAAATAATGAACATTTCCATGAAGTATAGTCATATTCTGAGGTACTGGGTGTTACGACTTCAATATTTGAACTTGAGACACAATTCAACCCATAACAGTAACCATCCAACCAAATATATAACCTAAATGAAAATCCTCACTTCTCCACTTTATATTTATTTAACTTAAGCATACATCTGTGTCATCTGAGTGAGGATAATTGGTATTCATAATACCACTCATACTTAAGAGAAATTCTGTGTATAAGCTCTGTTAAAAAGGAATCAACTTAGTTGGACATTCATAATTCCAGAGGTATTCTTGTGTATTATTGTATAAAGCAGGAACTCAATACATATTGAATCAATGAGAATCAGTGAGAAATAAGTAAAACAAAAATTGGTGCTTGGTAAATGAAAATAAGTTTATGGTGTAGCCAAATGTATCTGTTTCTATTCACTCTCCTGACAGAATAGAGCTTATAGAACATTAAAAAATATATAGTATTGGATTAGGCAACAGCATAAGATATGACACTTTCCCAAATTCTGACTCAGAAATTTGGTAAATCAAAAATTATTTTTTTGGTAGGTGGGCATTTAGCCTAGCACTTAAGTCACTGTATGGAATTCCTGAATCCCAGCTCACAGTGCCTGAGCTCAGCTCCTGACTCTGCTTTTAACCCAGCCTCATGCTCATGCACGCCCTGGGAGGTATTGCATGATGTCTCAAGTTCCTGGGTCCCTGTTTTCCACATAGGAGCTCAATATTGAGTTATAGGCTCTCTGGCTTTGGCATGAAACAGTCCAGGCTGTTGCAGGCCAAATTTGGGGACAGAAACTATATATAAGTGCTCTCTCTCTCTCTCTCTCTCTCTCTCTCTCTCTCACACACACACACACACACACACACACACACAATTCAAATAAATTGAAAATAAATAAAAATCCTTTTTGGATAGTACACTCTTTTCTTGTGTTAGACCTTCAGGAAGTTTGACCTATAACTCATTTATATTAAATTAATTCAAAAATTAGAAATGAATTTTTAAAATGAATTGATTTTAAAATGAATTTTAAATTAATTTAGAATAAATTCAAGCTGAGGTCAGTTTTAGGGGAAGTAGAAAGGGTGAGACTAGAAAGGCAAGGGGAATGAGTACATCACGGGGTTTTCTGTCATTCTTCTCAATTCATCATTGTTAGGAATTCTTGACAGATTCTCTTTCTACAAAAAAAAAAAAATACAAAAATTACATCCAGAATCTCACGCAGGATTGTTGTGAAGCTATCAACAAATCATTTTATATTATTCCTGTGCCACATGTAGCATGAATAGCATTACAGAGCCTGACACTTTGTACGAAAGGAAGAAACATTGCCATTAAAGGTTCTCAGCTTAACTTCACATATGGAGAAACAATTGCAGGATAATATATTTTATAAGAATAGACATTGACAGAACTATGTGGCTTGTGTTTTGAACTAAACTTCATACTCTGGACAAAGTTGGATTTATTGATTCTGTTAGATGGATACATTTCTAAGTGTATAGAAAAAACTGTTTCTATAACTGATTATATAGGAGAATTTATAACATCAGGCAAAATTTATGAGACACATTGAAATCATTTTTTCATTCATTCACAATTATGCGATGATCATTAATAACATGTTGTAGATGAAGTATGTCTTAAAGGAACACAGAAATCTTGTAACCTTTGCAAGAATGCCTGTGTATTAAATAAACATAGACAATCTCATTCACTCTTAATGGGCATGCAGGACAGCTTCTTCAGCTTTATTTCATTTTTCCATGAATAGATTCTTAGAAATAAAGGAGTTTGGTTCATGTATATGTAATTTTGTACAATTATTTTAGAAGCTCTGCATAAATTCTTAGTAAAGAATGCAGCAAACAAATTGTCCACAAGACAAAGGTAGCCTGATAGATGTTTTCTTTCACATTTCTTTCCCAAAACTGATATTTGGCACCTCTGAAGGGCAAATGGATTAGTGACACCCCAATAGTGATTGAGTTTATTCCCCATTCCAAAACACAAGGGAAACAGAGACCAACACTAGGAATTCCCACTGCTGCTTGGAGAACTGGGTATACTCAGTTCCACTTTATCCGTTTAGCTTTTCCTTTATGGATTTATTGAAAAGAAATGTTTCTCCCAACACACAGACACACACACAAACACACTGAGGAGGAGCAAGTATCTATATTTATCAAATGTGATTGCTTAGCTGAAAAGAGAAATGAAAGATCTAGAATTATGCCTCTCTTTTCTGTTCCTCAGTTCTCTTGATAGAAAATCGTAATATTACACTTTCGAGAATATATACCGCCTTCGCCATCCCCTGCAGTTTATATTGTCCCTTTACTTCTACCACTCACATTTCAAGTCTAATCTAAGATCAGGAATCAGATGCAAACTATAATACCCTGTTTTGTATCTTTCAATCACTGGAACGCGAGGCCTCATCTTCCTAGAATAAAACAGCCTCAGAAATTGGTTTGAAAGTGTCAGTAATAGACCAGAGGAGAAAGGTCACACAGCAAACGGAGAAGGGATCAGGAGCTGCAACACATTCTCCTACACTGATTGCATCTTAAACCTCAATATCTCCGAATACCATTTTTCCTTCCTTCTCTAAACTACCATTCGAAATCATATGAGTGACTAAATATCACTTTCCAGGTGCCTGAAGAAGAATCCAAAATTTAAAAAAAAAATCTCTCATCAAAGTAGTCAACATAGAAGGGAGCAATTCTTTTGGAGATTATTTGCAATGTGGAACACTTTCAAAGTAATTTTAATGTTTTTGTGCTTGTAAATTCTTTCAATATGTAAGTAAAAAATTGGTGTAGAATCATGTGGTACTCATTTTAAATTGACCTTATCAGCTAGAAGTTCTCCAACCTAAATAGGTACAGCTCCATGATTCATTATGCAAATTCACCATTTATTTTACCTTCTCTTTTTGAAACGCTATCATGGAAATAGTTAATAATATTACATAAGTCTTGTAGATTTTCTTTGCTTACTCCAACTTTCTTTTGTCTGAGTTTTTTTCAAAAGAACTTTCCTCAAATTCAGAAATTCTTTCCTCTGCCTGATTTATTTTTAAAGATTTTATTTGTTTATTTGATAGGTAGAGTTATAGACAGTGAGAGGGAGAGACAGAGAGAACGGTCTTCCGTCCATTGGCTCACTCCCCAAATGGCCGCAGTGGCCGGAGCTGCCTGATCTGAAGCCAGGACCAGGCGCTTCTTTCCAGTCTCCTATGTGGGTGCAGAGGCCCAAGGACCTGGACCATCTTCTACTGCTTTCCCAGGCCACAGCAGAGAGTTGGACTGGAAGAGGAGCAACCGGGACTAGAAGTTGGCACACATATGGGAGGCTGGCGCAGCAGGCGGAGGATTAACCAAGTGAGCCATGGTGCCGGTCCCTTCTCTGCCTATTGAATTCCACCATTGAAAATTTTAATTACACTTTTTAAAAAAAATTTATTTATTTTGCAAGGCAAGAGTTACAGAGAGGTAGAGACAGAGAGAGACAGAGGTCTTCCATCCATTGGTTCTCTCCCCAGATGGCTGCAATGACCAAGCCAAAAGCCAGGAGCCATGAACTTTATCCGGATCTTCCACGTGAGTAGCAGGGATCCCAACACTTGGGAAATATTCCACTGCTTTCCTCAGGCAATTAACAGGGAGCTGATTCAGAAGTGGAGCAGCTGGAGCAGGAACTAGCACTCAGATGGGATGCCTGCACTGTTGGCAGTGGTTTTACCCTCTATGCCACAATGTGGTTCCTCAATTATACTTTTAGTTTCATTTACTGAATTCCTTATCTGCAGTGTTTCTGACTGGGTCTTTTTCATGGTCTCTATATATTTGCTGAATTTTTCATTCATAGTATAAATCATCTTCCTAGTTTTAAATAATGATGTTTGTGTTCTCTTACATCTCATTAAATTCCCCTGATATATTTCTTTTGAATTATTTTTCACTCAATCACCAGGTTCCTTTTTTTTTTTTTTTTGATGTGTATTCTGTTGCAACAGAGTTACTGTACTCCTTTGGGAATATCACATTAGGGGTACATGTCTGTTGGGATGCTTACAACCCGTTTCACAGTGCCTATATTTGAATACTAGCTTCATTTTAAATTGCAATTTCCAGCTAATGTGTACGTTGGGAAGGAGTAGGTCATAACATATCTACCTGGATCCCTGCTGTGAATATGAGAGGACCAGAAGAGACTCTATGTTGCTGTTTTTAGCCTGCCTGAACCTTGTTACTGTGGGCATTTGAGGAGTGAACCAGCAATCAAAGTTTCCCTCAGATATCTCTCTGTCTTTGTCTCTCTGTCATTCAAATAAATAAAAATTAAACAGTAGCTAATTAACTTTAAAAGTGTCATGTTACTTTTTTACTTTCTTCTTGTGTCACTGAATTGACTATTCATCTTATATGTCCTACAAACTTTAAGGGTGACTCTAGTGGTCAAAGACTTCCTATGGCTGATGTGTCTTAGGGTTCTGGTCAGACATTCTTGTGTGGTTTTGATTCCAGGTGGAAATTTTTACTATACTCACTGTAGAGCTTTTCCATCTGTAACCAACATTAACAGTTCCAGTAGTGGGATTACAATGCCAGTGGGAATGCAGCTCTCCAAATCGGGAAGGCTTTGCTGGAAAATGTGGGTGTGGTTTGCCAACCTGAAGGTGTGGAGTGCTAATCAGATTCTCTGTGTCAAGAGAAAGTAGAGCCACCTCTGTGGACAAAAAAGGATGTGGCCGGTGCCTCTAGGTGTGGCTAATCCTCTGCCTTCGGGGCTGACACACCAGGTTCTATTCCTGCTTATAAACTCACACACATACACACAGAGAGAGAAAGAGATTGGGAACATAGTGATGCTACCTACCCCATACTCCCTCCTTCTCCTGCCTCATGCTCCAATTCTTTTTCCTCCTCTATCTCCTATCCCATCTCTTAATTTTTACAAATATCTATTTTCAGTTTACTTAATAATTGTAAGGCTGAGTCATGGTTCAGAAAGCTGATCTAGAGAGGTGAACAGCAAATGTCGTGTGTAGCACCCTTCTTAACATGAATACCATGTATTTGTATATTCTAAATTCACTTTCCTGACCCTAAAGGGGATGGGTTAATTCTCTGCACCATGCTGCCTGAGATTGGGGAATGGGTGGTAGAGACAGTTTTTGTTTTTATGATTTGGTTCCAGAGATTCAGATTTTGAGTAATGGTCTGGGGGCAGTGAGCATGGTACTTTTGCCCAACACTGAATCTCACTGGGCAAGCTTGATGCTGGCCTAGAACTCAGACTTGATTTGAGCTTCCATTCCCTCTCCCAAGAAGCAGATGTTTCTTTCTACCCTCCAAGAAGTTTGGAGTTGGGAGAGAGATGACGCTTCCCTTCATTCTTTTTTTCAGTGTATTTTTTCTTATCATAAAACCAGAAACTGTGATATTTCACCAGGCTTTCCAGATCATGCAGGGTATATTGGAGAATGAATAGCCTTTCAAGTTGGTGCCTCTATGCAATAGAATTGAAATACAGTCTGAACCAGCTGCCATTTTGCCCCTCCTATCAATCATAAGCTTCTTAATGCCAGCTATTCGATGTTAGCCACTCATAATCCAGCAAAGTGATTGCTGGAAATAATGCTTAAGTGATTAATTAAGCTAACAAAATATGGAAGTAAAAAACTTAGAGTTTCCTCCTTTCCTTATGCCTGCTACACTTCAGTTAAAGGTAAATACTATTCTGAAAATAAAAACTTAGAGTACTTATGTGAATAGGAAAAATTTTACAAGCATAGCTGGATTGGAAAGTCATTGAAAGAGAAAGAATGTATGCATTCATTAAGTACCCACAAAAGTGCAAGAACGCATATAAAAGTCTTTGTAGAGAAGCGTGACTTTGCCGTAAAATAGCATATAATTTATGGCAAGGATTGGCATCTAAACAAACAATTCCAATATAACAGTTTGCTCTAATGTTGAGCAAGAAGAATGAGAAATCTCCCAGGGTAAGATAGAAATGTTTTCACATAGATGACCTTTAGTGTTGGTCATGAATGTTGAGCAAACATTGTACTTTTGGTAAGAAAGAGAAAGCATCTCTGAAAAGTGAAAGGGCAGAGTACGTTCATGAATACCAAAAAGCTTGATGCGGCATTCACAGAATCTGCAGGGTAGATGCGGATGATAGGAGACAAAGAAGAGACAAGATATCAACTTCATTGCACTGGATATGCTGGTCTACTGTTTTCTATTTTTGAAAATATTAAAACAAATAGATTTGATGCAGAAGAAATAAGATAAGGTTAAAACTTTAATGAGAAATAAGGTTAAAACTTTAATGATGTTAGAGTTTTCATCTTGATAATCATAAAGAACAGAGTATTGCTGACTGGTGGATAAGCTTGTGAATGGAAAGACAGAACAGACACACTTGAGATTTCATTGCTTTCTTTCTAACTTACAATCTAACAAGGAAATATCTGATTCTGTAACAACAACAACAACAACAACAAAAATAAAACACCTTGGAATTTGAGGTAGATATCTGAAAGTATTAATTTTGAAAACTTAAATCATTACCAATGAATTCCTGTATTTTACATTTATATCTAACTTTACAATTTATTGACTGGAGTCCAAGTTTTATTTTAAACAAGTATAAATACTCTTATTTCATGTGTGACATTTTACATGATGAATAAAAGGCTCTGAAATTTTAGAAATGAATACCATTATTACATTAGAAGATGCAATGCTGTTAAATCTGTCAATATTTTCCAATTTTAGTTTGATTTCTATATATTGAATCACTCATACCCATAAACCATATCTTTTTCAACTTCGTATCAATAAGGATAACCACAATGATAACTTTACAGCTCAGAATTTACTACATGAGAGTAAAAGAACTAGGGATGTGGGCTGAGAGGAAAATGTAATATTCAAAAACCAAAAGCTACATCCTAACTTGGTAGAAACTCATGGAGGCCAACATAGGCAAGAGATGGGAACACCTGGACCTGCAATATAATCTTGCATTCCAAATGCTGCAGTCCAGAGCGAGAGCCATGATCTCCTACTCTCCACCTTCTCTTTACAACAAACAAGAAGTTGAAACAGTGCTAGAAGTTTTTCTTGGATCAATATCTATTCTTAGAAGGATGTTTAGCAATAACATAACTGAAATAAAGATTGTGAGACATTAAAATGTATGACACAGAATTCAAACTACATGAACCACTGACTCAACTTCAGCAGTAGCTTCTATCATACCAGGTAGTTTGAAAACAAGACAGAAGGAAAATCAGAATATGAAGTAGTCTTAACTGAGTGCAGTCATCATCTTCCTGTTAGATTGTTTTACAAAATATGTGAGCACATTGCTGAACTTCTTTGTGCCTAGAAATGGAATAATGTAGGTGAAAGCCAAGTGAGTCAAATGTTCTTGGCTCCAGAGTACACATTCTTATATATGTGAGCCGCAGCTGACAAAGCCCCTGCTATAAAGCAAGGGTGTTGAATAGCAATGGAGAGAAAGACAGCCAGAAATTGCAAGGATGCATTTAAAGCTACTGAGCTTGATTATCACGACCTACGCACTTTAATTTGCTAAATTGCTTGAGTTATGATGACATGGGAATTAGTGGAAGTCTCTACACTATAGATATTTACTGAGAGCCTTTTATGTTCAATGTGTGGGCTTTTATCTCCATCTATATACTGGCTTAGAAAAATGTTACATGTTGCAGAGATTATAGAAACAAGTGATTACATTATGAGAACCATAAAATAGAAATTAAGTATGTCAGAATTGATATAATGGAGGACATTATTTTACCACTTTGAAGTGATCAATTTTCATGTGCTATATAATGTTTGAAGTATCTTGAAAGTTAACAGATTTAAGAAAAGACAATCCAGTGAGGATAGGAGAGGTGAATTTAGGTAAATTCATTTCAGAAAGTGAAATTAACAGGGGTGTTGCATAGCATGCAAGGTCTCTGACAGTCTCTGAGAAAACGTTCCTTTGCAACCTAGCTCCAGCCATTTGCCCCACACACCTGTACGACATTTGAATTTTATCTCCAAAAACCTAACTCATGCTCCTACTCCTGTGTATCTTACTTGTATTCCAGTGAACCAGGAATGCCTTTTTCTATCTGTTTCTGCCTGATTACCCCCTGTTAAAAATTCAGATGTTCCTCAAAAATGCTATTCTGTAGACTTATTTGTCCATAACATAGTGAATTACCTTTTCCTATATATTTTTATAATCTTTTATATATCACATTTTGCTATGGTGATTTTGTTTCTGATTCTGATTTTTCACTTGAAGTTTTGGAGGTCTAAGATAAAAATTGTTTTACTAATATATCTTTGTAATGCTTGTGTTCCTAGAAGACCATCTTGCATTAAGTCCACAGTAACATCTGATGAATGAAGGAAGGAAGACAATTAAAATCTGTGTAATGATGTTGCCGATTATAAGAAACATTTTTCAAGATTGTTGTATACCTGAAAAAATACAGTTAAATTCATTCTACTTCACATTATATTCTAGTTAAAAGCATAGAATTTATTAGAAAAAGAAACAAAATATATGTATATGTGTACAAGTAAAGCACACAGACATATAAATATATGTAAATATTTGGCTTAAAGATAAAAGGGAGAGCAAGAGAGAGAGACAATTCATGTCTCCTAAACTAAGAGAAAAAAAACATAATTGAAATTGAAACCGCTAAATGTCCAATTTTCTCATATATATTGATGTGAATTTTTATTAATAATGTAAGATGAATGGGAAAGTAACAGAGTTTTGCTATAGATTATTGAGATATGCATTCTGACTGTTTTCCTTTCCAAATTCTACATGTGCAATGATGTAAGTGGTAAAAAATTGATCACTAATTTACTGCAAATGCAGTAAGTAATGTATTGTATTGATGTGTTGTTCTAAAAAGGATAATAACACAAACTATACTAAATGCTGTTGCTACTGCCTAGAAAAGAGAAAAACTCCAATTTTACTGGAACTACTCTTTAATAAAAGCAACAATATACAGACACTTATGGAACCAGGCTCAAAGTGTAAAATAATTTACATAACAGTCATACTGAATTACGCGTCTGCTGTGGAGAGTTGAAGACATAACACACTTTGCAGTTTCTACAATCTAATAGTAGAAAATCACTTAGTGGTCAGAAAGGACATTCAAACATTCAGCAAGCTGATATTATATTTTTCTGGCTAACTCAAATTTAATTTTGAAAAGTTACATTATGAAAAATAACAATATAATTGAGTGTGTTGGATGTTTTAATTATTACTGTTCACAAGACTAAATTCTTATAACTGTTACTTCAATGTACACAGACTTATTTCTATTTACTAGATATGAGGTAAAATAAACTTTAAACAAATTCTATTCACACATTACCCTTGCCACACCTTGAACCTCAGTGAATTTGTTAGTTAATTTTCCCCAATCATTCTTGTTGGAAACTGGGAATATCATGTTATTTGGTCTCGGTCTTGTAATTAAAGATTTGTTTTTCACCTGAAGGGACTGTTTGCTTCCATGGCTACAAGTGCCCTATGGGAAAAAAAAATTCAGTCCACTATTGCCCATAAATACTCACACCTGTCTACTACAAGCTGTAGCTTTCCCAGGGAACTAACTGGGCCCACAGCTCACCAAAGCAGGGCAATTGAAAGGAAAAAAAAAATCCTGTTCTTGTCATCTGCTTTGGAATTATTTTTTGTGCCATTTGTTCCAAATGGACTCACCTTAGATCAAAAATGCACTCATTAAACTTGCTGCCAGACGTCACTGCTCTGTGATGAGACATTAGAAAGTTTCCTCAGATCAAAAACTTGCAGAAGTGTTGTCTCCTCCGTTATCCTTGTCTCCTTTAACTTCCCTCTCAGACTGCTGCATACATATATATGCAATACACATGCACATAAGCATATGCAAATAGAATAAAAACTACACTCAAAATTGCAAACAAACATTTACTTTTTCAATACAAACAGAAGTCCTCTTAACTGTCATTTTTTTTTTATTAGACAGATAGAGTTAGACAGTGAGAGAGAGAGACAAAGAGAAAGGTCTTCCTTCCGTTGGTTCATCCCACAAATGGCAGCTACGACTGGCGCTGTGCCGATCGGAAGCCAGGAGCCAGGTGCTTCCTCCTGGTCTCCCATGCGGGTGCAGGGCCCAAGCACTTGGGCCATCCTCCACTACCTTCCCAGGCCACAGTAGAGAGCTGGACTGAAAGAGGAGCAACTGGGACTAGAACCTGGCACCCATATTGGATGTGGGAGCCACAGGTGGAAGATTAACCAATGAGCCACGGTGCCGGCCCCTTAGTCCATGGACCTTCTGTATCAAAATACCAAGCATTAGGGGATTTATAAAAAACAAATATTGATTACTTCTGGTTCTGAAGGTTGGGAAGTTCAACATTAAAGTCACAGCAAATTTAGCGTCTTGTAGGCTGGCTGTCTCTTCAAAGATGATGGCTTGCTGCTGTGTCCTTACACTAAGAAAGTGAACAGTCTCTCAAAACTATTTCTAAGGGTGTTGATCCATTGACGACGACGACTCTACCCTGTCGGCCTTAAAATGGCCTGAAAGCCCCACATTTTAGTATGATGGATCATATAGAGGGTTAGGTTCCACCCCAATGTTGAATGGCACCAACATTCAAATCATAGCTCCTGCCATCAGATATTAATGGTTATTTTGAAAATTTCCCTGCCCATAAGCTCAACAAACAGAGATGTTGAACAAAAGGAATACATGTAAATGGATAAATGTCTAATTTTGTATACAGGACACCAAAAGGGAACAACTTGTTATCATTCATACATATGTATATTAATTTGTAACTGTTTGGGGAGCATTTTTATATAACAACAAACTACAATTTTAAGTAAATGGGTGGATACAAGAGATAAAGAATTCAATGGTACTTAGGCCCATAGTCATAAAAACTACCTCATATAGTTTGTTAAAGGATTAAATGAATTAATATTCACAAAAGACATCTGCCATTCTATGGGTCTGCTGTGTATCCTGCTTCCCATGTTGGATCGTTCTCTCCTTTTTAATTCTATCAGTTACTATTAGCAGACACTAGTCTTGTCTATGTGATCCCTTTGACTCTTAATCCTATTATTATGATCAATTACGAACTGAAACTGATCACTTGGACTAGTGAGATGGCATTGGTACATGCCACCTTGATGGGATTGAATTGGAATCCCCTGGCATGTCTCTAACTCTACCATTAGGCGTAAGTCTTATTGAGCATGTGCTGAACTGTACATCTCCTCCCTCTCTTATTCCCACTCTTATATTTAACAGGGATCGCTTTTCAGTTAAATTTAAACACCTAAGAGTAATTGTGTGTTTACTAAAGAGTTCAACCAATAGTATTAAGTAGAACAAAAAAAAAATACTAAACGGGATAAAGTATTAAGTTGTTCCTGAACAGTCAGGACAAGGGCTGATCAAGTCATTGTATCTCATAGTGTCCATTTCACTTCAACAGGTTTCCTTTCTGGTGCTAGGTCAGTTGTCACACCTATCATGGAAAACATATGATATTTGTACCTTTGGGACTGGCTTATTTCACTCATTTAGATCTGGCTAAAAAGCCCATGAGAGTATTTCAGGCATGGAAAGCCAAGACATTCTGGGAGAAAAAAAAAAAGACCTAAATGAAAGACCTCTGTGAGTGAGATCCCATTGGAAAGAAAGGGGCCATCAAAGAAGGAGGTACCTTTCTCTGAAGGGAGGAGAGAACTTCCACTTTGACTATGATCTTGTCTAAATAAGATAGGAGTTGGCAAACACAAAAGGCTTCCATAGGCTTGGCAACTCATGACAAGAGCCTAGGGTGATTACTGACGCCATAAATGAGAGGGTCAATTGTTAGATCAACAACAGGAGTCACTGTGCACTTACTCCCTCTGTCCTTAATGTGTTGTACTATGTGAATCAATGGTAACTAGTAATCAAATGGTACTTTACACTTTGTGTTTCTGTGTGGGTGCAAACTGTTGAAATCTTTACTTAATATATACTAAATTGATCTGTATATAAAGATAATTAGTATATACTGAATCAATCTTCTGTATATAAAGATAATTGAAAATGATTAAAAAACCTTGGTGTTAAATTGAAATTGCATAGAAAATTAATTAATTTAAAAAAAAATCATGTGGGATCTCTGTCCTTAATGTGCTGTACATTGTGAATACTGTAACTAGTACTCCAACAGTATTTTTCACTTTGTGTCCCTATGTGAGGGCAAACTGTTGAAATTTTTACATAATATGTACTAAACTGATCTTCTGTATATAAAGAAAATTGAAAGGGAATCTTGATGGAATGGAAGGGGAAAGGGGGCGGGAGGGGGGAGGGTTACGGGTGGGAGGGAGGTTGTGGGGGGGGAGGCCATTGCGATCCATGAGCTGTACTTTGGCAATTTATATTCTTTAAATAAAAGCTTTATAAAAAAAGAAAAAAAAAGATAATTGAAAATGAATCTTGATGTGAATGGAATCGGAGAGGGAGTGGGAGATGAGAGGGTTGCGGGTGGGAGGGAAGTTATAGGGGGGAAAAAGCCACTGTAATCCAAAAGCTGTACTTTGGAAATTTATATTTATTATATAAAAGTTAAAAAAAGAAAAAAATGAACAACCAGATTTTATTCTATATACTCTTTAATATCATATTAGTCCTCCTGACTAAATATTTTGGAGTAGTTTCCAAAGGAATTTCTTCCCATGCTGCCGATCCACTTTCTGACAGCCTATTAGGTCAGGATTTGGAATATTGTTTACGTAGCAAGCCACCTCGCTGTTTCCTTCAGTGCCTTGTCCTCTTATCCAATTATGTCATTTTGCTTCAGGGACTTTTCATAATTCTAGTCTTGGATTGCAGATACCATCAGTGCACTATTGTTTATTCTTTTTGCAAAACAATCCAGTTTCTTTCAACTCTTATTTTGAATTTGTTGCCCCTGGTTATGATAATAATATGTCAAACTTTTTCTTTTACTTCATGAAAGGTTTTGCAAATTAGAAACCCCTCCTGTATAATTTAAAGGCAAATTCATTTTATTCAGATTGGATGATCAGAATATCTGTGTAACAGAATAATTGCATATACAAGTAATAAAATTATGCAAAAAAGACTTACCGACTTCTATTTAGGAAACTTGAAGAAATTAACAAAGAAATTACTATGTGATGAAGACTCAGATGTGGAGTACTTTTGATTACAATGATTTTTAAAGAATATATGCTAGGAATTGCTATTAATTCTAGATTTTTCAAAAGACTTTATAATGCTTTGTGTAAAGTATTGGAATATGCTACAAAATATGTGAAGAGATAGAGCTTTGAAAATAATATGAAGATAAACCAAATTAAAAGTGATTTTGGAAACTGAAAAAAATATTAAATTAACCCAACCAATGGAAAAAGGTTTGGAAGAATTTCCATAATTCAACTCAATTGACTTGTAGGGCTTTCTGCAAAATGCATTTTTGGGGTTTGTGAAGATAAATGTTAGGATGTTTGTAATCATAAATGTTATTTATTCAAGAATTCACAGATTAAAACTGTGAATAATATATTTTATGTATGTGCATTTTCTCTTTTATGCTAAAACAAGACATGAGAAAGCAAATAATTCCCTCTTTGGAATTAAGCATAAAATAACAATTGTGGGGAATCCAAAGATTTCTTCTATAAGAGGTTCCACCAAGTCACCTGAGAACCTGCAGCCAGAGTCGATGGATATGCCTAGAAACAAGTAGCTGTGGGGATCATCTTGTTCAGGTGTAATAGTCTTGCAACTTGGACTCACTGTCAGCTAAGCTCTTTTTTTTTTTTTTTTCTGTCCTGATTTCAAGGGATTTTTTGTGAGCTTGATTGCACAATAGCTGCCAGAAGAGGAACAACACAGAACTGTGTCCATGCATCCTTTTGTGCATGAAGGGAAAATTGATCTGTACCCTGTGGCAGGTTATTTGACTTACTGGACAGGACACAATTTTGAACACCTGCATCCAATGTCAGGATCTCTGACTTTGATTTCCTGCTTAGCTACCAATTCCAGTTTCCTGTTAACTCACACCCTGGGAGGCAGCAGGTGATAGCTCAGATACCTACGTCTCTGCCAGCCACCCAGGAGACCTCGTCCTCTGGCTTTGGCCTTGTCAAACTCTGGCTGTTGTGTGCATTTGGAGAGTTTCTAGGTTGACTTATTTTGTTGTGTGAAAAGGAGGTCAGTTTTTCTATGAAATAGGTTTGCGTAAAAATTGCAGAAAATCCTCACTTCTAAAAATATGCTCAGTAATTCTATATCATATAATGAGTAAACTATGAAAACCGAAACAGAAATCCAGAGTATAATGTCACAGCCCAAGTTAGAATATTTAGCTATTGATGTTGTGCATCTGAATATGTTCAGTTTATAAGTGGTTATAAAATATATGTATATATATATATATAATGTGACCAAATGTTAAAATCAATAAAAACGTTCTTATATTTTATGTGTAATATATTTTTGTGTTAAAATCTTCAGCGAAATCCCTAGAATTTCAGCTGTCATTAGATAAATTTACGCTTCCTGTTTCTTTGGAAGAACAGTTATCTTGGTCTGATGCTGATTATGTAAGTGTGTGTATATTCAACAAAAACATTCTGACTCAAATACTATAAATATTTAGAAGATATTCATATTTCATTATTTTTTGTTTTCTGAATATATTTTATAATTATGTCAGTTTTTAAATTATTGACAAACAATTTCCCATTAAGATCTTTGTTAAGTAATATTGAAGTAACATCTTGACAGTAGGGACTCCATTTTGGAGGACTTGAGATTCCATCTGGGAAGGTGTCCCCCCGACACTGTGAGACTCTGGTCTGAAACAGTTGAACAAAAGCAGTCCACTACCTCACACTTGGAAGAGCATAGAAACCTGCTAGCATAATCGATCAAGCTTGGAAGTGGATAGGCTGCACCTGGGTTAACGATAACATGCAATTTGTCTGTGTCCTACATATTATTAAAACCAATACCTGGATTAATGTCAAGGTTATAATTGGAATTGTTAAGATTGTAACTGGTATTGTCAAGATTATAATTGATACTAGTTTCGCATAGGTTTCAGGTCAGCTTGACCCCGGTAACCATGTATTCCCCACTGTTCCTAGCAACCACGAATTCCTCTCCTGATTTTGTGGTTTTTGCCTTTATAAACCCTGATGCTTTGGGCTTCGGGGGAAAGAGTTCTTTAGGGCATGAGCCCACTCTCCACCGCCAGCAATAAAGGACCATCAAATTCTATCTATGTGTGGAGCTCCTTAGTACTCGCTCAGGTACAACAATATGGTTAATGGTGAATTAACCATGTGATTATAGAGTGGATTAATATATCTGGAAAAATTAATGAAAAGAAAAGAAAGGAATAATAGAGGGGAACTGGGGGAGGAAGTAGGGGAGGGAGGGAAATATGATTATCTGCTTATAATTGTACCTATGCAAAAATTTTAAAGTCAGAAAAGTTATCTCAAAAATATGAAAAATTGGATTTAAAAAGCTTTTTGTTAAAACCATCTTTTCCTAAATTGCCATTTGAGGTTTTACATATCCCTAGAAGTGCCTATTAACCTGTAATCCACAAATAAGCAATGCAGTATTTTTGTTTTTGTTGCAAATGTATTATAATTTGGATCATCATTTCAGCTTTACTTATAAATATCTAAATGGTGATTTGTAAAATTCTTAGCAGAATGGTATTGCTGATTTCATTTGCAAGTGATTTATAAACTGTTCTATGGTGAACCTAGGCATGCCAATCTGTATCATAATTCATTACTATTAGCTAAACAATTATAAAAAGTTTTCTATATGATCATTTTTGGTCTGAAGTTCATACAAACTTGAGAACTGTGTTAATCTTTTGTGACTTCAACTAAAAAAATCAAAGTAGATTTCTGGAGGGGCAAAGAATTTTAGCCTATAGTTTGGAGATTCACATGTTACGATCAGATGAACACATTGGTCTGCTGACTGGAGAGGCTGGTAATGGTGGAGCATGGCTTGCTGAGCTGGGAAAGTAGACAGAAGCTGGGGCGAGCTCAGCATCACCAGCCAACTCTCTCAAATGAACTACCCTCTCAGGGCAAGTCCCCCAGGCCCTAAAAATTTCCAGTCCCTCCACCTTCTAACCACCTTTATTCCTTATTATTGCTTACTTCCGTTTTTGGGTTTATGTGTTCTCATTTTTCTAAATTCTTGAGATGCATCATTAGGTAATTTTTGAGAGACATTTCTCTTTTTAAAATAAGGGCTTAGTGCTATGAACTTCCCTCTTAATACTACTTTTGTTGAATCTCACAGATTTTGGTATGTTGTGTTTACATTTTCATTGCTCTAAATAAAAGTTGTGGAATTTCTTTTTCATTTCTTCAATGCATCTTTGGTCATTCAGTAGCATGTTGTTTAATTTTCATTTATTTGTAAATATTCTGTTGTTCTTCCTGTTGATTTCTTGTTTTACTCCTTGTGATCTGAGAAGACACGTGGTGTGATTTCAGTTTTTTAAATTTACTGAGACTTGGTTTGTGGCCCAATACATGGTCTATTCTGGAGCATGTTGCATGTGCTAATGAGAAGAATCCATCTTCTCAATAGTATGGTTCAACTCTGATGTATTTTTGTTGATTTTCTGTCTGCATCATCTGTACATTGATGAGAGTGGAATATTGAAGTCACCCTCTATTATTGTTGTATAGTCTACCACTTCCTGTAGGTGTAGTTGATTGTGCTGTATATCTCTGAGTGTTCTTGTCTTGATTGTGTTTAGATTTATTATTGTCCTTGTGCTGAGGAAGATCCTTTATCAGTATATATTATTTTATCAATATGTATCATCTTTCTTTGTCTATTTATAATGATTTTGATTTAAAGTCTGTTCTTAGTATAGCTACTCCTGCTAATTTTTAGTTTCCGTTTTCTTTGTATATCTTTTTACATTCTTTCAATTTCTGTGTATGTGTATCTTTATTTATGAAACAATTTTCTTGTATGTATCCTGTGGTGGGATCTTTGTTTTTCATCCATCCAACCAACCTAAATTTTTTGGCTAGGCTAGCTTAATCAATTTACATTCAAAAACATTATTGATAGGTAAGCAATAAGAAACAACACCTGTCATTTTGTTAATTGGTTACTGATTACATTTGCTCTACTAGTGAATTTGTTAGTTATACATATTTGTAATACGTTCTTCTGACATAGGGCTTCCTTTTCTTGTAAAGCTGGTCTGATGGTAGTGAATAATTTCAGTGCTTGCTTATCTTCGAAATACTTTATTTCTTCTTTACTTCTAAAAGATAGTATTGCTGGAATTTTTTTTTTTATTTGACAGGTAGAGATATAGACATTGAGAGAGAAAGGTCTTCCATCCGTTGGTTCACTCCCAAAATGGCTGCTACGGCCGGCACTGCACCGATCCGAAGCCAGGAGACAGGTGCCTCCTCCTGATCTCCCATGGAGGTGCAGGGGCCCCAGCACTTGGGCCATCCTCCACTGCCCTCCTGGGCCACAGTAGAGAGCTGGACTGGAAGAGGAGCAACTGGGACAGAATCTGGTGCCCCAACTGGGACTAGAACCCAGTGCCCATATGGGATGCTGGCGCCACAGGCGGAGGATTAACAATGGCGACAGCCCTGGGTATTTTTTAATATTTACTTTGTTGATTTGACAGTTATACACACACACACACACACACACACACACACATGTATATATATAGCTTTCACTGCTGGTTCACTCCCCACATGGCTGCAACCACTGGGGCTTGGTCAGGCTGAAGCCAGGAGCCAGGAACTTCATCTGAGTCTCCCACGTGCAGGGACCCAGGTACTTGGACCAACTTTAGCTGTTTTTCCCATAGACATTTGAAAGCAGCTGGGCAGGAAGTGGACTAACCAGGACTCAAACTGCTGCCCATATGGGATTCCAGCATTGCAGGCAGTGGCTTAACACATTATGCCATAATGCTGACCCCTGGATATAATATTCATTGTTGAAAGTTCCCTTCTGGCCTGTAACGTCTCAGCTAAGAAGTCTAATTTTTTCCTGTACATTTAACTTGATACTTTTCTATTGCTGTATTTAGAATTCTCTCCTGTCCTTAACGCTGAAGAAGATCTTTTTGGTTGAATATGTTTGGAGTCCTTTGAACTTCCTGCATCTGGACATCCATGTTTCTTTCAAGACTTGGAAAATTTTCAACTATTATTTCATTTCACAAGTTCTCAATGCCTTTTTCCTTCTTTTTTCCTCCTGGGATCCCTATGAGTATTTGGTCAGAAAAGTACCCAGTACTCCACATAGACATTCTTCAATCTTTGCTTTTGTCTGATTGGGTTATTTCAAAGGTTTTATCTTCCAGAATTTCCTCCAGAAATTATTTCTTCCACTTAGTACAACTTCTGTTGAAATTCTCAAGCATATTTTTTAAAATTTCACTGATTGAATTTTTCATCTCCAAAATTTTTATATGGTTCTTCTACTAATTTCTATCCCATTAATAAATTTTTCATTCATTTTACCCATTGATTTCTCATTTCTCTGAGCTATCTGTCTGTGTGCTCTTGCATTGTATTGAATTTCCTTACAATGATTACTTTTAATTCTCTTTCTGGTATTTCATAGATTTGCTTTAGATCAACGTCTAATTCTGGAGCGCTATTGTCTTCTTGTGGATGTATCTTGCTATATAGCTTCTTCGTGTCCTGTCTCCCTAGGTTGACATCTACACATCTGGTGCAACAGTTTCTTCTTCTTTGTGGAGTAAGTTTTACTGGAGAAGAGTATATGATTTAGATGGAATCCAGCTTATCACTTGACTTTCATTGTTGATGTTAGTGCATTGTCCCACTATTGAGCCATCTTGCATCTCTCCCATGTGTATTATTCAAGAGTCATCATTTCACATATTGCTAAAAGAGACAAGTACTCATTATTTTTTTTTTTTTGGACAGGCAGAGTGGATAGTGAGAGAGACAGAGACAGAGAGAAAGGTCTTCCTTTCACCGTTGGTTCACCCTCCAATGGCCGCCGTGGCAGGCGCTGATCCAAAGGCAGGAGCCAGGTGCTTCTCCTGGTCTCCCATGGGGTGCAGGGCCCAAGCACTTGGGCTCTCCTCTACTGCACTCCCTGACCACAGCAGAGAGCTGGCCTGGAAGAGGGGCAACTGGGACAGAATCCGGTGCCCCGACCGGGACTAGAACCCAGTGTGCCGGCGCTGCAAGGCGGAGGATTAGCCTAGTGAGCCGCGGCACCGGCCTCATTATTTTTTAAAAAGATCTATTTTTTGAACAGTACTGTCAGGGAGAAGGGAGAGAAAGAGACAGACAAAGAGAAAGAGAGAGAGATCCCACTCTCTGATTTACTTCCCAAATGTCCAAACAGCCTATGCTAGGTCAGTTGTAAACCAAGATCCTGGAACTTTATCAGAGCCTCCAACTTGGTAGACAGGGTACCAAGCACTTAAGACATCCATTGCCCCCCAGGTTCATTATTAGAGAGCTGCTTCCAAAGCATATAGTGACTGGGCCTCTGATATGGCATGGAGGGAATTCTGTCACTTGCAACAATATAGGTAAACTGGGAGGACATTACATTATATGAAATAAGCTAGGCACAGAAAGACAATTACTGCATGGCCTCAATTATATGTGGAATCTAAGAAAGACAAAATCACAGAATCAGAAATTAGAATTGGGGTTTTCAGAGTCCATGCAGATGTCACTCGTAGAACAAAAAATAGGGATAAAATAAAAAATAATTGTGCAACATTTTAACTATAGTTAATGTACTGTACACTAGAAAATTGCTAAAATATATGTGTAGATAGTCTTACCATAAAAATAAATATGTCAAATGATGAATATGTTGCTTAGCGTGATTTGGCCTTTTTACGATATATACACATTTCAAAGCATCTTGCTCTGCAACACAAATATGTACTTTTTTATTATTCCACTATAATAAATTAAAAATCAATATTAAAACAGAAGTTATGACATTACTGTCTTTAACATGAATTAATAATGTTTCACTGTGCAAATGAGAAGCTGTGATACATAATTCTCAGGGGTGGTTAGGATTGCCTGGCATGCAGGTATAAATGCCTGGAGGTTTTTGTTTCAGTGTGTGAGCTCCTCAATGCATAATCCATGCTTCAAAGCATTCTATATTCTCCGACTGGAACTAGACACTAAGTGCAAGCACACACTTGCTTCTCTCCTGTTTTTTTTTTTTTTTCTTTGTCCTTATCTTACATTATTTTTCTCAATAATTTTCTCTTGGCTACACTCTGACATTAAGTTATGTGAACAAAACTCTAATGTTAAGTTCTTCTTTTAATAAACCCTAACCTAAGATATTAAGTACTATGGTTTAAATATTTCCCCCTGAATTCAAGAGGTGGTCCATAAAGTATTAAAAATTGTACCAAGACAGTGGAAACTATCCAAGCATGATATTTAAACATAAGACCTTTGAAAAGTAATTAATTTGGATCAAATAACTAGGAGAGAGTACTCATGATTGAATACAGGTGAATTTATAAAGGATCACACAAATATAGACAGATGTATGCTGTGTCTCTTTTTTTGAGTTTTTTTTGTATGATTTATTTATTTTTTACTTGAGAGTCAGAGTTACAAAGAGAGAAGAGATGCAGAGAGAGCTCTTCTATCTGATGGTTCACTCCCCAATAGGCTGCAACAACTGGAACTTCGCAAATCCGAAGCCAGGAGCCAGGAGCTTCCCAAGTGGGTGCAGGGAACCAAGGACTTGGGTCATCTTCTACTGCTATCCCAGGCCATAGCAGAGAGCTGGATCGGAAGTGGAGCAGCTGGGACTAGAATCGGCACCCATATGGTATGCAGGCGCTTCAGGCCAGGTCCTTAACCCACTGTGCCACAGTGCTGGCCCCGCTGTGTTTCTTGTCACATGATGTTCTGTGCTTCCTTCTGATTGTGCCATGAAAAAGATCATCACCAGAGGCTGAACCAATGAATCCACCCATTCTTCAATGGTGAACCTTGAGAATTGCTAGGCACAATACATCTGTTTCCTTTATAAAGCTAGACTATCTCAAGTGTTTAATTATAGTGATAAATAGCTAACACATTGAGTAATTCCAAATTCATGACTCCAGTCTCTTTCTTTCCCTCCTCTTCATGAAATAAGTCTTTAAAAAATGTTATTGATTAATGCCACTCAATTCTCAATTTCACAATTGGAAATAGAAGTATACCTTAGCCTACAGTGAATTCAAGAAGCAGTGCAAATTTGCTGAAAAATAATTAAAGCATCAAATTCATCTGGAAGACAGTCTTAATGAGAGGAGAGTGTGTATATTACAGGAAGTTGAAAACATTAGTGGGAACAAATTTGAAATATCAAAATGTATAGACTGTTAGACATCTAACAATCCAAGATGAGTGTTCACACCAATTGGGATTCCTTTATTAATTTCCATATTCAGTCCACTAAGGCAAGACAAGATCAGATGGGCTGTTTGCTACCCAATACCCAATCAGCTGACCGTAATATGTAAACCAACACAGTATTTCTAACTGGTGTTCAGGTTATTTTTCTTCTCTCTCTATTAAATTTTATTCTTAATCTTTGTTTTTGATAATGCTGTTTTCTCTTTATCCTTATCTTATATTTAATTCTCTCAAATTTGCAAATGGTTATCCATTGTTTTAAAAAATATTTATTTATGTGCTTATTTCTGAGGAATAAGAGAGGGTGAATGAGAAAGGAAAGAAGAAAGAAAAGGAAGGAAGGAAGGAAGGAAGAGAAAGAAAAGAAAGAGAAAGAAAGAGGGGGAAGAGGAGGGGGAGGAGGGGAGGGGAGAGGAGAGGAGAGGAGAGGAGAGGAGAGGAGAGGAGAGGAGAGGAGAGGAGAGGAGAGGAGAGGAGAGGAGAGGAGAGGAGAGGAGAGGAGAGGAGAGGAGAGAAACCTTACTCTGGCCCAATCCCCAAATGTCCGTAATGGCTGGGACAGGGGCCAGGCCAAAGTTAGTAGCCAAGAATTCAATCTTGGTCTCCCATGTGGGTGGCAGGAATGCGTTTACATGACTCATCAGTGCTGCATCCCAGAGGGTACATTAACAGGAAGCTGGAATCAGGAGCCAGAGCCAAGCTGGAAACCCCCGGCATTCTGGTGTGGAACATAGCTGTGTCTTAACCATTGTCTCAACTGCTAAACTAAATGGTCCCTGTAGTTTAGTTACTTCTCTCTTAAATGTATTTAATCATTTATTTAATTTGAGAGACTTAATATCATTCATAGAGAGAGAGGATGGGACAGAGGCAGAGAGATCTTTCACTATGAGATCGTCCTCTACATGCTCCTGACAGCTAGGGCTTGGTCAGGCCAAAATCAGGAACTAGGATTTCCATCTGAGTCTCCCACTTGGATGGCAGGAACCTAAGCATCTGGGCAACCATCTACTGCATTAGAAGGAAGAGGTATTAGCAAGAAGCTGGATCAGAAACAGACCAGCCATGACGCAAACCAGACATTCTGGTACAGGATGCAGGCTTTGCAAGTGCTGGCTTAGCATTATTAGCCAAAATGCCACCTATGGTTCAATTGTATCTTAAATAAACTTCCTATAGGAGAAGGCCCCAGAATAAAACTGAAGTATAAATGCATACATATTATTGAAATTAATCTCAACAAAATCCATACTCTGTTTGAAATTAGCTATAGATATCAACATGAGAATAATACTGATAAAAATTAAATTACTACCAAGCACAGTACTGAAATACAGAAGATTTTTTCAGGGCTGATGGGTAGTAGAGTATTTCTCAAAACTCTGGTGTGAAAACTGCAAAAGAATTTGGAGTGATACAGAGAAAGGGACAGAAACAGAGGAGAGAAAAAGAGAGAGAGAAAAGAATGGTGGTTCACTAGATAAAACAAGGGATGGAGGGAGGAAATGGGTCTTGCTTATTCCTGGGCTGTGCTGCAGTACCTTGATGGCTAACTACTATGGTAAGGAATATATACAATAGCTTATAGAAATTGAGAGGAAATCTCTATGCATTCATTTAGCATTTATTTAGATGACTTTGTATCTTGATAATCAGGATTGTGAGATGACAGTCCTCTCCTAAGCTATCAAGAGAAAAAATTAAGATCATTATCACCATTCAAAGCTCTTTATCTCTTTTATTTCACAAATAATGCTCATGAAAGAAATAATATCAAATATATGGTAACATTCATGAATCACACTTCAGGAACAAAATTATTGGTAAAATTTACTATAAATTCTGTTCCCATATTATTACAGTACCAAGAAATTATACACTTATTTTTAATTGAAATTGACAAAACAATGAGGCAATGTAAATTTAGAATAGCACTTTGGCAACTGTAGGATGTAGTCAGATAAAAATATTTATCCTTGGAAACATTAGTAACATCCATCACTTTCATTTACAAAAAACAGCACTAATAAAGTAAATTTTAATTTTGACTTATAATTATGAAAATACTATATAATTGCATACTATATACTTTTAGATTTTATTAAAAAATTGAATTTAAAATTCTTTTAAATTCTCTGAAGTTTGATTATGTAGCATTCATGAAAGGACTGTTAACAAAAACTATGATAAGATTTATAAGAAGGACGAATAATTGAAGTCAAATAAATAAACAAGCCTCCTTTTAACAATTCCCTTTAATTTCTTTATCCTAGCAGAAGTAACAACATTGCAAGTGAAATTGGTTTTGATTCTGTAGGTCATGTAATTTCTTCATACATAAGTGTAATACTCCAAAGAAAAATCGGCACTAATTTCCAATGCATTTTCTAACATGAAGTTAACCTTGGGGAAATTTGATATCAGTTGACAAAATATTCAAGACCTGAGTACAGGGAACACTAAATTTAGTACAGGCAAAGTGCAATGTATAATGCAATCTTTGAATTATTTTTTTGCTGATTAAATCACCAGACCATTTTATTTTCACTTTATCTTATTTTGAATTATAGATTCTGCTTATCTGATCCTTATTACAATTATTTCCTGCAAGCTGAGCTAAAAATATGATTTTCCATTGTAATGATCTTTTATTTTGCTTCCTAATGTAAATAATAACAGTGACTGCATGAATTGGAATTGGTAAAAATGAAAATATGTTAATGTGGTAGAAAACAATAGGAATGTCAGTGTTTTCTGAGCATCAAAACGCTCACTGGACTATGCAGAAGTCAAGAACTAAAAGTGATCATTGGAACAATATTGCAAAAAAAGGCAGAGCTAGGAATCTCAAGACTGTTTCTTCACAAAAACAACCTAGTGAACGAAATCCTCAGAATAAACTTTTGCAGACTATAGCATCCGCTCAGAAATGAAAACAACCCACAAAAAGGTTAAAGAGTAAAGAAATGGATGCACTGCTGTCAGAGCTCTTTGCCTTTTAATAAAATGTTTGCCTATCATCTTCCTCTACCAAGATGGGCAGCAGCAGTGAAGACAGCAGCCTCATGCCCAGCATAGGTGGTAAAAAGCAGAGTTCACAAAACAGAGCTTATTTAAAAAAAAATATGGTGCTCTGCTTCTACTTATCTTGATACTTCCTTAAGAAATTGCACAAAGGCTTATATTAGTTTTGTACAACTTAAAGCACTCATGGAGCTGCCATTAGCTATAAAGACTGGATCAATGGAGAAAGAGAACATCAAGACAAAATGCATACACGCTCTCGCACACACACAAATACTGGGAAGATGAGATTATGAATGATGATACAGGGTGATTAAAGGTTTTACAAAAAAAACCCATGATCAAGGAATTGAGAAGCTCACCTGCATGCCTAGGGATAGCTGCATGCATAGAAAGACTTGATAGAAACTTCAGGTTCTATGAAACAATTAATTGATGGCTGAGCAGTAAAATAGTGCTTCTTGCATACAGAGCCAATATGCTACATTTGGGAGATGATTTTGTGTGTGTGTGTCAAGGTATTTAGTGAAACTCAATCAAAACATTTGGTTACTACTAAACTAAAAAAACATAAACTTAAGTGGCTACAAATGACAAAATGCAGAATTGCTCTCCAAGTTCTCAATCCTCCAGGATTCAATGGATCTAAAATTTCAGCTTTCTTGAGCCTCCAGGCTGATAATCAGAATCCTTGCCTAATTAAGTGAGCCAATCTCACAAGATATTTTCCCATCAATCTGTCGTCGTCGTTGTTGTCATCGTCTTCTTCTTCTTCTTCTTCTTCTTCTTCTTCTTCTTCTCCTCTCTCTCTTTCTCTCTCTCTCTCTCTCTCTCTCTCTCTCTCTCTCTCTCTCTCTCTCTCACCATCTATTTCTGCCCATCCCTAATCTGTATCTCCAACTGGCTTGGCTTCTCTGGAGATCTCTGATTTACAAAGGGCTCTACAATTATTTCAAAGCAGAAGGCTTAATATAAAAAACACATGCGTATTTCCTCATGTCTTATTAATGCAAAGAATGGAATGTATTTATTTGAGAGTGAAAGAGACAGATGGAGAGAGATAGAGATAGGGAGGGTGAGGGTGTGTGTTTGTGTGTGTGTGTGTGTGAGAGAGAGAGAGAGAGAGAGAGAGAGAGAGAGAGAGAGAGAGAGTAGAGAGAGGGATAGAGAGAGAGAGAAATGCTCTCCTATGTAGTGGTTCACTCCCCTAATACTTGCAGTGTCTAGGGCTGGGCTATGGCTAAAGCTGGAACACAATCTGGGTGACCAATATGGGTGGCAAGAATTCAGTTACTTGAGACATCACCACTTACCCCTTGGGTCTATATTGGTAAGAGGCTGGAGTCAGGAGCTGTAGTTCGAAATCAAACCCAGTTACTCCAGTGTTGGACTAACTGGTCCACTCAATGTCCACTACAAGAGGATTTACTGAGTTCATGTTTTCATGGAGAGTCTGTCTTCCTCTCTATTTCTGGACGCAGAAATTTATCTGATGGTCTATCTTCCAGTTATAGAGGATATAATTGAAGAAATGTTCTTTGTGACTGGCAGAATCCCTGCATCCATTTCCTGACACCACATATGACAGGATGGAAAAACAGAATATAAAGTATCATTCCCCTCAGTCTAGATAATAGGTACAATTATATATCCATGGAGTAGATTGTAGAATTTAGTACTATCATTCAATTCTTGAAAAATCACAGTACTTAGTAAATATTACTAAGTACCTAATCAACTTGACTGTTATGCTACTGAAAAATCAGGTGCATTATGGAAAAATTCTATAGATTACTGAAACCCCTTCATTTTGTGACACTACCTTAATCTCATGTTAAGGAACTGTTATACTTGTTACAGAAAATCCAATCGACTTTGGAACCAGGAATGTAGTTAATTTTCTGGTTTATTCTCTTATCACTACTGGGAACAATAATGAGAAATAATTTGCTTTCCTGTAGTAAGGACAAAAGTGTGCCTTCATATATGCTCAGCAAGAGGATTGCAGGTCTGCTTTCCATTACAACACATTCTGAAGAGAAGTTGATTACTCATACATATCTCAGAATATAAATCCATTTTGCTGATGAGATTACCTAACTCCTACAGAGAAGGAAGTAGGAACACTTTAAAGGCTCTACTAAAATACGTGTCTGACAGAGGATACGAGATAATCCCCAGGAAACTGCAGCAGCTGGACAGATTAATTAAGTTGCCAAGGCTTCAGTGTTTTGTAGCATGTTGCAATGTTACCTTTAAATTGAGAGACAAGTTGATGAATTTCGCACTGCCCACCTTGAAAAAGGAGGCTGGTTTAGGATTTTGATGGTGAAATTTATCACATTTGGAAAAACCTGTAAGACTACCTATTTTAAAACGTGTTTTGAGAGCAAATGAGAAACCTAAATCTCCCTTAGCTACCTTCAGTGCTAGATATCTCTCCAAATATGAAATGTGTAATAGACCCAATATTTTCAGATATGTACCACACAAGGATGTTCTATGTCACCATATGTTAAGCTTCAAAAATGAAATTCCAGAACAAACTATAACAATTCTGGGTTATTTTTAAATATAAATTTATTTATTTATATTAAGAGACCAGATTCCATGTATTTTATACATATACAGTTTTAAGAACATAAGAATTTGTGGCATACACACTTCTATGCCAAACTTTCTTTCTTATCAAGCAGCCCCCAACTTGTTACTAGTCACTTGGAAGAATGGAATATTTGATAGAGGGACACCCAGTGAGTATTCCAAAGAGGTATAATCTGATCCACTAAGCCATAAAATTAGATACAAACAGTATGTTTCCTCTGAAGAATTGAAATATGAAAGACCAAGGAAAAGTTTGACCAGAAAGCACTAGCAAATTTCCTAACAAGAAGTCAAAACACTCACAGAATTTATTCCTAATGCCACAATTACCTCTTTCTATCCCAACTTTATGAGATCCTGAGGGTCATCTGTCAAAAGTGATGGTTACTTTTAACTTAGGTCTATCACCCTGAATTCAGAAAGCAGTTTCCTTCCTGGCTTCATGAGACCTAGGTCTGGTTACAATTCTCTAAGTCCTAGGATACAGAACTGTTGCTTTCATTCCTTATGGTATACTCATACATTTGCAAACTCTTAAATTTTCTTCAAAATACTAACTTTGTTATGTTTCTTCTTACAATAAGATGGATTTAAATGAGAAACATTGATTTTTTTCTATGTAAAAGTGGAGGTGATAGTTTTACTGTAACTGCCAACCAATCCAGCAATGTAAGAAAAGAGATTTTAAAAAATGAATACTAGGTATAGCATTACTTCACATTGGACAACACATTAAGGACAGAGATCCCACATGAGGAGTAAGTACACAGTGACTCCTATTGTTGATTTAACAATTTGACACTCTTGTTTATGGCATCAATAATCTCCTTAGGCTCTAGTCATGAGTTGCCAAGGCTATGGAAGCCTTTTGAGTTCGGCGACTTCAATCTTATTCTGACAGGGTCATAGTCAAAGTGGAAGTTCTCCCCTCCCTTCAGAGAAAGGAACCTCCTTCTTTGATGGCCCCGTTCTTTCTACTGAGATCTCACTCGCAGAGATCTTTCATTTAGGGCTTCTTCTTCTTCTTCTTCCTTTTTTTTTCTCCTAGAGTGTTTTGGCTTTCCATGTCTAAAATACTCTTATGGGCTCTTGAGCCAGATCTGAATGCCTTAAGGGATGATTCTGAGGCCAGAGTGCTATTTAGGACATCTGCCATTCTGTGAGTCTGCTGTGTATCCTGTTTCCCATGTTGGATCATTCTCTTCCTTTTTCTTTTTTTTTCTTTTTTTTTTTTTTTCTTATCATGGGCTTACATTTATTTGTATGATCGGAAATTTGTTTTTTTTTTTTTTTATTTAGGATATAAATTTCCAAGGTATGACTTATGGATTACAATGGGTTTCCCCCCATATTTTCCCTCTCCCCCCGCAACCCTCCCCCCTTGCCCGCTCCTTCCACCCTTTCGTTCACGTCCAGATTCGTTTTCAATTTTCTTTGTATACATGTGATCAATTTAGCATGTGTTAAGTAATGAATTCGTCCCTTTGCCCTCATATAGTCACACAAAGTGGAATCTACTCTTTGAGTTCTCGTTTTAGCGTTGAGTCACATTGTACAGCACATTACGTACAGAGATCCTACATGAAATATATATATATATATTTGAAACTGACTAATTTTTTTGATGCAGTTTCCAATGTAACACTGATTTTTTTTCTTTCTTTTTTTTTTCCTTTTTAATTATCTTTATATAGAGAAGATCGGTTCAGTATGTATTAAGTAGGAATTTTCATCAGTTTGCATCTACACAGAAACACAAAGTGTAAAAATACTGTTTCGGCACTAGTTACAGCGTTACTTCACATTAGATAACATAATAAGGACAAATCCTCCATGGGATATAGGTACACAGTGACTCCTGGTGTTGATTTAACAATTTGACACTCTTATTTATGGCGTCAGGAATCTCCCTAGGCTCTAGTCATGAGTTCCTGAGGCGATGGAAGCCTTTAGGGTTCGCCGATTTTGATTCTGTTCCGACAGGGTCACAGTCAAAGTGGAGGTCCCTTCCTCCCTTCGGAGAAAGGTACCTTCTTCTTTGGTAGCCCCGTTCCTTCCACTGGGATCTCACTCGCTGAGGTCTTCCCTTTAGGTCTTCTTTTTTTCCTTTTTCAGAGTGTCTTGGCTTTCCATGCCTAAAATGCTCTTATGGGCTCTTGAGCCAGATCTGAGTGCCTTAAGGGCTGATTCTGAGGCCAGAGTGTTATTTAGGACATCTGTCATTCTATGAGTCTTCTGTGACTCTGCTTCCCATGTTGGATCACTCTCTCCCTTTCTGGTCCTATCTGTTTATATTGGTAGAAATTAGTCTTGTTTGTGTACTCCCCCTGAAAAGTGATCCTAGTCAACTTTGAGAGAGGGAAAAAGAAAGGGAAAATAGGTACATTTTGAGACAAACTCAATTGGACTTGCACCAAATGATGGAGTTAGAAACGTGCCAGGGGATCCCAATTCAGCCCCATTCTCTTCCTTTTTCATTCTATCAGTTAGTATTAGCAGACACTAGTCTTGTTTGTGTGATCCCTTTGACTCTTAGACCTATCAGTGTGATCAATTGTGAACCTAAATTGATCACTTGGACTAGTGAGATGGCATTGGTACATGCCACCTTGATGGGATTGTATAACTAGTACTGAAACAGTATTTTTACACCTTGTGTTTCTGTGTGGGTGCAAACTGATGAAATTTTTACTTAGTATATACTGAATCAATCTGTATATAAAGATAATTGAAAATGAAAAAAAACTTGGTGTTAAATTGCAAATTGCATAGATAATTAATCAATTTTTTTAAAAAAATCATGTAGGATCTCTGTCCTTAATGTGCTGTACATTGTGAGTTAATGTTATAACTAGTACTCCAACAGTATTTTTCACTTCGTGTTGCTATGTGAGGGCAAAATGTTGAAATCTTTACTTAATATATACTAAACTGATCTTCTATATATAAAGAGAATTGAAAATGAATCTTGATGTGAATGGAAGGGGAGAGGGAGCAGGAAAGGGGAGGGTTGTGGGTGGGAGGGACATGGGGGGGGAAGTCATTGTAATCCATAAGCTGTACCTTGGAAATTTATATTCATTAAATAGAAGTTTAAAAAAAAACCCACAAACTATAAAATTTAAAAATAAATAAATTATATATCCTCTGTGGCAAAAAAAAGGATACTAGGAAGAAATAAAATTAAGGTGACATTATTACAAATATGATTGCATATTTATATATTAAAAAAGAAAATAAATCATTAGAAAAACTTACTAAATACTACAGCAATCAGTTGTGTTAGTTATATACTCAACAAACACAAATTTACAAAAACACCACATGTGGGCATTTAAACTTAACAGCTGAGAAGCTGGCGAAGATAACTGGGTCACACTAGAGAACTCAGGTTTAATATCCAGCTTCAGCTCCTGACTCCAGCCTCCTGGAGCTGGGATAAGCAAGGGATAGCCTGAGTAACTGGGTCACTGCTAGACATGCACTGAGTTCTTGGTTATCAGCGTTGACTTGGCCCAGTCCTGTCTATTGTGAACATTTTGGGAATGAACCAGCAAAAGGGAGATTCTCTCTCTCTCTCTCAAATAAGTAAATAAATAAACATTAAGAAAATAAAACCAATACAGTAAGGTTGTAAGTTCATCAGTAATGTAAATCTGTTGCAAAGAGAGTTTGTGCTAACTGTTACCTGCTCCCCTCTAATTTCCCAGCCTGCCTTACAGCTACTTTTGAGAGTTTTAAGCAGAAAAGACAATGAATAGAAGTAGCAGGTGTCACTTCTGGGCTGAGGCTCTTAAGAGCTAGTGTCTTCCATCTTTCTCTTTCACTGGATACAGTCCTTGGAGGCCATAGATTCCAGATGGTGCCCCTACCAGATGGAAAGAGGTTTTGCAAACCCCATCAATCTCTGTGTATGTGGGAAGTGAACCTGTGTTGCACTAAACTGTAGAGGTTTTTTTCCTGATGTGAGCATAAATAATTACCTTAATACTAAATGTCAATACTATGAACAATAATTGATTACTAAAGAAAAGGGATAAAAAATATACACTAATTTTCCTTATAGTTCAGAGAATGAATAAAATAGAAAAATATTTAAGATTGTTTGAAAAATCACCTTTAGATAAAAATATGTCTTTAAATTATTATATGAAAACCCCACAAACTAAATAAATACAGTATCTTGTATATCCATAAAATGAACTTGTGAAGTGCACAATGTGAACATCAGTTGCCTTCAGATAGGAACACATGAATGCACAAAAAAATTAGACTTACAAAATATTGTAGCTGAGTCCAATATACATATAACATTTTGTTTGTATATGTACATTATATTTCAGAAATAATTTGCAATTGCCATTTGAGTACCTCATTAAATTTCTTCTTTCATCCTTCCTAAAATGGACTTGAAATTGTCAGTGAAGTATAAATGGATACAATCTAGGATCTGATTTATTTTAAAACATAGTCCATCTGTTTTCACCAAATGATAACTAGATTTACCAAACACTCAAAATTCAGTGGGTAAAATACCCTATAACAGTTCATTTTAGTTCTTTTATTCCCTCTTCACAGTTCAGTCATGACAGTTCATAAAGTTACAGTTCCCAAAATCTACAGAATCTAAAATGCCAGGATAGGATTCCTTCATTTGGAGCAACTCTGATTTTCTCCAGATAAAATGTATTGATAGTCAACATCTGAAATTGAAGAAAATAAGTGAAATATAAATAGAATTTTTTAAGCAATAATTTTGACTTTGATTCAATATAATCGATAGTCAATGTGTTTTTGTCTGTCAGAGTATAGCCCACCAATGTCACACAGTATTCTTAGATTCTTCCCTACCAGTTTCCCCAAACTACATTTTGAATGTGTATTGCATATCATGGAAACAATCTGAATGGTCCATGATATTCTTTCTATTCAAGATGGCAGATTCTTATATTACATAGTTAAAGAAAGCTCAGCCAAAATTTAATGTGTTCCCATCAATATTTCCTATAGCTAGATCCCCTTGAGATAGTAATAACTACACAAGTTGTAAGTAAAGAGGCACTTTTAATAATGTATTTTCAAGATGTGTATTTTAATGGTTGAAACATGAATTAAAATTCTGACATTAAACAATTCAGAGAATGTGTTGTACTCTTGAAAACTCTTAACTTTGCATAGACTTTTGGCTCCAGAAAAACTTATACCTAAGTCACATTATTATCAGATGATGTAGTTTAAACTCATATGAAAGCCACTTCGTCCATTTCATCATTCTTGCTGCCCTATAGTGACCCTTCCCAACTCCATTACATCTGTCTGAGGATGTGCTGTTTTTTCATAGCTTGATGGAGGGGTTTATTGATTTCAGCTACTGCTCTCTACTATATATAAATAAGCCTGAAATTGCGAAGGTTTAAATTTGGTAATGAAAGAGAAAGCTCTTTCATGACATCTATGAGATTCCTTTGATGGTTTATCTGATGGGCTGTCAAAAGAGGGTCATACCCAGAAAAATTCAGCATTCAGGAAAGAGAAGCACAAAGTCAGTAAACTACAAAGACATATTGCTCTAAGAATTTTCTAATTCCAAATAGGAAATGGGAAGAATTTTTTACTTAAATGGTATTTTTCATTGCTTTCATAAGAAAGAAAATATTTGAGAGAGAGAAAGTATGGAAGAAATGAATAGTTGAATATGAAAATTTGTATATATATATATAAAACCACATATTTATACATATATGTGCACATGTGTCAATATATTTTCATGAATACATTTAAAATACATTTATTTCATATGCATGTATATGAAATATATATATACTTTACATCTATGTATCTGAAAAGCTGAGCCCACAATAAAAGGTAGTGAATTTAACAAGTGCTTCAGGCACAGACACTGTGGCACAGTTGGTTAAGCCACCGCTCGTGATACTGCACTCCACATCTGAGTTCCTGGAATAGAATCCCACCTCTGTATCTGCTTCTTTTTTTAAAAGATTTATTTTATTTATTTGAAAGACAGAGTTACAGAGAGAGGTAGAGACAGAGAGAGATCCTCCATCCGCTGGTTCACTCCCCAGATGGCCGCAACGGCCGGAGCTGCTCTGATCTGAAGCCAGGAGTCAGGAGATTCCTCCTGGTCTCCCACATGGGTGCAGGGGCCCAAGGACTTGGGCCATCTTCCACTGCTTTCCCAGGCCACAGTACGGAGCTTGATCAGAAGTGGAGCTGCCGGGTCTCGAACCAGCACCCATATGGGAAGTGGGCGCTTCAGGCCAGGGCATTAACCCACTTCACCACAGCGCCAGCCACTCTGTATGTGCTTCTGATCCAAGTTCCTGCTAATGTGTACCACTGTGGGTAGCAGATGATGCTTCAAGTACTTATTTCCCTTTCACCAATGTGGGAGGCTCTGATGGACTTCCTAGCCCTTGGTTTCAGTCCCACCCAGACCCAGCTATTTGGAGACATCGAGACATTCTCTTTCTCTCTCTCTCTCCCTTTCTCCCTCCCCATTTCAAATAAAACATACAACTTTAAAGAGAAAAAAGTGGTATGTACAAATTATGGAATACTACTTAGATTTTTAAGAAAAGAATGAAATCCTGACATTTGCAATAAAGCCCATGCAGCTAAACATCATTATGCTAGTAAAATAAACCAGACCCCAAAAGACGAATATCACATGTTTTTTTCTTCATTTCCTCAATAAACATTGAAGGTTGGCACTGTGGTCTAGCTAGTAAAGGTGCTGCTTGTGTATCTGGCATCCCATGTGGGCACCGATTCTAATCCATTCTAATCCAGCTGCTCCATTTCTAATCCAACTCTCTGCTAATGTCCTTGGAAAAGCAGCAGAGGATGGCCCAAATGTTTAGGTCCCTGCTATCCATGTAAAGATTGGATAAAGATCCTGCATCCTAGCTTTGACTTGGCCTAGCCTTAGCTGTTGCAGCTATTTGGGAGAGTAACCTGGTGGATGGGAGTTTTTCTCTCTCTCCCTCTCACTCTTGTTCTCTCTTTCCCTCTTTTCCTCTCTCTGTAACTCTTGCAAACATATAAATGAGCCTTGAAAACAAAGAAAGAGGGGTCTGTACTGTGGCATAGGGGTGAAGCTGCTGCCTGCAGTGTTGGCGTTCCATATGGGCTCCAGTTTGAGTCCTGACTGCTCTACTTCCAATCCAGCTCTCTGCTGTGCCTGGGAAAGCAGTGAAGAATGGCCTGAGTGCTTGGACCTCTGCACCCATGTGGGAGATCTGAGGAAGCTTCTGGCTCCTGGCTTCAGATTGGCACAACTCTGATCATTGTAGTCATTTAGGGAATAAACCAGCAGATGGAAGACTTCTCTCTCTCTCTCTCTCTCTCTCTCTCTCTCTGCCTCTGCTTCTCTGTAATTCAGCTTTTCAAATAAATAAATAAATCTAAAAAAAAAAACAAAGAAAGAAATAGGGATGGGGATAGTGAGGACTCTTGTACTAGCAATGTTTTATTCTTCTTACTTGTGGTATTGGCTATGAATGTAATCAAAGGACAAAAACCTCATTTATTTGTGCACTCATCTGCATTTCTTGGTATTCATATTGTATTGACTTAAAATATTAAAAAAAAAGAAAGTGACCCAAAGAATGGTAAGTGAAAAACAAGAACATGCTAAAATAAAGCAGAAAGGAGGATATATGATCCACTTTGCATTTTGCAGCTGCCACACGTAAGTGGCAGTTGATGTTATCGAAAGATCTGAGAAGACTTGCACAAATGCATTTCAGTATTGTTTGCCTGAGGGACAGAAAAGGAAAGCATTGGTTTTTTTTTTTTTTTTGGCTTTAATTCTTCCATAGAATAAATGTAGTCATTTGAAATAAATCATTGCTTTTAAGATTGTATATATATATATATGAGTATAAGTTTGTTCCCTACCTGATCCACATTGCAGAGTCACAGGAGCCTTGAAACAGTAATGAAGATTCACTCTGTATTACGCAAGAGCTACCCTGTGCCAAGGAGGATGGAGCCTGCTTGGCATTAGTATATCACAGCCTTGCTGTGTCAGACCAAGAAGATATTATAAGCAACAGTGTAATGGTCTGATAGAGTCTTCACTGCAAAATTAATCACAGGAAGTAGACATTCATCAATGTTTGATGTTGATTATTTCAAGGGTGTCCTTCATTTCTGGTAATATGTAGGTTATTTAAAAGTTATGCCTGTACTTTTATTAAATGATTTTTATATGAAGAATTAATTTAATCATGTTTTGCTCTCTGAGAAGATGAATCAATATTTTATGACTATGTGAAGTACAGAAGTGGTAATCTCAGCTTTGTACCCTATTTTCAACACATACATACTGATGGGATTTTTAGAAAAAATTAACATTAAAATATATGACAATTATCATAATACATGATAAAGCAATCATATAGTTTTAGTTTTAGTTGTATCTTCTTTAGCCATGTCAAACACAATAAACAATATTGCTCTTCACCAGTATAACATGTAGGATGTTCAATGACAGTATGCCGACTTTCCTAATCCTAAATATGATATTTGGAGGGTGAAGAAATGTTGTGTAAAATCTTCCCTACTACAAAGACTCCTTAGAGCTTTTTGGAATTGGTAGATTATTTATTTTTACTTTTAAGATTTTATTTATTTATTTATATAAAAGGCAGAGTGACAAGGACACACACACATACACACACACACACACACACAGATGGGGGCAGGGAGTGGAGAGGCCAAAATAAAAAACCTGGTATTCCAACTGGTTCTTCAACAGGGAAGAATTTTATATTCAGATATAGTGGTGGCCTCATTTGCTGCACTATAACCCCCACCTGAAAATCAGCTTTAGAAAATGATTGTCTTAGAATATTATAAACATTTTATAGATAAATGAAATATAAACATGGAAGTAGAACTATATCCTAATTTATTACAATGCTCACAATTGTTCTGTTCTCCCTATTATAGGTTTCCCACTTTATTCACTCTTTTTAGTGTTTCTTTTTAATGTTTTCTTTCATTTTCAATCAACTTTCAATTTAGTCATTACCTTCTGTTCTTACTGTGATTTTGATGGTTGTTATTATTTTTATAGAAATTTTGATTTCTTTTCACCGCTTACTTTATAGTATCTCAGACTCCTACAGTTTTTCGATTTAGATTTAAATAAAATAAGAATTTGATACAGAATATATCAATGGACCCATAGACACTTCACTAAACAGTGTTAATATGTTCATGTTTCATAAGTATATTTTGCTTGGTCATTCAACATCATACACTCGTATATGTGCATGAAAATATAACAACATAATATTTTTCATCAATTGCTACATTAACTACTCATTGTGCACATTAGAAGTTCAAATTTAAAGTAAAAAAAGTTTAGATATAATTACAATATAGCAGGGTAACTATGGTAGATTAATACCTACGTGTGAAATTGAATTCTTAAAAAGTGATAAAAATTAAGCAAACATATTCAGATGAAGAAATTAGTTGTTTGAGGATAAAACAGTTAACATAATATTTACAAAGTTTATATGTATATACACTGTCAAATTAGATGAGGTTTAATAACGCAGACTGTTAAATTGACTTAGGAATTGGAATCTCTGTTAAAGTGGGAAAGAATGAGCAGTGACTGGATTGTATAATGACCAAGGATGCACATTCTGGAAGGAGATAGCTCATGTTGACTACAGGTATATCAATTGCCTGACTCTGAAACAAGTAATTTAAGCTCTCTTTCTTTCAATTTCTTCATCAGGAAAGTAAAAAAGCATAATAATAGCCATTAGCAAAAAGTGCCACTGCAAAATTTAAATGAGTTACTTCTACATATGAAAAATTTTTATACTTCTTGGACAATAGAAATGATCAACAAAAATTTATTGTCATGTACATGCCTATGGGTATTTTGTGTCTACATAAGTTCATATACATAAACATATATTTATGTTGTAAATTTAATGTCTATTCCAATTTTTCATGTGTCTGTTGGCCATTTGTTTTTTTCTTTTGAAAAAATGTCTGTTTAAGTCCTTTGCACATTTCTTAACTGGGTTGTTTGTTATGTTGTGGTTAAGTTTCTTGAACTATTTATATATCCTTAGTCGGTTGCATAGTTTGCAAATATTTTCTCCCATTCTGTCACTTGCCTCTTCATTCTGCTGAGTGTTTTTTTTTTTTTTTGCAGTGTAGAAGCTTCTCAATTTGATGTAATCCCATTTATCAATTTTGCCTTTGATTTCCTGTCCCTCTGGGATCTTTTCCAAGAAGTTTTTGCCTATGCCAATGTCTCTCAGAGTTTCCCCATTTTTTTCGAATAATTTGATGGTACTGGGTTGTAGATTTACATCTTTGATCTTTTTTGAGCGGAGTTTGTGTAAGTTGTAAGGTAGGGTTCTTGCTTCATTCTTCTCAGCACCATTTATTGAAGAGACTATTGTTCCAGGGATTGATACATTGGAACAAATTTAACCAAGTATGTCAAAATCTCTATGATGATAATTATTAAACATTAAAAAAGAAATAGAAGACACAGAAAATGGAAAAATCTTCCATGCTTATGGATTAGGAAGAATCAATATATCCATACTACCAAAATATCCATACTACCAAAATATCCATACTACCAAAAACAATTAGAGATTCAATGTGACACAAATAAAATTATCAAGGACAGTCCTCTTAAATATTGGAAAAATGATGCTGAAAATCATATGGAAATGCAGGAAACACCAAATAGCTAAAGTATTCTATACAACAATAACAAAGCCAGAGGCATCACAAATCGGATTTCAAGACATACTGCAGTGCAGTTATAATCAAAATAGCCTGTTACTGGCACAAAACAGATGGATAGACCAATGGAACAAAATAAAACTCCAGAAATCAACTCAAGCATCTACAATCAACTTATCTTTGATAAAGGAGCTAAAAAATTACTCTTCAATTAAAATCACAGTTGATAATTATTTGAACTAAACAGAGATAGAAAGAAAGCCTCTACGTATTCTACTGTCTACTGCTAGACCTCTGATTTTCTGATAATCAGGAAATCATTTGCCTCTCTTCATTATATACCATGATTATAATTGTTGCTGTATTAAGAAGATATAGTTACTTGTCTATTAATGCAAGACTACATAATTTGGAGCAGGAATAATGAACTTAATAGAAAAAAGCCATCAAACAAATGTGTTACACTGCATTAGCAAAAATAATTTCTCACAATAGTTTAATAATTTATACTTTCTGTCAATTATACAACACAAATATCAACATTATGAGAAGTCTTTAGTCCCAATGTCCGTGTTGTACACATAAGAGATGAGTCATATTTCTTTAGATTTCTGGAAAGATGGAATTGTTCAATTTTCTGATACCAGCATGAGTTAACATTCACTGTACTAAACAGTAGTTTAATTTTGACAGCACCATTATGATAATTGCATTTATTTTGCTATCATATATAAGTTTAACTTTTGTGATATCTTTGTGCTTCTTAATCGTTCCTCACATTTCTTTTCTGTTTGTGATAGGTGACATTCTGTGTCCATTTAACTAAACTACGGTGCCTAATTATTTGAGCATTATATGCTTTGATACTTCTGTGAGGATATCTTTCAGATGTGATCAATATTATAAACACTAGCCTTTCAGTAAAGCGGCTCACTGTTCAAATGCTGGGTGAGTCTCATTTGATCTGTTGAAGGACTGTAGAGTAAAACCTGAGGTTCCCAAAATAATAATTAATTGTGTCCAAATATTGAAACATAGAAATTATCTCTGAGATTTTCACCTGATGGCCTTATAGCATAATTTACACTCAAAACTGCACTATTCAGCTCTTACTGGAACTTCCAGCCTGTCCCAATATTTCAAATTTAATAGCTTCCAAATACATAAAAGAAACCTCACTCTCTTTCTCCAGAGAGAAGGGAGGTCATTATATATATTCTGCATATTCTATTGATTTTATTTCTCTGAAGACACCAACTAAAACACACTTATTGTCATTTTCTGTTTACTTTAGGTCAGTACCCTATGATGTTGTTGAGCTTCTCATTTCAATAATTTTGCTATCTCATCAATATATCTGAGTAATTCATAATCCTATAAAAAGAATTCATGATAGCAATTTTACGTGAAATTCAAATCAGCTTAATTTTTCTTAATATTTGTTCCTTAGCATTTTAGCATATTGTCCATGCTTAGCAAATGAATGCCAATTTTTATTTATGAAGATATTATAATTAACATGAATTTATTAGAACATTTACTTGAAATTTTTTACTATTATTTTATTGATAAAATTCTCATTGAGAGCACTTGGAAACATAAGTATGTACTTACATTTAAAATATGTTTTTGCCTCTCATTTTTGATATGAATTTGTACAAAAAGATCTTGAATTTTATATATATATATATATATTATCCACTTATTTATTCATGAAGATTTATTTATTCATTGAAAGTCAGATTTGGCCTGGACCAGGCCAAAACCAGGGTCCAAGATCTTCTGGGTCTCCTACATGAGTGACAGGGGCCCAAACACTTGGTCCATTTTCTATTGCTCTTCCTAGACCACGTGTAGGAGCTAGATTGGAAGTGGAGCAGATGGGACACAAACAGGATCCTTCATGGGATGTGTGCAATGGAGGTAGCAGCTTCATCCACCATGCCACAGTGTTGGCCCCATAGAAATATATATTTACATAACAATATGACATTTAAACATATAGCAGAAGGTTTAGTTGATATAAGAACATCTTTTACAGAAAAGTATTTTCCTGAATTATTAGAATGAAGGAAAATATATTTTCAACACTAATTATTCAAGTTTGGAAATATATGCTTTGCGTAGCTAGGCAAATGTGTATGTGACTAATGATTTATGATGTATATATGCAGAATGAACTCATTATACATCAATATCTGACATTCCCCAGCGCCCTCGTGAAGGAGATGCGATTAATATGTTTGAGCATAAACTCAGATATGGATTGGGCTGTTTTTAGGGAAGGTCATTGGTGTGATATACATGCATGCTCCCTGTTTTCCATTCCATTACTTGTGTATTTCAACAGAAGCATTTGTATCAGGAAGGAAACTTCTGTTGAATTTTAATTGCAAAACCATACTCTCCAAACCAGTGTTGATCAGAAAGCCCTGCACTTTAGGATGAAGTAAGGAATATGAAGGCTGTAGTATTTTGGGTGTCTAATCTCTTAATTCGTTCAGGCTGCTATCACAAAATAATAGAATCTGAGCAGTATATGGATGAAATAAATTTATATTTCACAAATATAGACACTTGGAAGTCCAGGTTCAAGGTGGCAGCAGGCTTAGTGTCTGCTGAGCATCCACTGGTCAGTAAGTGGTGTATTCCAGCTATATCCTTGCATGGTGGAAGACACAAGGGATTCCTAGGGCACATTTTATGAAGGACTTCATCTTATTCATAAGGGCTGCATCTTTATAACATAATCAACATCCAATGCCTTTATAAGACCTTAACATTGGAATTAGATTTCAACATATGAATTTGGAGGACACAACACATTCAGATTATAGTATCTTTCAATCTAAATCTTACTATTTCTACAAGAAGATATTTTTCATACCTATATTCTACTGTTACTCATCTATTTCTATTTGGTGTGGAGCCTGAAGAAAGAGGAATGATCAACAAGGCAGGTGTCAGGCATTTTTTTTCCTCCCATAGCCCTAATGGGACAATGGTCTTGATGATAATCAGCACTAATCCCTGAGATTTTTTTCAAATACACTTTAAATACTGTTATAATCTTTTTCCTAATTATTCAATTTTTGGTTCGGTCATTAAACTGTATAGAATTGGCCATTTTTATTACCATCTTGATTTAATATCTGAAGAACCATTTAAAGTATGCTATTTGGAAAGGATACTGTATTAAATCAAAAACCATCCTAATGACTCATCTCAGTACAGTGAACCTTCAAAATTATATAGTAATATAGACTGTCTCAATAAAATAGGATAACGATGCATTAAGCACTGATTAGAGAAGGAATTTTCAGTGCACTTATTACTGTTAAACAATCTCCCGTATCTGACCATTTTTTTTCCTTCATGATGGTGCCCTGTGTTTTCATGGAACAACAAATAGACTAACATTAATTTTAAATGATTTGTTGAAAGAATTAATTGATTCTTTAATATATAAATATGAAAATGGTAGTATTTGAATGCTGTCCTAATGGATTTCACAGTCCACTAAATTAAAGAAGCCATTGCATAATCTTGTGCTTCCCCAGCTTTTAACTTTTAAACCAATCAACTATGAATGTTACTCAAATAAACTTGATATTAAACATTTTTAAGATGACTCCACTGTATCTGCCCTTATCTCTGAAACTCACTGATATTTGACCTTTTCAGTGTGATTTGCTTGATGTCCAGTCACTATAGTGGCATGGTAAATTATTCGATTTTATTACATGAAAGTCATTCCTGATTAATAGCATCAAAATCAAGGTGTTAAAATACAGTTTCAGTACTAGTTATACAATCCCATCAAGGTGGCATGTACCAATGCCATCTCACTAGTCCAAGTGATCATCTTCAGTTCACAATTGATCACACTGATAGGTCAAAGAGTCAAAGGGATCACACAAACAAGACTAGTGTCTGCTAATACTAACTGATAGAATCAAAAAGGGAGAGAATGATCCAACATGGGAAGTGGGATACACAGCAGACTCATAGAATGGCAGATGTCCTAAATAGCACTCTGGCCTCAGAATCAGCCCTTAAGGCATTCGGATCTGGCTCAAGAATCCATGAGAATATTTTAGGCATGGAAAGCCAAGACACTCTGGAAAAAAAAAGAAGACCTAAATGAAAGATCTCTGTGAGTGAGATCCCAGTGGAAAGAACGGGGCCATCAAAGAAGGAGGTACCATTCTCTGAAGGGAGGAGAGAACTTCCACTTTGACTATGACCCTGTCGGAATAAGATTGAAGTCGCCGAACCCTAAAGACTTCCATAGCCTTGGCAACTCATGACTAGACCCTAGGGAGATTCCTGACGCCATAAACAAGAGTGTCAAATTGTTAAATCAACATCAGGAGTCACTGTGTACTTACGTCTCATGAGGGATCTGTCCTTAATGTGTTGTCCAATGTGAAGTAATGCTATAACTAGTACTGAAACAGTATTTTTACACTTTGTGTTTCTGTGTGGGTACAAACTGATGAAATCTTTACTTAGTATATACTGAATCGATCTTCTGTATATAAAGATAATTGAAAATGATTAAAAAATCTTGGTGTTAAATTGGAAATTGCATAGATAATTAATAATTTTTTTTTTAAAAAAATCATGTAGGATCTCTGTCCTTAATGTGCTGTGCATTGTGAATCAATACTATAACTAGTATTCCAACAGTATTTTCACTTTGTGTTTCTATGTGAGGGCAAACTGTTGAAATCTTTACTTAATATATACTAAACTGATCTTCTGTATATATAGAGAATTGAAAATGAATCTTAATGTGAATGGAAGGGGAGAGGGAGCGGGAAAGAGGAGGGTTGCAGGTGGGAGAGAAGTTATGGGGGGCAGGGGAAGCCATTGTAATCCACAAGCTGTACTTTGGAAATTTATATTCTTTAAATAAAAGCTTTATTATATATATATATATATATACATATATATATATACTTATTTTAGCATGAATCATTCATAATTCTCTAGTTAGCCTTAATTAAATTAGAGATCAAATCAATAGTTTGATTATGATCAAAAATTTAAATATAATCAAATTATGTATTATAATAAAATAATGGATAACTCTATATAACAAGTTTTTGAAAATAAAACTTTATAAACACAGATGGTCACCAAAATATACAGTGCTTTAAAATAATAAAAATATAATGTGTTTCTGAATTAGAAACATCAGCATATGGATGGATAATTTACAATAAGTAAATTAGTTTTCTACTTAGATATTACAATCATGACAAGTTTTACTTTGAGTTTTATCCTTGAACTATCAAAACAAACACACCAGCAAGCAAAAATAAGTTTTAAAAAAGCAAACCCACACAAAAAAGCAGTAAATCGTCCGTAGTTCTGAGAACTATCAGTATACAAATCTGAATCTTCAAGCAAAATTTACTATCTTCAATGCAGGTGCATTTGGAAGAAAAGTATCTACCACATTAAAATACTGATGAGCTCACAGTCTTTTTAAAAATTAAATGTCTAATTTAGTAATAAATAGGCCTTCCAAAAATTGTCTAGCTATATGGTAGAGGTTAAATATAAATTTTCATGTAAGACCTGCTTTACCATTAAAAGGCAAATTACGCCTTCCTTGTCTTTCAGTTACTTAAGATCAAATTGTTGGCTCAATGTCTATGATCATCCTGGTGGCTGCACGCCAGATTAGCAATATTGCAAACCTGAGGCTATCAGCTCGAGGTAGTGTGCTGGCAGGAGCCTCTACAGCACTTAATTTAATTAGAGGAGGCTTCTATTGTTGAAACTGCTGAACACAGTATTTTTGACTGAGCCAAGGAAGAATCTAATTTATTAGACCTTTGAAACTGTGCTGTAGAATTGTTATTGTGGTGTCTCACAGCAACTGCAATGTTTTGAATATAAATTCTGAATCCCAAGGAAAGTAGTATTTCAGGGATCTATACTGGTTTATTGCTGATGCATTTGGCGTTTTTCTTTGGAGCTATGCATCCTATTATGATCTCAGTTATTGTTGGCTTTCAAGATAGAATACGGTTTCCCATTATTATTCCACAAGGAAATTTGGTGTTGTGATGGGAGTAGGGAGCCAAGATTAAGGATGGCTACATTTTATTTCACCTTTGTTTTATTGTGTGATATTGAACATTCCATTTCATTCCGGCAGGCTTATAGATAAGAAAAAAGGACAAACATTTTTCTAGAAACATGAGCTGCTAAAAAGCTTATAGAATAAATTTTAAAGGGAGCTTTGAGATATTTAGAAGAAGCAATTAATTTTTACTGAGCAACTGCTGCATGCTTGGTATAAAACAACGAACAACCAAACCAAACAAACAAGAACAACATGCAATCTGTGCCTTGTCTCAAAAGAGATTGAAATGAAGGTACAAAAGGATAAATATGTCTGCTAACATAATTATTTTTGCAAATAAAAATAAAAATAATTTGTGGACTGTGCTTAACTTAGGTAAAATGGGGATATTTAAATGCCATGCTAAAACATAAAAGAAAAAAGTTTTAACTATATGGGAAGACATTTATGTTTTGGTCCATTGCTTAAACGCAATTTAAATATTTGATTCTGGACACCAATATTCTTTGTTCAAGACATTTGACATTTATGTTAAAGGTACAGGATTTGAATAAGAATCTTCATGGACTGGCACTGTAGTGCAGCCCCGACCTGAAGCACCTGCATCCCATGTGGGCACCGGTTCAAGTCCCGGCTGCTCCTCTTCCTTTCCAGCTCTCTGTTATGGCCCGAGATAGCAGTAGAAGATGGTCCAAGTCCTCAGGACCCTGCACCCACGTGGGAGACCCAGAAAAATTCCTGGCTCCTGGCTTTGGATCAGCACATCTCCAGCCGTTTCAGCCAGTTGGAGAGTGACCCAGCGGATGGAAGACCTCTCTCTGTCTCTACCTCTCTCTGTAACACTGTCTTTCAAATAAATAAAATAAATCTTTAAAAAAATTAAAAAATGAATCTTCACTACATTAAGTATCAATTATGTTTACTGAGAAATATGTAATCAATTGCACTAGCAATGATTTAAGCAGTTTTCTAAGTATGGATACTACAGAAAATAAGATAAATGTAATCTCTTATCTCAGTTTCCATAGAATTTGTAAGCTAGCATATCATTGACACACATAAAATAGTATGGTTACTTTATAAGCATACAATTGTGTACTAATAATATGATAGAGAATTCTAGTCTTCATGGTCTAAAGCACATTTCTCTGAGCAACTGACTGCTTAAATTTTTATCTAATAGCAGATAGGAATCAATCAGGAGAAGTTTAATGAGAATAAGTTTTATGTCTTTCTAATCTTGTTGACACCTATATATATGCCTTTTGTTTTTCTAGACAGAAAGCTGTGTTCTCCAACAAGGAAAAACAATGTATAAAATATTGCAAATCTAAGGTGAGATATTAAAATAGTTTTGATAATGTTCATGATTGGAAGAATAAATATTATCAAAATTTCCATGTTACTCAAAGCAATTTATAGATTCAATGCAAACTGAAACAAAATATCAACAGTGTTCTTTTTCAATATAGAAAAATAACACTGAAATTCATATAGAATCACAAGAAACTCAGAGTAGATAAAGCAATCTTGAACAATAAAAATAAAGCTGGAGGTATCCTAATACCAGATTTTCACGACATATTATGGGCAGATATAATCAAAACAGCCTGGTACAGGCACAAAAGTAGACGGACCAATGGAACAGATTAGCAACCCAATAAATGAATTCATACATCTGCAACCAACTAATTTTTGACAAGCTAAAATCACTGTCTGAGAAAAGAACAATCTCTTAACTAATGGTGTTGGGAAAATTGGATCTCTGTAGGCAAAAGTGTGAAACAAGACCCTTACCTTACAGTCTGTATGAAAATCAACTCAAAATAGATCAAGGAGAGGAAATCATAGAGGAAACACTGGAAGACATTAGCCAAGGAAAAAACTTGAATAAGATCCCAGAAGCACAAATGGAATTATGTCAAGATAGAAGCTTCTGCATTGCAAAACACTCAACAAAGTGAAGAGGAAACTGGCAGAATCAGAGAATATTTGCAAAGTATACATCTGAGAAAGGATTAATATCGAGGATACATAAGGAGCTCAATGAAATGAATAATCCATTTAAGAAATGGGCTAATGATATGAACAGGCATTTTTCAAAGAATGAAATACAAATGGTTAACAGATACATGAAAAGATGCTTAAGATCAATTACCAACAGGGAAATGCAAATAAAAATCACAATGAGGTTTCACCTCACTCTCTCAGAAAACAACAAATTCTGGCGATTATGTGGAGAAAAATATATACTAATAAGCTGTTGGTGAGGCTGTAAACTAATGCAACCATTGTGGAAAACAGTCTGGAAATTCCTCAGAGATCTGAAATTGATCTACCACATAACTCAGCCATCCCACTTCCAAAAATTATCCAAAAAAAAAAAAAATTAGAATCATGCCAGGGGATTCCAATTCAATCCCATCAAGGTGGCATGTACCAAGGCCATCTCATTAGTCCAAGTGATCAATTTCAGTTCACAATTGATCACACAGATAGGTCTAAGAGTCAAAGGGATCACACAAACGAGACTAGTGTCTGCTAATACTAACTGATAGAATCAAAAAGGGAGAGAATGATCCAACATGGGAAACAGGATACACAGCAGACTCATAGAATGGCAGATGTCCTAAATAGCACTCTGGCCTCAGAATCAGCCCTTCAGGCATTCAGATCTGGTTCAAGAATCCGTGAGAATATTTTAGGCATGGAAAGCTATGACACTCTGAAAAACAAAAAAAAAGAAGACCTAAATGAAAGATCTCTGTGAGTGAGATCCCAGTGGAAAGAACGGGGCCATCAAAGAAGGAGGTACCATTCTCTGAAGGGAGGAGAGAACTTCCACTTTGACTATGACCCTGTCAGAATAGGATCGAACTCAGCGAACCCTAAAGGCTTCCATAGCCTCGGCAACTCATGACTAGAGCCTAGGGAGATTACTGACGCCATAAACAAGAGTGTCAAATTGTTAAATCAACATCAGGAGTCACTGTGTACTTACGTCTCATGTGGGATCTGTCCTTAATGTGTTATCCAATGTGAAATAATGCTATTGCTAGTACTGAAACAATATTTTTACACTTTGTGTTTCTGTGTGGGTACAAACTGATGAAATCTTTACATAGTATATACTGAATCGATCTTCTGTATATAAAGATAATTGAAAATGATTAAAAAATCTTGGTGTTAAATTGGAAATTACATAGATAATTAATCAATTCTTTAAAAAAAAATCATGTAGGATCTCTGTCCTTAATGTGCTGTGCATTGTGAATTAATACTATAACTAGTACTCCAACAGTATTTTCACTTTGTGTCTCTATGTAAGGGCAAACTGTTCAAATCTTTATGTAATATGTACTAACCTGATCTTCTGTGTATAAAGAGAATTGAAAATGAATCTTGATGCGAATGGAAGGGGAGAGGGAGCGGGAAAGGGGAGGGTAGCAGGGGGAGGGAAGTTGTGTGTGGGGGGGAAGCCATTGTAATCCATAAGCTGTACTTTGGAAATTTATATTCTTTAAATAAAAGCTTTATATATATATAAAAAGAATATGAAAGAGTTATCAATATCCTCATGTTTATAACAGTTCAGTTCACAATAGCTAAGATATGAAATCAAACCATAAGTACAGCAACTGATGACTTGATAAAGAAAACACATATACTTGTAAATATAAATAAATATATATGTACATATATATGTTTGAATAATAGTCATAAAAAAGAATGAAATCCTGTCTTTTGCAACAAAATGGATGCAATTGGGGAACATTATACTTAGTGAAATGAGCCAACCTCAAAAAGAAAAATATGATGTTTTCTCTGATATGTGGGAGCTTTTTCATAGACTACAAACAATGCAATGTGCATTAAAGAAATTCATATTGTATATTTAACTATTCTTTATTGCCCTTGTCTCTACTAGGGACACTAGTCTCTCTATTTTCTACTTACTGAATTATTTAGTTAATGGAGGATTATGCTTCTGATTAGAAATTAATTTGTAATTATGCTGTTACAAAAATTAAAAGAAAAATAAGAAAGTATGTAAGTGACAAAGAGTAGAGGAAGGGAGAGAGGGTGGAAATGTCATTATGTCCATAATATTGTATGTATGAAATATATGAAATCTGTTCTTTTTATATAAATATATATACATTTTAAAAGAAGAAAAAAAAGAAAAGTTAACATTCTTATTAAAAACTCATTATGCGACCGGTGCCGCAGCTCACTTGGCTAATCCTCCCCCTGCGGTGCCAGCAACCCAAGTTCTAGTCCCGGTTGGTCTGCCGGTTCTGTGCCAGTTGCTCCTCTTTCAGTCCAGCTCTCTACTGTGGCCCATGAAGGTAGTGGAAGATGGCCCATGTGCTTGGGCCCTGCACCCACATGGGAAACCAGGAGGAAGCACCTGACTCCTGGCTTCAAATAGGCGCAGTGCGCCAGCCTTAGCAGCCATTTGTGGGATGAACCAACGGAGGGAAGACCTTTCCATCTGTCTCTGTCTCACTGTTTAATTCTGCCTGTCAAAAAACAACAACAACAACAACAAAAAAAAACACCTCATTATGCTGCATTTTTAATGCATGTGGGTCCTTTGCAACTCATAGAAAAATGGAAAACAAAGTTAGATGTATAATGGAGTGAAAGGCTGACTTTGGACAGACACAGGAGAAAGGATTCTACGCTGCCATGTACAGGAAAAATCATGAGTAAAACATACAAAGTAGAATGAGCGCAAACTCCATAATGCTGACATTCATTTGTTACCTTGTAAAGGAGTCCTGATACCTTTAGGGAATCCCTGGATGTTCTTTTCACTCCGTAAATTTTAGAAACTACAAGTTATGCAAGAATGACTAATGGAACAAGTTATGCAGGAATGACACATAGTAAGAAGCAAGCTATCATCTATACCTTAAGTTTTCCTGTAAAAGAGTAGTGCTGGAGGTTGGGAAAACAGGTTGCTGATCTAAAAACAGGTTTCAACGATCTGATAGGGACAGTCTCTTTGACTGTAGTGGACCTTAGGAAGGCATTCCAGCTGCTGGTAGATGGATGGGATGAGACAGGCAGGCACTATATAAGGAGTTGTTTTTAAAATGCTCATAGATAATGCACATTATGAAAAATTGATTGCACCAATATAAATTATATTTCAATCCCAAACTTTTTGAATGATCTCCATAGTGTTTACTGATTACCTCTGTCTTCAAAACACAATGAAATATAAGAAAGTGTTTTTGGGTCATTGTAATCTCATTTTATTTTCACTTTAATCATCATTTAACAGGGTATCAAACTTCAAGGTAATCACTATGAATAAACATTTTGATTACCTATATTATCATAACATTTATTTTAAGTGAAACTTTAGAAAATTTAAACATGAAGCATATTTCTCTATATTTTAGGTGACTCGAGAATTTTATTAAAAGTCTCTTCCATTATGTGGAGTAGTGATTCGGAATATTTTTAGAGCACTGAGAGTGCTTTTTAGCAATTCTCCTCATGGTGAGCCCTAGGTCATTTAAAATTTATGCTACGCACTCAACAGAAAGTTATCAGGATCCTGGGCTGTGCAAAAATTGATAACATTCATTGATCAATGATGTAGGAAGTGAATCTACAACTTGCATATTTGGCTTCACCTGCACTTCTCTGACATTTTGATTCATATTCTTGGCAATATATGTATGAAGTCACATACATGGGCTGGGAAATAATTCTTCCATTTTGGTACTCTAATATATAATTTGCAGAGTGCCCTCTGATTCTTAATCTTATCAAGGGATAGAAAATCATCTGAATGATTTCACATGTAGCACATTCATTAACATCCTATGAAGATTTTTTGGGATTTGCCCTTTCTGTAATATGGTTACCTCAATCTATGCACATTTCAAATAAAGACACTACTTAATATCTAGTTTCTCTATTCAGAGAATTTTGACAAAAATATAAAACTGTGGAATTCCTAATAAAATATTAAAAAACAGATCAAACATATAATAATTGTTAAGATTATGGTATTATAGAGATTACACATAAGTCAAGACATCATTTGGGATGTTTGCTTTCCATAAGGGTGTATCTGGTTCAAATCCTGGCTACTCTGCTTCTGATCTGGCTTCCTGTTAATGTATACCTGGTAGGGAGGGCAGAGATAATGGCTAGAGTACTTAAGTCCCTGTCATCCACATTAGAGGCCTGTATTGGTTTCCAGGCTGCTGAGTTCGTTCGTCTTAACCCTGGCTGTAATGTACGTTAGTGCAGTGTATTCCTGATATCCTGATATCCTAATAGGTGTTCATACTTCTATCATGTTGTGCTTGGGACTGTGCTGCTTCCTATAGCAGACTACTCTGCTTTCTGAACAAATTGTGTCCTTTATTATTTATTTTGTATCTCAACAGATGAATAGCTCATCTCTGATGCAGAGTCACTACTAACTTTCCCCCTCCCTTGGTGGGCCAGCCTTTCATAAGGAAGCTCATGCTTCCACCCTGAGAATTGCACCTTAGCGCCTCAGAAGTAAAGTTCTTGCATTGTGGTACCAGGGCATCCTACACTCACCTCTTATGTTTCGATCTTATTCCCCATGGGATGAAATCCTACCCCTACATCCCAAGCAGTTTAGACACAAGGAGGTAGACTGACTATCTCTGTTCTGCAACATGTCTTACAATCTCCAGTAAAGTTTAACTAAAAATTCTGTTGCTTGCACCCTGATGCATGGAAGTCTGGTCTCTGGAACAAAACTGTCAGAGTTTGGACTCCTTATGTCTATAAGGCCTTAGAAACTTGCTGCATTCTCCCTTGTGAGTCTATATTTCTTCTTCTGTAACAAGATAATGATAATAAAAGTCCTGACCTCATATGTCAGTTACAATGATTAAATGAATGAATAGTTCAAGAGATTCAAGAGTGCTTTGCACCATGTAAGCACTCCACAAGTGCTTGCAAAATGAAGTGCCTAAGTAACCACAAATTTATTTGTTTTCATTTAGTTCTTTTAGATGTTTTGCTAACGATATTTACATCCAGCCCAAACTTTGTTTCAACTACAACTTCCTCTGTGGATCTATTTCTGTATCTGGAACCAATATTCAGTTTCATAATTATAAATCCATTTTGCCTTTATCATTTGCTTGCTCTGTGTTCAAACTATTAGTGAGTTGCAAAAGTTACTCTCTAGAGATTTCTCATGAGTAAAATATCTCTTTCATGTAGTTCTTTGTAGGCAAAAGTAGATAAAGTAAAAACATGCCAGAAACCTCAGTACCCAGTAATGCTCAATAATTCTTAGCTCACCATTCTATTTGCCAGGGTATTTTGAATGATAAGTCTCTCATACTGCAGGCCAAGACATTGTTCATGACATTCACTTAAGGGTGATTTAGAGCCAATATACTTTGGGCAGTAACTTTAAAGTTATCTTCTCTCTTAAAAGCAATACACTTATTTAATTTAAGGGTCTCTCTCCTAAGGATGAATCACCAGTCACCTCTGGTAAATTTGATTATTACTACACTAGTTTCAAAAACAAAATAGATTAAAACTGGAAAGTATAAAGTAATTCAAAAAAATTGCATAATTGACAACATAAACAATATTCAAAAAACAACTCTAGTGATAACAGATAATAATTATTGCACACAATCCATCAAGAATAAGGTTTTTGTCTTGTAGAAAGTAAACAAATAAAGAAATAAATCTTTATGGTTTTCGGACAACAAAAGTACATTTTAAAGAAACTATATTGATTTACATGGAAATCTCAATGGACAAAACACTCAATAATGTGTATTCTTCACTTCCCACTAAGATATGCTTTTATCTTTAGTTCTCGTTAAGTATTAAGTTGACCTTCCATGATTTTTGCATGCATAACATATGTTCAGGAAAATTTATATGTACGATTACATATAAGATTTCAATGCATATCTTAATCATATCAAGTATAATGACCCGGTTTTAGGATATTTTAGAAAAATAAGTGTTTTGAGAAATATATACTATAATATTGTTTTGATTTTTTCACTCTTGATTGTGAACTATAAATGACCTGCTACATATGCAGCATAGACTTTAGGAGAGACTTTTGGCATTTATTGTTTATTTAAAGATTATACATAATAAGCTGATGTCAATATTAGTTGGGAAAACTGAAAAGCAAAAGTGAAAAGGCCTGCATTGTAAGTGTGAAACATTATTTTACATAAATTCATTCTGTAAATTAGTAGATGTAGCACATTTTTATCATATCTGAAATACTAATCAACAACTATTCAAATGAGAGACAGTAAGAAATGATCATTTGTGAATCAGATTACCATAAAAATTATCAATATAAAATCTTACCAACCCATAAAAAGAAACTGATTACTTGTATTTTCCCCTACTGCACAGACTTCATAGGCTACATATTTATTAATTTATTCTGAATGTACTTATTTATGTATTCAATAAACATTTTTTAGTAACTTACATGTCCCTAGAATAGCTTCTGCTTTATATTACATAGGCTACTTCCCTTCTCAGGAATAGGTAGAATTATTTTATGTAGAGAGACAGTTATTCGGGGCCAGCAATATGGTTTAGCTGATGAGGCCGCCGCCTGCAGTGCCAGCATCCCATATGGGCGCCGACTTGAAACTTGGCAGCTCCACTTCTGATCCAGCTCTCTGCTATGGCCTGGGATTTCCCAAGTCCTTGGACCCCTGTACCCATGTGGGAGACCCTTAGAAAGCTCCTGGCTCCTGGATTGGGAATGGTGCAGCTTTGGCCATTGTGGCCAGGTAGGGAGTAAATGGAAGACCTCTCTCTCTCTCTCTCTCTGTCTCTCTGTCTGTCTCTGTCTCTCTGTAACTCTGTCTTTCAAATAAATAAGCAATACACCTAAAAAAAAAAAAAACAGCTATTCTGCTTGCAAAATGAGTGCAGTGGGAAATGCAAAATTGAAAGATAAGGTATATGCAACATATTGTTCAAAAATTAAATAGAATAAATATAATTTTAAAAGATTGCATTAATTGCATATATTTTTGCTTACAGAATAACATTAAGCTGTATAATAAGTATTAATGAGGATCATAGTTTTAAGTACTAATAAGCTTATTATTAGTGGGAAGTTGGCCACATAACATACAGATGTTGACTACACTATAGATTCTTTTTTTATTTACATTTATTTATTTATTTGTAAGAGTTAAAGAAAGGGAGAGGCAGAAGCAGAGAGACACAGAGAGAGGTCTTCCTTTCTCTGGTTCACTCTCCAATTGACGGCAACTACCATGGCTGGACCAGGCCTAAGCCAGGTGCCAGGAATTTCATCTGGGTGGGTATCCTATGTGTGTGCAGAAGGCCAAGCATTTTGCCAATCTTCTGCTACTTTTCTAGGGAGCTAGATAGGAAGTGGGACAGCCTGGACTTGAACTGGTGCCCATATGGGATGCTGACTTTGCAGGCAGTGGCTTAACCTACAACAATGGCGCCATCCCCATACACCATAGGTTCTTAAGTGATACGTTTTCATATTTTATCTGAACAAGTGAAAGTATCAGTAAAGCGTATCAGACTATGTTATTGATGATTCAAAGTATAATCATAAGTTTAAAAATACCCCAAAGCTAGTCACTTCAATCAATGACATCTTTTTTTGATTTATTTATTTATTTGAAAGGCATAGTTACAGAGAGGCAAAGGCAGTGAGAGAGAGAGAGAGAGAGAGAGAGAGAGAGAGATGTGGGTCTTCCATTTTCACTCCCCAAATGACTGCAATAGTCAGAGCTGAGCTGATCCAAAGCCAGGAGCCTGGAGCTTCTTCTAGGTCTCTTCCGTGGATGCAGAGGCCCAAGCACTTGGGCCATCTTCTACTGCCTTCCCAGGCCAGAGCAGAGAGCTGGATCAGAAGTGGAGCAGCTGGGACTTCAACTGGCACCAATAAGGGATAAACCTCAGGAGGCAGCTTTACCCGCTACTCCACAGCACTGGCACAACCAATGACATCTTTAAACAAAACTATTTGATTTTTAATATTTTCTTAGAATCATTAAGTAGTCCATTCAGAAAAATAAAACCTGAAATGATAAGCTGTATAAAATAATGCTATCCCTTAATATACTAAGCACTTACTTAGCACATCATACAACATATGAATTTAGCCAACCTCTCGTGCTGAATATAAAAGACGAACTAAGTTTTCAAACTTAAACAAAAAAGATATACATCATAAGAAATAGCTGTGGCCACTATAAGGGCTCCATTTCTCACCCTAAAATGCTTAGTCAAACTTCTATTGGTTTTGGTTATCACTCTGAAATTTATCCTCTCATTGTTCATTATACTTCGTATTGCTAAACAGTCTTCAATAATCCCTTCCTTTCCCCTGTTTTTTCATCTCACATTTCATCATATGTCCCTGTGAAACACTTCAGAGGTTCATAGGAGTAACAATAATATAGGGCGGTTCTCTGATCGAATTAATTAATGCACAAATAGGGAGATGAGTAAGTTAGGCATGTTACCCTAATGCATGTTGCCCAGTAAATCAAAGGAAATAATGCATAAATCTGTACTTTTCAATATTTAACATTCATGCCTACTAGCTACACATTTTTGGAAGATGCTAAATCAGATTTAGTAAATCCAGAGCAGGGCCTGAGATTCTGAATTCCCAAATCATGTTCGGGGTTGCTATAAGTGCCAACCATTATTCTCTGCCACAGGGGAGGACTCTTCTGTACACTTTCTCCAAAACCTCATGAATCTTGTGCTCCCCAGTATGGCTGGAGGGAATAGGGCTTTTTCCCAGTCAAATCTGACTCCTATCATTCTTTCAGGAGGTTTTTTCCCCTTAGTGTTAAACTATCCACACTCATCTGTTAATCCATAGTCAACACATGGATACTATGTTTCAGAGTTTTTTTCCTGGGCAATTCTCTCCACTCCAATATCATACCTAATAAGCTTTCATTATCTTCTGTTCCTGACATTTGCAGAATTCTGCTCTCAACTCAGTGTGGTTCAGTCTCTGCAACAAATTGAAAATTTCTCAAGGCTAGAATCTGGGGCAATAGCAGAGCCCACCTTGTTCATTTGTCATTGCTTAGGAATCACTGTCCTTCAATATCTAGTGTCTAACATCTTGCATATCATTGTTTCATATGTTTTGTCTGGATATTTCAAGCAGAAGGATGAACTTAGACAATGTTACTCAGTCTTAGCAGCAGCCAAAGTAATTAGCAATCCTCAAAAGCATAAAAATAAAGGAAAATAGAAAAACGAAAGAACTGAAATGAAATACTAAGTTTTAACTTATGATAATATTCTAAAATAAATACTTCATTAGTTTCTAGTTGGTGGTTATTATGTGATGCTGTATGTCCTCCATATGTACATTGTGAAGAAATTCCTGACAAATGCTTATTTGTGAGTGCTTTTTGCTATTAATATATAAATTATGATAATACAAAAAAAACATTAACTTTGAAATGGTATCCTGCCTTTTTATATTTAGGGCAAACAGCAGCAGGTACCAATACCTACAGGCTTTCCTATGACCACTTAATATACTAAAATACATAAGATGGGGCAGATGTGTGGTGTAATGGATTAACCTACAAGTTGAGATGCCTGTATCCCATACTGGAGTGCTAGTTCATGTCCCTGCTGTTCCACTTCTGATCCAGCTTCCTGCTAATGCATCCTGCGGCAGGTGATGGCTCAAGCACCTAGGCACCTACAATCCACTTGGGAGAATGTGGGTTCAGTTCGTAGCTCAGGCTTTACTCTGGCTCTGTCCTGGATGTTTTGATATGTGGGTTTAAATTTACTCATTCACACCTGTCTCATATTTACCTTACCTGTATTTATAACTGCTTTGTAATATATCAACAAAAATACAGCCTTCTCAAGGATGCTTCACAAATTAATGAATTCAATGCTAACAAAGCATGCAGAAATTTGCGTGAGGCACCTAAATACTAGATACGTGATAGTTTATTTCTTATGTATTAATAAAGGTCCTGATAAGGAAAATGAGGAAAAACCTAGCATTACTGAACACTTTATGAAAAAGTTTCAAGGACAGAACACTCATTATATTTATTTTGTTATTTTTTTAGGGGAAAAACAATCAAATTTATTTTCCAACAGACAGACAAGCATCAGCAGGTACAGCTCCAGCGTTGTCTCTGTAGATCTTACATTCACAAGGCGTCATTATCTCAACAGTGAGCGCCACTGGCGTGTTCTCTGTAACATCCGCTTCACAGTGTGAACAGCTATCCTCATTGTGTTCACTTAGAATTCCAGAAGGAAAGGCACAACTTTGCAAAACGTTTTGGATCCTAAAGTCAGGTGCAATAACTAAGAGGAACTCTGGGTAATAGTCCTGATCCACGTGTCCAAGAGGGTCTCCTCCCCCGGGCGAGAGGGTCTTCCTCTTTGCAACGGAGCAATGTTTCAACACCAGCTCCATGTCACTACGTGGACAAGAGAGGGTTTTATTTATTTTTTTTAATAACGCTTTTATTTAAAGAATATAAATTTCCAAAAACAGCTTATAGATTACAATGGCTTCCTCCCCATAACTTCCCTCCGACCCGCAACCCTCCCCTTTCCCACTCCCTCTCCCCTTCCGTTCACATCAAGATTCATTTTCAATTCTCTTTATATACAGAAGGTCAGTTTAGTATATATTAAGTAAAGGTTTCAACAGTTTGCCCTCACATAGCAACACAAAGTGAAAAATACTGTTGGAGTACCAGTTATAGTATTAATTCACAATGTATAGCACGTTAAGGACAGAGATCCTACATGATATATATATTTTTAAATTGATTAATTTTCTATGCAATTTCCAATTTAACACCAAGATTTTTTAATTATTTGCAATTTTCTTTATATACAGAAGATCAATTCAGTATATACTATGTAAAGATTTCATCAGTTTGCACCCACACAGAAACACCAAAGGTAAAAATACTGTTTCAGTACTAGTAATAGCATTATTTCACATTGGATAACACATTAAGGACAGATCCCTCATGAGACGTAAGTACACAGTGACTCCTGATGTTGATTTAACAATTTGACACTCTTGTTTATGGCGTCAGTAATCTCCCTAGGCTCTAGTCATGAGTTGCCAAGGCTATGGAAGTCTTTAGGGTTCGCCGCCTCCCTTCAAAGAAAGGTACTTCCTTCTATGATGGCCCCGTTCTTTCCACTGGGATCTCACTCACAGAGATCTTTCTTTTAGGTCTTCTTTTTTTGTTTTTCAGAGTGTCTTAGCTTTCCATGCCTAAAATATTCTCATGGGCTCTTGAGCCAGATCTGAATGCTTTAAGGGCTGATTCTGAGGCCAGAGTGCTATTTAGGACATCTGCCATTCTATGAGTCTGCTGTGTATCCTGTTTCCCATGTTGGATCATTCTCTCCCTTTTTGATTCTATCAGTTAGTATTAGCAGACAGTAGTCTTGTTTGTGTGATCCCTTTGACTCTTCGACCTATCAGTGTGATCAATTGTGAGTTGAAATTGATCACTTGGACTAGTGAGATGGCCTTGGTACATGCCACCTTGATGGGATTGAATTGGAATCCCCTGGCACGATTCTAACTCCATCATTTGGGGCAGTTTTAAAAAAAGGAACCACGAAAGTCCAGCTGCTCCCACCAACGTCAACCGTTCGGCTTAAAGACAGGACCTGGGAATACTTCAGTGGTCATAAAACAGGAAAAGGAGACTATGGCTACAAAAATAAAACATAAATGAGGTAGATAAATTAAAGCTATTACACCCAGGACTTGCCTGTTCCAACTTCGTAGCCTTCAGGCAATACTCAGGGGGAAAAAATCTTCATAATTACTTGGCATAAGTCGCCTCAAGGAAAACAAAACAAAACAAAACAAAAAAATCAGTATGTGAGCCTGTGATAGGAAACACTTCCTTCTCTGAGTTTAAGAATGAAACCCCAGGGACTTCTCAAGCGACCAAGCACCAGGGAACTGCATGGAGTCGGTGGAGACTGCCTGCTCAGGCACCCATCCCTTCTGGGGTGTGGGAGGACCAAGACACCCGGACAGCGTTGGCATTACAAGGGAGCTCCTGGGGCTCCACGGGAACTGTATTTAAATAAGCAGCAACATACATGTTGACTCCCTAAGGCCCAACATCTGTCCCTTTAAGGACATCCTCCCTAAGGCTCTAAGGCTGAAGGAATTTCTGGAATTCTACAACCTTAGTTTCTTTGTTCATTTGTTTTAAGTTACATGCAAAAAGCAAACCAAAAGATGGGGGTATACAGTGGGAGGGTCTGGAAACAGATGACAGACCTTGCCCACCTGCCCACCTACAGTGACCCGCCCCCACACCAGGCCGCACAGTTCTCGTCCCTGTGGTTGGGTAAGCTCCAACCTGGAACAGGTCAGTCTTTGGAAATAGTCCTTCTAGGTTGTCAAAAGGTTCTACATCTGTTTGGCGTGAGTAACGGAGCTACTTTGCAAGACCCGCTTCTTTCCAAAATTAAAAAACAATTCTGGCCGGCGCCATGGCTCAACAGGCTAATCCTCCGCCTTGCGGCGCTGGCACACTGGGTTCTAGTCCCGGTTGGGGCGCCAGATTCTGTCCTGGTTGCCCCTCTTCCAGGCCAGCTCTCTGCTGTGGCCCGGGAGTGCAGTGGAGGATGGCCCAAGTGCTTGGGCCCTGCACCCCATGGGAGACCAGGGGAAGCACCTGGCACCTGGCTCCTGCCATCGGACAAGTGCGGTGCGCCTGCCGCAGTGCACTGGCCGAGGTGGCCATTGGAGGGTGAACCAACGGCAAAGGAAGACCTTTCTCTCTGTCTCTCTCACTGTCCACTCTGCCTGTCAAAAATTAAAACAACAACAGCAACAACAACAACAACAACAACAAAAAACAAGTCTATTCTATTTGTTTTGTATGTTTTTTTGTTTTTGGACTTTTTCACTTTTTGCAAAGCAGCATGGCATCGCTGTTGCAGGACTGCCTGAGGTTGTGGTCACAACCGTAAACGTCATTTGCATGTCAGTAAGCAAAAAAGAAAACAGGGGGAGGAGATGGAACAAACGCTAGCATTTCCCTGTCTGTACTTCCTCCAGGCCGGTCCCCTGAGCTTAGCTGACTGCGATCTTCTCTTCCAGGAAATGAGGGAATTGGTGTTTGGCTACGCCGTCGGCGGCCCCGGGCTTCTCCACGTCGGCACTGATACCCGACTGGGAGCCATCGAGCTTGGAGACGGTGGCGTTGTTCACGACGGAGCTGGCCCCCAGGGTGACGGGCAGGGTGGGAATGCCGCGGCTCTGGATCACGGAGATCTCGTTGGTCTTCACAGCCATGCCGCCGTTGAGCATGCTGGTGTACTGGGTCCACATGACAGGTCCACGTCCACCGACTGGGCCAGCATTTCTTGGGAAACATTTCCGAGACTCTCTTCCCGTCAGTACCTAGCAGCACCATGGTGTTCTCGATGGCCAGCTTCCTCCCACGGCGCGCCGAGTTATTGTTTGCCCCGTGCATCATGTAGTGCACCTTCAGGTTGCCCTTGGTGGTGAACGCACGGCCGCAGATGTTGCGCACAAAAGGCTTCTCCCCGGTGTGAGTCCGCTCGTGGATCTGCAGAGCGCTGGCGGACGAGAAGTTATTTTGTCATTTTTTTCAAAACTTTTAAATTATCGTTAGTCTATCATCCTGAATGATTACAACACATACATTTTGATTAATCTGGCAAACCAATTCAAGTTAAAATGCTAATGAACAAAAAAGGTATGGCTTCTGCTTTTCCCAAGTAGACATTTGCATTTCTTAAAAGAATTGTTTGAGGTTCAGAGTTATAGACAAAGAGAGGAAGAGGTAAAGAGAGAGGTATTCCATCTACTGGTTCACTCCCCAAATGGCCACAATATCCCAAGCTGAACCTATCTGAAGCCGGGAGTCAGGAGGTTCTTCCAGTCTCTCACACTGGTGTAGGGCCCTAAGCACATAGGCTATTTTCAACTACTTTCCCAGGCCATTAGCAAGGAGATGGGTCAGAACAGAGCAGCTAGGACTCAAAATGGTGCCCATATGAGATGCTGGCACCTCAGAAGGAGTCTTAATTAAGTATGCCACTGTGCTGTCCCCACACATCTACATTTTAACAAGGATCTTCAAAATATGGAATCATGATTATTCATTTTAATCACAACACTCCACAACACATATTTAAAATACTTTTTCATCCATAAAATAATTATTTAACCTTAATATTATCTATAAAATACAAATAAAAGGGTAGTAAAAAAAGAATAAGGGGGGGGAGAAATTAAGGAAAGAAGGAAGGAAGGAAGGAAAGAAAGAAAGGAGTAAAAGAAAGGGAATAAATAATAAACTAGGCATTTTGTTTTTGCCTGAACACAAGGTAGAGCTATTTATATTCTCTCCTTGATATATTTCTTCATGAAAGAATTGTATTGAGACATATAAGTGTTTCCAATCAGTTTTTCTCCTACAACATTGGTAGAAGTATATGAAACACTTGGTATTCTTGACTTATTGATCATTAATCAGTATTTACTAGCTTTGACTTCATGTCTACAAAAGGAATTTGGATCAGAGATTCAATGTTAGAAGATTTTTTTCCCTTGATAACATCACTCACAGACAAATGTATGTGATTGTTGTAGATTTCTACTTCTTTGCTTATTTGTTCTCCCCTTCCCCAGTTCTCAACCAGTCCTTCACAAGTTGTAAGAAATTGGCTCCAAGAGACTTCTGCTAACCCTAAAAGAGGATATGAAAAAATTCTACCACACTTTCAATAGTTCTGTAATTTATAATCTGAATTATGAAGTTTTTTGATCATACATCAGATTTTTATTTCTTTTTTATTTCATATATCTAATTTTAGTTAATATTCTATATTTCTTTGATTTCCATATCTCTCACTATATTCTCTGAAATTCATCATGGGCCCTTAAGCAAAACTATGGTCTATTGCATTAATAGTCTGTGAGTATATTACTTTCTGTCAAGTTCTTTAAAGTATAGTTCATCAACTCACACCTAAAAACTATCTAGGCACATACACATATCTAAGGAAACCTCTTTTGAGTTGTTCTGATAAACTTGTACTACTTTCTATTTTTCATATTGAAGAAAATATCAAAACGTACTACTTTTTCAATAAATAATTTATAATATGCTTCCTCTCTACCATGACTATCAGCATTATTTACAGAATAAGCAGTAAGAAATTTTACACTCAACGTTAATTATCTTAGTAGTTTAGCAAAGCCCAGATGTTCCTGTAGTTCTTCTCTGAAATACACACATTGTTGTTTTTGCACCTAGTATACTCATTAAAATTAAAAAAAATATATAAAATGGGAGAATAAAGTCACTAAAATGAATAAAAATACAAAATTATAAATTATACTCAATAGGATTTTGGTTGGAGATATAAACAATTAACTGCAAGAATTGCTACAAAATAAAACATTTACCTTGAATAATGCATGAAATATCAGAATTTTGTGGTAAAGGATTTTCTGGAAAAATCATTTACTAGTACATCTAAAGGAAATTAGGATAGTAGTATGAGATCTTCAAGTGGATAATCTGCTTAATTCCTAAGTTCATATTCCAAATGAAGTCAGGGAAGCTCCCTTACTGCTTTATGGCTGCTTGGGTCCATTTATAGATATTTAATTTTTGTTTCCATTTCTGGAAATTTATCATTTTTTTCAATAATGATTCATAAACCTGCTGATGAAAGGACTTGAAGTATGAGAATGATGTGGGGAGAACAGAGTGAGATATCTGCCATATACAAAGTTAAAACAGATTTTTAAATTATTTTATGAAGAAACCAGGTGTTTAGTCTTTTCTTATTATGCATCATTATTATAACTGTGATTTGAATAAATGATTATTATTCAAATGACACAAAAAACTACTACAATTGAATCGAGTCAGATTTTGAAATGCTTAAATGATTTTGAAAGGAGATATTTTATGAACAAAGATGTACTTAGAAAAAAATAACAATATAGGGAAGAATGTACAAAAACTAAAGATAAGGGAATGGGAGAGTATTTGTTTATGGATGAGATGACAGGAATGGAATTATTAAGGGTAAAGAAGAAAGATGAAAATTTAATCCTATTGCTGATTAGACATAGAAAGTAAGACTAAATTAAAAATACAGTTAGAATAAACTGTTTTTACCAAGTGAGAGATCAAGCAACAGCTGTTAAAACATGAATAAGGCTGGAAATAATTTAGAAAATTAGAGTGCAGTATTCTTCAAAATGATGAACTCAATTTATTCAACAAAAATGTACTATTTTCTTCAGTTTTTAACAAAGGGGAAAACCGAGATTTGGAATATTCGGGAATCTGTAAATTAGACCGAGAGTAGCTAAAAGACGTGGATTTGTTTCTTCCCTGTATACTGATGCTTGGTGCATTTGTGTCCTTTTGAGAAAAGTGCAAAAGATGAACAATAAACCACACTTTATCATCTATGACTAGCTTTACCTGAATAGCAGCAGAATCAATACAATTTAAATTAACAGAGGAACAGCATAGCTACTTAACATTCTTTGAATTGCTCATATACATTAAATAATTTAGTGTTAAACAAAATGTGCATGTTAACATCATAAGGTTATTTGGTTCCTTATTGAACTTGATGCATCTAAGATGTTATTTTTATAGTGTAAATATTTTATAATTTACTGCCATGTATTTTTCACAAGGGCATTGATTGATAATACCAAGAATCCAGTAAGTCTGTGTTGATATTCTCAATTTTCTCTTGTTAAGCACAAATCTCAGAGGTATTAGTTATACAGAGGAGCATTTACTTTATACTCATTTGAACTAAGTACAGAAAATTATTCATGTTTTTGCTAATTCTTTTAAATAAAAAGCAGAATTTCAGAAGCTTAAAAAAGTTGTATAATTTTACATAGAGCCCTTACGTCAGCATTGATAAATATACAGATTATAATTAAATAAAATCTATAATATTAACATTTTAAAATATAGAAGAAAGTAGCAATTCACATGATGCTAATGAGACTCTTAGAAGATTAAAATGGTAATCTAGGTATGTTTTATTTATTTATTTTTTAAACTGTCACCTTGAAAGATGAGGCTACATCTATGGCTTTTTTTTTTTTTTTTTTTGACAGGCAGAGTGGACAGTGAGAGAGAGAGACAGAGAGAAAGGTCTTCCTTTTCAGTTGGTTCACCTCTCAATGGCTGCTGCGGCCAGTGCGCTGCGGCTGGTGCACCGCGCTGATCTGAAGCCAGGAGCCAGGTGCTTCTCCTGGTCTCCCATGTGGGTGCAGGGCCCAGGGACTTGGGCCATCCTCTACTACCTTCCCGGCCCACAGCAGAGAGCTGGACTGGAAGAGGAGCAACCGGAAAAGAACCGGTGCTCCGACCAGGACTAGAACCCAGTATGCCAGCACCACAGGCGGAGGATTAGCCTATTGAGCTGCGGTGCTAGCCTAGATATCTTTTAATTAAATTCCTTCACTGTGAATTTTTGTAGAAGACATTTTGATTTCTTGTCTTCCTGTTCATATGACATCAGAATTTTTTAGAGTTTTATTTTACTTGCAAGGTGGAGTTACTGAGAGAGAGGAAGAGACACAGAGAGACACAGATTGTCTATCCATTGGTTCACTCCACAAATGGCTGCAATGGCTAGAGCGGGGCCAATCTGAAGCCAGGATCCAGATTTTTCCAGGTTTCCCACATTAGTGCAGGGGCTCAAGTACTTGGGCCAATTTCCACTGGTTTCCTAGGTGCATAATCAAGGATTTGGATCAACAGTCGAGCAGCTGGGACTCGAATTGCTCATATATGATGCTGTTGCTGCAGGTGGTAGCTTTTTACCCAATACACCACAGTGCAAACCCCCAAATCAGGATTATAACCCTAAGAAAGTGTATACATTTGTTATTATTTTAATGAAGTTAATCCAAGTATCAATGGATGATAAAGCCATCAAAATACATTATAAAATATATTACAACCACAGAATCAAGGTATTATGATCATATAATATTAAATCCCTAGCTTTAAATATTATCTGATTTAACCTCCTCACTGCATTGACAGAAAAATGGAAAGGAATTGGCTGATTCTATCAATGTTTAAGATCTAAAGAAAATCTCTGAACAGTAATTCAATTTTAAGTTGCATCTTCACATGTATTTTTTTTTCATTAGAAAAGTAGGGAGCAAATGTGTATACAAAGATTTAAAAAATAATTAGGAGTGAAATAGGACACAGAAATTATGCAAAATTCTTTTATAGAACTTTTATGTAAAGAAGACAAAAAATTTGTCAATAGCTAGATAGTTTCCTTCTAATGTGGGATTAGTTGGGATGTGTTTGCATTTTGTGATATTATAGAGTGAAAGGAAAAACAATGGAGAATGGCTTTCACTTTGAGAAAGGATAATAGCCCAGTGACTGACCATCACAGTCATCTGTGAAGTACTTTATTTTATTATGTTATTGTGCAATGAGTTTATTGTGACAGGGAATTTTGACTGCTCAAGATGAATCTAGACATTGCCTTATTGATCTAACTCCCCCTCAGTCTTACTTTGTATTTTTCCATTTAATTCCATTACTTTCAATAGTGATATTAAGTTTATTACTAATAGTGACATTATCTTCATTTTGGTCATAGACTGAATAGTACTGAGAAGGCATAAACAATGAAGGTGATAATAGAGAATTTAAAGGACATCTGGCTCATGCCTTCAGTGATTTGAAGGAAATGTCCAGAGATGAGCTGCTGACATGAATCTAAATAAGGATTAGAAGCGTTCCAAAACTAATTTCCATAAAGTTCAAACCTGTCCTTTCTTCTGCAGAATCCATTGTATTGAAAAAGTTGGATGACTGAAGTTTTACCAGAATCATAAAAGGTCCATGTAGAAGTAACTGTTTCTGGAAGATTGTGGAGGAAGGGGTATCAAATATACAACCATGTTGGCAAAGCGGGAGTACATCCAACAGCTAACCGTTGGTGATACATTTGCAACCACAGCATAAATGCCTTCTGAGTCATATAGTTTATGTTGCTACAGTTTCCAAAAGAGAGTTATAAGAAATCAGTCAGTAGTAGAGTCCCCATCATCATCTTCACTTCCCATGCTAGCTAAACATTTTTTGTGTACCAAACCATGGTTTTGATCAAAATGTTAATTTTGATTTGTTCTCCCCTTTTCTTCCTTGTAAAATGGTTGATAGCTATGTTTCTCTCTCTTACATCTGTCACTGTATTTCTTTTAAGTTTTATGTTACATAAAACCATACTCATATCCTCAAATTTTCTTTCTCATTATGTGACACAGTTTTCTTCCATTAACCAAATATTCACTGATCACTTATTATTGATCATCTCCTACCAAAGTAGATAGTAATAGCATAAACAAGAGTGTTAGTGGAAATGGAATGCAGTTATTTAAGAGAAAATTTAGGTAGAACTTCATGCCAAATTTTAATACGGGTGTTAAAAGAGGAAGAAATCAATTCTGACTCCTAAGTTTTTGATTTAATTGCATGAGACAGCGACACTAGAAATTATTCAGGATTAAGAAGGATGGACATAATAATAAAACATATTTGGACTTTGTGACTTTGAGATAATTTACAGTGGCATACAAACTAAGATTTCTTTTTTTTTTAATTTCTATGTATTTATTTATTTATTTATTTAATTTTTTGACAGGCCGAGTGGACAGTGAGAGAGAGAGAGAGAAAGGTCTTCCTTTGCCGTTGGTTCACCCTCCAATGGCCGCCGCGGCCAGCACGCTGTGACCGGTGCACCACGCTCATTCGATGGCAGGAGCCAGGTGCCAGGTGCTTCTCCTGGTCTCCCATGTGGTGCAGGGCCCAAGCACTTGGGCCATCCTCCACTGCACTCCCGGGCCACAGCGGAGAGCTGGCCTGGAAGAGGGGCAACCGGGACAGAATCCAGTGCCCCGACCGGGACTAGAACCCAGTGTGCCGGCACTGCAAGACGGAGGATTAGCCTGTTGAGCCACGGCGCCGGCCTAACAAACCAAGATTTCAACAAGTAGTACTTTTTGAGAGTAAATGGGCACCGGGAATTGCTGTTGATTCATTGCTCAACATGTACTTATTGACTGTCTAAAATGTCCCACTTATACTGAAAAATACTGAGGACAATATAGAGAGTTCTGGACCCTGGGTTGGAGCTGTGGCATAGCTAGTTAAGCTGCAGTTTGTAATACCAGTTCAAGTCCTGGCTGTTCCACTTCTGATCTAATTTCCTATTAATGTACCTGGGAAAGCAACATATGATGGCCCCTTCCATCTATGTGGGAGATCTAATAAGAATTTCAGGCTCCTGGTTTTGTCCTGGCCCAGCCATGGCCATTGTGGCCATTTGGGGAATGAACTAGTGGATGAAAGATCTCTCTTTTTGCTATCTTCTCCTCCATCTGTAACTCTGCCTTTCAAATAAATTAATTAATCTTAACAAAAAGTGATGTGCTACCTGCCTTCAGCAAAGTTATAGTCTTCAGGAAAGGAAAATCATTAGTAACTATTAACACAGGCATGCAACTTTTCAGCTATGATTCCTGCCCTGATGAAAAAACATGTGGTACTATGATACTGAATATTGTGTGACGCTTTAATATGTAAGTGGTGACTATAGTCTTAGCAAAGATAGAATCCAGGTAAAGAGGCAGAATAAAGGAGAAAATTACTTGAACATGGGTATGAGCCTTCAGTGTTCTTACTAAATAACTACCTTGTTATGAAGACTGGGTGTTGTACTTTGAATTTGATTTGCCTCCCCAACTCTGGCAGATAGTTAAATTCAGAGTCTGAGGCCACCAGAAGTATCTTTATTTGAACTCTTCTGCAATATCTTATCTGTGTTTCTGAGACTCAGGTATAGGCCACTACTTTGGGAGCATCTAGCCATCCTTTTGTAAGTGGTAGTCATCCTAGCCCCAATAAAATATATTCTGGTTTTTACTCAATGATGTTATAATGAAATTGTGTCAGTCAATGTGTTCTTTGAAAAGACAGATTTTCAGCTCTGCATCCAGACAAGTTGGAGAAGTAGACTGGCTTTGCTAAGGGTGATATCTGGGAAAGTGGGTGGATTACAAGACAATTCTCTGATTTTGGATTGATGACTTGTGTTCTTTTCTTGCTTGCAGTTGTCAAGAATAAATATATAATGTCCTGGAAATGCAATTTTCTGAGACAGAAAGCTCCTGTGCATCATAGGGGATGTTACATCTTGAATCCAGGTAAAAATGCCAGAGACAACCTGGAATTTTTTCCTCTGTCTTTTGGAAACAAGATGTCCTCCAATGCTTGCCCAATGCTTTGTGGACTCCATGGGCATATGACATAGTGTGGGCTACCCTTCAGTGACTCTCAGTTATGGGGCAAGTGGGGCATACACAGTCAATACTCTATTCATCAAGAGTAGGTTTATTGTGTCTTGGAGTTCCAGCTCACAAGGGATCCTAGGCTCTTTTGTCCCTTTCTGCCTATCTGCCAGTAAAAAATATACTTCATGTAACTTATGTGTGAGTGTACTCTGTCTCATTAGACTCAGATATAACTGGCCAGCAGTATATAGTGAACTAGTCTTACTGAGGTTACATTTTTAGATAGTTTTTAGTAGGGAGTAATTAAACATATCTAAACAAATAAAGTTATATTCCAGTAGAGAAGGATTATTAAAATAAGTCAGATAATGATTCAATTGCTTAGTTTTCTAGAGAGGACTTAACTAATGTCCAAAGTACACATAGTGACATTAGAAAGATGGAAAGATCTTCCACAACAGCAAAACAAAAGCAATGATCAACGGGTCCCATTTTTTTGTTTGTTTTTTTTGTTTTGTTTTGTTTTGTTTTTTAGTTTGAATTGAGAAAAGCAGGGACTTGAGAGAATTCTTTCTGATTTTCTGTGGGAAGTTGATGAACTTTTCTGTTGGACATAAGGCAAAAGTAAAAAGTCATGGTTTTGAGAAGATGTAGAATCTTTTTTTAATTTTTATAGATATCTTTATTTTTATTTGAAAGGCAGAATTATACATAGAGAGGGAGAGATAGGGAGAAATCTTTTATCCTCTGGTTCCCTCTGCAAATGGCCTGAACGACCAGGGCTATGTCGGGCCAAGGCCAAGGGTCAGGGGCTTCTTCCGGATCTCCCAATTGGGACAGGGGCCCAAGCACCAGGACCATCCTCTGTTGCATTCCCAGGCACATTTGCAGGTAGCTAGATTGGAAGTGGAACAGCTAAGTCTCGAATCTGTGCCCATATATGATGTTGGCATCACAGGTACTGGCCTTCCCTGCTATGCCAGAACACTAGCCCCTTCTTTAAAAAAAGTATGTATTTATTTTCATTTTATTTGAAAGGCAGAGTGATACAGGGAGATTTTTCCATCCACTAATTTCACTTCCCAATGGCCTACAACATCCTATGTTGGGCCAGACCAAACCCAGGAGCACAGAACTCTCTGTAGGTCTTGCATGTGGATGACAGGAGCCCAAGCACTTCTGCTGCTGCCTTCATAGGCACATTAGCAGGAAGCTGCAATAGATAAAGTACTTAAACCAAAATTGACTGGAACAGGATGAGGATGTCCTAGTGGTATCACAACCACCGAACCAAATATCCACCCTGACATGGAATATGTTTTGTGCAGATGGGGAAAATTAATGAGTTAGACAAATATGATTGAATCATTATGCAGTTTTGATATGTGATTTTTAAGCTGATTTAAAACATTTATTTATTTTTAACTGTTTGAAAGGGATAAAAACAAAGTTCACCCACCTATATACAGGTTCAGTCTCTGAATGCTTACAACACCCAGACCTGGGCCTAAATTGCCAAGAATTAAGACTCAATCTGGGCCCCCCATGTGAATGGAAGGGGTTCAGTTACTTGAGCTATCATCTCCTGAGCTATCATCTCCTCCTTCAATAGTGAATTTCATCAGGAAGCTATCAGGGGTGGAGCCAGACTTGAACCTCAGCATTCATATATAGCATGTGGCACCCCCTGTGGTATCATAACTGCTTTTCCAAACACCCACCCCTGAAGCTGATGGTTTTAAGTTCAAACTGGAAAAATCTTTCCTGTTTGACTTATTCCAATAATATTTGGCATGTAAATGATTTCAAAATTTCCTGGAAGACAATTTGGAAAAGTATTTTAAGTGTCCCCAAATGCTGCTACTCAGTAACTACTCATTGTTGAGCTGAGGAATACATAATAATTACATAAGCATCAGTAGAAACCAGTATGGCTGTTCATTAAGATATCCCTTATGATGTTACTTTGGGAGCCAGCAGTGTGTTGCAGTGGGTTAAACCACTATTTGCAATGTTGGCATTCTATATCAGAGTGCTAGTCCAAGTGCCAAATTCTCCACTTCAGATTCAGCTTCCTGCTGTTGTGCCAGGGAACGCAGTGGATGATGACTCAAGTTCCTGGGCTGCTTGCACCACATGGGAGACCAGGCTGGAGTTCCTGGCTCCTGGCTTCCACCTGACCCATAACTGGTTGTTGTGGCCAATGAGGACAGGATCAGTAGATGAAAGATTTTCTCTTTCTCTCTTTCTCTCTCTCTTAGTTGTTTGCTCCTTCAAATAGGTAAATCTTTTTAAAAAAGCATTTTACATTGGAATTAAAATAAATACACAGAATCAGTACATTGTATAATTACTTTTTTATTCTCTTATCTGCAATGCTCCAGAAGTATTAAGATGCTTTCTATTACATAAAATTGAAATATTATCCTACTATAATAAGTATAGAAATAAGTAGCAATATGCTATATTTGGTATTATGTCCTTTGCTACATAAGAAAAAAAAACACAAAATTTCAAGGTTGTTCCCATGGATTGTTCTTGGGTTATATAATTAAAATCATATACTGGAGCTATTATTAGTCCCACATATCCTTTAATTCATTGTGATACATATATTTGACAATTGTATTATTCTCTAACATTCATATATTTTTCTTTATGAGTTTGCTAAGAGAGGGGATTTATCCTAGAGCAAAGATGCTGATGTCCCACATCAGAGTACCTTGGTTTGATTCTCAGCTATGGCTTGTGACTCTAGCTTCTTGCTAATGGAGACCTCGGGACGCTAAGATAATGGCTCAAGGAATTGGGTTCCTGCTATTTACATGGGAGAACTGGATTATCTTCCCAGTTACCAATTTGATCCTAGCTCAGTTCCAGCTGTTATGGGCACTTGGGGAGTGAAACTAATGTTGTGGAATGGGGGCTGTGGCTTCGTGCAACCACTTTCCATTTGTGAAAGGAGTCAAAGATATAGTCATAAAGAAGTACATGAAAGCAAGATTTATTTGGATCAGAATTGCAAGCTCAAAAACAAATTCATGTGTGAACAAAAAGCCAAAAATGGAAAAAGGCACCCCCAAAAATAAAAATTTATCTCCAAGTATAAATTTCCAACAGTGAAAAAAAACCTTCAACAAAGGAAAAATTCTCTCCAATAAGGTTACGTCTACACTTATTATTCTCCTGAGGAAAATGGGGTGATGCCCTGGTGGAACGCAACTGACTATTCAAAAGGGATAGAGTTAGGGGTGGGGTTTGATCACTGCTTATATCTGTGCCTGTTTTATAAAATATTATAAGTGCCCTGGTGTCAGGTGAATGACAGCAGTGAGCCTGTCTACCCATCCTTTTGTAGTGGTAGTCCTCTTAGGCCCAATAAAATGTAATATTATTATTAAAATAATATTAAATGACCAAAGGGTCAGGAGGGGCTGCATTCTGCAGCCATATTGGCTGCAAATTCACCATATGGTGGAACTTGTGGTTTCTGCTACTTGGAAACAGGTGGGGGCTTGATCATGTGTGTTGGGGGGAGGTGAGTTTACATTGTGCACAGACAGAGATGCCTGGCTGTGCACTAGAAAGGAGGGGAGCATGGATGGTACAGAGAAGGGGGACAGTTGGGGGTGAGGGGTGGGCTAAGCAGTTAGTTATATGGGGCTGCAGCAGCTGTCTTGCTGGGAGTTGGCCAGGGTTGTCAACAAAAAGATAAATGGCCTGGAGCTGTCAATCAAGGACCACCGTGAGTCAGGGAGGAGCAGTCAACAGTGGTCTTGAGCTTGAGCTGCCAATGATTGGACCTATGCTGCTGTGCAATTTGATGAGTCACTTTCCAGCAATAGTTGGAGTGGAGCTGTCAGAACCCAGCTCAGCTGGAGCTGTCAAAACTTAGCTTGGCTGGAGCTGTCAATCATAAACCTATGCCTCTATGCCATCATCAAGGAGTTGTCACACTTTAGATTGTCCCCTGGCAACTTAAATTCCAACAACATTGGCAATGAGAGTGCTCTTTTTTCTCTGTGTCTGTCTCTTTCTCAAATATAAGAGACTTTGCTCAAAACTTTCCCATTTATTTAAAAATGGTAATAATATTCAAAACCATGGTCAACATATATGTGAAAAACTTGTAAATTAAGTTATAGATTGACATAAATTAATTCCTCACTCTAATACAATTACCTCTTCAGAAATATCCCTTCAGTTTTTAGAGAACAGGGCCTTGTTTGTTCTAGCCAAGCTGTCCTAATGACAGTGATAGCCTTTATGTGAGCTCTGTCAGGAGCACCCTCAGTCTATTGGTCAAAGTGATTGACTCATTGATGATCAAGCTAGTTAAATATTCCCCTTAAATTTTGCAAACCAGAGGCCCATTAAAGGGTCTTTTGAATAATTTTCATTTCTAAAACATGTAAAAAAAAAAAAGTCACCCTCAAATAGCCAGAAACTTGATTTCTTTTGCTGATAAAATTCAATGGGAGGTTTGTATCAGCATATTTTAGGGATTCTGGACTCCCTACAGTTAGAGAGGAATTTATTTTTCATACCACTCTAGAATTCTTGGGCTATTTTTCTTAAAGATTTAGTTTGATTTTGATTTTATAATATGAGGAATATGATAATTTTAAGTGAAGAAAATGTGCCATCTAACAAAAAGTTAGTATTTCATAACAAGCTTTTAATAAAGTGTTAGCTATAGGTCATATCTGAGTCAATTTTTTTGGCTGTGTTTTAGGATATGTGGGTGATTTCCATAGCATCATGAAGCTTTTTAAAAGATGATGCAAATAAAGAGTCACCCATTTCTTAAGATTGATTGCAAAGTCAATTTCATTATTATATGCATTTATAAAATATTATTCTGATTTGTGCACAAGTTATGACTAAGATAAACATGAATAAATATATAAATGAGTAAATTAGCTCTTAGTCCCCTGAGAGATAATAAGGAGGAGAAGGTGGTGGCAGAGAAAGAGGGTGAAAGGAAATTTTACATAATGATAGAGAAATGAAAGAGGGGCAGGCGTTTGGCACAGTGGTTAAGACGCTACCTGACATCCATATCCCTGACTGCCATGTTTGATTCAAGTTCCAGCTGCTTCACGTTCAAGGCAGTTTTCTGCTAATGTGCATCCTGAGAGGTGGCAGATGATGGGTGAATGAGGCGGGTTCCCGGAATCCACACAGGAAAACTGTAGTGAGTGGTGGCATCCTGACATTGGCTTGGGTAGGCCCTCATTGTTGCAGGCATTTGGGAAGTGAAGCAACACATGTAAGGTTGCTCTCTGTCCTCTCACTTTCTCTGGTTTTATATACAAATTTAAAAATAAACATTCAAGAATAACTAAAAGGGTATTGGGAAATGTTTTGTATAAAGTTGTATGCATCTAGACATTATATTGTGAACCTCAAGAATTCAAGAATAAGGATTAGTGTAAATAAATTATATTTTTCTATAAATAAAATTTAAATTTAAAAAACATCTTATAAACTTTAACCTTGATAATCTCCTTGAAAAAATTATAATCTTGACAGCCTCTTTGAAAGATTCACTTAGATTTCTTAACTTTGAAACTCATGCTTTCTCCGTAGTTTATTATTAAAATTGTTGATTTCTTTTTTAGATTAGTTTAAACATAAGATGCAACATAAATTTATACTATTGATGAGATCATTACCTATCCATCATTAGAAGCACACAGATACTCATATTAACTCTATAAAAGCCACCTAACTAGCTATCTTAACAAAACTATTATTTTAATTCATGTCAAGGTCTGCTTTCAAATTCTTTGATTTTGTGTTTTGTTTAGGATGAAAAACATATTATTTCATGGACAATGTGCTTAATAATATCTAACTTATATGATTCTAATTACAGAATTTTGCTATTTGGAAAGAGTAGAGTTTTAAAATTTAATTTATAATAATATTTGATCTTACAAGACATGCTAAAACTGATAAAATTCCAAATAGACTGAATATAATGAAGGAATTTTGAAAGAAAAAAATAATGCTCTAGTATTACTTGAGAAATATTTCATTCCTTTACTCCACCTGTGATTTTTTAAAAAGATTTATTTTATTTATTTGAAAAACAGTGTTATAGAGAAATGTAGATACAGAGAAAGAGAGAGGTCTTCCATCTGCTGGTTCATTCCCCAGATGGCTGCAGTGGCCAGAGCCCAGCGGATCTGAAGCTGGGAGCCAGGAGCTTCTTCCAGGTCTCCCACTGCTTTCCCAGGCCATAGCAGAGAGCTGGATCAAAAGTGGAGCAGCCAGGACTAGAACCAGTGCCCATATGAGATGCTGGTGCTGTAGGCCAGGGCTTTAACCTGATGAGCCACAGCGCCAGCCTCCTCCACCTGTGATTTTAATTTCAACTTTCATTTACTTCTTTCTATTTCCCACATCCTTTTGATTATCTTTACTTAAGTCAAAAAACAAGCGTTTTGTTTCCTTGCTGCTTCTAACTTAGTAGTTAAGAAACCTGTACCCTGCTTTACTTACACAATCTTTTTTTTCAGTAGTGTAGTGATTTATTTGAATCAATATCCAGGTAATTGCAGCAATTGTCAACTTTACTGTCTTTTGTTATAAAAACACAGTCAAGATGACTTTCTTATTTTGCTTACTTCAGCTATGTGCATCACTGATCCCTTTGTGTTGACAACATTGTCCAACTAGAGCACTACTTATTTCCCAGGGGACTTAAGCCAGCATATGGAAAATTCTTAGGCAATAACACAAATCATACTAAGTCAAGACTCACAGAAAATAAATGACATTTTATCATGCCTGAGGAATCATAAACAGATGATATCAATCTAAGAATAGGAAACACTAAGAGAAGATGATTTCTTACTATTAAAGTTAGAACTGTATAAATCTGCTTGGATGCCCACCTCCAAATTCTGTGGCAGTCTACTTACACTGTAAGCTATGCTATTACTTAATGTAACCTCATAAAACATTTTATTTAAATCATTTCAGTAGCTTCCTAATATTTGTTTTATCGCCAGTGTTTTTCCATCAATCCATGCACAGCCAATTCATCCAGAATAATGCTAACAAATCAGTATAAAAATTAATGTTATGAAAAACAAAATTTTTATTTCTCTTTGCTGTACACATAAAAATACACCAAGACCACCATCAATCAACCAACTAATAAGTACAACAACTTATGAGGGAGAGAGTAAGGGAGGGGAAATATGGTTATCTTCTTAGAATTATACCTATGAAATACTTGAAGTCTGTTCTCTTTATATTAATAAAATGTTTAAAATATGTCAAAAAAGAAAAAAGAAAGCTTATGAACTTTCATATCAATAGTCAATGTTACTATTGTCTTTTGATATATGTTGTTTTTAGACACTAGTACCTGCTTCTTCCATGGTCTACCATGTGTTTATATGTTCCTTCTGTTATCAGTAGTTCATCAGTCTTTGAAATCAGTTCACCTACTGTTTTGCAGTCTTAGTGATTCTCATTGTTCAAAACATATTTTGTAGATTGTTTAGATTTTATCACTTTCAGAGTGGGAGTGACCTTGTCTTGCAGCTTTTCTCAACCTAACCTGACCAAAACATTCGCAAATCTAGTAGTTATTGACAGTAGGCTAGGATGCAATAAATTTTACATTATTCAGTGCTAGATGTTGTTGTCTCTCTGTGAAGAATATGGGAATTTATTTTCTGAAAGGCAGTTATGTCACTGAGCAATCATCTGCAGCCATTTCAGCTCTTTTAAGATGAGATAAACTGGGGGCCAGTGCTATGGAATAGTAAGCTGAGCCTTCATCTGTGACGTTGGCATCCCAAATGAGTACTGGTTCGAATTCTTACTGCACCACTTCCAATCTAGCTCTCTGCTATGGCCTGAGAAAGAAGTAGAAATTTCCCCAAGTGCTTGGACCCCTGCACCCCATGGGAGACACAGAAGAAGCTATTGGCTCCTGGCTTCAACATTGAGGCCATCTAGGGAGTGAACTAGCGGATGGAAGACCTTTCTCTCTGTCTTTCCCTCTCTCTGTCTGTAACTTTGCCTCTCAAATATGTATATGATGTGTGTGTGTGTGTGTGTGTGTGTGTGTGTGTGTGTATATAAAACCACTTATATATATATATAAACACATACATATATGATGAGATAAACATAGGCTTCACTCCAGTAAAGTGTCAGTTTTACTAAGATCATTATCATGCACCCATTAAATATGGCAGGTGTTCAGTGAGGATTCTGTATTCTGAATAATTAGAGCAGTAGACTGCTCTCTAGTCCAGTATTCATTCTTAGAATTGTTCACCTCATATTGCCCAAGTCATTCTTTGCTTATCATAATGAGGTTTCATTCTACTCATTTGCAGCTCATTTTTGGGAAACAAATCCAAGAAGAAACTCATCCAGCTTTCAGACATTTTTTTTTCTGTTTTACTTTTTCTTTAGTGTCCCTGCAAACTACAGGTGTGTCTACCTTCTTATATATTGATGAATCCTCCATTCAATTCAGCAAGCCTGCTGTCCTGTATTGTTATTTAGAAATTATCTTCAAGGAAGTTATATGATTGAGTAGTTATTAAAGAAACTCTTTTGCTGAAGAATTATAATATGCTAAGATCAATTGATTTTTAGAATTATATTTACAGGTTTCTAAATGCTCACAGAGGGAGGTAAGGAAGATGCCAAGAATTACATTATGTTCACAACTAGAAAACTTTTAAATCTTGTTATGCTTCATTTTCTTGGAATTGAATCAAGAAAATATATAAATGTTATAAAAGCCTTTGGTTGACTTTCTAGCTTAGGCTGGATTTCAAAATTATTCTCCTGTAATCTGGTGAAGTGAGTATTACCCACGATGTTGTTTAATAGAAATCTCCTCAAATTCAGAGAAATCACATTATGAATTGGCAAATAAATGACAAGTTAAGCAAACTCTTATTTCAGAAATATTACATGTTTCCTGCTTAACCTTTAACTTCATAAATGCTGCAATTTTATTTTTACTACTACTCTTTATTAGCTATAATTTTTAATGTTTCTCTGTTTACCAATGAAAACAACCTTTTGGTGTTTGTATTTGAGATTGACCTACAAAGATAAATATATTTTTTCTGCTACATATGGCTGATATAACCATCATTTTTGTATGAAAATATCATGGCAGGAAGCCACTCATCATTTACCAAGTGAAGTCTGGCACATGGAGGTAGTGCACTTACCGTATTAAAATGGCCCTGTAAGGCATTACTTAATCAAAAAATTGAACATATGGGGAAACAAATCTCCAGCACTTTAATTTAATTGTTACAGAAAATACTATATTAACTGCTGATCCTTTGAGAAATTCAGAACAAGAGAAAAATATTGCCTTTCCATAAAAGCACTGGCAACTTCCTATTGAGTTTGGAAAGGCAGTACATATACCCATCAAGCAAGCACTAATTTATCAGATCATTAGGTAAAAAGCTATAGTTATTTGAAGAGAGTGGTATTTTTTCCATTTTAATTTGAAACAAGACAGGGTATAATAAATTAAAAGGAAAAAAAGATAATTAATATCTAGAATAAAAATTTTCCATATTGTAGAATGTAGTTATTCAAGTAAACCAAAGCATGGAGTCAATATTTTGATTCATGAATTAAATTAGTATAGCATGACACTATTGATAATGTCAGATTAGAAATATGTATTTTCTCAGTATGAAGGCAAGTTAGTTTAAGGTTTCATGAGTGCCAATATGTATGTGCTGTATTTGTTTTGGGAATGTGGATGCATTTCAGAAACTTCATCTTGTTATTTATAAACATAAAGTAAGAAAAAGTGACCACAAGAAAGTTCAAGGGGATGTTTTATAAGTAATACATTATAAAATACCAGGGGATACTTATCATTTCTTTATCCAATTTCCTCAATAAAATTTTGAGTAGGATAGTGGTTTATATTAATCCGGATGTAAATTTCTTCCAACCAGGTTTTATTATATAATGATATTTGTTGAAACAAATGCTGTGCTAAATATTATAAAATATAATTTTATATTCATTGCTTACCAGATGAAATTATAATGAAGTAGAGTCATTGTTTTAAAATTCTCTATTACTTATTTTGTGATTAGGGGGAAAAGGATTGGAATAAGGCCTTGGGTTTCAAAATTAGAAAGTCTTACAAAATTTTATACAGCTACGATAGCAGTAAAATTGTTAAATGAAAATTTAATTGATTAATATAATTGCAAGTATTTACCTAGGGTTATTCAAATATGAATGATTGTTTTGCTCATCACTGGAATATGGTAAATTTGTATAACCATTATGTAGAATATAATAAGAATTTGTCCTTTATCAAAATCATTAGCCCACTCAATGAGATTACTCCTCAACTTCCAACCTATTATTTCTATCAAAAATATTTGAATTATAATTTTTCTATTTAAAAATTACTCCAAGGGTAGCAATCACTTACCCTTAATCATAGACTACTAAGTAACAGATTTTTTTTAAGTTCATGCCTTTTATCAGTTCAATTCAGCTTCAGATCTTCTACCTTAAGGAACATTTTTTATTTCATTTTTATTTTAATTAAATGATTACTTTTTGACAAATTTCAATATGATTTATCCACTTAGTCACCATGTTATTCTCTCCCTCTCTTCCACTCTCCTTCTTTCCACTTTTGTTTCAGACTTTTTCTTTTAGTTTTTGAGATAACATTTTTAAATCAAATTACAGCTAAAAAGGCCTAATACTTCACCGAATAAGCTTAACAAGCAAAAACCTCTCAGTAAATTGTGAACTATCATCAACATATTCCTGAGACAATAATTCATTTTTTTATGTTGCACATTTTTATAAACATTTGTGAATGACTTAGTAGTATCATAATTGAGAGTGTGCTTATGTATTAAAACAATATGTTTTCTCAAATTAATACAGTACAGCTAAGGAGTGATTTGAATCTATTAAACCTAAATATGCAATGTACTGTTTACTGAATCTAGCCTACCTGCGGAGTATGTATTGTAATGAAGAAAACATAGGAGCTTAGTGAAGTTTCATTTGAGAATGGTTATGCAAATAGAAGTCTAACTGACAGTAAAGGCTGGCTCACTTCCCAAAGGACCTTGGTGGCTGGAGCTAGGCTGGTCTGAAGCCAAGAGCCAGGAGATTTTTCTTGGTCTTTCATGTGGTTGCAGGGAACTGGATCAGAAGTGGAACAACCAAGACTCGAACCAGTGTCATATGGAATACTACTATCACAAGCAGGGACTTACCTACTATGCCACAGTGCTGGCCCCTCAAGAGTGACTGTTAATCCTTAGACTTTGATTTACTGCCTTTGATTTTTCCTTAGTTGTCAACATTTTTAAAAATATTTTACTTATTTATCTGAGAGGTAGTTTAACAGACAGGGAGAGGGAGAGACAAAGTTCTTTGGTCTGCTGGTTCACTACCCAAATGGCTACAATGACTGGAGCTGGGACAGTCTGAAACCAGGAGCCAGGACTTCTTCCTGGTCTCCCACATGGGCTCAGGGGCCCAAACACTTGAGCCATCTTCCAGTGCTTTCCCAGGCTTTAAGCAGAGAGCTGCATCAGAAGAAGAGCAGCCAGGACATGAACCAGCACCCACATGGGATGCTGGCACCGCAGGCAGAGACGTAGCCTATTATTCCACAGCGCTGGCCCCAGTTGTCAACGTGTTTTTTAAAAAGGATTTATTTATTCACCTCAAAGACAGAGCCAGAGTGGGGATGGGGAGAGAGAAAGAAAATCCTTCACATGCTGCTCATTTCCCAAATGGCGGCAATGACCAGCTCTGAGTCACCCTGAAGCCCCTAGTCTGAAATTCCATTTTGGTTTCCCAAGTTGGCGGCAGGTGCCCAAGTGCTTGGACCAACTTTTCTGCCCTTCCAGGCATGCCAGCAGGGAGCTGCATTATACGCAGAGCAACAGGGCTTGACTCAGTGTTTTATGTGGGACACTGTCATTGCAGGCAGTAGTCTATCCTGCTGTGCCACAACACTGGCTCCCAGTTGTCAACACTTCACTAAACTAAAGTATTTGTTGTAAATGACACGAAATGGATCTTCAGTTGTGAATATAACATTAGTTGTTTTGCATTCTGTCATTTTACTTTTTGGCTTCATATACCTTTAAAAGGATCCTTTTTCTTCTTTCAGGCATGCATATTACAAAAAAATCACATAGATAAGAGTATCAACTCAGGGTTTCCCATGGCACTTAGTTAACACAAAAGTTTTTGGAAATCAAGGCCTGTTTAAAAGCAAAATATATGTATTTATATACATATAAAATTTATATGTATTTAAAGATAATTGAAAATGAATCTTGATGTGAATGGAATGGGAGAGGGAGTGGGAGATGGGAGGGTTGCAGGTGGGAGGGGAGGGGGGGAAGTTATGGGTAGGAAGGGTGTGGGGAAGCAAAATATGTGTACCATTATTTTAATTTTGAGATGAAAAGTTAGGACAAGAAACAGCTGATTCTTGATCATTTAGTAACTACTTGATATGGTACGGAAAATATATAGATCCCTTTTCAGAAATATTTGTTATCTGTTCTTGGAAAATTATTATTGTATTTTTCGGTTTTATTTAAATTTGAAAATTATTATGCATCATTTCTTCTTGTGTACTAATAACAATGAATTAGAGACAATAGCCCACTTGAAATCTCATTTAATAAAGTTTTTAATCTTATAAATAATTCAAAAAATCATTCTGATTTATGAGTCATATTTATATTATGACATTATTGAGAAATTACAGTTTATGAATTAGAGCACATTACCGGGAAAGTTTGGTGTCCTTTCTAGGACTACTTCTTTGACCTTTATATCTCTTTGCAAGATTTTAGATTTTCATTTTATCACACTATTCATATTTTATTCTCTTTTAAACTGCCTTACATTAAAAAAATCACTTTCCTCAGATTGGATATTAGTAGTTTCATATAAGACAAGAACAATTTGATGAGATACCCAATCTTATTTTTGCAAGGTTAGAAAAAAAGGCAAATGTTTTAAAATTTTGTCTGAACTTATTTTAATTATCTCATTTCTAGTGTGACCCAATCAAGGCTCTTTTATGCTATTAAAACCAAAATTCCAATTATTAATGGTTGATCAGAAAATATAATTATTAATTTCTGTTGTTTAGGTTTTCACAGTCAATTATGCATCTATCATCCTTCATATTTCTACCTAGTGATTTTTATTCATTAGTGTACTCTAAAAGAAAACATATAGAGGCAATATACACAATAGCCACAACCTTATGGAAAGAAAAAATAAGCAGAATATCTTTGCATCACAGTTATTCAAGTAAAAGGGGAAGTATAATGACAATTTGATTCAAAAGTAATGGACTTGAAGCTGAAAAAAACACTTTGTAATAGCTTCATGATACTGGATAGTTATCAGTAATTGTAATTTATTTGTAAAATAGATGTTGTAATAGTACTAGTGGCTGGGGTTATGGCATTGCAGGTTAAGCTGCCGTTTGCTACACTGGCTTCCCAAATGGACTCTGGTTTGAGTCATTTTGCTCCACTTTCCACCCAGGTCCCTGCTAACGCGCCTAGGAAAGCAACACAAGATGGTCCAAGTGCTTGGTCCCCTGCACCCACATGAGAGTCTCAGATGAACCCCTTGGCTCTTGGCTTTGGCTTGGCCTAGCTCTGGTCATTAAGGCCATTTGGGAGTGAACCAAATGATAGAAGACTCTCTCTCTCTCTCCCTCTCTCTCTCTCTCTGTCTCCCCGTCTCTTTCTCCCTGTAACTCTGCCTTTCAAATAAGTAAATATGAAAAACAGTAATATATAGGCTTTGTGGAGCAAGTGCCAGCTGTCACTACAATCAGATAAGAAGTTCCAATGAAAGGAGGACAGAAAAGAGCATAGCATACCCCACCACCAGGAGCAGAGCTGAGGGGCTGGCCAGATGTCCTAAGATGGATGTGCTTTAGGCAGAACTAGGAAGCTCACATCAGATCTAAAACAAGGAATGATACTTCTAAACAAGGCGATATGCCCAGTACTGATTCTGGGGGCTACTTTTCTCCAGGTAAGGAAACATTCTAGGCCTGAGGGGAGTTTTTATACAACCCTGCAAGCAAAGGTCTGTGTGCTGCTACTGAAGGCATTCCCAACAGTTTTCTTCTGAGGATTTAATAAATAACTGTATAAAATATTTAAAACATGTACATAAGTAGATAAATTTACTATGTTCCTGTGAGAAAAATTTATTATACACATGCCTATTTTTATATTAAGCACTTATGAAAATTTAAAATAAAATGACAGTAAAATTACTTTTGAAACTTGGAAAAATACTTAAAAGAATTATTTTACTAAAAGAAAAAGGAAATGTATCATGGGTTTCTTAACAATAAAATAAGGAGACACATTGGTTACTGTGAAAGAATGTCAGTAATGATTTAAGAGTAATATAATGGGGTCCAGCATTGTGGCATAGGATGTAAAACTCCACTTGCAATGCTGGCATCCCATATGGGCAATGGTTTCTGTCCTCCTTGCTCCAGTTATGACCCTGCTCCCTGCTAATGTACCTGGGAAACCAGTGTTAGGTGGCCCAAGTGCCTGTGCCCTACACCCACCTGGGAGACCTGGGAAGGTGGTAGCTGATGGCTCAAGTATTTGAGTACCGGCCATCTCCATGGCAGACCCAGCTGAGTTCTGGGCTCCTGGTTTTGTCCTGGCCCAGCCCTGGCTGTTAAAGGCATTTGGGGAGCGAGTTTGCAGTATTTCTGAATGTGTATGGCTCTCACTTTCTGTCACTTAGCTTTCCAAATATGTTTTTCTTTTTAATTCTATGATGATGCAATTATGAAAACCTAATATATTTTTATTATTTATCAGGACAATATGTAATTTCTGCTTATGTGAAAGATTTACTGAAAAAATAGCAAACATTAGTGAGGACAAATTGCAACAAAAATGCTCATACATCACTATCATTAAGTAAAAATCTGGACAGGAGTTTTGAAGTTTATTGTATCATCAAACACACACTTATTTTTCTAAAAGATTTTATTGATTTATTTGAGAGGTAGAGTTACAGAGAGTGACAGAGACAGAGAGAAAGTCTTCCTTCCATTGGTTCACTCCCCAAATGGCCATAATGGCTGGAGCTGTGTTGATCCAAAGCCGGGAGCCAGGTGCTTCTTCCTGGTTCCTGTGTGGGTGCAGGGGCCCAAGGACTTGGATCATCTTCCACTACTTTCCCAGGCCATAGCAGAGAGCTGGTTTGGAAGAGGAGCAGCTAGGACTAGAACCAGAGCCAGTATGGGATGCTGGTACCACAGGCGGAGGAGTAACCTAGTGCACCACGGAAGCGGCCCTATAATGGCTCTTTTTAAATAGTCTTTTATTTTTAACTTTTATTTACTAAATATATTAAAAAGTTATATAAAAAAGTACACTTTTGGATTATAGCAGCTTTTTCCCCCATAACCTCTTTCCCACCCGCAACCCTCCCATCTCCTGGTCTCTCTCCCACCCCATTTACATCAAGATTCATTTTTAATTTTTTTTGTATACAGAAGACCAATTTAATATATACTAAGTAAAGATTTCAACAGTTTGCACCCACACAGAAACACAAAGTATAAAGTACTGTTTGAGTACAGCTTAGACTGTTAACACACATAGTACAACACATTAAGGACAGAGATCCTAAATGGAGAGTAAGTGCACAGTGACTCCTGTTGTTGATTTAACAATTGACACTATAGTTTATGGTGTCAGTAATCACCCTAGGCTCTAGTCATGAGTTGCCAAGCCTATGGAAGTCTCTTGAGTTTGCTGACTCTGATCTTATTTAGACAAGATCATAGTCAAAGTGGACGTTCTCTCCTCCCTTCAGAGAAAGGTACCTCCTTCTTTGATGGCCCGTTCTTTCTGCTGGGATCTCACTCACAGATATCTTTCATCTAGGTCATTTTTTTTTTTTTTGCCAAAGTGTCTTGGCTTTCCATGTCTGAAGTACTCTCATGGGCTTTTTAGCCAGATCTGAATGCCTCAAGGGCTGATTCTGAGGCCAGAGTAAACACCCACCTATTGTAAGAACAAATAATTCCTTCCTTTGTCACTTACTCAAAATAAATGAAAGTTTATCAACATAAACACTTCCTAACATATGTTTATAGTAACTTTTTGTTAAACAGGTAAAGAATGAAACATCTACAGTTTTATAAGAAAGTGAATGGATAAACAAATTGTATTAATCCCCCTCGGCGCCCATATGCCAGCTTTGAAGAAGTTACAGAAAACGGAACTCCATCCATAATCCCAAAGAAGAATTTTGGCTATTACCTCTTGAGGGGGGAATGTTAGGTAGGAAGTCAGTTATGAACTTATGTGTGTGTGACATAAAGGCCTAAAGAGAAGACATCTATGTCCAGCATATGCTGCATCTCAAGGTCATCCCGATGGTGTTTCAGGGGCAGCCCAGTATTCACATCCTGCCCTGCCCTGCCCTGCCCCCTTCTACCTGATAACCTGCCAGGTGGAGGTCCCCACCCCTTCTGCCTGAACAAATCTTCCACAATCTCCCAGGTGCAGCCCAGTATCTGCATCTCAAATACTCTGCTCCCTTCCTCCTGTCTGATAACATTTGCATCCATAAAGTCCTTTGTTTCATACCTTCCACAGGAGGTAACATTTGCAAAACTCAGGAAGAAGCAAAACCCATCTCCTTAACACCCCCCCCCCCCCCTGTCAACCAGACTGTGCGCTCATCCCTCTGCCTGTCTGCTGAGCCGCCCACCTGGTCTGGCCAGGTGTACTCTCTCTCCACTCTCCCCCCCCCCCCCAGTCTCTCAGGCTCTGTCTGGAGAGGTGCCCATCCATCCTTACGGATGTCCCTTCCCTAATAAACCCTTCTATTTTACCTCCCTCCCAAAAAAACAAATTGTATTATATCAATGTCATGAATTATTAATGAGCAATGAAAACAAACTGTTGACAATTGAAAAGCATTAATAAACCACCAAAACATTTAGCTAAATGAAAATAAACTGCACGTAAATGAACATGGTGACAGAATGTTGATAAGTGATTGTCTAGGTCTCTAAATAGGTAGAATTAAGTGGTTAGAGCAAAAAGAAAAATTTCAGGCCATGTAACTTCATGTGTTAAATGTGATCTATGTTTACATTGGTCTGTAAATTTGTCAAAATGTATTGAGTTGTACAATTAAGATAAGTGCACTTTACTTCTGTAAGATCTTTTCCTTTTAAAAATTAAGTAGGGGGATTTCTATGATGTATTTATAAAAAGTAAGTCCAATATTAAAGATAGAATATGGGCTGATTCATTATGGTATTTTTCAATGAAATGTCCATGTGTGTTTAAATACTGGATTTTCAGTTTTACTCAAAAATTGCAAGTCTAGGAAAATAATAGAATCTTAATAATAGGTTTTTAGGCTCAGGAAGAAGAGAAATGAAAAGACAACAGAAAAGATGAAGAAAAGAGGGAAAGCTGGGAGTTAAGGATAGTGGGAGAAAATTGTACCCAGTACAGGTGAAGGATACCTGAGGGCGTCGCTCGCCTTTGAAGAGAACATCCCTTTAAGAGCTCACCACACACTGAAGTACATTATAGAAGTTGCTGGTGTCAAGAAAAACAAGGAGCAAGGAGACGTGATGAGTTTCAAAATTCCATCAAGGAGTAACAAAGAGCAGCAAATTGATTTGGAACACAAGTGAGGGGTTCAGAGAAAACACCAAAATCAAGGCAGGTGGTCACCTGAAAAAATTCACTTTCAGGGGCTGGCACTGTGGCTTAGCGGATAAAGCTGCCATGTGTAGTGCCAGTACCCCTTATGGGTGCCAGTTCAAGCCCCAGCTGCTTCTCTTCTGATCCAGCTCTCTGCCATGGCCAGGGAAAGTGGTAGAAGACCGCCCAACACCTTGGGCCATTGCGCCTGTGTGGGAGACCCAGAAGAAGCTCCAAGCTCCTGGCTTCATATAGGCTCAGTTCCATGTCATGACCATCTGGGGACTGAACCAGTGGATAGAAGATTTCTCTCTCACTCTCTCTGTATTTGCCTCACTGTATCTGACTTTGCCTCTCTGCAACTTTGCCTTAATAAATAAATAAATCTTAAAAACAATGCACATGCAGAAAGGATGGCCGTTGGATTTGCTTCAGAATTTCTGCAATATATAATGACTTGTGCCATCTTCTGCTGCTTTCTCAGGCCACAGCAGATAGCTGAATTGGAAGTGGAGCAGACAGGACTGGAACTGGCACTTATAAGGGATTCTAGCACTGCACGTGGTGGCTTTACCTGCTACGCCACAGCACCCGTAAACGTAGTTTTTAAAAAGAGAAGAGCCCATGGGGGACAGAGACTGAGTAAACAGAGTTCAACCTTATCAAAAATGAATGATGTGAACAAGATCTCTCTCTCCTTTTAGAAAATCCAAATTTATCACAACCTTTAAGATCATAAATATAGATTTACATATATTCATTTTATTTTATAAAAAGTTATTCTCAAAAGTTTTTGAGTTTGAATGTAGAATATAAAATATTAAATAGTGAAAACAATTTTTTTTTTTTACATTTTTGACAGGCAGAGTGCACAGTGAGAGAGAGAGACAGAGGAGAGAAAGGTCTTCCTTTTGCCATTGGTTCACCCTCCAATGGCCGCCGTGGCCCGCACGCTGCAGCCGGCGCACTGCGCTGATCCGAAGCCCGGAGCCAGGTGCTTCTCTTGGTCTCCCATGCAGGTGCAGGGCCCAAGCACCTGGACCATCCTCCACTGCACTCCAGGGCCACAGCAGAGAGCTGGCCTGAAAGAGGGGCAACCGGGACAGAATCCAGCGCCCTGACAGGGACTAGAACCCGGTGTGCCTGCACTGCAAGGCGGAGGATTAACCTAGTGAGCTGCGGCACCGGCTATGAAAACAATTTTTAAACTTCATTTATTTGACAAACAGATAGATACATGCATAGGAAAGAGGAGGAGAGAGAGAGAAGGGGAGAGCGAGCGAGTTCTTGTCCACTGGTTCACACCCCGAATGCCTGCAATGGCAGAGGTTCTGCTTGGCTGACTCCAAGGGTAGTGAACTCTCCCAGTTGACTGGCAGGAACCCACATACTTGAGGCATCACTTCCTACTCCCAGAGTCTGTATCAGCAGTAGATTACATTGGGATACAAAGTAACTATTTTCACTCAGGTACTGCCAGGTGAGATATGGCTGTCTTAACTGCTATACTGAAGTTCAGCTCATTATTTTGGAACCATTTTTTAAGGAGCAAAACAATTTTGATATTCCATTAAGACAATAAAGAAAACCTCTTTCTTCAATATTTGAATGTGTTTACATAATTGACTTTCCTTAATGCTCTTATTCAAAATGGTTCAAATACAATTTTAATGATTAAAATCTCTATTTTATTAAAATAGTATTAAATGAATCTGAAAAATGAGGTGAATGTTTAGCTACAAGAAAATTCTATGTGGAAATCCTGTCTCTGAAAGCTTCCTTCTCAGAACCACTTTATAATGCTTTATCAGCTGTAATATAGAAGGGCATTGCCTATTACGAAATAAAGCATGAATTATAAGTAACCATTTAAATAAAAACTGTAGGCATATAATACTCATTAGGTTAATCTTTATTGTGTGAAGAAAATATTTCAAGAATAATATTTAAAATCCATTTAATGTAAAATGATTTATCCAAATGACATAGCTTTACCATCAGAAAACATTTTTACAGTGAGATATTAATAGGCAAGATAAAAAATAAAATAAATATTTCTGAAAACCTATTCTAAGTAAGTGATTTTGTTTGCAGTTGACAGTGATAAACTGACCAATGTTATGTTACAATATCTGCTCCTTCATTTGTCTTCGTAGTAAAATGAAGAATGTCAGAGATTGAGAGGGTTGAGTTCAAAGAAAATTTAATATGACTTGCTATTTCTCTGTTCTGAACAAGATTTCACAAGATTAAATATTAAATGTACAGAACACATGCACGTTTTCTTTCCAATCAATGAAACTTATGTAATTCCTTGTTTTATTTTTTAATCATGACAAGATCATAAAATACTCATAATCTTAAGAAAAGGATTCTATGGCCCCAGAAATAAAGTCATGGATGACTTCTCTTCATTTATATCTTTGAGCTTCTTGACACTTCAATTAGAGTTATAAGTCATCAATAATCATTAAGATACATAGATAATGCCAGTCCACATATGCAATCTTATAAAACATAAAATGTACTAAAATTGTGTGTATGTTATTTGTAATTCCTTTAGGTCACTAAGAAAACTTACACTTGCATAGCATGTAAAATTCAATGAAACTAGTGAAAGTAACAGAAACTGAAAAATTTTTCATTTTTTTTGAGATAATTGTACTTCTCCATATGTAACTACCTCATTACAATGTTGAATCTAATACATGAATTTCATGGATAATCTCTTGATCTCAGTGTTGTTGGAGTATTTTTAAAATTGGTGTTATAATTCTCCATTGCTACTGCCTATGTAAAAGAAGCTTTGACAAAATAAACTTATTTTTAAAAACATAAAACTACAATAACAAAAAAATTTGTGTAATAATTTGACATTATTTTCAGGGAAATTTATGTATGGAGTCCTGTATCTAACAACAAAAGTAGTAATTTTTCTAAATACAAAATCTATGTATGTTTATGAACACATACTGTGGATAAGCAGATAACTGATTAATTTTGAAAGTTTTTTATCATTTGCAATTTGTCAAAATGGTTGTCAATTAAAAGAAAGATACTAATGTATAATCATAATAATAATTATATTCAGTAACCTCTTACTTTACCTACTTTGAGTCATATGACTTTAGTACATATGTGTGAGTATATGCAGTGAATCATGTGTAATTCCATGTGTGTGTGTGTGGAGAGAGCAAGAAAGTGAGGAAAGTCCATATCTGACCTCATGTGATGAATCACAGTGAAAAATAGAAGCAAAATATTTAATAAAGTTTCAATCAGTCAATGTGTATAAGGTGTCTGTGAAACATAAATGAATTTTGTGCTTAGGGCCGGCGCCGTGGCTCAACAGGCTAATCCTCCACCTTGCGGCGCTGGCACACTGGGTTCTAGTCCCGGTTGGGGCGCCGGATTCTGTCCCGGTTGCCCCTCTTCCAGGCCAGCTCTCTGCCGTGGCCAGGGAAGGCAGTGGAGGATGGCCCAGGTGCTTGGGCCCTGCACCCCATGGGAGACAAGGAAAAGCACCTAGCACCTGGCTCCTGCCATCGGATGAGTGCGGTGTGCCGGCAGCTGCGCTCCGGCCGCGGCAGCCATTGGAGGGTGAACCAACGGCAAAGGAAGACCTTTCTCTCCTCTGTCTCTCTCTCACTGTCCACTCTGCCTGTCAAAAAAAAAATGTGCTTAGACATATTCCTATCACAAAAATATGTCATTATGTGCACAGATATTCCAGATTAAAAAAAAATAATAAAATCCCCAAATAATATCTCTCTAAAACATTTCAGATAAAAAATAAAAGACATCATGACCTGGTTTATACAATGAATACAAAGTTGATTTCATACATGATGATAAATCTATTCCAAGAAGTCTTTGCCTGTGACTATATCTTGTAGGGTTTCTCCAATGTTCTCTAATAATTTGATGGTGTGGGATCATAGATTTAGATCTTTAATGCATGTTGAGTAGATTTTTGTATAAGGTGTAAGGTAAGGGTCTTGCTTCATGCTTCTGCACATGGAAATCCAATTTTCCCAGCACTATTTCTTGAATAGACTGTCCTTACTCCGGGGATTGGTTTTAGATCCTTGATCAAATATAAGTTGGCTGTAGATGCTTGGATTGATTTCTGGTGTTTCCATTCTGTTCCATTGGTCTATCCATCTGTTTCTGTACCAGTACCATGCTGTTTTGATAACAACTGCCCTGTAATATGTCCTGAAATCTGGTATTGTGATGACCCCAGCTTTATTTCTGTTGTACAAGATTGCTTCAGCTATTCGATGTCTCCTGTGCCTCCATATAAATTTCAACATCATTTTTTCTAGATCTGAGAAGAATGTCTATGGTATTTTGATTGGTATTGCATTGAACATATAAATTGCTTTTGGGAGAATGGACATTTTGATGATATTGATTCTTCCAATCCATAAGCATGGAAGATTTTTCCATTTTTTGGTATCCTCTTCTATTTCTTTCTTTAAGATTTTGTAATTCTCATCGTAGAGATCTTTAATGTCCTTGGTTAAGTTTATTCCAAGATATTTGATTGTTTTTGTAGCTATTGTGAATGGGATTGATCTTAGCAGTTCTTTCTCAGCCATGACATTGTCTGCATATAAAAAGACTACTGATTTTTTTGAAAATTTTATTTAAGTTACAAAAGTTTCATGTATTTCATATGCACAAATTTAGGAACATAGTGGCAGTTCCCCCCACCCGCAACCCTCCCCTTTCCCACTCCCTCTCCCCTTCCATTCACATCAAGATTCATTTTCAATTCTCTTTATATACAGAAGGTCAGTTTAGTATATATTAAGTAAAGATTTCAACAGTTTGCCCTCACATATTAACACAAAGTGAAAAATACTGTTGTAGTACTAGTTATAGCATTAAATCACAATGTACAGCACATTAAGGACAGAGATCCTACATGATATATATATATATATATATATATATATATATATTAAATTGATTAATTTTCTATGCAATTTCCAATTTAACACCAAGTTTTTTCTTCATGTTCAATTATTTTTATATACAGAAGATCGATTCAGTATATACTATGTAAAGATTTCATCAGTTTGCACCCACACAGAAACACAAGGTGTAAAAATACTGTTTCAGTACTAGATATAGCATTACTTCACATTGGACAACACATTAAGGGCAGATCCCTCATGAGACGTAAGTACACAGTGACTTCCTATTGTTGATTTAACAATTTGACACTCTTGTTTATGGCTTCAGTAATCTCCCTAGGCTCTAGTCTTGAGTTTCCGAGGCTATGAAAGCAGTTAGGGTTCGCCGACTTTGATCTTATTCCGACAGGGTCATAGTCAAAGTAGAAGTTCTCTCCTCCCTTCAGAGAAAGGTACCTCCTTCTTTGATGGCCCCGTTCTTTCTACTGGGATCTCACTCACAGAGATCTTTCTTTTAGGTCTTCTTTTTTTTGTTTTTCAGAGTTTCTTAGCTTTCCATGTCTAAAATATTCTCATGGGCTCTTGAGCCAGATCTGAATGCCTGAAGGGGTGATTCTGAGGCCAGAGTGCTGTTTAGGACATCTGCCATTCTATGAGTCTGCTGTGTCTCCCGCTTCCCATGCTGGATCATTCTCTCCCTTTTTGATTCTATCAGTTAGTATTAGCAGACAGTAGTCTTGTTTATGTGATCCCTTTGACTCTTAGACCTATCAGTGTGATCAATTGTGAACTGAAATTGATCACTTGAACTAGTGAGATGGCCTTGGTACATGCCACCTTGATGGGATTGTATTGAAATCCCCTGGCACGATTCTAACTCCATCATTTGGGGCAGATCCGATTGAGCATGTCCCAAATTGTATATCTCCTCCCTCTATTAAGCTTTCTAGTCCTGCGGTTTTCATGGTTGGGAGGGTCTTTATTACTGATTCAGTTTCCATCTTGTTTTCGGTCTGTTTAGGTTTTGTATGTCTTCATGACTCAACTTTGGTAGATTTTATATGTATAGGAACCTATATTGTTCTTCTAGGTTTTTCCAAATTTGTTGGCATACAACTCTTTGTAGTAATTTCTAATGATTCTTTTTATTTCTATGGTATCAGTTGTTACATTTCCTTTTTCACCTCTGTTTTATTGATTTAGACCTTCTCTCTATTTTTTTGTTAGTCATACAAATGCTGTACAAATTTTGTTTATTTAAACAAAACCATTTTTCATTTCACTGATTTTTTTGCTTTTTTTGTTTTGATTTTCTTTATTTTTTCTCTAATTATAATTATGGTTCCTCTTACTAATTTGGGGCTTGGTTTGTTATTATTTTTCTATGTCCTTGAGATGTACTGGTAGCTCATTTATTTGGTATCTTTCCAATTGCTTTATGTAGGTATTGATTACTATAAATTTCCTGCTTATTTCCCCCAAAATATTTTATTTAAGGTATATAAACTTCATGCAGTTCATAAATAAAACTTTAGGGCTGGTGCCATGGCTCACTTGGCTAATCTTCCGCCTGTGGCACTGGCACCCTGGGTTCTAGTCCCAGTTGGGGTACTGGATTCTGTCCAGGTTACTCCTCTTCTAGTTCAGCTCTTTGCTGTGGCCCAGGAAGGTAGTGGAGGATGGTACAAGTTTTTGGGCTCTTGCACCCTCATGGGAGACCAGGAAGAAGCACCTGGATCCTGGCTTTGGATTGGTGCAGCTCTGGCTGTAGTGGCCATTTGGGGGGTGAACCAATGGAAAAGGAAGACCTTTCTCTCTGTCTCTGTCTCTGTCTCTGTCTCTCTGTCTCTCTGTCTCTCTAACTCTGCCTGTAAAAATAAATAAATAAAATTTTAAAAATAAATAAATAAATACAACTTTAGGAGTATGGTAATTCTTCCCACCATACCCATCCTCCCACCCCCACTCCTTACCTTCTTCTGCTCCCTCTCCTATTCTCATTCTTATTATTTACTAAGATCTATTTTCAATTAATTTTGTATAATTAATATTAACTCTATACTAAGCAAAGAGTTTAACACATGGTATATATATAAAAAAAACCTGTTTCTCAACAGTCAAGACAAGGGCTGTTCAAAGTAATTGCTTAAGAAAATATCAATTTCACTTCTATAGATTACATTTTAGGTACTCTACTAGTTAGCACAGATCAGAGAAAACATATGGTATTTTTGCTTTTGGGAATGGCTTATTTCACTAGGTATAATGTTTTCCAGTTTTATCCTTTTTGTTGCAAACAACAGGATTTCTTTCTTTTTTTTTTTTTTTTTTTTTTGGTCACTGTGTAGTTTTCCATGGTGTACATATCCCATAATTTCTTTATCCAGTCTTCAGTTGATTGACAATATGGGTTGATTTCACTTCTTAGCTATTGTGAATTGTTCTGTAATAAACCTGTGATACAAATAATTCTTTCATACGCTGATTTTATTTCTGTTGGGTAAATTCCCAGAAGTGGGATGGCCGGTCCTATAGCAGGTTTATATGCAGATTTTTGAGATATCTCCATACTGTCTCCCACAGTGGCTGTACCAGTTTATATTCCCACCGACAGTGCTTTAGGGTAACTTTTTCCCCACATCTTTATCAGCATTTGTTTTATGTTGATTTTTGTATGAAAACCATTCAAATGAGGCTGAAGTGAATCATCATTGTGGTTTTGATTTTCATTTCTTTGACTGCCAATGATTCCTAGATTTTTTTCATGTTTCTGTTGGCCATTTAGATTTTTCTCTTTTGAAAAATGCCTGTTTCAGTCCTTAGCCCATTTCTTTACTGGGTTGTTTGTTTTGGTGGTGTTGAGTTTCTTGAGCCCTTTATATATTCTGGATATTAGTCTTTTTTTAGTTGCATAGTCTGCAAATAATTTCACCTATTCTGGCAGTTGCCTGTTCACTTTGCTGAGTGTTTCTTTGGCAGTTCAGTAGCTTCTCATTTTGATGTAATTCTGTTTGTTAATTTTGGCTTTGATTGTCTGTGCTTCTGGTGTCTTTGTCAAGAAGTTTTTGCCAATGCCAATATTTTGCAATTTCCCCAATGGTCTCTAATGATTTGATGATATTGGGTCATAGATTTAATTCTCTGATCCATTTTGAGGGCATTTTTGTGTAAAGTGTAAAGTGTTAGGGGTCTTGCTTCATACTTCATGTAGAGATCCAGTTTTCCCCGCACCATTTGTTGAAGAGACTGCCCATGCTCCAGGGATTGATTATAGCTCTTGTTTTCAAAGTTGTAGAAGCACGGATTGACATCTGGAGTTTCTATTCTGTTACGTTTGTCTACAAGTCTGTTTTTGTACCAGTACCAGGCTGTTTTGATTATAACTGCGATGTAGTATGTCTTGAAATCTGGTAATGTGATGCCTCCAGCTTTATTTTTGTTTTATAAAATTGATTTAGCTATTTGGAGTCTCCTGTGTTTCCGTATGAATTACAACATCATTTTTTCTATATTCAGAATAATGTTATTAGTATTTTGATTGGTATCATATTGAATCTGTAGATTTCTTTCTGTAGTATGAACATTTTGATGATGTTGATTCTTCAAGTCCATGAACATCAAGACTTTTCCATTTTTTGTGTGTCTTCTATTTCTTACTTTAATATTTTGTAATTTTCATCATAAATATCTTTGATGTCTTTGGTGAAATTTATTTCTAGGGATTCTATTATTTTTTGTAGCTATTGTGAATGGGATTGATCTTAGAAGTTATTCTCATCTGCAACATTTTCTGTGTATACAAAGGCTATTGATTTTTCTGTGTTCATTTTATATACTGCTACTTTGCCAAACTCTTTTATGTTCCAATAGTCTCTTGGTGGATACTATCGGAACCCCTATTTGTAGAATCCCATCATCTGTTATTGGGATAGTTTGACTTTTCCTTCCAATTTGTATCCTTTGATTTCTTTTTCTTGCATAATGGCTCTGGCTTAAAGTTCCAGGACTATATTGAATAGTAATGGTGGTAATATTTGCATCCTTTCATTGTCCTAATGGGAATGCTTCCAACTTTTGCTTCTACTAATTTGTTGTTTGGTTCATTATTGTTTTTTCTAAGTCCTTTTGATGCATTCATAGCTCATTTATTTGAAGCCTTACCAAATTTCATGTAGTTGCCAATTGCTGCAAACTTCCCTCTTAACACTGCTTTGATGTATCCCATTGCTTTTAATATGAAGTATGGTCATCCTCATGTGTTTCCAGAAAGTTTTTCATTGCTATTTTGATTTCCTTTATGACACACTGTTCATTCAAGACTGTGTTGTTCAGTCTCACTGTGCATAGGATCTAGAGTTTCCTGAGTTGTTGATTTCCAGCTTTACTCCATTGTGATCAAAGATGATGTATGCTATGCTTTTGATTTTTTTTTTAACTTGCTGAGACATGCTATATGGCCTAGTGTATGTTCTATGATAGAGAAAATTCCATGGATTAGTTTGAAGAATGTATATTCTGCCACTGTGGGGTAAAAAGTTATGTAGATGACCATTAGGTCCATTTGGACCATAATGTTGATTAACTCTGTTGTTTCCTTCCTTGCTGATTTTCTCTGGTTGATCTGTCCATTGCTGAAAGTTGTGTATTGAAGTCCCTCATTACTGTTGTATTGAGTCTATGTGTCCCTTTAAATCCACTAACATTTCTTTTAAATAGCCAGGCACCCTGTAATTGGGTGTGTATACATTTGTTATAGTCATGTCTTCCCGTTGAATTAATCCCTTAATCATTCCATAATGCCCTTCTACATCCCTCTTTTTTTTTTTTTTAGACAGGCAGAGTGGACAGTGAGAGAGAGAGACAAAGAGAACGGTCTTCCTTTGCCGTTGGTTCACCCTCCAAAGGCCACCGCAGCTGGCGCGCTGTGGCCAGCGCACCGCGCTGATCCGAAGGCAGGAGCCAGGTGCTTCTCCTGGTCTCCCATGGGGTGCAGGGCCCAAGCACTTGGGCCATCCTCCGTTGCACTCCCGGGCCACAGCAGAGAGCTGGCCTGGAAGAGGGGCAACTGGGACAGAATCCGGCGCCCCAACCAGGACTAGAACCTGGTGTGCCGGCTCCGCAGGTGGAGGATTAACCTATTGAGCTGCGAAACCGGCCATCTCTTTTAAAAATGTTTATGTTAAAATCTATTTTGTCTGATGTTGGTATGGCAATGACAGCTCTTTTGTTGGCTTCTGTAAGCATGGAATAACTTTTTCCATCATTTTGCTTTCAGTGTGCATGTATCTTTGTTGATGAGATGTGTTCTTGTATGCAGCAAATAGATGGATCTTGTTTTTTATTCATTCAACCAGTCTCAGTCTTTTAACTGCAGAGTTCAGGTTTTTTACATTCAAGATGACTATTGATAAGTAACAACTTGGCCCTGACATTTTCCCACATTTATTCCTATTGTTTATTTTGGATTACTTCTGTACTTGTACTGGTGGATTTGCTGCCTTTACATTCTTGCATAATGATGGCTATATTTCTGTGTTTCTGTGTGTAGCACATCCTTAACCATCTTTTGTAAGGCTGGAAATTCTTTCAATTTCTTTTTGTTATGGAAGGTCTTTATTTCACCTTCACTCATAAATGAGAGCTTTGCAGGGTACAGTTCTTTGGATTGACAGGTTTTGCTTTTTTTTTTTCTTTTTTAAAGATTTATTTATTTGACAGGTAGAGTTATTGACAGTGAGAGAGAGAGATGGAGAGAAAGGTCTTTCCATTGGCTCACTCCCCAAATGGTCGCTGTGGCCGTAGCTATGCCAATCTGAAGCCAGGAGCCAGGTGCCTCCTCCCAGTCTCCCATTGGATTCAGGGGCCCAAGTACTTGGGCCATTTTGCACTGATTTCCCAGGCCACAGCAGAGAGTTGGACTGGAAGAGGAGCAACCAGGACCACTACCCGGTGCTCATATGGAATGCTGGAGCCACAGGTGGGGAATTAACCTAGTGCACCATGGTGCCAGCCCTGACAGATTTTGTTTTTAAGACTAGGACTATGTCTCACCATTCCATACTAGCCTGTAGGGCTTGACTCACAGCTGAGTCAAACTGGACACCTCTGAAAGCGATCCAGCATTTTTCTGGTGCACATTTAGAATGTTTTGCTGTGGCAAGTTTGACTAATGTCTCTTGGTGAAGATCTTTTCTGGTCAGTCTATTAAGAGTTCTAAGGCTTCCTCTACTTAGATGTCCCTTTCTTTCTCCATATTTTTTGGGGAAGTTTTCTGTAATTATTTCACTAAATAGGCTTTTTGGCCAATTCTCTCTCTCTGCATCTTTAGGTACTCCTACAATCCATATGTTGGGTTATTTGATAGTATCCCATAAATCTCCAAATCTCCAACAGAGTTTTTAAGTTTTTTATTTTCTTCTTCTTCTTCTTTTTTTTTTTTTGGTCCGACTGTAAGTTTTTCGAAGATTTGTGTTCTAGTTCAGATATTCTTTCTCCTGCCTCATTAAGTCTGCTGTTAAGGCTTTCCACTGCATTTTCAATTTGATCTATTACATTCTTAATTTCTAATATTTCATGTTGAATTCTTTTTAAAATATCAATTTCATGGGAAAAATTTTCATTGATGTCATGTATGGTTTTCTTTAGTTCATGGGTTATTTATGTTTGCTTTTGAGTTCTCCTATGACTAATCCTAAAATGGCACCCACTCTGTCTCATCTGGGGCACTGGTGCTATTGTGGGAAAGGTTGTGCAATATAAACATGCCCCCTGTAATCTCCACTGGGTCCGTGGGCACCCACTAGCAGCCACAAGCCCCCAGGGCTCCAGTCTGGATCAATGCCATGCTCTCTTTCCAGCTATATCACCATGGGTTGCTGCAGTCAGTCCTGCCTCACCTCTATCTCCAAACTCCCACCCATCCCAGTTTTCAACTGCTGCTCATGTTAGGTCTGCACATCCACACTCTCCACACAAGACCACAGCATTCCCCTTCCCCTGATTTTCCCCAGAAAGTACATTTCCTTCACACTTTTTTTACTATTTATCCTTAGCCTAGTGCAGTATGCTATTTCCTAATCTATCATTTTGGAATCTCTCAAGGCTAATGATTTTTGTGTGTTGATTTTATAGCCTGTAAGTTTACCAAACTCTGTTAAGAGTTCCACAGTCTCTTAGTGGAATATTTTTTTATTTCCTTGTATGTAGAATAATTTTTGTGATAGTTTTATATCCTGAAACTTTACCAAACTCTTTCATGAGTTACAATAGCTTTTCAGTTGAATCTTTGGATCCCCTACATAGAGAATCATGCCATCTGCAAACAGAGATAATTTGACTTTCTCCTTTCCAATATGTATGCTTTTGAGTTCTTTTTTCTTGTATATTGGCTCTGGTTAAAATGTCCAGAACTGTAGTGAACAGCAATTTTGCGAGTGGGCATCATTGTCTGGATCTTAGAGTGAATGTTTCCAGCTATTCCCCATTCAATAGGATGCTGGCTGTGAGTTTGTCAAAAATTGCTTTGATTGTGTTGAAGAATTTTCCTTACATACTCAATTTGCTTAAAGTTTTTATCTTGAAAGGATGTTATATTTAACAAATTTTTTCTCTTCATCTTTTTAGATAATATTCTGGTTTTTATTCTTCAATTTGTTAATGTGATGTATCAAATTTATTGATTTGAATAAGTTGAACCATCCCTGAACACCAGAGATAAATCCCACTTGGTCTGGGTGAATGGCCTTTCTGAAGTGTTGCTGAAATCAGTTGACTAGCACGTTGAGGATTTTTGCATCTATGTTCAACAGGGATACTGGTTTATACTTCTCTTTCTTTGTGGTAAGTTCTTTTGGTTTGGGAATTGAGGTGATTCTGACCTCATAGACAAAGTTTGGGATGATTCCTTTTCAATTGTTTGGGCTAGTTAGAATAGTTAGACATAGTTCTTCTTTAAAAGTTTGGTAGAATTCAGTAGTAAAGTCATACAGTCCTGGGCTTTATTGTTGAGCAGGATTTCATAACTAATTAATCTCAGCCTTGGTTGTCAGTATATTTAGGTCTTCTATATCTTCATGACTCATTTATGGTGGATTGTGTATATCCAGAAATCTATTTTTTTTTTATTTTTCAATCAGTGGCTATATAGCTCTTTGTAGTAGCTCCTAATGATTCATCTTATTTATGCTGTATCCATTGTAACATCTTACTTTTCATTTCTGATTTCATTAATTTGAGTCTTCTTTTTTTTCTTTTTTGCTTTCTAAGTTGGTCAAATGGTGTATCAGTGTAACACACCATTAAAATTACGTAGAAAAAAATGAGGATCACATCAATGGAGTAGGAAAATTAAGTCATCATAAATAAATAATTGAATTTCCCTGCACAATTAGAAAAAGGAATATAATTTACTTGGTTTAAATAAAAAAGAATCAATGAAACAAAACAAACACAATAGTAAAAATAGTAATAGCTAACAATATACAAATAATGAAATTCTGAATGCAACCCTTCCCCTACCTCATGTTTAGGGACTTGAAATGAATATACACACTTGAGATTACTTTTGTGCACCCTACTAGGAGTTCTAGACAGTGCAATAAGATAAAAACAAAAATAAGGTAAAAAATGAAAATCATCCATATATATAGATGATATAACAAACTACATAGAAAATTCAAAAGAATCTACAAAAGAAATTACTTTGTGAGTCTAGAAAATTGCAGGATATAATGTCAATACAACAAAAAACCTCAATTATATTTCTACATGCTAGCAATATATTATTAGATACCACAATTTAAAAGATGATCTTTAACATAGCTCCAAAAATGAGAGAAGGGGAGGGAGGAGGAAAAGGAGAGAGAGATTGAACTTTTTTATTACACAGATGGTGGCACTGTGATTTCCTCCATCCCTATAAAACATCAGTGATTGGAATACTCAGTAAGTTAACTGAAAATAAAATCATTATATGATAAATCACTTTTGTATTTCTTATATGCCGATGTGACAACTTGAAAATCAAAGAACAGAAAAGAAAGTTTGCAAATTTGAATTTGGCTCTTCACTCATTTCCTTTATATTGACAGCTCTATATTGTGGTATAGATGAAAACTTTCTGAAACTTCTATCAAGATGGTGAAAATTACACATTGCTGGATTGATATGCAAATTAAATAAGAAAACATATTGGGGGTATATCAAGAAGTTCATGGAAAATGTGTAGTATTAAAATTATTAGAGAATTCTAAATTTTTTTGCATCAAATAAACTTATCTTGCAATTCCATTTCCCCACAAATTTTTAGAACTCCCCTCATGCAAATATATCTGCTTAGAATGTGGCAATCAGTGGAAGCAAATAATATAACAACCAAATAGAACAGGTAAGCAAGCATGAAGCCTTGGTTTGGCACAAATACCAATTAGAAAGAATTTCAAAAACATTCCCAGTAAGTTACTTGATTTGAAATGGCAGGGAAAAATGGGATTTGAAGGACAGTTTCCACATAAGCTTTCATAACGTGATCTCATTGTATAATGCAGAAATTTGTCTTTCTGCTTTTATTCTTGCTGTTAATTCATGTTGTCTCCTACAAAGGCTTTCTGAGAACCCTATTTAATCTGGTTTCTATATTTAGGCAATTTATAATTTTTTCATCTATAATTATATAAGTCTATATATTACTAGTTACATTGTTTTTGTCATTGGTATAAAACATAAACAACATCTTAATTCCAGCATTAGGAATGCCTAATATGGAAGAGAGGTGTCTGTAGCATTAATTTTATTGTTGAAGTCCATTCATCTCTAGTTTTCTACCAGTTACCTCTACACTGAGCAATCCTGATGATACAAGCAGGAAAAAGATGAATGAATCCCAATTTTCAATAATATTTAAGAGGCAGATATTTGGTATGACAATTAAAACATCTCTTGGGTCATCTGCATACTATATTTAATGCCTAGATTTGACTCTGGCTCCACTTCCAAATCCATCTTCATGATAATGCACATCCTGGGGTGAGTAGGTATTGGCTGAAGTAGTTGCATTCCTTTAATACCTGTGGGAGACCTGTGTGGAATTCCTGGCTTGTGCATCAGCCTGGGCTAGTCCAAGCTTTCATGGACATATGTGAAGTAAACCAGTAGATGGCAGATATCTCTCTGTCTCTCTGCCACTGAAATACATAACAACTAATACATTTTTAAAATTATAAATTAAAAGTAATATTTAATACACAAAAGAATAAAATGGTTAAATATGTTCATTCACAAAATGTATATTTCTGGTAAAAACTGAGTTCACTGTGAATTTAACCTTATTTAATGAATGCTCTCTGACCTAAATTTATCAAATTTCTTTTTATAGAATCTAAACTTTAATATTTAAATATTTTCATTTTCTCTTAATAATGTGCTTTTCACTATAAAAAAGAAAATAAAGAAAACTACAGTGGATAACTCAATTCTTCCCAATAATGTAATTTCTTTTTTAAAATATTCTGTTGATTAAACTACAAGTGGTTTAATCAGTAAATTGATTCAGCCAAGTGGCTTCCCGGGCAAAATATATCAAATTAATTATTTTCTGTGAATGAACTACTTTTGGTCTTGTCTTTAAGGGGTTAAAGGTTAGTGATGATATTTATTAATAGGAACATTCTTTTGGGTTCTGGGGCTCACATTCTTTGGCAGGAGCTCTCCAGACAAGGACTTCATCTTCCTTTATGCTTAACACCCTAGATGAATCTGTCTGTCATCTCTATTAATTTAAACAGGCAACATTGAGGATTCTTAACAATACCTCTGACCCTTGAGAAACAGGATATATAGCAGCCCATTAATTAGTTGCTGGAAGTGAAGGGATATGGCACATAGAATATCACGCCTCTCTGCTCCATTGCACAGCACACCCATGCTACGTTGTCCATTTATATTTCTGATGACTACCAAAGAGCCAATACCCTTGAGAAACATCATAAGTTAGTAAGTTTGATTGATGTACATTAGGCAGTCAATGACTTGCTCTGTCTGGAGTATTTTCCTTTTTGCATGAAGGAAGGATGGTCAAAATATGTATCAGACCTCAAATCAAATTAAAGCCCAGAAGAGTTCATTGCCATGCTGCTTTTTGTTTCATACATAAATTTACATAAAATTGAGTTACTTAAGATTTCATATCTGTTTCAATTTTCCTCTATTCTAGACATTCTCAAGTGAAAAGCAGTTTCATAGAATGCTGTGCTAATTGTTTCAAGACTAACACAATCAACTCAGCTACTTTCTAATTTAAGTTCAGGAAGCACTATTCATTGTGGATATTTTCTCTAGTTATAAATTTATAAATTATACACATTCATAGTCACTAAAAGAAATAGGAACAAAGAGTGGTATCAAGAAGCAGCAAAATGACAACTGGAAGACCTGACCTTTTCTTTAATATTTGTAGTGATAATTTGACCTTCAGTGAAAGGACTTTCTCTTCCATAGAATCCTTCCTTAAGGTTAACATTTCCGAAACAGTGAGTTTCTTAAAAAGAAGTATATTTTGTCATTCCTTCTTATCACATAATTAAGCTCTAAGACTATTTGTCATTTCAGTACTTAACTAAATTAGGAATAATCCATTTATTAAAAACACAAAAGGATTGACAGTAGCTTTCTACAGCACATCTAAGAAAGTCATTGTAATTCAATTTAATGGCCCACATAATGAAAATTAAGAGATATGTCAGTTTTAGGGGAAAAATGAATGCCACTTTTAAAATACAATACTTATGTATTACTAATTATATAATTCATGTACAAAGGTAGGTATTTGGGTGCCTGTGTTCCACATCAGACTACCAGGATTAGATACTCAGCTCCAGCTCCTCATTCTGCTATTGCAGACCCTGGGGGACAGTGATGATGGCTCCAGTAATTTGGTCCCTACTGTCTATATGGGAGATTGGGATTGAGTTCCTGGCTCCTGGCTTTGACCAGACAGTCCTGACCATTGTGTGCATTAGGGAAGCAAACCAATGTCAGGGATCTCTCTCTCTTTGCCTTTCTCTCTGTCAAGTAAATACTTTAAAAATAACTTTTAAATTAAATAGATACACAGTTAATTATAGATTTTTGCACTAATTATTTCATACCATACTACTACTCTTGGGATATTCACATTTGGTGGATGTTTAAACAAATCCCTTTTGGGGCTGTTGTATAAGAAATTCAATATTTTTATCTATGGTCCGTTTTCTGGTTTTCTTCTTTTTTCTATATAGTAATTTAATCAATATCTAGTTTTTGTTGTGGATTAGGATCTATTATTTAAAATTTCAGATAGACTATCAATTACTGCTGTGTTTTTCTCTTATGATAATTCTTTACTTCATCAATGCATAGAAGTACTCCGTTTTCCCTTAGTACTGTAATGCAATTCTTTCCTACAGACACATTAGCCAGATATTTTCTTTTCCCTATAACAATAATACATTCTGAATCATTCCTTCTAATGTTTAGAGATTCCTTAACATTGGCTTTTGACTACATGGATACATGTCTTTTCTGTTGAAAGACAACCTAAGGGAACAAATGTACTCTTTTTATTATTATTCAAAAAGGTTAGTCTTATGCACAGCCAGCTCATTATGTGTTTCATTCCATGCTGTCCTTCAGTTGAACTGAATAAAAGATGTTAAGGAAGATGAATCTTAAGCAGCAGAATAAGTTATCTCTTCACGGAAATGGAATTCAGCTCACACTTCACTATAAACTCTAGAAGACAGTACAGCATCCAAATTTCAATCTATTGGAAATAATATCCTCAAATATGTTATGAATAGAAAGGATTTATTATGTGTTATAATACCGTTAGCAACTTTTGCTTTGATGGGTAATACAAGTATTCCACCTAATGGGGAATGGGGTGGGATGCAAAGCAAGATAAAGCCAAACAAAATAAACAAATCACAGAAAGAAGACAGGAGCCAGGAGATTCATCCAGGTCTCCCACATAGCAGCAGGGACCCAAGCATTTGAGCCATCTCCTGATACTTTCCTGGTTACATCACCAAAGAACTGGACAAGAAGCAGAGCAGCCAGGTCTCACATTGGTTTTCATATGGTATGCCAGTGGGCAAGTGGCTGTGCAACCCACTGCACAGCAATAGCAGCCCCAAGTTATGACTCTTGAATATTTGTGCTTCTTTTGTTTATGGTGTCTGTATCCTCAAACATGTGTTATTTCCTCCTAAACTTTTACACCCTCTGAATCCAGTATTATGTTAAATTTGCTTAAGATGGTGTCTTAAGATGGGACTTAAGATGGTGTCTAGCTCCTTACAGGTGGATTGAAAAAATGGAGTAATGATTTAAGAAAGATGTGGGTAAGGAGGTAGGAAAGAAAACAGGGCTGGAAAAACAAGGAGCACAATTACTTTCCTACTTCATAAATTTACTGTGGAGATAAAAATAATAGAAGTAATTCAGATAATTGTAAAAACATTATAGTAAATATTATTCTTTGCTATGTGGCAGACATTATTTAATATCATGTGTTACCTATTTAAGTCTTACGACACATTACGATGTGTGTTAGGGTGAAAGACAATTGATCAAGAGGAAAAAAAGAAGTAACTTCCTAAAGTCATAAAACTAGGAAGTATCAGAGATAAGTCTTCAACCTTTCTGCCTAGTTAAGAATTTGTTATTTTTACTATCTCTCCTAAACATGATTGTTATCATTTGATTTAAACCTGAGAAAATTACAAGCTGAAATTGTTAGAAATGAAACCAAGTCATTAAAGGGAACTCATCAAATTTATTTCTAGTTTCCTTTCAGGTGTTCTATGTTTTCAGAAGAAACAAAATTAGAAAGCAAATTGAGTGGGCTGACAATGGGGAGTAGTGGGTGAAGTTTCAGCCTCAAATGCTGACATTCCATATGGGCATTGGTTCATGTCCTGGTTACTCCACTTCCAAGGCAGCACCCTGCTAATGGCCTTGGAAAAGCAGCATATGCCTCAAGTGTTTGGGTCTCTGCTATCCACGAAGCAGACATGGATAAAGCTCCTGGCTCCTGGCTTTGGCCTGGCTATTGTAGCTGTCTATGAAATTAATCTATGGATAGAAGATTCTCTCTCTCTCTCTCCCCCTCCCTTCCTCCCTCCCTCTTATTCTCTCCCTCTCTCTCTTTCAAATAAATAAATAAATAAATAAATAAATAAGGCAAATAGGAACAACAAAAGTTATAAATAAAAAAGGCAGGAGGGAAAAAAATAAGGAGGGAAGGAAGGATATAAAGGAAAAAAGTGACTCCTGAACCCAGCTTCATAATCTGTCTGTAGTTTACATATTTATCTTCATCAGTTGTCCCAGATGCTAAATTTGCATCATGGAGTTTCTGATTTTCTAGGTCCAGCATCAATTAATATTGTTTAGATAATTATATTATTGTTTTCTAGAATATTACTCAAAAGTGTTAATTAGGTAGTAGAATTACTTTGAAGAGAACAATTTTGATTTAGCAAAGAAAAGTTCCAATATACCCTGAGGAAACTGGAAATAAACACTCAACATTAATCATGGTGCTACTAACTAATCTAAGTCATATTATTAAAATTTCTTATGTAGCCTTGTTAAAATATAAATTGAAAATCTTTTCTGAGGGCTCTAGACCCAACATGCCCCCATAGCAGTTGTGGATATGGTTACCATAGATAACAGAGCAAAATCTTAACAGCTGGGTTTTCTCCAGACACAAGGTAAAACACAACTCCAGGGTCTTATATAATTGGTTATCTATTTTATATTATATATAAAGACATCTTCTGGGTGACTCACTATTAGTTCAATGGAAATATAGATAATAACCTATACTATATCCATGCACGTAATTTAAAAAATGACACTCAATAAGATTGAACTCCCCTTTGTGCTCCTTCTCAATCTTCATTGCACTTTGTCCCCAGAGGGACTATGTTACTGAACTGAAAGCTTACTTTCCCATTTTAAAAAATTTGGAGTATTCAAGTAAACAAAAAATGCGTTTTATTACCTGAAGAAACACTGAACATTGTTTGTAAAAAAAAAATCCCACAGATTTCCATTATTAAAATTTATTTGTTCTCCCTGCTATGTTGTTACCCAGTTCCTAAGTCATTTCCATATTTATTATTTATTCTTGATTTTTAAAATTTTAAATCTAAGTCTTTATTTTAATGCTAATGTTATATTAATACAAAGAGAACAGATCAAATATAGATAATGGCTACAATTCTAAGAATATAATGATATTGTTTTAATATCACCCCCATTTATCATATATACATATATATTTTTCATTTATGTGATATATTTTTTGTCTATCTATCTCTAGAAAAGAGGAGAGAAGAGAAGGAAGGAAGAGAGAGGCAATGAGAGATTTACTATAGTAATTGATGTCTGATTAAATATGAGGCCAAGAAGTCATATTTACCACCTGACAGATGGAGAATCTAGAAAGTCAGTGCAGGCTCAAAAAAGCATTGGCATACAAGAAGAAAAGATGATTATTCTGACTCAAACAATTGCTAATTTGTCCTTCCACCACCTTTTTATTCTATTCAAGTACTCAGTCAATTGGATGAGGTTCACCCGTCTCTAGTAATTTCTTCCAGGAGCACCTTCACAGATACACCTAGAAGTTATGTTTTATTGATTGTCCAGGAATATCTTAAGCCCAAATGAGTCAGCACATAAAAGTACTCAGCACAATGATCTGTTAGATATCGTTGCTTTGTCAAATCATCAATAAAGTAAATATTCTTTGGAACTTACTTTCAGGAGGTTGAGTTCAAGATTTCAGTCAGTTTTTTTTTTTTTAATGGATTATTTTTTATGATCTTTTACCTGATTAATAGAGGACTGTGTGTTTGGAATCAATAGGTGTGATGTCTGAAATAGATGAATTGCCTCTAGCTCCAAATTTAATACATACATAGATAAAAATATATTGGCAATTATACATAAACTGATATAAATTGAATATAAAGGAAAAAGTGAACAAAGGAAGTTATCAGGGAATAAGAGGAATCTCGAAAAACATTGGTGGGCAGTTTTTAGCTTAAGTGGTATAGACAAAGACATCATGATTAACACCAGGCACAAGGAATTATTGCTGACTAAGAGACATACTACACTTCAGATCCTCATCCAAAAGTCCCAAGAAAATAGAAGAGAAAATTGATTTCCTGTTGTTTGCAAAACAGAATTACTACATGACTCTACACAGAGGTACTCGGGATGATGGTTGCATTAATAAACATCTTCGATTGTCCTGAAACACAAGTGGATTAGAAACTTAACATAATTTTCTCTGCAAATCTATGTATTTTTCCTATGGTATGTTGGTATATTGGTTTTTCTAATCACCATATCTCCCAAAAGGAAAAAAAGAAAAAAACAGGAAGAAAATCTTTCACTTAGTTCATACGATATACCTGTAAGATAATCACAAAGAAACGCTCTGAAGCAATGAGCCAAAGTCAGCTTCTTCCTTGGAGCTTTAATTTCCATAGCACTGAGCCCATTACAGTCCCTGCCTCCTGTCACTTTCTCAACAGTGTTTCTTCAATGACTTTGAACATGCCTATGATGTTTATCTTCATTTTAAGAAACACCATTGCTGTATTGTATAATTTTTCTATAGTGAACTCCATAGATTTCTAGGTGTTGTCCTTTTGGGTTCTCTGAATCTTTTTTTTTTTTGAATTTTTATTTTTTATTAAAATTTTTTTATTATAAACACTTTTATTTAGTAAATATAATTTTCCTAGGTACAGTTTATGGATTACAATGGCTTTTTCCCCTCATAACGTCCCTCCTACCCGCACCCCTCTCATCTCCCGCTTCCTCTCCCATTCCATTCACATCAAGATTCATTCTCAATTATCTTTATATACAGAAGATCGATTTAGTATATATTAAGTAAAGATTTCATCAGTTTGCATCCACACAGAACATAAAGTGTAAAATACTGTTTGACAATCTTTAACAATTGAACACTTTGTGACTGCCACTGTCAGTGGAAATGTGTTAATGTTTCTCCAGCATACACAGAAGGGAAGCTATTGTAGCATAGAATACAGTACTTTTACCTTTAATAAATCCGTCTCAATTATTCTTCAATTTACTCAGTTTTCTCAAGCAGTGTCTGAGAGTTCTCAATCTAGTGAAAAACTTCTCCCAAATTTCCTCATGCCCTACTCATTCTCATTTTTAATTTATTTTGGCACAAACCGCGTTACTTTAGAAACCATCACAGATCATCGTGTATGTGGATTCTGGCTATTTTCTTTCACACATACCTGAAAATGCACCTCATAACACTGACCACAACTCAGACTGTCTTTAGTTATTTGCATTTTCTGTCTCTGTTTCACAAACCTCTAAGCAATATGTTCCATTATAACATGTAATATAGGGGCTGGCACTGTGGCTTAGCAGATAAAGCTGCCACCTCCCGTGCCACCATCTTATATGGATGCCAGTTTAGTACCGGCTGCTCCACTTCCAATCCAACTCTTTATGGCCTGGGAAAGCAGTAGAAGACCCCAAGTCGTTGGGCCGTGCATCTGCATGGGAGATCTAAAAGAAGCTCCTGGCTCTTGACTTCAGATCGGCGCAGCTCCGGCACTTGCAGCAATTTGGGGAGTGAATCAGCAGATGGAAGACCTCTCTCTCTCTCTCTCTCTCTCTCCTTCTCTCTTTGTGTGACTCTGACTTTCAAACAAAAATTAATCTTTTTTTTTTAAAAAATCTAAATTTATTAAATAATGATGTGTAACATAATTTTATTTTTATGTTCTATAATTTTGATAAATTCTTAATACTTCACATGTGTTAAATAATCATAAAAATGCATGCTAATTGTAAAAAGTTCTAACCAGAATTTAATTACTTGTAAAGGAGAGAATTTGTACTGTTATTAACATAAAATGAATGCCTGGAAGTTAATACGTATTATATACTTACTTGTGAAATTCTGCTATTGTTTAGTTGCCCAATTATATTAGGTTAGCTGCTACTTTTTAATTCACATAATGTGTCATCAATATGTTAATGATAATGTAAGCAGGAACAGTATTCATACTCAATTAAATAAGCATCTGGGGTCATATCACATAAATACACAACTTTCCTCAACAACATATAATACATAGGTGAATCTAAACCACAGTGAACACTTTTACTTAAACAAGAAAATATAAGAAAAAAAGGCAATGCCAATACTAATATTCTAAGTCAGTTTTGGTGGGTACTTGAATTTGCTGAGAAGGATCATCTGTGCAACCTTCCTAGATATTATTAAACATCTCTTTTATGTCAACAAGCACATAAAACAGCTCACAAATGAGTTGACACTTTGCAGGTAGCAATTATTGCCTTAGGTAGGAATTTCAAATGTTTGTTTTCCTTTCACACATGAAGAAGGGGGAAAGGTCTTCCCATAAAGTAAAAACAGATAATGATGTTTACACAAAGATTATAAAGATCCACACTACTTTGAAAAACTGCCTTATTTCCTGGGTAAAGATCAAAACACTTTTCTATGAAGCACATCTAAATAGTGGCTGATCTGAAAATGAAGGGAGTTTCTACCAAACCCCTTTTTGTACAATATCTTTTCCAAATATTACTTATTCTTCCTTCCGAAAAAATTCTGGAGTGGTTCAACTAGAACAGAGCCCTGTTCTATCCCTTCCTGTAGAAAAAGAAAAAAAAAAAGAAGGGCAGACCAAACTGTTTTATGTGGCTTGCTTATGTTTCATGCATGTATAAATGACAATTTCTTCTCAATTTTCTCTGGGTCCTCAGGTGTCACAGTTGTACGCATTGGAATAAACTGACTTGTCTATAGCTAACAAACAAATTCATAGCTACAGAGAACCTTTTTGTTAATTGGAAAATAAAAACTTCCTCAGAAAAATCAAGCTATTCAATCTGGCTGACCTAGGCCGGCTGCTGGCCTAATTCGGCTTTTCCCCTGTGTTGCAGATTCTCCTCTAGGACACCAGAATTTCCTAGTTATATCTACAAGTAAATGGCAGAGAAACGAAACCCAATGCATGGATTATCTTCTAAATCCTAGGGTTAGCACTGCTATTTTTACTTCTGCTTTACTGTCTGGACCAAGTAACATAGAGCCAAGGGCTGAAATAGGTCTGCACATGGTAGAGGTATACTGCTTTACACTAGACCAAAAATGTAATACAGACCAGAGAAGCATCAAAAAGATCAATTGCATCAGTGTTTTTACCACAACTTTATTTATTTATTTATTTATTTATTTGACAGGTTGAGTTAGACAGTGAGAGAGAGAGAGAGAGAGACAGAGAGAAAGGTCTTTCTTCCATTGGTTCATTCCCCAGATGGCCCCCATGGCCAGAACTACACTGGTCTAAAGCCAGGAGACAGGTGCTTCCTCCGGGTCTCCCATGTGGGTGCAGAGACCCAAGCCATCCTCCTCTGCCCTTCTGGGCCACAGCAGAGAGCTGGACTGGAAGAGGAGCAACTGGAACTAGAACCGGCACCCCTATGCCTCAGGTGGAGCATTCACCAAGTGAGCCACGGTGCCGGCCCGACCACAACTTCTGAAACTCTTTCTAGTATGTTTTGTTATTTTATATTAACATTGGTTCGATTAGAGAGAACATGATGTAGTATTTAGGTCTTTACTGTCAGGTTATAACATTGACTATTAGATAAGTAATATCTACATTAGGAATGTAATAGATTATGTTAGACATATTTTTCCTAAATTTTCAATTACTCTAAACATTGCTGGTTGTAAATCTTGTTTTGGAGCTATATGGATAGATGGTTTGAAAAACATACTAATATAATTTTTATTAGTGCAAGGGAGTTTCAGATAAAAGATTAAATCCAAACATTTTCAACAACAATATAAGGACTTAATCTTCAATATGCAACTCTTTGACTATAATGGACTTTAAAAGTATGTTATCTCAGGAATTATGTTACTGTGTGGGTTCAAACTGTTGAAATCTTTACTTAGTGTACTAAATTAATTTTCTGTATATAAAGATAATTGAAAATGAATCTTGATGAAGAATGGGATGGGAGAGGGAGTGGGAGATGGGATGGGTGGGGAGGTGGTCATGGAGGGGAAAAGCCACTCTAATCCAAAAGTTGTACTTTGGAAATTTATATTTATTAAATATAAATTAAAAAAGAAAAAAATATATAAAAAGAAAAAAGAAAAGAAAAATATGTGATATGTGATTCTAAGATGTGTACAATATCCTTATTTTTATTTACTAAACTCCAACTGATTTAATATCTCTTATTAAGCTGAAATTCAATTTGACACATATGCCAGAACTAAGGTCTTTGAATCAGAGCACATTACCTGTTCTTATATGATGTAGTCATTGATTTGGCATAAACTTTGATACAATTTTTATAAAAAGTCCTTTTAACTAAGATATTATCTCATATTTTTGAAGGTTAGAAATTATTTTTTCACAGAGCAATTATCTTTGAAATGAAATTCTGAATATTCTGTTAGGACAGAAGGCTCATTTGTGAAACTTCATAGGCAGGGAATATCACACAATTTATACACAAAGTGAGAACTGTACTACCATAGAAATGTACATAATGTAGTGCTCTTCCATAGAAAAATGCTGAAATCAACTACGGTCTCCTTCATTTTTACTAACATTTTCATCAGAGTGAAGGATAGTTATTCTTTCCTTTGATTAAGTCCAAAACTTAAGGCAGGAAATTAAATCAGTGATATCATGTATCAATGTAATACACGTTTTTTATGTATGTGTGATTGAGTCTTACATAAAAGGCATCTCATGGACAGATTAAGCTTCATAATATGTAATAAGCCAGTTAATATGTGGCTAAAGTCAACACATGACAAGCTTTCTTTATTTCAAGCTTCATGTAGCGAAAAGAGAGTGATAAAAATAATTTTCTAATAAAAATATGTGACACTATTAAGCAATTTCAATGTCTCTAAAACACTACCTGTAATCCTCATGAAAATACCACAAAGTAGGTGGTACTTCTTTATAATACTCACATACAGAAGAGGAAATTGCTGATATAAACAGATCATCACTATGAAATTTTCTTAAAAAATAGGATGCAAAATATAATAAATAAAAATTAAATCTCTATAATCTAAAATTAGCAAATTTATTATACAGTTCCAAAATATAAGTATTAGGATTCCTGCCAGGCTCATTGAATATCACTTAGTATTCCTGCCCCTACAGTCTGTAAAACACACATAAAATACAGGCATAGCACACACAAACACAAAGTCAGCTACTGTCATCAGGGCACGTTGAATACAGCTGCTGAACTCTGCCTTGCTGTTTCTTGTCTCAGTAAATTTATACATTCTGATCGCCTCATCAAGAGTACTTTTTTCTCCTTTCCATCATTGTTTTTATCCCTTTGGATCTGTGGTCACTGTGAATATCTTATTTTAGAGAGAGAGTATCCCATTATTTGGTGAGCACTGAGTTAACACATGTACAACACTTGAACACTGACTGGAGTTTGTGAATTATAAGATATGATTATCAAAATTGCTATTCATCCTCCTGATATCTAACTAAACACCCCTTTCTTCTTGAAGTCTCTTTTCCCTCCTAATAGTGTGGATTATGTCACAAATATATAATATGTCCATGGCCTCTCATAGCAAGTGCCATACAAAAAATTTCCTGAAATCCTTTGATTATACAGTCCTTAGTCATTAAGAACTTAGACTTCCTATGAATTTTTTAAAGTAGTTTGTCCCCAAAATTTCAGTTAATATTTGTCCCCTTCCTAGACGGGCCACATAGAACAATAGATCTGTCTTGGCTTCAAGGTAGAATCATGTGGGCAGTTATTTTAATGACATTGAGTACAATCCATACGTAATCTGATTTAGCTACTTTAGTTATTCTTATAGGTATAGAATGTAAAGCATAATAACAATAACAACTCCATGTGTTTCTAATGGAAAATAATGAATTAAGAAACACTCAACTGTAACAATAACACTATTCAAAACACTAAATAAGGAAAGAGAAACTCTAGTTTTTCAATAGCAATATAAATTTTCCTAAACTTATATAATCGACTCTTTAAAATATTTCACATTGCTGTGAAATCAATTTTCTACTTTGCGAATTACAAGAATATATATTATAAGATATATTTAAATATTTGAAAGTCAGAGCTACAGAGAGACAGAGAGGGGAAGAGAAACATCTTCCATCCTCTGGCTCCTTCCCAAAATGGGCACAATGGCGGGAGCTGGGCTGATCCAAATAAAGGAGCTGGGAGCTTCTTCCCTGTCTCCCATGTGAGAGGCAGGGGACCAAGCACAAGGACCATCCTCTGCTGCCCTTCCAGAGGCACCCAGCAGGGAGCTGGATCAGACATAGAGCACCCTAGACTAGAACCAGTGTCCTGGCTTTACCTGTCACGCAACTGAGCCAGCCCTGTATTTCTGTTTCTGTTTGCAACAGGGCAACAGTGAATCAAAATTGCCTCCTGTTGATAAGCTATATTTACTTCAGTATTGAATCAGTGTTACTTCTGTCCAATGTTAGTGGAAACCTCTCATTAAGAAATCATCTGAAATTCTGTAACAGGATATCTAAGAGAATGGCAGCTAAATATCTGTCCATTCATTATACAAATCATTCTTAATACATAGCATTTCAAGCTAATAAGTCTAGACCAATAAAAAACATTAGTTAAATAGCTAAGATTGGGCAAATTTTTATTTAAAACCTATACTTACTAAGAAAAGCATCTAAACATTTTATCAAAATAGCCACATTTAATGGAAGATATTCATATCTGGAACATTCACATACATCTTTTCTCTTTAAAATTGTGTCCAAATTAATGAGATTATTGTCTGAAATCACATAGGTATAATTCTCAGTTCACAACTCTCCAGAAAAACATTGTGTTGTCATTGTTAGCATTACAGATTGTGTTGTACATTTTTATTAAAACTCTCCAGGGAAAAAACAGAGACAATGAAATGTGTATGTGTGTGTGTGAACATATATTTGAAAAGAGAAACGGAGCAAATAATGAAGAGGGAGTTTATGTTAATGAATTGGCTAATGCAATTTTGGTATCTGGCAAGTCTTAAATCTGCAAGGTTGTGCAGAAGGCTGGAGAGCTATGGAAAAGTTGACATTGGAGTTCAAAAGATAGTTCTACTGCGCCAATTCCCTCTTTCTCAAAAGACATTAATGTTTCTCTGACTTCTTCAAATGATTATTGGATAAGGCATACCCACATTATAGAGATTGTGTAATTTATTTATTTAAAGTCAAACTAATGCTGTGGCGTTGCGGGGCCAGGATACCATATGGGCGCCAGTTCAAGTTCCAGCTGCTCCACTTCTGATCCTGCTCTCTGCTACAGTCTGGGAATCAGTACAAGATGGCCCAAGAACTTGGGCCCCTGCACCCACGTGGGAGACCTGGAAGAAGCTCCTGGCACCTGGCTTCAGATTGGCACAGGTAAGGCCATTGTAGCCAATTGGGGAGTGAACTAGCAGATGGAAGATTCTCTCTCTCTCTCTCTCTCTCTCTCTCTCTCTCCCTCTCCCTCTCCCTCTCCCTCTCCCTCTCCCTCTCCTTCTCTCTCTGTGTAACTCTAACTTTCAAATAAATAAATAAATGTTAAAAAAAAATCTAGTCTTATTTTGAAACAAATATCTGGGTGCCATAGCCAAGCCAAGCTGATATATAAAATAAACCCTCACAGTGCTAGAAAAGTGAGGTTTGAATTGGTTTTCTCTCTTTAAGTATGAATAAGCATTTTGTCCAATTTTGTAGACTCATCGTTTTAAAACATAAGCAATAGAGAAATCTTGGTTGGAAAATTGAGATGTTTGAATTTCATTTGAAGTTCTGAGACAATTATCAAATATCTGCAGAAAATCAAACAAAATTAACCATTGTAATTGTTACAAGCTCTTCATGAATTTAAAATAAAAAGTAAGTATAAAACACTAAGAGTACATCATGGGAAAAATGAAGTAACCAATAATATTGTTACTTTGAGTACTAGTTTATTGTCTCATTTGTAGAGAAAGTAAGGAGAAGAATTAGAAGAAAAATGAGGTGAATCTGAACTGTCTTACATTAATGCATGCCCTTATTCATTTCTCAAAATACCTTTACATCTTCTAATTTTTAAAAGGAGACCCATAATACTTGAAAATAATTTCAAAAATGTTAAAAATAAGTGAACTATAATAACAATGCTATGGAAAAAATTATAATACCCCTCATAGGGAAATAAATTAAATTTGAATGCTGTTTACAAACCTCAATCGTCTTGCAATTATATAACTCTGGTCATAAGAGAGACTGACTCATTACAACACAGCCATGTGTGAGTCTAGCTTGTCTGTGCCGTATGCCATCAAAGGGAAAAAATAACCTACTTAAGGAGATGTTGGGTAAAGAGCCCTTTAGGTTGACCTTTTGCTGTTAAGTTGATGATGTTCTCATTAGCAGGAACCCTGCTGTTTGCCCTCAATAAAAGATAACATCCTGCTGTTAATGAAATTTCCATTTTGTGATTTAATGACACAATTATGCTAAGATACATTTTCAAATGAAATAAAGTTTTAGATAAAATTAAAATATTTTATGAATTTTCATTGTTTCAAACCAAATTGGACAAATCTGACACAAAATGAAATGATTAAAATTGTATTTTAATATTCTTATTACCAAAGACAACAGTTAGTCATTAGAAACTTTCTAATATAAATACTTTGATTATATTTTTCTTTGTGATATAGGTAACATTATTATCCTCTAAATCATCAATTGCTTTCTGTCATGAAAAATATTGCATCTCTTTTTCTGAAATGCAGATAAATATTTCCTTAATTAAAGTGAATGCTGATTTTGTAGGAATTTGGTCATTAAATATACTTTCTCAAGGGAAACAGTCTATCATGAGAAAAAAGTGTAGGCTCTGAAATCTGGGAGCCCCATCTTTAAATTTTGGCTTTGCCATTTATTAGGTATATGATTTTGAACAATTTATAGCATCTACAGAAATAATATTATATTTTTCATCTGTTTAATATTCATTGAAAAATTAGACAATGGATATAAATTTCATGGCTCATGATATCTGTTATCAAAGCTTAGGCTCTTTAATATGGAGCATCTTATGGTTTAATGAAAAAAGACATATAATGAGGAATTTCTGTTATTGTTGAGTCTCTTGCCTTGTATGTCACTTAAATAATCTGTAACTTATGATATGCTTTTCTATGAGAAGCATTTAAGTTCATTTGATTTTTACTATGATTTAAATATATGCTTATAAAATACTATCAGGGATTTTCTTAATTATGTTGACCAATTTTTTTAAAGAGAATTATATCAAAAAATGAAAACAAAGGTAAACCAAGTAAATATTGAACACATATATAAGAGCATTATATTTTTGTAAGTTTTAGCCAGAGCAATTAGACAACAAAAATGATTCAAAGGGATACAAATTGGAAAGGAGACAGTCAAATATTCATATTAAGTTAATAGCATTTGTATACACAAACAATACCAGGACTGAGAAATAACTTTTAAGATCAGGCACAATCATAATGGCCACAAAAATATCCTGGAATATATTTAACCAAGGATGTGAATAATTTCTACAATGCCAATTACAAAACAGTAAGGAAGAAATAGAAGAAGACATACACAAAGAATGAAAAAAAATTCCATTTTCATGGATCAGAAGTGTGAGTATCATCAAAATGTCCATACTACCCAAAGCATTGTATAAATTCAATACAATCTTAAGAAGAATACAAAGGCCTTTCTTTTCAGATCTGGAAATAATAATCCTGGACCCAGCACTGTAGCATAACAGGTAAAGCTGCCACCTGCAGTGCCAGCATACCATATGGGTTCTGGTTCAAGTCCTGGCTCATCCTCTTCCAATCTATTCCTCTGCTAATGTGCCTGGGAAAACAGTGGAAGATGGCCCAAGTACTTGGACCCCTGAACTCATGTGGGAAACTTAGAAGAAGCTCCTGGCTTTGGCCTTGGTCTGACCCAGTCCTGTGCATTGCAGCCATTTGGGGTGTGAACAAGAGAATGGAAGATTCTTTCTCTCTCTCTCTCCCTCTCTCTCTCTCTCTCTCTCCCTCTCTCTCTCTTCTGCCTCTCTGTAACTTTTCCTTTGAAATAAATAAATTAATATTAAAAAATCCTAAAATTCATCTGGAAATACAAGAGACTCCAAGTAGCTAAAACAATATTAACAAAACCAAAGCCAGAGGAATCATAGTACTAGACTGCAAGACATACAGGACAGTATAATCATAGCAGCCAGGTACTGGCTGACAAACAAATTAAAATATCTCTCTGGAGAAAGGATAGTTTCCTCAACATGGTGCTGGGAAAACTGGATCTCCGCGTACAGAAGTATGAAACAAGACCCCTACCTTACACATTACACCTTAACAATCATCTGATTGGATCAAGAATCTATTCTATGAACTGATACCTTCAGATTGCTAGTATAGAGCATAGAGGAAATAATGCAAGACATTAGCATAGGAAAAGACATCTTTGATAAACCTCACAAGCACAGAGAATAAAAGCAAAAATAGACAAATGTAATTACATAAAGCTAACAATTTACAGTGAAGGAAACATTCAACAAACTGAAAAGGCAACTGAGAGATTGAGAAAAATATTTGCAAACTATGCATCCGATAAAGGTTTAATATACAGAATATATAAGGAATTACAGAAACAGCAACAAAACAGAGTCTGCTTAAAAAATGGGCAAAGGAAATAAACAGGCACTTTTCAAAGAATGAAATACAAGTGACCAAAAGACACATGAAAAAATGTTCAGGATCACTAGCAATCAGGGAAATGCAAATAAAAGCCACAATGAAGGGATGGCACTGTGGAATAGCTAGTAAAGCTGCCACCCGGGTGCTGGAATCCCATTTGGGTGCTGGTTAAAGTCCTGGCTGCTCCATTTCTGATCCAGGTGTCTGCTAATGCACCTGGGAAAGCAGTGGAAGATGACCCAAGTGTTTGGGTCCCTGCAGCCATACAGGAGACCCAGATTGGCCCAGTTCTGGTAGTTGTTGTCATTTGGAGAATGAACCAGCTGATGGAAGATTTCTCTCTTTCTTGCCCTCTTTCTTTCTTTTTCTGTAAGTCTGACTTTCAATGAAATAAGTGAATCTTTTTTTTTAAAGCCACAATGAGGTTTCATCTCAACCCAGTTAGAATGTCTGTCATCAAAAAAATAAAATAATAATAACAATAAGTGCTGGTGAGGATGTGGAGAAAAATATGGAATTTTCTCAGAAATCCAAAAATAAATCTATCATTTGTCCTACTCATCCATTTCTGGAATTTACCCAAGGAAATGAAATCAGCATATGAAAGATTTATCTATATCTCTATGTTTATAGATCAATTCACAATTAATAAGATATGAAATCAACCCAGATATACGTAAGCTGAAGACTAGATAAAGAAAATGTGGTATATGTACACTATAGAATACTACCCAACCACAGAAAATGGATGCAACTGGAGACCATTATGCTTAGTGAAATAAGCCAGATTCTAAAACACAAACATCATGTTTTCTCTAATTTGTGGTAGCAGATTTAGAGTATAAGAAAACTCCTAAATGTACAAGAGTAAAATTTACATCTTTTTTAAAAGATTTATTTATTTATTTTAAAGTCAGAATTATACAGAGAGAAGGAGAAGAGAGAGAGAGAGAAAAAGAGGTCTTCCATCTGCTGGTTAACTCTACAATTGGTTGCAATGGCTGGAGCTGTGTTGATTCGAAGCCAGGAGCCAGGAGCTGCTTCTGGGTCTCCCACATGGGTGCAGGGGCCCAAGACCTTGGGCCATCTTCTACTGCTTTCCCAGACCATAACAGAGAGCTGGATCAGAAATGGAACAGCCAGGATTCGAACCAGCACCCATATGGGATGCTGGCACTGCAGCTGGTGGCTTTACCCACTATGCCACAGCGCTGGCTTCAACTTTACATCTTATGTCATAAACTTGTTGCCAACTACAAAGAAAGCACCTTTGTGGGATATGTACAGGGTCTTGTGAAGAATATTAATGACACTGAACAATAATTCATTCTTCTTTTCTTTAACATAGAACATTATGTTTCTCTTCTGGCTTCTTTTCAGATAGGATTATGCGAATAATTTTCATCAATGAAATGTGGTTCGGAGTAATATATATCTTTTCCAGTTGAGGTAGGATTAAACATGAATCTCTCTCTCTCTCTCTCTCTCTCTCTCTCTCTCTCTCTCTCTCTCTCTCTTGCTCTTGCTTTCTCTCTCTCCCCCCATCACTAACATCTGCATCTCTCTCTCAGTAGTGTTTGTGAAACTTAAGAGATTGTTTCTGCATCAAAACTCTCCATACTATTTGTACTGATTGCTATACTGTTGCTCAGTTTCAAATAAGGACATGATCATCCCTTACAATGATACAATGCAAGCATGCCAAGGTTAGAAGTTAAAACCTGGCAAGAATCTTGCCTACATTAAAAGAAAGCAGGTAGAGGAATTTAAAATAGATACAAATATATAGGAAGTACATGGAAAAATTTATAGAGTACACCAGTTAGATCCACATATCCATCAACTGAAGACTAGAAAAAGAAAACGTGGTGTATATACACTATAGAATACTACTCAGCCACAGAAAAGAATGAAGTCCAGATGATGTGATTTGTAGTGTTACCAATAGTGATTAACTCAGTAGATACAGGACCTTAAGGTAAGAACCCTGGAATCAGGAGAGACAGGAAGGCAAAACAATTCCTTCGCTGCCCTAAATCATTTTAAAATCATTTAAAGTATCAATTATTGAAACCCTGTAATATAACAAGTCATATAATATTTCTTCTACATTATGCGTGATATTACCAGTTGTGGAGGAGCAGAGTGGGGAACCATAACTACTGTCGACTGTTGTGTCATCTCAGTGCTTTGCAGTTCTATGTGTCCTTTGACTCTTAGTTTCCAGATCATGAGCACCATATGATTTGTTATTCAGGTGCCGTCATTTATGTACCATGGTTTTCTATAACTAAATTTTATGGGATCCTGATTACTATATGATTTTAACTTCCAGAAAAGTAGATTTTTCAAATTTATCTGGTAAACAACTACTATTTATCCCACATCCTTTCAACCTATCTATGTTGGTATCCAAAAATACACACACATACACACATAACTTTGTTCCAGTCTCTGGGATTTTCCCTGGTTATTTTTCAGGGGACTAACTCAAGTATAGTTTTCTAGACTCAAAAATTAGGGATATTGAATGTGTAAGAAAATGTAGGGAATATAGACAAGATCAGAAGTTGGCAATCACATCCAATGTTGTCAACCAATCTCAACACCCAACAGAATTGACTAATCTGTCAGATCTGCAGAACCAGTGCAAGTAAGTAATGATAAAAATGGCAATTAAAATTTCATCAAACATTTTTAAAGAAAATGAAAACTCTTGGAAGTATGTGACTATTCTAACTACAGGGAATTAAACTCATATTCAAGTTTCCAGAAAGCTATTGTATTCTTCAAATGATTTTCCAATACACTATTACCAGAAGGGAAAAAGGAAACATTATAATAAAGAAGGATACAGTTTGTTGGGAAATCAATAGTAGTTTTGTCCCTTGGCCCTTTCTTTTCTCTTTGCCCCAAGGTACGTAAAGAGAAATAGCTATATACTTAAAGAGTGTCTGCAGATTTGCACCTATCAATATCAATGTCTGATCAGGCCCATGTATAGCTACTTATATTATTGCTAACACATTTGGATTCACATTCTATCTAAAGTCTCTAAATTTTAAGGAAAAAAGTAAGAACTACTTCAGGATTCTTTGGCATTACCAATTTTGATTTAATAGGCTCTCATTCTGAAGATTATGAAGAATGAAATTACTTGGGAAGTAATAAACACTGAGGTAGTGTGGCTTAAAACTATTTGGAAGTAGTGACATCTTTTAAACATATGGGCCACCAGTAACTTCAATTCTTATTAAGTCAGTGCATTTACTATGTATAATGCTAAAAATATATTAGCATATCTATAGTGATATTTTCCTTATGAGAAAAAACTTAATGTGTGTGTGTGTGTGTGTGTGTGTGTGTGTGTGTGTGTGTATAAGTAAAGCAGTACAGTGACTTGAGGAGGGTCCTATGGAGAAGTACAGGAGGAAGGGACTAACAGGAACGGATTATCTGAGGCCACTTTTCAATTTGGCCCAAAACAAGGAGAGAAAACAAGGTTTCTTTATGGTCAAATCATACATGATTGGGAGAAACTATCAAATTTCCAGGGGAGTATAAAAAGTCTTAAAAATAAATTAAATATACATTTTAATCTTGTGCTATTTCAGAAAATTTAATTATATAAGTAAAAGTAGAAATCAATTCTTATTTTTTAGATTAAAAAGAAATGGAAATAACATATGGGGTAAGAAACACAGCTAATGCCTTTAAAATCCTGCTGTTAATTCAGGCTACCAGAGCCTAGTAATAACCCTAATGTGTAGTGAATGAATTATATCAGAATAAAGTCCTTGTCAGAAAGTAGTATTTAATTGTTGAATGCCCTTTATCTCAACTGAATTGATTTGCATTTAAATGAGACTTTAAGGTAATTACCTGCATAGATTTTTTATTATTAATATAAAAGCATTAAGTAGCTGCTTTAGTATATATAGAAATCATAATGTATCAAATAAACAGTAGAAATACTAAACAATTGAGTTAATATATACTTTTACAATTATTTTCTATCATTTCATAAATCTATTAAATATCCTTAAGGAAAAATACATTCTCCATTTTAAATTACCAATAACAAAACTGTTACTGTTTCTAGGATAAGTATCAGTCTTGATGGGATAATTGTACTTGCATACAAAGGTATTTTAAAAATTCATGAAATAAAAGTTGATTTTACTGTCAAAACAATTTGGAATTCATGAAGAAATTTTTAGTAATTCACACTTTTGAAGAATTTTATTGAGTACTTTTGTATTGCTAATTAACATAAAATGTTCCCTCATTATCACCAAAAATTATTGCTATCTTTGTTTTCAATCATTCATTCATTCATATATTTGAAAGACAAAGAGACAGAGAGCTATCCCCTATCAACTGGTCCACTCACCAAGAGTCCATCCAGCCAGGACTGGTCCATACTAGCCAAGAGCCTTTTTTCTCCATTCTAGTTTTCTACATGGCTTGCAAGGCCCCAAGTACATGGACCATCATCCTCAGCCTTCACAAACTTCTTAATGGAAAGCTGGATAAGAATAGTTGTAGTGAAGACTTGAATTGGCAATCCAATATGAAATCCAAGCAGTCCGATATGTGATGTAGTCATTCCAACAAGGCTACTTAAGTGGCCTCATGCTACAATCCCAGCCCCTGTATACTAAGTTTGTCAGGACCATTCGTTTAAAGAATGTCCTTTCTACAGTGCATGTTCTTGGCACCTTTAATAACAACCAGTTGGCTGTATATGTATAGATGAATTTCTGAGTTGGTTTTTCTGTTCTGTTGACCTATGTGCTGGCTTTTATACCTATATCATCTTGTTTTTGTCTTAATTACTATAGCTTTCATACTTTGAAATTAGCTATTTTAATACCAACAACTTGATGTAATATTTATTTATTTCTCAGGATCATTTTTGCTATTTCAGGTCTTTTGTTGTTCTCTGTGAAATTTAGGATTTAGTTATAATTCTATAAAGAACATCACTGAATTTTTTATGGGAATGGCATTGAGTCTGTGAATTATTTTAGTGTATGGTCATTATTATAATATTTATTCTTCCAATCCATAAACAAGAAATTTGTTCGCATTGCTTTGAATCATGATGAGTTCTATCATCAGTGTTTGATAAATTTCACTATAGAGAACTTTTTCTTATTTGTTAATTTGATTTCTGAATATTTAATTTCAAATCTATTTTGAATGTGATTTCTTTCCTTTTCTGAATGTTCACTATTAGTGTATAAAATATCATTATTTTTTGTGTTGATTTTGTATCTTGCAACTTTACTGAAATGGTCTATCAGTTTGAACAGTTTTTGGTGGAATATTTAGGTTTTGCTACGTATAACATCATGTTATTTTTATTTATTCTCTTCCTATTTTGAAGCCAGTTTTTTCTTTTTTTCTGTTAATAATTTCTTTTATTCTCTTGTTAATAATTTCAATACTATATTGACTAAGACTTCTGAAAATGGACATCCTTGTCTTGTTTCAGACCCCACAGGAAGAGCTTTCAATTTTACCCTCTTTAGTATGATATTGCCATGGATTTGCCTTCAATAGATTTTAACATTTGTAAGTATGTCTCCTATATTGATCATACTTCACAGTTTTTACTGTTTAGGGATGTTGAATCTATAATAAATGCTTTTTCTATACATATTGAGATTACCATATGTATTTTGTCTTTTGTTCTGTGTAAGTAAGTGATTTACTACTTTATTGATTTGCAAATTTTGAGCCATCTTTGCATCTCTGGGATTGATCTCATTTCATGATGTTTGATCTGTCTGATGTAGTGTTGGGTTTGTTTTGCTACAATGTTGAGAATTTTTTGAATTTATGATTATCAAGCATATTAGTCCATAGTTTTCTTTTGTGTTGCATATTTAGTTGAGTTTTGTATCAGAATAATGCTGGCTTATTAACAGAGTTTTACAGACTTCTATAATATCCTACATTTTGGAATTATTTGGGTAATACTGCAGTGGGTTCCATTTGAAGTTTTCTGTAGAATTTAGAGGAAAAGCCATCAGGTTCTGTCTTTTACTTGAGATTACTTTAATTACTTTGTCATTACTTTAACTACAATGTCATATCTATTTCTTCAAGGTTTTCCAATTTGTTGACACATTGCTTGTTCATAGTAATTTCGAATGCTTCCGTATATTTTGTGTTATTATTTTAATGTATTCTTTTTAATCTCTAATTTTATTTTTCTGAGATTTTCCTTCTTTTTTATTAGTTAGTTTTGCTAAATGAGTATTTTGTTCATCTTTTAAAAAATGACCCTTTAATTTTTTTCATTTAGATTTATTAGCTTAAACACATTCATTTATGCTTTGATCCTTATGATTTTTTACTCTTGATAATTTTAGGTTTGATTTCTTCCTTGCCTTTCTATGTTTTTGAGGTGCATCATTAGACTATTTTATATCTTTCTATTTTTAAATATAAGCATTTATTGCTATAATTTTTATCTTAATACTGCTTTTGCAGTATTTTATAGATTTTAATAGTATTTTCATTTGGGTTTTTTCTATTTTTTTAAATTTCCTTTTAAATTCTTCAACCATTTATTGGCTATTCGAGAGTATATTGTTCAATTTCCATGTATTTGTAACAAATCTGATTAGCTAAATAGTGTGAGGAAGCAGAATGACCACAGTTCCAGGCTTCAAGCCCTTTGAATTCTTTTTATTTTTTCCTGATCAAAGTATGTTTGCAGCTGCAATTCACCTCTGTGTCAAAAGGAAAACAAATGGTGCTCATCTCTCACATCCGTTCTAATAGTGACCAGAAAGTTTAGAGGAAACCCCCAATATACTATCCTCATTTCTAGTGGACAGAAATGTTTAATAAAGTCTGTGAATAATCTACTCACAAACCAAAAGATATAAGACTTTCATGGTAAATTAGAATAGATTTTCCTGACTGAGGCAGTATTTAAGTATTGGAAAAGATAATTCTTTGTTGTTTGGATTTATCCGTCCCTTGTAGTATATTCAGCAGCACCTAAAACTACTGTAGGTCATTGTCTTCGCTCCCTCACCACATCCTTTTTAAAATGACTCAGGCATTGTCACATTCCCCCACCTTCACTCCTTGAAAATCATTGGCTTAGATCAATCAAGAATTACTATTGGGGAAAGAAAGAGGTCCTATGTGCCCTGAAAGACCAGGAAGAAGGTGAAGGCTATGAATGCTATCTATGCAAGAACAAAGTAGAAGGAATGGCTACTGAGTGGGTCAGTTAGTGTCTTTCACAATGGTAAAACTGAACATTTTTGTACGTGACTTCAGGACTTATTAATCTAATCATGATGTTGTATTGCGTCTCTAACTAATTCAATCCTAGATATAACAAAAGTTTGCTTCACAATACTTACTTGCTCTTTAAGTTATCTTTACAATTTCATAAATTTTACTAATCATTCCTCTTTGACAATCCCTTTTAATGACTGTCAAAAGATGGCACTGATATTATCACAAAATACTCATGACAGCCTTCAAAATATTAAAGAAATGTCCATCTTTCAGCATAACTGAACATAGAGATTCTTCTCAATTTTTGCCAAAACTGTCTTATGATCTCTAATAGTTTTCTAATTATATAAGTGAAATGATGTCTTTTTATTATTTTAAAATATCAATACTGAAATATTAACAATGCTGCCAGAAATACTTTCTTGGCTTTAATGAATATTTAGATTTCTTTTGTAATAAATTATACAACCTGGATTGCAGAATCTTTAGTGTTGGCATAAGATGAGATTCTTTTTTTAAGATTTTTTAAATTTGAGAGGTAGAGTTATGGATAGAGATGAGAGAGATCTTTCATCTTCCATTTTACTCCTCAAATGGCTGCAACAGTTGGAGCTGGGCTGTGCTTAAACAAGGAGGCAGGAGCTTCGTCTGGGTCTTCCACTTGGACAAAGGTGCATTCCTAGGTGCACCAATGTGGAGTAGAATTAGAAGTAGAGCAGCTGGGATTTGAACTGGCACCCACATGGGATGCTGGCATCACAAGCAGAGGGCCAACCCACCACATAAGAGGCCCAGGCAAGTAATAGAAGATTATAATGGACTCTCTGCGTGATTTCCAAAATTGATCTATATTTTCAACTATAATTGTTTGGCTGAAATTGTATATACAAGAAGTGATTAAATTTTGATGACTATTGAAATAATAAAGAATATATGTGTGTAAGTTGTACAATTTACATTTTTGAATGAGAAATCAAGTTACTATATGATTACAAGTTAACTGGCTGTATGGATGCACACACCAAGATGATTAAAGTTTACTCTCTGTACTGTTTGTGATGTATTTGTGTAAGTGGTCTCTTTTATTTTACTAATATCTATTTCCTATTTTTAACTAATATTGATTAAAATTAAAAAGAAAAGTAATACTTTGGAAATAAAGAGCAATACACATTATGCTCTTAATTAATGTAAGAATAAATATATTAGCCAAAAAAATAGCTCACCATTTAGTCCCAAGGCTAATTTCTAATCTACTCTCAATATAAACCACCTGAAATTCTTAATGAGAAAAAGTGAATACCTTTGAAAGACATGTAGAATTTAACTTATCAAGAGTATTATTAAAATGTGCTTCATTGGCATTCATATTGACAGGTGGCAAACAAATATGCATATTTGAGTTTCCTCTGAGGAATAACGGACTCCTCAGGATAATAAAAACGGAAAATATATTATTTAAAACCTTTGCATTACTTGGAACAAATAGCCTTAACATTAAGCTCTTTTATTTGTTGTGTTTTATTTTATTTTTGTCAAAGCAGTCCCATGTGAGGATTATATCAAGCGTTCACTGATTTTCACTTTTTTTTCTCTTACTCCATAATTGAAAACATTCCACAGTAGCGTTCTCAACTGTCTCTGTCTACAAATACTTCTTTCTGACTATTAAGTAGAAGTCAAATTTGTTAGGCACAAAGGAGACATGGAGCTCTGTGTATAGATTATTTTGACAGTTAGTGAACCTCTCTGTAGGCTGCTTCATACTCTGCATAATTTAATACAGGACTCTAGAAATCATCTTGGCTTTTTTTTCTGTTCTCTTAGCCAAAACAAAATGGGCTCAGATCCACATATAGGGGAATTTAATAGGCAAACAGTTGGTATGTTTTCTTCTGTCAACTAGATAAGTTTGAATTAAATTCCAGTGTTTTTATTATCCATTACTTGATGTGTGTAGTTCTCTAATTTTGAATCAATGTGTTAATCATTATATGGAAATCTAATATTAAATGTAAAAAATATAAAAAGAATAGCTGAACCTTTAGCAGCTACAAATTTTATGCAATTAGTTATAACATTGTTTCTATACAGTATATTTTTCTTTATCATAGCTTAAATATACCTTTCTTTGTATTTTGTTAGTTAATTTTAGCAAGAACTCTGGAAGAAATACTATAGAATAGTTATAAAACTGCAAATTATTACTTTTTAATAACTAACATATAATTCACATAATGAAATTCAGACAAATTTTACATCATGAAATTATAGCCTCAAGATTTTATATATAGAGTTGCATGTAAATAATTTTATAACATTTACATCAGTCTAAAAATAATTTTCATCCCTAATAATGTTCCATCCTACATCCCTCAAGGCCATTCCCTCATGGCCTTTTATGTAACCAGAAATATACTTTTTAAATATATTTTCCTTTTCTTTACATTTCCAGTTAATGGACTGCTAGAACATGTAGTCTTTTGTAACTAGTTTGTTTTTGTATTGCACAGTACAAAAGCATGTTGACTGTCTCTAAATCCCTGGGGAGGACTTTCCAGGTTAGCTATTGAGAAATTTTAGTAAAGGGACCTGTACAAGTGAATGCTAGATGATCTTAGGAGGAAGCATCAAGAAGAATAGTAAAGAAAAATTTTTAATTTCTATAACAATGAATTGAATGATGTGTGGGTAATAGGAGAAAGGATGGTATATGGGTTACAGACAAGTGGAACTTTGGGGAGGATAGTTTCATTTATGATATGTAAATCTGGTACTGTCTTCCATAAGATTTTTTGACAGGGACAACTGGAATATTATAAAAACAATTATCTGGCCTGACTATCCCAGACAATAGATAATCTAGTGATTGTATATTGAAATCCTTGCAAGGCTTGTGGATTGAGAGGATATTGAAATTTTTAAGGGAATAAAGAGGGTGTCTTTAAGGGATATTTTAGAGGCTATGGTGGAGGGTAGATGAGGGTTGTTGAGTGTTCTCGATGAAGGGGTCTACTCACCTGGAGAAGATATACAGAGATGGTAAAAGGTGTTTGGGCTTCAGAGGAAGGGATAGCAAAAGCAGAGTATGCAAACAATGGTTGGAGGACTACAAGGAAATGACAAAGTGCTGTGTAGTCATATGTCCTGGCCAAATAGCAATATTAGACAGGCTGGTGAGACAAGGAAGTTGTGAGTGAAGAGAGTAGATCCTATTGAGCAGATGAGATGAGTCCTGAGTGGCTCTGAAATATGACCTTTGATCCACATAACAGAGGGAGACAAGGGGACAAAATGCCCTCTGCATTCTGATAAAATTGAATATTTTGTCCCTGTGTCTAATAGAAGGGAGATCGATTTACCTGTTACCTTGGGTCACACCTTGAGTTCCGCACTGGTGGTGGTGATTGTGGGGCCTAGTAAGTCCTTGACAGCCAGTCCCAGAAGGTTAGAAAGAGGCCCTTCTTGCTGAGGTCTGGGATGGGAAGGAGGGACCTTGATTCTAGAAAGGAGGGGACATTCTAACTCTCACTGTGCTCTTGTCTTACACACCAGGCATGGCTGCAGTGGAGACCCAGTCTCCTGTCACTTGAAACAAGGCCCCAGAGTCTCTGAAGTGCATCATCTCTGATTTTTGTTCTGCCCAGTTTGAAGTGCAGAAGCAGGTAGTTGGTATTTAGCCTGACCTTATTTAAGATTTCGGGTATTTTATACCTCCTCTCTATTATTAAAGACCTAGGAGGTAGCTCTTTTGAGGGATTTGTGACCCATCTTCTAATTTTCAGAGTTTATTTTGATGTCTGGAGATGCCTAGGAAATAAAATAAGTGTGAAGATATAGTCTCCACACTTATGACTCTGGATCTATGTAGGTATATTTGAGGATTGCCTCCATGAATTGGCTCAGAAAAGCTGCAGGGTTTTCATGAGGCTTTTGGCTGACCTCTTGAATTTTACCATAATTTATAGCCCTAAGGGCAACCTTTATAATTTCCTCAAATTACAGGTTAGAAAATGGGCCTTTTTACCTCAGGCCTTAGAACCAGATTTATAACTTGCTTTGGGATCATTAATGGAAAATTCATCTGCTCTAGTAGAGTGTTGGTGTGGGTTCTGGGTGTAAAAGGAATTGGCAATGGTCATAGTGACAGCCCAGATATGAGCCTTCTCTTTCCGCACAGTTAAAGAGGAAATAATAAACATCCTATAAGAAATGTTTAGGAGTAAATAAGGTAAAGAATTCCTTGGCTTATAGGGCAGGGTCTGTGGTGTATGAGCTGAGACATTTTTGATTTGAGCCATACTAGAAAGCGAAAATGGAACATGGATATTAATGATCCCCTCCACATCAGCACCCACAGAGAGGCATGATAGTGTCAGGTGGCAGGATCTGAGCAGCAGGAGGTATTGTGAGCATGGTCAGGTGGTGGGAGGAGAGAAGAAAGAAGACAGCGAGAAGGGAACTGAGAAAAAGTTTTGGGAAGAGAGGACAACACCTTTTAGAGTGGCTGCTGGGGAATTAACAGGTGATGGGGAAAGAGACAGCAAGAGGGAGGGGGCGGGGATAAAGAGACTGGGACAAGAGTTCAAAGGGTTAAAAGGATTCCATGGAGGGAGCCAAGGTGTTGTAAGGAGGTGGATGGGACTGGGGTATGGGGGCATGATCTGTAGGATCAACTCAAATTTAGACTTCACGGGTTTAGGCTTTAGAGGTTTCAAATCCTTTCTAAGAGACTTAGGTTTTAATGTGTTTATCATTTCCCTGAGTAGGAGAGTGTGATAGTGTGGGAAATTGACAGAGATACAGAGTCTTAGTTCATTTTTTATAGGGATTGATGAAGTTATATAATTCTCCGGGAATTCAGGGGTCAAAAGTCTCATTTTTGGACTACTGACCACTATCTGGTTTATCTTGTGGTCAAACTGAATTACAGAAACAATATGTATTTCTTTGGCTTAATTGTTTTAAGAGTATGAAGGAGACACCCAGGAAGCCATGAGTGTGAAATTCCCACGTGGAGAGGGAGTAGGGGTAAGTTCCAGAGAGTCAAAAACTAAAGGAAGAGGGAGACAGAACTTGACAGAACAAACAGATGGATAGAACAGAAATGTGGCAAGGCTCTCCAGATGAGATTTGAAAGAACTCAACTTCCTTCCCAGGATTGTGACTGGTATGGCGTGTCAAAGGATCACTGCAGAGGTGGAGGCCCTCCATGGACTTGTCATCTCTAACTCATGTCCTGAACTTCATTACCAAATGCTAGTTTTTTTAATTCTTTACAGTTGAAAGAAAGTAAGAGGCAGCCAGTTAAAGTAGATAAGATTTTTATTCTATAAAATATGGCACAGTGGAGTTTAGGACAGGACTGTAGGCTGCTGGAGATTGGATGGGAGTGCTAACGTGAATGTCCAGTCTCCTGGGCAGTGGACATTGGCTTATTTAGGTCACTTATTGGGGAGATTATGCGGATGTGAAGAAGGGCTTCTTGGTAATGTCACTTATTTCCTATGTATGGTCATCACAGTGTGGAATGTCACAAGTCAGAGTCTATGCTCTGCAATAAAAATTCCACTAGCCTTTAGATTACCTTTATGCACCCGGTTTTACTGGGTGTGGGTTTAACTGTTCCAGGCTCTGTGGCGTAACAGGTCATAACAAGATATAGAACAATTTTTTCTATGCATAGTGAGTAAATAATTTAGACAATCTGGTTAGGAAATATTTAACAGGGTCTCAGGGTTTAAGCAATATATTGTAAATCAATATTAGTACATTTCAGTGCTCTCTTGATCAGTAGTCCCATAAATCCCTGGACATAACAGTTACATCAGATCAGCTGTATATTAACTCAGCCCATATACACTGTATTATATGAAGGTGTTTCAAGTAAAAATTTCATGAACAATAGAACTTAAATTCATCTTGGTACAATTTTGTTTTTGCAATTCATTCATAGTTCTTTCATAATATATATTTTCAATGAACTTTTATGTTCATTCTCTTCCTTGTAGTAAGAGAACTTGTGGAGACATATACCCCTATAAGAAATGGAGCTTGTATACAGATAAGCATATTGGCCTTTAGTTTTCTCTCACTTTTTTAAGGTGATTCATTACCCCTATAAATGAAATTAGAAGGAAAGAAATAGAATGGAAAGATGAGGACATTCACAATAGTAATTAAGGGGTTGTATCAGTAGCTTAACAAAGTAAAAGTTGTTTCATTCAATTTAATGTCAAGACTATCTGAAAATTTTATATGGTCTATTTATTATTGCATTGTAGGTAACCAACAGCAATTTATTGTCCTTTGTGTTCCATATTTATTTAACTTCTATTTACTACTATTTTGAAGTGTCAGCATATTGTTTAGATCAAGAAGTTAATACATATGTTCAATTCTTACAATTTCTACAATTTTATAAATTCGATGCTAAAAAGTTTTAAAGGTAACAAATTTTCAAAAGGTATGGTGTGAAGTGATTTGGCCTAGCAGTTAAGATGTTGCCTGGGATGTCTTCAAAAATTATATTGTTCATCATTAGGGACAGGGGTTTGATGAGGTGGATAAGATGCTGCATGTTATGTACACATCCCATATTGAATGCCTGGCTTTAAATCCTGGTCCTATACCTGAGTAAAGCTTCCTGCTAATGTACATCCTGTAAGGCAGAAGATGACGTCACTCATGTGGGAATCTCAGATTGAATTTGGGGTTCCTGGCTTCAGCCTGGACCAGTTCTTACTGTTGTGGGCTGTTATTGAATGAATTGGTCGATGAGAGATATTCTCTCTCTCTTTCTCTGTGTCTTTCTACCCCTGCAATAAATGAAATAAATGAATGAAACTTTAAAATTCCTAATACTGTGCATATATCTTATTAGAAATTTATTTTTATCACTCTTTTAGTGTATATAGTCTCAAAATAAGAAAATTTGTAATGTATTAACTTTGATTCCCATATTGACTGATTTATTACAACATAACACTCTATATGAGATGCTTCTTGTGTAAGCAAAAAAAAATTCAATCATACATACATAAAAATGTGTACTACACTGATACGTGATATCATTAATTTAATTTCCTGCCTCAATCTGCACTAATCAAAGTAAATAATAACTGAATCAGCAGATGGATGATGTCTCTCTGTCTGTCTCTGCATCTCCTCTATCCTTTTTATTGCTTTTCAAATAAATTTATAAAAACTACACATACATATGCATATAAACATGTAGAAGAATGAAATTAAATCTCTACCTCTCATCATATACAATACACTCAAATGGATACCAGACCTAAATGTAAGACCTGAAACTCTGAAATTGCTAGAAAAAAATCACAGGGAGGACACTTCAAGATACTACTATAGATGAAATGGGAAAAGGACTAGAATAGACAATTCTCAGAAGAAATGCAAATAGTCAATAAACATATGGAAAATATTAAATATCACTAGCGATGCAGGAAATATGAAGCAAGATCAAAATGACATATTACCACACCCTTGTTGGAATGACCATGATTAAAAAGACAGAGTGGAATAAGTTCTGGTGAGTATGTGGAGAATGGAGGATTCTTATACATGCATGCATGTAAATTAATTTAGCCACTGAGTAAAATTGTACAAAGATTGCTAAAAAATAACTAGAAGTAGAACTTTCAAATGGTCTAGGAATAGATCAAAAATATGTAGTGAATACATATCCAAACTCAATATATATTCAAAAGATATGAATTCATTGTATCAAAGAGATATTCACTCTACCATATTTATGCTGCACTGTTCACATTAGACATGACATGGCATCAATGAAGACATTCATCACCAGATAAAATGGATGAAGAAAATGTGCACACACACACACACAAGGAATACTATGCAGTCACATGGAGAATGAAATTTATCATTTGCAGCAAAATGGCTGAAACAGGAAATATAGTGTTAGGTGAAATAGGACAGGCATACAAAGATATATGTAACATATTCTGTCTCATATGGGAGCTGACTAAAACTCAGTCAATTGAACATCAAATTGTGACTGATGGAGACTGGGAGGTGTGTGTGTGTGGGGGGGGGGGGAGATAGAAGGAGTTTGGAAGGTGGTAACCAACATTAGTGTCCTATCAAGGAATGAGTTTGTAATGTTACATAGCATAGTGAGTAGATTATACCTCATAATAACCTAGTATATGTTGAAACAACAAATAGAAGAGAGAATCTCCAAACTCTGATCAAAAGTAATGTCAAGTAGAAGCAATTTTGGAGATCGAAGAAGGCTCAGTAGAGAAAAGTCAGATTGACACCAGCTACAGAAAAGTTCACCATAAAAAATCAAAGAATTGACTACATTCACAGGGACCTAAAGCAAAGAAATTTTCAACCAAAAATAGACAGAACAGAACAGAGACTCCATGGAGCAGTGACAGGGGAGGACAGAATGCAGAAGCTGCTCATGTACTGTCAACAATTGCTACATAGAAGTGCCATCTTACCACGCAAGGTGATGGGATTCTGCCATGGCCTATACCATGAATGGCTTTGACATTCCTCCTGGTCTTTGAGTTTGGCCTGGAGAACTCACAGGGCATGGTACGACTACTTAATACCTACAGGAAGACAAATTTCCTTCTCTCCCTTCACCCTACCAGCCTTAATTTGTTGGATTGGAGTTTCAGCTCACCTCTATTCTGACTTGAGATTGAGCTAGAGCTGGGGAAGCTTTCAGGGTAGAGAGTGTACCCATTGCACTCTTTGAGAGTCCTTGGCATAGGCCACAGAACTAAGAGGGACATGTGTTGTAGCAGTGTTCCTGTGCATCCATGTGAAAGGACCAAAGAAACTCAAATTTCCTTAGACAATGGGGATACACCTCATGGAAGACTCAGACTGTAGAGTATATAAGGCCACAATGAGCGATAAAGGAAGGAAAGTGGCCCCCCCAAAATTAACCTTGAAAAGCGACTGCCCCTAATTATCTGGTGAAGTAGCTGTGAGCTGTTGTCTAGGAAGGGAAGATGTCTTAAGCTCTGCTTGCTGTAACTTCAGTCATAAACCTGTCCTATAAATCTGCCCCAGGTTTCTCTTTTATAAATACATCAGATCCACCAACCAGTGGAAGTGTGGTCCTAAGTCACTTAGGCTGCAATTTAAACCCACCAAATGCTGTAATGGTTAAAGTATGACACTGATGAACCTATAACTATAGAAAGACACCTAGGCTCAGGCCTCAGTTCTCAGGAAATAATTGCCACTGAGCCTGCTGGCATTAATAAACTGTTTTCAATCCCCCACTGTCTCTGGTGCCTGTTGGAACAAAGGGAGTTTTCCACCCAGGATTCTATAACGGGGTGGTTGGGGGGTTCTGTGTAGTGTGGATGTCTGGGTTTGTGGACGGCCTAGGCATGATGAGGTCATCTATGCCGTGATTCAACTGGCTCACCTTGGAATGCAAATGGGCTAGGATTTTGAACAAAGTAGCCAGCTCCAATATCCCTCTTTCCTACTGAAGGTAGCCATAGATACTATACCATTTCCAACTTGAGTGTCACATGGGACTTTTGCCACCCACACAAATATTGGCCAGAGCTACCATACCAGTCTCCACCCAGCACATACTCCTGGACTCCAGCGCATGTGTAAGATACTCCACCAACCCATCTCTTAAGTGGGTTGTTTCTTTTGTTTTTATGTTTTTATGGAGTTTCTTGATCTATTTGTAGATTCTGGTTATCAACCCTTCGTTTGTTGTGTAGTTTGCAAATTTTTTTTCCCATTCTGTTGGTTGCCTCTTCACTTTCCTGACTGTTTCTTTTGTGATGCCTCTGGCTTTGTTTAAATTGTACAACAAAAATTCTAAAAATTGGGGCCAGCACTGTGGCACAGTGGGTTAACACCCTGGCCTGAAGCACCAGCATCCCATATCGGTGCTGGTTCGTGTGTCAGCTGCTCCTCTTCCAATCCAGCTCTGTGTTGTAGCCAAGGAAAGCAGTGGAGGATGGGCCAGGTCCTTGGGCCCCTTCACCAATGTGGGAGACCTGGGGGAGGCTCCTGGCTCCTGGCTTTGGATCGGCCATCTGGGGAGTAAACCACTGGACAGAAGACCTCTCTTGCTCTCTCTGCCTCTCCTCTCTCTGTGTAACTCTGACTTTCAAATAAATAAATAAATCTTTAAAAAAATTCTAAAACTGTTAAGCTGGGAATCAAATTCATAGGTTTTATTTGTACTTGAAATGAGTAGAAAAAAAAGTTGTCTTTTGTTGAGTCCTTGATGTTTGGAGATTTTTAGTTCAACAGGTGGTATTATTGCCAATCTCTAATTCAAATAAAATACTAATACTAAGAAGAATGAAATCAACAAAGAAATCTTCACATCCAACTTCTCCTTTTTGTTTACATCATCTTATTAACATTTTTACTAACAATGCAAGTTCCTAAACCATTAAATGTATTAATCATGTATCTTATAAAAGCTCTCATGTCTCAAATAGCCTAAATGTATAATGACTGTAATGTTTATGTTTGAGAATTTTGTAGGATTAAAGATGATATACAGGTGAATTTGATACATCATATTAACAAACTGCAGAAGAAAAACCTCATGATTATCTCAATAGATGCAGAGAAAGCATATGATAAAATACAACACCCTTTCATGATGAAAACCATAAGAAAATTGGGTATAGAAGGAATAATCCTCAATAAAATCAAAGCAAATTATGAAAAACCCACAGCCAGCATCCTATTGAATGGGAAAAAGTTGGAAGCATTTCCACTGAGATCTGGTACCAGACAGGGATGCCCACTCTCACCACTGCTATTCAACATAGTTCTGGAAGTTTTAGCCAGAGCCATCAGGCAAGAAAAAGAAATTAAAGGGATACAAATTGGGAAGGAAGAGGTCAAACAATCCCTCTTTGCAGACGATATGATTCTTTATTTAGGGGATCCAAAGAACTCTACTAAGAGACTATTGGAACTCATAGAAGAGTTTGGCAAAGTAGCAGGATATAAAATCAATGCACAAAAATCAACAGCCTTTGTATACACAGGCAATGCCATGATTGAGAAAGAACTTCTAAGATCAATCCCATTCACAATAGCCCAAAAACAATCAAATACCTTGGAATAAACTTAACCAAAGACATTAAAGATCTCTACGATGAGAATTACAAAATCTTAAAGAAAGAAATAGAAGAGGATACCAAAAAATGGAAAAATCTTCCATGCTCATGGATTGGAAGAATCAACATCACCAAAATGTCCATTCTCCCAAAAGCAATTTATAGATTCAATGGGATACCAATCAAGATACCAAAGACATTCTTCTCAGATCTAGAAAAAATGATGCTGAAATTCATATGCAGACACAGGGGACCTCAAATAGATAAAGCAACTTTGTACAACAAAAACAAAGCCGGAAGCATCACAATACCAGATTTCAGGATATACTACAGGGCAGTTGTTATCAAAACAGCATGGTACTGGTACAGAAACAGATGGATAGACCAATGGAACAGAATGGAAACACCAGAAATCAATCCAAACATCTACAGCCAACTTACATGTGATCAAGGATCTAAAACCAATCCCTGGAGTAAGGACAGTCTATTCAAGAAATGGTGCTGGGAAAATTGGATTTCCATGTGCAGAATCATGAAGCAAGACTCCTACCTTTCACCTAACACAAAAATTCACTCAACATGGATGAAAGACCTAAATCTACAACCTGACACCATCAAATATCTAGAGGGCATTGGAGAAACACTGCAAGATACAGGTACCAGCAAAGACTTCCTGGAAAAGACCCTGGAGGTGCAGGCAGTCAAAGCCAAAATTAACTATTGGGATTGCATCAAATTGAGAAGTTTCTGTACTGCAAAAGAAACAGTCAGGAAAGTGAAGAGGCAACCAACAGAATGGGAAAAATATTTGCAAACTATGCAAATAACCAGAATCTACAAATAGATCAATAAACTCCATAAAAACAAAAGAAACAACCCACTTAAGAGATGGGCCAAGGACCTCAATAAACATTTTTCCAAAGAGGAAATCCAAATGGCCAACAGACACATGAAAAAATGTTCAAGATCACTAGCAATCAGGGAAACGCAAATCAAAACCACAATGAGGTTTCACCCCACCCCAGTGAAAATGGCTCACATTCAGAAATCCATCAACAACAGATGCTGGCGAGGATTTGGGGAGAAAGGGACACTAACCCACTGTTGGTGGGAATGCAAACTGGTGAAGCCACTATGGAAGTCATTCTGGAGATTCCTCAGAAACATAAATATAACACTACCATTCAACCCAGCCATCCCACTCCTTGGAATTTACCAAAAGGAAATTAAATTGGGAAACAAAAAAGCAGTCTGCACCTTAATGTTTATTGCTGCTCAATTCACAATAGCTAAGACCTGGAACCAACCCAAATGCCCATCAACAGTAGACTGGATAAAGAAATTATGGGATATGTACTCTATAGAATACTATATAGCAGTAAAAAACAATGATATCTGGTCATTTGCAACAAAATGGAGGAATCTGGAAAATACATTATGCTGATGAAATAAGCCAGTCCTAAAGAGACAAATATCTTATGTTCTCCCTGATCAGTGACAACTAACCAAGCACAAAAAGTAAACCTGTTAAAGTGAAATGGACAATATGAGAAACGGTGAGATGATCAGCCCTTGCCCTGACTGCGAATGAACAACTTACTATATTAGTCCACTTAGTATTTTTTGTCTGTTCTACTTAATACTATTGGTTTAATTCTGTATTTTTTTTATTTTTATTTATTTTATTTTATTTTATTTTATTTTTTTGACAGGCAGAGTGGACAGTGAGAGAGAGAGACAGAGAGAAAGGTCTTCCTTTGCCATTGGTTCACCCTCCAATGGCTGCCGCGGATGGCGCGCTGCGGCCGGCGCACCGCGCTCATCTGATGGCAGGAGCCAGGTGCTAGGTGCTTTTACCTGGTCTCCCATGGGGTGCAGGGCCCAAGCACTTGGGCCATCCTCCACTGCACTCCCGGGCCACAGCAGAGGGCTGGCCTGGAAGAGGGGCAACCGGGACAGAATCCGGCGCCCCGACCGGGACTAGAACCCGGTGTGCCGGCGCCGCAAGGCAGAGGATTAGCCTGTTGAGCCACGGCGCCAGCCTTAATTCTGTAATTTATACACAGTTATTCTTAAGTGTTGAAACTTAACTGAAAAGTAACCCCTGTTAAATATAAGTGTGGGAATAAGAGAGGGAAGAGATGTACAATGTGGGACATGCTCAAGCTGACTTACCCCAAATGGTAGAGTTAGAAACATACCAGGGGATTCCAATTCAATCCCATGAAGGTGGCATGCACCAATGCCATCTCACTAGTCCAAGTGATCAATTTCTTTCACAATTGATCATAATGATAGGACTAAGAGCCAAGGGGATCACATAAACAAGACTACTGTCTGCTAATACTAACTGATAGAACAAAAAAGGGAGAGAACAATCCAACATGGGAAGCAGGATACACAGCAGTCTCATAGAATGGTGCATGTCCTAAATAGCACTCTGGCCTGAGAATCAGCCCTTAAGGCATTTGGATCCGGCTGAAAAGCCGGAGTATTTCAGGCATGGAAAGCCAACTCTGGCAAAAAAATAAAATGACCTAAAAGAAAGATCTCTGTGAGTTCCCAGTGGAAAGAATGGGCCATCAAAAAGGAGGTACCTTTCTCTGAAGGGAGGAGAGAACTTCCACTTTGACTATGATATTTTCTAAATATGATAAGAGTCGGTGAATTCAAAAGGCTTCCATAGCTATGACAACTCATGGCAAGAGCCTAGGGTGATTACTGATGCCATAAACAAGAGTTTCAATTTGTTAAATCAACAACAGGAGTCACTTTGCACTTACTCTTCATGTAGGATCTCTGTCCTTAATGTGCTTACATTGTGATTTTATGCTATAACTAGTACTCCAACAGTAGTTTTTACTTTATGTTGCTATGTGAGGGCAAATTGTTGAAATCTTTACTTAATATATACTAAACTGATCTTCTGTGTATAAAGAGAATTGAAAATGAATCTTGATGTGAATGGAACTGGAGAGGGAGTGGGAAAGGGGAGGGTTGCAGGTGGGAGGGAAGTTATGGGGGGGGAGCCATTGTAATCCAAAATCTGTACTTTGGAAATTTATATTCATTAAATAGAAGTTAAAAAATGATATATTGGTTAGATTCAATTTCCTGATTAATTATTTAGTGGCTATAGTATGTATTTACTATAATGTAATGTTATATAAATAATGTATAATATGCATAAATTTATATATACTCCATAGGTTATATACATTTACATATGCAGAGTCTGCAAATATTTAAAGAAAAAAATAACTATTATGAGAAAGCTCCACATGGATTTCAAAATTTATTTTGGTGGAAAATAAATTCATACTATTTATAACATTTTGGAACCGTATCTAATCTAAGGCATCAAGAATTCAGATATCCATTTGAAAAGAAAGTCTGTCAAAGCTATATGAATTCTACTGAAATTGAAGCAACAACAAACATCAAATTTTCTGTAAAGTTTAGGTGTCAAAAGAGTGAAATTATTGATGCTTTAAGAAAAAAATCATAACTGTGCACCCCTCAAAACCAGTGGTTATATGTATGTAACTCATTTTTAAAAAGAATTAGATAATGTTTGATGATGAAGACCACAACAGAAGATCCTCCATATCACTTTACTTGGGAAAAAGCTCTCTATGTGCTCATTGAAGAGGACTGTAAACAGCAGAAACAATAGCCAACAACATAGACATGTCACCTGATTCAATTTACACAAACTTGACTGAAAAATTAAGACAGCACAAACTTTCTGCTCAATCGGCACCAAAACACTTGCACCAAGGTTAGCAGCAAAAGTTGAGCTTTTAATAGAAATTTTAAATAGTAAGGTAAAAATCTTGAAGTGTTTCTTTGCAGAATTATGAGTGATATGCCTTCATTAATACATTCAGGAAGACAAAGCACAAGCAGTGCAATGCTATCAAGAGGTAAAATTGGTCAGGTTAGTAAAAAAGCAGATAAATCAACAGCAAAAGTTATGGCAGCACTTTTGCGTAAAGCTCAGGGAAGCTTGATGACTTTCTGGAGAGCTTAGGAACAATAACATTCGCTCATCAGGAGAGAGTTTTGAGGAAGTTAGCCAAAGCCTTAGGAGAAAAATAAAAGCTTTGTACCACAACAATGCTTTTGTTTATCCCTGTCATCAGGCAAGGGCAATTTTGTGATGAGAGTTTGAATGAGAATTCCTTCAATATACATTATAATCCTGAATTGGCTCCTCCTGTATTCATTTTGTTTCTTACTGTTAAAATGCATTTAAAGGGAAACCATTGTTTTTCAATTAATTATGAAACAAAGACAGCAATGAAAATTAATATGTTTAAATTGCCAGAAGCCTCAGTTGTTTAGATACAGATAAAAGTGGTATCACATACTAAAGTGTCTTAAATTTGATGGAAATTTGGTTTAGAAATAAAGTTTATATTTTTTATTTTTATTATTTGTTTCTATTTTCCTATGAACTTTTGCAAGTATCATCATATATATGCACATATAATAGAGCCTCAAGAAATAAATAATTGAAAGGAAATACACTAGAATATGAATTCTGTTCTGTGCTGCTTATTATAGATGGAACTAAATGTTATTTAAATATATCTTTATGATTTTTACTTCTTATGAAATATCTCTATATTGTATACAATTTATGAATATCAATGAAGTGCCATTTAATATAGAGTAATTTTTTTCAGAGTTTTATTGTTGCTTGTGTGTTATTCCTATCATTGTATACAACTGGCAGTATAATGGGCTCCTGAAACTATCCATATCCTAACATCAGAGACCTTTGAATATATTTTCTTTTTGTAAAAATAATAAAAGTTGAGAAAATTGAGAACTGGAGATTATTCTGTATTATCTGGTACATCCAATCAAATCATGTGTGTTGTTAAGAAAACCTTGGTGGGCCGGCGCCGCGGCTCACTAGGCTAATTCTCTGCCTTGTGGCGCCGGTACACTGGGTTCTAGTCCAGGTCCGGGCGCCAGGTTCTGTCCTGGTTGCCCCTCTTCCAGGCCATTTCTCTGCCGTGGCCAGGGAGTACAGTGGAGGATGGCCCAAGGACTGCACCCCATGGGAGACCAGGAGAAGCACCTGGCTTCTGTCATTGGATCAGTGCGGTGCGCCGGGCGCAGCGTGCTGGCCGTGGTGCCCATTGGAGGGTGAACCAACGGCAAAGGAAGAGCTTTCTCTCTGTCTCTCTCACTGTCCACTCTGCCTGTCAAAAAAAAAAAAAAAAAAAAAAGATAACCTTGGTGGACAAGGTCAGAACCAGAAAACATATGATTACTAACAAATAGCCAAATGTGCAACATACTGGATTTGAAGATTGAAGAAGGTACATGTAATCCAAGTATGTGGATAATTTCTCCACTCTGCAAAATATCAGGACATCATTTCTTTCTAGACATTCTAGAAAGAGGAACACAGCCTATTGACCTCATAATTCAATCCTAGCAGAATCCATCTTAGACTTCTACAGAATTGTAACATAATTAATTTATGATGCTTTTAATGTGCTATATTTGTGAAAAATTATGGATGCACCAATGGAAAGTTAAACTGATGCAAGGACTTTTATTCAGTCCTGACCACAATATGATCTAAATAAGGAAAAATTTTGGAGATATGATAGTGCTTACTTCCATGTATCCTCTATGCTTTAATTCCTAAGACAGAAGAGGAATACATATCTGGTAAAGGAACTACATAAAATGAAAAGATTAGAGACATTTGCTCATTTGGGGTTAGAGCAGTCTTTTGTTCAAGTTAGGGCTTCAACTGACTGTGTAAGGTCTACACACATTGTGAAGGACATTCTGCTTTGCTCAAAGCCACCAATTTAAATGTGAATCTTATCAAAATCATCTTCATATAATCATTCAGGATAACAGTTAATCAATTTTCTGGGCACCATAGCTCAGCCACATTGATACATAAAACTCATTATCATTATGATCAATAGTTGCTATATTGACAGTGCAAGAACAAAGGGAATAAAATTTCTGCCTTATAAAAGAGCATTGCCAGTGATCTGAATGACAGTCCAATATTATTTGTTATTGTTCATTAATTTGAAAACACTCTTGGAGCACTTTCAATTAAGAGCTTGCAAGGATACTTTAAAATAAGTAAAATTCTCTATTCAGCTTTGCATAACTTGATCATCATTGCATTGTTTCAAATCACATAATCTAAAGCATTGCTCTCAATGAAATCAGTACTTTTGACCTTTTCTGTTTAGATTATTTTCCACAGTGCCAATTTTGTTGGCAGTGCATTGTCTTTCTTAGAAGCAGCTGAAAGTGCAGCAATTAATTACTTTTCTTTTCATTCTAGTTCACAATGTTTTTTCTTTCCTTTCATAACCTTATGCTAATTTTCCACTTCAGTGACTGTAAGACAAAGTGAATTTTTCCTTTCAAATAGATGAAAATTAACCCAATACTTCTTTTATTAAAAGACAGAAGCACTCTCTCATATATTTAAGTTCTTATATATTATTATAAATTTAAAATCAAATTTCAGACAATAACTCATTTATTCTTTGTATTTTTATGTCACCCTGTATCATTTCAATGATTTTTTTAATTAACCAGAATTATGAAATTCCCTATGATCCTCATGCAGCCATGACAAGATAAAGGTGGTGGTTAGCAAGACCAAGACTGCCACTAAAGGCCCAATAGAGGTCAATTTCTTGGTGTGATCACCCCGCAACAGTATGTCCATTCCACTCCTCATGTAACAGATCAAACACTTAGTACTATTCAGATCCAAAAATTGCAGAGCCTTTTTCCCTTCTTACTGTTAAGGAATATCATATCTTGCCAATTTTGGATATGAAGGAAATATAAGCAGGCTGTGCTGGATATTGAGTATATCTACATTTGAAAGGTGACAGAATCTGGAGCTAGAGTTTTTGTGCACCCTCTTCATCTGTAAACCCAGGATCAGAGAGTGCCGCGTGAAGTTTCATACAGATGGTGGAGAAACCTGCTCACTCATGTATTTCATATATACAGTTTTTAGAGCATAAGGATACTTCCCAATGTTACCACAGAAAATAAATCACTGGGTAGCATGTGTCTACTAGATTCATTATTTTTTTCTTTGAATGAATACACTGAGCTATCAGTGTCATGTATTGGTTATTTGTTATGGTTTTTCAAGACAGTATTGTTTTGTTATAGTTGTCATAATGGAATACCACAGCTAAGGTGAGCCCATCTAAGTTTGATATTAAAATTATTTAAGGTTTTTATCTTAAAATACTGTCTTTCTCAGGTACTGGGGATTATATCACCAGCATGTGAATTTAAGAGAATGGCCAGTTTATCATAGTATTCAAGACTCTTTTAGAATACCCACTTGTTATATTGGAGTGCTTGGATTCAAGACCCAGCTCCACTCTTGACTCCAGTCTCGTGTGAATGTGCATCTTAGGTGGCAGTGATGATGATGCAAGTTCCTAAGTCCTTGTCATCCACGTGGGATACTCCAATTGAGCTCCAGCCTCTTGGTTTCAGCCTTGCAAGCCTCAGCTGTGGCAGGCCTTTGGGGAGTGAACATACAGATGAGAGATCCCTGCATGTCCATCTCTGTTTCTGTCTTTCCCTTTCTATTTATATCTCTGTTTCCTCTCTTTATAATAAACAGGATAATAATTTAAAAGGAATGTAAAGCAGAGAGCATTTGTTATAGATATCCCATAAGACTCTCTGTTCAATAAAAGTCATCCTTCCTCAGGCTGGGTTTGATACAGTTGACATAAGCAAACACCTACTCAAAATGAATAAAACTCTATATAACAAAATTCAATTATAATTTAAACATATTATTTCTACAAAGTTGGGAGTGATACTACTGACCAAAGACATTATAAAAAATAAGTTTGGGTATTTTATAGAAAAATTTACAATTAATGATCTACACATCCTAATAATCCTATTAATTGAAAACCACTAACAAAAATTTATATTAACTCATATAAGAAAAAAGTAATAAATAAAGTCTTGCTTAGCAAATGGTGAGTCATTATCTATTTCTTCTTTAACAGTAGCATATTCTTATTATAAAACACAAGGCAAATGTACGGAACGTAGAATGGAGTTACTGAGTTGATCATAGTTGGAGATGTGGTCAGGGGTTTAGGAGTTAAATGCAGGTGGTGAAGTCAAGCAGAAGCATGTAAGGAATCTGAGCTTAATCCTACAATGAAAGCCCCATGCCAGGATTTAGGAGATAATGGTGACTGCAGAACTCTTTGTTTAACGTATAAAATAAAAATTGCTAATGCTATCAAATATTCATTATTTGAAATGATAGAATTTAGTAATTAAGCAGGTGTATAAAATATAGCAATACAACAATATAAACGTGTATTACTAAAGTACGTTCTATAAAGTCATTCATATCATCTGTTATCCAATCATGGTATTGATAAAGCAAACTAGCAGGCATCTAATTTGTAGCTAAATTAGTCATAGAAACAGCTTGAGTAAATACATAAGATTGACACAATCAGAAGTTAAAGAAGAAATTAGGAGGGTCAAGATACTGGGGAAAAGACTGAAAATATCATCCAAGGAAGGTAAAGCTCTGAGGTCAGGGAGCACGCTCATCCTTGTAAAAGTAAGGCGAATGCGGAACCTCGATACTTCAGATGGTGACCCTATTTGGAAAAGGGGCCACTGTAGATGCAATTACCTAAAATAAGGTCCTCCTGGAGAATAGTTGGCAACTAATCCAACAAGGCTAGTGTCCTTATAAGAAAGATTATGGGTCATATGAAGATAAAAACACAATGAGAAGCTGTGTGATGACAGTGACAGAGGTGCAGTCATGTGGCTGCGACCCTAGGAAGACCTAAGGTTTCCAGCAAACCAGCATAGGCTGAGAATAAGGAAGGGAGGGAGGATTATCCTACACGTTTCTCAGGGGGTCCAGCCCTAAAGACACCTTAATTTCAGGCTTCTATCCTACAGATTTGTGAAATAGCTGGCCTAGGAAAATAATGCAGAACCTAAAATATTTCTCCAGGGAGTGCTTAATCCATTAATGATGATGTTTAGGTAAGGGGAGTTAGCCACATTTCTGAAACACAATTGTTTTCCTGCGGGCCCAATTTTAACTTCTGAAGGCAGCACTGGTCTAGGAAATGTGTGTAGTGTCACTTGCAGTGGTGCTGCTACATGGATCATGGGTGAGAGAAGAAAGTAAAGGGTAAGGAAACTGCAAAATCACGTTCACAGTGATCTCCCCTGATCAGTGATTCCACTTTCAATGTTTCAGTTATCTGGGTTCAACTGCAGTATGAAAGTAGTATGTAGTATTAAAGAAATAAGCAATGCAATTCAGAAATTTTTTAAAAGTTGTGTGCTAATTCATTTTCAGTTTATTTCATTTGAAAGGCAAAGAGACAAAGAGACAGACTGAGAGAGATCTTGCATCTGCCACTTCATTCTTTCAACACACACAACAGCAAGGAATGGGCCAAGCCAAAGTCAAGAGCTCAGAACTCCATCTAGAGCTTCCGTATTGTGGCAGGGGCTCAAGCACTTGAGCTATCATCTGCTGCTTCCCAGGATTTGCATTAGCAGAAAGATAGATTGAATGGCCAGAAATCAAACCAGGCATTCCAACATGGGGTGTGGGTGTCCCAAGAGGTGACTTTTCCACTGTATCAAAAGCCCACTCTAATTTATAAGTTTTAAATTGCATAGCATTCTGAGTAGTGTGATGAAATCTTGTGCCATCCCACTCAGGATAAGAATCACACAATTGTCCAATTATCCATGTTCTTTAAGCTACCTGACAGTCACTTAGTAGTTGTGTTAGTTATTAGATCAACTGTCAAGGTACCACAGTGCCTGTGTTCAAGTCATTTATATTTTGCTAAGCATTGGCAATGGTCCCCAAACACAAATTGTATTATAGTATATTGTTATAATTGTTCTATTTTATTGTTATTGTAGTTAGTTATTGTTGTTAATCTTTTAATTGCTTAATTTAAAAATTGCAATTAATAATAGTATATATGCACAGAAGAAAATATGGTGTATATATAGGGTTTGGTACTATTTTCAGTTTCAGGCATCCAAGGGGGGGTCTGGGAACATATCACCTATGGATAAAAGAGGTGCTATCGCTAGTTGGAAATTTTGAGCATAGTAAAAGAAGCATCTCAAAATCGAGGCGTCTTCATCAGTTTTTGCAATAATTGATACTTACACAACTAGGTAGCCATTCAGAAAAATACTAAATATATTTAATATATTATACCAAAATAAATTAAATCTATATCACAGATTAAAATGTGAACAAACGCTATAGAACTGTGAGAGTTTTAATTTAAAACACCAAAAAAGCAATCTATTGAGTTATAAGAGAAAGCTTAACAACCATAAAAAATCCTGATGAATCTGATGAAATTACAGCAAAATCCAGGGTAAATATTCACAGAAAATTACAAATTAAAAAAGAGTGTAGGACACTGATGCTGTGGTACAGTAGGTTAATCCTCTGCCATCCCATACGGGCGCAGGTTCTAGTCCCTGCTGCAGTCAAAGATGGCCCAAGCGCTTGATCCCCTGCAAACACGTGGGAGACCCAGAAAAAGTTCCTGGCTCCTGGCTTTCGATTGGCTCAGCTCCTACCACTGCAGCCATCTGGGCAGTGAACCAGTAGATGGAAGACCTTTCTTCTCTGTCTCTTCCTATCATTGTCTGTAATTCTACCTCTCAAATAAATAAAATCTTTTAAAAATTTAAAAAACGAATATAGTGCTTAATTTTATGTGTTCATTGATTGTGCCACAGGATGCCCAGAAATTTGATTAAATATTATTTCTGGGCCAGTGCCGCAGCTCACTTGGCTAATCCTCCGCCTGCGGCACCAGCACCCCAGGTTCTAGTCCCGGTTGGGGTGCCGGATTCTGTCCCAGTTGCTCCTCTTCCGGTCCAGCTCTTTGGTGTAGCCCTGGAAGGCAGTGGAGGATGGCCCAAGTACTTGGGCCCTGCACCCATGTGGGAGACCAGGAGAGGCACCTGGCTCCTGGCTTTGGATCGGCAGGCACACGGGCTGCAGCAGCCATTTTGGGGGTGAACCAACTGAAGGAAGACCTTTCTCTCTGTCTCTCTCTCTCTCACTGTCTAACTCTGCCTGTCCATAAAAAAAAAAAAATGATTTCTGGATCGGCCTGTAAGGATGCTTTAGGTGGTTAAACCCATTTAAAAACATTTGCATTGGTAAACTAAATAAAGCAGGCTGTCCTTGCAATGTAAGTGGACATTATTTAATCCATGGAAATCATAAATTGTTTAAGAAGACTGAGTAGGAACACATTTTCTTCATCTTTAAACTGACATTGTGATCTTTTGCTTCAGATCAGACACAGACTGAAATGTGTATCATTAATTTTCCTAGTTTTGACGTCTTTAGACTTGGACTGTAACTAAACCACGGATTCCCCTAGGTCTCTAGCTTGCTACCTGCAGATCACAGGACTTCTCAGCTAAATGCTATAACCATGTGAACCAATTCTTTTTAATAAATCATAAGACATATGAGCATATGTTACATATCTATGTATGTGTGTTTACAAAACTATCATATATGCATATTTGATAGGATATGTATGCAGGGAGTATTTCATAAAGTTTATGAAAATGTGTTAAAAGATAATCATATTTGATGCAAAAAACTTGAAATCTATGCATAATTTTTCTTAATATATGCTTACCATCAGCTCTCTGTAGTAACTTTAATAGCACACATGTTAATACATATATATCAATATTGGTATATTGAATGTATATATATATCTCCTACTAATTTTCTTAATCTGGAGAATTCTAATATATTTGAATTAGTTTATTTATTTGAAAGGCAGAGTTACTAGAGAGAGAGCTTTTCTATCCATTGGTTCACTCTCCATACGGCTGCAAAGACTGGAGCTGGGCTATCTGAAGCCAGGAGCCAGGAGTTTCTCCCAGGTCTCGCTCATGGGTGCTGGGATGCAAGCACTTGGACCATCTTCCACTGGTTTCCCAGATGCTTTAGCAAGGAGCCGGATCGGAAGTGGAGCAGCCAGGACTCAAACTGACACCCAAATGGGATGCCAGAACTGCAGACAGCTGCTTAGCCCACTATACCACAGTGTTGGCACCAAATTCTAATATTTTAAGAGATGAAATTACAGAACATAAATGTCTTATATATAAAAGTTTCTATAAGCCAATGAGAGATAAATCATAGAGCCAAAAACAAAGGATCATAACATGTAAGCAATAGAAAATGAAACATAAGCATTTTAATCACCTAAAAGATGCCCCATGTTCAATTCCCTACTAATGCACCTGGGAAGGCAGCTGAAGATGGACCAACTTATTAGGCCCCTGCCACCCAAATAGGAGACCCGGATAGAGTTCTAGGCTCCTGGCAACAGCCTGCCCAGTCCCACATACTGTGTCCAATTGGGGAATGAAACAGCAGAGGAAAGATTTTCTCTTTCTCTCTTGTTCTTGCTCTCCTCTCTGTCTGTAAGTCTGCCTTTCAAATCAGTAAATAAATTTTAAAAATTAATTTTTTTAAAAATAGGAAAATATTGGAAACATCTTAATTGCCCATCAATTTAAAAAGTTAATCTATTTAAATAGCAAAAAAAAAAATGGCATACTCTACAGCAATAAATAAAGCAAGAAACAACAAACAAAGCAGAGTGAAGAACATTCTTAAAATTAATATGGCACATTTTCCAGGTTGTTTTTTGTCATCTAAGAAAGGGAACATATGCTACAGCATGTACACTGTATGCTATTTATAAGAAAGGATACAAAACTCTCAACATGCATATTACATATATCTATACATATATATCCTAATAAACATATGTATGTACATATGCACATATATATGTACCAATTAGTTTTTACTTGCTTATATGTTCTTTGTCTCGTTTGAATGTTTATGTAGTAAGCAAACTGCTAACTGTAGTATTAATCTTTCTATAATGTGAAGTCCTTGGGGCTGAGCAAAAAAATACAAAATTTTCTTTACCTTTTCAATTTTTGTGACATCTATAAGTATTAAGTATTCTAAAATTAGAATTTTTTAAAAGATTTATTTATTTATTTGAAAGTCAGAGTTACACACAGAGAGAAGGGGAGACAGAGACAGAGAGGTCTTCCATCCAATGATTCACTCCCCAATTGGCTACAATGGCCAGAGTTGCACCAATCTAGAGTCAGGAGCCAGGAGCTTCTTCTGGTTCTCCCAAATGGGCCAGGGGCCCAAGGACTTGGGCCATCTTCCACTGCTTTCCCAGTCCATGGCAGAGAGCTGGATTGGAAGTGGAGCTGAAGCCCATATGGCATGCTGGTATTTCAGGCCAGGGCGCTAACCCACTGTGCCATAGTGCCGGCCACTAAGTTAGAATTTTTAATACAGAGCAAATGGCGGGATTTTCCTATAATAAATTCAGAGCCCAGTATTTTATACTCCTCAAATTATTAGGGTTCTTTTTTCCACTTACCTGGGCATGAGAGTATTAGATCAAAGAAATAAAGAACGGAGTAATTTAAGATTCTAGAAAAGTATTTAAACAGAGTCTAATTACACATTGGCTTGTGAAATGCAGAATCAGCAGCTGACTTTTCTTGTAGGAATATCAAATCAGCTATAATGACACATATGTTCAATCCTATCTATTCTGGCCTTGAATAATTCATAAATCTGGTAGAGAAACTAAGGCATGTATTGGTAAATACTAGTTAAAAGAACAGAATTTCATTCTTGTTCATGAGAAATTTCTTAGAAAGAAGAGTCAAAATGCCATGTCTTGGATTAAAAGTGGTACTGTTATTGCCACTTTTCCCATTAAGATTTGAAATTTATTCTCTTTAATTTGATTTGAATGTGGACTTGCTCTGCGAATGCTTCACCAGTGAAATGTAGTTAAAAGAACTAATACAGTTTGTTAAGGGGATTGCAATGTTAGATTTTTCCATGTTAGCATATATGTTCTGGGGAATGCCACCTTTGTGGGAGTTTGGGTGGGGGAGACGGTAGGGTGGAAATTATTACTATGCTCCTAAATCTGTAACATAATTTTTGACCTTAAAATATGAAAAAATAAAAATACAAAAAGAAGTTTGGGAGCACTAAAAGTGACATGTGTTAAGGAAACCTTAATTAGTCACATAGAGAGGCCAGAGAATGGGGCAGGAATAGGACAAAGAGGAAGACAGGAGAAATCCTCACATCCCAGATGTTCCAAGAATCCAATATAAGCTTGTAGTCTTGTGAATAAAGAACACATCTTGCCAATCCAACCCAGTCTAATTTTATAATAACTCCAGCCCCATCTGCCATTTATCTGAGAGACCACATGCATGAAGCATCCATCTGAGCCAATTAACTATAAGAAACATGAGAAATTCTGACAAATTGTTGTTTTGAGTCACTAAGTTTTGAAAATGGATAGAGCAATAGACAATCAGAAAAGAAATTGACCTATGAGAGTGGATTACTATTGCAATTTAAAAAAAAATGAAAATATGCACAATTGGTTGAAAATGTGCAGCAGACAGATGTTTTCAGGGCTTTGAAAAGACTTTCTAAATGATGAAATTATAAAAATTTATTATCAGGCTGATTTAAAAATTGTGGCTTTTCTAGTGGAAAAATTAGTCATAATCTTAAGGGTGTTAAAGTGACAATGGAACGTCTTTCTATTGGATTTTTGGATTTGGCTAAGTAGGTTTCCTGCAGATGCTTAAAAGGGCTACCTGGCTAATCTACAATCCTTCTCAGGAAAAATATTATTGAAATAAGAAATGCCTTCAATGCAGTGAATAAATTCAGTATTCAGAACTTCCGTCATGTTTTCGAGAGTGAGACTCCAATACCTTAAATTAGACTCTCAGAAACATGTGGAGAAGTGGTTGGGTAAACTAGGACTGTCGGGGCAGTGGCCTCTAGTGTTTTGACTCTCAGGATGAATATCAGGAGAGATTTATGAGGGGAACTTGTCTAATCAAGTGGGTTACACTTTCAAGGAATTCTACTTACAATGAAAGAATGGGACAGAGAGTTGGAAGTATAATGAGGTGTTTCAGCATCTAACATTTTATAAGAAAAATTAGTCAAAAGCAGCTACTAAGGAAGGAAGGAAAGAATTAAGGGAGGGAGAGTGGGAGAGAGGATAAAGATAGGGAGAGACAGAGAGCAAGGGAGTGGAAGGAAGAAGAAAGGGCTATAGTGTAAATATGGGTATCCTCCCAAGATTCAACCTGAAACCCAACCGCACGTTGGTAGTATTAGGAAGCAAGGAGTCTTTGGAGAGAGATTAAGTCATGAGAGCAGAGTCTTTAGTAAGTGCCTTATAAATAGGCCAAAGAGGAGGCCTTATCCCTCTTTACGTGGAAACATGGGGAAAAGACTACTATCCAACACCTATATCTTGAACTTCTCCTTCTCCATTGAGAAACAGTATTTGCAGCTTATGAGCTATCCAGCTTATTGTATTTTGATATAGCAGCCAAGTTTAAAGAAAGACAGAAGGGAGAGGGAAAGGGGGGAGAGAGGGAAAGAGAGAGGGAGATCTGAAAGACAGAAAAAGAGGAAATTAATCACCTTTTACTAAAATAAAATACCTCAGCAACTAACTTTGTAAAGGAAAATGTCTTCTTTAGGTCACAGTTTAGGAAGTTATGTCCAAAAATCAGGAGCCACCATTGGTACTGACCTATACCCAAAACCATTAAAAATCAAGGCTGAATACAGACTGGGATCTCAGTTCTTTTATTTATTTTTAGAGGTATAGTTACAGACAGAGGGAGGGTCAGAGAGAAAGATCTTCCATCTGCTGGTTCACTCCTCAGTGGCCGCAGTGGCTGGAGCTGAGCTGATATGAAACCAGGAGCCAGGAGCTTGCTCCAGGTCTCCCGTGCAAGTACAGGAGCCAAAGCACTAGGGCTATCTTTCACTGCTCTTCCAGGCCATAAGTAGAGAGCAATATCAGGAGAAGCCAGGACACGAACCAGCGCCATAGGTGATGCCAGCATATCAGGCAGAGGCTTAGCCGACAACACCACAGCGCCAGTCCAGGGCTGGCAGTTCTTTACTGAGATGTCTGTCTGGTCTGTCAGGTGTACCCTTTGCCTGGTAGAGTCTTGTTTTCTTCCTTTGATTGTCTTGAGAAGATTTTACAAAGGTGCTTGTGATTATATCAGTTCATCTGGGTAACAGAGTATTCTTTCTTGTCTTAAATTCCTTAAGTAAATCACACATGCAAAATACATTCATCATATAGTCTCATACTGCTAGGATAATTAGGTATAGATTTCATTTTTTTAGAGGGAAAGAGGAATGCTTTAGTCTACCATACCATCTGAGGTACCAGACATGTATGTGATGTTAGTATGCAAACCATTTTAGCTTATTCGGCCAAAATTGAGCTTTTGGAAATGATTAAAAAATCTTGGTGTTAAATTGGAAATTGCATAGATAATTAATCAATTTTTAAAACAAAATCATGTAGGATCTCTGTCCTTAATGTGCTATACATTGTGTATTAATACTATAACTAGTACTCCAACAGTATTTTCACTTTGTGTCTCTATGTGAGGGAAAACTGTTGAAATCTTTACGTAATATGTACTAAACTGATCTTCTGTGTATAAATAGAATTGAAAATGAATCTTGATGTGAAAGGAAGGGGAGAGGGAGTGGGAAAGGGGAGGGTTGCGGGTGGGAGGGAAGTTGTGGGGGAGAAGCCATTGTAATCCATAAGCTGTACTTTGGAAATTTATATTCTTTAAATAAAAGCTTTATATATATATTAAAAATAAAAAAGAAATAAAAAAAAGAAATGAAAAAAATTTAGCTTTTGGAATACTATAACTTTAACCTCTATCTGCCGGCAAACTCTTTGCACATCATAAACAAGAAATATTTAATTGAGTAGAGTTTACAGAACTGTGAAAGTCAAAGTTAAAACTTTGTGTTAAGCCTAAGATTAATATTGTCATTTTATTTAACAATCAATAACCATAAGTCTATTACTGACAAAACTAGAATTTCCTCTCTATGAACCAAGAAGAGAAGTAAGGCCTCATACTAGGTCTAAGTTAAGCTGATTTTAGAGTGGAGAACAATATGTCCTTGAGATTCTGTATGCTGGGACTTCATAAATCATTTCCAGACACTGTGATAAAGCTTGCAGGGTTACATAAGGGAATATGAGGATGTGCAGCAAAAGTAAGCAATCCATACAAAAATCGGTAACATGTACTTGGAGGAATGTTGTTGTTATTCCATTGACACACTACCATTGAGGTGTACAAATGAATACATGAAAAAAAAAATGTCACTGCCACCTCAGTGAACTTGCTGTGTTGCCTCCCTAACCTGTACTAATTGGTCCTGCTGAGTGGAACTGCATGAAAAATGCAGCCTGTGGAACACACAGACAACACTATGGATTCCTTTCAAAACTGCTTCTTGCTCTTTAATAGCTGTCTTTTCACTTTACGATAATGATATTCGAAGGCTGGACATATAGGACATATACTGACCTGTGGACTACATTTTCCAGGCTCATTATATAAAATGACAAAAACTGGATTGATACACCCTACTTCTGAGTCTTGGTCATAACACATGAGTATTCTTATTTTTTTAAATTAAGTTTTCTATTGTAGATACATATACATATGGAAACCACATGTGAGGAGAATGTTCATTATTGAGATAAACTAGGAACTTTAGAGATTTTTGAATTTGAGCTGAACTGTAAAGCAGAGCCATTAACTTTTAGACTATAAATGAAAGAGAAAGAAAAAAGTTTCTATCTTATTTAAGCTATTGCATGGATGGGCCAAGTCGAAGCCAGGAGCCTGGAACTCCATCCCTTCCATCCATGCAAGGGATGAGGACTTCAAGCATCTTCTTCTTCTTCCCCACCCACAGAAGCAGGGAACTGGATGGGAACTTGAGCATCCAGGACTCGAACCAGCCCCAGTATGGGATGCCAGCATTGCAGGTGGCAGCTTAACCCACTGTGACACAATGCTTGCTCCAAGCCATTATATTTTATAATAAGTGATTTTTAAGGTAAAACTTAAGTAATATAAATGTATAGTAATTAACATAAAAGCTATTTAAGCTAACTGCTGTTAACCACAGGGAATATTTGTCAATTATTATTATATTATTGGAGAAAAATAAGTATAAGACACTTTTGAAGAAATGATGACTGAGGTCATCTTGTAATATATCTTGGTTTAGCTAGTTACCAGGAGCAATCAGATAAAATTATTAGAAGAGAATAGTAGTCATTTATCCAGCTATGGCAATTGTCACTGTATCAGTCTTATGTTACATAAAAAAAATTACCCATGATTTATCAGGCTGGATCAACAAAGATTTCATATCTCTCAATTTCTGAATCCCCTGGATTCCTTAGAAGACAATCAATAGCTCAGCCTAGTATCCACTGGGACTTCTCTCAGATCTACCACTTGCAATTCAGTGCATAATAATGGGACCCACTGATCTCAGCAGTGGAGAATCACTCTCAAATGGAATCCGATATTCTCAAGCCTTGTGACTTCTCATTTTACAATTAGCATAGAGAAAACTCTACGTTTTAAAGGGATTACAAGATTGACTAAGTCAGGCATATCCAGATATTCTCTCTATTTTAAGTAGACTCATGGCATATGAACAAACCACAAGATCAAAACCCATCAAATTCCAAATTCCAGGGGCTATACAGGGCAAGTTCAGTAGGAATAGGAGACTATGGTAGAGGTCCCTTTGAGTAATGCATGTAACAAACTATAGCAAAGGAACAAAGTAAGCTACTCTTCTACTTTTCCCAAATTGTCACCAAAACAAGCCAAGGACTTAGATTTTAATGGCTTGAGAAACATATCCTACAGCCCAAAGAATGCAAAGCAACACAAAAAAAATTAAATAAGTAAAAAAAGGAAACCAATATTTGTGTTTATATCACCTAAGAATTTATTTATGTTTATATTGTCTAAAAGGAATTAAATTAGCATTTTATTACTCCATCATTCAAAAACTAATGGTAGGGAATGAAAAACTAAAACATATGCAACACAAAACTTTATATAAGAAGCTTGGAAAACGAAACAAGTACTTCCTTGGATTGATAACTATGATGTGATCAATCTAAGTCTACATTTTACAAGGGAAGGTTACTGTTTGAATGTTTCTCAGAGGCTATAGTTGAAATGCATGGAGTAAAAAAGTATTGTAAAACTGAGAGATAAAATACAAAAACACTTTTTTGCAAAACATTTTATTAAGGTTTTATAATTTTCTCATGATTAACACACAGAATGCATTACCCAAGGAATTCTCTTGTGATTCAGAATCCTAAGCCACTGTGCCTGTCATCTTAAAGTAACTGCTGCTCTGTGGTCCACTGCCATGAAGAGCCTAAAAATGTCCAGATAAAAATATAAAGATTTTTAAAAGGTATAGCTAAGCATGCTTCTTAGTCTACTCTGCTGCTATTCATTGTATTTCTCATGGACCCCAAAGAATTATGACTTAATCCCTGCTCTACCATCCAAGATTCATATCTAAATTATCTTCCATCTCTGCTCCTCCTTCCTGGGGAAACCCTCATCTTTTAAGAGAAACATAATAAACTCATGTCAATTGATTATGTAATAAAAAGCGAAAACCTTCAGAAAAAAAATCTGTCTCTAACTCCCTTTTGACTCCAGGTATTCAGATAGCATTCATTTTTTTTTTTATTTGTTAAAACCAAATTTCTCAAAAGGATTGTCTCCACATTGCTACTGGGGACTAAGTGATAAGGTAGATTAAGCCATTCCAAGCTACCTAATATACAGGAAGAGAGGAAGAACTATAACAAATATTAATTATCCATCATGCATGAAGTGTTAGATTCTATAGATTCAAATAAATAATATAATCCATACTCTCTCTCGAGTGGGGAGTGGATTTTCATCCCACATGGATTCAGCCCTGTCCTCTGTGTGAGGTTGGGAAGTCTCAGGCCCATACAGGAAGAAGGCATGACTGCCTAGTCACAAGCGCTTGCTGCAACATCATCATTCTATCTGGCTTTGGCTGGGAACTCTGTCCCCTCAACTGAATGAACAGTAGAAGCCCCAGATGCTGAAGACGGAATACACACATATCAAAATAGGCCTGCAAGTTTCTGTCAAAGGGACCACAGTCCACAAAACTTGGCCAGGGTCTGTAAGATACACGGGATGACAACCTGCACATATTCACAAAATTTCCAGGATAAAGTTGAAAATCACTCACTATACCAAGATTCAAGAAAATCCCAACTTCAGAAAGAAAGGATAATCAACTGCAGCCATCAGTGGAATGAATTAGAAAGTGTAAATATTTTTCAAGAGTTGTAAAGCAGCCATAGAAGACCTCAACAACCAATTGCAAATTCTTTTGAAACAAACAAACAAAAAATCTCATGCAAAATTATAAATTTGGAAAGGGACTCAAGTAAAAAACAGAAGTGACAAATAACAGAAAACTTGAAACTGCATTAAAATGATTGTAGAGAATAGAATAAGCTTTTTTTAATTTATCTGACAGATAGAGTTAGACAGTGAGAGAGAGAGAGACAGAGAGAAAGTTGGTTCACCCCCCCATATGGCCACTACGGCGGAAGCTACGCCTATCCAAAACCAGGAACCAAGTGCTTCCTCCTGGTCTCCCACGCAGGTGCAGGGACCCAGGCACTTGGGCCATCCTTCCCTGCCCTCCCGGGCCACAGCAGAGAGCTGGACTAAAAGAGGAGCAACGTGGACTAGAACCCGGTTCCCATATGGGATCCCAGTACTGCAGGCAGAGGTTTAACCAAGTGAGCCATGGCGCCGGCCCTGTAAGTTATTTTTTGAGGTTTATTCATTTCTTTGAATGACAGTGTTACAGAAAGAAGGAAGGACAGAGAGAGAGAGAGAAAGAGAGAGTGTGCTTTTATCCTCTGATTCACTACTCCAAATTGTGGTGGAATGAGAAGGCTGTGCCAAGATGGCCACTGGCAACCAAGTGTAAGTTACCCAGGAATGGCTTCGGAACCCACCTGGCAAAGGAACCTGCCTGACAACAGGCAGTGATTGGTTAGGGCATAAACTGCCCTTTGACCGGATTGGCTGCCTCGGCTACATAAGCTACTGTACCAACTGAAATAAACGAATGTGCAGGCTGCTCACCTCTTGCCTGCTTTCACCCGACACCTGGTGTAGTGTTTGTGTCGTGACTCTGGGCCTCTTGCCCCCACTGTGATCCTCCTTTCAGAACGAATCCACAGCAACACCAAATGGCCACACAGCTTGGGCTGAGTCAAGCTGAAGTCAGGAGCCCAGAATTTCATGTAAGTCTCCCATATAAGGGCGTCAGGGGCCCAAGCACAAGCACTTGGGCCATCTTTCGGTGCTTTCCCAGATGTGTTGTCAGGGAAGTGGACAGGAAGTGGAGCAGCTGTAGTTTGAATGGAAACTCATATGGGATGCCAGGACCACAGCTAGAGAATTAACTCAGTGTGCCTCAACACCAATGCCAAATCAAGTTTTTTTTTTTTTAAATATATATACAGCAGCATAATTAGTCTAATCTGAACTACATAGGGAAAAGGCTGAGAAAAATCAATAGAACAGAGCCCCCAGCACATTTGGGGCAACAACCAATTTTCCATCATTTATACCATCGGACTCTTAGAAGAAGAGGTGACATATAGTGTAACAAGAATGAGTATTCAAGAAAAACCTCTGAATTCCCCAAATAATTTAGTGATTAATAAGAAGGCAAGAAAGAAGCAAATTTGTTCATAATAGTCAATACCTGTTAACAATCCTGGTATCCTTCAGTCAGTGAATGGTTTAGAAACTGTGGTATATCCATAATTGAATAACTTACACATACAATATGTGTGTATGTATATATATAATATATATGTATATATATAACACATATACATGTGTGTATACATGTGTATATATACATATGTGTACATATAAATATTTGCATTATATTTATATAATTCATCACAATTTTGGAGGAATCTTGAAAAGTCACTACCATCATGTAGTTACTGATTTATTGATGCCATCATTTGTTAAACAAACATGTATTTCCCACCTGCAGGGCACAGAGCACAGTACTGTGACAAAAGACAAAAGTGAATCAGACATGGACTAAATCCCTAAAGACTACAGCAATAGATACTCTTTAATTATAGATAATGTATATAATCTTTATATAATATAATAATATATGATATAATATATAATAATATATTATATAAAATAATGTAATAATAAATTTAATGTATATAATCTTTTATAAACTTCCAGGGAGCTATGCTGGGTACCAAATCAAATCACTAAATCTTAATTATTGTAAGATTCCATTTCTGTAACACAATCAACATGACATTTTAGAAATGGTAAACAGAGTAATGCATACCAAGAGTGAAAAATGCAGAGAGATGTGGATCAATCTTTAAAACAGATCCTCCTGATAATGGCATAAAATGTATTTTGAGTGTATCAATGTCAGTGCTCTTACTGTGGCTTTGGATTTTTTTTTACAAGATGATTATTAGCATGGAAGAAACTGGATAAAGGATACACAGGCCATCACTGTATTATTTTTTACAACTGAATGCTTTCTTTTAAATCATGGTGTAATATATGCAATTATCATCACCTCCCAAATTTCCCATGGGTTGTTATAACTTTCTGTTTCTACCTCGTAGATGAACAGTTCAAACTGAATATCTTCACATATCCCCTATGTGTGAAATGAAGATTATTCTGAATCTGTCCATAAAACTGCAAAAGCTATTGATTTTCCACAAAGAGCTTAAAGATGCCATCTCAAATCCCTGTGGAAAAGATGCCTGGAGACCCAAGTGCAATTTTCATAAGTCCAAACATTTGTTGAGTTGAGGTTATTCTGTGAATTAAACATGAAGTCTGACTTCGCTCAGCTCTCAAGTGAAAATGTTATTTTTGAAGAGAAAAGCATATCCAGATGAAAAATATAGATATGAAGGCCTAGAAAAGACACAGAAAAAATACAGAAATCATAAGTATCTCATAGTCTATAATGTTTCACCTAAAATTAATTTATTGTAAATTTTACAAAATAAGACCATGTGAATTATAAAATATTTTCTTATTTTTTATGAGAAGTATAATTTAGTAACCTGCTTCACGATTGATCAACATCATGCCCATCAATTTTAAGTTAATCATCCAACTAGTAGCAAAACCTGAGGAAATAGCATAGATTTGAATTTCTATATTAGGAAAAATATGTAAAATATGTCTAGTGATGTATTCAAGTAGTCAAAAACATACCAACAAAAGTTCTTTGAAAATACCTTCCTATATTACATGCATGGCGATAATTAATAAGGCTTGACAAGGAGATGATCCACTCAAATAATATTTTTTTTTTTGGTCAGGGACATTTTAGTGATTTCAGCCATTTCATTATGTCACGATTTTGGAGGAATCTTGAAAAATCACTACTTTCATGTAGTTACTGATTTATTGATGTCATCATTTGTTAAACAAACATGTATTTCCCACCTGCAGGGCTCAGAGCACAGTACTGTGACAAAAGACAAAAGTGAATCAGACATGGACTAGATCCCTAAAGACTAGAGCAATAGATACTCTTTAAAATAGCCACGCATCTACATATAATGAATTATATAAATGAAAATCCTATTGGAATTTAAAGGAACAAAGAGTTATTTCTGATGGAAGGGATGATGGATGATAAGGAAGGGGAGGGTTTAATTCATTTTAAAAATAGCATTTAATGGGACTAGGACCCAGAACAATGCCATCCACAGGCTACCATTTTCCACAAGCAATTACTAGCTTTAGAAGGAATCTTAGGAAGAATATTCGCACAAAATCCCCTCTATTGGAATCTCTGAAAGATGTATTTACAGACTAATGCCCTCAAATATTTGATTTACGTAAAACTATATACCACTTTACATGCGGAGATACACACATAAAATGTCCAACAAAAATGTATTTATTGTGCAAATTGCAAATATATTTATAATTATGTGAAATTAATTATCTAAAAAAAGAAGATGGCCTGCTAATTACCGAACAAAGAGAATTCCTGAAGACTGTAAAGTACACACCATAAAATGTCATTATAATTGTGTGAAAATCTACAGCAATTATGTGTTAGCTTTTGATACTGGGGAGGAAATGTCTACATTTTTCTTGTTTCTTATTAAGATACAACAAATTACAGGAAATGTTAGCCTTAATTAACAAAACTCCATTACGAGATGTTATTATTTTTAGAATGGTTTAAAAGTGTGTTGCACCATCAAAGCAAGCATTCTTTAGTAATATGGATCTTAATACATTTTTCCTTAATGTTAGTTTAAAAATCTTGATGCAATTACCTAAGGTATGTTTATGCACAAAGAGCAACATGTTTTTTAATCTATTATTTGAAAATTATAATGCAATGTGCATTATTCCAACTCTTCCCCCATGACTACCTATCTAAATTGGTTTGAAATGAAAAGGTAAAAGAAATTTAAATGGCTTTTCTTTTTCAGAAATTTAAAGAGATGCGGCTGCTCCAGTTAGAGCAAATGATTATGAATTATTAGTGTCAATCAAAGACGTGATTTCCATCTCCTGATTAAATCTATACAAAAGAGCTTTAAACACGCAGTTCAGCTGCCACCAAATGACAAATCAATCAAGAAAGACAATGCAAGTGAGTGATTAGGCTGTAGGGAAAGACAATAGTGTGTGGGTGGCATTTCCCCCCTCATTCCAAGGCCTGTTATTAATCAGAAAATAGGAGTGACCATTTATTGCACCTACTTTTATGTAAATATTAAAAGGTTTCAATATGAACTTTTGGTATCCTACAACATAGGAACAACAAAGGAAAAGGCTTCAATGGCTTTTAAATCTGCTTTAGAAAAGAATGCTTTTGAAGGCATTCAAAAAATATTGTTTAGAAGCAGGGCAAAACAAAACAAAACAAAAGCTCCACAATTCACATAGCTAACAGGTGTATTCCTGTTTTCTAGATTGACTTAAGACCTTTATCAAGCCAGTTATCTTACCAATGGAGTTTGGTTTCTACTACTGTAGTCAAAAGACTTCAGCACCAAGGCAAAGGAAACTGACAAAATGCTGGTAACATTGAATTCACAGAGAAACTTTGATTTTAGGAAATTAAGTATATGTTGTAAAATATGTTGGTAATAATCTTTGAAGAGTCATTATCCTTCTGACATATTTAAATTTAAATATATTTCATTATTTCAAGCAATCTGCATATGTGTTAAAAATTAACTAGTTTTAGTACAGATTTGTGACTCAGATATTAACTTGGGTGAAAAAATGTTGACATATATGCATACTTTTTCATAAAGTCTATTTTTTGCTAACACTACTGCTTTTTGTGATTTTTTTATATATAATATATCGAGGGGCCTTTGTGTATATATATGTATATATATATATATATATATAATTATTTTTGGCACTGGTATGAAATCAAAATGCTGCACTGTTAGGAGTGGCTAAGCCTACATATTAGTAATACTATGAGCTAGCTCATTATTCTCATTTTACAGATTAGATCTGTAAGCTAAAATAAATTATGTAACCATTTCAGAGTTAAATAGCTAACTAATTTTCCAAACATTCACATATCCGTTTTTTTTTTTTTTTTTTTTTGACAGGCAGAGTGGACAGTGAGAGAGAGAGAGACAGAGAGAAAGGTCTTCCTTTGCCGTTGGTTCACCCTCCAATGGCTGCCGCGGACGGCGCGCTGTGTCCAGTTTTTAACATACAAAAAGTTCCAAGGGCTTTTTCTAGAAATGTGGGCAAGTAAGTGATACATATGAATAAATGTGGAAACATAACTGAATTTTTTCATATATATAAAAGGACAAAAGAATCCCCATAATATTTGTCATGTCCATCCCTTTATCTTTTTTGTGTGTGTGACAGGCAGAGATAGACAGTGAGAGACAGAGAGACAGAAAGAAAGGTCTTTATTCCATTGGTTCACCCCCCAAATGGCCGTTATGGCTGGCGCACTGTGCCGATCCGAAGCCAGGAGCCAGATGCTTCCTCCTGGTCTCCCATGCAGGTGCAGGGCCCAAACACTTGGGCCATCCTCCACTGCCTTCCCATGCCACAGCAGAGAGCTGAACCAGAAGAGGAGCAACCAGGACAGAATATGGCGCCCCATCCGGGACTAGAACTCATGGTACCAGTGCCGCAGGCAGAGGATTAGCCTAGTGAGCCACAGCATCGGCCCCTTTAACTTTTTCAAAAATGTTTTTATTTAACAGAGATCACTTTTCAGCTAAATTTAAACACCAGAGAATAATTGTATGTTAATTACAGAGTTCAACCAATAGTATTAAGTAGAACAAAAAAATACTAAAAGGGATAAAATATTAAGTTGTACATCAACAGTCAAGACAAGGGCTGATTAAGTCATTGTTTCTCATAGTGTCCATTTCACTTCAACAGGTTTCCTTCTGTTAAACATAAGAGTGGGAATAAAGGAGGGAGAAGATGTACAATGTGGGACATGCTCAAGCTGACTTGCCCCAAATGGTAGAGTTATAAAAGTGCCTGTGGATTCCAATTCAATCCCATCAAGGTGACATGTACCAATGCCATCTCACTAGTCCAAGTGATCAATTTCTGTTCAAAATTGATCACACTGATAGGTCTAAGAGTCAAAGGGATCACATAAACAAGACTAGTGTCTGCTAATACTAACTGATAGAATCAAAAAGGGAGAGAACAATCCAACATGGGAATCGAGATACACAGTAGACTCATAGAAGGGCAGATGTTCTAAATAGCACTCTGACCTCAGAATCAGCCCTTAAGGCATTCAGATCTGGCTCAAGAGCCCATGAGAGTATTCAGGCATGGAAAGCCAAGACACTCTGAAAAAAAAAAAAAAGACCTAAATGAAAGTTCTCTGTGAGTGAGATCCCAGTGGAAAGAACGGGGCCATCAAAGAAGGAGGTACCTTTCTCTGAAGGGAGGAGAGAACTTCCACTTTGACTATGACTTTGTCTAAATAAGATTGGAGTTGGCAAACTCAAAAGGCTTCCATAGCCTTGGCAACTCATGACAAGAGCCTAGGGTGATTAGTAACGCCATAAACAATAGTGTCAATTTGTTAAGTCAACAACAGGAGTCACTGTGCACTTACTCCTCATGTAGGATCTCTGTCCTTAATGTGTTGTTCAATGTGAATTAATGCTATAACTAGTACTCAGACAATATTTTATACTTTATGTTCTGTGTGGGTGCAAACTGTTGAAACCTCTACTTAATATATACTAAATTGATCTCCTGTACATAAAGAGAATTGAAAATGAATCTTGATGTGAATGGAATGGGAAAAGGAGAGGGAGATAGGAGGGTTGCAGCTTGGGAGGGAAGTTATTGGGGGAAAAAGCCATTGTATTTCATAAGCTCCATTTTGGAAATTTATATTTGTTAACTAAAAGTGAAAAAATGTTTTGATTTATTAATTTTTATATTATTTGAAATGCAGAGAGAGACAGAGAGGGGGAGTTTTTTTAATTTTTGGATTTTTAAAAATTTTTATCTATTTGAGAGGTAGAGTTACAGACAGTGAGAGGGAGAGAAAGAGAGAAAGGTATTCCTTTCATTGGTACACTCTCCATCCAAAGCCAGGAGCCAGGAGCTTCTTCTGGGTCTCACATGCGGGTACAGGGGCCCAAGTACTTAGACCATTATCTACTGCTTTCCCAGGCCATAGCAAAGAGCTGGATTGGAAGAGGAGAAGCCAGGTCCAGAACCAGTGCCCACTATGGAATGCTGGCACCACAGGCAGAGGATTCACCCACTGTTCCACTGCTCCACAGAACCAGCCCCAAGAGAGTGATATCTTACATCTACTATTGCATTGCCAAAATTGCCACAATAGCCAGGCTGGATGCAGGAGCCAGAAACCCCATCCAGGTCTCCCATTGGACTGAAAGGACCCACCTACACAAGCTATCATCTGTTGCTTCCTAAGGTATATATGAACAGGAAACTAGAAAGGAAGTGCAGATGGAACCCAAACGCCAGTTAGCCTCCATATATCAAATGTGGGCAACCGAAGATGAGATTTAACTACTGTGCTAAATATCCACCCAGTCATTTCCTTTTCTAAACACTGGTCTGTAGCATGACCAATGTGAAGCCAAGCAGATTCATCCACCACTGACCTAGGTAACCACTTTTACTATTTTTGCCTGTTTTGAAGAAGGAAGTGAAAAAAAACTTAAATCCAATTTGTTCAAAATTCTCCCATGCCATTATGATTACACCTCTTATTTTTCTTTTTCCATATGAAATATTAGGAAGTATTACTAATATGAATTTCTGGATTTTTTATGCCCAGAACATAAATGAGTCTTAACTGCTTGTTTGTAAGTATGTGTGTGAATTTGTGCACCTAAGTCATGAACAAAAAGTGTCTGTGTGTTCCGATCACAGAATGACTGCCCTCTTAATCAACACTGTATTTTATAACATTTTATTACAATATCACATTGAAAACTTCAACTTATTATCTACTTTTATGTAAAGTGTATTCAGCACACACTTCACTGAGCTTATGCCTTATTGTATATACTTAAGGGAAGATAGCTACTAACATGAAATTTTCAGTTCCACCTCAATGGACCTATCTTAGCAACAAGCACAGTTCTTGGCCAACCACTGATTTATTATTTAAATACTAACTAGTCTTAAAAATAAGCTGGTAGAGAAAACACTTCCACTCTCCATTATATCTGCTTAGAATTAAATCTCTTTGGAAATCTTATTATTTATCTTGTATGCGTACGTTTATTATAAAGAAAAATATTTTTACTCAATTTTTTGATCAAAAAATAAAACAAATATTAACCCGGATCACTGAAGATTTAATATTAGGTTTTTGTGATAGATTATCATATATTTAAATATCTCCTTCCCTTTCTCTTAAGCGTATTTTAATTCACCATCTGATTGATGTTGGAACTGGTAATGTAATGTGATCTGTAGTATGAGACTTCCTAGCAGAAATTTTCAAGATCTTGATTAGTTACACCACCTTCTCTTTCCTCTGAAACATGGTACATGCAATGCTCCAGGTAGAGCCAGCTATTCTTTAGCCTCAGCCTCCAGAGAAAGGAATTACAGCAGAATCACAGCCTTCTCTGCATAGACATATTTTTTTGTTGTTGTTGGAAACCTCTGAAGTTTGGGGATTTTGAGCTAATATATGACCCTGATGTCTACTGAGTGAGTGACACAGCCAAAAAACATGGGGGATTTTTAATTAAAATCTTTATTATTTCTAGGCATTTACATTTATTTTGTCTTAATAATAAACTCAAATTTCTATTGTCTAAGTAATAAAATAGCATTTGGCTTCATTGACCAGTCACAACAATATGTATTTGAGTGCCTAGTACTTGCAACGAACTGGGCTAAAAATTCAAATGATATGAAAAGCATAGACAGTGGTACTTTTATACAGGACGTAACACTGCAATTTGGTTGATAAGACATGATCATGAACCATAGGAAACATCACAAAGCAATTCGTGCATCTTTGCCTATTAACTTGAGAAAAAGGAAAACTCCATGGGTTGGAGAATTGCTGACAAATTATTCCTGAGCATTGTGGGACATGAGAAGGAATTTAAAAGATAGTAAATGTTTGATGCAGAGTGGAGAATGCATTGAGTCACCAGCAGAGTGAAGAAAGGCCCAACAAGGAGAAAGAATGAGGTCTGATCAAGGCTAAGTGGAGATTCTATGGGACAATAATTGAATGCAAGACTGGATACTCTGTCTTTGTTCCTTGTTTCCCTAGTTGTTCTGCTAGATAACACTGTTCAATAAATGTATTCCACAATTAGTTTTGTGATTCAATTATTTCCTGAAATATGAATATAGTGAATAATTACATTATACCTAGCTTTTCAATGTTCAATATACTAATACAAATTGTGAATCTCTACTATATGTAAACAAGGTTCAGTTTTCCCTAAATTTAAATGATCGTTAAGAGTTCTGTGCATTGTATATTCGTTATTTTTGTTTCCTGAAACAACAGTATTTGAAATCCAATTTAGGAATTTATTGCTGCACAACTATCAACATCATACTAAGAGTTCTTAGGTACTTAATTCACTAAAATATTGGCTTTTGAAATTTCAAGGATGTGGTTTTTTTAATAATGAGAAGGTTCATGTACTCCATAAAATAGTAGTTGTACTAGGTATGTGATTAAAAGTATTGATAGCTGAACTGAAATTCCTGGTTTGAAGTCCCAATTTATTACTTACATGATAAGCAACTCTGTGAAGTTGTTTAATCTCCTGTTACTTTACTTCCCAGCTGTAAGTTGAAGATAGCAATTGTATCTATATATTCATTCGTGTGTGCTTTGTGCTTATGTGTTTGTTGTGGAGTGGATGCATTTGTAAAAGCATCTGTGCAGGTGTGTTTGTGTATTTTAGAAACAGAGATTAAACTATGTAATTGCTACTAGTGCCATATAAGTGCTCAAGAATACTAGCAAAATTTATTGAGAACTATGTACAATCTTAAAAAATTAAAGCTAAGCAGTATTATAAGTTGATATGTAATTAACAATATCACATACGTTTGGGATAATGTTGAATCTAACTGTTCAGGATATTTATTTAGTGCATCATCAGTATAAGGTGTCTATATGGATTTACAATCCTCTGTGACAATCTAGGGAGTAACTGCTCTAGGCATTGCAGTGAGTGAAGGCTTTGGAAGAGAGGAGTGACAGAAAGAAAGGTGTATTTTAGAAGATAAATTTTGTGAAGAGAATGTAGTAAGCGGATTCAGGCAATGTGAGAAAGGTGGCAATGAGATCAGTGAAAAGACTGCACTATTTCCCAAGGGCTTTGTGCATGCACGCATTATTTCACTTACATAACAATAAATGGCTTACAGGCAAGAATTTTATCATACGATTCAAAATTGCTTAACTCCTCTCAGCATAAGTGAGATAAATCAGAGAAACTTTTATAGGAAATTACAGATAAAGAAATGAGAGACAAAGTTATGAGGTATCCGATTCCTGACATAGGCAAGCAGTGCTGAGACTAGTCTTCACTACTGCTGTTGCATTCATGCAGCTGTAGCTGGAGTTCTGTGGTCCTATGAGACCCATATTCAGGCCAATAATTAAAACTGGGACATGCATTGAGAAGGGAGGAAAGACTTCTTAAGGCAAGTTTGTTGGAAAATCAGTTATAGTCAAACATATTTGAACACAGGATATATGTATCATATATAAGTTTAGTAGTTTTTCAAGACATATTTCTAAAACATAGAATTAGTGCATTGCCAACTTACTTTTGAGAAAAGAGAAAAGGGTATGAGTAGAACCTGTGTGCATTTTTGCTGAATCATGGATTGCAAATAGAGAATATATTGAAATTCATAAAAAATCTTAATAAATGAGATTAACATAAATAATATAAAATATGCAATTTCTCAAAGAAGAGAAAACAAAATGCTTATTGTTGCATCTCTAAATCCCAGCTTTGTTAATTAACAGATACAGCAATCTACTTTGATTTCATCTAATTAAGATAACTTAGACTCTAGGGTATTCTATATTGTTGAAAAAAAAAGGAGAGGAATAATAAATAAAAATATTAGGGGAGATAAGTCTCTTTTTTTCTTATAGACATTTGTTAAGATAGTAGATTTTAATTTAAGCATTTTCATTAGTAATTCAATTGAATGATTTATTATAAATTGGAAAACACCTGGAAGAATGGTAATTTTATCCTAAATGTTTATTTGGAAATGTAAACACATACACTTTCTTTTTTTTAAGATTTATTTATTTATTATTTGAAATTCAGAGTTACACAGAGAGAGAAGGAGAGGCACAGAGAGAGAGAGAGAGAGAGAGAGAGAGAGAGACGTCTTCCATCCACTGGTTCACTCCTCCAATGGCTGGAGCTGAGCTGATCCGAAGCCAGGAGCCAGGAGCTGCTTGCACATCTCCCATGCGGGTACAGGGGCCTAAGGACTTGGACCATCTTACACTGCTTTCCCAGGCCATAGGAGAGCTGGATTGGAAGTGGAGCAGATGAGTCTCGAACCAGCACCCATATGGGATGCCAGCACTGCAGGCGGCAGCTTTACCCGCTATCCACTATGCCACAGCGCCAGCCCTATATATTTTCTACATTATTATAGTGTGTTTAAATTTATTTAACAGAATTTTAATTGTTTTCATTGCATCAAAATAATGACATTTGTTGACAGTGCAAATATGAGATTTGTTTTAGAATATTCTATTGCAAGCAAGCCATGGATTCTCTTGAGTTACCTCCAATTAGAGGAAACAATGCATCTGCAGAAAAAACTAAGAAAAGTACAAATTAACATGTCTCATAGCAGAAGACATTCTAATAATTAGAATAGGATTTATAGAAATGGAAACTGTTCTGGAAAATGATGCAAAACTAAAGTTATCTTTAATAGGCCTTTTTTTTATAGTTCTTATGTTAGTCTGGCTATATTGTAAATATATTTTATACAATATAAAAATATATTGTAAATGACTTCTTATGGCTCTTCCTCATTGACCCTTTTCATAAAGTCATCCCAATTGCAAACATGTTTGGGTCTAGGTGGGTTTGAGCCATGGCCTACAGACTTTTAATTTAATGAACTCTGCAGTAATTATAGTAAAGTCATTTTTCTCAAATGGGGGAAACAATCCCATTTGATATACTACACACACACACACACACACACACACATAGTTTTCAAAGGTGATTAGAAAGATCTTCTGTTCATTATACTTGCAAAACACTCTAGGTTTTAAAACTCCTTAGAATGCCTCCAACATTCCTACTGTGGATGTAGTTCCTAAACCCTAGAATCTCAGACTTTTTTTTAAAATGTTCTATCTTATTACAAGAGAAACCCAAAGACAACTTATTTTACAAAGACATTTTAGCCCAACAAATAAAACATTTTTTCCAGAAATTAGTTTTAATTCAAATAGAAAATGCACCTGCAAGTAACTCAAAATAGATATTCAATCATTCATATCTGATTTAACCTCTCAAAAAAAAAAAAAAAGGAAAGAAGAACACAAAAGAATACTATATGAAAACCTGTCATTTTCAGCAAAGTGGATGGAATTGGAGGACGTCATGTGGAGTGAAATGTGCCAGACACAGAAAGACGTGTTCTTTATATGTGGGAGCTAAAACAAACAAAGAAATGAAACCTCAATGTGAGCACGGAATGTTGATTACTAGAGGCTGGGATGGATGAAGCAATACAAGATTTTGGGAAAAAAAAAAGGGTGGGGGATGAGTGTGGTTCATTAATTGTGACAAAGATACTAGTATAAGATTGTAAATAGGGAAAATGGAGTGAGGAGTATTTGAGAACACCTTGTATTACTACTTCACAATTTCTGTTTTAATTTAAAACTATTCTTAAATAAAATGTTAAATTGGGGAAAGAGCGGGGAGGAAGAAAGAAAGGAAAGAGGGAGGGAGGGATAATGGAAAGTGAAAGAGAGGGAAGGAATGAGAGAGAGATAAAGAAACAGAAGAGAATGAGGAAAAGAAAGGAAAAGAGAAGACAGCAAAAAAAGGCAGATAGGTGAGAGACACAGAGAAAGAGAAAGAGATGGGGGGGATGGATTTTGGTTCTTTCATTTTAACACCATAAAGCAGGAATAACTCTCAGAATAGCTGATGTAGTGTTCTTATTTCTAGGTTTATAGGAATAGAAAAAGAATTTATAATCATTATTGGTAAATTGTTCTAATATTTTCAACTACTACTCAGCCATAATGAAACAAATTCTTGTCTTTTGCAACAAAATGGAGCAGTCAGAAATCAAAAGACAAATATGTTTTCTCTGATATGTTGTAGTTAACATGGAATAAAAAAGAAAATGTATAAGAATGAAACAGACATCCTATAATTTGATTATTATGTATAGCTTTTGTCTATATTCCTGTGGAATAGTGGTCTTTCTACTTTTTACTTGTTGATAATGGCTAGTGGTGCATTAAGTTGGTAATTAAAATAAATTGAAAGTATTTTATTATAAAAATTAAAAGAATAAGAAAGAAGGGACACTTGAGTGGGGAGGGAAGGGCTTATCACAAATTGTATCTATGAAATACATTATATTTTTTCTGTTTACATTAATAAAAATAATTTTAAAAAGAACCTTGAAAGCATTTTGTAAAAAAAAACTATTTTCTTTTAAACACTAAATTCAGAAACAAAAAGAAAAATATTAATAATACATAGCAGAGGAGATCATAAAATGTTATTTTGATATATTCCTTGAATCAGGTTCAGACAAAATAAGTTACTCATCACCTGTGTTGTTTCACTGATCCCAGCATTTGGTGATTGTTTTTCTTTTCAAGCCTCACAACAACTCTACCAGGAAGTTAGTTTTCTAATTTCATAGATGAGGAAGCTAAGATGCAAGCACGTTTCAGTTGCCAATATCATGAGCTGGTGTGTGGTGGAGCCAAGACTCAATGTGAAGCCCCTTGTCGAAGCCGATTTTAGCTTCTTCGTAACTTCTTTTTCCTAAGACACATTGGTGGAAGCAGTGAGGGGTTTATAAACAAGGCCCATTATTCTGTTTCACAGGAACTTGTTACATAGAGAAGTAGAAATGAGTAAAGTCATAAAATACTGTATATCATCAGTGAATAGACCACAATTTAGCAAAGTGTATGTTCAATTTGGAGACCTAGGACATTTCTTTAAGATTCGAGGAAAACCTATAGTTGTTTTATTTTATTTTGTCTAAGGCTTTATATATCAAATAAAGATATTTCTCAGCCTCTGAGAACCACTGTTTGTAGATATGCTTGTTAAGAGTTAATCAAGGTTACCTAATAAGAGGAGGTAGGTAACATGAGCATCTGTAAGACCACTGATAGATTTAGACTCTTTTTATTGAGGAAACTGTTCTGTGCTCCGTTTTGCACTACACACATATCATCTCACAGAGAAGGATACATCGATCTTCAGGGTGAACTCTGGGTGTTTCTGACCTGTCTTGGAAGACATGGACATTTTACTGTTAATCATCCTGTAAAATCACCAAGAATACAGAGAGGGTGTTTAGCCTAGCAGTTAAGATGCCTGCATCCCCCATGAGAGATCCTGAGTTCAATTCCTTCCCCCTCCCCAGCTTCCATATCCTGCATACCCTGTCTGAGAGCATCTGTTGGGAGACCAGGATTGTGTTACTGGCTCCCAGCTTCACAGCCCCGCCCTGGTCAGTGCAAACATATCCAGAAAGAACCAACTGATAGGAGTTCTGTCTCCTCTTCTATTTCCATGCATGTCAAATATTTAAAATTTTTTAAATAAAAAAACTGCTGTGTCTGTCAAATCTCTTCTAATTATTATATTAGAAAGTCATATTTCTTTTGTCAAATCAGTGCAGGTGTGGAATTAAAGACAGGGCCCAAGGGTTTGGAAGGTACCGCATAGAATAGTAATGCACAGAGATGGGACTGTCACTATCACCATTTAGTGACTGAACTCAACTGGCTCAGGAGAGATTCACTTTCTCTCTCTCTCTCTCTCTCCCTCTCTCTCTCTCTCTCTTTTCCTTTCTCTCTTTCTCTCTCTGTGTTTGTATGTGTGTGTGTGTGTGTGCCTTTCCTCTCAAATAAATTCATAAAAATTTAATGCACTATATTTTATTATTGTGTAATATTGCATATATGCATTGCTTATTTTGATGCTTTTTGTGTTCTGTAGAGGTTCTAATTGCATGGGCTAGGTGGAATTAAGTTTGGTTCTATGCACCCAAGGTACACAGCTATAAAGGCAAGCAATATTCTAACCACTCCTCAGATGTCGTAGCTGCAGGGCCAATTAGCATGAGGTCCTTGGGGGAAGAAGTCTTGGAATTATAGTTAATATTGCAAATTTCAACATTTGGTTTCAAAATTGAGTGCCACTTTTAATAACAAAGAGAAACTATTTTATAAATTTTTCATATATTTGAGAAGTAGAGAGAGGGAAAGAGAGAGAGAGAGAGAGAGAGAGAGAGAGAGAGAGAGAGACTGCCTATGGCTTTCTTCCTAAATGCCCACAATGGCTGAGATTCGAGCAAGTCGAAGCTGGAAGCACTCAATCCAGACCTCCCACTACCTTGCAGGAACCTAATTACTTGAGCCACCACCACTGCCTCCCTGCTGGAGTCAGGGGCAGCATCTGGTAATTGAATCTTGATAATCTGATGCAGGATGTGTGCATCTTAATCTGTAGGCTAAATACCCAAACAAAATGATACTCTGTTGAGGAAGATGGCAGTGTTGTTTACATCTAACATGGCCAGTGTGTTCTGCAAAATCAGAATTTCACATTGCTTTAAATGTTTGTCTCATGCTTTACCACATTCAATCCTGAGTCTTCGTTAATGAATGAGATATTATGAAGTATTTCCAGTGTTAGAATAATATATTTCATGAAAGCACTTAGCGTCATTACATTATTTGTCTTTAAATAATAGTATTTTAAAGAAATATTTTTAAAGCTTAGGATTGATAACCTTGGACAAAGACTTTCTTTTAAAAGCAGATTTTAGATAGGAATAATATGAGGCTCATTCAGTGTCATTACAGGATTCAGAAAACACCAAAGGATACTATGTGCTCAAAAGTGTTCCCCTAAATTTTTAGTGCCAAAATAAGCTACTGGAGGAGCTCTTATTTTTTGAAATTCATTTCCAAGTTTTGTTATGCAGATTTAGAATGCTCTGAAGCAGCAGCTGGAGATTTTGTTTTCATAGACACCTAAACTAGACAGATCTGACTTTGGAAGGAGCTATTGACTTTCTGTATCCCAGGCAGTTTCATATTGATCTTCAGGCAACTCAATTACCTCCACCTGGAAGAGGCAATGAATTTGAATAGTGTTCATGGCTTTTCTTATACATCTTTTTCCCCCTTTGTGAAGGGCAATGACTTACACTTTGCAAAATGAATCAGCAAGGAGATACTCTTGTTCTCTTCTTGAATGTAATAGAAAAGCTCCTTTAAGATAAAGCACTTTTTAGTCAAGTGTGAAGATTATTTATGAACACCTATTCCATTCAGTTTCCAGAGGCTAAATGATTAAAGAGTTTTCATTTATATATATATATATATATGTATATATATATATATATATATTCTATACTAGCTACATGTTAAAGTTCAAATATTTGTGGTTTAAGGAGCGATTAATGCTTCTTTTTTGAAAATTAATAAAAGGAGAAAAAGGCATTATATCCAGAGGAAAGGAAAGACCTATAGCAATACAATTGAACTACTTTTTATAGAAAAATGACTTTTTTCTTCTTTAAACAGAGAGCTATAGAAATTCAGAGGTGGAATGCCAGTAAAGAGTGGGTTTTCAAGTAAGAACAGGGTATCTAGGTATAAATTCACCAAATCTTACGGATCTGATTTTGTCAAGTAAGTTATTGACCCTGTGAATCAAGTAAATTCAGGGCTCCCAGAAACAGTGTCATATAAGCTGATGAATTTTAAAATTGTATTTAAAATCTTGGCTTTGCTTTAACCATCTGTTCCTATTACCCTTTTCTCCATAGCTGATAGGCTTAATCAGGAACACCTCTGGTTCTTTCAGCACTTCTGTCACAGAATTCACCATGCTGAATGGCCATGATACATATAAGTGTGTGTGTGTGTGTGTGTGTGTATAAAACCATTTTCTCAAATATTGAAATGTGATCTATGGGAAAGTCGAGCCTGTGTTCTTTACTCTCAATAGTCAAAAAATGTTTTCTGCATGGATGAATCAAACAGAACTATTTTTCCCTCAAGATTGAGAAGCTACCCAGCATAGCAAGAGTACAAAAGAAGTTAAGTGGAGGGGAGTTGGGGGCAGAGAGGAGAGGAAGACCAAAGACCAAAACTATAGTAGTCTAGGTGCAGGAGTCAGATTAAGGGAGCAGTTAATATGTTGCCTTGCAGAATGACATATAAGTACATACCCAGTAGGAACTATTCTGAGAGAAGAGAAAGAAGGGCAAAAGTATGAAAGAATCTAAGTTGCTAGCACGAAAAGCATTAAAATGGCTTGTTTGGTTCAATTTTATCTTTTAATTATAATATTCTTGTCTATTCAATATATTTGAATGAGTAATATTGTTCAAATATATTTTCTAAATATTAGAGCTAACAAAAGTAATAATCATGAAGAGAAAAACTTATGAAAATAAAACTTTACAAGGAAATTTCCAAAGAAGCTTTGAGTAGAAGCTATGATGCCCTCTGGTGTACACATGCTTTAAAACCAGCCCAATACATATTTTATATATAAATTTTCTCTAAGTACTAATTGCTAAATAAATTCCATTAGAAAGTGCAGCGACTTACAATATGCTTAATTTCAAAAGGCCCAAAATACTAACATGAAGCTATTTAATGAATTTTTAAATATAAATGCAAAAAAGGCTAGTGTTTTTGTTTTTGGGTGAAGGTACTAATTTCTGACTAAAATGCCGAAGCCTTAACTTCTCCAGTAAGCTTGTCTGCAACTCATCAGAGGATTATGAATAAACATGGCTAGAGGAGTATGCAGATTTCCTAATAGAAAATCCATGAATGTTTTAAAACCCAAGGGTTCAAATTATAATAAAGGGATAGCACCTGTCACTGGAGGCAAAATACAAGATCACCTTTGCAATCCCTGGAGCAATTAAATCACTGACAATTTAGCCTTTCTCTGGCAAGTAGAATCTCCAAAGACATCCATGCGTACATAGATTTCAGAGTGCCATTTGTACAGAAGTTGCTTTAAGTTTCAGCTGCTCAATTTTTATGAGCACTCTTTTCCACATTTCTATGGAAAGGCTTTCTCCCTCCCAAGGATAAGGTAATTTTCTGTATTTTATTAAATTATGAGGGGAGAAACTTACATGGCCTCGTCTGATCATTATAGTTGATCACAATGTGATAGCCCTTTCCACTTCATCAAAATGACTTTATGTAGTATGTGAACAGATGTGGCTTCTCTATTGATTCTGTTATTGAAATGTTTCAATTCATTTATCTAATGACATATTTACCTAGAAAAAAAAATACAGAGATTATGTTCAGTGCTCTGGAGGAACTATCTACTATGTTTATTAGGTATGTGCATCCATCTGAGAAAATGTAAGCACTAGTCATGCTTACAGCTGGAGTCTGAGAAATTACTCAAGCAGACTCTCCTATGTTTTTGACATCGACATGCCACAGTTCTGACCACAGCTTCATGTTCTAAGGGCTTGTGGTATAGGAGGAGCTACATGCTATTGAGTCTGATTCCCAACTTCTTACCCACTGATGCTTGAGAGGTATGAAAACCAAGAATGCAGGCACTGGGAATTCAAGGCAAAAAGATCCAGGGAGTAAGCAGAAGCACTGAGATAGACACAAGAAGAAGACCCATAGAACAGGGAAGGCAAAACACATGCAGCTTAAACAGCATCTGGCGGAGCACTGTATTGACTTCCAAGGCAGTTCTAGATTGCAGTAAGGTACCCGAGCTTCTGAAATATGACCTTCAGTACTGATTTTATCTTGCAATGTTTACAAAATTTATTTGAAGGGAGAGGAAGAAAGAGAAAGAGAGAGAGCGAGGGAGAGAGAAAGGGAATCTTCCATTATCTATTTCACTCCTCAGATACTGCAATGGCTAAGGCTGGATCAGGCCAAAACCAAGAGCTCAAAACTCAAAACTCAACCTGTTTGTCCTACATGATTGACAGGAATCCAAGTCCTTTACCCATCATCACCTACTGTCTCCCAAGGTACACATTAGCAGAAATGTATAGTTAGAAGCACAAATAGAACTTGGACCCTGACACACTGATATGGGATATGGCCTCTCAAGGGATGTCTTAACAGCTGGGCCAAATGCCCTGACATACACTAATTTATTCAGTATAACCTCTACTCCCTGAGATCTGGTAGGGCAGCAACACAAATGGTTTTCTCTTTATCTTACTCTCCTCAGTAAATTTACCTTAACTGAAGCTTACATTAGCAACTGCATTCAGTTGCATCAATTCTTCATAGCGTAAAATGCCTACAAAGAATATTTCACTGTTCTCTGGTGACTTCACTGGTTTGCATCATATATTTAGTAGTGTCATCTTCAAAGATGGAAAATTATCATGAAATAAAAGTGTTATGAATACCAGAAAATTAGTTCTGTGAGAGCATGTAATTAATCATTTTAAACAATGCAGTGTTGCTTAATTTATTATATGTGATGGAAATAAAAAATAAGAATCAGGGATTTATTTGCCACAATAAACATTTTTAAAACTCTTCTTATGCATTAAACTCCTTGCATTAACTACTAAAAAATCTGAAATATTGTGAGATGTAATACTCCATTAAAATGTTTTATTCACGGAAGGCGTTTGGCACAGTTGTTTTGGAGCCACTAAGGGTGTTTGCAATCCATATTGGAGTCCCTGGGTTCAAGTCCTGGGTCTGATACCAACTCAGTTTGCTGCTAATGCACATTGTGGGAGGTAGCTTTCACTTATCAAATACTTGGATCAACGACACCCATGAAAGAGACCTGCATTAAATTCTGGGTTACTGGCTTGGGCCCCAAACCCACTATCTATCTATTTATCCACCTTTTAAAAGTCTTATTAGTGGAACCATGATGAATTAATGCTAAAAGCAATATAGAGATGTTTCTTTCAAATATACTAAAGATAGTCTATTAAATCTCCATATACAGAATAAAATAAATAAATATGTAATTATATTGTTGAGTTGTTTTGCATAAATTTATCTCCGCAGTATGAGTAATAAAATAAGTTCCAAAGCAGTATCTGTACATAATGAACTGTACCCTATCATCGTGTGTAATATATATGTATATATATACATATATATATGTATATCTTGAAAATATATCCTTGTAATCAAGCAAATGAATCTCAGTTAAATTTAGCAGTTGTACTTGTGACCATTCATAGGCTTAACCTGTCATAATATAACCATGTAAGACAAATACCAGCTGCAACCAATCAAGGTTTTTTCATTTATATTTCCTTTCCTGTGTCTGTAAAGACAACATATACATGGATTACAGCAGGCACCAACTTCTACCAAGAGTGAAGCAGCTTTGATGATTAAGGCTGCCTGTCTCTAGAACTGCTTTCTTACACAAATAAATTTTGCAAAATGTGACTCATCTTGGATTTTTCTTTAACTCATCTTGGATTCTTGATACAGTATATAATAATCTATACAGGTAATTTATGCTTATAAGTGGCATTACAGATGGGAGAGATGGTTAAACATGTGTATGCACTCATAAAAAAGCCCAGTAGAGGTGCTTTGGCAACAATGGAATTACAGGATTTCTTCATTTTGATTGTATTAAAGTGTGATCTAAGATCATCCAATAATAATTAACATATTTATCATCATAAATCTTTGCAGACATCTACTAAAAATGTAGAAAGACATCAACTCTCTCCTGCTGTTACTTTGCTAACCATTATCATATGTATTAATCCTTTTGTGCTGCTATAACAAAACACTATAGGCTGCATACTTTATGAATAAAAATTTTCATTTCTTGCATGCTTGTAGTTGGGAAATCCCAGGTCACAGTGACCAGTGGATTTGGAGTATTCTGAGGGCCTACCTCCTCATAGACCGCCATCTTCTTACATTAATTGCACGTGACATAAAAGGAAATGAATCTCTTTTGACCCTCTTTCAAAAAACACATTTATTTATTTGGGGGGGGGGGCACTTTCATCTCTTGATTAACTCCCTAAATGCCGGTAATGGTCATAACTGGGCTGGGCTGAATCCAGAAACCTGACTCAATCTGTGTGGGTGGCAAGAACCCCACCTATCTGAGCCATCACCTCTGCCTCACAGACCTGCATTATCAAGAAGGCAGAGTCGAAGGCAGAGTTGTTCGTTCAGTCACAAGAATTATGACAAGACATGGGTATCTTAACTGATATCTTAAGATAATATGATCCTATGCTCCTGCAGCACTTGACTTTCTTTTATAAAGGCAATAGACTTGTGGCCAACACTGTGGCATAGAGAGTAAAGCCGCTATCTGCTGTGCCGGCATCCCATACGGGCGCCGGTTCGAAACTCGGCTGTTCCACTTCTGATCCAGCTCTCTGCTATGGCCTGGGAAAGCACTAGAAGATGGCCCAAGTCCTTGAGCCCCTGCACCCACGTGGGAGACCTGGAAGAAGCTCCAGGCTTCTGTCTTTGGATAGGCCCAGCTCCAGCAATTGTGGCTATTTGGGGAGTGAACCAGCAGATGGAAGATCTCTCTCTATCTCACCTCTGTAACTACTCTTTTCAAATAAATAAATCTCTAAAAAAAAGACAATAGTCTCATTCATGAGGACCCTGCTCCTATGATCGAACCACTTCTCAAAGACCCCATTTTCTAATGTCTTGGGAATGAGGATTTTAACAAATGAATTTGAGATGACTCAACATTTGGACTCTAGAACTGTACCTATAATTGTACAGTGCTAATATTTAAGAATGCCAAATTCAAGTTTAATTTGTTTAAAAATAAAAGAGACCCCGGTGTCAGTGCTGCAACATAGAGGGGAAAGCCTCTTCTGCAGCACCGGTATCCCATATGGGCACCAGCTCAATACCTGGCTGCTCCACTTCTGATCCAGCTCCCAGTGTAAGCACTTGGGAGAGCAGCAGGTCGCCAAGTCCTTGGGCCACTGCACCCACATGGGAGACCTGAATGAAACTTTGGCTCCTAGCTTCAGTCTGGCCTACCCCTGGCTCTTAGGACTGTTTTTGAGGTGAACTAGTGGATGGCAGATCTCTCTCTCTGCCTCCACTCTCCTTCTCTGAATTGAATTTCAAATAAATAAATAAATCTTCAAAAAAAAAAAAAGACCTAGAATGATATTGACAAAAAGAAAAAAAAATACCTTCGATTTAGTAGTTTTTCAAATTAACATAATCTTTTTCATCATTTATTTATTTTTAATGTGCAAGACACTTAAGTAATGGCAATTGCTATTATGTACTGGGTGTTTTCATTTTCTAGCTGATTTGTATGTAGGAATTACCAATTTTTAAGTATAGAAGCTGGACCTTAATACTATTTTTAAAACATTTCAAATATTTTAAAACAACAGTCCAATAAAATAGTCATTAAGAAAAGAATAAAGCCTTGATCTAAAAACAGCAGCCCATATGTGTATACACGTGTATATGGATATACACATATATTTGTTCCTATGTGTGGTACATGCATGCTACAATGAAACAGGTTCATATTTAATGTCTGTTTAGTTGGGAATTAAAGATTTTGTTGCCCTGAAATGATAGTTTAGTTGAAAATGTTTAGCTTTTCTGGTTGTAAAGCTTAATAATTAGGAATTAATAATGCACATATTACAAATTATCTCATCAGAAGGAGTATACCAACTATGTCATTAAAGCAAACTAATTATAGTAGGATTACTTAAATCATTGCATCATTACAACAATTCTATGATGCCCCTTTTCTGGATACTAACACCTACCTGAATGAAAATATTCCAAGAAAGAATCATAAACGTGTATTTGGAATGATTTCCTCAGATGAGTTCATGCTGAGATAAAATTGGGAAATATTTTTCTAAGAGACAGTGATGCATGATTACATTTATGTTTTCTTCTTTGGTTATCAACAATGCCAAGCAGATTGTATTCAAAAAGGAACCTTATTATTCTCAAACCCAACAGCTTATTAGAATCATTTGGGAAGCCTTTTAAAACCTACTTTTCAGGGCTGTTGTATAACATATAAGGGGACTTCAAGAATTTCATGGAAAAGCAGAATTAAAGGTAAGTTAATGTTGGGGTAAAATAATTGAAATCCATTCATATTTGGTTCATAATAAGCATTGCCCATGAAATTTTTCAAGAAACCTTATATTAAAAAAAAGAATCTTCATCAACTCAGCACTTGCTCACTAATTTATTCATTCGTTTTTTTTTTTTTTTTCCCAACAAAGACTTATTATCTACTATGGGCCAGGCAATGTTCTGGGTGCCACCTACTGCTTGGTAAACAAAACACCAAGCCCAAATTATTATGGCATTGTATTTTTAGAGGAAGTAAATGGAAAATTAATTAAACAACACCAACACATAATGAACAAGAATTATAACTCTATTTTCATCATTCATTTAGTAGGGTAACCAACTCAATTATAGGCACAGTATTTAATGTTTATGGAATTCCTATTTTTTATTATTATTATTTTTATTTATTTGACAGATAGTGTTAGACAGTGAGAGAAGACAGAGAAAGGTCTTCCTTCCATTGGTTCACTCCCCAAATGGCCACTACAGGCGGCGCTGCACTGATCCAAATCCAGGAGCCAGTGCTTCCTCCTGGTCTCCCATGTGGTTGCAGGGACCCAAGCACTTGGGCCATCCTCTACTGCCTTCCCAGAACACAGCAGAGAGCTGGCCTGGAAGAGGAACAGCAGGGACTAGAACCCGGTGCCCATATGGGATGCTGGCGCCGCAGGCAGAGGCTTAACCAAGTGAGCCACGGTGCCGGTCCCAATGTTTATGGAATTCTAAGGAATCTATAAAACAGTAAGACTGGGGATTTGTTAAACACCGAAATTAAATGCAAACATGTGAGCATGTATACATGTTCAGAATTTTGGCAAAGAACATTGGTCTCTGCTGTCAGATTGTTCAGAGAGGTTATTTATCCCCAAAAGTTGAAGTATGATCATATAGAGGAACTTTTTACAAATTAAAGATTTCAGTTCTTAGTCCAAGGATGTCTTATTTCCTATCAATGTCTTAACCAATTGTCATGAATTTAGTGATTTAAAACCACATAAATTTATTCTCCTACAACTCTTGACATCAGAATTCAGACTCAGTTTCAGTGGTTTAAAATCAAAATGTCAGCAGGCTGTTTACTTGTTAAGGTTTCAGATGGATCCTATTTCTTTATAATGTCTTCTAGAGATCTCCTGCAGCCGTGGCTTGAGACGCTTCCATTTTACAGATCTCTCTCCTTATATCTCATGATCCACTCTGATCTTCTGCTTCTGTCTTACAAGGACACCATGTGATTACACAAACTCCCCTCCGGATAATTCTCTCCACCTCAAAATCTTTCAGTTAATCACCTCTGAATCTCTCTCTCTCTCTCTCTCTCTCTCTCTCTCTCTCTCTCTCTCTCTCATATAAGGTAATATTAGCAAGTTCTGGGGGAATTAGGATGTGTACATTGTTTTGGAGTGGGGGAACATTACTCCTCTACCATGGGGTGTAAGAGATGTATTTAGGAAAGTTAACTATGTAGTTTGTAATTGGCCATCTCCTCCATTTAGATATAAAGTCATCTGGTACCTTCTTACAAAAAAGCTGACAGCACAAAAAGGACAGCACACTTTTTCTATAAACTACCTTGGACTTTGTGGGCTGTGTTATGTCTGCTGTAATTCCTCACTCTGCCATACCATTGGGAAAGTGGGAAGAGGCGGAGAGAATCTGTAAATGAGTGAGCAGGGATATGGTTAAGCAAAATTTTATTTACAAAATAGGCAGTGAGCTGGGGCCGGCGCTGTGGTGCAGAGGGTTAAAGCCCTTGCCTGAAGCACTGGCATCCCATATGGGCGCTGGTTCTAGTCCCAGCTGCTCCTCTTCTGATACAGCTCTCTGTTGTGGCCTGGGAAAGCAGATGTCCTTGGGTGCCTGAACCCATGTGGGAGACCTGTAACAGGGTCTGGCTCCTGGTTTCGGATTGGCTCAGCTCCGGCCGTTGCTAGCACCTGGGGTGTGAACCAGCGGATAGAAGACCTTTCCCTCTGTCTCGACCTCTCTCTCTGTCTTTCAAATAAATAAAATAAATATTAAAAAAAAAAAAGCAGGCAGTGAGCAAGAAGTGACTGACCTGTGATCCCAAAGTGTCTGAATCCTGGTTAGGTAAGTATAAATATAGTAAACATCTATTTTAATGTGAGATTGTTTAATAGCCTGGTCTATGAACACAAATAGCCTTGGATTCAAATCACAATTCTGTCAAAAGCATTATGTGTCTGTAAAAAGTAACATTTACCTACTTAGGTTGTGTGTTTAATGTGTGATATTATGTATAGACTACATGTCCATAAATTTGCAAATGTTAACACTCAATAAACAGATTTTATAGTATATGGAGATTTATATGCTGGATTATGAACATTATTCACTGGACTATAGTTATATCCTACATACTCAATCAACAAAAAAGACTAAGTGTATATTATGATAACCATCAAATAGATAGCATTAAAGTTATTCGTGGTTCACATTTAGCTGCATGCTTAAGTTCTTAAATTAGGTTAAACATTACTTAATAATCCCTGGAGTTTAAAAATATATACTGCCTAGTAAAAATAATAATTTTGTATTTCTGGTTTATGAATAATAGAAGGTACATACACACTTGATTTAAAGCCTAAAATTTGAAGCTGCATATATTTTCGTGGCTTAAGAATTACAATGACATTATGTAGAATGGACTTGGAAAACACTTGAAAGTCAGACCATCTATCCTCTTATGATAATTGAAACTATTCAGACACTCTTTGTGGAGGATTTTATTTGCACTAGACAGTGTTGATAGGTGATTTGGTATTTCAGTGTGTGCTCTTCTCTAATTCAAATGTCACAGTCCACTTATTCAAATTTTGGCATTATTCATATCACTCCCTTTTCATATCACTCCAAATTAAGTGAAAATTTGACAATGCCCAATTGTTTTCCTACATTTATAATGTTTAGACTTCCTCAGAAAATATTCACTTCTTTAATAATATTTGAAGTTGTTTTGGCAAAATCATCTAAAATAGGAAGACTTAAGGAAAAAGGACAAATACTTTCTACATCCCTACTTGAAATAAAACATTATTAAATTTTGTCATCATTTATTCAGTAGCTGTAAAACAAATCAGAATATTGCAAACTTACTTATATGAAGCATTTTTCTTTATAGAAAACTACCATCTTGTAAACTTTGGTTTGGAATATAAATGGTGTGGGGTTTGGGTTTTCTCCCTATTTATTTTTCTAAATGTTGGCTTACAGGACTTCATATGCTTTTTTGATCCCTAGCATTTCAGATGCTATTGATAAAGAATTCTTCATTTGAAAACACTATAAAATACTATAAAAGCATTTGTTATAGCTTAAGTCCATTTCAAAAATACATTTAAGCATAATATAAGGGATAAATCGTTTTATTATATGTTAATTCTGGAATCTCACTATATTTATAGTCTAATAATGAGAAATTAATTTTTACCTAAAGAAGATATCATTGGAATTTTGTGCCACTCAAATTTTTTTATTTTTATTAAATATCACTAATTCTAAGCATGCAAAGATTTGTAAAGTATAAGCTATTATTTCGATATTTGACATTGTGGATACCAAAATTTAAGCAAGCCATAATTCTTTAAGTCAAAAAGAATATAGTGTGGTAACGGAAATTAAGTTAAGTAAAGTAGTATTTTTCACTCATTGTCAATGCTAGGTGAGGGAAAAGAAAAAAAAAATAAAATAAGAAAACAGCATTTCCTCTTGTTACAATTATATCCTAGGTTAAAAAAAAACATTAGTACATGAGAGGTACATTAAAGTGTTATGAAAATAGTTCTAGGAACATTTCATACATATATACTTAAATATAAGCAAATATATGATACAGTAAACTTGAAAATCTGTAATTTTTTAATATGTCACTGGAAGATACATATCAGAGTTATACTTTGATATACATACATATTATTGTATATATACTTATTGTATATACACATGAAAAGTATACAAAAGTACTTCAAAAGTTCATAGAAAATGAAATTATATTTGGTTATTTTACTTGAATTTTTTAAGATCAACAAATACAGAGGATATTCAAAGTTAATGAAAAATGCAAAGATTTAAAAATAGTTTGCACCAAAGTTTACCTTTTAATTCTATTTTTATGTGAACTTTTAAAAGTGCTCTCATATACATTGCAGAGAATTTTACATGTTGCAAGGATGAAGTGGCATTTGAATTGAGTCTTAGAGAGTAGACAGTATTCTTATAAACCAAAGTGAAAGGGAACAATAGAATAAGTAAAGCAATGAAAATGAAGACAACAAAAGGGGGTCAAGTTTGAGGCAAGGTAAATGGATCAACTTTATTTGAGTGCAAAATATGTCCTCAGTGTACACTGTGTGAACTCAGGACAAGGGTGATTGATACTGACACAATTTTGTACTTTATTCCATACAGATGGGCAATTCTTAAATTCTGGTGGGCAAAAATATGATACAGAAAGATTACTCTGACAACATTTAAAAGGATGGGTTACAGAGTGACAGAACTCAGAGATGGAGAAATAATTTCAAAACAAGGTATAAATACTTTCAAAACAAGCAGAGAAAAAAAAAAAAAGAATAGAGATGCACAGAGTCGGATAAAAAAGAAAAGTTGTGAGGACGCCTCAGGTTGCAGCATCGCTTGGCAGTTAAAACAGTCTTGGAGGCAGATAGACCTTTGTCCAGGACCTTAGTTCTTTCATTGACTCAGCTTGGGAAACTTTAAATTTCATTTTTCTCCTCTGAGATCAAAAACTACTAACAGAACTTAACATTACAGACATGGGAGCATGGCAAGAGATGTTGTGTGTTTGGAAAGTGCTCAGTATATATTATTTCTTCCCAGCAGGTAGAAGTGTAAATAATATTAAACTATGTAGTGACAGATTAATGGAAGGGGAGAAGCAAAAATAAAAACAAACTGAATGTACTTGTAGTAGCAGGTATGTAATTGAGCCATAAAGCAAATAGAACTAAACAGAGAATTAAAAATCTCTACCTATTCTATCAGCTTGACTTATTAGTTCTCATCATGTGTTGCTTATTTTTTTTTTATTTTGACTTTGCTATAGCATAATTAATGGATGAAGTACATTATTCTAAATTACAATTGTTTTTATTTTGCCACTACAAAGAACATTTGGCTTGCTTCTGTCCACACAGGTTTACTGGTTGTTCATCACCTTTTGCTTTATTGATTAAGTGACTTTTTGTGAATTTGTATTCAGTTCAACACCTTCCTTTCTAAGAGGTAGGACCAAGAAAAAAGATGCAGTTGCTGGGGCCAAATAGATTGTGGCACAGCTGATGCTCTGTTCAAAATCTATACTGATTGCAATAACTGGATCAATCACACAGCCATCTGCATCGATTTGTAAAAGTGCTGACAATTTGAATGGACTGTCATTTTGCATGTAAAATCATTGCCAAAACATGGATAATTAAAATCAGCTTCTAAATAGAGGGCAAAGGAAAAACAAACAAACAAAACAGATCAAGATAGTTAAAGGATAATATCCATGGACAAGAAAAATAACACCACTTTATCAACATTGGAACTACTAAAGACAATCATTGCTAAGCCAATGGCATTGTTTAAGGAATTTGAATATATTTTAGGAAAAAAAAAAAAAAAAAAAAAAAAAAAAAAAAAAAAAAAAAAAAAAAAATATGGAGATAGATAATAGTCTTTATGAAAGGTGGTTAAAAACAAAGCTCTACAAAACCACGTACAGTAAAATATACACAGCCAAGGATACTCAATTATGAAATGAAAATATTTAAAATAATTTTAAAAACCATCCCAGATGTATTATCTTTGCTTTTTACTAATATCAAGTGCATGTTCTACCTGAAAACTTGTATAAATTTCTATCTCAATCCTAGTGGACAGAAAATAATTCTATATGGGGCGATAAACTCCAGAACTAAATTCTTGGAAAACAGATTTATATCTTGTATTCTGTTAATATTTGTTTATTTATGAGGGATGATAATACATTTATATCAGTTAGCTTTTCATTTCCCCAGGCAACTAACTGATAAGAAGGAAAGACTTTTTAAGTTTAGTTTTGGAAGATTACAATCCAGTTAGTTAATGCAGGTTTTGGCATGGACCCCAGGGTGGAGGTCACACACTGTGTGGAGGGAGGATCAAATAATAAGGTAAGGACATAGACAGACTGTGTGGGGCCAAACTCAGGCTTTTTAAACAACCCTCCAGCAATAGCTGCCTTGTTAGCACTCACTTTCAATGATCTTCAGGACCTCCCAGTAGGTCCCATCTCCTGAAATGTCCACCACCTCCTGAAATACCTACCATCCAAGAAAACAATCCTTTAACCATGGCCTACTGAGGGGCAATATGACAAAGCTAACTCTATGAACTAAAAATTAGTATTAACCATACTAGAGGCTAGTATGGTTTTAGTTTTAGAGTTATCAGAAGTCGTTTGTGGACAATAGGATGACTATTATATGCTAATTTTCAAACAAATTTCCTTAATTTTTTGCTCACAATTCAGATAATATTATCTACCTATCAGTAGATAGGACTAGCAAGTTTAAAATGTCCATATTTACCAAGACATCTTTAAAATAATTAGAAATTTTATTCAAAAATACAAATTAACTTATTTGATTTTATTAATTCATCTCTGATTATGATATTAAACCCACATAGGAAATGCTTTATTTATTTACTTCTTAAAATTTTTCCACAAGTGTTTTGATTTGTCTACAAATTGTCTGTGCATATACATATGATAAATTGACTATTTGAGTGTAATTTAAGCTTGTAAATGTTTTGGTTGATAGCATCAGAGATTCTGTACTTTAAAATGTCCAATATTATTTAATCAATATTTTAATTTTAAGCAAAGGAAAGCCATCATTGTTCTTTTTATAATTATGACTGAGCAATACAACATGCATGTCATTAATAGCTTATAGACTTTATTAAATAGTAATTTGAAATGTTAAAAAATGTAATGTACAAAGAAATTAGTCAAAATTAACAAAAGTCATATTTGGAATACAAGATTAGGTGAAAATTTAGGTTTCAATTTCTATTTAAATTTATTTCTCTTCTTTCTTTTCTCATGAAGCTTAATTCAATGAGTGATTTCAAAATTCTACCATATACTTTCAATCCATTATGAATTTAAACTAATCAAAGGTTTTCTGTAGACATCCTTGTATTATTTTAACTTCTTAATGATGAACATAATCTAAATTAAATATATTATTTCTAACATTCAGTTTGAATAGCATTTTTGAAAAACAATTTAAATCTGAAGGAAAACCACTCTCAACATATTTATACTTATAATTACAGATTACGAATGACTTTCTAAAAATGAATTTTGTTTTTCTGGGTGAAAATAACCAGCATAAAGAATAAAAGAATATTTATAATCAAATTATTGCTATGTCTGACGAAGCGTCACAACTTATATATTCTATCATGTGATCTTCTGTTGTAAACAAGGACTATCAAATACTTATATACACCTTATAATGAATCAATGTTTCTCTAGCATCTGACAAATAGATAGAACATAATTTTTATTAAATATTTATTAAAATAATATTCTCTACACTTGTGAATTTGAAGCAATTTAATTATACAAAGATAGCCAGATACATTTTAAAATCCAGCAGACTGAATTGATACACATGAGGTCATTTCTATGGTCGTCAGATCAATAATATTCACTGATGTCCCTCATCAAATAAGAACAATTAAAACACAATATAATATAAAACAAATGAAAGTATTTGAAATTAAAATAAAGGCATGTATTCTTGTTGAACCTCATATTAAATTTAAAAATCTTGAATTCAATAATAGTGAAAAATCACTGTTTGCATGAGTCAATTTCTTTCTTTTAAATATATTTTTAAATGATTAATAAGATCATTTATATAAAAGTGCTTTACAACTCTAAAATTCACTCTGTCCTCCTTTTCTTTGCCACATACAAGCACACTCATGTGTGCACATTATTTTATCTATGTAAGAGAAGTGCAATTATTAAAATTAAAATTAAAACATTTTGTTCAGTTCTATAAAATTAGAAGTTATAAAAAACATAGGAAATACATATTTGTTATAATGAAAATAACTTGTTACAGATATAAATGCATAATTGTAAAGAAAATAATTGAAAAATAAATTACAGAAGGTGATGAAGATAGATTACAGGTTGTTCACATGTCTTTTCTTTAAAAACCATTCACTTTTTTAATTTATGGGAATTTTTCATTCATAGCTAATTCCGCCAAACAAATTTTTCAATTTGGTTTAATTTCTTTTTTTGGTTGAGGGAGCACATTTCTCTTCACTTTTGTTCCTCAGACTGAGAAACAACACACATTTATGGAAAAATATACGTAGGATGGTAGTTTGACTTTTCTTCATAGTAGGAAATGAGTGCCCTCTGCTGTCGATTTGTAGATTACTTTAGCCTGTGTGTTCCTTTATCTCTGAAAATATTCAGAAATGAAAAATTCCATCCTGATGTTATTTATAATGCATGCTATTATAGATACATATATTGTAGTATGTGTATAATAATATATGCATATAATATGTTGAATTATATAGAAATAACACTATTTAATTTTAGAATCAATACATTTTCCAAAATTAAAATTTGGTACTAACCCTTGGGAGAGGGCTTAGCCCAGGAGCTGGATGGGGGGGATGCATAAATTGCATGCACTTATTTACTCAGAAGCAAGCATAGAAGATACAAGCACAAGCACAAAGCCGACGGAGTGATAGCTTATATACATAATGAAGACTTTTTTCTCATCGTTTAATTTTCACATTTCCAAATGTATTTTTAGTCTTTCTATTTACTTCAAATTACAATATAAATAGGGAAATGTAATGCAGAATCTGAAAATATAAACTGGTACAAAATCCAAATCTTTTTAAGCACACATAAAATGCCACAAATAGAGAATTTCACACCTGATCTCATGTACTGGTCAGTACACAAAATGAAGGCATGCTAAAAATATTTCATAAAATTACCTTCAATTTATGTGAATAAGGTGCACTTAAAATTTGTTTAGACTAGAATACCAACCACATGTTATATCAGGTATACACAAATATTCTTAAAATTTGAAAAATCCAAAACATTCCTCATCTCTTGATTATCAGAAAAAGTGAAATGAAACCTCTATAACTAACCAACAAAGCTCACATTTAATGATATACTGTCACAAAATATTATGTAAATATATTTAAACAGTAATTCCCTATTAAATATCCATTTTTTTCAAGCACTCATATATTTATTCAACAGGTTTTTGTTTTATCTTTCTGCAAGCCAATTGTTCTGATAAAATATATACATAAAGCCATGAGTTAGTCAAGAACCTGGTTTCAATAAGCATATGTAATATTGTTTATTCATGCTATTTAAAATATTACCAGCCACTGTACGTAACATATTAGAATAATATGTTAATAGGTACAACACAAAGTTCTATTTTTCACCTCAAAGTGACTTCCCCTCCAGTTGTTAATCTATTAAAGATGTAGATAGGTGATAGGTGACAGATGCTGATAGAAAGAGACAGAAAGAGACTGAGATATAAATACATATTTTAAAAGTTTTATTTATTTATTTTAGAGGCAGAGACAGAGAGAGGGAAAGAGAAGGAGAGAGCATGTACTCCCGCCTGTTGGTTCATTCCTCAAATGCTTGCAATGGCCAGTGCTGAGCCAGGCTAAAGTCAGGATCTGGGAACACAATCCAAGTCTCCCTTGTTGATGGAAGGAACCAGTTACTTCAGCCATAGTCACTGCTTCCCATGCTCAGCCTTAGCAAGATTGTCAGGAGCAGAAGTTGAGAGTTTAAACTGCATTTTGATGTGGGTGTGGACTTCCTAACCAGTGCCTTAACCCCTAGGCCAAACATTCACCCCTGGGAAATTATTTTTGAATATACCATTTTGCCATGAATCCAGAAACTTGAAACATGATAATATATTCGATATCCCAATGTTTAGCCACAAGATTCAAAAGGATTTTTCAACTGTTTCTATGCAGCTTAGGAAGAAATATTATCATCTCCATAGAGATCTAGAATAATTTGTCATGCTTTCTAATAATTAAGCATATCTTCAATGATTTATCTCTTTTTAGAAATATTATACTTTCTGAAACTTTTTTCCTAAATCAAGAAGAAAAGAAACTATGTTTCAAATATGAATTAATTCAACTCTCTTTTTGTGTGTATTAAGAAAAATGCCTTCAAAATTCACTGCCCATATACTTTGATATCCTTTTGCCTTAAGGAACATTAAACACAATATACCATGATTTCATGCACTGAACAATTCATTTCAGAATTATGCATTCTGAATAAAAATGTTCCAACAAAAATCATTTTAAATAAATCTTTGTATGGCAGTAGAGTGAATTTAACATTTATGATGTTAGCGGTGAGTGATGTATCAGCAGAAAGTATGATAGTCTACTGGCAAAGAGATTCATGCCTTGCAAGTGCTAATTAGCAATAATCTAAAGATGACATAATCTTTAAAAATAAAAGTATTTTGAAATGTAAAATTTAAAATAAAAATGATTTTTTAAGTTATTTATTTATTTATTTATTTATTTTTTTGACAGGCAGAGTGGACAGTGAGAGAGACAGAAAGAAAGGTCTTCCTTTTGCTGCTGGTTCACCCTCCAATGGCCACCGCGGCCGGTGCACTGCAGCCGGTGCATTGCGCTGATCCAAAGGCAGGAGCCAGGTGCTTCTCCTGGTCTTCCATGGGGTTCAGGGCCCAAGCACTTGGGCCATCCTCCACTGCACTCCCTGGCCACAGCAGAGAGCTGGCCTGGAAGAGGGGCAACCGGGACAGAATCCGGCGCCCTGACCGGGACTAGAACTCAGTGTGCCAGTGCCGCAAGGCGGAGGATTAGCCTATTGAGCCGTGGCGCTGGCCATATAAAAATGTCTTTAAAAAGTATATGACAGCTAAGAAACTGGTTGAAAGCCACATTCATATCTGACCACCTTTGTTGGAGTTCCTGCTGTACTCCCCAACCCAGCATCCTGTTAGTACATACTCTGGGAGGCAGCAGGTGATGGATGGCTCAAGTAGCTGGATCTTTGCTACCCACAAGGATACCTGGATTGAGTTCTTGACTCTTGGTTTTGGCCTGATATAGTCCCAGCCATTGTGGATATTTGAGAAATGAATCATCAAATGGAAGATCTGTATCATGTCTGTCTGTCTCTGCTAAATGTAAATCACAACCATCCAATAAACACACACATTATAACAATCTTCTGGTACATATATGGAACTAAAATTTTATTTTAGTGTTATTATTCTTTAGTAAGTTCTCTGAGAGATATATTTTATTTTCATGTGTTTCTATGTTTTTCAGGGGGTAGTCATATTTTTATTTATTTCCTTGATATTACTTGACATAACTATTCTTCTATAGTATATAATGAAAAATTAGTTCCTTCTTCTTAATTTAAACTGCTTTTCTAAGTTCTCATCCAGCCTCTTCCAATTATTATGTATCTATTTTGTTCCTGGAACATTAACCATGAAGTACATTAAAAAATAGGTTACTTATTTTTTTCCATTTCTAATGATTATTATAGTACAAATGGAATTTTACAAGAATATATTACCTCTTAAAATGCTTATTTATTTATTTTCTTTTTTTATAATGCTTTTATTTAAAGAATATAAATTTCCAAAATACAGCTTATAGATTACAATGGCTTCCTCCCCAAAACTTCCCCCCCCACAACCCTCCCCTTTCCCACTCCCTCTCCCCTTGCTTCACATCAAGATTCATTTTCAATTCTCTTTATATACAGAAGATCAGTTTACTATATATTAAGTAAATATTTCAACAGTTTGCCCTCACATAGCAACACAAAGTGAAAAATACTGTTGGAGTACTAGTTATAGTATTAATTCACAATGTATAGCACATTAAGGACAGAGATCCTACATGATATATTTTTTTAAAAAATTGATTAATTTTCTAGGCAATTTCCAATTTAACACCAAGATTTTTTTTTCATTTTTAATTATCTATATACAGAAGATTGATTCAGTATATACTAAGTAAAGATTTCATCAGTTTGCACCCACACAGAAACACAAAGTGTAAAATACTGTTTCAGTGCTAGTTATAGCATTACTTCACATTGGACAACACATTAAGGACAGATCCCACATGAGAAGTAAGTACACAGTGATTCCTGAAGTTGATTTAACAATTTGACACTCTTGTTTATGGCATCAGTAATCTCCCTAGGCTCTAGTCATGAGTTGCAAAGGTTATAGAAGCCTTTAGGGTTCGCTGACTTCAATCTTATTCCGACAGGGTCATAGTCAAAGTGGAGGTTCTCTCCTCCCTTCAGAGAAAGGTACCTCCTTCTTTTATGGCCCCATTCATTCCACTGGGATCTCACTCACAGAGATCTTTCATTTAGGTCTTTTTTTTTTTTCCAGAGTGTCTTGGCTTTCCATGCCTAGAATATTCTCATGGGCTCTTGAGCCAGATTCGAATGCTTAAGGGCTGATTCTGAGGCCAGAGTGCTATTTAGGACATCTGCCATTCTATGAGTCTGCTGTGTATCTCGCTTCCCATGTTGGATCATTCTCTCCCTTTTTGATTCTATCAGTTAATATTAGCAGACACTAGTCTTGTTTGTGTGATCCCTTTGACTCTTAGACCTATCAGTGTGATCAATTGTGAAAAGTAAAATTGATCACTTGGACTAGTGAGATGGCCTTGGTATATGCCACCTTGATGGGATTGTATTGGAATTCCCTGGCACAATTCTAACTCCATCATTTGGGGAAGTTCCGATTGAGCATGTCCCAATTGTACATCTCCTCCCTCTCTTATTCCCACTCTTATATTTCACAGGGATCACTTTTCAGTTAAAATTTAAACACCTAAGAATAATTGTTAATTACAGAGTTCAACCAATAGTACTAGAATAAAAAAATTACTAAAATGGATAAAGTATTACATTGTACAACAACAGTCAGCACAAGAGCTGATCAAGTTACTGTTTCTCATAGTATCCATTTCACTTCAATAGGTTTCACCTTTGGTGCTCAATTAGTTGTCACCGATCAGGGAGAACATATGATATTTGTCCCTTTGGGACTGGCTTAATTCACTCAGAAACACTGCCATCAACATGAAAGAAGATAAACGAAGGGAACCTCACAGCAAAAGATCACAGGGAATTCAAAGCATACATTTGGATAAAGAAATTATGGGACATGTACTCTATAGAATACTATACAGCAGTCAAAAGCAATGAAATCCAGTCATTTGCAACAAGATGGAGGAATCTGGAAAACATCATTCTGAGTGAAAATGCTTATTTATTTATTTTCATACACTTAAAAAGGCAGAGTGACAAAGAAGGGGAGAGAGAGAGAGATGAGAGACATTGTCACTCACTGGCTCACTCTCCAAATGCCTTCCACAAGAAGTACTGGACCAGGCTAAAGAACGAACACAGAACTCCATCTGAGTCTTCTACATGCATATCAGGGACCCAAACATTTGAACCATCATCTGATGCCTCCTAGAACACATTAGCAAGAAGCTGGATCAGAAATAGAGTAACCAAGACTCAAACTAACGTTCAGAGATGATTTACAGGTATTCTAACTAGCAGCTTAATTTTCTGCGATAGAATGCCTGACCCAGAAAATACTATCTAATGCAATATCTTAAGGTTATCAGCATTGCTTTCTACAGCAGCAGGAGTTAGAAGTAGAATACTGCTCAAATTGTCATTATTATATATATTTCCTTTTAAAAATCAATATATGATGGCTTCAAAACACAAAGTTTCATGTAGAAAAGGAATATTTAATACCTAACATTTTCAAATATGCCTACCTTTCCAGCAACTTCTTCAGTTTTACCTTAGTCTCCAGTGATCCTGCATTGGTGTGTTTGGTGGCCAAGATAACCACTGTGAATCCTTATGAATCAAAATGCTAAACAATACAATCTAGAGAGAAAGACAATGTCACTAAGAGACTCAGGACCTCTCCTTAGCTGTATTATAAATAAAGAATGGAAACAAGAGACATTTTGAGTAACTGTTAAGTCAACCTGCTCCAGCCCAGTAGCTGTGTTCCTTGGTTCAATCTTGCAAATTATTCCCTCTGCACTAACCTTCATATATGATATCTATCATCATATCATATCTACAGCAGAAGCCAACTGTAGATTCAAAAGCTTGAGAACTAGGATAAGTTTTACATGCAAATTTACCATCCTTAGCAATGTAGTGGTATTCAGAAGACCTCAGATCTCAACTGCCACATCAGAATCCTAGCTCCAATTTTAATAAATTTTTTAACTTTTATTTAATAAGTATAAATTTCCAAAGTACAGCTTTTGGATTACAGTGTTTTTTCTCCCCATAACTTCCCCCCAACCTGCAACCCTCCTATCTCCTTCTCCTTCTCCCATTCCATTCACATCAAGATTCATTTTCAATTCTCTTTATATACAGAAGATCAATTCAGTATATATTAAGTAAAGATTTCAACAGTTTGCACCCACACAGAAACACAAAGTGTAAAGTACTGTTTGAGTACTAGTTATAGCATTAATTCACATTGTACAACACATTAAGGACAGAGATCCTACATGGGGAGTAAGTGCACAGTGACTCCTGTTGTTGATTTAACAATTGACACTCTTGATTATGGCATCAGTAATCACCCTAGGCTCTTGTCATGAGTTGCCTCTTGAGTTCGCCAACTGTGATCTTATTTAGACAAGGTCATAGTCAAAGTGGAAGTTCTCTCCTCCCTTCAGAGAGAAAGGCACCTCCTTCTTTGATGGCCTGTTCTTTTCCCTGGGATCTCACTTGCAGACATCTTTCATTTAGGGTGTTGTTGTTGTTGTTGTTGTTTTTGCCAGAGTGTCTCAGCTTTCCATGCCTAAAATGCTCTCATGGGCTCTTCAGCCAGATCTGAATGTCTTAAGGGCTGATTCTGAGGCCAGAGTTCTGGTTAGGACATCTGCCATTCTATGAGTCTGCTGTGTATCCTGTTTCCCATGTTGGATTGTTCTCTCCCTTTTTGATTCTATCAGTTAGTATTAGCAGACACTAGTCTTGTTTGTGTGATCCCTTTGACTCTTAATGCTATCATTAAATAAAATTTAACCAACCATGAACATAATTACCTCTGTGAGCTTCAGTCACCGTATAAACCTGAGACAGTGTGGGGTCATTCAGTGATACCGTTTTTCTAATGCTCTTGACACACAACAGCAATATACATCACATAGCATTAACTTGGCTTTTATTGGCCTTTGACAACTGAGAAAAGGAATAACTGAGTCAACTGAGGAAATTATTTAAATTGTAAATATCTGGTAGACCGTATTATATTTCTGAAATGTTGCTTATGAGAAATTACAAACTAAAAGGAGGCAGCATTAGAACTTCATGCTGTGGGTTAAGCCTCACCTTTGATACTGGTGCATCCTGTCATGTCACAGTGAGTCCTGACTGTTCTACTTCTTAATCAGCTTCTTGGTAATGAGCCTGGGGAAGCAGCAGATGATGTCCCAAGTACTTTGGGTCCCTGCCACCTACTTGGGAGACCTTGATGGTGTTCTTGGCTCTTGGCTTTAGCCTGGCACAGCTCTAATTGTTGCAAGAGCTTGCAGAATGAATCAGTGAATAGAATATCAATCTCTGTCACTCTGTCTTTCAAATAAGTAAAAACATAAGTAAATATATACGTATTTTTGAAAAAGAAAGCACAAGGAAGCAATAAAGTTTTTTAATTTGTTCATGAGATTTGTGTTAATAACACTAAAAGAAAATAGTTGGAGCAGGCACATGTCTTAGGATAGAAGTCAAAATAAATGAGTTTGATTTGTACTATTCTGGGTTTGATAGCATCATAGAATGCTGAGAAAGTTATCATTGTTAAACAGTGGAAATATTGGCTTGGACCTTATGAAATGTCCCTTTAAGTATACTTTAATTTCTCGTGGTATGTAAGTTACTTTCTTCTGTTATACTAACAACATTTTTTGCTTAAATTTCTCCTCATATCCAATTATTTGTAAAAATTTTATGTTGCTATTTATAAGTAAAATCTATTTTATATAAAGTATTTGTTTAAATAAAGCCCTATTTTATAAGCAACCCAACTATCCTCTAAGTTTCACCTCTTTTTATCTGACACTATACAATTGTTAAGAGAGGAATGCAAAATGTTCAAGGAGGGGTCGGCGCTGTTGCAAGGTGGGTTAAGCCCTTGTTCTGGCTTCTCCACTTCCAGTCCGTTTCTGATTCAGCTCTCTGCTATAGTCTGGGAAAGCAGTAGAATATGGCCCAAGTCCTTGGGCCCCTGCACCCACGTGGGAGACCTAGAAGAAACTCTTGGCTCCTGGCTTCAGGTTAGCTTAGCTCCAGCCATTGCAGCCATCTAGGGAGTGAATCAGCAGAGGGAAGACCTCTCTCTGTGTCTTACAAACAAATAAAATAAATCTTTAAAAAAGAGATCCTGTCTCCTAGATTCTGCCTGGTCCAGCCTTAGCCATTGCAGCTCTTTGGGAAGTGAACCAGCAGATGGAAGATCTTTCTCTCTCTGCCTCTGCCTTTCCCTCTCTATAACTTTGTTTTTCAAATAAATAAATAAGTCTTTTTTAAAAAAAGTTTATAGAAAATAAAGATAATTTTTGGAAAAACATTTTTTGAAATCCCTACGTATTCTATTTTTTTCCCATAACATTCACTTTCCATGAACTTTTTGAAGATTTCTCAAATGATCACATCTCTCTAGGACTCCAACTAAACGTTATCCAAGGTTATGTTTGAAAGTCTCTAACAACTTCATCTGTCACTGTGAAGACGTTGACTTAATGAACATCCACTCTGTCTTACTTTTCAAATCTGAAAATGATGCTTCTTTTGACCATGTCAACTGTAAAGTAATAGTTCTGTCACAAACTGTTACCTCTAAATTCTCGGATTCCAAAACTGCATTATGTCTTAAGATTGGTTTGTTGAGAGATGGAAAATCACCTTCTTTCAAACTCAGTCTCACAGTTTGTTCCCTAACTTCTGGGGCATTACTGTTTAAATCCATACTCTTACAATGTTTAATGACTACATAAGTTCAGGGTCCTAAAAAATTCTCCAAACACATTCTATTTTCAAACACATTCATTTATTCAAAAGATGTGTATGGTTTATAATGGGTCCTAGTCTTTGATATGTTCTGGTTATACAATAGTAGCCAAAATACAAGTGTAATACTTCTTATCACTGTGGAGGTAACCACGCAGATGTGAAAACAATATTAAATAGTAGTAATTAAAGACATGTGTTTATTTCCTCAATCCTTATGTCTTCATTATGCCTTCATTTCATTCAACAGATATTTAGCTCCTACGTGCAGCTGTGATTCTATCCCTAAAAAATACAGGTTCTTAATAATGAGATTATCTATATGAAATGGTATCTGATGTAGCTTATTTGACAGTATTAAAATAGTCCTACTCAAAGTATCTCTCATTATGACATATTATTTAGTGGATCTCTCTGTTTTTAAATATTATCTGAAAGGCTAACTGGCAAAGTGAAAGACAATAAACACACAAACACACACACACACACACACACACCCCACACACACAGAAAAAAAATGAAGATATATAGAGAGAAATCCTTTCTACTGGTTCATGCCACCAATGCCTAGGAGCCCCTGGCTGGGGCCGAAAGTGACAGCTGAGATTCAATTAAGATCTCCCACTTGGTGGCATGAACACAATTATTGAGCCATCACCAGTGCCTTTCAAGGTTTGAAATAGTAGCTGGCAGGAGTCAGGATCTAGAACCAGGTATAATAATAATATCTTAGAAATTAATTTACAGAATAGGAGGCGATGGTCATATTTGGGAGTATAAGCATTGCTACATTTTGACTATTAATCAATTGTTTTTATGCTAGCCCTACTGTCTCCTATGGTCTTCTCACCAAATATGGAGTGTTTTCCTTAGCTGAAGCAGAAAAGACATTTTCTCTGTGCTGCCACTGGATAAAGGAGCTGGCTGTAGCTTCATGGAGCAAATGTGAGAATTTGAGATTCTAACTGATGTTTAAAAAAAACTTTGACCCAATATTTTTATATGCATATCTTCCTCTTTCAGAAGTGTTTAGGGACTTCATTTTCCAAGACATTCCATTGTTCTATATGTGAATAAGGTTGCACTTTTGGACACCCGTTTGCAAGTAATTGCCTTCCAACTTTCTTTTCCCAGCTAAATAATTGTTGCGAGCAGGCTTGCTAATTGTCAATCCCAAGAGAGTACTCCCATTGAGTGGAGGACAGAAAAGCTCATCACTATGCCAACTATCAGAAAAAGAAACCCACATCCATATGCCCACTGCATTCTGGGTTACTATTTAGATACACTGTGCACTGATTATTTATATAAATTCCTTGAAATAGAACACATTCACAAACAGGTATGAAAAAGCAAGATTATGACTTAGAGTTAGACAGCAAGCAACAGAAAAAGTTCCAATCGTTGTGAGCAATCTCAAGGTCAAGAAAGCTGCCCAAGATATACGGAATCTTGACTACAAGTGCCTGTCAAACTTTGCCTCAAAAGTGAGTGATCCAAAAGATAGATCACCCCAGGTTCTAAGTTCCAGTGAACATTGGCTCCTTGGAAGAAGCTTTTTTAATGTCCATTTTTGACAGATTTATTTATTTATTTGAACGGCAGAGGCAGAGAGAGAGAGAGAGAGAGAGAGGTCTTCCATCCATTGGTTCACTTCCCAGATGGCTGCAATGGCTAGAGCTGGGCCAATCCGAAGCCTAGAGCCAGGAGCTTCCTCCTAGTCTCCCATGCGGGTGCAGGGGGCCCAAGCACTTGGGCCATCCTCCACTGCCCTTTAGGGCCACAGCAGAAAGCTGGACTGGAAGAGGAGCAGCCAGGACTTGAACAGGTGCTCATATGAGATGCCAGTGCTGCAGGTGGCGGGTTTACCAGCTACACCACAGTGGCAGCCCCCACTGTAGTTTTTTTTTTTTTTTTTAAGATTTAATTTATTTATGTAAGAGGCAGAGTTACAGACATAGAAGGGAGAGATAGAGAGAAAGGTCTTCTAGCTGCTGTTTCACTCCCCAAATGGCCTCAAAGGCTGGAGCTGGGCTGTTCAGAAGCCAGGAGTCAGTAGCTTCTTCCAGGCCTTCCACGTGGGTATAGGGGCCCTCAAGCTTGGGCTATCCTTCAATACTTTCCCAAGGCATAAAAAGAAAGCTAGATTGAAGGAGGAGCAGCCGAGACAGAAACCAGCACACAGAAGGGATGCTGGCACTACAGGCGAAGGCTTAGCCTACAACCCCACACCACCAGCCCCAGGCTGACTCCATATAAAGAGAAACAAAAACATCAAGGCAGACAAATTCAGAACGTGTCTCCTAATGTCTACAAAGGCATTACTAAACACAGCCAAACATACAACCAATAAAAATCAAAGTCACACCCTGAATCTGGACCATCACAGAACTAAGGGTAGACATTTATCACAGCAACTAAGGAGCTGCTTGGGACACTTGCATGTCACATCAGAGATCCCGTCACAGCCAATGTGTACTGACTTGCAGAACACACATGCTATGACTCCCATGACCCAGACATTGGTCCATGGAGGATGACCCAACTCATCTGACTTCCTTGCAAGATAAGGACCAATGTCAGACCTTTTCAAAGACTCTCCCTCTCTCTCTCTATTTAGGTTAAGGGGTATAAATTAAGCACTATGCATATAAGTATTATTACATATCTAGTTGACGTACATTGGTGATTGCTGATTGCATGTACCTTTTCAATTTGATTCAACAACTATTGAATGGAATGGGGATTATCTGAGGTCATTGCATACTCAGTGAAGCCTACACAGCTCTCAGCTAAATTAATGTGAGATTTACTAACAAAGCTTAGCATTGTGTGAAAATAAAAGTATAAACAGCATCTACTTGTGGTAACCTGATCCATCAAAAATGATTTGTAAATTTAAATAAATCTTAAACAAAACAAATATATGAGTAGAGTTTAGAGAATTTAAGAAAAACTTCAGAACCATCTCCAGGAGGTCGTGTCTTCCCTTAGTTCAGAAGTGGCAAGACTATGAGCTGATCTCAGAAGGAAGGTATATCTGGAAGGAGGCAATTTGGAAGGAGCCAGACCCACATAAAGGAGTGTAGCCTGCAGTGGTTTAGCAGAAAGGGATCTGGAGTACAAATACCCTACCTCACTGTCCATCAGTCTCTTGTTTCCTACCAGTTCCTCTCATTGTCTTTTCTAACTAGTAGCCTGCTTATAGTCACTTCTACTTAACCTTCGGAGATAGACAGCAAGATGGAAAATGATTTTGAGTGTATGTAGAGAGGGCAGACATTAGGCACAGCTGGTTAAGCCACCATGTGGGACCCCTGCTTTCCAGATCAGAATATGGGGTGGAGCCCCACTTCAGCCCCTGCTTCTGAGTCCCTGCCATCAAGTGAGAGACCTGTACAGAGTACCTGGCCCTTAGGTGAGGACTGGCCCAGCCCCAGCTGTTGTCAGCTGTGGAAAGATCAAGTGGATGGGAAATTTCTATTACCTCTGACTGTCTGCCTTTCAGATAAATAATGAATAAGTAACTTTTTAAAAAGAATGTTTGTAGACAGTAAAGAGAAAACATCAACAAAATCTCCATGTCTAAAACCCATGTTTACAGGGAATTCAAATCAGTGTGAAATAGTAGAAAAAACAAGGGCAATGGAATCCAATAAATCTGGTTTTCACCCTGGGTCACCACTGGCTCTCGTTTTTCCCTTATTTTTAAATTTTTTATTTTTTTAGTTTAACCCCTTTAACCTCTTTATATTTTCTATGGGTATTTAAGATAACAAATGTAGAGCATTGTGCTCAGTTAGATACCTAATGCATGCCAATTGCTCTAATTATTTCTGATTAATGAACACAATCACAATTTAAATTGCTTTTATGTAAATCAAATCCTACTTATTCCTTTGCCAGAATATTTGCTTGCAACATTGAAATAACATGAAGATGATGAGTACAACTTAGGCTAGTGCTTTTGAAACTAACACTGTAAACAAAACTATGAACAAAAAATTTTGTATATGTACATCAAACCAAATACCATTACATTTACAGGAAAGGAAAACGAGAGATAGTTTCAATGAGATTTTCTGTTTCTGTCAGCCACCTGCACACAATAAATAATTGTCATGTCTTCCCTCTTTTAGGCACTCTGATAAGGCAATGTTAGGATTACCCAGATGGATTTAAGAGGAAATTGAAGAACAAATCTCAAAAGAGCATATGGAAACTATTTTGTGCCAGGCAAGGCAATTGTGTGTGTGTGTGTGTGTGTGTGTGTATGTATAATTTTATAAAAGTGGATTCCCTTAGTGATATGTGATTATAGGTTTCTGTCATTTTCATGGTCACCATTTTCTGTTTTTTCCCAGCCCTGTTTTTGTGTAGCTGGCAACATTCACTGCAGATTCCACATGTAATCTAACTGAAGAGAGGTCCAACATAGAACTACAATATGTTTGCTGCTGAGGAACCTTTTGCCTACAATTTACATAAGGTGATTGATAACACTGACAGGCATCTTCATTGTCGCACAGTTAAGATTAGCATCAGAGTTTAATAATGAATTCCTTAATGTGGGTGTATTTGAGGGAGATAATTGTAGACAGATTATTTCTCAGTGAAAAAATTCCTGGAACATCAATATTGTAAGTATTGCAAATCTTTGAAAATGTATGACTGTCACAGTTTCATAAAATTTATTCTATTAAAAAAATTGTAGCATTTTACTCCAATTAAAATGAATACAAAGTATTCAAACTTTTTTTTTTTTTTTGACAGACAGAGTGGACAGTGAGAGAGAGAGAAAGGTCTTCCTTTTGCCGCTGGTTCACCCTCCAATGGCCGCCACGGCCAGGCGCACCGCACTGATCAGATGGCAGGAGCCAGCTTCTCCTGGTCTCCCATGGGGTGCAGGGCCCAAGCACCTGGGCCATCCTCCACTGCACTCCCAGGCCACAGCAGAGAGCTGGCCTGAAAGAGGGGCAACTGGGACAGAATCCGGCTCCCCAACCGGAACTAGAATCAGGTGTGCCAATGCTAGGCAGAGGATTAGCCTATTGAGCCTCGGTGCTGGCTCAAACTTTTTTAGTGTTTATAGTATGTATTCATTTTTATCAATCCATCATGTGTTTATTGGTCACTTAAATAATAATAGAGACATAACCTGTAGAATACAAGAAAAATAAGATTACTGTCTTGCAAGCTTAATTAAGGAGGCCAAAAATCAATAATAAGTACAATACCTTATATGCCTATGATACATACATTTTAAATGTGTTATTATTTGCCTATACAATTAGGTATAGTCTCTCACTGTCTATCCCTTTCTATCTGTAACTCTGTCTTTCAAATAAATAAATAAAACATTCCAAAAAAATAAGCAGAAAATCACTGATACACTTTATTTCTAGCATCACAAGTACTAATTTACTTATTTATTTACTTATTTGACAGAGATAGACGGTGAGAGAGAGAGACACAGAGAAGGTCTTCCTTCCATTGGTTCACTCCCCAAATGGCCGCTACTGCCAGTACTGCGCCAATTCAAAGCTAGGAGCCAGGTGCTTCCTCCTGGTCTTCCATGCAGGTGCAGGGCTCAAGCACTTGGGCCGTCCTCTGCTGCCTTCCTGGGCCACAGCAAAGAGCTGGACTGGAAGAGGAGCAGCAGGGACTTGAACCCGGTGCCCATGTGGGATGCTGGTGCCGCAGGCAGAGGATTAACCAAGTGAGCCATGGCGGTGGCCACACATGTACTAATTTTTTTTTTTTTAAACTGGATGGGGGGGATTTGAGGCAGAGTAAGGTTTATACATTTGTCTTTGTAATTGTTTGACTTATGATTTATGGAAATACATCAAGTAGTTATTTAAACATGTCAAGAGTTGTGGTTGCATTATTTATACAACTTTCAGGAATGTCTCCATATATAAAGATTATAATTTTTTAATAATACCCCAGATAAGTTAGTGCTTTTAAACTTTTAGAAAATACCTTTGCAAAGAATATTATTGGCTCTTTTTTTATATAGGAGTTTGTTCACCAGTACTTCACATCTGCTTTTTTTTTTTATTTTGACACAATTTGTAAAATGAACCTCTACAATGGCATTAATATCCCTTCAAACAGAAAATAAGGATTTTCATGGAACTTATTTTCATAAAACAATATTATAGAATAGAAGAGCCAGTGGGTTAACGCCCAGGTCTGAAGCGCCGACATCCCATATGGGTGCCGGTTCAAGACCCGGCTGCTCCACTTCAGACCCAGCTCTCTGCTATGGCCTGGGAAAGCAGTACAAAATATCTCAAGTCCTTGGGCCCCTGCATTTGCATAGGAGACCTAGAAGAAGCTCCTGGCACCTGGCTTTGGATTGATGCAGCTCTGGCCATGGTGAACCATAGGATGGAAGACCTCTCTCTCTCTCTTTCTCTCTCTCTGCCTCACCTCTCTCTGTATAACTCTGACTCTCAAATAAATAAATACATCTTTAAAAAATTATAGGGTAGAATAATTGTGATCTACTGTGACAAAATCTAATAAAGAGAAACATAGTCATTTTGATACGCAGAAGCAAACAAAAATAGTTTAAAATACATTCAGGAAGTTTCAGGTATTTTATGTGACAGTTAAGAGGCCACCTGGAATTATCACATTCCATACCGGGATACCTGAGTTGGAGTCCAGGCTCCACTCTCCAGATTCTTACCAATAACAACCACACTGGGAGATGGTAGATATTGTGTTAAGTATCTGGTTCCCTGCCTTCTACATGGGAGAATCAAATTGAATTTTTGGCTCCTGGCAACAGCCCAACCTTGTAGGCATTTGGGTAGTGAATCAATGGATAAAAAACACGTAATGCTATAACTAATACTGAAACAGTATTTTACACTTTGTGTTTCTGAATGGGTGCAAACTGATGAAATCTTTACTTAATATATACTAAATTGACCTTCTGTATATAAAGATAATTGAAAATGAATCTTGATGTGAATGGAATGGGAGAGGGAGCGGGAGATGGGAGGGGTGTGAGTGGGAGGGAAATTATGGGGGTGGGGAGACATTGTAATCCATAAACTGTACTTTGGAAATTTATATTTACTAAATAAAAAATAAATTAAAAAAACACTTCTCTCTGTCTCTCTTTCTCTGTTTTCTCACTCTGTATCTCTTCTTTTCAGATAAATAAAATTAAGACATTTAAAATATGTAATTTTAAACTACTGCCTTCTACAGACAATACAATACAAGAAAATTAAATTTGACATTAAACTCCTTAGATTAAGGATCAACTAGCAAAGAAGAGACTGGAAAAGTTAATGCTTCTGAAGGTTGGCAGATAAAAAGCAAGTGCTGATTTCAGATCACCTTAAAGAGGACTTGAACACACTCAAGACTTAAGAAGCTGAAGGAGGGGCCAACGCTGTGGCACAGTAGGTTAATCTTCCTCTTGAAGTGCTGACATCCCATATGGACACAGCTTCTAATCCCAGCTGCTCCTCTTCCCATCCAGCTCTCTGACATGGCCTGGGAAAGCAGTAGAAGCTGACCCAGGTGTTTGGGCACCCATATCCGAGTGGGAGATCCAGAAGTAGCTCCTGACTCCTGGCTTCGGATTCACACAGTCCTTGGTGGCCCTTTGGAGAGTGAACCATCAGGTAGAAAACCCCTCTCTCTCTCTGTCTCTACCTCTCTCTGAAGCTCTGTCATTCAAATCTTTAAGAAACAAGTTGAAGAAAACAATTTTATCATAGATGTGATATAGTATTAACAATAAATGAGTTGTTATCTTTTCTGGAATATTACTCATGCTAAATAAATGCCTGATTATATGGAATGACTAAAATTGCAGAGAGGGTTTGGTGCTGTGGTGGGTTAGACTGCTGTCTGCAGTGCTAGTATTCCCATAAGGCACAGGTTCAAGTCCCGGCTGTTCCACTTCTGATCCAGTTCCCTGCTGATGTGCCTGAAAAAGCAGCAGAAGGTGGCCCAAGTGCTTGGGCTCCTGCAACCACGTGGGAAGAAGCTTCAGGCTGCTGGCTTCTGCCTGGTCCAGCCCTGGCTAATGTGGCCATTTGAGGAAAATCTCTCTCTCTCTCTCTCTCTCTCTCTCGCTCTCGCTCTCTCTCTCTCTCGCTCTCGCTCTCGCTCTCTTTCTCTGTGTGTGTCTCCTTCTTTCTCTGTAATTCTGACTTTCAAATAAATAAATGTTTTTTTTTAAATTACATAGAGAGAAGCAATGCTTTTTACAGTGAATTTATAATTAATTTTACCCATAAACAATTTTGCTTCTAAAATAGGTTATTTTATTTCTTCCTTTCACTCAATGCTCTTTCCTAAATTTCTCTGTCTTAGCTTGAAAAATAAATTTGTTGACTACAAAAATGTAAATTTATATTGTAGCTAATGTATGATAATAATACAGTATTCTATTAATTCTAGTTAAAAATAATGATCTTGGAAATATAAATTAAATTTTTAATAATTTCTTCAATGCTTGTAATTACAATGAGGCTGCATGTATTATTTTCATCTGACTTCAGGCTTAGTATCTATAAAGCCATCACAGAACACACCAAACACAGGAGTTAAGGGGACGGTTTATTGTTGGGTGGGGGAAACCCAACAGGCCTGAGGGAGAGGGCAAGAGAGCAAGGGAGAGAGGGAGCATGTATGTGGGAAGCAGGTCCTGTTATTCTTTTGCATGGGGAAGTGGGCCTAAATATATAGGTTAATATAGTTTTTTTATATATAATTTTGTTTTGGGGATGTACCTTTAAGAAGCATAGTCAGAATAAATTTCTGTCGTGAATAAATACCAATAAAATATTTCAAAATTTGTCTTCCAGAATAAAATAAGCATGAGAAACTTGCAGATCATTTTTTTTTCTTTCAAATTTCACAAAATAAGGTTAATTGCTAGACAAACAAGGAGAGGCAGTGAAGAGTGATAATAATAGAAACCCTTCCAGAGATTGTCATTTTACCAAATGATTTGTAAATTACAAAATCCTTCATTATCAAATGTGTTCACCGCATGTCCTGTGGCATGCTGTTTGAAAGCAGTTGCTTTTCAGTGTTTGCCCGGTTGGTGTCATCCCTGCAATCATAGAAAAAATAAACGCCTCCTGTGATTAAGAACCCTAAACAATTTATTTCAGAGAGTTGCTTTGGAAAAAAGAAAAAAAAAACTATGAGGAATTATATGTGAATATTCAAGAGGGAACAATGTTGCTGAAAGTTTACAAAGAGCAAAGAGAGGAAGAAAGGAGAACTTGAGAATGCTAATGAAGGATTTTCCAATTTGCATATTCTGCAGTAACTCTACCCAAAAGATCAGCCTAAAGTGCTGTTACTTGCACACTTCTGATTGCCATTAGTCTGGCTCTGGCATCACCACTCACATTAGTATACAGATGGCCTAGGAGAATGGCATAACCAATTGCTCACATGGATATGGCCATGGCCTATCTCTCTCAATCAGACCAGTGGTATAATTAAGATAATGCCCCTCCTGCCATGGCATCAGCTGTTATCTGGCAAAACTTCTCTGATGTTGCTATTTTCACAAATTAACCCATGTTAAAAGAAAATGGAGATTTTATTTATTTAGAAGACAAAGAAAGAAATATGTGCTAAGATTCACAAGTCCTGATGCTTATTTCTGGGTTAAATTTTTCCTAAATTCATATTCTCTCTCTCTCTCTCTCTCTCTCTCTCTCTCTCTCTCCCCCCACTCTCTGTAGTCTCTATCTAAGTATAGATATACAGATTCACAGAAACATACACCTACATGCTCCCCCCCCCCCACACACAAACGCACATTGCTTATTCTACATTTCAGAGCATTGATTTCTACAAAGTGAAAACATAAAATCACTTCCTTTTTTTATTTTTATAACGCTTTTATTTAAAGAATATAAATTTCCAAAATACAGCTTGTAGATTACAATGGCTTCCCCCCCCAATAACTCCCCCCCCACCCGCAACCCTCCCCTTTCCCACTCCCTCTCCCCTTGCTTCACATCAAGATTCATTTTCAATTCTCTTTATATACAGAAGATCAGTTTACTATATATTAAGTAAAGATTTCAACAGTTTGCCCTCACATAGCAACACAAAGTGAAAAATACTGTTGGAGTACTAGTTATAGTATTAATTCACAATGTATAGCACATTAAGGACAGAGATCCTACATGATATATTTTTTTAAAAAATTGATTAATTTTCTAGGCAATTTCCAATTTAACACCAAGATTTTTTTTTCATTTTTAATTATCTATATACAGAAGATTGATTCAGTATATACTAAGTAAAGATTTCATCAGTTTGCACCCACACAGAAACACAAAGTGTAAAATACTGTTTCAGTGCTAGTTATAGCATTACTTCACATTGGAGAACACATTAAGGACAGATCCCACATGAGACGTAAGAAAATCACTTCCTATGCCAAGTCCTGTGAGACTTAGTCATAGTTGCTAAAATATACAGCAATACCACTTGAATGTAACCTGTTTTTTCTGTCCGGAGGCATTTTCTTTGAGTGTTACAAATGAATTATAAATGATTGAGTATTTTTGCAGGCGAATTTTTAATTACTAGCAAGTAAAATGATTTATCAACTCACTAGGACACCTACTCATTCATTTGTTTCCCGGATCGTGATTGATTTGTACTTTTCAGCCACTATGATTGGTTTTGGGATACACAGATGAACACAACAAAGGCTATGTCTCCGTGGAACTAATACTTTGGACAGACAATAAAGAAATAAGTATTTGCTGAAGTGTCCACTAGTTATAAATACCAGTAAAGCAGGTTAAAATAGTGATAAGCTGGGGTAATAAGCTGGGAAGAAAGACCCCTGAGAAGAGAAAGAGAAAGAATTTGAAGAATTGAAGCACTTTGGTAAAGCCAAATTACAGGATGTCATAAAGTTAAGTAGAACTCACACATGTCTACCACTACAATAATATTCATTGTGTGCTACTTGTTCCCAGTGTCATATTTATCAAATATGAATTATGTGAATAGTCAAATGCAGAGTTCCAAAATATGGAAAATATTTTTGTGTCATTTAATTTCTCCTGTTATCCATTGATGGCTTCTTTGTCAGATATTAAGAAGTATTTTACATAGAGTGCAATTTCTATTTCTTAAAATTCTTTCTTGATTATTATTGTAATACTAAGCACCAACAAAAAAAAAAAAACATTAGTCTATATAAGGTGATACAAAATCAGCATAATTAAATTTTTTAAAATTTCTTTATTTTTTTTGAATTTCAGAGTTACACAGAGAGAGGAGAGGTGGAGAGAGGTCTTCCATCCGATGGTTCATTCCCCAAGTGGCTGCAACGGCTGGAGCTGCACTGATCCAAAGCCAGGAGCCAGGAGCTTCTTTCAGGTCTCCCATGTGGGTGCAGGGGCCCAAGGACTTGGGCCATCTTCTACTGCTTTCCCAGGCCATAGCAGAGAGCTGAATCTGAAGAGGAGCAGCCAGGACTAGAACCAGCACCCATATGGGATGCCAGCGCTTTAGGCCTGGGTGTTACCCGCTGTGCCATAGTGCTGTGCCGGCCTCAGCACAATCCTATTTAAGAAGATTTGTGATACTGACAACTTGGCTGAAAATACAATTTAAATATAAAGTTAATATATACTGTTAAGGAATTCAGAGACAAAGATAGTAAGAATTTCTTGGAGGACTACAATTGTTTAATTACGGAGACTACAGATGAACTTTGAAGGAGATGTCATCTCAGCCACGTACTTGGAAGAATATTCAGTAGTTTTCCCAATTTGTATTACCAGTCATGTCTTTTTAAATTTTAAACAAGTATTACCAGTCATGTCTATTTTTATTTCCCAATGTCATAATTTTGTCCTCATGTTATAGTGACAGCTTTTCAAAAAATTTAATACTCTAAGTTCAATATTATTTATAAACTTAGAACTGCTTAGACAACTTCAGTTTTCTCCAGCGTCAATAATTGTTAAAGAGTCTGAAATATGCTTATTGGCAATCTTCCTCCCTTTTACCCTCATATATGCAAAGCATTAATCTGGTAACTATGAGCACTTGTTTTTTTACTTTCTTGATGATCTAAAGTTGAATTGTCAAGTGGTTTACATATATGTTCAAGCTTTTGTGTGCATGTATGCCTGTGTATATATGTACATGTGCAATATGATTATGTATATTAATACTTCTTGACTTACAGTGGTGTTACAGATCAATAAACCTATCATAAGATATTATAAGTCAAAAGAAGTACTATAAAACATGTATATATAAACATGTATATATATATATCAATTTAATACACATAATCTATCAAATTTAATACTTTATTATAGTCTATCTTGCATGTGCTCAGAACACTTTATATTAGGATACACTCACAAAAAGTTCTTTAATAGGCTATAATGATGTGTTGAATATCTTCATATAATTTATTGAATGGGATTTTTCTCTTGGGCTAATTTCAAAACAATCAAAATTTAAAATTCAAATTATAGCTTCTTTTTTAGAAGAATTATTTTATTTATTTGAGAGGCAGAGTTATAGAGAGACGGATAGACAGGGAGAAATCTTTCATTCACTGATTCCCTCCCCAAATGGCTGCATGGCCAGGGCCTGACCACACTAAAACAAGGAGCCAGGAGCTTCTGCCAGGTCACCCACAGGGTGCAGGTGCCTACACACTTGCGTCATCCTCCACAGCCTTCCCCAGCACATTAGCAGGGAGCTGGATCAGAAGTGGAGCAGCCTGGACACCAACTGGTGATTTATTGGATGCCAGCACTGTTGGCAGTGGCTTTATTCACTACCAAACAACACAAGCCCCTGCTCTCTTCTGATACTATATTACCTCTGTTTGTATTTCTGCAGTGTTTTTCAATTTTGGAATTTGTTCTGTTTCTCTTAATGTTAACTTTTTCCTAGGAGTTGGTGATTTTGCTGTTGAATAGTGAAGACTCATTGACTCTGTACACACACACACACACACACACACACGGAATTTACTGACAATCCTAAGATAGAAAATAAACATTCATGTACGTAAGTCCAGAATTTTAATTATATTGCGGAGATGAAATCATAGATCCCTATTGTCATTATAAGATACCTATTACCAGTCACCAGGAAAGTTGCTCTTTCATTTAAGCTTCTATTTGCCACTTCATTCATGAAGAGAAGTAATCTCCTTCCCCTCCTTAAAATTTGTACCTTTGCTTTGTTCACCCTGGTGGTGAGCCTACATCATGTCAACTCCAGTTACCCTTGGGAGGACTACAGACTTGCTCTTTGGCGTCTTGGAGCCCTAATCAACTATGTAAGAGACAAAATGAAGAGACCTAGAAACAATTATGAAATATGTTCAGTTCAGTATGGTCTTTGAGCTGTGACCACTGAAAGACTCAATACATGAGAAATGTCATAAAAATGACAATTCTGGTTAGGACACACAAATTATGACATGCCATCCAGCCAAGTCTTCTCTAAATTTCTGACTCCAAAAATTATGAGGAAAATAAATGATTGAATTGCATTTATTACCGCGTCATTATTATAGGATATATATATATATATATATATATATATATATATATCTGAGCAACTAACTAGTAAAGAAACCAGGTTGTTTCATTTCATGATTATGGAAGTTTGCAATCCCAGATCAGGTGGCCTCACTGGTTTGGCCACTGATGCATGTGGTAGATGGACATGGTGGATCACCAGTGGAGGATGGTTCACACGGAGAGCCAGAGAGCAGAGGGAATAGCTAGGTCTGCCTCTTCTGGTGAGAACTACCGACCAAAAACACACCTCCAAATTCTAAAGACCTCCAATTAGTTTCAGTTCCTAAACACTATAAATGGATTAATGTGTTACCCTCTTAGTATTCTTGTGATTTGAAGGTTTAAAGCCCTGCATTAGTTTGACAGTCAAATTATATGTAAACCATAGCAAGCCTCACGCTTTGGGGCTAGGAATGAGAGCACAGGAAATAGCCAAAATGCTTACTACATTTTCCTGAAGAGTCCTAATAAATTCCAACATTTCATCATAGTGTTATTAGAAATAACATTCTAAAACAAAATTTCTAAGGTGTCAGTGAATTTCAGATAGTCAAAATATTAACAGATCATATTTTGAGAATAAAAACTGAGAACATAGTTATTGACATAAAGAGCAATTTGAATGCTTGAAATTCTTTAAAATTTGAAACCTGAAATGCGAAGATTACTATAAACAACCAGAGATTTGGGGCAACATATTTGTTTATATATATGAAACTAGGTATAATTAATATATTTGGATATACCTACTACTAGTTAGCCAAGTCAAATAGAAATCCTCACCAAACAAACATATAGGGTAAGGTGTTAAGCTTAATGGTTAAGAACCTGGTTAATATGTTCCTGTCCCATGTTGGAGTGTCTGGATTGATACCTAGCCCCAGATTCTACTCCAGCCGCCTCCAGCATAGATCCTGGAAGTCAGTGGCAATAGCAGAAATAATAGCATTCTTGACACCTTTATGAAAGACCTGGATCATCCTTCTCCCAGCTTCGATCCAATCTAGCCCCAGCTGTTACAGGCATTTGGGATTTGGGGAGTGAACCAGAAGATAGAAACACCCTCTGTGTGTGTGTGTCTATGAGTCTATCTCTGCCTTTCCAAAAAAAAAAAAAAAAAAAAAAGCTATTAAATATACTCAAGTCCACGTAATGATAACATTGTAGTTCCCAAAATGTATGTGGACCCTAGTGTGAGAAATTCTTCCAATTAATTTACTCAATTTGCAAAAATAAATTATAAATTTTTACAATATGCAGAATCTAAATTTCTATAGTGCTGACTCTAAACACAGATGAAAATCTAAATATTTCATGGCTGTGAATTAAATATATTGGACGAAATATCCCATTGAAGTTCTTTTTCTCTCCTATCACTAATAAGATAATTATAATTGCTGAAACCAGATATTTCCTAACATTTAAAATGAATATAATTTTACTGTCAAAAATAGTTATAGAGTAGTATTATTCATAAAGATGTGACTATAATTGTAAAAATGATTAGAGATCGAATGACATCTGACCACACTAACATGAACAGGATGGCAGAGAAACAATGAAAGAAGAACAATATGGTATCTTAAAGGCCCTTTCTATCACAAGATGTGAGTCAATACCTCTGTGTAGTTAAACTTCACATATTAAATGAACATTTGCACTTCTAATGTACTGAGAAATCCAAAAATCTAGACATTTTGTAAAAAGAAGGAAATATATTTGTTATTTTATTAGATGCATTTTACTAGTAGATAGGAAAAATAATTTTTCACCATTTTTTTCTGTTGTTAATAGCGTTAAAGGCACAATATGGTTTTAATTACATTATCAATATGACTAAGGGCCATGATCCAACATTTTTTCTATTGAATTTTAATGTGGCATAGATATCACTTTCCAGGACATCATGATGCAAGAAATATAATTTGACTAAATGTTTTATTATTTATCTTACATATGCTATAGAAACTATTTAATTTGCTTTCATAATCTATGATGATGAGAGAAAATTAGTAATGAAAATTGTCAACGTGGGTCATCTAAATATAAGCATTATTTTTTAAGAAAAAATTATATTCTAAGTACTTTGGAAAACAAATTTACCCCCCTTGATTTTCTTGGTAACAGCTAACAAAACACATTTAAGCACATATTCCTGGCAGCAGTATATATCTATGGGTGTGATAAAGCAAGCTGCAGCAAAGAGATACATATTTTAATAAGACATTTAGATTATATTCCCATTGCATACATGCAAGTGTTTGCCAAAGTAAATTAAGCGGGAAGGCTATCTTTTTCTTGTTACTGATAGCATTCATCTATATTCAGTTGTATTTCCTTTTTAATATATGTTTTATTATCAAATTTCTTCAATCTCATTCCATCCTTTGGAATAATCTTCCTTTATTCTCTGTCATTATAATGGCTTTACAGTGTAGAGCATATCTTATGAATACTTACAAGAGGACTGAGCACGATAATAAACTTTGTTTTTTGTTCCCAAATGTTGGTGGGTGTTTTAATAAACATAAGCCCAATATTAGGTTTTATTGTTTTAAATATTTAGAATGTCCCAGTCTTCTGCATGTCCAATTAACATCTAATATTAGAGCCACATTATTTTTGAATTCTCATTGAGTTTTACGAACACCAAGAAAATTATTAACATTCTGTATATAATAAAACATTTTCACAATTTTTCATTTACATATCTTGTAGGATTTTCATTTTTGTACTTCATGCCATTGCCATCTGTGATTTTCTAATGAAAAAATAGTACGTTATTCATAACTGATATCACCAGGGAATATGTTTAATACATAGGAAGTATGCAAAAATTTTGTTACATTAAATGGGTGGTGAACAGATGGATTTATAGATGACCACAATTAAGTCTCCAAAAAAGAATTTTTTGAAAACTACGTATAGACATGAAAATACTTTACATAATGTATATTGTCAGAGAAAAATAATGTCATAATACATAGCATAGATTTGATCCACATTTTTCAGCATAGAGAATAATTATATATAGTAAGGCATCTGAAATATTTCTGAAAAACAATCTAAAATAAAAACATTTTATTCACTCGTGTCATATTTTGAAAAACAGCACTTAACATGTAATTACGCAAGTCAATCATTTATATAAGGAGAAAAAAAATCATTCTGTGGAGGCAGAAAATTTAAAGGAATCAACAATTAACTTTGTTTTACCTATTCAAACATCTTAGGTATTGAAATATAAGTTATCACATTTTACAATACCATTTGAAAATTACAGTGATGGCAACAAGGAAAAAGAACAAATTTTTTCTCTCTATTCATAAGTATTGAAAGGAAGAACAGAAATCACCAGAGTCAACTGCAGTTTTAGAAGACACATTTTGGCTGATTGCTCCACTGTCTTTCTATATCCCTTGCATTAATCTCTCATTCAATGTTATCCTTGTTTCCTTGCTCCTCATGATGTGACCATAAGCAATGGTCTGGCATTTGTGACAAGTATGATTTCTCCATATTGCCCAGCAGAACAACCAGGGAAGTGGCCATTTAATAGTGGCAAAGGAGAATGACTAATCCACTTTTATGTCAAAGTAAGGACAAAATTCTCATTATTTTGCTCTGTACCTCACAGATTATAATTGGCTTCCACTGCTAAAAGTTGCATATACGGCCTCTCTCTATAAAGTTTGCCTGGAAGACTAATTCGTGAGGAAGATGGTGAAGCTTTTTCACCCCAAGATGTTTTTACAGGGAGATAAACAAATGTTCTTCTTTTCTTCAATATAAAAATGTCTGATGCAACTCAATTCATGGGAAAACTAATTACCAATTAATAATCAAATTAACTTCTGTAACAAATACTTAATGTGCTAGGCACATTAGAGTTTACATTACTCTGCCACCATGAGGTGAGCACAGACAGTGAAATCAATACACAAAGAAAGTATCAGATACTCATCTGTGTTTGTCTGAAAAAGGGAAAATAAGGCCGGCGCCATGGCTCAACAGGCTAATCCTCCGCCTTGCGGCGCTGGCACACCAGGTTCTAGTCCCGGTCGGGGCGCCGGATTCTGTCCTGGTTGCCCCTCTTCCAGGCCAGCCCTCTGCTGTGGCCCGGGAGTGCAGTGGAGGATGGCCCAAGTGCTTGGGCCCTGCACCCCATGGGAGTCCAGGTAAAAGCACCTAGCACCTGGCTCCTGCCATCGGATCAGCGCGGTGCGCCGGCTGCAGCGCGCCATCCGCGGCAGCCATTGGAGGGTGAACCAACGGCAAAGGAAGACCTTTCTCTCTGTCTCTCTCTCTCTCACTGTCCACTCTGCCTGTCAAAAAAAAAAGGGAAAATAAGAGTACACTGTCTTTGACAAAGACAATGTGCAAACTGGATTAGAAAATACACGATCTCTCTGCCCTGTCTACAAATGACTTATTCCTAGACATATTTGACCATCAGAGTTATATCTCACATGGACAAAAAGAGTTGAAAAGGAAGAGCTGTATATTAGTGGCAAAAGCCAGAATTTGAGTCTCTTCAGACTTAGGAATGGAGAAAATGTTTGGGTAAAGAAGTAGGGAGGCAGCCAAAGTCCTTATTGAGATATCCTAAAGGCTAGGAAGGCTGACGGATTTAACTAGACTAAAAATATTCACATGTATGAAATAAGGATATTTAGACCAAAAAATAAATACACAAAAGAAAATATGCATCTTCAGAAGAGGAAAGCCGTTTCAACAAAGAAACTTAAATGTGGAGGCATTTGGTAGGAATAAAATGCAGAAGGTTCCAGAAATTTCAAGAAGACCAGTGTGTCTGTGGTGATAGAAAGAAACTATACAATATTAAAACAGGATAGAGCATTGCAATATGTCCAGACACCACGATAAGTGGCTGAGAGATCATTCATGATGATCAGAATCCATTGGATAATTTTAAGAACAGCTGTGACATAACATTACATTATATCAACAACATAATAAAGATCATTCAGGATACCATACATGAAATGGATCAGATTGGAATGAAGATGGAAGCAGGGAGGCCAGTAAGGGGACTACATGAAAGTTCTGGTAAGAACTAATTACATACTGCACATGCTATGTACATACTGCACATACTATGTACATACTGCGCATACCTGGCATTGATAGTTGCCATTATTGAAGCAAACACTGACAGACAGTGTATAAACACAGAGAGAGGACAGACCTGGAATGAGTCATGTAGTGTATGATGCTCAGCATGGCATTCATTAGCTATCACAGCTACAATCAATCTCCACAAACTTAATGACTTAAAGCAATACAAATTTATTTTCTTAAAATTTGGAGATTACAAATGTAAACTAGGTGAGCAGAGCTTCTAGATGCTATAAGAACAAATTTCCTTACTTTTTATAGCTTCCAGAGACTATTCACATTCCTTGATTCTGCATTGCTCCTACCTCAGATTACATCATTGTATCTCTGCTTTCCTTCCCCTTCTTTCCTTCCATCCTTCCAGTCCTTTATAACTATATATGACTCACCTGGATAATCCACCTCAAGATATTTAATTCAATCACATCTATAAAATTATTTTTCTGCGTAACATGTTCACAAGTCCAAGGAATCGAGATATGGGTGTCTGCAAGAAGAGATCATTTTGTCTACTATGTGCAGACTTAGCCTGCGAGGCCCACAGTGTAGGGATAGTGGGGTGATGCATTCTTTGACAAGAGCACTGGAGACAAGTTTCACTGGACACGTCCTTTTATTAACAATCAGGCACAAGCTTTTAGAGGGCAGGGGAGGCAGAGTAGCTAGTTCAGGTAGGCCACACTAATTCTGTAGAATAAAGCAGATACTGGGGCTTCTACACTTCTCCAATCAGCTTGAAGGTCCTGTAGCCTACATAGCTTTTCATGTGCTCCTTATGGGAGTGGGCCATGCCAGGGAGCTGTTTACCTGATTGACAATTACAAGGCCCTTCAACAGGAAGTTAGATAGGGGAAATGTGCCTAGGGCTCATGCCACCTGCCAGCACTCCAGTCATAGGTTCCTTCTTGGTAGGCATAGGAATGGTGTGCCATGCCTGCTTAACCTCCTGCATGGGCTATGCCGGCAGTCTCCCAGCCAGGCATAGGATCGCCCACAACTATGGGCGTGCATGTACTGAGCCCTCAGACCCTAGATATGAAAGCCTTTCTAGGCATCAGTTATTTTTGGAAATTTTTATGGGGTGAGGTACCATTTGGAGGAAAACATTTTAGTGAAGAGTATATTTGTAGGATTCTTAAGTTGAATGAGATATTAAAGTTCATCTGAAACTAAATATTCCTTGTAAAGATGAGAGACATAATAGCAAGAGGAATTATATGAGTTTAAGAGTGAGCAATTGGAGCTCACACTGTGGCGTAGCTGGTAATGCTGTTGCCTGCAGTGCCGGCATCCCATATCGGTGCTGGTTCGAGTCCTGGCTGCTCCTCTTCTGATCCAGCTCTCTGTTATGGACTGGGAAAGCAATAGAAGATGGCCCAAGTCCGTGAGTCCCTTCACCCACATGGGAGACCAGAAGAAGCTCCTGACTCCAGGATTCGGATTGGCTCAGCTCTGACCTTTGCTGCCAATTGGGGAGTGAACCAGTGGATGGAAGACCTCTTTTTCTCTCTCTCTCCTTCTCTCTCTGTGTAACTCTGACTTTCAAACAAATAAATAAATCTTAAAAAAACAAGAGTCTCTAATTAATGACTAAGCTAACACCTAAATCTAAGTTATTTTATATGCAGTTTAGTATACCCCCTCTAGAAAACAGAAACGTAGTTTTTAAATAAATTCATGTTAGATTTTAGTTTTTTTTTTTTTTTGACAGGCAGAGTGGACAGTGAGAGAGAGAGACAGAGAGAAAGGTCTTCCTTTGCCGTTGGTTCACCCTCCAATGGCCGCCGCGGTCGGCGCGTTGCGGCCGGCGCACCGCGCTGATCCGATGGCAGGAGCCAGGAGCCAGGTGCTTTTCCTGGTCTCCCCATGGGGTGCAGGGCCCAAGCACCTGGGCCATCCTCCACTGCACTCCTGGGCCACAGCAGAGGGCTGGCCTGGAAGAGGGGCAACCGGGACAGAATCCGGTACCCCGACCGGGACTAGAACCCGGTGTGCCGGTGCCGCAAGGCGGAGGATTAGCCTGTTGAGCCATGGCGCCGGCCTCATGTTAGATTTTAGACTACGATTTGCCATACTGCTTGGGCTTGAACTTTCAGCTTCATCAGTATTTTCTTAAGATTTATTTATTTATTAGAAAGGCATATTTAAAGAGAGGCTGAAGCAGAGAAAGAGAGAGGTCTTCTATCTGCTGGTTCACTCCCCAAATAGCCGCAACAGCAGGAACTGCGCCGATCTGAAGCCAGGAGCCAGGAGCTTCTTCTGAGCCTCCCACATAGATGGCCGGGCCATCTTCTGCTGCTTTCCCTGGACATAGCAGAGAGCTGGATTGGAAGAGGAGCAGCTGAGACTCGAGTAGGAAGCTAGCACTGTGGGTGGCAGCTTGCCCCAGGCTCCATTCCTTTTAAAAATTGTGACCTTTGGCTTGTGTTTCAGTGTAGCAAGTAAAGCAATGGCCTATGATTCTGATATACCCTGTGGGCACCAGCTGCTCCTCTTCTGGTCCAGCTCTCTGCTAATGCATCCTGGAAAGCAGTGAAGATGGTTCACGCGCTTGGGCCCCTGCACCCATGTGGGAAACCAGGATGAATCTCATGGCTCCTGGCTTCTGCCCCACACAGCCCTGGCTTTTAGGGGTTTTTACTCCATTTTAGGAGTGAAGCAACAGATGGAAGATCTCTCTCCTTCTCTTTCTCTCTCTCTCTCTGAAATTATGCTTTCAAATAAATTATAAATCTTAAAAATATGTATGATTTTGGTTATCTCTCATTTTCCATCCACTATGTAGAGACAGTAATATTGTTGACCTATTAAGGGGCTTGTCAGACAGTCCAGGTTTCATTGGGAGAATGGAATTAATAGCAGTGGTTTCTAGGGTGTGATTTTTCTGTATGAATTAGTCCTATACAACTGTCAGAAACACTGGGGAACTGTAGGATCAGAAAATGGCATCAGAGGTCCCTAGAAGGAGTCATTATTAGTGATGTCCAGCAGCTCAAATGGGACTGAGAATGCTGTGGAGTGATGCATGGGAAGCTATTCTGTTATATTCTGTTAGTGTAATGGGATGGTTTGCGGGTGGAGGATGGTTTTTGTGTCAATGGGCCCACAACCAAGCTTAGCACAGAGTGAAGCACAGTGAGGCCATGAATAAGATAACCAGGCAATTTGTTTTCAGTACATCTTGGCATTAAAAACATCTCCTAGGCTGAGGTCCTGAGCTGTGGCTCAGTGGGTTAAGCTGCTCTCTGTGATGCTGGGATCCCATTTGGGAACCGGTTTGCTGCTTTGGGTTTCTTGCTCAATGTCCTTTCCAATTTATAGCTTTTGTGATATGTTTCTTTCTTTCTTTCTTTTTTTTTTTTTGACAGGCAGAGTTAGCCATTGAGAGAGAGAGACAGAGAGAAAGGCCTTCCTTTCCATTGGCTCACTCCCCAAATGTCCACTACTGCCGGCGTGCTGCGGCTGGCTCAGAAGCCAGGAGCCAGGTGCTTGCTCCTGGTCTCCCATGGGGTGCAGGGCCCAAGCACCTGGGCCATCCTCCACTGCACTCCCGGGCCACAGCAGAGGGCTGGCCTGGAAGAGGGGCAACCGGGACAGAATCTGGCGCCCCGACCGGGACTAGAACCTGGTGTGCCAGCACCACAGCTGGAGGATTAGCAAAGTGAGCTGCGGTACCGGTCTTTTTATTCAATATTCACCATGAATTATGTTTCAACAATTTAAATAAAGATTATTTTTCATTACAGAAATACTTAAATTGAACATAATTATCTTAAAGTCACTTGCTGTATTTTTGCAAATGAATTCCGAAATATCAAACATAAAACAGAAGGATAGTAATGAATCTAGTGTATTTTCTAATGTGTCAAAGTGTATTTTTGTACAACTGAAATATACTTGAAAATAGATGCTTTTGGAAAGCCAAGACACTGTGGCAAAAAATGACCTAAATAAAAGATCTCTGTGAGTGAGAACCTAGCGGAAAGAATGGGCCATCAAAGAGGGAGACACCTTTCTCTGAAGGGAAGAGAGAACTTCCACTTTGCTTTTTTTTTTTTTTTTTGATTTTTGTTTTTTATTTAACAGGTAGAGTTATAAACAGTAGAGAGAGAGACAAAGAGAAAGGTCTTCCTTCTGTTGGTTCACTCCCCAAATGGCCACTATGGCCAGCCCGCCTTGCCAATCTGAAGCCAGGAGCCAGGTGCTTCTTCCTGGTCTCCCATGTGATTCAGGGGCCAAGCACCTGGGCCATCCTCCACTGCCTTTACGGGCCACAGCTGGACTGGAAGAAGAGCAACTGGGAGTAGATCCGGGTGCCCATATGGGATGCTGGCACCACAAGGTGGAAGATTAACCAAGTGAGCCAAGGCGCCTGCCCCGAGAACTTCCACTTTGAATATGGCCTTGTCTAAATAAGATGGTGTTGGTGAACTCAAGAGGCTTCCATAGCCTTGGCAGCTCATGACAAGAGCCTCAGGTGATTACTGACGTCATAAATAAGAGTGTCAAAATAATAAATAAATAAATAAATAAATAATAGTGTCAATTGTTAAATCAACAATGGGAGTCACTGTGTAACTATTCCCCATGTAGGAACTCTGTTCTTATGTGTTGTACTATGTGAATTAACAGTAAAACTAGTATTCCAATAGTACTTTATACTTTGTGTGTCTGTGTGGGTGCAAACTGTTGAAATCCTTACTTAGTATATACTAAGTTGATCTTCTGTATTTAAAAATAATTAAAAATGAATCTTAATGAAGAATGGGATTGGAGAAGGAGTAGGAGATCGGTGATGGGGGGGGGAGAACCGCTATAATCCCAAAGTACTTTTGAAATTTATATTTTTTAAATAAAAGTTATGTGTCTGAAAAAAAAAGAGATGCTTTATCTCCAAAATAATTACATTGGCCTCTCATTTTAGGGAACTATAGAATTTCTTAAATAGGAATTTTACCATGTGGAGCTTCATGCATTCCTCAGTACCTGTGTGGTTTTAGGCAGAGATATTCACAGATCATTAGTCAAGTGCTTGCTCACATTTCCCGTCTCCTTGTGGAGTTGTGTTGGGGCAATGACACCAGGTTTGGCTAAGGAGTTAGGAGCAAAAATACTAAGGTGAGTTACACAGGAGCTATTGTGTCACTTATACCATGTATTTTCCATGGCTTTGGTGACTAAAACTGTCTTCAAATAAGAATATTTTTTAAAATTTTTGCATCACTAGACAGTGATGTCTAACTTGTTACCACAGCATAACATATATGAAGTTGGAATCCGGTAATTCAAAAATTATTAAATACAACAATTTCACATGTTACATCCTATTAATGTAGTCAGATGAATGTAACATCTTACATTATTAAGGAATGTTTAAGAAGGCATTTAATATAATGAAATGCTAATTAGTATACTAGTAGCTGTGAAATTGGTTGCATTTAGCTATTAATATTGTGGTTCCACAAACATGAATCTTAAAATTATTATTTTTTCATCTGGGTTCTTTTGAAAAGAAAAGCAAAAAGAGAGAAAGAAATCATAATTAAGGAAAAATAAAGAGAATGAGCTCTGTACTTTATGCAAAAATAATGTGGAAGACACGACTCCATGGCTACTTTTCTTCCTGAAGGTAATATAACTAATGGAATGTTAGTATTCCTTATTACAGTGTGGTGACTTGTGTCTTCCATTATTGTGTTGCATAATATGGAGCTAGAATTAGTCTGGATGTATTTTTCCTATCTGATGTATTTTTTCTTCTTAATATGATATATTATAAAGAGAACAATTCAATGTATTTATAGATATAATTCTAAAAATATAATGCTGTTCACTTCCTCTCTCCCTCCTACCAAGTCTAGATATATTTTCTAGGTGGAAATATAATACAAATCAGAAGGCTTAGAACTAATGTCACCCAGCAGAATGAAGCTCTTTGAAGCCTGTTTTCTCAGTAAAGCATTGTTCCATACATTTATATAGCCTCTATTTGGGCATTTCCGGGAAAGGAGACTTAACTGTGTAAAAACAACTTTCTCACTTTGGTCAGTATTCCAAGGCACAGCGCTTAAGACAGGGCTTGGATGCCTGTTACCATGTCTGAGTTCCTGGACTAAATCTTGGGTTCTCTTCAGATTCCAGACTGCTCACCCTGAGAGATGGTAATGAGAGCTCCAGCACTTGGTTCCCTGCAGCCTATGGAGGTGTCCTGGATTTAGCTCGGTCGTCTTATGAGCTGACCTAGCACAGGCTGTTGCAGGAATTTGCATGGAGAACGCGTGGATGGCAGATCTTTGTCTCTCTCTCTCTCTGCATTTCAAATGAAAATTTAAAAAAAATTGAAAATCTTTCCATTATCCAAAATCAGAATTATTTTACCCTGTTTCCATAGATCCTATTTTCACTCCTTGCAAACACTTAGAACAAATGAATTCTTCCCATTAATTATTTGTAGCACCAGTGAAATAATATGTGTGACTAAGTTTACCAAAATATAAACTGGCACTCTGTCCATTTACAAGCGACTACATAATATTATGAAGTCATCTAGCTTTCACAAAGAAGCTTCAAGCAAATATCAGCTCATTTTTCACTTACCAACTAAGGAAGGCCAGAGTTGTAATGGTAATCTTCCACTAACAGCACTTCTATCTTTTAGGAAATATAAGAGAAGAGAGCATTCTGCCTTTTCAAATGGTAAAGCCACGAACATAAACCAATATAGGAATAAATAAATGAAAATTTCAAAAGACAGAACTGAGATAAAGAGCCATAAGTAAGGCAAATTCATGAATTAATTTGTTTTTGGCTAAACTACATCCCTGCTCAAATCAGTCTGAAGCTGTGTGCACGGCAGGGCATTTCACCTACTAATGATTTCGCAGCTGGCACACGTGTGGCATCAATGTTTATTGGCATCCTCCATGTCAGTTATTTTTAAAAAGCTCTCTTCCAGGACTCTGAATAAATTATCTATCAAGTGCATCAGTGCATGGCAACACCCAAGACACAATTTGCAGTCTTGCACAGGCTCTCATTATTTGGTGTAAATGAAATCCCAAGTCATTAAACTTTTTTAAAAATGAAGGAAACTTGTATTAAAAATAGGAGCAATTGAAAGACCTCCTAGGTCATTCTCTCAGTCCATCACATGCATAGTAATGAGCCTGGAAATAGGTTCAGTCCCTCTGCAATTGTTTACTTTCCTTTGAAAGACAAAAGTTGTTTTCTGTCAAGCACATCACAGAAAAAGTTCAAGCAGGCTAGTTTCATCTGTTCTACAGGGAATACTCCTAGAAAATTGGCCCAGAGAAAAGAGAACACAAGCAAAGATGGTAGGAAATAACGTAGGCTGGAATTTACAAAGTTATATGTTAAAAGCCAACAAAATATAATTCAGCTGCCACTGAATAACTGCGCTTGCTTCAAACTCCTATGTCTCTGAAGTCCCCTACCCCTCTGAGCATGCCTACACACACACACACACACACACACACACACACATAAACAGTATAAGCTTTAAAAAATATATTAAGGAGATGGAAAAATCTGGTTATATGGGTTTTATCAATTCAGGGACATCGGCAATACTTTTTTTGACAATGAGTTTAAGCCTATCTGCAGTCCTTCCTGCTGAGTTGACTATGAATTTTGATGATGCTTTACATAAGCCTCAGAGCTATTTGAGGGTGCTATACTTTTAATCCATGAACTGAGATTCACAGCCCATCAGAAAACATTTAGTCACAAACCAACATGGAATAAATGTTATCTATGACAGTTTGCTGTGTTGTGGGTTTACCAATGCAATAAACACAAGATGCAGTGCTAACATCTTTATGATGTGAATGTTGAGGAAAAGCCTTAAACATTCCCTCATGAGTTAACCAAGCACAGATGCAAATTCACTGTGCAGTACCAATCTGTTATAGACACAATTTAACCTGTAATGTATCTGAAACTGTGCAATTAAAATAAAATAATAATAACAATAATAATAATAATAAAGGTAGTATTTGATTTGTCCAGAAAATGAAGTAGTTATCTCCCACTAAAGTTCTCTGGATGCAGACAATTTCTGTTTTTCTTCATCGACATATTTATATTACTAAACATATTCTAAGCCTATTCAATATACAACAAGCATTTGTTAAATGAATGCATGAATAAATAAAATTGACTGACATTTTAATTCTTAGGACTCCCTGAATTCAAATGACAATGATAGAGCTGAGGTTATTTTGAAAATGTGTCTTTGGATGGACACTTGGCACAACAGTTAAGACACTGTTGAGAAGTCCATATCCCTGGAGCTGGCATTGTTGCATAGCCAGTAACCCTGCCATCTGTGCATGTGGGTGCTAACTGGAGTCCAGGCTTCTCCTCTTCCAAGTCCAGCTCCCTGCTAATGGCCTGGGAGAGCAGCAGGGGATCGTCTCTGTGGCTTGGGGTCCTGCACCCAGGTGGGACACCTGGAGGTAGTTCAGGGTTCCTGGCGTCAGCCTGCCGCAGCCATCTAGGGAGTAAAGCAGAGGGTGGATATCTCTCTTTCGCTCTCTCTCTCTCTCTCTCTCCCTCCCTCAGCCCTTCTCTCTCCTCTCTTTCTCTGTCCTCCCCCCTTCCCTTAACTTTCAAATAAATAAAAAACAAATTTAAAAAAAGAAGTCTGCATCCCCTAGGTGTTAGTGGAGTCTGAGTTCTAGCTCCACTTTGGAGTCTAGTCTCTGGCTAATGTGCACCCTGGGAGGCAACAGGGGATTGCTCAAGCACTTGGGTGTCGGTAGAACCAGATTGAGTCTCAGGGTCCTGGCTTTGGACTGGCCCAGTCCTGAATGTTGTGAGCATTTGGGGAGGGAAGCAGCAGGTGTCTGTATGTAATTTCCATCATCCTGTCTCTGTCTCTGCATTTCAAAGTACACACACATACACACACACACACACATCTATCTATCTATCAATCGTCTACCTATCTATCAATCCATCTATATGAAAATGTACTTCACAAATAATTGCAACATTTCTTTGGTGTTTCAAATATTGCCATGAAATTTTTTTAAAAAAAATATTATTTAATTGATGGAGAAAAAAGAGAGAAAGAGCATCCTCATCTGTTGGTTCACTCCCTCAACAAACCGCTGCAGCCAGGGCCAAAGCCAGGAGCTTGGAACTCCACCCAGGTCTCTCAGGTTGGTGGCAGAAATCCAATGTTTGCTTCAGACATCCCAGCTGCCTCTCAGGCTCTGCACTGAAATGAAGCTGGAATCAGTATGAAGAGCCGAGAGTCAACCCCAGGTATTTCAGTGTGGGATATAGCCATCTTGATTACTAGGCAAAATGCCTGCTTCTGTGACAACAAATTTAACAGAAAATACACTGTAGAGGAAAGAAAATTGGAGCTAATGTAGTGTAACCCAGAATAGTCTTTGCACTATCTGCAACCGTAGTAGGCAAATTCTGTGATGACCCCAGCATCTTGGTATTAACGTTCAAGGAAATTTCCTTCCCTGATTGGTTTCCAAAGAGGCAACTGTGATGGAATATCACTTCTGAGATCAGATTACCAAAGCAATGCCTCAGTCTCTCTCTTTTCATACATGTGTGTGATTCCATTATGTATTATTAACATGTTTTAGGGGTAATATAACCTGTGGTACAATTGTTATGGATAAATCAGGTTCTTGCGGATTTAATAAAACAAAGGAAGCCAAAACTCTTACTCTGTAAGAACGTTTTCTTTTTCTCCCATTCATCAGACAAGGAGAAATTAACTACCATATTTGAGTAGCCCCTTGAAGAGTACGTGGGGATTGGTCCCGAGCTCTGGGAAAATTATAGCCTGAAAGCAACCATGTGAGAGGGTTTAGACGTGGATTGTCCATCCCCAACCCAGTCTTGAGGTGACCAAAGCTCTGGCCTAAAAATTGTCTGCAAATGAGATCATTCAAAATGGTCCAAAGTGCACCAAGATTTCTGCCCCATAGACACTACAGCATAATGAATGAATGTTGGTAACAATGAAATACGAGCAGCTTTGTTAACCACCTCAGTAATAAACAGAGTGTATTATCTCTACTGTCAGTGTAGTCATAGACTATAATTTAACAGTCAATCAGATAGGAACTCATGGATGTAGGAGACCCCAGCTAAAATAAATGTATTTTTTAGTTTCATAATTTTAATTTGCAATATGCTAGCTTATTTTTTCATACGTTGGTTCCTAAAAAATGGTAAGACACTGACAAATAAACTGTTCTTTTTTGAAATATTAAAGTTTGTGTTTTCTTAAGAGAGAGAAAGTAAGCCTTCTGAAAACAAGTAAAATAATTACTGATTTTTTAATGTTTTAGATAGGAATGGGCAAGATAAAGGCATGGTAATTTTAGAGAAGGGATGTAATCAATGAAGACATCTCTGAGTAGATGTTATTTGAATTGGGTTTTAAAGGATAAGAATGGGTAAATCACATGAAGTGCTGAAGAAACTGTACAGAAAATGTTGCAAAACATAAACTATTGCAAAGGTGAGAAAAGGCTTGATAAGGCTTGAGGAATACAAAAATTCATGCAGGTAGAAGCATAATGGGAAATGAGTCAATTGTTATGGATAAATCAGGTTCTAGGATCTGGATACGGTTTGATTTTGTGTCCCAAAAGTTCATAGATAAGCTGGAGTCGTGGCCTCTAGTGTGGTGGTGTACAGGTGGTGGGCCTTCAGGAAGTAGCATCTAGGTGGAGGTAATTAGGTCCCTGGGGAAATCATCCTGAGATGAAATTAATGAAGCTGTCATAGGACAGGCTACTTCAAGAGATCCTTGCACTGCTCCTCAATCCCTCTCCCACTGGCACAGATCACCACATGTGCACACACTTGCAATTTGGTAATGTCATTTATTGAGACACTCCTCACCAGAGGGGAAGAAATACCAATGTGGCATGCTCTTGACCTTACGGAACTATGAGCTAAGAAACATTCATTCAGTATGCTGTAGTGTCTATGGGGCAGAAATCTTGGTGCAGTTTGGACCATTTTGAATGATCTCATTTGCAGACAATATTTAGGCCAGAGCTTTGGTCACCTCAAGACTGGGTTGGGGATGGACAATCCACGTCTAAACCCTCTCACATGGTTGCTTTCAGGCTATAATTTTCCCAGAGCTCGGGACCAATCCCCACGTTCTCTTCAAGGGGCTACTCAAATATGGTAGCTAATTTCTCCTTGTCTGATGAATGGGAGAAAAAGAAAACGTTCTTACAGAGTAAGAGTTTTGGCTTCCTTTGTTTTATTAAATCCACAAGTTCAGGTGTACCACAGGTTATCTTTTCTTTATAAAGTACCCATTCTCAGATATTTTGTTATAGCCATAGAAAATGGGTCTAACCCTAACCTAGTACGAACATTTCACAGGGATTACATATTGAAAAGCTGGGTTATTCAACAAAAGGGGCTTAACACAACTAAGCCATTAAAACATTTTGATCAAGACTATCAGAACTTTCTTAAAACCGTTACACTTGGGATAATTCAAGCCTTATTAAGACTGCCTACATATGCATTCAACTATCACAGGGATTAGTACCCAAGAGTTAGCACTAATGGGTAAGTACATAAAAATCAATAAATTCACTGTTATGGTTGGTGGGGGTATTTCTGGCTCTCTTTCTGTAAAGAAATTTCAGTCAAAATATCTTGCTTATGTTCTGAAAGAATGGAGAGCTCTTCTCAGAAATCTTTTTTAAAATAGGCTCTTTAAAAACCAGTTATGACATTCTAAATTTCTATGGGCTGAGGAAGTACTGCAGAAGTAATCATCGTAACATTGAGAACATAAAATGATTTACAGGTAACAGACTGTGTCTCCAATAAGTGAAGAATTCTGAGCTGGCACTTGAAAATATCGGGGAATCGCCAAGCAGTGTAGAAGGATCTGTACATTTCAGAGGTTTCCTTGGATTTCTCATATCACCTGCTTAGACTTCACCCAACATGAAAAATAGGCAATAAAGTTAATGTACCTGGGTTTATTCATTGATTTTTGCTGTGTAAAAATGACATCAGGGCCAGCACCACGGCTCAATTGGCTAATCATCCACCTTGCGGTGCCCGTCCTGGTCGGGGCGCCAGATTCTGTCCTGGTTGCCCCTCTTCCAGGCCAGCTCTCTGCTGTGGCCTAGGAGTGCAGTGGAGGATGGCCCAAGTGCTTGGGCCCTGCACCCCACGGGAGACCAGGATAAGTACCTGGCTCCTGCCATGGAATCAGCGGCGGTGCGCCGGCCGCAGCTCGCTGGCCGTGGCGGCCATTGGAGGGTGAACCAACAGCAAAAGGAAAACCTTTCCCTCTGTCTCTCTCTCTCTCGCTGTCCACTCTGCCTGTCAAAAACAAAAACAAAAACAAAAACAAAAAAACAACGACAAAGAATGACATCAGGAACATACATATGCAATAATAAAATACAGGTTGGATAGAATACCTCTGCTTCAGGCTGTGGTCCAACTGGACCTTGTTTCAGGCCATGTGCTTGCTCCATGTGTCCCCTTCTGGGTCTAAGTTCAGAGGATGAAAACTCCCTAGGCAGCTTCTCTTTGCAAAGGTTGAGAGAAATGATCTGATTGGTAAGTGAAACAAATCTTCTTAATGATTGAGTTCATAACATTGTGTTGTCACTTGTACCCATATTTCTGTGGCAACCAAGATTTATGGCAAATTCTACATCAGCGATGGTGAATAGTATCCTTCACCTATGGACAACCAGGTCGAGGAGGAGTGATTAATTTCTGAACACTAACCTAAGATCACTGCAGGTAACCCCTTGTAAGACCCCAGTAGGAAAACATGATCAAGTTATAATAAACCTTGAAATGAATATAGGCAAAAATTTTAGGCTGAAATCTATATTATGAAGGTCTTCTGGGCCCCACAGTCACAGTATTCATCCTGAACTCCTTTCTTTCAGTCTTATTATATAGTTCTCTCTGTTAAGCTGTCAATTATAGCCATTCAAATGGTTCATTACTTATACCTAGCATTTGTTACATTCTGTATTATGTATCATGTCAAAGACACCTGCAAAGACAGGTGAATTGCTGACACAGGTAGAGCAAATATACCAGTTACAAAACTAAAATCAACAAAAAAATAGAGGCTTGTGATTTAATACTTAGAGTCTGTTTGTCATATGGAAGGAGGTGGTGTCTATGTGCAGAGCAGAAGGAGGCTCAGCTTGTGCAGTGATCACACTGAGATATGCTCCACTGAGGAGTTACCTCACTGCCTTTTCCTTCCAGAAATACATTGAGATTCTGTTGTTGCTGCATTTGAGCTTGGTGCCAAGAGGAATGAAAGGGTGTTTGCTACCTTCGACAAGCAGACGTCTATGGTGTTTATGTGGCTTATGACACAAATTAGATATATCGTTCCCTACACATGTATGACTGCAATTTTTTAGCAACTCTTTTTTTTTTCAAAGGAGATAATATTTTGGGGCATTTTTAAGCAAATTGGACATGTTTTCCTTAGATGCCAAACTATAGCTAAGCCCTGAAGCTTGTTTTAAGTTCATAACCCAGTAACAAAAAACATACTGATATATCTTACCTGAAAATGTATCTTAATGTGTAGAATAACTTCCTGTTTATAGAAAGTGAAATTCCATTTGATGTACTTTATGGATACATCCTGTAAGACTTTGATAAGTCAACACCATCTACTGTTTGGTGGCCACATATAAAGTGGGGGCCACCAAACAGTAGATGGTGTTGACTTATCAAAGGAGCCTTTCAAACATCTATGAAGACATTATTCCTCTAAAATCACTTATGGCATCAGATAAACATGCCATCCTAAAAGCCACTTACTTGTTTCTGAATACTTTTGAAAGAAACTTTTGTCTTATTAGGTTTATTTATTTTATTTGAAAGGCTGAATTTGAGAGAGAGTGAAGGAGAGAGAGAGAGATTTCTCTCGTCTGCAGGTTCATCCTCCAAATGGCCACAAAGCCAGAGCTGGGCCAGAGAAAGAGCCAGGCATTTCTTTCACATTTCCCACGTAGGTGCAGGGGCCCAAGCATGTGGGCTATTTTCCACTGCTTTCTCAGATGCATCAACATGCAGCCGGATTTGAAGTGCAACAGTCAGGTCTTGAACCTGTAGGATGCTGGCACTTCAGACAGCTCCTTAACCCACTAGCCACAGCTCTGGCTCCTGAAAGAAACTTCAATAACAAATATATATAGAATAAAATCTACTGATGGCTTCCATATAAATGTTCAAGATGAGACGTAGAATATATATTATGGTTTTAATCTATCAGATTCTTAACATAATTTACCTTCAACATAAATACTAGTTAAGTTTTCAAATACTCTTTTCTTTCCATGGTAAGTGATCTAGTACTTGGAAATTCTACCAGTGAATTTTTTTTTGACAGGCAGAGTTAGACAATGAGAGAGAGAGAGAGAGACAGAAAGAAAGGTCTTCCTTCCGTTGGTTCACCCTCTAGATGGCCGCCACGGCCGACGTGCTGTGCCAATCTGAAGGCAGGAGCCAGGTTCTTCCTCCTGGTCTCCCATGTGGGTGCAGGGCCCAAGCACTTGGGCCATCCTCCACTGCCTTCCTGGGCCACAGCAGAGACCTGGACTGGAAGAGGAGCAACCGGGACAGAATCCAGCGCCCCAACAGTGCCGGCCCTACCAGTGAATTTTAAGGAGAACTGGCTTATATCACGCAATTACATAAAATGTTCAAGGGTGGGAAATGTCCAGCTTGCAGGCCTATTAGAATCATTTGGCGTGTCCCTATCAAGGGGCCCTGATATAAATCTCTAGCAGGCTAATTTTAAGGTGACAATTTTGTACGGACCGTGAGTGATGTTATAAATATCCAACCAGTCCTTAGCAAAAAAAGCTTTACCATCCCTGCTTTAGACAATTTTATCTGGCCTCCACCCCGTGTGTAGTTTTATAAAACATATTTTGGGATAGAGCACCTGAAAGGAAAACTGGTTAACTGAAATCGACACTTTGAGAAGCAATGACTTGAACAGCCTTGTCTTGACTGTCAAGGAACAGAGTTTTTTTTGTTTTTTTTTTTTTGTTTTTGTTTTTGTTTTTTTTTCCTTAATGGAGAATGGGATTGGGAATGGGAGAGGGAGGAGGAGGTGGGGGGTGAAGGTGGGGATGGGAGGGCAGGTATGGTGAGAAGAATCACTATATTCCTAAAGCTGTGGTTAAGAAATTTGTACTAATTAAATAAATGATTTCGTTAGGGGAAAAACAAAATACTTCGGGAAAAAAAAAAACTATTCAGATTTTTATAGAAAGCTTATTTGACTTTTTTGTCATTTTATATATTTTTATGGGAAAAAGAAGTTTATTTCACTAAACTTGAAAAGTTTTTTTTTTTAACTTAGATTCTTAACTTTCAATAATTTTGAATTTAAAAGCCTGTATTTCTACATTGGAAACTCTAATGTTGTAGAATAAAAGATTGTGAGTACTGATCTTACTCTTATTTTTAGGGGGCTGGCTCCATGGCTCAGTAGGCTAATCCTCTGCCTGCGGCACCAGCATCCCATATGGGCACCAGTTCTAGTCCCGGCTGCTCCTCTTCCAATCCAGCTCTCTACTGTGGCCTGGGAAAGCAGTGGAAGATGGCTGAAGTCCTTGGGCCCCTGTGTCCACGTGGGAGACCCAGAACATCTCCTGGCTCCTGGCTTCAGATCCTTATGGCCATTTGGGGAGTGAACCAGCAGAAGGAAGACCTCTCTCTCTGTCTCTCCCTCTCACTCTCTGTAACTTTAACTCTCAAATAAAATAAATTTAACATTCTTTTAAAAAAACTTATTTTTAAATATTTTATTTATTATTTATTTACTTTCATCTTATTTTAAATGTTAAGAGATCGACAAAAAGAAGCAAAAACAGCTACACACAGAGGAAAACTGATCTTTCATCTGGTGATTCACTTTGCAAATGCTCATAGTAGTCAGGACTGAGTTAGGCTGAAACCAAGAAACACGTCTCTCATATGGGTGAGAGGCACCCCTGTACTTGAGCCATCACCACTGCTTCCCATAGTGCACATTAGCGGGAAGTAGAAATAGAAGCAGAGCCAGGATAAGAATGATACAATGGTACAATGATACAAGTTCAGGTTTCTCAAGTGAATTCTTAATGGCTGCCACACATGCCCAACCCCTGAGCTTAATCTTAAAGAACACATTTCAATGACATATTACCAAAGAGGAAAAAGTAGAAGGCATACATCCCAGGCTGGAACCAATGGAAATTGCTCATCCATTGTCCTCTGTTATTTCAATTTCTCTGTGGATTCTTTGCTATTTCTTTTTCCCCACAACTCTGGTATCAGTTTCAAACACATCATAATGTTCCCTCACATTGATTTCACTGAATGTCCCAAGTATTCTCAGTTTTATTGCCTTCTTCTTTGTGCCTGGGACACAGGAACCAATATCTTAACAATAATTATGCTATTTATATAAATTACTGTCATTTGTCTGTGGTTACCTTTTATTTCTTTCATGCCACTCCTTTTTTAAATTTTTATAAAATTGTTACTAACATAAGGAGAATGAGTTTTATGCATTTCATAGATACAATTCTGAATAGATAACCATATTTATCTTCCTTACTCAACCCTACTCCTTCCTTTCTTTCATTTTTTTCCTTTAATTTTTGCAAAAACATGATTTCAATCCACTCCATATTCATAGGCTTAATGCACCACCACCCATAATGTTAAACAATGAAAAAAATAGAAAGATCACTGTTTCACAGGATTACAGACAAGACTATGAACAATAACAAAATCAAAAGATGTCAATTTCATCCTTTTTTAAAATTTGTTTAATAAATATAAATTTCCAAAGTACAACTTTTGGATTATAGTGGCTTTTTCCCCCCATAACTTCCCTCCCTCTTACAACCATCCCATCTCCCACTCCCTCTCCCATCCCATTCTTCATCAAGATTAATTTTCAATTATCTTTATATACAGAAGCCCAATTTAGTATATACTAAGTAAATATTTCAACGTTTGCACCCACACAGAAACACAAAATATAAAGTACTGTTTGAGTACTAGTTATACCATTAAGTCACATAGTACAATACATTAAAGACAGAGATCCTACATAGGGAGTAAGTGCACAGTGCCTCCTGTTGTTGATTTAACAATTGACACTCTTATTGATGGTGTCAGTAATCATCTGAGGCTCTTATCACAAGATGCCAAGGCTATGGAAGCCTCTTGAGTTCGCTGACTCTGATCTTATTTAGACAAGGTCATAGTCAAAGTGGAAGTTCTCTCCTCCCTTCAGAGAAAGGCACCTCCTTCTTTGATGGCTCATTATTTCCACTGGGATCTCACTCAACAGAGATTTTTCATTTAGGTCATTTTTTTTAAGAGTGTCTTGACTTTCTATGCCTGAAATACTCTGATGGGCTTTTTAGCCAGATATGAATGCCTTAAGGGCTGATTCTGAGGCCAGAGTGCTATTTAGGACATCTGCCCTTCTATAAGTCTGCTGTGTATCCTGCTTCCCATGTTGGATTGTTCTCTCCTTTTTAATTCTATCAGTTAGCATTAGTAGACACTAGTCTTGTTTATGTGATCCATTTGACTCTTAATCCTATTATTATGATCAATTACGAACTGAAACTGTTCACTTGGACTAGTGAGATGGCATTGGTGCATGCCACCTTGATGGGATTGAATTGGAATCCCCTGGCATGTTTCTAGCTTTACCATTGGGGTAAGTCCGATTGAGCATGTGCCAAACTGTACATCTCCTCCCTCTCTTATTCCCACTCTTATATTTAACAGGGATTACTTGCATTCTACATTAACTACCACATATCAGAGAAAATACATGATATGTGTCATTTTGGGACTGGCTTATTTCACCAAGCATAATGATCACCAGTTGCATCCATTTTGTTGCATTGAAATATCCAGAATAGGGGCCAACACTGTGGCACAATCAGTTAAATTCTCCGCCTTTGGTGCGGGCATCCCATATGGGCACTGGATCTATTCTGGGCTGCTCCACTTCCAATCCCACTCCATGCTATAGCCTAGAAAGCCGAAGATGGCTGGAACACTTAGGCCTCTGCACCGATGTGGGAGAACTGGAGGAAGCTCGGGGCTCCTGGCACCTGGCTTCAGATTGGTGCAGCTCTGGCCAATGTGACCATTTGGGTAGTGAACCAGAGGGTGGAAAAACTTTCTTTCTGTCTCTCCCTCTCTCACTGTCTGTAAATCTACCTCTCAAATAAATAAAAAAAATTTAAAAAAAGAAATACCCAGAAATAATAATCTGAAAAGCTGCACTGCTTGGCTCTATAGTATCTTTCTTTTTTTCTCTTACACACACACACACACACACACACACACACACACATGCGCACATACATGCATACACACAAACACAAAAACAAGAATTACCAGATCTATGTTTATTTTTTAAAGATCTATTTATTTGAAAGGTAGAGGTACACAGAGAGGTAGATCCAGAGGCAGAGAGAGAGAGAAAAGTCTTCCATCCACTGGTTCACTTCCCAAATGGCTGCAATGGCTGGAGCTGCATGGATCCAAAGCCAGGAGCCAGGAGCTTCCTCCAAGTCTCCCACATGGGTGCAGGGGCCCAAGGACTTGGGCCATCTTCCACTGCTTTCTCAGACCATAGAAAAGAGCTGGATTGGAAGAGGAGCAGCCGGGACTTGAATTGGTGCTCGTGTGGGATGCTGACATTTGCAGGCAGCGTCTTTACCCACTACGCCACAGCTCCAGCCCCCAGAGTTATGCTTATTAATCGTCCTCATATCCTTTCTATTATGAAGCTTGAAATCCTGTTCACATTGACTGTGTGTCTCTTTCATATCTATCAATTACTTATTTCTGATAATTGACACAGTTTTGTCTTCTTTATCCCTATGATTACTATGTTAATCTAATAGTAATTTGAACTAGTTTATTGTGATATATTTTTAAATAATTTATTCTTTTGTAACCTCTAGTATTCTTAACACATCGATATTTTAAAAAATATTTATTTACTTATTGGAACGGCAGAGTTACTAGAAAGATAGAGAAAAAGAGAGTTTAGAAGAGAAATGAGAGAGAGAGCGTGCACTTTCGTCCACATCTCTGTTCCCCAATAAGCCACAGCAGCTGTGAATGATCCAAGCCAAAGACTGTAGACTGGAACTCCATCAGAATATCCCAATGGTTGACAGAGCCCAAGGACTAGGATCACGTTCCTCTGCCTTCCCAGGTGCAAAAGCAGGGAGCAAGATTGAAAGTGGAGCAGCTGGGACTTGAACTATCCCTCATATGTGATACCAGCATCACAGGCAGTGGCCTAGCCTGCTTGCAACAATGCTAGTTCTTTAACAGTCTTTTGAAATATATTTGTGGAGATATTACTTTCTAATCTACCAATATTCACTTCTCTGTGTATTGTGAAATAAAATCCAAACTTTCTGACATGCCTTTGAAACACTCTCCAGTTGAACCTAATTCATCCTGCCAACAATTTTCTAATTTTAACCTTTTCTTTTTGTTGGTGTTGTACACTATGTCTGATTTCACACCGTTGTATCGAAATTGACTGCTTCTGCTTCGCCAAGTGTATCTGAAACAACTCTCCATTAATCTCTATCTTCCCATTGTTCCCCGCATGTTAATGCCCAGAAAATGTGACATTTCCTTGTGATTCTTACTCTTATATGTTCTGTGGAGCTCCTCTGTAATCTACTATAATGTGTTAGGTAATGCATTATGTATTATCTCTCATTAGGGCATATTCTATTTGATGTTCCTTCTTGGTAGATGTTCAAATATATCCTAAAATATTGTTGTTCAGTGAATGAGAGAATTAACAAAATTTTAGATTTATTGCTCAAAATAAGTAAGAGACATTTCAATATCAATTAAAACATTTTTGAAAGAATTTTTGATGAAATAACTCTCAATTCAAAATTTATTCACTACATTTTCTTGTTCTTATGGTTTTTAAAAATGCATTATTATGCATCAGATTTTATAAAATTGACTCCCACTAATTTTCTGCATAATGAAATGTATATTAGGTAGTTCTAACTGATAAGTAATTTATTACTTCTTTCCAAATATAAAGAAGAAAATCTCATATGATTCAACAGAACTTGTTCATCAGAAAAAAATATGCTATTTGATGCTCTTATATTGATGAACTCTGAGTTTTTCTCATACCAAACATATCATAGCAATGTGATTATCTCTTACAAACGTCTTGAACAATAATACAAAATGATCCTATGTTCACTTTTAATGAGTTTTATTGGAATATAATGAACATCACATCCCACTAACCCAATTAAATCTCAATATATTTAGTATATTCACAGATCTTTGCAATCAGTCAGTTGATTTCGTATCATGTTATTCATCTTACGAAGAAATGCTGGGGACTGCTGCTGTGGCTTAGTGAGTAAAGCCACCGCCTGCAGTGCCTGCATCCCATATGAATGCCGGTTTGAGTCTCAGCTGCTCTCTTCCAATACAGTTCTTTTCTATGGCCTGGAAAAGCAGTAGAAGATGGCTCAAATCCTTGGACCCCTGCATCCATGTGTGAGACCTGGAGGAAGCTCCTGGCTCCTGGCATTGCATTGGTACAGTTACAACTATTGCAGCCATTTGGGGAGTGAACTTGTGGATAGAATAAATCTCTCTCTCTCTCTCTCTCTGCCTCTACTTCTCTTTTTGTGTAACTCTGACTTTCCAATAGGTAAATAGATCAATAAAAAAAATAATAAATACTGTTCCCCAGTTATCATCACCTATTCTCAATTCTATCTAGACATAAGCATATATTAATCTTCTCTCTTGTCTCCGTAGAATTGTATATTCCATATATTTACAGGGGCGCAATTCTACAATATGTAGGTCCTTTGTGTTTGGCTTCATTTACTGAGCATAGTTATTTCAAAATCCATGTGTGTTGTGGTATGCATCAATATTTCATGCCTTTTGGTTATAAAATAGATTCCTTTATATGGCTTTTCCATATTTTATTTATCCATTCCTCACTTGATGGCCACATTACCTCATTTTGATTAGAGACCACAAAGAAAGTAACAGCAAAAACAATTGTGTATAAGTGTTTCGATGTTGGCATTTTAAATTGCTTTACTTACTTTCAAATGTTATGTGTAGGCTTTAAATGCCTTTGGTTCCTAGAGAAGAAGAACAGAACTGATGCTTCAGTTTCACCTTCAATTGCTGATAGTAACCAGAATAATTTAAAGATGGAAGCTGAATACAGTTGCTACGCTTCTGAAAAGTAGAGAAACAACAGAGGGAAATTCAATAAAGTTAGTATTATTTTTTCATGTACCATTTCCTCCACCAATCTCTGCATTTTTGTGAGTAACACAGTTATGTATAGTCCCTATATTTTTAAGTTCTTTCCAGGTTGAAAAAAAAAGTGTCAAAAAGAATACAATGTATATTAGAAGTAGGCTGACTTTTATCAATTTGCTCTTGTTGTGCATGAAAAAATATTATCTAATATGATAACCCTAATTAGGAATGCATGAAATGCATGGTAGGAAGAAATGTGTTTTTTTTTTTTGTTGTTTACCTTTCTATATATGGTGGAATGATATTTAAATGAAGGAAATATACAAGTTCTACTGTTTTAATAAATATCACATAAAATCACATTAGAAATATTCAAAGTGTCTTTTTCTCCATATTTTTTTTTCTGGGAAAATTCACAGACATACTCCTCTGAAGTTAAATTTCAAACTTCATGGTATTCAATTCTGCTCAACTCTCCAAAAACTTTGATTACATAAATACAAATTGGCTAATTTATAGGCTGGTTGGTGACTCAGAACATATAACATTGGGTAAAAAAATTCACTAACAAAAATTTGAAATAATAAGAAAATGAATTAAAAAAAAAACTCAGGCAGGAAACAGGAAAGAGGAAATTAGCTCAAACTCAGACTCTACTATAAAAAGCCTATTTCACCATCTCTGGAGTCTCATAAGAAGTTTATGTTTCTAAACTGTAAATCTACATTTTCTTATTGATCCTTAGCTACAATTCCACGTGAGGTGTATGAATGGTATAGGCAAAGTCTATTTTTCTTTGATTGTCAGTGCTTCTGTAGTATTATCCAAGAAGACTTTGCCTGTGCCATTGTCTTGCTGAATTTCCCCAATGTTCTCCTCTATTAATTTGTTCATAACAGATCATAGATTCATGGCTTATAAAGCAGAATAAGAAAACTCAAGATTTTTAATATTTTATCAAACTTAAGTCTAAAGAAAAACAACCTCAGCTTTCAGAAATGGCCTACACAGTTCACTAACTTGTTTCAATGACTCACAAAAAATGTTAAAATGTTTTCTTTAGAAAGAAGTGTTACTCAGAGAATATTTTATTTTATGAATTGAATTAATAATTATGATGTGCTTTAAATAAAGTAATTAAGATTTTTCTTAGTACACAACTTCCAAAACTTTCCAAAGATCCCTTGTATGCATGCATGGATTATGAAAATTTTCACATCAGAATAAACTTATCTTTTAAGGCCATCTTCCTCAACAATTTTTTTTAAAAAATGTTCATTTATATAAATATTTATTTATTTGTTTGAAAAGTAGAATGACAAATAAAAGGGAAAGAGGGAGAGAGAGAGAGAGAGAGAGAGAGAGAGAGAGAGAGAGAGAGAGAGAGATGATAGAGGGGTCTTCCATCCACTGGTTCATTCCCCAAATGGCCACAACAGCCAGAGTTGGGCTAACCTGAAGCCAGGAGGCAGAAGATTCTTCCAGGTCTCCCACTCAGGTACAGGGGCCCAAGGACTTGGGCCATCCTCCACTGCTTTCTCAGACCATAGCAGAGAGCTGGAGTGGAAGTGGAGCAGCCAGTATTCAAACCTGCGCCCTTATGGGAAGCCGGCACTGCAGGCAGCAGCTTTATGTGCTAGGCCACAGCACCAGCCCCTGAACATTTAACTTAATTAAAATAAAAGTTTTTAGAATTCATAAAGTATAGTAAAGAGAAATGGAAAATTACATGCACTTTATAACTTACTGTCACAGGAATAGTTCCTCAAAAGGAAGAATTAGAGACAAAATGTAATATTGACAGGGAAGTAGTGCTTTATAACTTCATAAATCAATATAGTATATTCAGATAATTTGTATATAGCCCCTGTTGGCTTTTAGTTTTTTATACTCAAAATTAATATGTCCTATTTTCTGAATAGTCACTCTCGTGTGATAAAGACAGACCAATTGTCTATATTTCTTTGATTGCCAGTGCTTCTGTAATTTATCCAAGAAGACTTTGCCTCTGCCATTGTCTTGCTGAATTTCCCCAGTGTTCTCCTCTATTAATTTGTTGGTTACAGGTCATAGATTCAGAACCTTGAACCATTTAATATTGATTTTTGTATAACATGAAAGGTAGTGGTCTTGCTCAATACTTCTTTCCACAGAGATCCGATTTTCCCAGCACCATTTATTAAAGAGATTTTCCTTTATCCAGGGATTGATTTTATCTCTTTTGTCAAAGATTAGTTGGTTGTAGATGTGTGGATTGATTTCCAGAGTTTCTATTCTATTCTATTGGTCTCCATTTGATTACAACAAGCTAAGACGCTTCTGCTCTGCAAAGGAATGGCTCACCAAAGTGAAGAGGCAACCAACAGAATGAGAAAAAAAATTTGCAAACTATACAACTGATAAAAGATTAATATCCAGAATCTATAAAGAGCTCAATTAACTCAGCAACAACAAAACAAATAATCCAGTTAAGAAATGGGCAAAGGAATTGAATAGATTTTTTTCAAAAGAGGAAATTCAAATGGCCAAACAGACACTTGAAAAAATGCTCAGGATCACTAGCCATTAGGGAAATGCAAATGAAAACCACAATGAGATTTCCCCTCACCCCAGTTAGAATGGCTTACATACAGAAACCAACAAACAATAACTGCTGGCAAGGATATAGGGAAAAAGATAACCTAATGCACTGATGTTAAGAATATAAACTAGTATAACCACTGTGGAAGACAGTATATATACACCTCAGAAACCTAAATTCGAACCTACCATATGAACCATCCATCCCACTCCTGGGAATTTACCCAAACCAGAATAAATCAGCATATGAAAGAGTTATCTGTACCCCCACATATATAGTAGCTCAATTCACAATAGCTAAAATATGGAATCAACTCATATGTCCATCAATTGGTAGTCTATATATACTATGGAGTACTACTCAGCTGTAAACAAGAATGAAATCCTGTCTTTTGCAATAAAATGGATGCAACTTGAGAACCATTATACTTATTGAAATGAGCCACCCCCCTCAAAAATACCATATGTTTCCCTGATCTGTGGTAACTAATAGAGTATAAATGTGAAGGAATGAAATTGATGTTTTGATGTTTAATGAATGTTTACAGCGCTTGTCTCTACTGTTCAGGAACAGTGTTTTTTTTTTTTCTTCTTGAAAAAAGAAAGGCCCAAAGGAATATATGACTCAATAAGCCATTCAAACCAAGACTCTCTTGTCTACACACCTGTTCAGCATCTCAACTTCCCTCATCTCATTTTTTAAAATGATTTATTCATTTATTTGAAAGAGTTACTCACAGAGAGAAGGAAAGGCAGAGAGAGAGAGGGAGGTCTTCCATCCGCTGTTTCACTCCCCAACTGGCTGCAACAGCAGGAACTGGGCTGATCCAAAGCCAGGAGCTTCTTCCAGGTCCTCCACACAGGTGCAGGGACCCAAGGAATTGGGCCATCTTCTACTGCTTTCCCAGGCCATAGCAAAAAGCTGGATTGGAAGTGGAGCATCCAGGACTTGAACTAGTGTCCCATATGGGATATGGGCACTGCAGGTAGTGGCTTTACCCACCACATTAAGCACCGGCCCCAACCCTCACCTCATTTTGAGGAAGAGTGTCTGCCTCCTGTTAAAGCTAAATTGTCCTCACTCAAAACTGTTGTGAAAGCAATGAAGTTCTTCCAGCTGTGATAAAGCAGGAGCAAAGCAATAATAATAATAAAAGAGTAGGTGGGGGAGAGAATCAAAAAGCGATTTTGCAGAGTCTGTATTACTTTATATTATGAAAATCTACTACACTCTATCTGGAAAGCTTTTCATTAAGCAATTTAGTCAATTTTATTTTAACTAGTTTTTAGTTTATTAATGAGGCACACATATTTAAAATAATCTGTGAAACTTTGTTGAATAAGTGAAATAAACATTTTCAAACCCCCAACCTGAGGAGGGAAAAAACAAGCCAAAAATAAATAATGATCAGTGTGGTATCAGGGTAAAGTGTACAAGGCATAACTTTATTCCGCGTACCAGAAAGTAATTTCAAAGCATCACTCTGAAAGATTTAGTGTTTAATTGTGCTGCAGGCTGCAAACACTGACTAGAATTTTCCTTCCTATTTATTCAGAGAATCTATTGTTTGTGCACTAATCTATGAAATTTCATAATGAGTTTGCATTTTTCAATCATGTTAACTTCCTGTGTCTTTTTTTTTTAAAGTGCATCCAGCCAAGAAAAACAACAGCTGACGAAAGGAACACTGGTGTGATAATAATGCCTTTGCACATACCCACTTTTTAAAGTCCATTTTTATGAAATGGACATAATGAAAATACGCAAAAAATATTGCCATTTTCTTTGAAGAAAATTCTTTCAGAAACATTTAAAAATCATCCTGGCTTCTTTTCCTGAAATTGTCTGAACAATTGAAAACATCAATAGAGGGCACCAACAGGCTGTTCTGTAAGACTTTCATTGTATTGCTTGTAAGAGTGAAACCTTGCTGGAATGCAGTATCTTACAGCTGCACAGAGTCGAAGGTATGATTTTAGGAATAGCTAAACACAACACAACAAGCCAAAACAAAACAGAAAGCCAAGCATCTATCTTATCCTTGACAAAAAGTTAAATCCACAAACTTATTCATTAATATGTTATTCACTTTCCCTGGTCAGAACTTATCTACTAGTTCTAAAGATTTTCTTTCTAAGGTCCTTAGTTTTGTCCATGTCCCTTACAGGCTGTAGTTGTCATTGCAGAGAAGTAAACTCAACCCGAGAGAATAGTAGGCATGCAGTCAAGCCACGGTGATGTGTATTGATGGAAGTCTACAGGGGTTTTCCCAAAGAACTGTCCACAAATAACTGGGATTGATATCCTCTCATTATACTTTGTTTTTGAGGTCAATTTTCATATTTATTCTAAAAATATAGAATGAAATTTTAAATATTAAATAAGTGTTAAAAGTGATATAGAGAGAATTGTTTAACAATTGTGGCCTGAAAATGACACAGGTAAGGTAAGGAGCAGATCCTGCTCTACAGGATGTAATTTCAGGAACCGAAGGGAATTTTCACTTCCTTCTTAACCAAAACAACAAACAATTCAATTCATTCATATCTCATATTTCAACTGCATTGTTTTCTCCTGTTACCTATTTTTAAGAAGCAAATTTGTGTTAGAGGAGACCAGACTTTATCATTTTCCTTATCCAATACCTTCCTATGTTTATCTCACTTCAAAGGAGCAGTTGTCTGTATTAAGGAAAGAAGAACGCTTATGCAGCCTCAACTCTCTTGTGGAAGAGAATGGAGAAGAAGCAACTTATATGAAGAAAAAATACTGGTTCAGGATAGTACAGTTATGAAAAAATATTGTTTATATTTGTACATTCTGGAAAGAAGGAACAGAAATGAAATAGTTTACAGTATATATCTAAATTATATAACTCTCAACATTAATTAAATAGAAATATATAATTAATGGCTGATTCTGAGGCCAGAGTGCTATTTAGGACATCTGCCATTCTATGAGTCTGCTGTGTATCTCGCTTCCCATGTTGGATCATTCTCTCACTTTTTGATTCTATCAGTTAGTATTAGCAGACACTAGTCTTGTTTGTGTGATCCCTTTGACTCTTAGACCTATCAGTGTATCAATTGTGAACTGAAATTGATCACTTGAACTAGTGAGATGGCCTTGGTACATGCCACCTTGATCGGATTGTATTGGAATCCCCTGGCACATTTCTAACTCCATCATTTGGGGCAAGTCTGATTGAGCATGTCCCAAATTGTACTAGGCATGGAAAGCCAAGACACTCTGGAACAAAAAGAAGACCTAAATGGAAGATCTCTGCGAGTGAGATCCCAGTGAAAAGAACGGGGCCATCAAAGAAGGAGGTACCTTTCTCTGAAGGGAGGAGAGAACTTCCACTTTGACTATGACCCTGTCAGAATAAGATCGAAGTTGGCGAACCCTAAAGGCTTCCATAGCCTCGGCAACTCATGACTAGAGCCTAGGGAGATTACTGATGCCATAAACAAGAGTGTCAAATTGTTAAATCAACATCAGGAGTCACTGTGTACTTACGTCTCATGTGGGATCTGTCCTTAATGTGTTGTCCAATGTGAAGTAATACTATAACTAGTACTGAAACAGTATTTTTACACTTTGTGTTTCTGTGTGGGTGCAAACTGATGAAATCTTTATTTCGTATATACTGAATCGATCTTCTGTATATAAAGATAATTGAAAATAAAAAAACCTTGGTGTTAAATTTGAAATTGCATAGATAATTAATCAATTTTTTAAGAAAAATATCATGTAGGATCTCTGTCCTTAATGTGCTGTACATTGTGTATTAATACTATATCTTGTACTCCAACAGTATTTTTCACTTTGTGTTGCTATGTGAGGGCAAACTGTTGAAATCTTTACTTAATATGTACTAAACTGATCTTCTGTATATAAAGAGAATTGAAAATGAATCTTGATGTGAAAGGAAGGGGAGAGGGAACGGGAAAGGGGAGGGTTGCAAGTGGGAGGGAAGTTATGGGGGGGGAAGCCATTGTAATCCATAAGCTGTACTTTGGAAACTTATATACTTTAAATAAAAGCTTTATTAAAAATAAAAATAAAAAAAGAAATATATAATTAATAAACACACTCAATAAAATCTGGGACCAACAATAATAAAAAAGATTGGTTCATGTCAGTAAGAGAGAGAGAGGTTATTAATAAACACAAACTTTCAAACAGATAATGAAGTCATATTGTTATTTATAATGAAGGACAAGAGTAATTGATTAATTTTACCAGGGATCTCTTAAGGCTCTTTGCAGAGATAGATATATCTAAAGTTGGATACTGGAGGTTTTGTAAGGGAATGGCATACCGAACACTGAGTTCATACTCAGAATAAAGTACCTTGTGCGGCAAGTCATGCACAAATACATGGCTGATTTAGGCAAAAACAGGAACCTGACTTTGTAAGAAATCAAAAAGTGGTAAATCTCATTCTCAAAATTTCACATATGTGAACATTCTCAAAGCATTATTTAAAATATTCATTTCCTACAATTTGTGCGTCTTAATTTTTATAAAATTTGACAGTGCATTATGCAAAAAAGTTAACATATTCAAGCATATATTTAGACAATTATGAAGAAGTCAATATTTTCATTTTGCTGGGATTGTTTTACACAGTTATTTTTTTCTTTCTGATTTCTAGCATTATTTTGTATGCACAATTTACAAGTATTATACATACAAATTAATTACTGTGTTTTAGCTGATGATGCTTCATAAATAAATAAGCCCTGAATTTTTTTTTAAACAATAAGCCTCAGTTACTTTTCATTGATTATAGGTCTTGGGATTGCCTGGATTTTGACAAATTTTGCCTGGTCAAGATGGGGCTCAACGTTAGTCTGTAAATAGATTTTTTTTTTTACAGGCAGAGTGGACAGTGAGAGAGAGAGACAGAGAGAAAGGTTTTCCTTTTGCCGCTGGTTCACCCTCTAATGGCCGCCACGGCCAGTGAGCTGCAGCCGGCACACTGCGCTGATCCGAAGGCAGGAGCTAGGTGCTTCTCCTGGTGTCCCATGGGGTTCAGGGCCCAAGTACTTGGGCCATCCTCCACTGCACTCCCGGGCCATAGCAGAGAGCTGGCTTGGAAGAGGGGCAACAGGGACAGAATCCGGCACCCCGACCAGGACTAGAACCTGGGGTGCCGGCACCGCAAGGTGGAGGATTAGCCTATTGAGCCGTGATGCAGGCCCTGTAAATAGATTTTTAAAATCCTTCTCAAACCTCAATCAAGATCACGTCACCTATGTGAGCATGTCTTGCTCCTATCTATGACAAAAGCTCAATAGAATAGCTGTGACCTCCCAAAGATATTTAAAATCTCTTTTCAGAAAGCATAAGCTTTATGACCTTCAAATAACACTAATTAAAGCAAGTTGTTTGCCCATGCCCAAAGTAATACAAATAGTCCAAAAAAGTAAAGGGAAAACATTTATAAACACATCATTCTATCACAAGACTGTGAATGTTTTCTTCCAATCAAATGTTTATGCTGTTATTTTATACTTGTTTTAACTGATGCACTCGATAATCTGTTTCATTATAAACTGAGTTTTGTGACTTACTTAAGCCATCATTCTGATGATTAACATTGTTCTATATCTTATCTTAATTCTATTTCAGCATTGCCTTTTACAATTGCATTCATGTTCCAATTGGAATTTATTGTATTCTTAAGAAAACTGATTATATAATCTAATTTTCTTTGCAATTATCAAAGCATAACATTTACTCACATATTTGCACATAAATTTAAAATGATATCTAATCTGTTTGCGGAATTGCATATATAAGTTGGTTTCTTTTTGCTTTTTTATTTTTTCTATTAAACTACTTCTGTATCATTGCACCCAAAACACAAAATGAGTTCTCAATTCTATAGCTTTATAAGATGTTTCACATAGTGTTTAGTCAAGTATTAGTTAATCATTTTAAAAAAAAGTTTTTGTCCATTTTTACACCTTTCTGTATGCTTTCTTTTGTGGCAGATACAAAGACTAAGCCATCATTATTCAATTTAAAAATACTTTTGGAATTTTGAAAAAAACATATATTTAAACTGAACAATGTTAAATTGCTAATCTCCTCCTTTTAGACTCACACAAAAGTCAATCAGTTGTGAGCAAACTAACATATAATGTCAGTTGAAAGATGATACAGCTATGCAATATTGATTTTCCCAATCAGAATTTTAATATCTTTTTCCATTAAATAATTGATTTCATTTTGTTTCATTTTCAAATAGCCTTTCTTCATTTTTAGATGTATTTGTTATATCTATGAAGTTTAATTTGCTACTGATGAATATAAATTGCTTTCCATTGTATTTTCCATCATGTAAAATCATCACCAACACCTAAGCAATCCTAATCTTCCCACTGCCTGAGCATTTTTCTGCTCTGGACATTGCTTATAAATAGCATACTGCGAATGCCTTCAGATTCCATCCAAGTCACAGCATGTATAAGCACTTTCTTCCATTTTATGGCTGAATAATATGCCATCGTACAAGGACATTTTGTTTATCCATTCATCAGTCGATGGATACTTGTTATTTATACCTTTTGGTTATCATGAATAATGTTGCTGTACAAATTCATTCATGAGTTTTTATTAGGTAGTATATTTTTGTTTGTTTTTTCAATATACCTAAAAATGGACTTGCTGGGACATATATGACAAAGTTTCAAAAGGTTCAAGGAAAAAAGAATCAAAGGCTAATGTAATTTTTCTTGGAACATCTTGAAGGCCCTCATTAGTAACTCCACATTTAATCACTGGAAGAACTACCAGAATATTGGCCAAACTGGCTGTGTCATTGTCGATTCCTTGAAGCAATGTGGGCATGTTCTCATTCTCCACATCTTTTCCCTGTGTTAATCAATTCTAGTCATCCCAGTTGATGTAAAATAATATATTTCTGGAGTTCTACTTAAATTTTACCGGTGGCTAATGATAGTAAACATCTTTTTGCATACTTATTGGCCATTTGTATAACCCCATTGGAGAAATCTCTATTAAAATAATTTAAATGGATTATCTTTTCATTTATTGAGTTCTAAGAGTCCTTTATACAATCCATAATATAAGCCCTTATAAGATATGTGATCTGAAGCTGTGTTCTTTTAAAATAGAAATAGTAGAGAGAGAGAGGTAGATCTTCCATTTGCTGGTTCACTCCCCTAACTGACTGCAATGACCAGGCCTGGGCCAGGCAGAAGCCGAGAACAGGAGCTTCTTCTGGGTCTCCCACATGGGTAGCCAGAGTTCAAACACTTGTGCCATCTTTTGCTGCTTTTCTCAGGTCATTAGCACAGACCTGGATCAGAAGTGGAACAGCCTGATGCAAATCAGTGCCCATAGGGGAGGGCTGCATCACAGGCAGTGACTTTACCTGCTATATCAAAACACCAGCCCTGCAACTATATTCTTACATTCAATTATGTTTTTGGTTCCTTTCCTTGATAGTGTCCTTTGAAGCAGAGAGGTTTTGAAAAGCAATGTTCCCTCTTTGCTGTTATTCTGTTTTATGTTTGTAAGTTATTGTAGCACATAGATGCTCAATAGATAGCTAGGGTTCCCAATATAAAGTGCCATAAACTACGAGCCTACACAATAGAAATTTATTGTTTTGCAGTTCTAGAAACTAGAAGTCCAAAATCAAGGTGTCAATCACTTTTGAGTATAAGGAAAATTTTGCCATATCTTTCAGCTAGAATCAGGAAGTTTTCTGGAAATAGTTGGTGTCCTTTGTCTTTTAGAAGCATCATTTAATCCCTGCTTTCAGATGCATTATCCCTCTGGGTGTCCTTATCCACATTTTCTCATTTTTAAGTCATTTTGAAGTGAGATGAGTTTGCTCTACAGCAATATGAACTCCTCTGTACTTAAATACTAATACATGCAATGACCCTGATTCCAATTAAGAACACATTTTGAGGTACCTGGACTTTGAATTTCAATATAGTAATGTTTGTGGAGGAAAAATTCAACCATGAAACATGCATTATCAAAAATAAATGTTTAATTTTTACATGAAACTTAATCAGATCTTAACATAACTCTCAATATTTTCAAGGTATTTTCCAAGCATTGTCTTATTTAATTTCTTTTTTTAAAGATGTATTTATTTATTTATTTGAAAGTCAGAATTACACAGAAAGAGGAAAGGCAAAGGGGGAGAGAGAGAGAGAGAGAGAGAGAGAGAGAGAGAGAGGTCTTCCATCTGCTGGTTCATTCTGATTGGTTGCAATGGCCGAAGCTACGCGGATCTGAAGCCAGGAGCCAGGAGCTTCTTCTGGGTCTCCCACGTGGGTGTTGGGGCCCCAGGACTTGGGCCATCTTCTACTGCTTTCCCAGGTGATAGCAGAGAGCTGGATTGGAAGTGGAGCAGCCGGGTCTCGAACCAGCCCCCATATTGGATGCCAGCACTTCAGTCCAGAGCATTAACCTGCTGCACCATAGCGCCAGTCCCAGTCTTCTTTAATTTCTTAGAACTACCTGGTATGCTAAGCGTTACTTATATTTGATCCTCATTTATAGGCAAAGCAACTGGCATCCAGGCAGACGACCAACTTGCCTCCATTTATTAAGTTTCTATGTAACAGAAACAGAGGTATGGTCTCTCATTCCATGTTCTCCCCTGGTGTTTCACATTCTTATGGACATTTCTTTGACTATAGCCACCCATCTGAAGGAACTGACAACACCAATAACAATTAACAATATTAATGTCGTTCTCTGAATATGTAAAAAATAAGTGAACTATAGTAATGGGATAATATTTTATATTCTGAGACTTGTGCTTATTTCTATGAATTATATTTTAATAGATAACCTACAACACGCATAATAAATTTAAAAAACAATACATCCATTTCAATGTATTTGTGATTTTCTAGGTACATTAGATAATAAAATTTAAAATAGTGAATGAGACAACAAGATCAAAGGAAATAAATGAAGTGCTGAGTATGTTTTTCAGATGATGAAAGTAGACTTTGGGTAGGTTGGAGTGTTCTGGGGTAATTTTATAGGAAAACTAGAATTATTTAAAGACCAATAAACAACAGAGCCTGAAGTTCTAGAAAGTAATGAGCATATGAGATTAAAAAAAACATTTTTACCAAAGATTCATAATCTGTTTTGTCTTTCTATAACAAAATACCTGAGGCTACATAGTTTATAAAGTACAGATGTTTGGGGCCGGCGCTGTGGCTCACTTGGTTAATTCTCGGCTTGCGGTGCCGGCATCCCATGTGGGAGCCTAGTTCTGGTCCCAGTTGCTCCTCTTCCAGTCCAGCTCTCTGCTGTGGCCCGGGAGGGCAGTGGAGCATGGCCCAAGTGCTTGGGTCCCTGTACCCACATGGGAGACCAGGAGGAAGCACCTGGCTCCTGGCTTCGGATTGGCTCAGTGCTGGCCATAGCGGCTATTTGGGGAGTGAACCAATGGAAGGAAGACCTTTCTCTCTGTCTCTCTCTCTCGCTGTCTATAACTCTACCTGTCCAAAATAAATAAATATATAATATATATATAAATAAATATATTATATATAAATATAATTATATATAATATATATAAATAAATATATAATATATATAAAGTACAGATGTTTATGTGACTCATGATTCTGTGGCTGAAGGGTTCCAATAGTATGGCACTGGCATCCTGGTGAGGTTGTGCCACTGTCTGGTTTAGAAGAAACGGAAGCTGTTGCTTGCAGAATGGTCAAATCACATAGGCTACCTTATTCTTATAACAGCTCACTTTTCAAAAAACTTTTACTTAATAAATATAAATTTCCAAAGTACAACTTTTGGATTATAGCTTTTCTCCCCACAACTTCCCTCCTACCCACAACCATCCCATCTCCCACTCCCTCTCCCATCCCATTTTCCATCAAAATTCATTTTCAATTATCTTCATATACAGATCTACTTAGTATTTACTGAGTAAAGATTTCAACAGACTGAACCCACAAAGACACACAAAGTATAGAGTACTGTTTGAGTACTAGTTATACCATCAATTCACATAGTACAACAGATTAAGTACAGAGTGCACAGTGACTCCTGTTGTTGATTTAACAATTGACACTCTTATTTATAATATCAATGATCACCCAAGGCTCTTGTCATGAGCTGCCAAGGCTATGGAAACCTCCTGAGTTCACCAACCCCGATCTTGTTTTAGACAAGGCCATATTCAAAGTGGAAGTTCTCTTCTCCCTTCAGAGAAAGGTATCTGCTTCTTTGATGGTAACAGCTCACTTTTGAAAGAACGGTTCCAGTCACATGAGATCTAACCATCCACTCAAGAGGGTAGTCAGGACCCCACTTTTTTCCACAATGGTCCATCCCTTAAATTTCCCAGCACCTCTCAATACTGCTATATTAGGGACAAAACTTATAGCACATGAAATTTTGGGGGACATGCAATATCCACCCACATCACAAGGCAATGAATTGGAATTGTGCAACTTCTTTCTGACTGAATAGGACAGTCCAGATTACACTGTCTGAAAAAAATATAGTAAGTATTACCTTAATCATAATGAACAAATAAAGCTTATCATTCTTCTGCTTTTATTATCAAATGTTCATTGACTATTTAATGACTATACTAATGGTATACAAATTTTTATTGATTCCAAAGAATCTAACAAAAAGAGAGTGGTTCTCAATAGTATCAATTTTCGACTCATGATCTTAAGAAAGCTTAGATCATATTGAAAGTAATAGGTTGAAATCGCTAGTACCTTACATGCTTCATTAGTCTATCTACGAAGTAGGTAAGGAGTGTGGGCCAGGAAAGAGCAAAGTTCCTCTCTAGGGAAAGTCAGTTCTAATCTGGAGGGTTAGTACTTTAACCTTACAGCCCCTTCAATCCATCTCTATTTTTCTGGAGCTGCCAACAAGGATGCCAAATGTGATCCATGCACTTGTCCACTAGAAACTGAATGGGAGTCATCAGCTCGTTTCACACAGGTCAGCAAGCAGCAATCAAAGGCTAATGGCTTTCTGTCACCACCAACCCTGTCGAGGTGCAAAGGTCGACCAGGAGGTTAGAGGCTCTGCATCCAATTACCTATCCCAGGAGCTATCTGGTCCCCTTCTAAAAAGTAATTTGCTTGGTGCAAAATTGAAAGTATTACCTGATTTGCTGTTTTCCCAGTGCTGCTTTCAAAAATGCCTGAAAGTTCTAACGTGGCAGACCTTATGGGCCAGGCTCTCTGTTCGGTATTCAGGAGGTTTGAGGAAGCAGTGATAAGAGAGCTTATAAAGTGAAAAATCAAGTTATGTTGTTTCAAGTAGTGAATCGAACTTCAGTACATAACTAAAACTCATGGATAAAATCCACATCCAAATACAACCATTGTTAAGTGCAAAATAGATTGTAACCACAGGTAAGCTCTTACAGAAGTCTTTTACAAAACAACCATTAGATGATATTAATGATTCACGAGATTAATTAGTTGAAAATAATCACTTTTTTGGTTACAACTATTGCTATCAGGAATTGTATAATATGTTGTTGACTTAAAATATTTAGGATAGTATACTATCATTCCAGAAATGTTTGTTTCCAGAAATATTTTGTTCCAAAATGTTAAGGGAATGGACTCCATATGGCTTGTTTGAGGTTTTAGGATGGCATTGGCTTAAAATTAACATAAAAATCATCAAAAATGCAATATAAAAGCTAATAAATTAATATACTCTACAGTTAAGCTCCAGGCACCCCAAAATCATAGGTGATAGTCAAAGCTATAGTAGTTTTTTTTAAAATTCATTTTATTATTTCTCTTCAGGCACAAAGAATTTAATGTACCCCAATTAAGTGAGTAATAATACTACGAATCTATCAAAGCATACACACAATATGTGTAACTATCCTTCTCGAAATCACCAAAAACCTTGTTCAAACAGATTCCCCTCTGTGGGCCTCTGGGGGGAGACACAGCCCAAAAAGTCACTGCAGTATTTTCTGATTCTTGTTCCTATGGTAACTACACAGAGAGAGAGACACACACACACACAAAGGCAAACATCAATTCAAACATAAAGTTAGTGAAAAAACAGATACTAAGATCCTGAAATTACTCAACAGTTCTACTGAGGAAGAAATATAAACTATCTAAATCTTGTTCAGCAAGATGTCTACTTGCATTTAGTAAGATATATAACACTGCATATACTTGCACAGAAATCACATGTCTTTGAACTGTTAAAAAATTCTAACATATCCAAAATATTTCATAGGGTGAAATAATTTTCATAATTCCAAAGAATTACAGTATTCTGTATTATTTACTTCATAAGTTATTTCAAATAATAAGAATTAATCATAATCATTAACTTTCTTATAAATTGTGTATGTGTACTCCATTACTCAAAGTTAATTGTGGGGGCCGGCGCTGTGGTGCAGCAGGTTAAAGCCCTGGCCTGAAGCACCGGCTTCCCATATGGCATGGTTCTAGTTCCGGCTGCTCCTCTTTCAATCCAGCTCTCTGTTGTGTACTGGGGAAGCAGTAAAAGATGGCCCAAGTGCTTGGGCTCTGCACCCACGTGGGAGACAGGGAAGAGGTTCCTGGCTCATGCCTTTGGATCGGTGCAGCTCTGGCTGTTGCAGCCATCTTGGGAGTGAACCAGCAGATGGAAGACCTCTCTCTCTCTCTCTCTCTCTCTCTCTCTCTCTGTCTCTACTTCTCTCTGTAACTCTGTATTTCAAATATATAAATATATTATATATATATATAAATAAATAAATCTCTTTTTTTTAAAAAAAAGTTAATTATGTGTGGCTGCTGCTGTGGCACAGCAGGTTAATCCACTGCCTGCGGTGCCAGCATCCCGTGTAGACAATGGTTCTGGTCCTGACTGTCCCTGTTCCAATCCAGCTCTCTGCTATGGCCTGGGGAAGCAGTAGAAGTTGGGGGGAAGACATTTCTTTCTCTCTCTCTCTCTCTCTCTCTTTTTTTTTTACAGGTAGAGTTAGACAGTGAGAGAGAAAGAGATACAGTGAGATAGGTCTTTCTTCTGTTGGTTCACCCCCCAAATGGCCGCCACGGCTGGCACACTGAGCGGATCCAAAGCCAGGAGCCAGGTGCTTCCTCCTGGTCTCCCATGCAGATGCAGGGCCCAAGTACTTGGGCCATCCTCCACTACCTTCCTAGGCCACAGCAGAGAGCTGGACTGGAAGAGGAGAAACCGGGACCGAATCCGGTGCCCCAATCGGGACTAGAACCCGGGGTGCCAGCGCCGCAGGTGGAAGATTAACCTAGTGAGCCATGGCACCAGCTGGAAAAACTTTCTCTTTGTCTCTCCTTCTCACTGTCTGTAACTCTACCTCTCAAATAAATAGATAAAATCTTTTAAAAAAAGCTAATTATGTGTCACCAGTAATAGGCTAGTCATCTTTTTACCACATTGTAGAAATCTATTTCTAAAATATTTTACAATTTATATATATATATATATATATATACACACACACACACACACACACACACAAAATAGCTCAGATTCAAACCAATGTTTAGGAGTATCTTGAACATTTCAATTCAAGAAACATATAATTTAAGTTCTAAAATAAATTTCTTTGGAAGGTACTTTTTTGATTCATACATATATTTTAAAGATCCCTAATACACTTTGGTGGGAAGATAAACTCGCACAGCCATTGTGGAAGACAGTATGGATATATATCATAAATCTGAAAATAGATGTACCTTATGACTCAGCCATTCCACTCTTGGGAATTTACCCAAATGAAATGGAATCAGTATAGGAAAGAGTTACCTGTACCCCCATGTTTATCATAATTCAATTCACAATAGCTAAGATATGGAATCAATCTAGATATCCATCAACCAATGATAGGATGAAGAAAATATGGTGTATATATACACTATGGAATACTACTCAGTCATAAAAAAGAGTGCAATTCTCTTTCACAACAATATAGCTGTCACTGGAAACCACTGCACTTGAAATTAACCAGTCTGCAAAACAGCAAACATCATGTTTTCCCTGATCTGTGATAACTAATAGAGTATAAAAATGTAGAATATACGAGTGAACTTCACATTTTAAAACTTGATTATTATTATAGCATTTGTCTCTATTTTTGAGGAACATTTCTTTCTTACTATTTGTTAAATCTTTACTTAGCGGGGGGGTTAAGGTTATGATTATTAAATTAACTGAAATTATTCTATGTAAAAATTGAAACGAAGAATTAAAAATGTAGAAAGGAGGGTGGGAGCATAGGTAGGAGGGAGGGTAGGGTGGGAAGTATCACTATGCTCCTAAATCTGTGTATATGAAATGGATGAAATTTGTTCACCTTCTACAAATTAAAAAATTGGAAAACACATATTATTTTAACTACTTTTAGGCTTAGGGAAAAACCTGGAAAAAGTACAGAAATTTCTTGCAAATTGAATATCACTCAATTTCTCTTTTACGTATCATCAAAGAACCAATTAAAGAGCACATATATTTAGTTTTTGTCCAAAGATCCAATCTAGAATGCAACATTGTATTTAGGTTTTGTCTCCTTACATTACTCCAATCTGTGAGCTTTTCAGATTTTTCGTAGTCTTTCAGTCAACTGCTTCTCTTTTAATAGGACTTTCATTTATTTTCTGAAGCAGGAAAACATAGATTTATTTTCTCTGTATATTCACTGAGACAATATTTTAATAGTATGTGAATCATTAAGTTAAAATGAAAACTTCAGTACTTTTGGAAGATATGTAAAATATGCAAAATATGAGGATGATATAGAAATAAATCTTTTGAACATATACAATGTGAAGGAATTATATGGTGTATCTTTCTGTTATCTCATTTTTGTTACATCTGCTAGAGCTAAGTATTGATATATCTTATTTTACGTGCACTGAAATCAGGGCTCAGAGAAGTCCCTTGACCTAAAGCACTAAGTATATTAGTAGCACATGAGGACTTTTCAAATGATTTTTATAATTGCTATTATTTGTGCAATCCATATGTTATAGACATTCTGTATGCTTGAGTTTTGCTGACAGGTACATATGATTAGATTTTTATAGAATGTAATTGTGGAATCCTCAAGAACCTATTCCTTTACCACCTGTCTTCACAGTTTCAAATGATGACTCATAAAAGACTGTGAAACAGCTCAATAGAATTGTTAGCTGCCAATCCCTAGTGTGATCAATAGATCCTTAACTTTGCACTTAGTATTTCCATTATTCATTAGGTAGCGTCTCTTACACACAACTCACACACACACACACATTATCTGGCATGGAGAGTAATTACAATCTCTATTTTGTAAGTGAAATAAAGATGATTCAAAGAAGTTAAATAACTTACAAAAAGGTATATGGTTAAAGAGTGAAAGCATCTTGATTTAACATTAGATTTCTGTTGAGGGACCCAGTATTTGAACAAAGTTGGAGATGATAAAGTAGACAACTTAATGATCATTTTACTCCATTCATTTGTTTCCTTGTATTTCACATGGTAAGAATTAATTCATTATGGTCTTCAGAAAAATTGATTGCATATTTTTAATCTTATACTGATTAACATATTAAAAATAGAAATAACTCAAGAGACTGTCCTTAAGGGAAATATATGATTTCAAAAAAGAATTATATTTACATGTGCCACACACACACAAGGTAAATTTTATCAAAATCCTTAACCAATTTAGAAATTAAAGAACAAAATAAAAATTGGATTTTCTTTTAAATATCAAGTTTTAAGCAAAGATACAAATGAAATAATAAAGATTAACAATATTAAGAATTGATGGCCATATTTTTATAAGATTTATTTACTTATTTGAAAAGCAGAGTTAGAGAGAGGCAGACACACACACACACACACACACACACACACAGAGAGAGAGAGAGAGAGAGAGAGAGAGAGAGAGGTCTTCCATTTGCTGGTTCACTTCACAGATGGCCACAATGTCTAGAGCTGCACAGATCTGACGCCAAAGGCAGGAGCTTCTTCCAGATCTCCCACATGGACACAAGGGCCCAAGGACGTGTGTCATCTTCTACTGCTTTCCCAGGCCATAGCAGAGTTGGATTGAAAGAGGAGCAGCTGGACTGGGACCAGTACCCACATGGGATGCCACCACTGCAGGCAGCACTGCAGTGCCAGCCCCATGACCCTAATTTTTAAAGCCTGAGTAAATACAGCTATTTTCTAACTAAACATGATAGTGAAGTTTTTATTGAAACATAAAGAAATATTGACAAAAATTCAATAGTTTCTTGAAAGGTATTGTTTTACAATTCACCTTAACGTTAAAGATTCTATTACCATGTTTTGAAATTTTTTTTCCTTTCAAAGATATATAGGTTTAAGTAGCATCTCTGTGTCAGTTTTGCACGTTGAGTAAAGGTAATAAATTTAGAAGAGTAATTCGGTAATCCTCCAAATATTTGAATAGCATGTTTCTTCTTGTAGCACCATTAATTATCTAATCAGTTATATATGCATCGTAATTTTCCACACCATTGCAAACTAAGATTTAAAAATTTGTGTATTGAGACTAGGTGCTTATAATGTGTCACTTTTCTTCAGAAATTCAACCCTTTTTACATTAACTTTATTTATAATCCTACCTATATTTACCATCTGTTAAGAAGTCTGATGTGAATTCTCAGTAAATTATATATTTTGTGCAAAGATATTAGCAATATTTCCATAGCAATAATATGTTATTAATATCTTATAAATCATGCTTTGAATCATAATACAAATTTAAAACATTTTTAATGAAAAATGATAAAACAAATCAAGATTGTATATCCAGTCATTAAGTCATTAATTACATGTTTCATTGGCATATATTATTATTTTTTACTTTATCATTTCCCCATAGTACTGTAAAATGAAAGACATAAGAATGAAATGAATATCTCAGTAGGTAATAGCTTGCTCTATTGTTTCTTTGGCTATCTTTCTATAAAGAAATTATATTGCAATTCAACATATGAGGTACTAATTTATCATTGAATATACAAATTCTCTTTTGAATTATCTTAAAAATAATTTTGTCTATGAAGATAAGTACTATTCAAGCAGTTAAGAGATATGAGTTTTGATTTGCTTCAACTTATAATACATGCAGCACCTGTTATAATGATATCATTCCTTTTGTCATCATATCTTCATTGGTAAGTGAATAATTTTTGATTGATTATTTTTATCAAAAAATTGTGACTCAGTTCTTGCAAAGTTTGACCAAGGTTCTCTTTCTATATATTGAACTTAAATACAAAACTATCTTCAAACCAGTTAATTTTTTATAATTTCAAAGTATTACCAAGATCCAAGAAATATAGTTTTCTCTTGAATTTTCAGAAAACAAATAATATAAGATCTTCTACACCATGCTTACAATTTTCAAGAAACTGTTATTTAATCATTTTTGTACCGTGTTTTCCAATTAAGTATAGTTTTACTATAACTTCTTTTCCCTAAAAAAGTGATTGTAATTAGGATGTTTTCTTTTAATAATCTGTACCAATTATTCCAAGATATTGAGGATTTCCAATGTAGAAATTTTAATGAGCACCCTTTTTATTTTTTGTTTTGAAAAACATTGTTCTGGATTTTATTTCCTCCCATTTTTCTAAGAAGTTCAACAGACATCTATTTATAACTAACTGACACAGAATTTTTTGACATCTTAAATTATTTTAATTTGGAGCAGTGAATCATGGACGTATAACTGGATAGAAAAGCCGTTGTGTTTATTTGATGTAAGGTGAAGAAACCAGGCATTTTTCCAAAGTGCTTCTATATATCTTACATGCATATTTCATTACAGATCTGAGTTTAACTCATTATTGGAGAATACATTTGAATAAAGAGGACTCTAGTTTGGAGAAGGCACTGGATAAATCCTGATGAAATAACATTGAGGCTTCTAAATTATTTTTCCGCCTGCTTTAATGTGAATATGTGATACTTAATTCATTTCTCTTGATAATCTAAATGCAAAGTGGTATGCTCAGTGAAGCTTTTACCAACACTGAGCACTGCTTGGTTTAGAATTATCAGAGTTTATATTTTACAGAGTAGGTAAAACCTCACTAGTAATCATTTATAGTGTGATATGCTATCACATACATTTATGTAGTAGTGTGAAATTAATACTGAATTTATCTTTGCTGGGAGTGTCTGTGTTTAATCTAATAACTTTTGGATGAATAAGAAGATTGATATGTGGGACATGAGTACACAGTGTGTGAAGGATTTAGGTAGATGTTAGAACATCTTAGATGCCCTAAATTTAGACTATGTATCCCAAATGTGTTCTACTTTTAACAATTGTGCTTATTTAATGGGAACATTTGTTGAATTTGTATGAAAATATTTTCTATGACTGCATAAAACAACATCATTCAGAATAACTTAGAAATCATCTATCACTTTTCCTCCTCCCATTTGTCAACAAGAATTTCTCTCAGTTCTGTGTAACATCTTTCAGTTGAAAGGACATTTATGGAAAAATATGTACATGCCATAAATTTCTGAATTCACCAAGAAACAATCTGCCTTCATAATTTAGTGTGCAGGCTAAGTTAAAAACAGAACCTCTGGTGAATTACTGCTCCCTGGAGTCATAATGCTCCTTGTTTCACTGCTCATAAAACAATATGAAAAGTGGTACTGTGATGGATTCAGCAGTTATACCATATGCCAAGATATTTTCCTGGAAATATCTTCCCTTAAATATCTAACAGAACAGGTAGGTCATCACATGCGGACACAAACTGATGCATATGCAAATCTTAAGCATTTGCTGCATACTTGAGAAGGGCCTAGAGGATACTCACTTGTTAGTATTATTTCAATTAGCAAATGATCAGGAAGCTAGATAATGTTACTTGTAAGATGAAAGAATATAATTCATAATCAAGTAATCATATCTTACTGGATATGTGCTGGCAATTTTATTAGGGCTGGTTGCTAATGTGCCATTGGTGCCAATAATTCTATAGTTTGTCAGATGTTTAACATTTAGGGTAAGTGCAACTCTGAAACAATAGTAATATATTCTAAGCTAATACAATCTTTGAAAAAGAAACCCCTTTATCACAGAATTAGCCAGTCATAATGGCAAATATGCAAGAAAAAAATCAAAGCAAGAGCCTGTTGTTGAGGTGCATAATTCATTTTTTCAATAATGGCTTAATAACAAATATTATACAAGATCTGATGCAACTTTTCTTTAGCCTCGTTCTGGAATTCAGAGAAGACTACAGTGAAAAACTAGTAGGTGTTACGTCCTCAATAATCATCCTAAATAATTGATGGAAAACTCAAGTAAAAATTTCCCCATCACTTCTTCCCACTATTTTAGCTCCACAGAAAACGGAAAGCCAGATCTCCATGAAAGACTCAATTAGTAGACTTCAATACTTGAATGAGTAAATGAATCAAATGTTTTCCTATCATTAAAACTGCTTTTGAAAATATTTATTTACAGAGACAGACAGACAGACAGACAGACTGTTCCATCGCTAGTTCACTGCAATGACTCAGGCCAGGCCGATGCCAAGAGCCAGGAGCTTCTTCCAAGTCTCCTACACAGATATAGGGCCCCAAGTACTTGGACCATCTTCCATTGCTTTCCCAGGCACATCAGAAGGGAGCTGTATGGGATGTGGAGCAACTGGGACTCAAACTGGTGCCCATATAGGATGCCAGTGCTGCAGGCCATGGCTTTAACTTGCTGCACCACAGCACCGACCCCTAAAAATCCTTTTTCTAAAAAACAAGAATATGTCCCAACTGTTTCAAGACCTTAATTAAGCTGATGCAATCTGATATTTCTTTTTCTAGTCTTATCTAATTTTCTATCATTTCTGTATTTGTTTGTTGTTTTTCTTTCCCTCTCCACAGTCTCTGTAAACAATTGATGGAGAAAATCTGAAAGGATAGCACTTGAAATGTTTTATGCATTAAAGAAATATGGTAATACAAATATTAGAGTAATTCAAGTAAATTACTATATTTCATATTTCATTTTAAAATCCTCTGTGTCCATGTATTAAATTTAGATGATTGCTCTTGTAGAAGAAAATATTTAAATCTTTGCTGTAAATATACTATTCAAGTTTTCTTTGGAAAATGTATAAAAAGTGGGAAAGAAACTCAAACATCTTAATTTTATTTTTCTAGTGTTTTTAGAAATTTTTAAAAAATTAATAAAAGAGAACAGATTGCATGTATATTATAGAAACAGTTCTAAGAAGATAACCATACTTCCCTCCCACCTTTGTTTCCACCTCTAGTTCTTTCTTCTTCAATTTTCGCAAAATTGTGATTTCAATCCACTCCATAATCACAGGCTTAATGCGGTACTAACTGTAATCTTCAACAAGTCAAAAATAAAAAGACCACAGTTCCACAGGTGTATAAACAAGGGCCAAAAACAACAGGTAAATCACAATATGTCCATTTCATCCCTCTACATTTTTTGTATTCTGTATTAACTACCACATATCAGAGAAAACGTGATATTTGTCTTTTGGGACTGGCTTATTTCACTAAGTCTAATGGTTTCCAGTTGCATCCATTTTGTTGCAAGACAGAATTTCTTAGTTTTTTATGGCTAAATAGTATTCCATGCTTTAAATATAACAACATCTTAATTTTAAAGCCTTGTTTTGATTGTACTTCCATAGGAATTAAGGTGATGCTTGGTATATAAAATTAGGACTTCATATTTTAAAATTGTGAGTAAATACAATATTAATTTCAATATGTGTATATTCATTTATGATGTTATCTCACAGTACATATTCCCATACACTTAAATTTCATCAAAATGGTACACAGTTATTAGTCCATCGTAAATGTAATATGGAGCATGAGACTTGAGTTGAACCATGTCCCAGTTGGTTGTGTAAATGTGGGGAATTGACCTAAGTCTCTCAGATTTTCTGATTTTAGAAGAGCAATATTATCAATATGTTCTTCCAGAACAACTGTAATGATGAAGAAGATAATGATAAAGAACTCTGTCTATTTTTAAGCTGCACAAATAAATATTTACTGAGAATATATGTATGTTTATATGCTTGGGAAACTTGGTCAGCGCATCTTAAAGTATAAGAGGTTCTTGTCTAATTTCCCTGAGATGATCTTACACTTACCCAAGAGAAAAACATAAACTACAACCTGGAAAACATAGTATACCAAGGCTTGGCCAAGTCAATCTCCAAGAGGTAGAAAATATGACATATTAGAAAGCCTGATATATTCATACAGTGTTTATATCCCATTTTATGTTGTGATAGATCCTGGAAGCTTGCTACTTTGTAATACTTTTATAGGATATTAAGGAAGTTGTTTTTGTCTGCCATCAATCCATGGAAACCAAAAGGATAAAGCAAAGGATGTAATAAACTATCAATCACTTTGGGTATAAAAAATAGTGGCAAGTGACTTCACTCAGGAAAACAGCCAGTAAATCTTATACCTACAATTTTTCAACTGAGAATCATTTCATTTTTGTCCCTGCTAAGACAGTGTAAGAGGAGTCTTTCTAGAGCTTAGGAGCTTGAAAGTTTTGAATAAATTTTTTTCTTAGTAATCTAAAATATGAATCACTATGTCCTTGAATAGGAAGTCAATTGGCTTTGTTGAAAATGACTATGACTAATTTTTCTTCCTTACAATGCTGAACATAAGACTTCCTGGAAAAAAATACATTTAGTAATTGTCAAGAAACACCTTTAATAGTTTCTCAGTCATTTCCAAATGATTGAAAGTTTCTCTTCATTTCACAGGATTATAATCCTGTAGTCATCATTCTTACAACTGCACGTTATATGGATTAGATCTGATCTCTTCCCTTTTTAAGTATTTTTTAAATTATCTATTCATTTATTTGCAAGTCAGAATTACATAGAGAGAGAGGCAGAGAGAGAGAGAGAGAAAGAAGTCTTCCATCACTGATTAATTCACCAGTTGGCTGCAATGGCCACAGCTTTGCAGATCCAAAGCCAGGAGCCAGGAACTTCCTCCAGGTCTCCTACACAGGTGCAGGGGCCCAACGACTTGGACCATCTTCTGCTGCTTTCCTAGGCCATAGCAGAGAGCTGGATTGGAAGTGGAGCAGCTGGGACTTGAACCAGCACCCATATTGGGATGCTGCCATTGCAGGCGGCAGCTTTACCTGCTGTACCATAGCACCCGCCCCTTTTTAAGTATTTTTAAATTTATTTATTTATTTACTTGATAGAATTATGAAGAGAGGGAAACAGGGCGGGAACGGGGGGTCGGGGGAGAGACAGAGAGAGAGATCTCATCCACTGATTCACTCCCAAGATGGACATAACAGCCATGGCTGGGCCAGTCTGAAGCCAGCAACCACGAGCTTCTTCCTGGTGTCCTTCATGGGTGGCAGGAACTCAAGCACACGGGCCATTTTGTGCTGTTTTTCCAGGCTCACTAGTAGGACCTAGATGGGAAGTGAAGCAGCCAGGATCCAAACCTGCACCCATATTTGATGCCGGTTTCACAAGCAGCGGTTTTACCTGCTGTACCACAGTGCCAACCTCTGATACTGATTTTCAGCTTAACATTTTTCCAGGTTTTAAAATACTTCCACAGTTTAGGAGGATTTGTTTATTTGTTTATTTCTTATTTGACCATGATTTCTTTTTCATGAATTGTGAAATTAGTTCATTGTTAAATTAGACTTTATGTGAGGGTTTCTTATGGACATAATAGGAATTTTTTTTCCCTATTGTGTATAGGACCCCCAGTGAGCACCATGTCTCAACCTAACTGGATGTGCGGATAAAATAGGAAGCAATCCTAGTAATTTGATTTGTACTATACAGCTGCATATTTACAAATTAAGTTTTGCTGGGCTTGCTTGTGGTGCTCATTTTAATTTCAGATACAGAGTACTTCACGTCTTCGTTATAAAAACAGTCATTATAGAAACAAGACTTCTAGATATTTTGAAAGACACCTACTTCTTTTCATAATAGTCATTTTTTTTGGTCTACTGAGATTGATCATTATGAGGACACTTAGAATTATTAACAGCTGCAAATAATGTATCTGTTACTTGTAATAAATTACTTTACTGGAAGTTAATAGCTAGTTATTATAATAACTGAAATACATTATGAAGTAAATTTTGTGATGCCAAAAAGCACAATGAATGAGATTTATAATATACATATTTGGTTGGTGAAGAAGTATGATATATCATTACAATTTATGTGCATGTAGCTGATTAAAAGCAATGTTCAAGATGATTATTTCTGATGTCCTTAAGCATTTGGGTGTTTTGGAAATTTGATTTGAGAAGTTTCAAAACAAATACTTTATTTATCTTCCTATTACCTTTCACTAGCCTTCTTGAAATGAATAATATTAACATTAAAAGGAAACTACTTGATTTTATAAATTGTTTTATTATAAAAATATTACTTCCTATTAAAAATACCAGTGTCATTTGTCAACTTCTTAACATCCTGGAGGTAGATTGATTTTATCTTGAAAATTAGAAAACAAACTCAATACTATTATTCATAAGTGCATTTAATATACATACAAAGGTCTCTAAAGTATATTTTCAGAAAAGCATGTTTATTCACATCCAGTTTGTAATGGAAGCTCCACTAATCATTCAAATCATTCTGAGTTGGTCTTGTGGCACAGCAGTTTATACGGCTGGTTGCATTGCCAGCAACTGATATTAAAATGATGGTTTGAGTCCCAGCTATTCTACTTTTGATTCCAGCTCCTGCCAATGTGTGTGAGATGGCATCAGATGATGACCCAAGCACTTGAGCCCCTGTCACCTGTGTGGGATACCAGGATGGAGATTCCCAGATTCAGGCTAGCCTAACCCTGGCTGTTGTGGCCACTTGGAGAGTTAAGCAATGAATGGAAGCTCTCTCTATCTCTCTTTCTCTCTGTCTCTTCTTCTCTCTCTGTTGTTCTGCCTTTCAAATAAGTAAATAAATAGTTTTTTTACATGTTATTTTTTTTTATTTGACAGGTAGAGCTATAGGCAGCGAGAGAGAGAGAGAGAGAGAGAGAGAGAGAGAGAGAGAAAAAGGTCTTCCTTCCATTGGTTCACATCTCAAATGGCTGCTATAGCCGGTGCACTGCACCGATCTGAAGCCATGAGCCAGGTGTTTCTTCCTGGTCTCCCATGTGGGTGCAGGCACCCAAGCACTTGGGCCATCCTCCACTGCCTTCCCGGGCCACAGCAGAGAGCTGGACTGGAAGAGGAGCAACTGGGACTAGAACCCAGCGCCCGTATGGGATGCTGGTGCCACAGGTGGAGGATTAACCAAGCGAGCCACGGCGCAGGCCCCCTACAGGCTAAATTAGTAGAACACGCCCTGGATTACTGACTTGTCTCTGTCACTATTCACTCTGGGGACCTTGAGCAAGTTACCTACCATCTATTATGTATTTCTGTTTTTAGATAACCAAAATTTCTAAGGTAAATATTGTTTTTCCTTCTCCAGCATTTTTTTCAAAATGCTGATTAAAACAGAATAAGCAAAAAAGATTGCTAAATTTCAAAATGTGTGGAAAGGAACAAATTTGCCCACTCATTTGAAAAAACTAAAATCTAAAGAAAATATAAGAAGCGATTCTGTACAGATTTGAATATTAGTCATAAAAGGAAGTTACTCAACAGAGGGGAAATTATCAAAATAAAGAGGCATTATCATTGTTATTTTTTAATGTCTAGTGAGTCTTCAGTTGTCACAATGAAGGATTATTTTGAGAGGGACTGACTATCCACTGAGTTGAGAAAATAGGGTAATGATGTTAGCAAACTGTGTGTGAGAGGCCTGAATGATGGCTAGAATTTGAGAAGTACCAAAGAGGAGCAAGAAGCCATGTTAATTAGAGAGGGTCCTATCTAGTCCTTGGTTAAATAGTCACCTATTCCTATATGTGAGGAAATTACATGAATTTGGGGTAAGAATCACATGAAGGAAGGAGAGAGAGAAATCCATAGTTTTTTACAAGGGCTAGAAATAGTTGGTGATTTCACTAGCAAGTGGAAAATCATCCTCATATTTTATAGGGTATCAAATATTTATACAGTCATCACCTTTTTATCTGGAAAATATTCATACGTGACCACCAGGGGCTGTCTCAATCCTGCCTAAGTTAATATGCAAGTTTGAAAAGATCAATCCATTTCAAGTAATTTAGTCCCCAAAGTAAAGTTAAAAATTATTTGTAGTACAGAAATATTCAGAACCCAACAAAGTAGAATTCATTGTATCCTTCCATCTGGCAAAAAATTACAAACCTAGTAGGGAAGTGGTACTTTAAGGGGTAGACACATCCATTCATGGATAGACACAGAAAAGCAATAGATAATGGATTTAGTAGTCAAGAAAGTTACAAAAGCTTTCTTATGGATCATTTGTTCAAAAGGGCATAGGAAAATAAGCATTTTAAGTAGAAACATTGAAGATATAAAACTGTTTAAAAATCAGACTTCTAATGATAAAAATCACAATGTCTGAAACTAAAAAAATAAAAATACACCAGGAAAGATGTGGTAGATTAGACAATGCCAAATAAAGGTCAGTAAATTTAGAGACACGGTGAGATAAACAATTCAAAGTAAATTATATGAGGAAGAAAATGTCTATGAAAATATCAGCAGAAACTCATACACTGAGGATACTATTATACTGACATCAAAGCTGAGAAAACTAAATAAAGTAAAATGTACACCGTATCACTCTTGAATACAGATGCAAAAGTCTTCCATAAAATATTCCCAAGCCAAATCTTGCAACATGTAAATAGTATTATATATAATGACCAATTTACCAGAGCTAGGAAGTTAAGCATGATCTAAAGATACATTGTAAATACATGGGGTGATAAAGAAAATGAAAACAAAATGTAGACAACAATTCTATTAGCCATAGGATATCAAAAATTAATGAGAAACATACTTAAAAATAATGGACATAGTGTATCAAAAACTACAAAATATTACTGAATTTTTTTAAAAGAATATAAATATTTGGAATTATATTGGGTTTTCATTTATCCAAAAACTCATTATAACTATAATGGAAAGTATCCCCAAATTGACTGAAGGTAATAACTTTAAAACTCAGCTTGCTTTCCTTGCAGAAATGCACCAGATAATCTTATGATTTTTGTAGAAATTAAAAGCAACAAGCATAGTAAAAAGAGATTGACAAAGCTTTAGATTACATACTTCCTGATTTCAAATCTTTCTATTGGCACAAAGGCAGATATATTTTAATCTAATGAAATTTTAGTAAAGAAATAAACCTTTATATTTGTGATCGATTATTTTCTGACAAAAATGATTAGCAATTCAAATGACAGAAATATATTTTAAATTTGACTCTAGGACAACTGAATGTCCACAAAAAACAGATAAATTTATACTCTTAAGTTTTAAAACTATGAGGCTCAAAATAAAGAGAAATATTGTTATGACTTTGGTTTAGGCAGATACTAAATACAACAAAAGTATAAGTGTTGAAAATTGAAAAGACTGGCTGGCGTCGTAGCTCACTTGGCTAATATTTGGCTAATCCTCTGCCTGCGGCGCCGGCACCCCAGATTCTAGTCCTGGTTGGGGCGCCGGATCCTGTTCCAGTTGCTCCTCTTCCAGTCCATCTCTCTGCTGTGGCCCGGAAGGGCAGTGGAGGATGGCCCAAGTGCTTGGGTCCCTGCACCCACATGGGAGAATAGGAGGAAGCACGTGGCTCCTGGCTTTGGATCGGCTCAGCGCCAGCCATAGCAGCCATTAGGGGAGTGAACCAACGGAAGAGAGACCTTTCTCTCTGCCTCTATCTCACTGTCTATAGCCCTGTCAAATAAAAAAAAAAAAAAAGAAAAAAAAAAGAAAACTGAGAAGACTTCAACAGATTTAAAACTATTGGGGCCAGGACTATGACACAGTAGGTTAGGCCTCTTTCTGTGGTGCCTGCATCCCACATAAGTGCCAGATCAGTTCTGGGCTACTCCACTTCCAATGCAGCTCCCTGCTAATGTTCTAGGAAAGCAGCAGAAGATGGCTCAAATGCTTGAGCCGCTGCTTATGCATGGGAGACCCAGAGGAGGCTCCTGGCTCCTGGCTTTGAATCAGCTTAGCTCTGGCTGTTGTGGCCATTTGAGGAGTGAACACTCAGATGGAAGACCTCTCTTTCTTTCCCTATTTCTCTCAGCAAATCTGACTCTCAAGTAAATGAATAAATCTTAAAAATAAAAATGTGTTGCATTTCAACACATAATATTGGGAAAATGAAAAGACAAGACAAAGAATGTAAATAGATTTACAAATAATGTATCACATAGAGACATTTACACAAGATATAGAACCTGATAACTTAAAAGTAAGAAGACAAAAATAAACTTTTAAATGAACAAGATATGTTAATAGGCATGTCATCAAAAAGAAATACCAGGTCATTTAGTCTTTATTATATTCATTTTTTGCATAACCATATTCAACTACCAAGGTATTTTTTTCTACACATTTTTGTGTTCCAGGCATTTCTTCAAATGCTCTCAAGTATACTCTAGGTGCAAAAGAATTGCCAAATCAGAGTCAAACTATAATTAATCAATGACCTCTTTAATATTTCTTAGAAAAAAGGTGAGATCTGGAATAACTATTATGAGCAAGGCTATGATTCCGTCAAGTAGCACTGATCTTCCTAATCCCCAGTGAGTGTTTAATTTATTAACTGATTTATTAACTGACAATGATGTGTTATATAATGAGAGTTTTCCATTTGTTCTTTTTTCACCATGAGAATTCTTAAAATACAGACCGACATGTAGGTTACTCCAAATGCCAAGTATATCATTCCAAACTATGCACCCACCCCAGGAGAAATGACCACTGGACAAGTTTACAGGATTTGAGGACACACTATAAGTTGGATTTTAGCCAAGACTCCAATTTTTACCTATGCATTATGGACCTCTAACTTAATAATCAGGTCAAAAGTATTTAAGTATCGAAGAAACTAAATGGTCAAGGAAGTATCTAGGTTGTAAAATTGTTCCTTGTCTCCAGGGGTCATTAATCTCAAAAAGTAGTTGGAGGTCCTTTTGCAGAAGGATTCTGGGGAACAATCTTGGTTTATATTTAGTGCAGTCTTGCACTGGTCTTTTTATTCTTGCTTAGTACTTTAGAAAGTTGGTAGTTTTTTTTTTTTAAAAATTTGTTTATATATCTGAAAGGCAATTACGGAGAGAGGGAGAAGGCAGAAAGACCAAGAGTGAGAGAGCGAGAGCGAGAGCGATCTTCGATCTGCTGGTTCACCCCCCAAATGGTTGCAATGGCCAGTGCTGGGCCAGCCTGAAGTCAGGAGCCAGAAGTTTCATTCACGTCTCCCCACTGGGTTCAGGAGCTCCAAGACTGGCAATCCTTCGCTGCTTTGTCAGACTCATCAGCAGGGAGCTGAACGGAAAGTGGAGCAGCTGAGACAGGACTTGAACTGGTACCCATACGGGATGCTGGCACTGCACATGGCAGTGTTACCTGCTGTGCTACAGTGCTGGCCCCCAGGACGTGGTTTCTGAATGTGAAAATTTGCTCATATTTGAGATGTTAAAAGTCATTGCTGAAAAACAATTTGCCCAGGGCTCTATCATTTTTATATGCAACATGTAAAAATGTTTTCTGTATTGTAATATCTTCTCAATGGTGTTTCCACAGAAAATAGCCTTTCAAAATAGAGATGTTTCCCTCCTCTAACCCCAGGGTAGATTTGTTTACCATTCATTATTTAAAAATAAGGTCACCAAAACACAAACTTTCTTGTATATGCACGTGTCACCTAGGTTTCTTGTTATCACAGCACACAAATTAGGACTTGGGGAAAAATCTCCAAAATGCTTATATTCTTATTATGACTATTGCTATGAGCAACATTATTACTTACTAGTGATCCAGAAATATTATATCTTGTAGCAGCTTGTACAGATCTGTAATAGACTGATTTGTTATTGTGCAATTGGAATAAAATGTCACATGTCACATTCTTTATACTTCTTAAATATTTTAACCTTATTGTTATGGAAACAACTTTACTATCTTGCTCTACAATTCTTTTTTTTCTTTTAATTTTAGAAATCAAGTGGTACTGTAGTTGCCATGATATTCACACCTAGAGTGACTTGAGAGTAAAAAGTTAGGTGAGGAGGTGTGGCTGTTTTACCAATTTCTTCACTTACAATGGGAGAAAATATTAGTTTCCTTCTCAAAAAGATTTCATTCACTAAATAATATGCTACATACAAAATAATGAGTCATGCATGTGCACTTGTGGAAGGATTAATGTAGTATTCTAATCATAATTATTTGTAATATCAAGTATAAATTAATACATTTAGGTTAGTTAATAACCGCTGATGCTGTTTATTATATATTATATGTACATATTAAAAAATCTAAAAAGAATCTAAGGGTTTATCTTCAGCTAAAAAATAGATGATATTTTTAAAGTTCCCATAGTCAAGTGTGCATTAATATTTTTTCTGCTTTTTTGTTTTGAATAATTATCATCCAAAAAAGATTAATGAGAATTTTCATTAAATTCAAAATGACATATGATTGTATGAGCAATGTATGAGAGAACTGTAATAGATAAAATAATTAAATATCTTGTCAACTTTAATTTACTAAAACAAATGTGACTAGATGTGTGTATGACTTAATGCTGGAAAATTAATTTTATTTCTGTCATCATTCAAAGATAAACTGCATTCTTCCTATGTTTCAGTATCAGTGCTTCCTGAAGAATAATACAATGGATTAAAAAGAGAAGTAAAATGAAAGCAAATAGACATATTAAGTAGTAAGACACCCAGTGCATTCTTCCATCCGAGTTGTGTTTTTCTCCAGCATTATTGATTTTGGCCCAGAGATAAACCCAGTCACCGTGAGTGATAAACTATCACCAAATCCCATTGACTTTTTTCTCTTCTTGCTGTAGTTTTTGTCAGGTCAATGAATTATCCTTGGCTTCTACTTTGTTCTCTAAGGCATAAATCAAGATTTAAAAAAAATGTTGGTGCCTCACAAGTTTGGAGGGATAAAGGCCAAAGAAAGACTGAAAAGAAAATATAAGCTTTTGTTTACTTGATATATTTTTGCTATAATTCTTAGAATGACATTTTCATTGCTATTTAGAAGTAGACTATTTTCATCAAATTTTAATGTTAATGAAGAAATGTTTGGATTTCAGCAGTATTTATATGCTAATAAGATGATTCATATGATTTGGATAAGCAAATATTAAACAATAGAGTTACAACAGTATGAGCAATCACAAACTATGATTAAATTTTAGTTTTTGTCAGGTGCATATGAAGTACTATATGTATATAGGTACACCTATTTATCATTTATTTATTCATCCAAAATCCATCCAAAATCATTACCTTTAACTCTAAGAAGTAGAGAGCTAGTAGTAGTATTTATGTTTTGTAGAATTCAAAAAACCCTGTAACTTACTCAAGTCAATAAATCTAGCATGTGCCTGTGTAAAAATCTGAGTCTTGGCAGTCTTGCGCACCTGGTAGGTATGGTGGATATATCATTTCACATCTTGTTGTGGCTCAGGGTCCTTGAGAGCCTGTGCACATGGCCAATGGACACCCATTTCTTTCATGTGGAATCCAGGAAGTTCCCCTCTGAGACTTGCAGCTCAGGGTCTGAGGGAGGCAATGCATAGGCCCCAATAGTGTCAACTGTGCTTACCCCAGGTTACCTTGGGAAGGTTTTATGTGCATTTGTCAGCTTCATGCTCATCACTGCAAGTGCACAATCCCAACCAAAACTCACACTTACCCCATGGAATCTCAGCAAATTTCTCTCCCTGTTGTGAAATACTGGGACTATGGCAGTAGGTTTTTCAAGCCCCAGAGCCACCCAAAATTCCTCAGTGGGACTTTCCTCAACATACCTCCATTCCTGAGCCTGCTCCGCCTTTGATGGGTTGGTAGAAACACGAACCTGCCCTACTTTTTTACTCAGTATTGTCATGACCCTTGCACAATCACAAGGATCTGCACAACTCTGGTGGATTTGAGAGGACCCCCAAACAATCCCTGACTTTGCTGCCATCAAATGCAATGGAACAAAATATAGGGGAAAAATTAGTCACTGTCCAACTGGAAATAAAGTCAAAGTAGCCTACCAAACACTCAAATACACATCTCTAAGAAAATTTAATCCATGAAAGCCATCCTTTAAAATAAAGATGGTTAATCTGCCAGATGTACAAATATCAATATAAGGACACCAGAAGAAGAAAAAACAAGATGATATGATATCATGAAATGAACAAAATAATGTTTTAGTGCCAGGCTATAAAGAAAGGAAGTTTAGTGAAATTCTTGATAAATGATTCACAAGAAGCATTACTGGGATACTCAAAAGGATAAAAAGGAATACACAGTTAAATAAGGAAACTCATGTATAATACAAAAGAGCAATTCAGCAAAGGGACAGAGATCTGGAAAAGGAATCAAAACGATATCTTGTAAGTGAAGAACTCAAGAAATGCAATTAAAGAAACCTTAAAACCCTCAACAAAAAACTAGGTCATACAGAAGAAAAAATAACATATTGAAGACAGATCTTACAAAATATCATAGAAAGACAGTTTCTAATTTTGTCATGAGAATAACAAGCAATTAGCTATGCCAATCTTTTGAGTTCCTAAATTTATCTTGAGAATGTAAAGAAGCTACCTGTCCAATCTTTCTGATTTCCTTTCGTCGTGAGCATGATAGACAGCATCACAAGTCTGGCCTTCCGATGGTTTTTGTCTCTACCCTTTGATTGTTTGTTCCCGTATTATGCTTAAAAGATTCCACTTCAACCAGTTTCTTTGGACGTCTTCTCTTGGAACTCCTTTCTTGGCTGCTGCAGTAGGAGATTTCTCACTTAAATAAATCTGGTTTTGCTCACAGCCTAAATAAATAAAATAAAGGGAGAATATCGAGGGACTGCAACACTGCAGTTTTGACAATGGACAAGCCATCTTAACAAAAAACTTAAAATACAAACATCAGAGAGAAGATAAAATATATCTATAGGACATTCCATTCAGCAATGGATTAATACACATTCCTTTCATCAGCACATGATACACCCTTTGGAAAAGACCATATATTAGTCAATAAAAGAAGTGTCAATAAATATGAAAAATTATAAATCACACCATATATTTCTCCCCACCACAATATAATAAAACTAATAATCAACAACAAAAGAGACTCTAGAAATTATACAAAAATGGGAGACAGAAAACCTGTTCCCGAATGACTGTTACCAAAAAATCAAAGGAAATTTTTAAAAAATTGTTGAAACCAATAAAATGGAAATAAAACATATTAAATTTATTAAAGCAAAGACTGTAATAAAAGGGAAGATATAGAAATATGTGCCTTCAGCAAAAATATATCTATGTTACACAAAGAAACACAGTAACACCATATCTTTATGAAAGAATGTCAAGGCAGAAAATCTCCCAGTAAAAGTGAAAGAGAAATCAACAGTAAAAATTGGAATATTTATGGAAAAATGACAGGGCCAAGTAATTACTTAGCAATAGTCACTTGAATTTAATGACCTCATAGTTGAAGAACTATGCAATCCTTAATACAATCAAGGCAATTTTTGACAAACTCATGGCCAGCATCCTATGGAATGAGGAAAATTAGAAAGCATTCCCACTAAGATTCAGAACAAACAAGGATGCCCACTCTCAGTGTTGCTATTCATTATAGTCCTGGAAGTTTTACCAACAGTAATTAGGAAAGAAAAGGAAATCAAAGGGATACAAATTAGAAAGGAGGAAGTCAGACTATCCCTATTTGCAAAAGACATGATTCTATATATAAGGAATCCAAAAACCTCCACAAAGAGACTATTGGAATTCATAAAAGTGTTTGGTTCAGTTGTAGGATATAGAGTAACAGAAAAATCAATAGCTTTTGTATACACAGAAAATGCCATGACTGAGAAAGAATGTCTAAGATCAATCACATTCACAATATGTACAAACATAATTAAATACTTTAGAATAAATTTAACCAAGGACATCAACGATCTCTATGATGAAAATTACAAAACTATAAAGAAATAGAAGATGACACAAAAAATGGAAAAATTCTTCCATCTTCATAGATTAGAAGAATAAATATTATCAAAACATTCATAATACTAAAAGCAATTCACAGATTCAATGTGATACCAAACAAAATATGAAAGACATTCTTCTCATATACAGAAAAGAATGATGCTAAAATTCATAGGGAAACACAAGAGACCCCGAATAGCAAAAGCAATCTTATACAACAAATACAAAGCCAGATGCATCACAATAGCAGATTTCAATACATCTATAGGGCAGTTATAACCATAACAGTCTGATAGTGGCACAATAACAAATGGATAGATTAATGGAATAGAATAGAAACTCCGGAAAGCAACCCATACACCAATAATCAACTTATCTTTGACGAAGAAGCTAAAATCAATCCTTGAAATAAGGACAGTCTCTTCAACAAATGGTGCTGAGGAAACTGCATCTCTGCATGCAAAAGTATGAAGCAAGACCCCTACCTTACACCTTATACAAAAATCTACTCTATCATATGATCCAGCCATCCAATTCCTGGGAATTTACCCAAAAGAAATGAAATCAGCCTATGAAATAGTTATCTGTATTCCATGTTTATTGCAGCCCAATTCACAATAGCTAAGATGGAATCAACCCAAATGTCTGTCAACTGAAGACTAGATAAAGAAATTATAGGATATGTACACCATGGGATACTACATAACATCAAAAAAATGAAATACTGTCATTTGTAGCAACATGGAAGCAACTGGAAACCATTATACTCAGTGAAATAAGCCAGTCCCCAAAGACAAATACCCTAAGTTCTCCCTAATCTGTGGTAGCTAATAGATTACCTAAAAAGGTAATCTACAGATGTGAAATTAACATTTTGAGATGCAAAGACTTTTTTAAGATTTATTTTATTTATTTGAAAGACAGAGTTACAGAGAGAGGTAGAGACAAGGAGAGAGGTCTTCCATCCCCAGATGGCCGATCCAAAGCCAGGAGCCAGGAGCTTCCTCCAGGTCTCAGATGCGGGTGCAGGGGCCCAAGCACTTGGGCCATCTTCTACAGCTTTCCCAGGCAATAGCAGAGATCTGGATCAGAAGAGGAGCAGCTAGGACTAGAACAGGTGCCCATATGGCATGCAGACACTTCAGGCCAGAGCTTTAACCCACTGTGCCACAGTACTTACTGGCCCCAAGATGCAAAGACTTTGAAAAGCCCTTGTCTCAACTTTAAAGGAACAGCTTATTTTTTTTCAAACTATTTTTTAACTCTTTATTTACTGTAGGGTTAATCATATCTAATACAGTTAATTGAAAATTGATTTTAGTTAAAAGTAAGAATGGAGATAGTAGAAGAAGGAAGAAGGGTTGGAGTGTGGGTTGGAGTGAGAGTAGGGTGGGAAGAATCACTTTGTTCTTAAATTTGTTTTATGGAATGCATGAAGTTTGTATACCTTAAATAAAAAGTTTCTAGGGAAACAAGTTAGTACAAGAAAAGAAATAATAAAATGTTAGGATAATAATAATCCTCAATATAATATACCAAGCCAATGAAAGGCAATGAGGTATTTTTAAAATGGTATAATCTATAAACTTTTATCTCTAGTTAGAATAAAAAAGAAGATTCAAATGAAACAGAAGTGAAAAATGACATATCTCAACTGATATAATAGAAATATAAAGGTCATTAGGAACCATTATGAATAAGTATATGCCAACAAATGGAAATACTGAGAGGAAATGAATAAATTTCTGGATACATATAAGTTATTAAAATTGAACCACAAAGACGTAAGAAATCTAGGCAGATTGATAATGATAATCAGATGGAATCAGCATAAAAGGTCTTTCAACAAGGAAAGGACAAGGTTCAAATGATTTCATTGCTAAATCTATCAAACTTCCAAGGAAGAATTAATGTTAATTCTTGTCAAACAGTTCTTTTTGTTTTTGTTTTTGTTTTGACAGGCAGAGTGGATAGTGAGAGAGAAAGACTGAGAGAAAGGTCTTCCTTTTTCCGTTGGTTCACCTCCCAATGGCCACTGCAGACAGCGCGCTGCGGCAGGCGAACCACTCTGATCCGAAGCCAGGAGCCATGTGCTTCTCCTGGTCTCCCATGCGGGTGCAGGGCCCAAGGACTTGGGTCATCTTCTACTGCACTCCTAGGCCACAGCAAAGAGCTGGACTGGAAGAGGGGCAACCGGGACAGAATCCAGCACTCCGACCTGGACTAGAACTCGATGTGCCGGTGCCACAGGCGGAGGATTACCCTAGTGAGCCGTGGCACCAGCCAAACAATTCTAAATAATTGAAAAGAACAAAGTCTTTCCTACCAGGCAGCATTAGACAAGGACACAACAAAGAAAATCATAAGCCAATTTCCTGAATGAATATATGTGCAAAAGTTCTCAACATATTACTAGCAAAACCAACTGAAGAACATATTTAAAACTTCATTTATTATAATCAACTGGAATTTGTACACAGATGCAAGGATGATCCTACATACAAAAATCAATAAATATTGTATCACATCAACAAAATGAAATATAAAATATTATATGATCATATCAATAGATAAACAGTAAGTGTGGCCAGTGCTGTGGCTCACTTGGTTAGTCCTCTACCTGCAGCACTGGCATCCCATATGGGCACCGGGTTCTAGCCTGGTTGCTCCTCTTCCAGTGCAGCTCTCTGCTGTGGCCCAGAAAGGCAGTGGAGGATGGCCCAAGAGCTTGGGCCCCTGCACCCACCTGGGAGACCAGGAGGAAGCACCTGGCTCCTGGCTTCAGATCAGCGCAGCTCCAGCCGTAGTGGCTATTGGGGGGTGAACCAATGGAAGGAAGACCTTTCTCTCTCTCTCTCTCTCTCTCTCTCTCTCTCTCTCTCTCTCACTGTCTAACTCTATCTGTCAAATAAAAAAAATTAAAATAAACAGATTGATAACACAAAAGGTTAAAAAATAATATTAATATGGGTCCTGTGCTGTGCTGAAGCAGGTAAAGCTGCCCCCTGCAGTTCAGGCATTCCATGTGGTTGCTGGTTCAAGTACTGGCTCCTCCACTTCTGATCCAGCTCTCTGCTATGGCCTGGGAAAGCAGTACAACATGGCTCAAGTCCTTGGGTCCCTGCACCCATATGGGATACCTGGAAGAAGCTCCTGGTTCCTGGCTTCGGATGGGTGCAGCTCCGGCCATTGTTGCCAATTGGGGAGTGAACCAGTGGATGGAAGACTTTCTCTCTCTCTCTCTCTCTTTCGCTCTCTCTCTCTGCCTCTCCTCCTCTCTGTGTGTAACCCTGACTTTCAAATAAAATAAATAAATATTTTTAAAAAGGGATATACTATGGAGTTTTGTAACCATAATAACATAAAAAGAGACTCGCTGACCAACAGAACAGAGTATTTATCCCAGAAATCAGTTTCCATCTACAGCCAACTAATCTTCAGCAAAGGCATTAAACACATACAATGGAGAAAAGATTGGGAAAATATATTCACATGAAAACCGAATTTTGCCCCTAGCTCTCACTCTTTTTATTATTATCTTTGAGTAGTTCAAAGATCTAAATGTTATTAAATATATGAAGTAATGGATGGTCTTTATCTTTATTTGATCACTAAAATGTATGCACATATCAAAGTATTACATTGTACCCCATAAATATGTATAACTATTATTTGTCAACAAATACAAATAATCTTACAAAAGATCATGAAAACAAAAAAAAAAAACTAAAATTGGATTTAGGCTCAACATTTATAGATCAATGACACAAACGTTAATGCTTAGGATTGCTATAAATTTTAAATGAGGTAACGGATATGTGTGATACACTAGATTTAAAATTAAGAAAAAATCACTAATAATCAAAGAAGTATGCTTAAATAAGAGGTTACCTTTTATTTATCAAGTGTGCTTTTACTGTAATATGTAAAATATTATGTCCAAATATTCAATTTCCAGAATATTTTAAGATTAAAAAAAATCTATATGCTTGTTGAAATGTGATGCTCATAGATATGAAACAATAATACATGCAAGGATATAGTATGTACTCATTGAAATTATGATAAATTATTTTAAGCAACATTGTAAAATTAAAAGCGTAAAGTCTGAGGTAGTATTTAATATATTCTGTTTTTTCTTAAAAATACAACTCAATAGAAATATTTTTGTTGTTAGATGGTCAGAGAGAAAAGAAATGGTAAGTTTAACAGTATTTTCTTTTACTTGTGAAGACTTATGCTTTCAATTTTGCTTGATTCCAAATAGATTCTCTACATTGTATAATATGCTTCCTGCATAAAGACACAAGATTATTGCTAATGACAAAAATAAAAACGTTTAGTATAATCTTGCAATTCTTTTGACACACATATATTTCAAGTAAATCTTTATGATAATATTGTATATTGAATATTACTAATCAAGGGTCAGTCAAGAAAAGTTGTGACTTGTCCAAATTTATGCATTTAGTCAGTATATAATATATATGACTAAAATTATAAAAAATATAAAATGAAAACATAAACTTGTTTTCCTTTAACAATAGTCAAATTTTAGATGAAAATATGAACTCATATTTTTCTGCTTCAATATATCATATTTTCTTGCATGTTAATCATTATTTGAGGTTACATTAAAGTAAACTATTTCTATTTTTAAAAAAGATTTATTTATTTATTTGAAAGTCAGAGCTACACAGAGAGAGGGGAGGCAGAGAGAGAGAGATCTTCCTTCCAATGGGTCACTCCCAATTGGCCGCAATGGCCGGATCTCGAACCAGTGCCCATCCAAGATGCTGGTGCTTCAGGCCAGGACTTTGTTAACCCACTGCGCCACAGTGTCAGCCCCTAAAGTAAACTATTTCTGCATGCTATGAGAACTCCAAAAAATAGACATCCCAAATTGAAAGTAGACAATATTTTGTGTAACAGAACAATATTAATTCTTTTTGTAAAATTTTTTTCACATTTCTTTTATGCTAGTATCTCTATTTATTCTTTCATTGTCAAAAGGTAGCAAATTGCATTAGAAATTTTAAGTTACCTGAAAAAAGTCAAATGCATTTTATTTTAAGATATTTATATTATATTCTTGGCTAAAGTTCATGTAGTAATGTATGGTGAGGATGCATTGAACCAGATTATGATCGCCTGATATAGCAAAAAACTTCCCAGAACGATTGATGGGATGATGAAATTTCTAAAAATGCAAGGAGAAGAGATATTTGTCTAAGTTACATAGAAAGCAATTACATAGTCAAATAGCTACCACTTCTCTTGATTTATTTGTTCCTAGTAAATAATATATTTTAAAATTCAACCAAGAGAGATTATGTTGAGAATTTACATACCAAGTTAATTTTTGGTACGATTTTTTTAGGTACAAAGTGTAAAAGAGAATTAAAAATATATTATAAAATTCATGGAACTCTTATTTGATAGTGAATTCCATTTCAGTTCAGGCAGTGGGATAAGTGCCAGAGATAGGAAAATAAATGACAATCTCTTCTAAGTGCACCCATCCTGTCTTGAAATATATATATACATACATATATATATATATATATATATATATATATGATTGTTCAATAGATACATAAACATATTTTTCCAATATGTTTTGGTAGATTCTGCAATAGAGCTTCTGTCATGATAAGATGGCAACATTTTTCATCCTTTGTGATTTGGATACTGAAAATTATATTCAAAAGGGAGGTTTGTGCAATCATCTAAAATAGTTTTTTTTTTACCTTATTTTTTTTTTATTTTTTATAAATGTCCAAAGTACAGCTTATGGATTACAATGGCTTGACCCCCCCACAACTTCCCTCCCTCCTGCTACCCTCCCCTTTCCCGCTCCCTCTCCCCTTCCATTCACATCAAGATTCATTTTCAATTCTCTTTATACACAGAAGATCAGCTTAGTACATATTACGTAAAGATTTCAACAGTTTGCCCTCACATAGAGACACAAAGTGAAAATACTGTTGGAGTACTAGGTATAGTATTAATTCACAATGTACAGCACATTAAGGACAGAGATCCTACATGATTTTTTTAATGAATTGATTAATTATCTATGCAATTTCCAATTTAACACCAAGATTTTTTTAATCATTTGCAATTATCTTTATATACAGAAGATCGATTCAGTATATACTAAGTAAAGATTTCATCAGTTTGCACCCACACAGAAACACAAAGTGTAAAAATAATGTTTCAGTACTAGTTATAGCATTACTTCACATTGGACAACACATTAAGGACAGATCCCTCATGAGGAGTAAGTACACAGTGACTCCTGATGTTGATTTAACAATTTGACACTCTTGTTTATGGCGTCAGTAATCTCCCTAGGCTCTGGTCATGAGTTGCCCGAGGCTATGGAAGCCTTTAGGGTTCGCCTACTTTGATCTTATTCCGACAGGGTCATAGTCAAAGTGGAAGTTCTCTCCTCCCTTCAGAGAAAGGTACCTCCTTCTTTGATGGCCCCATTCTTTCCACTGGGATCTCACTCGCAGAGATCTTTCATTTAGGTCTTTTTTTTGTTTCTTTTTCAGAGTGTCTTAGCTTTCCATGCCTAAAATATTTTCATGGGCTCTTGAGCCAGATCCGAATGCTTAAGGGCTGATTCTGAGGCCAGAGTGCTATTTAGGACATCTGCCATTCTATGAGTCTGCTGTATATCCCGCTTCCCATGTTGGATCATTCTCTCCCTTTTTCATTCTATCAGTTAGTATTAGCAGACACTGGTCTTGTTTGTGTGATCCCTTTGACTCTTAGACCTATCAGTGTGATCAATTGTGAACTGAAATTGATCACTTGGACTAGTGAGATGGCCTTGGTACATGCCACCTTGATGGGATTGTATTGGAATCCCCTGGCACAATTCTAACTCCATCATTTGGGGCAGTTCCGATTGAGCATGTCCCAAATTGTACATCTCCTCCCTCTCTTATTCCCACTCTTATATTTCACAGGGATCACTTTTCAGTTAAAATTTAAACACCTAAGAATAATTGTGTGTTAATTACAGAGTTCAACCACTAGTACTAGGATAAAAAAAATACTAAAATGGATAAAGTATTACATTGTACAACAACAGTCAGCACAAGAGCTGATCAAGTCACTGTTTAGGATTTATGTAAGGAGAGAGATATTGAGATCATAACTGAGTTAATGCTATTAGTTCAGTTTTTACTCAACAGAAATAAAAGCAGAATCAAATATTAGTGGGGGGGGGGCGCTGTGGCATAGCAGGTTAATGCCCTGGCCTGAAGCGCTGACATCGCATATGGGTGCTGGTTCGAGTCCTGGGTGCTCCTCTTCTGATCCAGATCTTTGCTATGGCCTGGGAAAGCAGTAAAAGATGGTCCAAGTCCTTGGTCCCTGCAACCATGTGGGAGACCTGTAAGAAGCTCCTGGCTCCTGGCTTTGGATCAGCGCAGTTGTGGCCATTGATGCCAATTGGGGAGAGAACCCATCAGATGGAAGACCTCTCTCTCTCTCTCTCTCTCTCTCTCTCTCTCTCTCTTTCTCTCTCTGTAACTCTGCCTTTCAAATAAGTAAATAAATCTTTAAAAAATATTAGTGGGGGTTTGAAATAGATGGTTGTTTGTTCAGTACAAATAGGCTTCCTTCTGAGTGCAAATGTGGATAGAAGGTCAATTAAATCCTTTAGTAATGCAAGATGCACCCTAAATATTTGTGATTCAAGCAACACACACTTTTGTGGTCATAGAGCCTAGCTCTTTTTTAAAAAAATAGATTTATTATTTCTTTGAAAGACAAAGTTAGAAAGAGAAGGAGAAACAGAAAGGGAGAACTTCCATCTACTCGCTCACTTCCCAAATGGCCACAATCACCAGTGCTGGGCCAGGCTGAAGCCAGGAGCCTGGAACTATATCTTGGCCTCCCACATGGGTTGACCTAAGTACTTGGGCCATCTTCTGCTGCTTTACCAGTTACATTTTCAGTTAGCTGATTTGGATGTGGAGCAACCACAATTTGAACCATTTCTCATGTAGGTTGCCTGTATCTCATGCAGCAACTTAACCAATTGCACCACAATTACTTGTCCTGACTCTAACTCTTTTAAAAAGAGTTTGGAAATTCCATAGTCATTAGTTAGCTTGATTGAAAGTTGCAGTCCCTCAGAAGAGCAATCATAGGAAAGCATTTCTAAGCCTTTCCATAGCTAAGAAATGATTTTGCTAGCATGTGCTTTAGCAGAGATCATTTATCAAATTCAGGTGAAGTTTTGTATAAATAAATCTGGGGAATTTTTTTTCTATCTATTGAAATTATAAGCAAATTGCTCAAGGAGTGGAATCATATAAAGTGTTACCTATTAATAAATTTTTCTTTTTTTATAAAATGGATTTATTTATTGAAAGAGTTACACATAGAGAAGGAGAGGTAGAGAGAGAGAGAGAGGTCTTCCATTCACTAGTTCACTCCCCAGTTGGTCGCAACAGCTGGAGCTGCACCAACTCAAAGTCAGGAACTAGGAGCTTCCTGTGGGTTTCCCCAATGGTTGCAGGGTCCCAAGGACTTGGGCCATCTTCTACTGCTTTCCCAGGCCATAGCAGAGAGCAGGATCAGAAGAGGAGCAGCTGGGACTCAAACCAGTGCCCATATGGGATGCTGACACTGCAGGGGGCAGCTTTACCTGCTATGCCACAGCTCTGGCCCCTCCTATGAATAAACTTTCTTGTTATGTGTCTTTAGAAATGAGACATGTGATTGTGTGTATGTGTGTGTGTGTGTGTGTGTGTGTACATTCACACATATATGTCTAGTGTCTGAATATTCTTATTGGATGCTTATCATTCTAACCTGTGTGTCACAAACCACAGCAAATAACTATAATAATATGAAATACATCTACTGTAGAATATAATTTTAAAGTTGAATTTCCATCTAATACCTACTAAAGGTTCAGACACACACATAGACGCACACACAAAGTGCCCAGTGTTAGGCATTTAAGAACTCATGCCTCATGTGGATCTTAGATAAACATAAATCAAAAAAAAAGACATTTTCTACTCAGGTTTAGGAGACTTTTATCCACAATTTTTTTTATTTATTTGACAGAGTTAGACAGTGAGAGAGAGACAGAGAGAAATGTCTTCCTTCTGTTGGTTCACTACCCAAATGGCCTATACGGCCGGCGCTGCGCAAATCCGAAGCCAGGAGCCAGGGTGCTTCTTTGTGGTCTCCCATGCAGGTGCAGGGCCCAAGCACTTGGGCCATCTTCCACTGCCTTCCCAGGCCATGGCAGAGAGCAGGACTGGAAGAGGAACAACTGGGACTAGAACCTGGTGCCGATGTGGGATGCTGGCACTGCAGGTGGAAGATTAACCTAGTTAGCCAAGGCGCTGACCCTATCCTCAAATGTTTTGGAAGACAAACATCAGGATGCTTAGACTTGTCTGAAAAATAAATATTTTAACTAAGATGTATCATGTCTAAGACCACAATAATTTCATCATCCAAAGAATTACATAATCAGCCTCATGTCAAATCTTTCTCAAAACTCCTGAATACTGTCCACAAGAGTATGAGTAGAAAAAGATAGCAGAAGATAGGAGATGTGTGTGAAGCCTGGACGTGCGTATGTGTTGGTGGAAAAAAATCCTATCAGAAAAAAACCATCTCTCTGATTTCCAATTGTGGGGAATTCTCTTATGGTTGTGAGATAAAGTTGATAATTTACTTTTGCTGACCTTGTTTTACCTACTGAAAAATTTTAGCTTCAAAGAATAATTACATCAGTAATCAGCAGATATAATATCCTATGTAATTAAATTGAAGGAAAACCAAACAGAAGCCTATACAAAAATCTTTAGGCAATTATATTATTGTTCTGTATTAAAGCAAATATCAGCTAATGAAGAAAATGAGTTAAGTCTGCTTAGTGTTCTTATAATAATTAGCATTAGGCCTCTGAAGATTGGTATTATACACCAATATCTAGTTAATAGAAAATCTTGCATATTTGTAACTTGTATTTCTCAGAGCATCTATTCTTTTTGTGTGCAAACATAAATTTTCATCATACAAATTATCAATATATTTGTATCTAGAAAGAAATATTTTGCCACAATATTTTAAAGGTTTTTTTTTCCTTTCTATTATCATTTTATTAAGGAAAACTAATAAATTTAATTAACAAGTTAAGTTTTAATTTTAAGGTAATAATTGGATTTATTGATCTGGCACTGTGTGATATTTTGATCTGCAAGTACCTTATTGAAAGAGTAATTCAATCTAATTAACATTTTTATCACCTGACCCATTTGTAGTTTTCATTTGGTGAGTATAAAAATGTATGTTAGCAATAGTGAAATATGCAATACTTTATTATTAATTATGGTCCCTATATAGTGAGATCACAAAAATATGATCTTCCTATTTACCTCTCCCCTTTAATCAACATCTTCACTTCCCTAACCATCTCTTTCTTCTCAGCGTCTGGTAACCACCTGTGTATACTCTGTTTCCATGAGATGGACTTTGTGATTTTCCACATACAATTAGATTATGCAACATTTTCTTTTCCATGCCTGGTTTATTTCATAAAGCATAATATCTTCTAATTTCATGTTAGCACAAATGATAGAATTCTGCTTTAAACCGTTTGTGTTTGTCATTATATAGTATATATATATATATATATATCACATTAAAACATTATGTATTTATTTGAAATGCAGGGTAAGAGAGAGCAAAAGACAGAAAGAGAAGGGGAGAGATAAATTCTTCATCTGCTGGTTCACTACCCATATGGCTGCAATGGCCTGGGCTCGCCCATGCTGAAGTCAGAAAACAGAATCTTCACATGGGTGGCACTGGCCAAGTACATGGGCCATCTTCTGCTGCTTTCCAAAGTGCATTATCAGGGATATGGATTGGAAGTGGAGTAGATAGGACTTGAACTAACACTCATATGGGATGCTGGTATTGCAGGCAGCAGCTTACCCAATGTGCCATGACACCAGCCCCTATACCAGATTTTTATATATAATTATTTTATATTTAAATTTTAGCATTAATTGCACATTTTATGGGGAACCTTGCTACATTTGTCTATATATACATACATAAATACACATATTTGTGCATATACACATATAAACATACAAATACATACACACATGTGTGTATACACACACACACACACACACACAGAATAAACTAAGCATATCTGGCAAAGCCTTTACATTCCCTTTTATTTTCATTGAACTTGGAGCCTATCAGCTCTTGTTGACCAGGTCTGTAATCAGTATGAAATTCATTGCCATGAACAATAGACATTCCAAGTGCTACAGAACTCTAGAACCATTAAATTGTGTTTTGGTACCTGCTGTCTAATTCCCCCCAGTAGTTTCTCGGTGGAGTATTTTGGATCCTCTATAGAATCATGTCACCTGTGAATAGGGATAGTTTGACTCCATTCTTCCCTACTTGTAGCTGTTTGTTTCTTTTTCTTGCCTAATGGCTCTGGCTAAAACTTCCAGGACTATGTTGAATAGCATGGTGAATGTGGGCATCCTTGTCTGCTTCTGGATATGAATGGGAATGCTTTCAACTTTTCGCCATTCAATAGGATGCTGGCCATGGGTTTGTCTTTAATTTCCTTGATTGTGTTGAGGAAATTTCCTTCTATATCCAACTTGCTTAGAATTTTCATAATGAAAATTTGTTTTGTTTATCAAATGCCTTCTCTGCATCTATTGAAAAATTATATGGATTTTATTCTTCAGTTAGTTAATGTTATACATCACATTGATTGATTTCTGAATGTTGAACCATCCTTGCATACCAGGGATAAATCCCATTTGGTTCAGATCTATGATCTTTCTGATGTGCTGTTGAATTCAATTGGTTAGCATTTTATTGATGATTTTTGTGTCTGTTCATCAGGAAAATTTGCCTGTGGTTCCTTTCTCTATTGTATCATTTTCAGGTTTAGGAATTAAGGTGATGCCAGCTTCATAGAAAGAATTTGGGAAGATTCCCTCCCTTTACATTGTTTTTGAATAACTTGAGAATTTAAAGTTCTTCTTTAAAGTTCTTTAAATGTCTGATGGAATTCAGGAATGAAACCATCTGGTCCTGGGCTTTTCTATTTTGGAAAAGTCATTATTACTGATTCAATTTCTGTCTTGGTTATGTGTCTGTTTAGGTTTTCTATGGTTTCCTGGTTTATTTTAGGTGGGTAATATCTGTCCAGGAATCTACCCATTTCTTCTAGTTTTCCCATTTTATTGGCATACAGTTTCTTGTAGTAATTTCTGATGAAGTTTTTATTTCTGTGTTGTCTGTTGTTACATTTTATTTTTAACCTCTAATTTTATGAATTTAGGTCTTCTCCCTCCTTTATTAGTTAGTTGAGTCAATTGTGTGTCAATTATATTTTTTCTCTTTTATTAGTTAGTTGGGTCAATGGTGCATCAATTTCATTTTTTCATATAAATAGTCCCTTGCTTTGCTGATCTTTTGTATTCTGTTTTTGGTTTATATTTTGTTTATTTTCAATTTTAATTATTTATTTTCTCCTATTAGTTTTGGATTTGGCCTGCTATTGTTTTCTTAGATCCTTTAGATGCATTTATAACTCATTTATTTGATGGCTATCCAATTTATTGATGTAGACACAAGTTGCTATAAACTTTCCTCTTAACATTGCTTTTGCTGTGTCTCATAAGTTGTAGTATGTTATGTTGTCATCTTTTGTTTCCATAAATTTTTTGAATTGTATTTTGATTTCTTCTATGACCCACTGTTCATTCAGGAGCAGGTTTCTCAGTCTTCATGTTTTTATATGTTTTATGTGTTATAGTTTTTATATGTTCTTGAGACTCATGAGTTGTTGATTTCCAACTTCATTCCATTATGATCTGAGAAGGTTCATGGCATGATTTTGATTTTTTAAATTTGCTGAGACTTGCTTTATGGCTTAGCATATGGTCAGTCCTAGTATGAGAAGAATGTGTATTCTGCAGCTGTATGATGGAATGTTCTGTAGTTATCTGTTTTGTCTATTTGGTCTATAGTGTTAAGTAATGCTTTTCCTTCCTTGCTGATTTTATTTCTTTCTTTTTTTTTTTTTTCTTTTTGGACAGGCAGAGTTAGACAGTGAGAGAGAGAGAGAGAGACAGAGAGAAAGGTCTTCCTTTTTTGTTGGTTCACCCCCCCCCCCAAGTGGCCGCTATGGCCGGCGTGTTGTTATCAGCATGCTGCGCCAATCCAAAGCCAGGAGCCAGGTGCTTTTCCTGGTGTCCCATATGGGTGGCAGGGCCCAAGGACCTGGGCCATCCTCCATGGCCTTCCTGGGCCACAGCAGAGAGCTGGACTGGAAGAGGAGTGACCGGAACAGAATCTGGCGCCCCACCCAGGACGAGAACCCAGGGTGCCGTCCCCGCAGGTGGAGGATTAGCCTAGTGAGCCATGGTGCAAGCCTCCTTGCTGATTTTCCTTCTGTTGATCTGGCCATTGCTCAAGGTGAGGTATTGGTGTCCCCCATTACTCTATATATTTGAGTCTATATCTCATTAATATCACTTCAACATTTATTTTAAATAGCCAGGTGCCCTGTGATTAGGTGTTTATTATTGTAATTTCTTCCTGTTAAATTAATCCCTTAATCATTTGATAGTGCCCATCTTTGTTTTAACAGTTTTTGTGTTAAAGTCTATTTTAGCTGATATTAAGATGATTACACCAGCTCTTTTTTGGTTTCTGTTAGCATGAAATAACTTTTTCCATCCTTTCACTTTCAGTCTGTGGGTAACCTCCTTGGTGACATGTGTTTCTTGTAGACAGCAAACAGATGGATTTTGTTTTTTAATCCATTCAGACAGTCTGTGTCTTTTAACTAGAGACTTGAGAACATTTACATTCAAGGTGACTATTGGTAAGTAATGATTTTGTCCTGCCATTTTTCATAAATATTCCTAATTTTTACTTTGGATTTCCTTTTTACTTTTACTGAGAGATTTTCTGCCTTCACCTTCTTTTGTAGTCTTTATTTCATATTAATTCATAAATGGGAGCTTTTCAGTGTACAGTATTCTGGGTTGACAGTTTTTTATATTAATACTAGGACTATACTTGTTGAGTTTCTGATGAGAACCCTGCTATGAAGGGAATCTGTTGTTTCTCTCGTGCACATTTTAAATTCTTTTCTTTATATTTTATTGTGGAGTTTAACTACAATATGTCATGGTAAAGATCTTTTCTAGTCATGCCCATTGAGATTTGTATGTGCTTCCTATATTTGGACGTTCCTTTCTTTTCCAAATTAGAGAAGTTTTCTGTTATTATTTCATTAAAAAGGTCTTCTAATCCATTCTCTTCTATGCCTTCAGAAACTCCTAAGATTCATATGTTGGGTTGTTTGATGGTATTCTGTAGATCTCCAACAGTGTTTTTCAGCTTTCTGATTTATTCTTCTTGTTTTTTATCTGAATGTAAAACTTCCAGAGATTTGTTTTCTATCTTGGATATTCTTTCTTTGGCCTCACCTACTCTGTTGTTAAGATTTTTCACTGCATTTTTTATTTGATCTATTCAATTTTTATTTACTTAAATGAATTTCATTTCTAATATTTTATTTGATTTATTTTTAAAATCTCAATTTCATGTGAAAAATTTTCATTCATACTATATAGTTTTCTTTATGAATTTACTTCTGAAAGCTTCTGAGCAATCCAGTGATTAGTTTTTTGAATCCTATTTCCTGCATTTTCTTAATCTTTTAATCTTCACATTCTAATATTGAAATGGTGTAGTTCCCTTGGGAAGTTCATAATGCCTTCTTTATTTTTGATTTTTGTATTTTTGTCTTTCTTTTTCTAAAGTTGTAGAATTTCTTTCTCTGTGATTAGATCTGTGGTCCCCAAGTGCTCAATGTAGCTGCCTACTGAAGCCCCACTCACTTCTCAATTGTGCTGGCTGGGTTGCAAGGACCCTCAGCCGGCTCTTCACCTCTGGAGAGGCAGCTCCTCCTCTCTTCCCATTGCCAGGCAACTGGAATATTGCATTTAGTGCAGGAGCTGGGGCAGTTGCCTGCTGCGTGTGTCCAACAATGGTGTCAGCTCCACCCTTGCTGGCCACAAGTCTCTGCTGTAATGGTGATGGGGGAAGGGAGAGAGAGACACATTGCCTTTTTTCCTGCCCCCCAACCTATGGGGGATCTGTGTAGAACTCCAATAGCAATTTACTAAGTTTTCTCTTCTGTTATATCAGCAGTGCCCTGGACCAGTTGTATCCCCTCTCACCTGGCTTGCCAGGGTGGGTGTCTTCCTCCCTGAGTAAAAATTGATGCGTTTTCTGTTTTGTTTTGTTTTCCTCTCTCAGCACAGTCCTGACCTCCATTACTCTGGTTGTATCTTCCTCCGTGGTTCTTCCACAGTTTTGTTCTCAGAGTGTACTCTCTCTTCTGTTTTAAATATTAATTTTATCCCTTGTAAATCAGACTATTCTGTCACTATTCCACCATCTTGAAACCCAATGTTAAATTTTTATGTTATTAAATAAATTAAATCATTTTTGTTACTAGCTAAATATGTATATGTATGTATTTCAAGTTCTATCTTGTGGAATTTCTAATTTTATGCACTTCCATGGGATCTAACATATTGGCACTTTTAATATATTTTCAAGTTAGTTTCCCCCTTCACACAAATAGTTCAAATCCTGAATAATCACTGCCCTAAATCTGATGTTTTTAATCAAAATGTCAATAGGATTAAGCATTTACTACTACTAATAATAAAGTTAAAGAGGATTTGATATCGGAACTGACTCCCTAAATTATATACGAAAATGTGGCCCTTTAACGTTCCCCAGAAATGCCATCTGGGTTGTTACCAGAATTTGGGGTGCCATATGATATCGCCATATGCTTATTAATAAATCCCCAATATTAATAAGCCTGAGAGGGTTCTTCCAGTTCACAAACCTAATTGATTTTAGACTGTATGCTTGCCTACTTCATTCCCCCCTCAGAGCTCCATCCCTTAATCTGAAGGGAAGTTGATGGATGTCTAATCATCTCTTCTGTAACTGCTTCCTGCTTATAAGGAGCGTAGTGCAGGCCCTGCCTATCCAGGGTCTGGAAGTCTCTGTCTAATCCTATCTAATGAATTTATTTTTGGGGCTAGAGCAGTCTCAGTCATTGCCAATGTCTGTGTCCCCTGCATGGTCAGTTACTCCCAGAAGTTATGAAACATATAGGTCTGTTAATTAATACAACTGGAGCAAAACCAATTATAAGTGGAGTGCCCCTTTAGATGGAAAGAATGTATCTTAACAGATTCCCAGATAGTGGGTAGTGATAGGCTACCCTTATATAGATTATAAAGCCAATTTAGCTTGATCATAAAGATTAGTAATACAAGAATCCATTAGATAATTTTATTATCAATAACAGTTCCCAGAGATAATCAAGGAAGCAGGTACAGTATGTTTGTCTTAAGGTGTAGCAGTCTTGATGTGAAAAAGATAAAACTTTACTTATCTTTTTTGCTTTGAGAGGTACTTAAGGTTTCTGATTGGCTTACAGGAATAATTAGGCATGTCTGTCATATTCACCTGTGAAGACTTAAAAGGTAGAAGTTTAATCCTAATTTCATGGAGGTAGCGTGCTCTATAGCACATGGTAAGGTCCCTTTCATTTAAGCTGAAACTGATCTGAAGAGGATCTTCTTGTGAATGGCTTGCTCAGGAATTTCTAATGTTGGAGTGTTTGTCAAAAACTCCTTGATTCCTTGGAACACCTTTTGTAGCTCCAGCACAGTGTCTGTTTCAGAGGCTTTTAAGCAAACACAAGGCTTAGAATCCAAATCCCGGAATCCATAACAACTTTTGTAGCTACCCTTCTCAATACAGAGTCTGTATCAGGGCCTCTTAAAGCTATATACAAAAGTTTGGAATCCAAATCTTGGAATCCAAATTCCACAGAATCCTGTCATCAGCAATTCCCAATACCAGAGATTTAGTTCGAAGCTCTCTGGAACAACTTTTGCAGCTACCATTTTCAGTACGGAGACTGAATCAAGGCTCTTTAAAGCTGTGTACAAAAGCTTGGAATCCAAGCTTTGGAATCCAAAGTCCACAGAATTTTGCCATTCTCAGATATCTCCTTGGTTGCCTTTAAATATTTGACCCTATGTTAAAACATATGAGATAGGAATTTCACAGAGAGACATGTATTGCAGATTTTACATTTGAGGTACTTAATAAACTTTAATGAAATACCTAGGAATACAGGTAATGGAGTAGAAATAACTAGAACTTATGATGCATAATATCAAACAATAGAACAAAGTAAATCTTTGGGATTAAGTCTTACCATCAAAGTTAATACTGTAGCTCTTTTGAGAACAGAGTTCCTACATGAGAAGTTAGTAAACAGTGACTCCTACTCTTACGTGTGACTTCAGTTATCACCTGAGGCACTTGACATGAGCTGCCTAGGCTATGGAAGCCTTGAGTTTCACAAACTCCATCAGTATTTATACAAGGCCATATGCAAAGTGGAAGTTCTCTCCGCCCTCTGGAGAAAAGAACATCCTTCTTTGATGGCCACTCTTCTCCCCTGGGGTCTCACCCAGGGAGGTTCTGCAGTAGGGACACTTTTCACAAAAGTGTCCTGGCTTTCCACACCTGAAATGCTCTTGAAGGCCTTTTTAACCAGACCAGAATGCCTTTAGGGCTGATTTTGAGGTCACTGAGTGCTACTTAAAGTAATTGCCACTTTATGAGTTTGCTGTACAGACTCCTTCCCATGTTGGAGCATTTACTCCTCTTTAATTTTATTTAATATTAGCAGTTAACACTTGATCCTATTGACATGATCACTTTCGCACTTAATCCCACCTATATGATCACTTTAAAACTTAAGATGTTACCATTACCATCGAGCCCAAGGGAATTTGCGATCCCTTAGCAAGTTTTAAACTGTCCCCTTAGAAGTAAGTTCGTAGGAATGCATGCAGAGCTACACCGCTTTACAGTCTCTCTGTCGGACCTGAGAAAATAAAAACAGACACAGCTCTTCACGAGCTTGGTTATTCTTAAGCACTTTACATGAATACATTGTATTAGCTATATTTTCCTAATCCCATCTAGTCGAAGGGTCTACCAATTATTAAGTGTAGATCTTTCAGCGAGTCTCCAAAGGAGTAGATGCAAAACTACTCATAGTTTAATCACCTTGTAACTTGAGGAGAGAGGAAGTGCAGCTCCCTGTGGGTCACCCTCTGGTGGACCTTAAATGGATTCATGGCCAGCACCAGGGCTGAAGAAAGTGATGTGTCCTTTCCCAGCAGAGTCTCAGCACTTCGCCACCAGGGTGGGCACTTTGGAGCCCATAAGTGGCTGGGTGCACAGGGAAAAATAGGGTCAGAAGCCACAAGAAGTCCGCTCCCACCATGCTGTCTAGTTTTAAAATTTCTTTAAAATTAATCCCTTTAAAAATTTTACAAGTTGGCCGGTGCCGCGGTTCACTAGGCTAAACCTCCACCTGCAGTGCTGGCACTTCATGTTCTAGTCCCCGTTGGGGCACCAGATTCTGTCCCAGTTGCTCCTCTTCCAGTCCAGCTGTCTGCTGTGGTCCAGGAGAGCAGAGGAGGATGGCCCGAGTGCTTGGGCCTTGCACTTGCATGGGAGACCAGGAGGGAACACCGGCTCCTGGCTTCGGATCGGCTCAGTGCACCAGCTGTAGTGGCCATTTGAGTGGTGAACGAATGGAAGGAAGACCTTTCTCTCTCTCTCTCTCTCTCTCTCTCTCTCTCTCACTGTCTAACTCTGCCTGTCAGAAAAAAAAAAAGTTGCTTTATATGTTAAAAATCCTTTCAAAAAATTGTAAATCTCTTCATAAAAATTTCATGTTTATGTCCCTTTGTGGTCACCATATGATATTAGAAATGACCCCATAAAATCTATGCAAAAATGTGGCCACTCAAAGTTCCCCAGAAGCGCTATCTGGGATACCACATATGTTACCAGAATTTGGGGTGCCATGTGATATCACCATATGCTTATTAATAAACCCTCAATATTAATAAGCCTGAGAGGGTTCTTGCCTAATATTTAGAGAAGAATTCTAAATACCAGCATCAATGAATGAGGCAGCATCTTACATTTTAAGCTTTTTTTTTGAAATTTACAAAACATAAGATTTTATTTAAATTTGTGTACAAATAAAAAATTTGCCAAAATTTAAACAAATATGTATTTCAAATTTTTACCCACTGTAAAAATGAGGCATCATGGGAAAAAAAAACACATTCCCCTTGATTATGTTTCCATCTTTCTACCATAGCTGGTAGATTCTGGGAGTGGGGAAGCTGGGGATGGTGCACAGGAAAGGAGAGAAGACCCCATATTGAACACAATTATCTTCAGTGTTGTCTCATCTCAAAATTATAATCTTAGAGATTTCCGTAAGAATCTGCATTCTTCAAATGTGACATTAGAATGAAAACTTCTATGCCAAAATCACATTTTGGCATTTTAAGCTTTATTTAGTGCGGAAGGTGCATAGGAGAGTAAGAGCTTTATCTAAGATAGAGGGGGTAAATCTGGGTTCATACCGAGGACCAGGAACCAGTCACGTGGAGCAGCATCTAGGCTAGGAAGCCTAGGGTGGGTGGCCCAAAGGCAATGTGCTCTGAAGGGCAGGGCTACAGCAAGCCCCCTCCTGGTAAGGAGGGAAAAGAAGACAAGGGCGGGACACACTCTGTCCTAGGCTTTTAACCCACTTTCCAAGGGTGTGTGGTTAATTAACCTGATTGGCCTATGGGCACTCAGGTGTGGCCAGGTAGGGGAATGAAGTCACACAGGGGCAAGGCGAAGGCATGGTCTTCCAGCTCACAATCCTAATTGATTTTAACCACCTGTATACCTGCTTACTTCATAGCCACAGGAAATCTGAAAGTTTTAATGAGAGTGGTTTTGTAAATATCTCAGAAAAAGGCAAAGTTCCGTTAAATAGTTTCCTAAAAGCTTTCAGTTATCACCTGTTACCATGTCCATTTGTCCATTCTGTATTTTTAAGAGTTTTTTTTTTTTTTAACTCAAAATACTGGGTAAGTACAATATGGTAGTTATTTAAATTTATACATGAAATAACAATGGTTGGGGCCAGTGATGTGGCAAAGTGGGTTAAGGCCCTGGCCCAAAACACTGGCATCCCATATGGGTTCCGGTTTGAGACCCAGCTGCTCCACTTCCAATCTAGCTCTCTGCTATGGCCTGGGAAATCAGTGGAAGATGGCTCAGGTCCTTGGGCCCCTGCACTCATGTGGAAGACCTGGAAGAAGTTCCTGGCTCCTGGCTTCAGATCCGCAAAGCTCCAGCCATTGCAGCAAGTTGGGGAGTGAACCATTGGTTGTAAGACTTCTCTCTCTCTCTGCCTCTCATCTCTCTGTGTAACTCTGACTTTCAAATAAATAAATAAATCTTTAAAAAAAAATAACTGGCAAAATAGCAAAAATCCTTTATAACTGAAGTATTTCAATTACTGTGGACTTGAGATTCTTACTGAGTCACTACCTTAACAGACTTCAATGAACAGGTTAAAGAATAATGGGTTGGGGAACCTAGTAACGTAATGTATTTAGAAATCTCCATAATATGTTACAATAAAGCCAAGATAGACTTTATCAATTCTCAATGATTTTCTCAAGGATACTTAGACAGTTAATGACAGAGGTATATCCAGGATGCTGGACTTGTGGTATCTTTTTTAAAGGTTATCATTTTGCAAATTATTATAATACTTTTAATTCAATTAATATAGTGCTTTAATATATCCAATGCATTTTCTGAAAACCAGTGATGTTATTGAAATATTTGGGGAACTTAAATATACATGCTTACTAGAATATTTTCTCTCTTATTCTCTCTGGTTCTTTTATAAGACTTTCCATTACATTCCATAATATTTTTCTTACTCCAAAGTAGACTCCAATATGTTATCAGAAATTTTTCTTTTGAAATACATTATAATACCATCTCATATTATATATTCTTTCTCCTGCTTTGTTTCATTTTTCTACTGCTTCTTGCTTATTCTTTATGTATTTCACTTCGATTTTTCATAGAGATAATCTATGAATATGAGTTTATTTTCCAAAATTATATGAAGGTCCCTATGTAAGTCATTTCTAAATTTATGTTGTTTTCTGGGTTAGAAATATTATTTTGTTTTGCTTTTCTTCCTTAAAGGCATATTTTCTAGGGACCCATGTATTGCTCTTTGAATTCAGCATCAAAGGAGAGGAGATAGCCAAAGCTTACACTTCTAGTGGACACGCTGAATGCATCAGTCACAGTTTAGTCATTATTTTTATTCAGGGGTCAACTACTTACCACTGATGCACATGTCTTTCACTCAAATTTCCACTTTTCCCTGAGAGTCTAAATCAGTTTTTCCAGACTGAGATGGGAATTTACCCTGTATGTATTATAAGAATGAAACTTTACACATTCCATATTCCTCACATTTTCTTTAATTTTGTGTTTAGCTTTTAAATTGTAGATCCTGTATTTTTAAAAATTGCATGCACGATTCCTCTTACGTGCCTCTTCAACTTCCAGTTGTGGTTTTTTTCCAGGTTTTGCTATTCTTCAGTGGATATGGAGAGGCTACTAAAAGGAGCAAGAAGAGAAGGCACTAGTTATACAGTTGCCTCAGTGAGGCTACATTCATAAAATAGGAAGTTTGGTTTCTGATATAATGTTTAAGGCAAAATGAGTTGCTCTACTCATAATAACTATGAAGCTGTAATCTATCAATGGTTCAATTTACTTAACACAATAATATTTGTATGATTCCTTGAAAGAATTACAAAATTCTGGAAATATATATGTAATATTTTAGATTTTCTTCTTCTTTGTTTTTATGATGGTCATAATTATGTTCATACTAGTATGATGTTTTTATGAGGTTTTCATGAACACATTCAAATAAAAAGTATTTAAAATGAAGAAAGAAAAAAGGGAGAAGAGAGTAGCAGAATAATTTCTCATACATCCTCAAATATGTGCTTTAATCTTTCTTCCTTTAAATCTGGTAACATATTCCTTTTCTTAAAGCATCAGCATTGACAGAAAAAACTTTGAAGCCTTAAGTAGGCCATTGAATGCTTAGATGATTCAGCCCCCCACAAAACTGTCTAATTTATCTTTCTCTCCAAGCTCCTAAATGACCAACACCTAGATTTATGAGCTATTACTTAGTACTATGTTCTTCCATTTTTTCTATATGCCCTGGTTCAGTATATATCTTCCCATGTAGTATTTACATTGAAACTCTGCTTGTCTTTAAGTCTTCTTACAAATGTGCACATAATGGGAAGCCCTTTTGAGTTTGCTAATTAATGTGACCCTATTCCCTGTATATGCCACATCCTGATTCTTGTAACACTATTCTGTACTATTCACAAATTAACACTGATTCCAGTGCATATCCTCATTAATGAACTGTTCTCCATCTCTACAGTAGTTATTTTAAGAATCTCACACTTGTCAAACAGCCTGTTCCACTACTCTGCATTCAGCTTTGGAAAAAACAAAGTAACAGAGATGAGATAGGAACTACATTTATTCTCAAAATCTTTACTTAATGTAAATCTGTCTTCTTATCTCTAAGAAACAAGCTTCTGATTTTACTGCCAAATGCTAATTACTTTACTAATGTTTTAGGATCTATGGACTCTCATTATGTAATTAACATTATTAAGTAACAACTAGTTCATTTTAATAGGAACCTTTTCTTTTTAACTAGCTCCTCAATAGTTTTTCAAAAACTTAAAATCTCCCATCTTACCCATCATTCTCATCATGTCACATAATAATTTATTAATACAAAAACATACTTAGTGTCTATAATTTTATAAGTGTATAAATGTAATAGATTATTTTTCATTTAATAATTCTTTTATGACTATCATGTTAAAAATAGTGAAACATAATTTTTGTCCTTCTGTCTCTCTTAAAAAAAAAAAAAAACAAAAACTAACAGGATCTCTAAGTTTTCTCCAAAACACTCAAATGATTCTTCTAATTATGTTATTTTTTCAAAGTCTTTAACTTTAGTGAATACAGACACAATCTACCCCATTGGGAAAATTAGAAACTTGTCTATATTATTTGACTCTTCTTTCTTCCTCAACACTAGCTCCCAATAATCACAAAGCCCTGTTGTTTCCTTAATACCATCTTTTCAGACTTCTCACTTCTCTTCTTCTCTCGCTTATGGTTGAAAACACCATAATTTATCATCTGAATGACAACATTCTCCTAAGAATTCTCTTTGCCTAACTAAAATATATAATTTACAGACCAACTAGAGTGATGTTTTCTATGTTACAAAACTGGCAGTACTGGCTAAAAATCATAACATGTGTCAAAGTCTCATTGCCTTCAGAAAAAAATCCAAATTCCACAGTGTGTTACAGGAAGCTTTTCCTAACCAGAAACTTAATTTCTTCTCCAGTAACTTGTACTTTCAGATGGTCCCTAAAACCTATTTTGAAATTCTTCATATTGACTTTCATTTTTCTTTTTCATTGTTTGCCTTGGAGATGCACAAAACCCAGTGGACACTTTAAGGATTCTAATGAATGGCTGAGCCACAAAATGGGTATAATAGACAACCTTTAAGTGATTGGCAGTGAGAAATAACATGAAAATGAAAAGGGTGTGTGTGTGTGTGTGTGTGTGTGTGTGTAGTCACCAATATATAGTATTTATTTGTTAGAGAAGTTGCAGTTGCTAATAAAAACTTGTGTTGCAACATGTAAGTTATACTACCGTAATTAACATATATAGAAGAATTTTGGTTGTAAAATATTCAATATGTGTGGTGATTTGCATACTAGTCTAGATGAAAAGAGGATGTTTTTGTCATAAATGCTGCAAGACAAATACTCCCAAAATTTAGCACAAAAATAGAAATAGATGAATTTTATGAATTAAATGCTAGCAGTGATGGAAAATCACAGATACACTTACATGAATGTAAAATTACAAGTTAGCTTGGTATTTAAGCTTGGCAGTTAAGTTACCTTAATAGTTCCTGGGATTCAGTAGTAGTTCCAGCCCCTGGTTCCTGTAATTATTTCATTGCAAAGTCCTTCTAAGCAATTCTCTCTTTCCATACGTTCAGGAACTCATAAGACCCATATGATGGGTCATTTGATAGCATCCCATATATCTCCAACACTGTTTTTTATTTTTTTTAATTCCTTCTTCTTTTTTTGATCTACTTGAAAAATGACCAAAGATTTGTCTTCTAGGTCTATTGCACAAGATGTCGAATATAGTTAGTCATCATTATAGCATATTTTGTTCTCACTACAAAATGCATGTAAAGTAATGCTTTTGTTAATTAATTGACTTGGTCATTCTGCAATGCATACTGTATCAAGATATCATGTATAAATGTACTTAATTTTTATTTTTCAATATTAAATAACAGATTTATAAAAAGCTATTTCAATGAAGAATTAAGCTTACTGAAATAAAAGATGTAAGTTTTAGCTTTAAGACACATTCTTCTATTAGCATTGTTTTACATCAAAAAAAGCAAACACTTGTACTGTAATTTGAGAATTGTCTCTGAATGTGGTGCAATAATTAGAATTTGGCAGGTGTAAATTTAAAAACATTTTACTTCAAACAACAATGAGATCATATGTTTCACAACTTTATAAACTTCAGAGTACTTTCCCATTTACACAGGATTTCTTTACAAAATCAATGAGAAATATATGGTTTGCTTACTGACATTGTGTTGTCTGTTTTTACAAATAATCCTAGGGCTGGTACTGTGGCATAGCGGGTAAAATCGTGGTCTGCATGGGCAACAGTTTGAGACCCGACCACTCCACTTCAGATCCAGCTCCCTGCTAATGGCCTGGGAAATGAGTAGATGATGGCCAAAGTACTTGGGCCCCTGCACCTGTGTGGGAGACCCGGACGAAGCTCCTGGCTCCTGGTTTCAGATCAGTGCAGCTTCGGCCACCAGCAGATATCTGGAGAGTGAATCAGCAGATGGAAGACCTCTCTCTCTCTGCCTCTGCCTCACTGTAACTCTGCCTTTCAAATAAATACATACATGTTTAAAAAAAGCCCTATAGTTTAAACAATAAATTTATATGATACAATTATGGGATTCATAATTAAATATTCATAGATATTCATAAATATTCATAAAATATTCATAATTATCAGTAAAAATATCTCTAGAAAGAACTTTTCTGTTTATGCTTTCTGTTTATGGCATATAAAACCAATAATGGTTGTAACCTTCAATTTAAGGGATAAGCTGTTTTTGCACTGATGTAGAAGATTGTACTTGTTTTTTTAACTTTTTATGAGTGAAGGATTGTGTTCAAATGGGAATAAGGAATATATGTCATATCTATGGAAAACTCAAAAAATGAGTATGTTGATTAATTTTTATGTCCAATATGAAGGTTTTTTTTGCCATTAATGTTTTGGCTTTTATAAACATGTGACATGAGTTCCAGCAATTGAAACAAGTTTTTTGTGCAACATAAATCCTAGGGTCTCTATCACTACAGCCTGTTTTCTGTTGTAAAAAATTTCATGACAGGAATGAGTAAAATGATATTTGATGACAAGGAAGAAGATGAGGATATTGTTGCACTAAATCTATACCCTGATATGTTCTTTTAGGGGAAAAATCTGAAAGAAGATACCTAGTAGAGTTATCATGACATCCATCAGCTGCAGGGGGGTAAAGGTCACAAAAACATGAAACTAATGGAGCCTAACAGAAAAGATTCTATTCAGACACAGAGATAAATCCTAAAGCTAAGACATAAACACAACCATATTTATAATATAGTAGAAATAAATAATATTATAGAGAGCTCTGAAATCAAAAAGAGAATTGAGAAACTAATCATGTCAATTTGAAAGATATAATCCTCTTACATTTATTCAATCTAAACATTTTAAGGAAAAAAGATCAATGTTAGAAGGAACTAATGCATAACCTAGTAATTCACCTTTTTTGAACAGCTACCTTGACCAGTGTTCATTTAAGCAGGCAATAATTGTGGGAGGGGAATAAAATTATTAACAAGTTGATGATCACACCATTAGTAAATGGTTGCGTTACACCAGAACCAACATGCTTAATAACTATAAGGAATGACATCACCAAATGGGTGAGTGAAGAGGATACTGCCTAAGTGTTCTCCAAGGGGCTATAGACCCCTAGAATAAGGCATGGTGACAGCCCTGTCTGCTCTTGCAAACCAGGTAAGGGCACATCCTCCCAATGGAATGTGGCAGCAGTGGGCAGAAGGGAAATCATTTACAGGGATGCTTAATGAAAGAATGCTGGTTTCAGAAACCTATGATAGTAATCAAGATGATTGATTGGGATGATGATATCATTCTGGTCATGGAACATGGATGTCTAATTATCCTGTATCTCCTTTCTAATGAAGTATGCTTGTTAAACCTTTACCTGGTCTATTTTTTGGGTCCCGTGCACCTGTTTTTATTCACCTCAATAAAAAGTGTTGGTCAAGAGCTAACTGGTGGTGCTCTTCTGATGGAGACTCCAGTGTCTTGTCTTTTCATTTGAAAACTAAACAGGTGAGCAGTTGTATATTATCTCTTCAAATGATTAAAAAGTAATTTAAGTGATTTGTTAACATTTTCTAGATAGTTTTGAAGACGTCATATTATGTGATTGGTTTTCTTTATATTTAATCTTTCAATGTAACTTTGAAGGTTAGGTAAATGTGGCAAAAAGATATTTGTTGAACTTATCCAAGAGCCTGAGCAGTGGCAGGTTAAGCAACTGTTTAAGCCAGTGGTAGATTAAGCCTCTGCCTGCAGCACCAGCATCTAATTTGGGTGCTTGTTCTAGTCTGTGCTGCTCCTCCTCTGATCCAGCTCTCCCCTCTGGCCTGGGAAAGCAGTAAAAGATGGACCAAGCACTTGGGCCCCTGCACCCATGTAGATGACCTGGAAGAAGCTCCTGGTTCCTGGCTTTGGATCAGCCCATCTCTTTCATTGTGGCCATTTAGGGAGTGAACCAATGGATAGAAAAACCTTTCTCTCTATTCCTCCCTCTCATTGTCTATAACTCTACCTCTCAAATAAATAAATAAAAATAAAAATATTTAAGAAAAAAAAAGCAATGGAGGATGGACCCTGTATAGGCTTGGTACCCTTGGGCCCCTGTACCCACAAAAAAAAAGAAGAAGAGGAGAGGAGAGGAGAGGAGAGGGGAGAGGGGAGGGGAGGGGAGGAGAGGAGAGGAGAGGAGAGGAGAAAGGAGAAGAGAAGAGAAGAGAAGAGAAGAGAAGAGAAGAGAAGAGAAGAGAAGAAAAGAAAAGAAAAGAAAAGAAAAGAAAGAAAAGAAAAGAAAAGAAAAGAAAAGGAAAGAAAAGAAAAGAAAGAAAAAAAAAGAAAAGAAAGAGAAAAAAAAAAAAGAGGCAGGTACGTCCAAGATGGCTGAATAGGTATAGCCACACTAACTTCAGCTGCTCTGGGATATGAAAAGAACAAAGAAACAGGTGTCTGACTGATGCAAATTTTTGGCAAACAAAGTGAAAAAAACAACAAAGACACTGTGGAACTAAAGGAGAGAAGACAAAGATACTAATGCACGCAGCAGCGTGCTGCAGCCAGCTGCCCATTGTGTACCACCAGCTTTCCACGTCTAACAGGAAGACAATGCTTCCCACCACTAGCAGTTGTAGCTGAGGGAATTCCCCAGTCACCCACTTTTTTTTCAGCCTGGGGAGCTGACTGGCGTCTGAGCAACTGCCAGGTTTGAAGCAGGGAAACTGTCTTGCTTTCCTTTTCTCACCCGCTCCTGCAGAACATCATACTCAGCAGCTAAATGTTGGGTAGTCAGGAGGCGAGCCCATCTTCTTAGAGAGAAGTGAAAGGCATCTCTGATCTCCTGTGTCACTGCTGACATTGCCTCAAGGAGAACCTTGCAGACTACACTGACTTTTAGTCTGGCCCAGAGCATGAGGGGGAGGAAGGGTGCCCCTCTAACCCATGAAGAAAGAGCACATGCATGCTTTCCACCACCACCACCCAGCACACACACAAGGGTTCCCAGGGAGGAGGCGCCATCTTGATAAGGTGAGCGCAAGCAGTTGCAGCTTCTGCACACGAAGTAGGGGATTTTATCTGAGGGATAAATCCATGGTCCCTACTGACTGAGTCTGGCCTGGAGGGATTCAGGGGGCAGGGTGCCCACTTAAGCCTATGGGATACTACTCTTCCCTAACTCTATCATGGAAGACTATATTCAAAGAGCCAAGGTGAAACACTGACAGACATTAAGCTCTGGTAATGCCTCAGCTTTCTCCATGGATAGAGAAGGCCCACAGGGATGAGGGGATCCCGTGCTCCCTGTGACTGTGGGAGCCCTGCACACTATGACTGTGGGCATTCTGTGACTTCACAATAGGCTGACCGGGAGAGAAGGGTCAACCACTGTATCTGAATTCAGAGGCTTATCCCATATGGGCACCAGTTTGAGTCCTGGCTGCTCCACTTCTGATCCAGCTCTCTGTTATGGCCTAGAAAAGCATTAGAAGATAGCCCAAGTCCTTGGGCCCCTGTATCCACATGGGAGACCTGGAGGAAGCTTCTGGCTCCTGGCTATGGATGGGCACAGCTCCAGCCATTGTGGCCAACTGGGGAGTGAACCAGCAGATGGAGGACCTCTCTCTCTCTCTCTCTCTCTCTGCCTCTCCTTTCTCTGTGTAACTCTGACTTTCAAGTGAATAAATAAATCTTTTTTAAAAAGTATCATTATACTCTTTAATTCCTACATATGAGGGACCAGTGTTGTGGCCTAGTAGGTTAAACTGCTGCCTACAGTGCCAGTATCCCATGTGGGCACTGTTTTGAGTCCTGACTGCTCCACTTCCAAGCCAGCTCCTTGGAAAAACTGTAGAGGACAGTCCAAGTGCTTGGGTCCTGCATCCATGTGGGAGTCCTTGAAGAAGCTCTTGGTTTCAGCTTGGCCCACCCCTGGCCATTGTGGCCATTGGGGGAGTGAACCAGAGGATGGAAGACCTCTATGCCTGTCTCTCCCTCTCTGTGTAACTCCATCTTTCAAATAAATAAAATAAATCTGTACATATAAATATGTGAAATGTTTTCACCTTATATAAATAAAAATACTAACATTTAAAAATGATCTCAAATTAAGCAATAGTAGCAAACAGGTACAAGAGGACAAAATCAAAGTTGCTGAGTTTTCAGAAGTGTGATTCAAGTGATCTGGAGTTTATGTTAGGTGCTGAAAATAAATGAAAAGAGAACTGAGAACTTTGGAAGAAATAGTATCTAGAGAGGTTGAAAGTTGTACAGAAGGATGTAATCACAGGAGCAATAATGTTAGTTATACTTACAAATTTAAAAGTTGGAAATGAAGCAGATGTGGTTGCTTTAGGGGTGTGGTCTCTGAATAAGTAGCAGAAATTGAATGTGCTGACCCTAGAATAAATACATACCCCAAAACTTAGGACCAACTCACAGCAGAGCCAGAGCTATAGTTAGAAGGGGGTCTATCCATCAAAGACAAGCTTAGCTCAGCCTACATTAATAAAGCTCCATCTCTCCTACAAATATTAGTTATGAATGATTCCTATACAGAATTGTTACAATAGAAGTTAGTTAATAAAAGGTCAATAACCATAGTGTTACACAGGTTTCAGTGGATTTGGTACCTAATCGGGAAGTCCAAAGAATTTCACAAATATATTCCATCTTATGAAAGTATGGAAAGATGGCTTAGGAGAACTTTAGTGGGAGGAGAACACTGTGACCAAATGGTATACACAGTCAAATATTTGGCAAATTATCATTCACAATAATATATAATGCAAAAATCATATACAATGAAATTGTTCCATTGAAGTAAAAAATCATGAGGCACTATGTTGAAAATTTGAACTGATTGATTTTAACTGAATGTGATAATTGACTGTAATAACAATGAGTCTGGGGGGAGGAACTGGTTCTTGATATTAAAAAAAAATAGAGAAAATGTAAAATACTTAAAGCATTGGGATTATCTCCAATTAGATTAAATTTTTAGGGCTATCCTGACAAAATGCACCATACCAGGTGATTTAGAACAACAGAAATTCATTAACCAGTATTCCAAAGACCTTAAGTCTGAAATAAATGTTTTGGAAGTATCTAACTTACTCTGAAATTTATAGAAGAAATACTGGCTACAGTTTGAATGGTTTTGGGAGATAGGACTTAATAAATGGTTACTATGTCATGAGGACATTGACTTCTTTTTAACTTTTTAATTTTCTTTTTTTTTGGACAGGCAGAGTTAGACAGTGAGAGAGAGAAAAACAGAGAGAAAGGTCTTCCTTTTTCTGTTGGTTCACCCCCCAAGTGGCCGCTACGGCCAGCGCGCTGTGCCAATCTGAAGACAGGAGCCAGGTGCTTCCTCCTGGTCTCCCATGCGGGTGCAGGGCCCAAGGACCTGGGACATCCTCCACTGTACTCCCAGGCCACAGCAGAGAACTGGACTGGAAGAGGAGCAACCAGGACAGAATCTGCTGCCCAGACTGGGACTAGAACCCTGGGTGCTGGCGCCGCAGGTGGAGGATTAGCCTAGTGAGCCGCGGCACCAGCCAACTTTTTAAATTTCTTATAAAATTTTATTTTATTTATTTGGAAGGTAGATTTACAGAGGGGAAATATGGCCACAAGAGCTGGGGATGTACCAAGCTGAAGTCAGGAGACTGGAACTTCTTCAAAAGGTCATCCATGTAGTTACAGGGGTCCAAGGACTTGGGCCATCCTCCACTGCTTTCCCAGGTTCATTATAAGGGAGTTGAATGGGAAGTGGAGTAGCTGGAACTCAAACGGGCACTCATGTGGGATTCTGGCATTATAGGTGGTAGCTTTGCCCATTGTACCACAATGCCAGCCCTGAAGATATTAATGTCATCAATGCAGAAATGGGTTAGTGCTCATGAATCTGGGCTTATTTCTTACTTGCTTGTTCTTTCATGCTCTCTTGTCTTTAATTTCCCACCACGGAATGACACAGTTACAAGGCCACATTACATACAGTCCCTCAACCCTGGACTTTCCAGCCTCCAAAATGGTAACAACTAAATCTTTGTGTTTTAGAAATTTCCTAGTTTCAGGTATAGTCATAGCAACAGAAAATAGACTAAGATACCATACTTGCTTCTTCCAGCTTCTGGGAGACCCAGAAGCTTTGATTTCTGGCAGCCTAATCCCAATATTCATATGGTGTTTTTTATATCTGTTTTCATGGTCTTCTACCTGTGTCCAGATTTCTCCTGTTTAAAAGCACATCAAACATATTGGACTAAGGTTCAACCTAACAGCCTAATTTTATCTTGAAAATTATCTCTGTAAGACCTATAATGATCTTGAAAAAGTTCATGAAAAATGTGTGCCAAGAAGAAATGATAAATAAATTACAAAATATTATTGAGTCAAGAAAATTTAAATTATAATTCTATGTTCCACAAAGCTTTTTGAGGCCTCACTGAATTTACAGATAAGATCACATTTCAAGGTACTAGGGATCTATACTTCAACTTTTTTTTTTTTTTTGGAGAGACACATTTCAACCCATAATACCAATGTTTCCAAATAGGATAAGATTTTATCTTACTAATATTTTACAGTAATATTAAAAGCATCAAGTTATACAATGTAGTAAAAATATAAACCTTTTATTTAAAAAAAATCATTCTACCTTTGTTATGATTTCTTAACAAACACTAAGGTGGCCTCTACTGGGGACTGTTATTTGGTACAATCTATTTATAGATAGATTAAAAACATAGTCCTACCAGACTAATGTGCTCAAAATATCCATACTCAAGTTTATAGAGAGGAATATCCTAGAAAAATTATGTGATTACTTTTGCAATAGCTGATACAAATACATGGAAAAATTTAAAGCTTTTGAAATAACTATATTGCAAAAGCACTGCAAACTTTCTATAAAAGGGAATGACATTAAGATAAAGAATTCTGACACCAAAATTTCTATATCAAAGGAAACAAGTTGAGAGACAGTTCAGATTACATAGACAATATGATTTGAAAATGTTTCAAATGTTACTAAGTGAGATAATTTAACAACTTCCATACAGAAGGGAAATGCACTATGGAGAAAAATGGATTAAGAAGAATGCAGGGTTGACTGACCAACATATCCTCACTGAAGTATTGGACTTGTAGTAAAATATTGATTTCTATGGTCCTCCCATTTTTTCCATCCATACAACAAGTTTTATTATTATTATTATTATTATAACTTTGTTTTCTCTATTTCAGAATTTTATAGTACTTTTAAAGAAAGATAACATTTTTACTTTAAATCATAGGCCATCACTTCAAAAGTAGCATTATAGTTTGGATAATTCTGATCTCAACCTCACTAGTTTATTTCTCCAAGTTTTGTTAATGCTCCTAAGAAGGTGGGAATGCAATCCAATTATGGTGAAAACTTTAGGAAGTGGGCCTAGTGTGAGGCCTTTAAGTCAGCACGGTGTGCCTTAGAAGGTGGTTCTCATAAAAGTATTGTTTATACCAAAGGTCCAGTCGAAACAGTGCCAAATCAGAATTACAAGTACATGGTTTAAGGATAAAGGGAAAAGAAAGTTTAAAAATCTATCCAAAGGTGCCTTGTGGCTTAGCTTAAGCCACTACCTGTAATGTCAGCATCCCATATGGATGCTGATTTGAGACTTGGCTGTTTCACTTCCTATCCGGCTCCTTGTAAAATGTTCTTGGGGAAGCAGCAGCAAATAGCTCAAGTGCTTGGGCCCCTGCACCCACATGGGCGACCCCGGAAGAATATGCAGTCCCTGACTTCCTCCTGGCACAGTTTCAGCCACTGCAGCCATTTGGGGAGTGAAGCAGTAGATGGAAGATTTATTTCTCTCTCTCACTCTCTCTCTCTCTCTCTCCCCGCTTCAGGCTATCACAAAACACACCGAAAACCAGAGTTAAGGGAAAGGGTTTAGTGGCAGAGAAATTTGACTGGCCAGAGGAAAGGGGCAAAGAAGAAGGGGGGGGTGGGGTTTCAGAGAGAGAGAGAGAGATTAGGAGAGAGAGCACATGTGCTAGAAGCAGGTTATACCTTTGTTATACCTTTGTATAACAGGTATACCTGTTATACCTTTGCCCGGGAGCAGGGAAGTAGGAGCAGTGACTCCCATTTAGGTGTGAGTGGAGCTGACACATGTGGTTGGGTCATCTGGTCACCTGGCTGCCCGCAATGGTGACATGGCAGGGGCTAGAGCCTAGGATGGTATACACATAAATCACACCACAGACAAGACTGTGCCATTTTACTAACAGCTCCCCCCTTTTTTTTTATAAAGCAGGTGTCATATGGATTGCATCAGCCCCCAAAGTCCAGGAGGGGTGGAGGGATGATGATCTGTCTTTAGAGCTACTTCCTGCTGACATGGGGCGATGAGTTACTCTCTGCAGGCATGCAGTGATGCTTCAAGCTCTGATCTCCTGGGTGGGGAGCTGAGTATATCCCTGTAGCAGCATTTGGTTGACTACCTGGTTGGTGAAGGCTTTGGTGTGTTTCATTACCACTTCCTGTAAACACTTAAACAGACAAGATAGTATAAAGCCAGAATGAGAATAGCAGCCAATGGTCCTTGTAGTGACATTAACCAAGTAATGAGAGGATTTTATGGAGAGGAAATGAGGGACTCTGTGGACCCTAGTGAAGACTATTAGATGGATGTGGTTTTATGTGGCCTGATTTGTTTACATAATTAAGGTCAGTCTGCTCTGTGGTACCATGCCTGTTAGTGAGGTGATATGGCTTTGGAGATCTCAGATGGCATGAGCTGAGGTCTCAATGTTCCTACTGACCCCCTCTTGTAACTGCCAGAGCTGTTTTGGATTTGAGATAATGTTGTGGCCCAAAGCTGTTCCTGAGATCACTACTGAGGAGAGAGAGGCTGCAAAGCTGATCCTAACCAAGACTTGGAGAAAGGCTGCTCATCTCTTATGGGTAGAGGGGTTTTCAAAAAAAAAATTCTGAACAATCATACAAAGTTAAGTGAGGGGAGAGGACCATCAATACACATGAGTCAGAAGTAGAGCCATTAATGTTAAAGAAGAGGCTATGATTATAAAGGAATGAGGCCCCAAGTGGGCTGGACACTATCCAGAACAAAGGACAAAGTCATTATTGGAGGAACTAAAAAAGGTATGTCTAAACTTCGAATAAGTTTTCCCCTGGAGAGGCAAATAGAAACTGACAGAAGGGGCTTGATAATGATCAGGCGAGATTTCAGGCCTTGCCAGTTATGAGGCCCGGATCTGTCTATCTCTTCACATGTGGTACATCATAAAGGAGGTGTGAACAGCCTTAGGAAGGTACCCTGTTGACTTCCATTACCTGGCTGGACTGGGAGGAGAGCTGGCCAGGTAAAGGTAGGTGAAATCTCTAACAGGAAATTCACAGTTTTGCCTACAATGTTTCTGACCCTACTTGGCCATTCCCTCAGTAGCGCTAGATACTCTGGAAACTGCTCTGAGTGAAGGGTTTTTCAGCTTAAGCCCACAAGATCTGTGGCTCTGACCTTGACATTTTTAGACTCCAGGGTGGTTCCATCTCCAGTGATCTAACTGTTGGCTGGCAGAGCTGCCAGGGCTCTTCTTTCATAATCTGACTTCTGCTGAATCCCCGACTTTCCGCATTGAACGCCACTGCAGTGAACTAGCCTGTTGGGTCTCCTTGATGGCAGATCACTGTTCAGAGCAGCCTTAATTGGGCTGCCACCTATCTTTACATTGTTTCTGCTGCCTGGCTTTCTGTTCCTCTGATTTTTGTTTAAGTGGACCAGAGGAAACCTTTAAGAGGATGCAAGTCAAGGGGGTGCTCAAGTCCCATCTCTAACCTTTGGTGCCCTAAACTAGAAGTCTATAGCCACAGGCATGTTCTCACAGTGTTTTTTCTGTGAGGTAGACAATGCCCATGAGGAAAGCTATGTCCTTTATTTAAAACTTTCTCTCCTTTTATTTGATTTGAAAGAGAGGTTTTGTGTTTACTGTACCTGTGGCAAAGTAAATCTAGCTGTGAGATTATAATGTAAGCTCTCCTTTTGGATATGCTATTGCTATATAAAAATGCTAGCCATTCCTTTTATAAAGCCTAAAGTTCAAACTGTACTGTACATCCTGGGGAGTCCTATAGAGTCAATTTCTCACCTCAAAGAGAATAAGGAAATGAGGGAGCAAGTCAGGCTTCCCAGATTACTTACTGACAATAACATCAGATGAAAACATAGCAAGCGGTTTTAACTATTAAATAACAACTTATGAGAACGTTTACCAGCAGGTTCAATGCCTTCTATAAATTTTAAGACAAGAATACCTGTATTCTGAAACATCTCTCTTAAATATCTAACATGGGCTAATTTGATCAGCAGACTCAAGCACAAACATGTCAATACTTAACAGTTTTCGTTTCTTTCTACCAACAAATTTAAAACATCTGATACAGAGATTCAGGTCACACAAACCAAAATGTATCTTTGATTAACTTAACAGTTTAAATTTATAAGAGGTCTTTTATCTACAAGCCAATTAAAAGAGTTCTTAAATTTCCCCATGTAGACATACTATATATACTATATATATACAAATAACATTCATGATAGAACAATAAATCAGATTCAGTAATAGTTTCTTAAAATCTTCAACTGTTTTTTAAATTACCAATTGATTTGAATTACTTTCTGCTCTAAGTAACCTCAATTAACCATACTTTCTCTCAGTTGGAACCTGTGATATATTATTGGCTTCATCTGCTTACAGAACCATCCCAAAGTACTAAATACAATTAGAAGTCACTGGAAAAAGTCTATCAGAACATATAGGAGGACACAAGTAAACACAGAACCAATAATGTTTTAGCTTTATGAGCAGAAAATCTGGTTTTTAGTGTTTGAAGGAGAATGCAAACTATGGATGACAGAAGACTTTAAGTAGCTGTTTAAGTAGTTTAACATTATAAACTCATTAGCCAACAACAAGAGGTACTTGCTTACTCTATGCAATATTTTTGAAAGCACCTGTAGGATTTTATAAAATATTTAACAATTTTAGGCCTCTGGCCTTTTTAATTAAGATAACCATAATATCTGATAACAGAAGATCACTAGACTTTTTAATTTTGGACGTTTCTATCAGTAGCCTTTTATATTGTTATAACTTAAAATTTAGTACCACTTCACATCTTGACAGTACCTGTAATATAATCCACATAGTCTGATTAGTTTCTGTCTCTACAGGATGAGAGATGCATATCCTTTGATATTCCCAAAGGCCCAACTACAATATCAAAGTCCAAAGAATTCAGAACTTTGATTTTTTTTTGAATGACTGTCAAAGGTGCTAAAAAGCTTAAAATTTCTGGTAGAAATATTCTTTAACATCAAGAGATACTATAGACCAGATTTGATCACTGTTATTAGGTGATTACTCAAATGTTTTAGAATAAGCATATATTTAAGCAAACCATAATTCTTAATTTAAAAAAAATACTCAACTTAGAACCTAACAGAGGCCGGCGCCGTGGCTCAACAGGCTAATCCTCCGCCTTGCGGCGCCGGCACACCGGGTTCTAGTCCCGGTCGGGGCACCAGATTCTGTCCCGGTTGCCCCTCTTCCAGGCCAGCCCTCTGCTGTGGCCCAGGAGTGCAGTGGAGGATGGCCCAGGTGCTTGGGCCCTGCACCCCATGGGGAGACCAGGAAAAGCACCTGGCTCCTGGCTCCTGCCATCGGACGAGCGCGGTGCGCCGGCCGCAGCGCGCCGACCGCGGCGGCCATTGGAGGGTGAACCAACGGCAAAGGAAGACCTTTCTCTCTGTCTCTCTCTCTCTCTCACTGTCCACTCTGCCTGAAAAAAAAAAAAAAAAGAACCTAACAGAGACATTAAGAGAACACAATTGATTACTTCAACAGAACATAAAGTCTGTGTCTCTATGGTCATTCCAAATATTGGAAATAAAAACTTAAATGTAAGAGCTAGTGCATGGAATCATATCCCATAATTTGGAACAGTTTTAACAGAGTCAGAACTAGGGAAGAGAGAATAGCTTACTAGAGCTGGCTAGAAAACTGACAGAGTCACCAATTACATAAAACTATTAAAAGCAGATGCTGCAGGTTTTAAATAGACTTTTTTTTTTTTTGACAGGCAGAGTGGACAGTGTGTGTGTGTGTGTGTGTGTGTGAGAGAGAGAGAGAGAGAGAGAGAGAGAGAGAGAAAGGTCTTCCTTTTGTCGTTGGTTCACCCTCCAATGGCCGCCGTGGCTGGTGCACTGCAGCCGGCACACCACACTGATCCAAACGCAGGAGCCAGGTGCTTCTCCTGGTCTCCCATGGGTGCAGGGCCCAAGCACTTGGACCATCCTCCACTGCACTGCACTCCCGGGCCAGAATCCGGTGCTCCGACCAGGACTAGAACCCGGTGTGCCAGCACTGCTAGGCGGAGGATTAGCCTGTTGAGCTACGGCACTGGCTTAAATAGTCCACTGGAGATTTTTCACCATTATGTTAGGTTTAATGGGAGAGGGCATCTGCCAGAGTGGTGGGCACCCTCCAGATATTCCTATGGAGGAGATTCTGATAGGTGATAGAATAAAGAGAAATTAGGAAAAGGAGATATGTCTGGAAATAGTAATTAACCTGGTGAGCCTGCTGGTTTGAAGGGCCAGTCTAGGAAGGGCTCACTAATGGGACCAGTGAATTGAGTCTGTAGGAATTGAAGAGGTGTGGTGAGGTCACCTTGATATTCAATTTCAAGGCAGGGACTAAACACATCAAAAGAACTTGATTATCTTGTCTGGCTTGCTCATGGTAAAACAAAAGAGCCATCAGGGCCAGCGCTGTGCAATTGCAGGTTAGTGCCCTGGCCTGAAGTGCTGCCATCCCATATGGACGCTGGTTTGAGTCATGGCTACACCACTTCCGATCCAGCTCTCTGCTGTAGCCTGGGAAAGCAGAAGATAGCCCAAGTCCTTGGGCCCCTGCACCCATGTGGGAGACCTAGAAGAAGCTCCTGGCTCCTGGTTTCGGATCAGCACAACTCCGGATATTGTGGTCAATTGGGGAGTGAACCATCAGATGGAAGATCTCTCTCTCTCTCTCTCTCTCTCTCTGTAATTATGACTTTCAAATAAATAAAAATAAATCTTTAAAAAAATTTTATTTATTAAAAAAAAAAAAAACCAAAAGAGCCATCCAAAAGTTGGGATTCCTATTTTGCTTTGAAGTAAATTGGGAGCTCAGAAGGATGAAGTCACCACTCCTTTGCTGTTCTTATGGTAAAATTGCAATAGGATGGGGGGGCAAAGACTAGTTACAGGATGAGGGCTGGTAGTTGATGGCATGGAGACAGGGCTCCTTCCCAAACTCACCATTGCTTCTCTGGGAGGAATGTGTTAGAGAGGATCATAGATAAGGCATGGGGAGTAGACTTTGGACAAGGGCTTGTTCTGAGATATGATTGGAATTCCCAGGCAGGAAGAAGAGGTATAGTGAATGAGATAGTGAGAGCTGGTGTTTTGGCTTTTTAGCAAGTGCTTTGGAAGTTAAGAGAGTTCGAGCCAAAAAATCATGAGCAAAGATAAATGCTTAGACATAGGAACTCTCTTTCCACTTTTCCAAACATTCACAGAAGTGGTAGAGTTCCTAATAATGTTGGGGTTAAATGTGCCATTAAGCAGTAGGAGACAACCAAAAGAAGGATCAGACAGATGGAACAAAGAAGCTCCTATGGTGACCCATAGTGTTGGATTGGAGGATATTGGGCATCCCTGATTTCATGGCCATCCAAGGAGAGGATATGGGAACAGAGGGCAGAGGTTGTCACCCATGCACGTACTGGAGCCCAGGGCTTAGCCTGTAGAAGGGAAACAGGAGGTTGAGCCTTCATCCAAACCCACTGTTTCTCAGACACTGAGTCTGTAAATGCAGGAGGCTGTAGGAATTTTGGTGCCTGGTATCAAAACTTCAGGGCAAATTTGAGTAGAATCACAACCCACCCATAGAATTTCCTATTGAGAGGATCCTCCACCTGCCCCATCTTACATCAGGAATTTGAAAGAACAGTGTGTGGATAGGGATCACAGAGCATTTGGTGGCATGGAAGGAAGTCTGGGAGTGTGCTTTGTGGTTGGCAGGACTCCAGGATCCCAAAGCAGACCAAATCCCCAAGGGCAGAGCAAGGTCGATGGAAGAGCCTGAATCTAAGTCACAGCACCAATGTAAGGCAACCAGAAAACACACCAAACAACAAAGTTAAGAGAAAGGTTTATTGATGGGGAAATCAGACTGGCTGGAGAGAAGGGGCAATGAAGAAAGAGAGGGGAATTGAGAGAGAGAGAGAGAGAGGGAGAGAGAGAGAGAGAGAGAGAAAGAAAATGTGTGCTGGAAGCAGGTCTTGTTATACCTTTGTCAGGGGACAGGGAAGTAGGAGCAGTAAATCCCCTTATAGTGGGGGTGGAGCTGAGAGCTTTGGTTGGGCCATCTGGTCACCTGGCTCCAGCAATAGTAGCAGGCTCTAGAGCCTAAGGTGGTGTCCAAGATGTAAATCACATCAGATAAGACTGCATCATTTTACTCTCTCTCTCTCTCTCTCTCTCTCTCTTTTCTTTCTCTTTCTTTCTCCCTGTCTCTCTCCCTTTCTGAAACTCTGATTCTCAAGAATCACTGTTCTGGGGCTGGTGTGTTGCAGCCATTTGGGGAGTGAGCCAACAGATGGAAGATCTTTGTCTCTCCTCTCTCTCTCTGTAATTCTGCCATTCAAATAAATAAATAAAAATTTTTAAAAAATGAATTTCTGGTCAGTGCCATGGCTCACTTGGCTAATCCTCCACCTGTGGTGCCAGTACCTCAGGTTCTAGTCCCAGTTGGGGTGCTGGATTCTGTCCCGGTTGCTCCTCTTCCAGTCCAGCTCTATGCTTTGGCCCAGGAAGGCAGTGGAGGATGGCCCAAGTGCTTGGTCCCTGCACCTGCATGGAAGACCAGGAGGAGGCACCTGGCTCCTGGCTTTGGATCGGGGCATCGCACCGGCCATGGCAACCATTTGGGGAGTGAACCAACGGAAAAGGAAGACCTTTCTCTCTGTCTCTTTCTCACTGTCTGACTCTGCCTGTCCAAAAAAAAAAGAATTGCTATCTTCCTGAGTTCAGAAGGGGAAGTTGTGCTTGGAAAGCCATACTAATGGCATGTCAGGGATTACTGTTAGGAACTCAAGAATAAGCAGCCAAACACCGAAACTGCAGGTCTAGTTACAGGGTGTTGTCATAAATCTCAAACAACAGTGCAGTTTCTTCAGAAACATGCAGAAGGAAAATTGATGGGCTTGGTATTGACATAGGTGGAACATAACAGTATGTGGGTGAGTGGCTGTAAAACAGTACTTGGAAGGAATCATAAAGAGAATATGTGTTGTGTTCAGAGGGCCATCTACGGTTTCATTAACTATAGTGAGATTCATTCACCCCAAAGTCTATCATTAGGTTTATTGTGCACTTGTCACCCACACCTCATTATACCCTGTTTAATTACCTGCACTACATTATACCCTTTTATATTATAAAACCCTCAGTTTGAACCCAATTACTCTGTGCTTCTTGGTTCACCATATGACATTTTCTCTGCCTTCAGTCCATGCATAATTGCTCACAGAGCTAAAGCTGTACCATGCTGTTTGGACAACGAAGACCTCAAATGGAGAATTACATACACCTTCCTTTCTTTCATATGTATTTTGCATTTTGCATCAGATATTTAATTGTGGTAAAAAAAACCACTAAATATTAGAAGTAGTTTCCTAAATAGAAATTTATCACAAAATCCTGAACTTCAAGATGACACTGTAATTAAATGAAACATTGGTCACCATCGAATAGAGTGAGTAGATTGTGCTTATGGAAAGTAAGTGCATATTTTTTTGAAATGATGACAAAGTATTGTAATTAGATTATTATTTTTAAAAAATCATTTTTCTCCTTCAAGAGACCAGAATGTACTGCTCCTGTTCCCTCTACTATGAGCTTGCCCATAAAATTTGCCTTGCCAAACATGACATGAGAGACTTAATGTTTTGTTGGAGTTGAATTCATTCACTTGTACCTCTCCCATTGCTATAAGAAGGACTTCCCTGATGTCCTCTACTGTTGTTCTTCGTGCTGGATTCTCTAATGTACATACATGAAGCAGGAAAATGGCTTACATTATTGAGGAGTCAATACTCATCACAACTGCTTCTTGAACTAGAATTGCTTGGGCAAGATCCACAATTATCACTTCAGCCCCAGCAAGCTCTGTGACATGCAAATATCCCAAGTTAAGACAAGAACTGTACTAGCTTACTCAGTGTAAGGTTGCTTTGTTTCACAGTTTTAAATTAGCAATACCTAAATAATACTTTCTCAGCAACAATAAAAATATCCATGCATTATATAATATCCTGTATTAGCAGAGTAATTTACCTTCTGTCTCTTTCATTTGTCTAATCAACTTTCCAACACAAATGTTTAACTTTACACGCACTAATTAACATGTTTGCTTTATTGGTCTCTCACTGAATGCTATTTTAAATCAATGAACCTCACTTCAAAAAGAAATTGTAAATGATTCTTATGTTACCTTCTACTGTATTTCTTTTACAATTTTGTATTTGTCACTCTGATATAGTGCAAATATACAGGCAGCTAGTTAGACCTAGGTGAGCTGAAATCCTTGTAGCCCTTTAATATATAATGTTATCCCTTTATCTGTCAGTGTAAAATGCCACTTCCAAGGACACATCGTTTTCTCATCCAGGATCAAGCAGAGACACCATGATGAACATATAAATATTAAACTCCAAGTTGAAGTGTCATAAAATTCCAAGATGAATTCACAAATGCTAAGGTACCACACTATCTCATACAGGAGGGTGAGAAGGGCATTTTTTTTTTTTTTTGCTTCTGACCAAGGTTGACAGTGCTCGCTTGCTCTCTCTCTCTCTCTCTCTCTCTCTTTCCCTTTTTCCTTCAGAAACATTCTGGCCCACTCATGACAGGCATTTCCCTGTGTAGGGTGTCCTACACTCACATGTGAATGTTTGTTTATTCTCTCACTGTTAAATAAATACATTCTCACTTAGTGTACCTATATATGACTCTGCTTGTAATTCTTATCTTTGTAAGGGACAAGACCCTTGACTGAAAATAAAGATACCATGCCCAACACAAGTGGCCAGCCAGTCAGGAGTCATCATTAGAACAGGGCTATAACCTCAGGAAAGGCAGTGGGTTACTGAATCTCCAGCTCCCTCTTGGCTATGGTTTCTCCAGACATAAAACTGTTATTGCAATCACTTTAAAACTTTCCTCTGCTTTTGGAGTCTTGTGCAGACCTTTGAATTGTAAATCTGGGTACTTTTGTTTTTTGTCCATGTGGTTGATGATCACCAGTAGTGTTCCAGTGTGCTGGTAAGGAATGAGTGATGTGATATCTCTGCAAATATCTCTGTTTGCAGTTGATCACCCAGTTTTGGTGCATGGATGTCCATTTTGTGGCAGCATTATATTTCTAGAGTTTGTGGGCGCTGTAGAACAGAACAGCTCTTATTGAGACACAAACTACTGTTTTTCACATGGTCCTTTGCTTCTAATACATGACCTTATAAATCTTCCCTATTGCTTATTGAAGCAGGAGAGGGGGTGGGAAGAGCCATTTCTTGTCACCTGGTTGCTACATGTGGTCACTGGGAATGGGCTTCCTATTCTGAAAGAAGTTTCTGTATCTGATTTCTGGAGCTGAGCCTTCCTATTTTGGTGGAAAATGGATGGTCATCACAACCTGTTTCAAAGGACAAGACAACACCAGCACTTGACATGTGTGGATGGTGAGACTCACCACTCTCACAATCTCTCATACCGGGTAGCTGACTCAAAGTCCAGCTAGAGCCTCATGGGTTATTATTCCATAGGCAATTATGCAGTCTGCTTTCTGTTGACTGTAGCCATGAGAGAGCAGGTTTAAATGCATTGACTCTTGGTACCTGCCACATTGCTATTGCTTCTGCTAGCCAACTGGGGCTTAATATTACAAAATCAAGCCCTCAGTCCCACACTGCAGATGTTAGCTTCAAGAAATTTGCATGTTCTGTTTTCTTACCTGCAAGATCCAAAGATACTTGGACACTGGTTTCAACTCCAAATACCTTTCTTTTATTTATTCATTTTTAATTTATATGGCTTTATGTATATTTAATTATTTTATTTTTATTTTAGTTTTAATAGATTCAATGTATTTATAGATATGATTCTAAGAACATAATGGTATTCCCTTCCTCTTTTCTTTCCTCCCTCCCCCACTTTCCCACTTACCCTCTTTCCTTCTCCATTTCTTTCTGTTTTTATTTTAGTTTTTGAGATCGCATTTTAAATTTAAATTACAGTAAACAGTCTTAATAATTCACTGAATCAGAAGTATAACATATAAAAAGCAAAAAGACCCTAGTTTATTGAAAATATAGACAACAACTCTGCACAATACACAATAAATGATTGAAAAAATGATATTTCAATGCTGGCATCACCATGGGACATATACTCCTGGAATGGGTTCAATACCCCAAGGGATCAGAAGCCATAGGTCTAGTGGTACAGCTACTGTGAATACTTTTAGTGTGGCAGAGATAGCCCTGAGTTGTGACTAAATATTTACCAGGCAAGGTAAAAATGCCTCCTCTTGTAACTTCAGGTATGGTGGTGCCCCCTAGAGGTCAAAATCCCCAAGTGTGGTAGTAAAAGCACCGGAGAATATTTGGCGGGCTTGGCAGTTGTATGTTAGATCCGGGAAAACACACCAAATCTAGACCAGCCTGTGCAGAGTCTGGCAGTGGGCTAAGGTAAAAACCCCCACAACTGAGGTACAAAACATAGATTTTGAGTTTACACACATCACCTAATACGAGGGATTCATACCTCGTGCTTGAACATACCTGGGCTCACACAGAACCACTTCTAGCTTTTTTTCTTCCAGTTTACTGAGATACTTTCAGTTTTGAGAAACTCCCATAGACTCGATTCCATGAGTTACTCATGCTTCATATTTGGTAAACTCTTAAGCTAAATGATACAATTAAGGAGAAATTTGTTCTCCTCTGCAATAGCATTTGGCCAAAATACAAACTGGAGAATGGAGAGACCTGGCCAATACATGGAACTCTCAATTCTAATATTATCTCACAACTTGACCTGTCTGTAGAAAGTACAAAAATCATCAGAAAGTACAAAAATCAATCAGAATATACACAGCTTTATTGCTTTATATCAACTCTTTACTCATGAAAGAAGCTACATACTGTGTTAAGCCCCTGCTCTCTTAAAGACAAACGAGCAACAGGGAGATATAATGGAAGACCTTTTTATTTGTTGGTCCTCTACCATCCCAAGTTGAAATGATCCACTCTGGGGACCACCTACATTGGTGCTAGACCTTCATATGCACCCTTAGAACCCAATTTCTTATTCCTTCCTATCATACCATGACCTCCACACTTCAACCTCCTGACCCCTACACCAGAGGACAGCCAGATTGTATTTACTCACAGTGGGTCCTCCCATCAGCCAAATACTCTGTCTTCTGAGAGAAGTGGCAAATGGGGATGCTGGAACCAACAGAGTATTTGTCCCTTTCACTGGGTCTTAGGTCACGGTAAGAAAAAAATCTAGAGTTTTCAAAAACCCTGACAAATTCACTAATGAATTTCAAGCCCTAACTGTAATTTTTGTCTGACTTGGAACAACCTACATATTATTTTATTCACTTGTTGCACCCCAGGAGAGAAACAACATATCTGAGCTGAAGCTCAAGCCTACTCTGATTCTCTGGCAGTTTACCAGCCTGAATTCTAAGCTGCATGGGCTTCAGCAGTCCTAAGGCTGCACCTGATAGAAATTATCAATAGAGTCATGAGTATTTATAGCACCAAGACCATATGATTTTATGCTTACTGCTAGGGATAAGAAAATTCATTATCATACCTGTGAATCCAGGAAATAAACAACAGAAGGATGAAAATCCAGGCTTATTCCAGGAATGTCTGGCAAAATTGTTAAACACATATGCCAATGTAGACACTGCTGATGAGCAGGTCCTACTTAGTTCCCATTTCAACAGCACCAAGTATTAGAAGAAAGCTTCGGGGCCAGCGCCATGGCACAGTAAGTTTATCCTCAGCCTGCAGTGTTGGCATTCCAAATGGGCACTGGTTCTAGTCCTGGCTGCTCCACTTCCAATCCAGCTCTCTGCTGTGGCCTGGGAAAGCAGGCCCACATGGAGCTGCTGGAACAAACAGAGTGTATGTCCCTTCCACTGCGTCTTAGGTCACTGTAAGAAAAAAAGGGATGGCCTAAGTCCTTGGGCCCCTGCACCCACGTGGGAGACTGGGAAGAAGCTCCTGGCTCCTGGCTTCGAATTGGCGCAGCTCTGGCCGTCGCAGCCACTTGGGGAGTAAACCAACAAATCGAAGAACTTTCTCTCTGTCTCTCCCTCTCACTGTAAATCTACCTGTCAAATAAATAAATAAAATCTTAAAAAAAAAGAAGGAAGCTCCATCACCTGGCCATGGATGCCAGACACTCATGAGAGGTATGGTACAGAGACAGGGCTGAAGAAGAAAAAGTATCCAACACGGGAAGTGGTCCAGAGCGCAGGCTCATTGACTGCATGAAAGTGATATTAAGGCTGTTGTGAACGTTGCTGACAACCTCAGTATCAGCTCAAGCGGCATTCTGCTATGGCAGGAAAATGTTTCAAGTGTGAACAGGTAGGAAACTGGTGGTATAAGGAATATCCCTCCCTGAAGGACCCTCTGGGTCCATGACTCCAATGTACGAGTGATAAATGGTTATTGGAAGAGGGCCTGTCTCAGAACTGAGGGGAGAAGGGAATGCCTGATTCCCTGATGAACTTGTCTGAAGAATGATGGGGCCTGGAGTTTCAACCTGCTCTGTAGGAAATAAATATCTCATGTAAGGTGTTCCAAGAGATTACTGATGTCACAGGTGAGAATGTTACTTGTTTTTAATTGACATGGGAACCAATTACTCTACAATTTCCCACAAAGGAACCCTATCTTCAAAGACTTGTGTTATTGTAGAAGCGTGTAGCAAACCTTGTTTTCAATCTGTAGCAGAGAAGCAGAGAATAGCTCTGGATGTGCTCACGGAGAAATTGGGTCAATTTTCATGGCCAGTGGCCTAATTTTCTAAGCAACTAAATTCAGTAGCTACATGATGGCCTGTACATTTATGTGCTCTCACTGCATTGGTGCTCCCAGCTAATAATATTCTTAAAAGGATTCTGGCTAAGCTTTGCCAAGAGACTTCAGAATCATGGTGAAAGTTATTGCCTATTATCCTGCTCAGGATGAAGATAATGTCTAAGGCTACTTTAAGACTTAGCCCATTTAAAATGTTATGTAGGAGACCCTTTCTTACCTCTGACTTCCTCTTCAACTCAGATACTCAGGATCAGATAAAGTGTATTATCCATCTAGGTCAGGTACAGAAGGCTTTGACAGAGCACGGTCCTAAGATTCTCCCAGTGTCAGATTCCAAAAGAATGAACAGTTAAATTCTAGTTTTAATAAACTATTGGAAATAATTATTCCTTTTCAGGCCAATTGCAAACTAAATGGAAGAGCCTTCACTAGGTGCTACTTAGCACTCCTATTGCAGTTAAATTACAAGGAATTTCAAGCTGGGCACATCTGTCAAAAACTAAACCTTTACCTCTTGAGTCTTCACAGGTGAATGCAGGGGATGATTCTGCCTTCTTTTGAGAGGAATTAGAAACCTCATAAACCTCTTCAAAAAAGCAAAAGATAAGTAAAATCTTTGTTTTGTTTTTTTCATATCAAGGCTGTTGCATTTTATGGCAAACATTTTACCTACCTCTTTCCCCGATTCTTTCAAGAAGCTGCTATTGGCATGAAAACTCCCTGGTGAATTTTTCTACTTTAGTAGGAAAATATTCTGTTATACCACATGGAATCACTTTATAGCTGTATATTCCTGGGTCCTCTTAGCTCAGACTACAGGCAATCAAGTCTGTTGATGCTCTAGCTCAAGTAGTCATAGACAGTAGTCAAGGGTAAGAATACATGCTGATAGAACAAGGTGGAGTGTGTACAGTAATTAATACCATCTGTTATATTAACTTTAACGGTATGCTCATTGAAAGAGTCATTGCAAGGTTTTGAAGCCAGACTACATTGCTTTATAATTTGGGCAAGGAAACTCTTATCAGTTCCCACTATTTTGAAAACAATAGAATATATTATAGAACAGTGATCCTACCCACAATCTGTCTTTTTCTAATATTCTCGCCTTGATTGACAATTATTTTTTTCTTTCAGGATTTGGCAGCTTCTCAAACTGGTGATGACTATACAGGAACCACAATCACTGGTGGTAACTGCTGAAAGCCTTCTGGTGCTTGAGATGGGCACACCAGATCAGACAGGCAGAGATTCCCATTGCCTGGAATGGCAGGGGCCATGACTGACTCAGCATCAGGGAGCTTCAGAAGGCAGACCGTCCTCCTGCAGTCTCTCCTGAAGATTTTATTTATTTATTTATTTGAAAGTCAGAGTTACACAGAGAGAGAAGGAGTAGCAGAGAGAGAGAGAGAGAGGGAGAGAGAGAGAGCGCGCGAGAGAGGTCTTCCATCCACTGGTTCACTTTCCAACTGGTCACAGTGGCTGGAGCTGCGCTGATCCGAAGCCAGGAGCCAGAAGCTTCTTCTGGGTCTCCAGTGTGGGTACCGAGGTGGCTTTACCCACTATGCCACAGCACTGGCCCTTCTCCTTAAGATTAAGTTACACAGGGCCGACACTGTGGCGCAGCTGGTTAAAGCTCTGGTCTGAAGTGCTGGCATCCATATGGGCACCGGTTCTAGTCCCAGCTGCTCCTCTTCCAGTCCAGCTCTCTGCTATGGCCCGGGAAAGCAGTAGAAGATGGCCCAAGTCCTTGGGCCCCTGCACCCACATGGGAAACCTGGAAGAGGCTTCTGGCTCCTGGCTTCAGATCTGCACAGCTCTGGCTGTTGCAGCCATCTGGGGAGTGAACCAGTGGATGGAAGACCTTTCTCTGTCTCTACCTCTCTCTGTGACTCTTTCAAATAAATAAAATAAATCTTAAAAAAAGATTAAGTTACAGAAACTCTGAGAGTGGGATTATATGATATAAATACACAAGCATCTAGTTAGGCCTATCTAGGTGTGTTTAAATATTTGCAGCTGGACATTATAATGTTATCTCTCTCCTGTCAGTCTAAAACCCCCACCTTCCCAGGTAACACCTCTGTTTTACCCAGGGTCAAGAAGGGATGATCCTGTGGATATTAAACTCAATGTGGAGGTATCATAATACCATGGCTTCCCACATGATAAGGCACCACCCCTATTACATAAAAGAGGTTGAGAATGGGTGAGAGCACTCTTTTAGCCACTGGTATGGTTGGGGTGCTATACTTTTCCCTCTCTTTATCATTAAGCAAACCTTTAGTCCACTCATAACAGGTACTCCTCCATGTGGGCTGCCTCCTGTCTCCCTTCCTTATACACATATGAAAAGTATGTTTATTCACTCACTTTTAAATAAATCCTGTTCTCAGTTTGTGCTTAGAATTTTTATCTCTGTGAGAGACAAGATCCTTGATTGACAATTAAGACACCATGTCTGGGGTAGGTATTATGGCATAACCAGTTAAGCTACTGTCTGTAACACACATCCAATATGAATGCTGATTTGAGTCCTGGCTACTCCACTTTAAATCCAGCAGAGGATGGCCCAAGTCTTTGTGCCCCTGCACCCATGTGGGAGACCTGGATGAATTTTTTGTCTCCTGGCTAAGTTCTGGCCCAGTCCTAGCCATTATGGCCATTTGGGAATGAACCATGAGATGGAAGATTTCTCTCTATCTCTCCCTCTTTCTCCATGTAACTCTGTCTTTAAAATAAATAAAATAAATCTTAAAAAAAGATACCAGGCCCAAATCAACTCCACAAAACGAAGGCATCAAAGGGATGATAATTCTTTACTTGTACTTTGGATTTGATTAGATAACTAGTTTCCTCTACCACTCATTTTGCTGCTTACTGACATAGGCACTATATTAAAAATAATAAAATCCCCAATGTGTTTTTACATCCAATTTGTTAGCTAAAGCAATGCTGGCATAGACTAGTTAAGTTTATACCCCTACCCTAATATTGCTTTTTTTTTTTTATTTTTTATTTTTTTGACAGGCAGATTGGACAGTGAGAGAGAGAGACAGAGAGAAAGGTCTTCCTTTGCCGTTGGTTCACCCTCCAATAGCTGCCGTGGCTGGTGCGCTGCGGCCAGCCGGTGCACCGCACTGATCCGATGGCAGGAGCCAGGTGCTAGGTGCTTCTCCTGGTCTCCCATGGGGTGCAGGGCCCAAGCACTTGGGCCATCCTCCACTGCACTCCTGGGCCACAGCAGAGAGCTGGCCTGAAAGAGGGGCAACCGGGACAGAATCCGGTGCCCCGACCGGGACTAGAACCCGGTGTGCAGGCGCCGCAAGGTGGAGGATTAGCCTAGTGAGCCACGGCGCTGGCCTCTAATATTGCTTTTATTCAAGGACTTAATGGCTTAAGCACAGATATTCCCAAGTCAACTATTTTAAACTGGTAAGATTTAAGATGGCTGCCAACATGACCTGAAGCAACCCTCAAGACTTACTTCAGGGCTGGCACTGTAGTGTAGTGGGTAAAGTCACCACCTGCAGTGCCGGCATCCCATATGGGTGCCGGTTTGAGATCTGGCTGTTCCACTTTTGATCTAGCTCTCTGCTATGGCCTGGGAAAGCAGTGGAAGGTGGCCAAAGTCCTTGGGCCCCTGGCCCATGTGGGAGTACCAGAAGAAGCTCCTGGCTCCTGACTTCAGATTGGTGCAACTCTGGCCATTGTGGCCAAATGAGGAATGAACTGGCGGATGGAACACCTCTCTCTCTCTCTCTCTGCTTCTCCTTCTCTCTCTGTGTAACTCTGACTTTCAAATAAGTAAATAACATCTTTAAAAAAGACTTATTTCAATGTCATTTTCTTGCTAAAATCATTCTACCCGCACAATGACAGTTGGCTATCATCATGATAACCACTGAGAGAGACCATGCAAGACAAAAAGGAGGCGATGCCTTGACTCTAAGAATTACATATATTCTCTCCCAGAAAATCTATGAATACTTCACCCACATATTAGCATTTCTCTGACCTATGTCTATGACTCTTCAGCCCTCATAATGCTAAGAATTTGATGTGTACTAGGCTCCCATTTTTCCATTTTTTTTAAAGATTCATATACTTATTTGAAAGACACAATTACAGAGAAGCAGAGGGAGAGAGAGAGAAAAAAAAAAAGAAACAGAAAGAGAGGGAGATGGGATCTCCCATCTGCTTGGAAACTTCTCAAATGGCCCAAATGGCCAGAGCTGGGCCTATCTGAAGCCAGGAGTCTGGAGTTCCTTCCAGGTCCCCATGTGGGTACAGGGGCCCAAGGTCTTGGGTCATCTTTCATTCTTTTCCAGGCCATAGCAAAGAGCTGGATCACAAAAGGAGCAGCAAGGACACAAACCAGTGCCCATATGGGATACTGACACTGCAGGTGGTGGCTTATCCACCATACCACAGTACCGGTCCCCACTTTTCCATTTTTTGAGTTTGAATAAAACTCTTACTGCTGATGCTCAGTTTTGGTTTGCTATTGGCTTAGCAATACTGAGTGGACAGAGGACCTAACTTGGGGTTTCCTTGTGATTAAAAATATGCCAATAAAATCATCCTTGTTTTTCCCAAAATGATGCTAGATAGCACTGAAGCTTACCTCATACTTATAAAAACAGAGATGCTTGAAATATTTAGGTTTATTTAGAATCATTTACCTTTTAGCAGCTAAGTAGTATTTTCCAAACACACAATGTGGGAAGTTAGACAAGGAAGACAGGAACATCTTACTCTAACTAATTTTATTGGGTAAACTATTACTAATATAATTGTGCTCTACCAGTGACCTACTTGTTTATATATTAGTGGAAACATCACAAGTGGGTGATACTGTACCTTACAGGGAGTCTGCCTGCCCTGCCCATGCAGGAGGTGGGAGGGTGTGGTACACCATCCTTCCTAGGAAGGATCCCACAACCTGTTGGCAGAGGGTGGGTGGGAGCCCCAGGCACTTTTCCCCACTCCTGCTCCCTGTTAAAGGGCCCTGTAATTGCCAATCTGGTAAACAGCTCCTGGGTGTGGCCCAGGCCCATTAGGACCACCTGGAAAGCTATCCTAGCTGCATGACCTTAAGCTGATTGGAAAAGCATACTGGCGCCAATACTGGTTCTATCCTATAGAATTAATGTTGCCCTGAATTAGTTATGCCCCTTCTGCCTGCCCTTTAAAAAGTGTGTGTGTGGTCATTAATAAAGCAGCCATGTTCACCAAAACCTGTCTCAGGTGCTTCTTGAGGAAGAATGCCATCACCCACCTTCCCAGCAGTGCATGGGCCTTGTGGGTCAAGCCCACAAGCATTTATTTGTATGCAGGAGCAAATGCAATGACCACTAACAAATTAACTTATTTAATGTTGCATTTCAAGACAGCTTATCATTTTTTCAGGTCAAATGGAAAGGTCCTGGAAATCTGTCTCCATCTTTTGAGTGTATAATACAACACATTCTCAAATCAGGATAATTATAACTTGGTTCCTTTATACAAATAAATACATATATTTATATATTTCACATAATATAGAATTTGACTTCTTATATTTGATATTGGCATTTCTAGAACCAATTTATAAAATATTAGTGGTCAGTTTCTATGTTTGCCAGGGTCAAATAGTTTGATCTTCTGGGAGAAACATCTGTAGTCTTATATGAACATATAATATTCTAGAATAATGCCAGTAAAATAATAGACTACTTTCTGCTAGTAAACTGGAATTTAATACGTTCAGAACTTGAAGTGAATAGTGCAGTAGTTAGATTGCCACTTGGAATGTCTGCATCCCATATCAGAGTTTCTAGTTCAAGTCCTGGCTATTCCACTTCCAATTCAGCTTCTTGTAACACATAGCCTGGTATGCAGTGGTGGTTACTCAAGTATTTGGGTTCCTGCCATCTCTGTGGAGACCTGGTTTTGACCTGACCGAGTTATTTGGGAGTGAGTGATCAAGCAGATGGAATATTCTCTTTGTATGTCTGTCTCTCTTTGTCCCTCTGCCCTTTGAATAAAATGAAAACAAATAAATCTTTTTCAAAAGAACATGAAATTAAAAAATTAGTTATCTTGATAAATTTTGAATAATTTTGTTTATATTTTGTATTGAACAGCCTTACATAGATCTTCATCAACGGTTGATACACAATGTCCTGTCTAGCCAAGCTGAAGTATGACTGCAGTTGGAGGTTCAAGGTATGTAAAGCTTACTTGTAGGCAATTTTAACCGGTGAATTAGATGGGGGGAGAATCAGAATCATAGTATAAATTAATACAAAATTTAATACTGTGGGGCTAAGCATCTAGTGGAAGAGTGTGATGCCTCATTTTGTCTGTCTAGTTCACTATACAATGGTACCTAGTTGTGTGGTCAAACACCAGTCTGAATGTTGCTGCAAAGGTATTTCCCATAAGTGATTGATGTTTAAATCAGAGTTTTAAAGAAGACTGCTCTCCATAATGTGGGTGACCTACATCCAGCCAGTGGAAAACCTTACTAGCTAGGACTCAGATTTCCTGGGGAGGAAGGAATTCAAATTTGAGACTACAACACAGAAATCTCTCTGTGACCTTTCCAGCAGAATTTTGACTCAACGCCACACCTTCAGTGCTTTCCCAAGTCTTCATCTTGCTGGTTTATCCTGAGGATTCAGGAGCTGCCATCTCAAGACACTTTCAGCTAATTCCTTAAAATAAATTCTCTGTATGTATCTGTGTCTCTCACACACGTAGAGACACCCATACACCCACACACCTTCTCTATTTATATATTTATACATATGTGTATATATGTATTTGTGTGTATATGTGTATAGAATGCATAGTCATAAAAATGAAAAATTTGGCTTTAAAATATTCACATATGTAAATAATTGCAGATTTTTTAGTTAAACTTAGAATAGTAAAACAAGCTATCCATCTTACTGTTCCTTTGTCTCTGAGCGATTGGATTCTAGGCTGTTACCATTTTACACTAATTTGATTGGATCCATTAACCCTCAGCGTTTCTATCCTCTGCATTTCAATTTTTGAATTAATCTATGGGATTACAAGTGATTTAAATTGCTCTTACTAATGCCTTCTAATGGTACATTTATACAAGCAGGAGCTATGAAGCCAGGAGCAACACAGCCAGAGAAAATAGCTGACAGAACCACGGGGTTGTGACAGAGGAAATCATCAATACGACCACCACATACTAATTTGCAGCCACAATGCTAGAGAATGGCTGTCTGTAGAGGAACTCAGGGGAAATAGATACGTCTATCATCATGTTTACAAGAAGGTTCAGCCTTGCAAAATTCATCTCATCTTGTTCCCTTCTATACCAAGCTTCAAGAGGATACATTTCCATCCAGGCTTCATGATAATGTGGAAAATGTATTATTTGCATAAATCAAATAGCATAGAGAATTAGAAGGTGTAGAATGGATGTTGAGTAAGGTAGCCATCAGAACCTTTTCAAATTTCTCAACTTTTTTTTTTTTTATTCTTTTTATTTTCGATTTTGGTTTTAATTAGTTTTTAACAGATTCAATATGAATTGTAGATATAATTTTAAGGACAAAATGATATAAATGAACACTCCTCACTCACATTTACACTTAAAAAGTGGTAACACAAATATAGCCTTGCCTAGCATAAAGTATGGACATTTTTAACTGTACTCCAAGTTTGTCTTGTGTAGGAGTTTCTCATGATTTTATTGAATTTATGCAGTTTTATAAAAAACTCTCAAAAGTAATCTGATCTTCCATGTGCAACGGCCAAGTGCATGTTGTTCATTTGTCTCAGAGGTTACTGTTCACCTGAATCATGTCAGGGAGGTGGAGACTACCAGGATTCCTCACTCTGAAATCGCTATTTTTTTCTTTGTACTTCACCAATAGTTTGTGGGAGATGTTTTAAAATATCCCATTACTTTGTAAACTTTTACTCACAGATGTGTTTTAGCATGAATCAATAGGTCTTACCTGTAACAATTAGTACTGTGGCTTCTTCTGTTAATTTTTACCATTGACTCATCAGTACAAAGAAGTGACACAAACAGTCGGGACTTCAGGACATACTTTTCTAAGTAAATAAAAAATAGTTGTGTAATTATTTTTACTTTCCTTGAAAATAACAATATTTTCTTTTTTTTCCCCTTTCAGATCCAGTGATAGCAAGAATCCCAAAGGTCATTTTGTAGTCTTTGTGTCTAGTACAACAAAACAGTGATTGTGTTTGTAAGCAGAAAGATGGCTGATTTTTATTATTCTGAAATTTCCAATCATCCGACGAGATAGTCCTGGGAAGAAGGCATTTTACTAATAGTTCCTCAGGAGAAATAGTGCCAAGATAATGTATTCTGTAATTAGGAGAGAAAACACCGTGCACTGGTCACTGATTTGAAGCACCTTCTACATCCTGTAGTGAGGATCCACAACCTTATAGGCCATTTTCTTACAGCTGGTACCCTAACCAAGGTATTTTTCTAACAATTCAGTAATGATGACTGCTTCTGATAGCATGTTACATGGTGATAACTCTGAAAGATATAAATGTTAGCCCTCATTTCACTTGTTTTAGTTGTAAGGTACATGTTTTTATAAGAACCAATATTATGCTAGATTTAAAAACCATGATTACAGAATGTAGTAATCTACAGATGATGTTGCTACCTGAAGCATGTCTATACCTTTGTGATGAAAGTACATTGTAATAAACACGATAATAGGTGGCTAATATAACATGTTGGTTATCCATGTCAAACATCTGACACAGATCCCTGTTGTTAGTTCTGGATAGCTGTGATGGAAGCAATACACTAACCTTAATGAAAGAAATCTATATTGTTGAGCACATCTAGAACCAATATTCCTAATGCTAAGCCCACAAGTTCATGGGTTCAGGGTGACAAAGAAAAGGGCAGATCATCAGATTAAATGCTTCCAATGTGATGGGGGAGGGACATTCTCATGATATACAAATACATTCAAAGTCTAGACCCAAAAATACCTAAATTTAAGACATGAGACTATGAGCTTGCTCTGAGAAGATGTACAGGTAACATTTCAAGAAATCGGTGCGGGTGAGGATTTCTTGTATAAACCTACCAAAGCAAAAGAAACAAAAGAAGACAAGAAAAATGGGATTATATCAAACTCAGCAACTTCTGCACAGAAAAAGAAACAATCAACAGAGTGAAGAAAACACACAACAGAATGGGACAAAATATTTGCAAGCTACCTACCCAATAAAAAACATTCACATTAAATCAGCAACAACAAAAACATCAGCAGCAGCAACAACAAAACACAACCAATCCAGCTAAGAAATAAGCAAAGGACCTGAACACACAGTTCTCAAAAGAATAAATACAAACAGCCAAGAAATATATTAAAAACTGCTCAAAATCACCTGCTGTAAAGAAAAACACAAGTCAAAACCAAAATGAGATATCATCTCACCTCTGTCAGAATGGCTATTATCCAAAAGAAAGAGTAACAAATGCTGTTCTGGATGTGGAGAAAGCACATAAAACTCTCATAAACAGTCGGTGAAAATGTAAATTAGTGAAATAGACCTGCAACATGACTTAGCAATCCCCCTTCTGAATATATGCCACAAAGACTTGAACTTGTGATATCAAAGAGATACCTGCATTACAATGTTTATGGCAGCACTGATCACAATAGTGAAAATATGCAATCAACCAAAGTGGATAAAGAAAATGTGATATGCACATATATTGAAATTATTGTTCAGCTATAAAAAAGAGTGAAATTCTATCACTTGCATTAAAATGGATGCAACTAAAGAACATCATACTGAGTGCAATAACCCAGACATAGAAAGATAAATACCTCATATACCCCTTATACGAGGGAACTCAAATTAAAACAGAAAAAAAAATAAAAAACAAAAAGAAACGCTTGTGTGTGTCAGTATTCCTGCAACTATAGTTTTGTCACCTTTGTTTTATATATTTGTCAAACCAACGGTTAAGAATGATACATAAGGAGCTGGCAATGTGGAGTGATGGTTTAAGCCACTGCCTGTGGTGCTGGCACCCCATATGGGCACCAGTTTGAGTATTGGCTGCTCCACTTTCAATCCAGATCTCTGCTAATGAGCCTAAGAAACCAGCAGAGGATGGCCCAAGTACTTGGGTCCCTGAACCATGTGAGAGATCCAGATGAAGCTCCTGACTCCTGGCTTCAACATGGCCCAGGCTTTACCATTGCAGTCATTTGGGGAGTGAATCAGCAGATGGAATTTCTCTCTTTCTCTCTCTCTCCCTACCTCTGCCATACAAATAAGTGAAATAATTCTTTAAAACAAAGAATGTTATACTACTATAGTTTTAATGTTCTGTGATTTATTAAAAAAATACTGTATAAAACAAACAAAAAAACAAGTCTGGATCCATCATGTGATCATTATCCACATTCTTGTTAAGATGTTTCTTTTTTTGATCTTTCTCTTCATTCTCAGACTTTTCTCTATTTTGAGGAGCAGAGAGACAGGAAAAAAAGACAAACAGAAAGGTGAAAGAGAGAAAAAGAGCTCTTTCATGTTCTGGTTGTCTCCTCAAATGCCCAGGAGGTCATGACTGGGGCTCATTTTCTTCTTTAAGTTGTCTGTTAATGTTTCCAAAGTGTTTACCATTGCTTATTGTCCATGCAGTTTCACATTTATCCCATCTTTCCTTAGAGACAAAGAGGATCCTCTTTATAATCCTCAGTTATATTCAGGAAAGTTTCTCTTACTCACTGTCTTTCAGGGTCATACTGAAGCTATATTCTTTCAGCTGCGAACATACTACTTAAAAAGAAAACCCTCCAAATCAGTCTTGAATTATTTTCTCTCATTCTTCCACTGCACATGAGGATTTCCTATGCAGCCATAGATGAGGGTTTAGTTGCTGGTGCAGCAAGAATATGCTCATGAAGAATTCATCCGCTGATGCAATGCCCTTGTTATTTCTCCACTTGCTTGAGCCAGAATATATATTGCTGCTGGCTGTACCTGTTTCATGTTTTATAGTTTGATAAGAAAGAAAACATTCATTTTATGAAGCTATATGACCATTTTATTTAATGTGTATGTTTTTACAAAGGAATATCAGTAATGAGATTTTAAAAATGAATTTATTTTATTATTTGGAAGGCAAAAAAGAGGGACACAGAGATAGATAGATAGATAGATAGATAGATAGATAGATAGATAGATATAGATAGATAGCAAGATCTTTTTGGGTTTATTCTCCAAAGACCACAACAGCTGATGTTGGACCAGTATGAATCCAGGAGACCTGAACTGAATCTGGGCCTTTCATGAGGTACAGGTATCTGAGCTTTTGGGTTAACATGTGTCACCTACTAAGGTGTACCTTAGAAAGAACATGGAATCTGGGGCCAGCACTGTGGTGCAGCTGGTTAATGCCCTGGCCTGAAGCACCAGCATCTCATATGCGCGCCGGTTCAAGACCTGGTTGCTCCACTTCCAATCCAGCTCTCTGCTATGGCCTGGGAAGGCAATAGAAGACGGCCCAAGTCCTTGGGCCCTTGCACCCATGTGGGAGATCCGGAGGGGGTTCCTTGCTCCTGGCTTCGGATCGGCATAGCTCCGACCGTTGCAGCCAATTAGGGAGTGAACCATCGGATGGAGGATCTCTCTCTCTCTCTCTGCCTCTCCTCTCTCTGTAACTCTGACTTTCAAACAAATAAGTAAATCTTAAAAAAAAAAAAAAGAATATGGAATCTAAAGTGGAGTCAGAACTCAAACAGAACTCCAATATGGGATGTGTGGATATCAAGCACTATCAAGCACATATCTGCACAAATACCTACCTGAAATCAGGTTTTTAGGTATGCAGTCTCTACTGAAGTCCAATAACACCCAATAATACTGCCGAGCTCCTGTCATTAAGTAGGATAATTGGGGTGGGCTTTTGGCCTAGTTATTAAGATACCAGTGTCCCATGTCAGAGTGCCTAAGTTCAAGTCTCAGCTCCGCTACTGACTCCAGATTCCTGCTAACACAGACCTGGAAGGCAGTCGGAGATGGCTCAGATTGTTGGATTCCTGAGGTCAGCTTTGTGGAGTAAGTAAAGCATCCACCTGTGATGCTGGGATCGCATATGGGTTCCAGTTCAAGTCCTGGCTGCACTACTTCCCACCCAGCTCCTTGCGAATAGCCTGGGAAAGCAGCCGAAGATGGCCCAAGCACTTGGGCCCTAGCAACCATGTGGGAGACCTGGAAGAAGCTCCTGGTTTCTGACTTCAGCATGGACCAGCCCCAGCTGTTGCAGCCATTTGGGGAGTGAACCAGCAGATAGTAGATGGAAGATTCTCTCTCTTTCTGTGTGTGTGTGTGTGTGTGTGTGTGTGTGTGTCTGTAACTCTGTCAAATAAATAAATAAATGTTTTTAAATAATTGTTGGATTTTGGCCACTCTTATGGCAGAACTATATTGAATTTTTGGCTTCTAGCAATTTTAGATATTTGGGGAGTGAACCAGCAGATGGAAACTGTCCCTGACTGTCTTTCTCTCTCTGTCTCAATAACATTAAATTTTAAAAGGAGGACAATGATTATTTAAATTTTTTAAAATTTATTTTAAATTGAATTATTTAAAATTGTTTTAAAATGTGCTTTTATTTCATAACTCTAATAGTCCACATTAAAAATCTCCTAGGTTTTTCCACATACACAATAGAACAGAATGGAAATATATATATATATATATATATATATATATATAGTATAAATATAAAATATATGATCTAAAAGTCTACTTACATTGGACTATGTTAATAAAAATTGATTTAAAATAAATGAATCAAGGCCGGCGCTGTGGTTCAACAGGCTAATCCTCCGCCTTGCGGCGCCTGCACACTGGGTTCTAGTCCCGTTCGGGGCGCCGGATTCTGTCCCGGTTGCCCCTCTTCCAGGCCAGCTCTCTGCTATGGCCAGGGAGTGCAGTGGAGGATGGCTCAAGTGCTTGGGCCCTGCACCCATATGGGAGACCAGGATAAGCACCTGGCTCCTGCCATCGGATCAGCACGGTTCGCCACCCGCAGCGGCCATTGGAGTGTGAACCAATGGCAAAGGAAGACCTTTTTCTCTGTCTCTCTCTCTCTCACTGTCCACTCTGCCTGTCCAAAAAAATAATAAATGAATCATATTTTCTATCATACTATCCTGTATTGTCACATGCTGTGCCCTTGATCACTAAATATATGTGTATAACAACATTTCTTCCATTTTATAGAAAGTTTCTTAGATAGGAGTCTTGTTCATGACAACAGCAATTGTTAGGAAGTGTGTTATGTATGTGAACTTACCATGCTGGTGTTACTCTGTGAATTTCTTCCTCCCTTCTTCTCAAGATTCATCCTTTAATAGTTGATGACTTTCCTAGTCCTACCTCAAGTGATTGAGTGGTGGCCTTTAGTTTTTCTTTCTCAGAAGTTCTCTCTCACTTCATAATGTTGTGGATATAGATGATCAATACAATTTCCAGGACCCCCCCAGATAGAAGCAGCTGATAAGGATTTCAGAACTGAGTGTGTAGATGAGAGACATTACATTACTGCGTGAGTAGCATCTCATTCTAGAGGTGAGTATGAAGACTTGGTTAGATACCCTGAGTTCGTTATAAATCACTCTGTTTGTCTTCATTGAAATTATTTCATCTGTTGTTGTCCAAGCAAACTAAAATATTGAACAACATTTCACAGTGAAATAGCACCTATATTCTATTCTCCCTCCTTACCTCCTTTTTGACACTTGCATCAATAAGTTACAATGAGTATTTTAACAGCAGCACTCTGTGGTATAAATGGGCCACTCATGGTGCCCATGCATTAGCCTACAATGACCCCGTGCTGTTTTCCCCTTTACAGTATCCTAAACCATTAATCCAAAGTCTGGCAGCACCCAATTCAAATTCTTCCTTTTTAGAAAAGATTTTCTTTATTTGAAAAGCAGAGTTACACACACACACACACACACACACAGAGAGAGAGAGAGAGAGAGAGAGAGAGAGAGAGAGAGAGAGAGAGAGAAACTTCCATTCTGTAGAGGAAAGGTCCTTCAGCGAGACCATAGTCTCCAGAATGTAAGGCCTGACTGCGACAGCTCCTGCAAAGCACTCTCAGCGAAGACACACCTTCCTGGCCCAGGGTGCTGCAGCGGAAATAGGAAGAGTTGCATATTAATCTGGGAACTAGAAGGAACAATCGGTTTGGGGGACTTTAACAGCAGAAATCATGAGGTACCAACACTGTATATGGCTCACTGATCTTAAAGGCTAACCTGACATTTACCTTCGAGTCACAAGATGTTTTGATATCTTGATTCTTTTACATTTACTAAACTCATAATCTGCATGTATAATTGTAATTTCAATGCTACCATAACAGCCGTGGCTGATAAAAGATGCTGATCGAGAGCTATGCAGCAGAGCTGTTCGGATGAAGGTTCCCGTGTCCCAGCTCACCACTCTAAACCGTCCACTGGCTTTACCTGCTATGCCTCAGTGGCCAGCCCCCCAACTCAAATTCTTACACTTTCAATTGTTTTAATGACAATCTGGATTCATGTATTTTAACTGTGTACGGGGTATCCATAATGCATACACCATGGTGCGTCCATCATTTGCTAACATTATAGTTATGAAAAAGCCTGTAGCTCTAACAGACCCCAGTCTGCTGCTTCCTTTTTGAAACCTCCTGCCTAGAGAGTCCCCTGCCCTGCTGCTGAGCTACATCACCTAGAAAGATAAGCCTCCTCTGTGATCTCCTCGTCACTCCCAGGAGGACCCGGGACTAATTCCCCTTTTTGGTTATGAACTTTGGCTGTTGTATCTGACAGGTCTGTAGCTAGCAGGTATTTCCTTTTCCAAATAACCATTTCCAAGCAACACTCAGTGAAACATTGTGTGTTCATATGTCACATGGCCCTGTCTCTTGTTCAACTCTGGGAACCTCTCATTCATCAGACATTCTCAGATTATAGACCTCTCCATCACTTAGCAATCATTATTCCTATCTTACAATCTTTGGAGGTCATTTTACCCACTCTTGCCCTCTTCAAATACTCACAGAAAGGGATGGTCCTAGTTAACAAAGAGTTATTAGGAGAAATGAGAAGTCTAAGGATATGAACTATGAATGGTCAGATAGGCAGATTCTATGTCTCCCTACAATGTGATGTGTTTGAATCATAAAAATTATTGGTAGACTGAGTCATAAAAATTGTTGTGGTAATAAGAACACAGTGTGTACAATAGAAAGGAACTATATACAGAATTGAACAGTAAGCCCAGGGTGACTTTATTGCAGGGAAAGGAGAGCACAGAGATAATATCCAATGGCAGTGGGAAAAGAAATATGTCCCCAAATGCTCCCTCTGATGTTAATTACAATATTTCTTAAAAACCAAATGTGATTTCTATTTGTGTCAGGCTTTTTCTTTTTTCCAGGGCTGTTGGCTCTATGAGTCATGTCCTGAGTTTCCCTGCTGGAACAGTGAAAAAAAATTAACACAAACATTTTTGCTTCCTTTCTCTGAAGCACTGAAATGATAGAGGGGAAAAAAACGAAGATGAAATTTTGATTATATGGTAGTACAAGATGGGAGCAGGAAACAGATGATTTTTATGAGCTCATGTTCTTGCAACCCAATTCATCAGTTTGAAATTCAAACACTTGTCAGACAGGACAAGTTCTGCATGGTTATATCTTGGAAGCACTATAGCCATTGATTTTTAAATTTAGATTCTTTGTCTTTTTTTATTCCTCGAAAAGCACTGAGTTTAGTAAAATTTACTGCAATTTCAGTGGGAAGAAAATGATACAGTAAATATAAGAAAATAACTCGAGAAAAATGTTCAAAAATATTTTTCAGAGAACTGTGTATACACACAGAGCAAAATTATATGTCAGATTTTTGAGTACAGAGTTGGTTCTAATATTCTGATTTTTTGAGACAACACATGGGATTGCACGTTTCAATTTGCATCTCAAAAGTTCAGATTGCTAAATGTAAAGTTTCAATATTTTCTACAATAAGAAATCAACAAAAACAATAACTGAATAATATTCAATATGTTTGTTGTTATTTATCAGACTATATAATCTTAAAAATTACATTTAATGGCTTTTGATAAGGCTAAAATAAATGACAACAAAATTTACTACAGATTTATTGAAGATATAAGGATATAATTTGAAATTTAGCTAAAAAATAAATGCAAAATAACAATCTTCTTATTAAGGCATTCGAGTAACTATTATTTAACAACCTAATTCAAATTATAATACGCAAATTTATTATAGAAAATAAATGAGCTCTAGTTATAACCAATTATATAGGCAGTTGAATTAAAATACAAAATGTTAAAGTAAATTGCATCATCAAGGCTTAGGAGCTCTCCCCCATTTATATTATGGCATATTTTTGCTCATCCAGAAATTTTAAGGAGATTTGGAGACTAATTGTTAGGTAGAATATAAACAAATATCTTTATATATATTGTTGCAAGTTTTTCCTCTGTGCGTTGGTCCTTCTATATAGTTTCCAAGTACTGTCTTAACTGTATCTGAATACTATATTTGCAAGTCATTCAATATTTTATTTATAGACAAATATAAGAAAACTGACCTACAACCTTTCTTCTGAATAATTTACAAATAATGTGACAAGATGTCACTCCCAATATAATCTTGTGAAGCATTCTATCTTCCATTTCACTCACTTCTCTTGCTCTCTTATTTGCCCACTCTGTAAGATAATGTGATTTCAGTTTCCTATAGACAATCCAGTGTGACCAATGAAAGTGAAAACAAAGCTAAAATATTTAAATTGGTCCCCATGTTAGTACTTAGAGAAAAACTGAATCCTGCAATTCAAAAACTTTGGAGGATTGAATATTACCAATAACTATGTGAGTGAACTTGGAAGAAGATCCTCTCTAATTCAAGCCTCTAGATGACTATGACCCTGATCAACACTTTGATTCTACCTGTGCGTGTTGCCGAGTCAGAAGCCACAAGTCAGCTGCATTCAGAATCCAGACCCACAGAAGCTGCAAGAAAAATCTGCATTTGTTGTTCATTCAGCACATGAAAATAGGTGATTTCTATGCATGTTTTCAATGAAACCTTCAAAGCAAAAGAAAAGAACATGTTGGTATGCGACATATGTAGGGTGCATGGGACTGTCCATGCAACTGTATTGAAATTAGGTGTGTTGGGCAACATGATATTGTTGGTTAAATGTCTACTTTAGCCCACTCCTGGCATCTTTAGATTCATTTGTTCCTCACAGTAAATTTTTATAATCAATGGCTATCCAAAGTTGTAGTTCTTTAGATGGACAGCAGACAAATGGAGATGGAAAAAGGTTAGTTAACCAAACTATAGACCCCATATGTGTAGCTACTCCAAAAACAAATATTAATATGTATCATGTGACTTCTCTATTACTCAACTTAGAGGTCCTTCACCCTTTTTCAGCCCTTCAAATAGTTTAGATTGGTTGACCATTGGGATGGTCCAGCTCTTCCAGTTTGAGATGTCTGAGTGCTTGTTTTCACATTAACTCCTTTAGAAGTATCAAAAGAGACGAACCAAGAAATGCCCGAGTAGCTCAATTTCCACATTTATTATCCTTTTATCCCATTTTATTTCATCAACAGTATTTCCTAATAATATGATAATCAGAATGCATTATTATTGCTAGTAAAGGGAAAAAATGATTCATTAGCTTCAGAATCCAAAATGATAGTATGATAGATGTATGGATCAGTTGTCCAGTTTGGTAAGGAAAATCATTATCCCTTTCATGATTAAAAAGAAAAGCAGAGTTGTCTTGATTTCATGTGACTGACCAAAGCACTGAATTGATGGTGAACTGTCAGCATGTTACTTTATTTTCTACAGTCGGCTGATGAGTGTGCAACTGTAATATTAGCACTAGTCAGGTTAGCTATAAGTTAAAAACTTAATTTTTATTAAGTTACCTCTGATAAAACCAATCCCTTGTTATTAGAATCATAGATAGACTCCTTCCATAGTTATCAGTTTTGGTATCACATTGATGTACTTATTGTACAAAGAGCATGACACTGATAGAGAGAAGAAGAAATCTGATCATAATAGGACAAATCATTGTAATACACAAGGCATTCAACGGATGAAAACCTCCTCTGTGTGGATGCTATTTAGCATCCATTTCCTGGAAACACAAAAATCTCTGACTGCTTATAACTATTTTCTTTTTTTTTTATTTTTTTATTTTTTTTTATTTTTTGACAGGCAGAGTGGACAGTGAGAGAGAGAGAGAGAGAGAGAGAGAGAGAGAGAAAGGTCTTCCTTTGCCGTTGGTTCACCCTCCAATGGCTGCCGCGGATGGCGCGCTGCGGCAGGCGCACCGTGCTGATCCGATGGCAGGAGCCAAGGTGCTAGGTGCTTTTTCCTGGTCTCCCATGGGGTGCAGGGCCCAAGCACTTGGGCCATCCTCCACTGCACTCCTGGGCCACAGCAGAGGGCTGGCCTGGAAGAGGGGCAACCGGGACAGAATCCGGCGCCCCAACCGGGACTAGAACCCGGTATGCCGGCGCCGCAAGGCGGAGGATTAGCCTGTTGAGCCACGGCGCCGGCCATAACTATTTTCTATAAGGTACTTCTAAATCTTCTCTAGACTGCTTTGTCTAAGAATTTGCAAAGTGGGCCAGCATTATGATATGGTGGTTTAACTCAGATCTTGTGACACCAGTACCTCATATTTAGTCACTGGTTCTAGTCTAGGTTCCTCTGCTTCCAACACAATTTTGTTTTGAAGGGCCAGGATAGGCAGCAGAAGATGGTCCACTTGCTTAGCCTATGTGTCCCATGTGGGAGATCCAGATGGTGTGCCTGGCTCCTGGCTTCAGCTTGGTTCAGCCCTGACTCTTGCAATAATTTGAGGAGTAAATAAGTAAATGGAGCCCCCCCCCCATTTCTGCTTCCTTCCCTCTCTCTATTTCAAATAAATAATCTTAAAAAAAGAATTAACAAACTTTGTTTTGCAGATTCTTACTAGTAGAAAAATGGTTTCCATTATTAAGTACCCTTTGTACATAACAGTACCAGGTTACTTATTGTTCTATATTAAGTTGTTAACCTAGCAGATCTCTCAGTTCTGCCTAATAAAGGGTCTGTCCTACATTATACGGTTACTCTTCATTGGAACTATAAATACATGTCAAAGCCTCATCTGTGAACAAGGTCAACATTTTTCTTCTTCCCTTATTATATTATAGGGAACAGCATTGATTCATATGTGCACCCGAGAGAGTGGCCACAACCTGTAGATCTGAGCAACCCTGTATTTGCCCCGTGTATGTCCAGGGAAGATTTCTAATTTATTTTTTATTTCATAAGGATTTCCACTGCATCTACTCAACTTTATAACCAGAAAAGCTTAATCAAATGCAGTTCATAAGGTGTACGTTGGATTGCACAGTCACTTGATTTTCCACTGTGAAATACTTAGGTTTCACTAGGCATAGTACTGGCAGGAGCTACATTTAAAACAAAGAATGATTCTTTGCCAATGTACTGCAGAACCCAAGGTTGTGTCATGTATATCTCTTAATGCCTCTTTCCATAGACCCTATATTATGTCTTTAGGCATGATGAACACTTTAGAGTCATCAGATCTGCTGTGTCATGGGAAATTTGCACCATATCTGAGCATTCTACAGAATCCTCTGTTGCTATGGTCTCTGCTTAAACCTGGGGACTTCTAAATCATTAGTTATGTTAGAACAGTATTCTGACCAGAAAATATGTGTTCTCAAACAGGCCCACAATTACTATGTCCCTTTCTTTGTAATAGAGACTACAGAATGCAACAAATTATCTTGAATATTAGATGAGATATCATTCCATTCCCCTAGATCATTGGCACTGTAACAATTTAATTGATATGGCAAAACATAGAAACTTTACAAGTATTTTTTTTCCCTCCAACACTTTGGGACTCCATCCAGAGTTTCTGACACTGGCTGTTAACAGAGCCTAATAGCGTGTTGCCAACATTAAGGTATAAGGTATATGACAAAAAAGTATGAGGGTTTTCAGGGTGATCAAGTACCTGTAGATTATAAAGTGGCACAAATAAAAAGGATGTGAGGATTCAGTGAAATGGGAGTGAATGTGTATTTTTAATTACTATGTAAAATCAATGTTTTTTTTTTATTATTTTTTAAGGAAGGTATGGACCAAATCAATAGATTAATCTGTCTTTTTCCTAGATTCTCTGCTCCCTGAGGCTATGAATCATGGGCTTTCAGATGACATCTTCCTTGTGAAGCAGATAAAGCCTGTGCACAAAACAAAGATAAGAAGAGTAAATCATAAATAAGACGTGGGGGAAATGGAATAATTCTAAAAATCCTCTGAGAACTTGCAGCTGCAGCTCTAAAATCATTATTTTGAATTACCCCAGTGCCATTCCAAGACATCTGATTTTGTAATAACTAGTTTTTCTGAGCCTGTATTAATTGAGATTTTGTTGGTTAAAAAAATAAATTCTGACTAAAACATAAAATGTAACATAAATCAAGAGTTTTGCTTAAATGAAACTAGCAATTTCTCCACCTCTAAATAAATAAATATCTTAATATGTTAGAGACTTAACTTCAAAAATACTCTACATTGGTGAAAGTAGAGATGCTGAATAGCTAATGTTATTGACATTTTGGGAGTAGGAACCATGCCATATGCCCTTGGAACTAGTGTGACTAATATTTGAAAAGCTTAAGTTAAACATTACATTACTTGTATACATTGAAGTATAAGATTTGGATTGTATTTGAATGTAAATTCTTGAACTTATCAGGTCAAGTGGAGGCAATGGCTCATTAGGTACATATATATTAAGAGAGTGAAGTCGGCCGGCGCCGTGGCTCAACAGGCTAATCCTCCGCCTTGCGGCGCCGGCACACCGGGTTCTAGTCCCGGTCGGGGTGCCGGATTCTGTCCCGGTTGCCCCTCTTCCAGGCCAGCCCTCTGCTGTGGCCAGGGAGTGCAGTGGAGGATGGCCCAAGTGCTTGGGCCCTGCACCCCATGGGAGACCAGGGAAAAGCACCTAGCACCTGGCTCCTGCCATCAGATGAGCGCGGTGCGCCGGCCGCAGTGCGCCATCCGCGGCGGCCATTGGAGGGTGAACCAACGGCAAAGGAAGACCTTTCTCTCTGTCTCTCTCTCTCACTGTCCACTCTGTCACCAAAAAAAAAAAAAAAAGAGAGTGAAGTCAAAATGGAGAAATAGCCATAGAAATTGGAAATGGACACATACAATATAGTGCTCCAATGAGCACAAGAAATTTTTTAGAATTTCAGCAATAATAGACAAGACCCCTCATTGTCCATATTGAAATCATGCAAATATAAAAATATTTTTCAACCATATCTTGAGATGAAGAAAAGGGAAATGTACCATCAGAAATTGTATTCTCCAAAGCATCCTGGGTATAGACTAAAATAACTAACACTTCTTTTTTACCAATTATAAATATAAACTTGCTTCATTTCTTCCATGTGTTAAGTAAGACAAATATTTGTATAGTCAGTCTCCAAGTTTCCCACTTTCTGGTGACCACAAATGCATAGCAAACCATTAATTAAAGCATAGCCTCCAATCACTCATCACAAGAGCTAAGTCTAAAACTCTGAAGTGACTCCATTTCTGTAAGTCACTTAATTTCCTGAAATGTGTCTGCCCACCCTTGTGGCTACCAGTTAATAAATCTAAATTTGTTTTAGGATGTTCAAACTAGTCTTTTTAGCACTGATCCTCATGGATAGATAAAGATATGCTTGTTTGTATATGTGTGGGTGTCTGTATTCGTGTGTATTTAAATAATATATTAGAAAATAAAGACAATTGCAACATGGATTATTTCTCTCTCTTTTTTTTTTTAACTTTCATTTAGTAAATATAAATTTCTATAGTACAGCTTTTGGAATACAACGGCTTTCTCCCCCCATAATGTCCTTCCTACCCACAACCCTCACATCTTCCACTCCCTCTCCCATCACATTCACATCAAGATTCATTTTCAATTATCTTTATATACAGAAGATCAATATAGTATATATTAAGCAAAGATTTCAACAGTTTGCACCCACACAGAAACATAAAGTGTAAAGTATTGTTTGATTACTAGTTATACCATTGATTCACATAGCACAACACATTAAGGACAGAGAGTCTACTTGAGAAGTAAGTGCACAGTGACTCCTGTTGTTGATTTAACAATTGACACTCTTGTTTACAGCGTCAGTAATCACCCAAGGCTCTTGTCATGAGTTGCCAAGGCTATGGAAGCCTCTTGAGTTCACTGACTCCGATCTTATTTAGATAAGGCCATAATCAAAGTGGAAGTTCTCTCCTCCCTTCAGAGAAAGGTGTCCCCTTTTTGATGGCCTGTTCTTTCCACTGGGATCTCACTCACAGAGATCTTTCATTTAGGGTTTCTTTTTTTTTTCTTTTTTTTTTTTCCAGAGTGTCTTGGCTTTACATTCCTGAAATACTCTCATGTGCTTTTTAGGCAGATCCAAATGCCTTAAGGGCTTATTCTGAGGCCAGAGTGCTGTTTAGGACATCTGCCATTCTATAAGTCTGCTGTGTATCCTGCTTCCCATGTCAGACTGTTCTCTCCTTTTTAATTCTATCAGTTAGTATTAGTAGACACTAGGCTTGTTTGTGTGATCCCTTTGACTCTTAATCCTATCATTATGATCACTTATGAACTAAAACTGATCACTTTGACTAGTGAGATGGCATTGGTACATGCCACCTTGATGAGATTCAATTGGAATTCCGAGGAATGTTTCTAACTCTACCATTTGGGTCAAGTCCGATTGAGCATGTGCCAAACTGTACATCTCCCTCTCGTATTCCCACTCTTATATTTAACAGCTGTTCAATTGTTTTTTTGACAAGTTTTAAGATAATTAAATGGGGAAATAATAAATTTTTCAACTTAATATTGCATTGTTTTTGACACACACTTTTTTAAAAAAAAATTATCTGATATGCCAAGTTGCTAAGAGGCAGAAGCAGAGAGAGAGAGAGAGAGAGAGAGAGAGAGAGAGAGAGATCTTCCATCTGCTGGTCCACTCCCCAGATGGCTGCAATGGCCAGAGCTGCACCATTCCAAAGCCAGGAGCTTCTTCCAGGTCTCCCATTCAGGTACCGGGGTTCAAGGATCTGGGCCGATATTTACTGCCTTCCCTGGCCACATCAGAGCTGAAACAGAAGTGGAGCAGATGGGACTTGAACCTGTGCCCATATGGAATGCCAACACCTCAAGTGTTGGCTTTACCTGCCATGATGCGGTACTGGCCCTAATGACATACACCTTTTTTATTTTTATTTTATTTATTTATTTTTTTTGGAACAGGCAGAGTTAGACAGTGATAGAGAGAGAGAGAGAGACAGAAAGAAAGGTCTTCCTTTTTGTGTTGGTTCACCCCACAAGTGGCCGCTATGGCCAGTGCTGATCTGAAGCCAGGAGCCAGGTACTTCCTCCTGGTCTCCCATGCGGGTGCAGGGCCCAAGGACCTGGGCCATCCTCCATTGCACTCCTGGGCCACAGCAGAGAGCTGGACTGAAAGAGGAGTAACTGGGAGAGAACTGGTGCCCCAACCTGGACTAGAACCTGGTGTGCCAGCGCCACAGGTGGAGGATTAGCCTAGTGAGCCGTGGCACCGGCCAACATACACTTTTAATACACACACACACACACACACACACACTCACAACATAATCCACAAAAAAGCAGATTTTTAGCATAGTATCAAAGACTCCATGGCCCTCATCAGAGAACCTGAGTTTCATTCCTGGTTTTGGCTTCCAACCGCAATTTCCAGTTAATGCAAACTCTAGTAAGCAGTGTTGAAGGCTCAAGTAATTGAATTCCAGCCACTCTCATGGGAGATCTGGATAGAAATCTTGTCTCTCAAATTCAGATCTGGCGTACCAGTCATCATTTTAGATTTTTGTGAGTGAACCAGCAGATGGGAGTGTTCTCTCTCCTCTCTTTCTCTCTCTCTCTCTCTCCCTCTCTCTCTCTCTCTCTCTCCCTCTGTCCACATACCTTAAATAAGTAAAATAAGTATGTAAATAAGAACTCAATGAAAAGGAAATTTAAAAATAAAAATCGGACAAAAGATCTAATGGAAATTTCACCAAAAATAACAAAAATAATAAAATGAGGCCAGGGCTGTGGCTCATTAGGATAATTCTCTGCCTGCGGCACTGGCACATTGGGTTCTAGTCCTGGTTGGAGCTAGGTTCAAAGTAGGGCAGCCAGGACTCAAATCGGCACCCTCGAGGGATGTCAGCATTGCAGGCATTGTCTTAACCCACTATGCCACAGTGCTGGCCCTAGTAAAGTTTCTTTAGAAGAGTTCAGCAGAATTTGGTTTGCTTTTAAGTGAAGTTAGACATAAACTCACTATATGTCCCAACAACCCTACTCCTACATATTTACTTCAGACAAATGAAAACATAAACATATATGGACCTAAAGATCTGCACAAGAGTGTACATTGTGGCTTTACTCATAATCTCTAAAGCGAACAATTTACATGCACAACCTGGCTTGTTAGATCCTTATTTTACATGTGTGCAATGAAACACCAGCAAGGAATTACTGCTATATGCATTGCAAAGAGCTGGTAATCCAAGTCATGACTAGCTGAAGAAGCAGGATGTGGAGAGTATTTAATTCAAAGGAGCTCAGAAGAATTTTTCTTCTAATGGAAATATTCTATATTTTGATTGTGGTATTTCCTTACCCAATATGTATAAACTGGATAAGCAGTAAAACTAGAAACCTTTAAATGGTGGTTTTAGCTATATGAAAATTATACTTCATTCTGACTTTAAAAGTCATTAAGACATTTTACACATGAAAAAATGCTCAATATCACTAGCCATCAGGGAAAAACAAATCTAAATCAGAATGAGGCATTTTCCTTTTTTTTTCCTAGTTGTAGTTATATATATATATATATATATATATATATATATATATATATATATATATAAAGCTTTTATTTAAAGAATATAAATTTCCAAAGTACAGCTTATGGATTACAATGGCTTCCCCCCCTGCCATAACTTCCCTCCCACCCGCTACCCTCCCCTTTCCCGCTCCCTCTCCCCTTGCATTCACATCAAGATTCATTTTCATTTCTCTTTATACACAGAAGATCAGTTTAGTACATATTACGTAAAGATTTCAACAGTTTGCCCTCACATAGAGACACAAAGTGAAAAATACTGTTGGAGTACTAGTTACAGTATTAATTCACAATGTACAGCACATTAAGGACAGAGATCCTACATGATTTTTTTAAAGAATTGATTAATTATCTATGCAATTTCCAATTTAACACCAAGATTTTTTTAATCATTTGCAATTATCTTTATATACAGAGGATCGATTCAGTATATACTAAGTAAAGATTTCATCAGTTTGCACCCACAAAGACACACAAAGTGTAAAAATACTGTTTCAGTACTAGTTATAGCATTACTTCACATTAGACGACACATTAAGGACAGATCCCTCATGAGGAGTAAGTACACAGTGACTCATGATGTTGATTCAACAATTTGACACTCTTGTTGATGGCGTCATAACAGTAGGCGTCAATAATCTCCCTAGGTTCTAGTCATGAGTTGCCAAGGCTATGGAAGCCTTTAGGGTTCTCCGACTTCGATCTTATTTCGACAGGGTCACAATCAAAGTGGAAGTTCTCTCCTCCCTTCAGAGAAAGGTACCTCCTTCTTTGATGGCCCCGTTCTTTCCACTGGGATCTCACTCACAGAGATCTTTCATTTAGGTCTTCTTTTTTTTCAGAGTGTCTTGGCTTTCCATGCCTAAAATATTCTCATGGGCTCTTGAGCCAGATCTGAATGCCTTAAGGGCTGATTCTGAGGCCAGAGTGCTATTTAGAACATCTGCCATTCTATGAGTCTGCTGTGTATCTCGCTTCCCATGTTGGATCATTCTCTCCCTTTTTCATTCAGAATGAGGCATTTTCTCACACCAGTTAGAACTGTTATCATCCAAAAATCATAAAATAATACATGTTGGTGAGAATGTGGAGAAAAAGCTATTCTATTTTTCTAAAGATGTATTTATTCACCTGAAAGTCAGAGTTACATAGAGAAAGGAGAGAGTTAGAGAGCGAGGTCTTCCATCCGCTGGTTCACTCCCCAACTGGCCGCAACTGCTGGAGCAAGGAAGTGCACCATCTGTTTGTCTGTCTCTGTTGCTCTGCATTTTGAAAGTAAAGAAAAAGAAGAACCAAGATAAATAATCAAGAAGAAAATGCAAATTTAAAAATCAGAGATTTAGAAGGCTGCCATTGGGGCATAGTGGATAAAGCTACCCCCTGAAACACCAGTGTTCATTGTGGGCACTGGTTCGTGTCCTGGTTGCTCCACTTCTGACCCTGCATCTTGCTAACGGTCTGGGAAAATCAGCATAAGATGGCCCAAGTGTTTGGGCCCCTGCCGCCTGTGTGGGAGACCAGGTGAAGTTCTTGGCTCTTGGTTAAGTCCTGTCCCAGAGCTGGCTGTTGCCACCCTTTGCAGAGTGAATCAGCAGAAAAAAGAATGTATCTCTCTCCTCTTTCTCTCTCTCTCTGTGTGTGTAGGGGGGTGGTCCTCCTCTCTCTATAACTCTGATTCCAAAATAAAATAAATATATCTTCAACAAAGATAGAATTAAGAAATGGCTTAAATAGTTTTCATCCAATACATCTATTGACACATGGCAAGGAGGATGGCCAGAAAGTTATTTGCTTTGCAAAATATTCTTCCATCATTTAGAGGCCTAGAATTGGAGTTCCTAGTGTGATTCAGTGCACTATATTAGTTCATTCTCTAACTGACATCTCAGATAAGAATGAGCTCCTTGAAGGACATAATGTGAAGAGAATGGAATCAATTTAATAAGATTTAATAAGGACTAAGTATTTATCACATGTCATTCATGTGTCAAGCACTTTATTTGCATCATATCTTAGTGTGAACTGATAAATAGAACTTCCAATGGTAGATAGTGCTACTTTACAGATGAGAAAACTGAACTTTAAAAACAATTTAATAAATTTCCTCAACACAACAGCCTATTCGGGTTTAACTTGGGAAATCAAGTGTTTCAAGCTAAATTTATGATATATGAATCTTCTGTGCACCAGCTGAAAAAAGTAAAGACTGTTATGAAAAATCACACAAGACAGTAGAAACATTTCAAAGATTAATTTGCTAAGTCTACATACCAGATCTAATCTGAATACTGTCCTCAAAAGTAACAGATTTTAGTTCCATTTTCCTCGTTTCTAACATTCAACTTCCATTTTCACCAACATAGTTTGATCTCTAAATTAGTTTTTACTGATCTAATTTTAGTTAAATTTAAGATACACATGCAAAACAATGAAAATATCTCCATTAAATTTTACAGTGTATAAAGTTATAAAAATGAGGCTTAATCAAATAATCTAAGAGATATTTTTCACAAATTCTCTGAGTAAAGATCATAATGATGTGGGAAAAGTGAAGGAGATCGATTATGTTCAGGAGCTGGAGGCCACCCCCATGTAATCCTATGATCTGTCAGATGACCCCTAACCAAGATCCACCTCCCCTTACCTGGGGTGACACTATGTAACCATTCCCCATTTTGAAGCTCATAAGAAGCCTGGTGAAGAGGAGAGGAAGTTCTTTTTCTCTCTCTTCAGCTCATGGACCCAGAACTAACAAGGCAAATTTTGAAATTTCCTTTATCTTTCCTGGCCCACTCTCCCTAAATGAAAAACTTCATGTGCCCCTGTGTTCTCTCTTTCTAAGTAAACTTTATCATGCTACATGTCATGTTTTTGCATGTAGTTAGAATTCTTCTCTAGGTGAAAAGCAAGAATCTTGGATATTAATTTTGGCAAAACCTAACTCACATCAAGAACTTTGTCAGTTGAAGGGAAATAACTTTTCTATTAATTAATATTAATATACCCATCCTTATGAAAGATCTCTCCTTTTCTAAAAAGTGAGTTATAACCTCATATATACCTGAGATTCCTTGAAAGAATTGATTATGAAGACATGTGAACAAGAAAACACTAGCAAGAAGCTAGATTGGAAATGTTATGTGGAGTAGCAGCAACTAGAACCAGTAATAGAAAGCCAAAGTGTTAGTTAAATGGTACAATCTTATGTATTGTGTGACCTACACCCCAGACACCATCCTAGGCTCTAGCCCCTGCCGCCATTCCTGGAAGCCAGATGGCCACATGGCCCAACAACCAGTGTCAGCTCCACCCCCACCCTAATGGGATTCACTGCTCCTACTCCCTTGCCTGCCCCCTGGCAGTTTTAAGAGGACTTGTTCCTGGACATGTCGCTCTTTTTCTCTCCTCTTCCTGATCTCTCTCCCTCTCTCTGTCTGTCTCTCTTTTTCTCTGTCTCTTGATCTCTCTCTTACACTCTCCTCTCTCTTTCCTTCTTCACTCCTTCCCTCTGGTCTGTTGGGTCTTTCCTAATAAACCCTTTTCCTTATCTGGTGTTTGGTGTGTTTTGTGGCAGCCTTAAAAGAGTTCAAAGTGGTGTCTTACCCTGCTGTGTCACAACATCTACTGTGTCACTACATCTGTCCCCAAAATACTCATTAAAAAAAAAAAAAAACACTTTAGAAACTGGATTACTTAACATTATTATCAACTATCTTGTTTATATTTTCACAAAAGGAAATATGCAATGCCTTTTTGTTTTATATCACCATTAAAGTAGTGTGAATCAATTATTTAAGCATTGAAATAAATATTTGTTTCTAGGTCTTGGTTCTGAAGATATTCTGAGGTTACTTTCTTTAAGACTTATTTGAAAGGTAGAGTGACAGAAAGGGGGAGAGATAAAGATAGAAATATAGACATAGATAGAAACACAGATTAGACAAATGAAAGTTAGGCAATATGGAGATAGCGAAGTCTTCTATCTGCAGGTTCACTCCCCAAATGTCTACAACAGGGTGCAGTAAGAAACGCTAAAGCTAGGAGCTAGGAACTCCATCTAGATCTTCCAGATGGGTGGCAAAAATCCAAGTAACTTGATCCATCATGCACTGTCTCCCTGGTGACTAGTAGGAAATTGGACCTAAAGCAGAAATTTTTTTTCCTTAATTTATCATGTTCAATGTTATCTCTCTAAGCCAGTGGCAGTTTGAACTTCTTAATGGGCCAAGGAAAGAATTATCAGTTGCTTCTTTGTCCTCACAAATTAGAAGTCACTTTTGCATAATTCACAAAAATACATTTGTATGTGTTCATTCATATTTTAAAATCCTTGCTAACATTTAGGCTTTTAGTTCTTGTGTCTTTTTGAATTATAAATTTAAAAGTATTTGGTAAAGGAGCTGGTGTCATTGCATAGCAGGTTAAGCCACTGCCTGTACTGCTGGCATCCCATCCAGGATGCTAGACTTCTGATCCAGCTCCTTATTAATTCACCAGGGAAAGCAGAACCCAGATGACACAAGTGCTTGGGACCCTACCACGCACAGAAACTCCTGGCTCCTGGCTTCAGCATGGTCCAGCCCTGGCCAATGTGGCCATTTGTAAAATGAACCAGGGGACGGAAAATCAGTGTGTGTGTGTGTGTGTGTGTGTGTGTCTCCTTCCCTCTGTAACTCTGCTTCTCAAAAATAAATAAATCTTTTTTTAAAAAAGTGTTTGGTTAATGAACAATGCGAATTTAAATTCACTAATAAGGATATATATTTTAATATAGCTTTCATAATGACTGCAATTTTATTAATAAAATGTTATTACCTAACCTACAAGGTAGAAAATTTTCGCCATTGTTTCAGATTTCAGAATTAAAGAGCTTGTGCTTCATTGATGGACCTATAAGTGCTCAATAAATATTGACCAAGTGATTGAGGCAAATTTTGCATTTGGGTATGAGCAATATAACCTTCTTAAGGACAAAAACTAACACATCAGTTCAGGTAGATGAATTATTTTCCAATTCGTGTTTATTTTTACTCAGCCAGAATTTATTAAAACAGAAAAGGAAAAAAGGATTAGTATTCATGAACCCAAATGAAATTTTGTGCAAATATAATTCAACCAATTTTATAAAAGACATCAATGAGCTTTTATCATTATCCTACTCTACCTAAAGGTGAAAATGTGGATTCTAAAGAACCATTCCATCTGGCTTATTAGGTAGCACTGTACACTTAGCTCTCAAAATGTAGATGATTTAACCTTGACTATACTAATAAGGTGATATGAAGATTATATTTTGGAATTGCTGGGGTTTTTTTGTTCAAGCTTTTGACATGACCAATGTATTTTCAATTAATATTTTTTCTATTAGAGATTTCATTTGTGAATTTAATTTTATTCAATTAGAAGGATAATAGCAGTAGAGGCTTAAAGATATGATTATGCAATTTGCAAGTTCCTAATTAAAATGTATATTTAAATTTCCGTCCATCAGTGAAATGCACTGCCAGTTGGAACTTCCACATCTGTGTTATCGGGACTGTTTATATGCATACCTTTTCACAAAAAAAACACATTACTATTTAAGCTTTACAGTTAACAGATATTTCTTGGTAGTTTAGGAAAGCTATGACTGCCAGGCTAACATCAGAGTAAAGAGCTTGGTTAAGACTGAGACTCAAGTAAGTGATGGGATAATGATGGTAGCTTAGGTCCTCAGACACCAAACATTCTTTCTAACTCATCTTCGCACTACAGCTTGATTTTTCTTTTTAATTTTTAATTTTTAAAATTTTTTATTTATGTAAAGTGAACAAATTATGTAAATACAGATTTCAGAGCATTACAATACTTTCTTCCTGCCAATCCTCCCACCCTCTCTCATCCTTCCTTTCTTATTTTTTCTTTTAATTTTTACAATGACATACATTCATTGTTTATTTTATAATCACAAGCTTAACCCGCCACTAAAAAAGGAATTCAACCAGTAGTAAGTAGAAAAAAACACTGTTCCTTAAGAATATAGACAAGAACTGTAAACTATCATCAAATTTCAAAATTTTTATTTCACTCATCTACATTACTGTTTTTATGCTGTATGTATTAATTACTACAAATCAAGAAAAATATATTTGCCCTTTTGGGATTGGCTTATTTCACTAAGCATAAAGGCTTACAATTACATTTTATTGCTAAAACATGCTGTTTTGAAAATAATCACATTGCAGATAAATTTACTCATAGAACAATCTTGAGCATACATAAAGTAGAAAGAAAAATATTAAGTCAATTCAAGTTAATTTTCTGGTAAAATCTGAAAAGTCATAAATGAAATATATGTATCACTGTGTTTAATAAATTTTTATTGGATCTCAGACTTAAAATGTATTCATTAAACATAGCAAAAATGATCGCATTTTTACATTGGTAATTTGCAATAATATTATTCCTTCCCTAGATGAAACATCACGCAGAAAACCTATATCTGAAAATTTGACTGTATATTTATGAAAGTTCTAAACAATTCATCATAGTTCCCAACCTCAGTTGATTGGACATTGTGAGGAAAAAGTTCTTCAATTAAATTTACAATTTCTAACTTGGTTTCTTGCATTTGCATCTAGTATAGAAAATGTTAACCCAAGTAGATAACAAAAATTATAGTCCAATAGTTAAATTGAAATATTTGTATCATTTCATATTTATTATTAGCTGTTTTTAAGCAGCTCGAAAGATGGAATTATCAAAGTTCAATTTTAAAGGTTTAGTAAAACTTCAGTTAGCTATCAGAGATGTTTGTTTACATTACCATCATGTTACATTACATTTAGTACTTTCTGTTCCATTTGGAGCATTTGGAAGAACTATAAGGAGGGAGAAAGAGAGAGAGACAGAGAAAAGCAATGAGGAAGAGAGAGAGTCAGGAGAAGAAAATATAATTTTACTTTGGTAAACAATAAGAAATCTATGGTAATAGGTAAAACATACAATTTTTATTTAATTTTAATGTAGACTGTTGAAAATAAGGAATTATTTACATGTTTTCTACACTGAAAAAATGGCTTATGACAAAATCCAGTTGAGAATTTTTATTTTCTCTATATAAGCAATACAAAACACAAATATAATGCTATAATTTTGCATCACTGATACAGTAATAATTTAAGGATGTTTTCAAATTGTTGCTCTAATATGTAATCTGTATCAAGCAGATTTAGATTTCTCTTATGAATAATTAATGTGTCATTTTCTAAAGAAAGTAAATATTTTATAGGTAAAAATTATAATTTTAAACCCCTTTAAATAATAGACAGTATAATTCCTTAGATTCATTTCATTATTCAATACTTTTCTGAAGTTTTCTATACTTATTATAAAGTTGGTTTCTGAAACATTGTGAATTGAATATGCATTTTCAATTTCTAAATAATTCAGTCAAGAATAATCTTACATGTCAGAAAGCATTTACCTAAATAACACATTTTATGTAGTTTCATATTTTCTGGCATTGGAAGTGCTTGTTCCTTTAAAGACTTCAAATGACTAAGATAAAATACTGCTTCTGAAATGTTTAGTTGTCTTAAGAGCACAGTATGAATTTTTACTATTCAAATGAAATTACAATGAGAAATTCTCATATAATAGCACCTTATTTATATTCAGATGGTATATGAGTACCTATGCTATGCTATCTTTTCTGTGATAACTTCATTTCAAGAGGTAATTGGAATTTCAAATGTTCATAATTCTATGTATATTTTAAGTCTGCAATGCCCCCAAAATACTAAAATGACAAATATATACTTTAATATTTATAAGAGAAATGATAAAATCTTGTCCTCTTTGTAGAATGACTTATCTGTAATTTGTTTATAATTATATCAAGTTTAAAAGGTTTAGAAACCTCTATTTAAATATAGTATTTACAGAAAAGTAATCAACTTCACTATTAGAATACCCTGCCAATAAACTGTCATAAACACACCCAAAATAGTTTTCACTGTGGGAAAAAAATGACAGTCGAGTAAGATTTCATTATAAATTTACTTATTTTAATCCCCCAAATCGTGGAACTATTTCAAATCTCCAATTCCCAACATAAGATCTATTAACTTTGGGTGTACTACCCATAAGTTAAGACATCTGCATAGATCATAAAAAATATTTATAATTAAATTCCATGGCTAGTAGATATCAACCCAAATCTACATGAATGACAAATGACAAATATTTACCTTTTTAAACTAACATAATATGTTGGATATTTAAGTATTATAAATTCAGCTTCAACAACTTCCAATAAAAGTAAGAAAATTACAAAAAAATTTAGAAAAAAAGGAATAAGATTCATTTGATTGTGGTATTCAAAACAAACCAAAGTTTTACTTTGTTAAGACTAATATTTCAAGTATGACTTATAGTTAATATTGCATCTATAGATAAATACAAATATCTTAAATATTAAAAAAAAATTACATCTAGTACCAAGGTGTATTTATATAACTTTTAATTTTAATTTAGTTCCACTCACGCGGCCTAAATCAAACTTTAAACTCTCAAAGGTGTGGAAAATTTGTTAAAATTGTGTTACAGTAATTCCAAAACCTAATACTACAATAATCCAAATGCTTATCAAAAATGAAAATCAGCATCTTGTTGCAAAAATAAATACCACTTTAAAACCATTTTCTAAATCCTAAGACTGAAGAGTGTTCTTCCAATCTACAAGTTATGACTTCTGAGAAATCAATCTTTTTATTTGCATAATGTCATTTCCAGTGCATAACACACTTAATTAAGTATATTGAGCCATATGGCTTTTAAAATACTCAAAAATCCAATGCTTAGTTGGCTGCTAATGGCTGCAATAATATTAATTTAATAATTCAGTAGTTAGTGGAGTAGTATCTTTAAAATAAACCTGTCTTGACTGTAAAGAAATGCCACCTTTGATTTTAATAAATATATTCCTCAGCTTTTTCCCACTACAGTTTTTTATAAAGAAAATAAATTTACTTGAGCTTACAGTTCTGGAGATTCAGGGTCTAGGGGTCACTTCTAGTCACGGTTTTCTTGCTATTTAGTAGAAGACAGCACACAACATCACATGTTAAGGGACAGAGAGCTTGTTTGGTCTCTCTTCCTGTCCTTATAAAGCCCCAGGTTCAATTGTGGGGCTCTGCCTTAATGACTATTCTCTTCAATTTCTAAAGGTCCTGCCTCTAAACCTCATAATCACATTAACTTTCTACCCTTTTAGTACCACTAACATAAGACATTGAGGACTAAAACTTCCGCATGAGTATAGGGGGGCAATTCATAGCAGAAAGTATGAGGGACTGCTCAAGATAAATTTTTGAAATATACATGATATTAAACATTATTATTTAAGTTTTAATGATAGAATTTTTTAAAATTATCTAAGATATGTACCTATTACTTTTGGGACAGCTAAAAATGTAATAATAAAAACAAGACAGGAAAAATTCTGCTAATTCACATCAGATACAGTACTTAAAAAAAAAACAAAAAACACTCAGCCAAAAGAGAAGATTGACAGTAGCTATGTTGGAAGGAAAATGGAACTGCCAAGAATATTTCAGTTAAAACTGACATACCTAGGAAAAGTCTTCAAAGAATTTCAATTTTTTCTTTGTATATGATAAGATGGTTTAAAACAAAAAGAACCCAAATAAGGGTTGAAATAGTCATTTGCATAAAAATGTAATGGGGTTTAAATTTAATCCCATCCATATAAGTATTTCAGAAACCAAATATAGCTGTGAAATTAAATGAAGTTTTTATAAGCAATAACACTTGCTTATAATTTTAATCACTGTGTAGAAGGCAGCATTTGAAAATTCTTCAGATGAATCTTAGGATTTACGGCCGGCGCAGCGGCTCAATAGGCTAATCCTCTGCCTAGGACACTGGGTTCTAGTCCCGGTTGGGACACCGGATTCTGTCCCGGTTGCTCCTCTTCCAGTCCAGCTCTCTGCTGTGGCCCGGGGGTGCAGTGGAGGATGGCCCAAGTGCTTGGGCCCTGCACATGCATGGGAGACCAGGTGAAGCACCTGGCTCCTGCCTTCGGATCAGCGCAGTGCACTGGCCAGAGCGCGCCGGACACAGTGGCCATTGAAGGGTGAACCAATAGCAAAGGAAGACCTTTCTCTCTGCCTCTCTCTCTCTCACTGTCCACTCTGCCTGTCAAAAGAAAAAAAAAATCTTAGGATTTGTTTTCAGAATGATATTAAATAGACAGGCATGATTTGTTTTCTTCAAATTGACACAATGAACAAAATTTTCTTGAAGCCTGCTGAAGTGAATTAAAATAGTTGTATTAAAATAATAGGCAGGGCCCACCCTGTGACATAGAGAGTAAAAGCTGCCGCCTGCAGTGCCAGCATCACATATGGGCACCAGTTCTAGTCCTGGTTGCTCCACTTCTGATCCTGCTCTCTGCTATGGCCTGGGAAAGCAATAGAATTTGGCCCGAGTCCTTGGGCCCCTGCACCTTCATGGGAGAGCCAGAAGAAGTTCTTGGCTCCTGGCATTGGGTCAGAGCAGTTCCTGCTGTTACAGCTTATTGGGGAGTGAACTAGCGAATGAAAGACCTCTCTCTCTCTCTCTCTCTCTCTCTCTCTCTCTCTGCCTCTCCTTCTCTCTCTGTAACTCTGACTTTCATTTCCCCTTGTTAATTTTATACCCATTCTCGCATTTTTTCAAAACACAGTATGCTTCAAATTATTCAAACAAAGTTGTCAAAATGACCATTTCATCAATATATAGTAAATTTTAAAGTACTCACAGCTCATTAGAACTACAGTAGTTTAACATTCTTAACCATTGGTTTCACAAAGTTATAAAGCAAAGTTTAATCAAACTATACTTGCAGCAATACTGGTCTTCTTTCCATTCAGTTATTGCTTATAGCTATTATCTGTATTTCCACTAAACAAAGGTCGTTTTGCTTTTTACTTCTTTTTTTTTTTTTTTAATTTGACAGATAGTTAGACAGTAAGAGAGAGAGAAACAGAGAGAAAGGCTTCCCTTCCGTTGGTTCACCCCCCAAATGGCTGCTAGAGCCGGTGCTGCACCAATCTGAAGCCAGGAGCCAGGTGCTTCCTCCTGGTCTCCCTTGTGGGTGTAGGAGCTCAAGAACTTGGGCCACCCTCCACTGCACCCCCGGGCCACAGCAGAGAGCTGGAGTGGAAGAGGGGCAACCGGGACTAGAAACCGGCACCTATATGGGATGCTGGCGCCTCAGGCGGATGATTAACCAAGTGAGCCATGGCACCGGCCACTTTTTACTTCTTAAACTTCTTATTTGATAAAGTATTAAGCCTTTTTACTGTACTGTAAATTTAAAATGTTATCTCAAAAATTAAAACAAAAGAAAGGGAGAAGGAAAGAGGGTGAGAGGGAGATGGGGAGGATGGAGGGAAGGAGAGAGGAAGGCAACATCATTATGTTCTTAGAATTGTATCTGCAAAGCACATTGAATCTGTTAAAATTAACTAAAAATTAAAATAAAGAAACAGTTGTCAGTTCTAACCTTCTGTGGTTTTTACATTATGTTTCCTACTTTGGTATGAAGCAATTTCTTTCTTTAAATAGAATTATAGATATAAAATAACTGCTTTTTCTTATTAATAATAATTTTAAAATATTTAATAATTGATGTTAAATAGATAATTGACTCTTTCCTCCAAAATTTTCTTATGAGCAAACATTTATTGCAGGTCTTGATAGAAGAGAAAAAATTGGAGACTTGTAAAGTACCTTCTGCTGGGTATGGTTGGAACTATTAAGTCACCATAGTCTGTTGTCTAAAAGCTGAATTATCAGGTCATTTCTTTGTACTTCCTTCAAAGTTTTGGAAATTTTACCTGTTAAATTTACTCTCCTTGACAATAACTTCACTTTACACTAATTGAAATTTAGGATCAAAAGCATGATTCTTGGTGAGTGAAATGTATTTTTTAAGATTTATTTATTCATTTGAGAAGCAGTTACAGAGAGTTCTTCTGGCTCTCCCACGTGGGTGCAGGGACCCAGCACTTGGGCCATCTTCCTCTGCTTTCCCAGGCCATAAACGGAGCTGGATTGGAAGAAGAGCAGCCACATGAACCGGGGCCCATATGCGATGTTGATGCCACAGGAGTAGGCTTAGCCCACTGCACCACAGAGCCTGCCTTGTGAAATGTATTTTGAGCTTGCACACCATTAAAGTGTTATTTTATAGCACATGTATATGTGTGTTTCTGGGTGTGTGGAGCTTCTATAGAACTCATTTGAAGGCAATGATTTTCTTGTGGTATAACTTTCAAAATTAGCACTTCTTAATTAGATCATTAATTATTTAATATCATGCAATGTCCTAGCAAAGATAGAATTGTCAGAGAACAGCACTGACTACTTATAAACATGGAAAAATTGCTATGCCTCTTTTATAATAACTTAAAGAATGAAAGCAATTTTTTAAAAGAAAGATTTATTTACTTATTTGAAAGAGTTACACAGAGAGAGAAGGAGAGGCAGAGAGAGAGAGCGAGGTCTTCCATCTGCTGGGTCCCTCCCCAATTGGCCGCAATAGACGGAGCTGCACCTATCTGAAGCCCGGAGCCGGAGTTTCCTTCAGGTCCCCCATGTGGGTGCAGAGGTCCAAGGACTTGGGCCATCTTCTATTGCTCTCCCAGGTCATAACAGAGAGCTGGATCTGAAGTGGAGCCACCGAGACTGAACCAGCGCCCATGAGGGATACCTACAGTGCAGGCGGCAGCTTTACACCACAGCACCAGCCCCGACAGCAAATTTTATGATAAATATAAGCTATGAGAATTTCTGAGTTTCTGATAATTGGAAAACTAGCATTAATTGGAAAGTTAAAAATTTAAATGAAGAATTCCCCTAAAGTAATTGTAATTTTTAGAAAATCTCAGGTGTTTCAGAAGCACATCACTAAAAATGTGTCTTTCTTGATGAATTGCTTTTAAAATTCAGGATAATCTTACATTACTTAAAGTGTGAAATGCAGGGTTTCTGTAGTAAGGTATGAAATATCACATTGGAAGCTGGAATACTTCAAGAGCATGTCATGGAGTAACTTGCAAGAAGGGTCTTTTCAATTTCATGAGCAAGGAACTATAAACAGAAGGTTTCTTCTCCTAAGTCTCCCACAACTTGAGCTCCTGAACTTCCAGGAACAATATTTGAATCAACTCTACAATACCTGAAAATTCACTAATAGGGCATGAAAATCTCAAGGAGTATTGGTGTGTTTCCATTTAGTCTAGTACTCAGGTGTTGTTTGGTACTGGAATTCCAAAAAACATTGTTACTGGAATCTTGAAGAACTTTTGTCTTATACAATAATTCCAAAAAGTGTATTTCATTTTCTGAGATTTTGCTTTGAAATAAAAGTGAATACCTTTAATGTAATTATAAGATTAAACAAACAAAATTTATCCTGTTTACCTAATTAACTCATTTAATAATTTATAAGGAAAAATATTAATATTTATCATGCACTAGATGGTAACTAAATGATGTCGTAGGAAAATAATTTAGTTTTAAAAAGCAGGTTAGGAGGGCCGACACTGTGGCATAATTTTCTACGCCTCCTCCTGCAGCACTGTCATCTCATATGAGGGGGTCCAGTTTGTGTCCTGGCTGCTCTTCTGATCCAGTTCTCTTCTTACGTCTAGGGAAGCAGTGGAAGATGGCCCAAGTATCTGGGCCCCTGTACCCACATGGGAGACCTGGAGAAGGCTGCTGGCTCCTGGCTTTGGATCGGCTCACCTCTGACTATTGTGACCATTTGTGGAGTGACTCTGCAGATGGCAGACTGATCCCTCTGTCTTTCCCTCTCTCTGTCTGTAACTCTACCTCTGAATTAATTAAATAAAGTTTTTAAAAAAGCAACTCATGCCGGCGCCGTGGCTCAACAGGCTAATCCTCCGCCTTGCAGCGCCGGCACACCGGGTTCTAGTCCCGGTCGGGGCGCCGGATTCTGTCCCGGTTGCCCCTCTTCCAGGCCAGCCCTCTGCTGTGGCCCAGGAGTGCAGTGGAGGATGGCCCAAGTGCTTGGGCCCTGCACCCCATGGGAGACCAGGATAAGCACCTAGCACCTGGCTCCTGCCATCGGATGAGCGCGGTGTGCCGGCCGCAGCGTGCTGTCTGCGGCAGCCATTGGAGGGTGAACCAACGGCAAAGGAAGACCTTTCTCTCTGTCTCTCTCTCTCACTGTCCACTCTGCCTGTCAAAAAAAAAAAAAAAAGCAACTCATAGAAATAATGATCACAGCTTAATTTTGATTATAGCTACACGGTGTAAGCCTTCCCACCATAAGATACTTCTGAAGGTAGGTATGCAATGCTTCTAGATGTGTTACAGCACTTTATGCAAAGTCTTACCACATGGAATGAAGGAAGTAGATCAAAACTAGCACTAACTGAATACATACTGTAGAACTCAATTAATATTAGTGCACGAATATTGCATTTGCTACTCTTTGCTGCATAATAGCATACCTCAAGATTTGTGGCATAAAACAAGGAAATTCATGATTTCTATAAAATTTTTTTATATTGGCTGATGTCTTTCCTGTGTTGGGCTGGCTTTGATGGTTGTGTGGGCTTATTCACCTATTGAAGGTCACAGATGGTGGCATATCTAGGGTATCTGCTGCGCTTCTCTTCGTATGTATATGAAAGGGAAAAGATTTCCTGTAATTCACACACACAATCCTTTTAAAAATATTTGTTTATTGAAAGGCAGAGTTACAGAGAGGGAGATATACCACACACACACACACACACACACACACACGGGGAAGAGAGAGTGTGTGTGAGAGAGAGGAGAGATTTTCCACCTGTGGGTTCACTCTCCAAATGGCCACAAAAGCTTAGATTAGGCTCATCTGAAGCCAGAAGCCAGGAACTTCATCTTGGTCTCCCACATGGGTGTAAAGGCCCAAGGGCTTGGGCCTTCTCCCTCTGAATTTCCAAGTTCATTAGCAGGAAGGTGGATAAGAAATGGAACAACTAGGACTCAGCCGATTCCCATGTGTATGCTGGTGTTTCAGGAGGTGGCTGGCCCACCGTATAGCCATGTTGGCCCCAGCATATTTACAGTTTCAAGCACATAATGATACACTGCATCCTTCCTCCATCCACCTTCCTTCCTTTAATTTTTTTCTTTGATTTTTGCAATAACAGACTTTGCATTTATTTTATAATCACAGGCTTAATATCCACTACATAAGCAATTTAACAAGTAAAGAATAAAAAGACCACTATTCCTCCACAGTGTAGATAGGAGCTATAAACAATAATCAAATCTCAAAATGTCAATTTCACTCATATTTATTTTTGTAGGCTATTTATTAACTACCACAGATTAATGAAAACATATGATGTTTGTCCTTAGGGACTAGCTTATTTTACTAAGTATGAGTATGTCCGATGGCATCCATTTTGTTGGATTGCTTTATTATCTAGAAAGTTAGCCAAAGCTTCATCACATGGGCCCATCTGTTTATACATTCATCAGTGCTCTCTCCAAAGTGAGCCACAATTGCTGAGTTGAATTGTGTCCTTTCCAAAAGATATGTTGAAGTCCAAAACTTACTGAAAGGTTCAACTTGTGATTTAAAAAAAAAAAAAAGTAGACCAAAGACATAATCTCTGAAGACACAACCTCTTATACTCCTCAGTTCTTTTGGGTGTGTGTTTGTGTGTGTGTGTGTGTGTGTGAATGTGATTGTGTGCATCTTGTTTTCCAATTCAAAATATTGTGAAAGAGCTATAAATATATAAAGAGAAGGAGAAAGAGAAATAACCATATCTTATGCTCCAGGTCGAAGCCAAGAGCCAGGAACTTCATTCAGGTCTCCTTCATGCATGCAAGGGCCCAAGCACTAGTGTCATGTTCTGCTTCTTTACCAGGCACATTAGGAATCTGGGTCAGAAGTGTAGCAGCAGGGACTTGAACCTGCACCCATATTGGATGCCGGCTGCAGGAGTGGTTGCTTGGTTGCTTTACACTCTGTGCCGCAACACTGGTCTGGTCTCTAAATCATTTCTTAAATCTCAGAAATCTGACTTTGTTTCTCAGCTCTTGTAGTTTACATTTAAAATTTGAAAATGAAATGTTAGCTTTACATTTAAAAACATTAAATAGTATCTTTTCAATAGAAGTTTATGATATTACAATTAAATAATTCTCAACTGAACCGACTTTTTTCAAGTTTCCTGGTTGTAGCAGGTTTAGAAGTTTGAACACAATACTCTAAAAGAAATATTGAGGAAAAGAAAACACTTTTTAAACCAAGGAAAATGTATATATGGCAGTAATACAGACTTTTATAATTTGTTTCGGTACTAGTTATGGATTTCAAGACATTATCTTTGTTTGACATTTTTGGTCTAACTATATCATTTATTTGGGAGTAAACAAGGCCCAATCACAATGAATATTTCAAAAGATAAAGGAAAGTGTCCACAAATGTAGGCTTCCATGCATTCCTCTCTTTCTAACTTCCAGATTTTCTTTTCAGTGATCATCACAGTTTGCAATATCCCATGTATCCAGTGAGAGATGTTTTATGCAAAAACAGAGTATTAAAATAGTTTAAAGTAGATATTCTGTCATACCAGGGAGAGGAAATATATTCTAATAGCATATAGATTTCCATAATTACATTTTCTTTTCCAAATGTTTGTTTTAAGTGCTTACTTTATTAGAAATGAAATGCATCTTATTTTTTCATCTTATTTTTCTTGGGTAATGTTGAAATTGTCAGGATATTTATTATAAAAGATAATTATACACTAAAATCTTTCATTAGGCTTTATATATTTTTGTTTGTGTGACTTATTGTTTTATGAAGTAATGTCAACTCAGATGTTTACATTGTTTAAAATTTGCCTTTTGAGTAAAGATTCAGGGACTAGCATCATGCTATGGGGGGTAAAGCTGCTGCCTTCAATGCCACTATCCTGTGTGAGCACTGGTTTGTGTACCAGCTGTTCCACTTCTGTTTGATTCAGTTCCCTGTTAATGGCCTGGGAAAAGTAGTGAAATGTGGCCAAGTGCTTAAGCACCTGCCACCCACATGGGAGACACAGATTAAGTTCTTGGCTCCTGACATCCTTGACTGCTGTAGCCACTTGGGGAGTAAACCAGTGGATGGAAGATTCTCTCTCGTGCTCTCTCTTTTCCTCTCTCTCTCACTTCTTTTTTACAGTCTCAAAATTTTTTTTATCATAAACTACATATGCCAAACCAATGTAGGTAACACCAACTTCTCTACTATATCATTTACCTTCCCACCTCCCTCCCATTCCACCTCCTCCTCCCTCTCCCATTTCGTTCTTCATTAAGATTTGTTTTAAATTTTAACTTTATATACAGAAGACCAACTCTATACTAAGTAAATATTTCAACGGTTTCTACCTACATGCACACAAAATATAAAGAACTGTTTGAGAACAAGTTTTACAGTTAATTCTTGTAGTACAACTCATTAAGGACAGAGATCCTGCATGGGGAGTAACTGCACAATGACTCCTGTTGTTCATTTAACAAGTAGCACTTTTATGTATGATGTCAGTGATCAACCGAGGCTCTTGACGTGAGCTGCCATGGCTATGGAAACCTTTTGAGTCCACAAACTTTGTCAGTATATAGACATGCCCATAAGAAAAGTGGAAGTTCTCTTCTATGTTCAAAGAAAAGTAGGTCCTTTGCTGGCTCCTTCTTTCCCCTAGGGTCTTACTCTCAGAAGCCCTTCATGACTTTTTTTTTTGCCATAGTGTTTGGCTTCCCATGCCTGAAATGCTCTCATGGCTTTTCAGCCACACCACAATGCCTTAAAGGCTGATTATGAGGTCAGAGTGAGGTTTAAGGCATTTGTTATTCCATGAGTCTGGTATGCAGTCTGCTTCTCATGTTGAAATATTCTCTCCTTTTTTATTCTATCCAATGTTATTAACAGACACTTATTTATCTGATCCCTTTTTTCAACTTTTATTTAATTAATATAAATTTCCAAAGTACAACTTTTGAATTATAGGGGCTTTTCTCCCCATAACCTCCCTTGCACCCACAACCATCCCATCTCCTACTCCCTCTCCCATCCCATTTTTATTATGATTCATTTTCAATTATCTTTATATAGAAGATCAACTTAGTATATACTAAGTAAACGTTTCAACAAACTACAACCACAAAGACACACAAAGTATACAGTACTGTTTGAGTAATAGTTTTACCATTAATTCCCATAGTACAACACATTAAGGACAAAAGTCCTACATGGGGAGCAGGTGCACAGTGACCCCCGTTGTTGAATTAACAATTGACACTCTTATTTATGACATTAGTAATCACCCAAGGCTCTTGTCATGAGCTGCCAAGTCTATGGAAGCCTCTTGAGTTTGCTAGCTCTGATCTTTCTTATTTAGACAAGGCCATAATCAAAATGGAAGTTCTCTCCTCCCTTCAGAGAAAGGTGTCTCCTTCTTTGATGGCCCGTTCTTTCCTCTGGGATCTCACTCACAGAGATCTTTCATTTAGGTCATTTTTTTTTTGCCACAGTGTCTTGGCTTTATGATCCCTTTAACACTTACTCTTAACTATATGATCAATTAAACACTTAATATGATCATTTTAGCACTTAAGATGGCATTATTACCACTCAGCTTAATGGGATTTGGAGTCCCATGGCAAGTTTTTAGCTTTACCTTAAAAGTAAGTCCCTGGGAATGTACACATTACTATACAGCTCCTCCCTATCTTGTTCCCACACTTATTTTTTACTGGGATTTATTTTCAATTAACTTTATACATATATGATTAATTCTATGTTAATAAAAGTTCAACCAACTGTATTAAGAAAAAACAAATGAGGGTTCAGTGCTCTGGTGCAGCTGGTTAATGCCCCAGCCTGAGGTGCCAGCATCCCATATGGGCACTGGTTCTAGTCCCAGCTGCTCCTATTATGATCCAGCCTGGGAAAGCAGTGGAAGATGGGCCAAGTCCTTGGACGCCTGCACCCACGTGGGTGACTCAAAAGAAGTTCCTGGCTCCTGGCTCCTGGCTTTAGATCGGCACAGCCCTGGCAATTGCAGTCATCTGGGGAGTGAACCAGTGGATGGAAGAGCTCTCTCTCTGTCTTTACCTCTCTCTGTAACTCTGTCTTTCAAATAAATAAAATAAATCTAAAATTTTTTAAAATAAATAATAAAAAACTGTTCCTTGACAGTCAATAAAAAGGCTGTTCAAGTCATTGTTTCTCATAATGTCAATTTCATTTCTACAGGTTTCTTTCAGGTGCTGTTAGTTATCACAGATGGGGAGGACATATGGTAATTGTCCCTTTGGGACTGGCTTGTTAAACTAAGTATTATGTTTTCCAGATTCATTCATTTTGTTGCAAATGTCTGGATTTCATTTTTATTTTTACTGTTATGTAGTATTCCATAAAGTACATATCCCATAATTTCTTTATCCAGTCTTCAGTTGACAGGCATTTTACATTGATTCCATGTCTTAGCTATTGTGAATTAAGCTACAATATACATGGGGATGCAGATAACTCTTATTTGTTGATTTCATTTCTGAGGAGTGGGATGGCTAGGTCATATGGTAGGACTATATTCCGATTTCTGAGGTATCTTCAAACTGTCACCCATAGTGGTTTTACAAATTTACATTTCTACCAACAATTGTTGTTTGTTGATTTCTGTATGAAAGCCACTCTAACTGGGGTGAAGCAAAACCTCGTTGCGGTTTTGATTTGCATTTCTCTGGCAGCTAGTGATCCTGAGCACTTTTTCATGTGTCTGTTGGCCATTTGTATTTCCTCTTGAAAAATGTCTGTTTAAGTCCTTTGCCCATTTCTCAACTGAGTTGTTTGTTTTGTTGTTGTGGAGTTTCTTGATCTCTTTATAGATTCTGGTTGTTAATCCTTTACTAGTTGTATGGTTTGCAAATAGTTTCTCCCAACCTGTCGGTTGCCCCTTCACTTTTCTGACTATTTCTTTTGTAGTACAGAAGCTTCTCAATTTGATGTAATCTTACTTCCTAATTTTGTCTTTTATTGCTTGTGCCTTTGGAGTCTTTTCCAGATAAAGTTTTCATCATAAAATGGTGTTGTATTTTTCAAAAGCTTTCTCTACAACAATTGAGAAATCATATGGTTTTTATTCTTCAGTTTGTTAAGGTGATGTATCCCATTGATTGATTTGTGAATGTTGAGCCATCCCTGCATACCAGAATAAATCCCACTTGGTCCCAGTGAATGATCTTTCTGAGGTGTTGTTGGATTTGATTAGCCAGATTTTTTTGACAATTTTTTCATCTTTGTTCAATGGGGAAATTGGTCTATAGTTCTCTTTCTCTGTTGCATCTTTTCTGGTTTATTTTCTCTCTCTTTTAAACGCTGCCTTTTATATAAATGAATAAATCTTAAACACAGTGTAAAGCTCCAATAACAACTTTAATTGTCTTGTACATTTATTTGATATACATCAAAACTTTCATTTATTACTAGTTGATTTTAAGAAATATGGGTAAGAGTTGCATGTTCTGTTTTTAGAAAATAATTAACTCAGTTGATAGTCTACCTGTATAATAATGTTTCCATATTTTTTACATTTAGAAACTTTAAGAAGGCAGATAATAAAAAAATTTACTTTGGTTGCAAGTTTTTAAGAAATTGGATTTTAATATTGATCTATTCAGTAAAAATTCAAACAATTCTTTCACTTCAAATCCATGAGTTAATATCCCCATTTTTGGAGTTTCCATAATTGACATGTTGTATTTTTATGTCAAACGTTCTTATTCCTTTAAGCAACTAGAAAATAAAATCGAAATGTAGTCTTTAAAAAAACATTGGCCTATCCCAATATTGAAAATATGATTCTGCACTTTTGTTAATATGAAGAAGAGCCCATGGATATTGAATATTTAAGAGATAATGCAGAAAAATTCACAATCAGTTTTCTGGAATCCTTTAAAAATTCTGCCTATAAATTAACATACCATTTCAGAAACAAATAATTTGTGGTAAAATGTAGGCAACTAAGCAAGAAGATAGAAAAATAGATTGATGGGTATCAAGTGATGGAAAGCTGGAGATACATTTCTTGTTGATAGACATCTATTTATACCAACACCTAAATTAATCAATCCATCTATCCATCTATTGTCATTATCATCTATTACCAACCTATATCATCCTTTTTATTCAGAGAAATTCCCAAGTTCAGAATGCTCGAATCCACATAATTGTGTAGTTCATACTGCATTCACTGGGCATCATCATCATCTTTTTTATATGTTCCCTTTAATTCCTTGATCTGATTTTATTCCACCCCTTGACATTGGTGTTGACCCTCATGGACTCACTTAAGTATGAACAAAACATATAAGTATTCTTTAACACATTAATTGTACCAACCTTTCAAAAGTATTGCTGGTGTTCATCATTCTCATTCAATGCTTTTATTTCAAAATTCCTAAATATAAATATATTGCACTTAACAATTCCTGAAAATTGATTTATTTATATAACATGTTTGCTGTTATAATTCATTACACATTGAAAACTTAGATACATTCAATAAATTGCCACTTTAAGGAATGTACTTCTGAAGTTTTCTGTTTTGCCTGTAGGGCCACCTATGACTGAACCTTCTGATGCTTAGAAATTTTCTGATTTCCAGAAAAAAAATGGTTCCTATTTTAGGGGAAGCAAAGCACATTTGTTCAGTCAGGAAATATGGGGCATTAGCATTCAGGAAGTATGGTCAACAAACCTCAGTTGCAGAGGTTACTCTGAAATACAGTCTCCATGTTTCCTCAGTTGGCTGGTGCAATTCAGTTTCAGTTGTCCATGGAGGTATCTGGCTCCATAAAACATGCTTTAACGACTTCTCTTCAGAGAGGAGTCACACTTTTCCCACTCAGTTTAACTACTTTCCTTGGATCGTTTTCCAAGTAAACCAATTTCACTCAAGTACTTGTCACAGGCTTTGAGAGAAATCAAATGATGATATAATATTATGACAGGAGTTCCTCCATATGTTTCCCTATGAGTTTATGTTGGATTGAGGATGGCAGAGTATGAATACAGTCAATGTGAAATATTGGATTATTCATAAATCCTTCCTGTAATAGAATTAGATACAGCAGTAGTGATATGATCTTGCAGTGCTCTCACTACCATCTGTTCTAGTAGGCTTACTCTCCATGTATTCACACTGTATCAGTTCAATACTACATCTATGAAATAGTTCTCAAATGTCTGGTAGAGCAGCCTTTCTTCCGTCCCACCTTCAGCCCATGGGGCATCTTTCATAAAATAGTTTTAGTAATTCATGAACATTTATTACTATATCCCAATTTTATAATCAGTCCACACCATTGTGTGTGGGGGAGTGTGCATCCTTATGATGTTAGTTTTTGTTTAATCTGTGTATTTTGGTCTTTCAAAAATAATATTTAATGAAGTTAATTTCCACTCTTCATAGAATTCTAATTTTAATCCTGATTCCTCAGGGATATATTTCTTTATCAAATTTACTATATGTCCTTATTTATATTCAATGTGTATCATAACTCCTGCTTTATAGACTTAACATAATATTGCTGCTACAAATTTTACATAATTGTCTGATTCGTAGCTTCCCTAGACTCAAAGGTTCAGGTGAGGGGTCTTCAAAATTTTTAGAGAAAATGTCTATTATGAAAAACTGCATATATAACAAAAGTTTCTGCATTAAACTAAATTCATCTTTTATTTACATTTCCAGTGAATATTCTTGATGTACTCTCATATGCCCACACTGAATAAATTAAGTTACTTTAGATATGCATTTAGAATACACAGTATGTTGATATGATTACAGTAATAATGATTATATACATAATACAAAAATGAAGATATCATTACCTAACAGGTACATTCATTGATCTGAATTTTGTTGTTGTAATTTTATATTTGTTAAGCTTAGTAAGAAATCTCATACTAGCTTTGTTGATATTTATAAATGACTATTACATCATATTTTGTTTAAAACCTAGAGTAAGTGGCTTTGTTATTTAAATGAATAAAAATGTTCATCTATAATTAAATCTGTTCTATCTTTCTTCTATGTTCCTTAGAACTTGTTTAATGAGTCATTTTTATTCTTTTCTTTTCTTGGTCTTTAATTGCCTTAAATACCCCTTTTATACAATTAGTTTCCCTCAGATACAAAAATTGTATAAACAAACAATTATGGATTTGGGGAACTGGATGGAGCATAGTGAACAGTTTTAACCCCTGTTTCTGTACAAGGCCACTGAGATCCAGGAAAATAGATTAACCCATTCAAGGCAGGAGAGTTCATTTCTACTGTAAGAGGAATCACAACTTTTCCATTATTTGTTCACAAATGCTAAAGTGTGAGATTTTACCAGGATTCTGAATGCTTTCTGACTAAAATCACTGACCTTTGCTCTCTTTTCACCTTCGGTTACTTGAATCGATACTTGGCTCCCATGGCCATGCAGGTTTCTTGAATTCTATTGTTTCAGTTTCTCTACTCTGCTTTATACTTAACATTCTCTTTCTTATTTTGTGCTTGCTTTCTCACTGGTAGAAAAAAAGGTGACCTTGGGTGGCACAGGTTCACTAGAAGTTTTATTTAAAAATAAAAGGCAAATCAGTGACACTCCTCCACATGTATTTACTCTAATATCTCATCCATTCTGATAAAAATTAGTGAATATAAAATATATTCATATGTATCATTCTGCTTTGCCTACTTAAAAATTTTCAATTGATCTGTAAGATCTTTGAATTGTGCAGATGAAATATTTTGTTACAGTTGATCATGATATGGCAGATGGAAAATCATTTATTATTGGAACCCAAGAACATTTTTCAATGGAGACAAACTACATAATTTATGTTTTTCTAAAATTTTCACATATTTCTAACATTAATCAGTTTTATATTCAGTTTTAATTCTTCTCTCTTTTTCTACCTCAGGAAATCATCCAATATATTCTTCCACAATATAGTATCATGTTCTGAAATTGTCATGGAAAAGTCTCCTTCAACAACAAAAATGAAAAAAAGTTGTTATGCTTTCTGTAATTAAATAATGCCCTTTTTCTCTGTCTATCCCTCTCACTGTCTATAACTCTACCTGTTAAATAAATTTTAAAAAAAGGGGAGCCGGCGCCGTGGCCCACTTGGCTAATCCTCCACCTGCAGCACCGGCAACCTGGGTTCTAGTCCCAGTTGGGGCGCCGAGTTCTGTCCTGGTGGCTCCTCTTCCAGTCCAGCTTTCTGCTGTGGCCCAGGAAGGCAGTGGAGAATGGCCCAAGTGCTTGGGCCCTGCACCCCATGGGAGACCAGGAGGAAGCACCTGGCCCCTGGCTTTGGATTGGCACAGCATCAGCCGTAACAGTCATTTGGGGAGTGAACCTATGGAAGGAAGACCTTTCCCTTTGTCTCTCCCTCTCACTGTCTATAACTCTACCAGACAAATAAATAAGAAAAAAAAAGGGATATAGAGTCTGGCATTGTGGTGCAGTGGGTTAAGCTACCACTTACAATTCTGGCATCCCATAAGAGAGCATGGATTCAAGTCCCAGTTAACTCCATTTTCTATACAGAACTGGATCCCTGCTAATGAGTCGGTAGGCAGAGGAAGATGACCCAAGTGCATGGGCTCTGCCTGTTTCAGAGCCAATGTTCTTAAACACATATTAGTATATGTTTGCTCATGGTTTCCATACAGACAAAATAAATCATTATATAGAATTCATTCTAATAAGGAATCTAAGAATTAACAAAGTTCAACAATTTTCAATGAGTACATACATATGAATTTCTGAAGCAGATACTTAGAATTACCTAAATTTACATCTTATTTGCTTAGCAGCTATTTGATAGATAAGAGTAACTCTGTTGTATTATATGTTATAGAAAATGGCCTAATTTATGTTAATAAGACTAAAATAATTTAATTATTATTGTTTTAATTTATTGGATAAGCAAGAAAGAAAGAGCTCCTACTAACTAATTCACTCCCAGGATGCCTGCAATAGATAAGAATGTGTCAAAACTGAATCAATCCAATAACCAGAACTCAATCCAGCTTGCTAATATGGCTGGCAGGAATTCAAGCTCTTGACAGCTGTCTGTCAGGGTATATATTAGCAGGAACGTCAAGTCCAGAGCCAGACCTGGGTATCCAACTGAGACATTTGATATGTAATGAGAGGAACATAACTATTTTCTTGCACACTCTTCATTATTTATTTTATACTTTAAAAATATAATATGGAATCATTGTCCTTATGGCTATATCCATTTTAATGTTTGAAAATTAAATTCATGGGGGGCTGGCACCATGGCTCACTCGGTTAATCCTGTGCCTGCGGCACCAGCATCACATAGGGGCACCAGGTTCTAGTCCCAGTTGCTCCTCTTCCAGTCCAGCTCTCTGCTGTGGCCCAGGAAGGCAGTGGAGGATGACCCAAGTTCTTGGGCCCCTGCACCTGCATGGGAGACCAGGAGGAAACACCTGGTTCCTGGCTTTGGATAGGTGCAGCACGCAGGCCTTAGCAGCCATTTGGGGAATGAACCAATGGAAGGAAGACCTTTCTCTTTGTCTCTCTCTCTCACTGTCCTAGTCTGTCTCTCAAATAAAAAAAAGGATTATAAAACAAGAAAATTAATTCCAAAAGAGGTATTAAAACCTTCTCCAAAGGGGAAACCTGTTGAAGGGAAATGGACACTATGAGAAACTGTGACTTGATCAGCCCTTGTTCTGTCTGTGGATTTATAGTGTAATACTTTATCCCTTTTACGATTTTTTTTGTTCTAGTACTATAGGTTGAACTCTGTAATTAACACACAATTATTTTTAGGTGTTTAAATTTTAACAGAAAAGTGATCCCTGTTAAATATAAGAGTGGGGATAAGAGAGGGAGGAGATGTACAATTTGGGACATGCTCAATCAGACTTGCCCCAAATGGTGGAGTTAGAAACATGCCAGGGGATTCCAATACAATCCCATCAAGGTGGCATGTACCAATGCCATCTCACTAGTCCAAGTGATCAATTTCAGTTCACAGTTGATCACACTGATAGGTCTAAGAGTCAAAGGGATCCCACAAACAAGACTAGTGTCTGCTAATACTAACTGATAGCATCAAAAAGGGAAAGAATGATCCAACATGGGAAGTGGGAGACATAGCAGACTTATAGAATGGCAGATGTCCTAAATAGCACTCTGGCCTCAGAATCAGTCCTTAAGGCATTCGGATTTGTCTAAAAAGCCCATGAGAGTATTTTAGGCATGGAAAGCCAAGACACTCTGGAAAAAAAAAAAAAAAAGAAGAAGAAAACCTAAATGAAAGATCTCTGTGAGTGAGATCCCAGTGGAAAGAACGGGGCCATCAAAGAAGGAGCTACCTTTCTCTGAAGGGAGGAGAGAACTTCTACTTTGACTATGACCCTGTCAGAATAAGATCGAAGTCGACGAACTCAAAAGGCTTCCATAGCCTTGGCAGCTCATGACAAGATCCTAGGGAGATTACTGACGCCATAAATAAGAGTGTCAAATTTTTAAGTCAACAACAGGAGTCACTGTGTACTTACATCTCATGTGGGATCTGTCCTTAATGTGTTGTCCAATGTGAAGTAATGCTATAACTAGTACCGAAACAGTATTTTACACTTTGTGTTTCTGTGTGGGTGCAAAGTGATGAAATCTTTACTTAATATGTACTAAATCCATCTTCTGAATATAAAGATAATTGAAAATGAATCTTGATGTGAATGGAATGGGAGAGGGAGTGGGAGATGGGAGGGGTGCGAGTGGTATGAAAATTACTGGGGGGAAAGTCATTGTAATCCGTAAACTGTACTTTGGAAATTTGTATTTATTAAATAAAAGTTAAAAAAACCTTCTCCATATGGAATAATATAGATACAGGGTAACTTATGTAATTGTAAAATGTGACTGTCAATTTTAAAGCTGCAAATAATTCTCAAATTTAAGTATATATTCCATTTTGAGGCAAAAGTACAATTTTAACAACTTTTATATATTCGGTGTAGATCTCCTTGTAGAAAAATGCATGTGATATTAATAGCAAAATATAAATAACAGTACATTAGTCTATACAGATGTTAGAAGATTTAACAGTTAAGACAGAAATATTATATTCTCATTGAAAAGGCAAAAGAGTAAACAATCTTTTTCATTAATTTTTTTATTGATTTACTTATTATGAAAGACAAAGAGACAAAGACAGCGAGATAGCTCTTACTTGTAGGTTCATTCCCCAAATGACTCTTACAACTGGGGAAGGGCCAGTCTGATTTCTGATATGGTTGGCAGGGACCTAACTTCTTGATCCAATACATGCTCTTCAAAAGTGTATGAATTGGGGCGACTCTGTGGAGCAGTGCGTTAACGACCTGACCTGAAACGCTGGCATCCCATATGGGTGCAAGTTCGAGACCCGGCTGCTCCTCTTCCTATGCATGTCTCTCCTATGGCCTGGGAAAGCAGTAGAAGATGGCCTAAGTCCTTGGGCCTCTGCACCCGCATGGCAGGCCTATAAGAAGCTCCTAGCTCCTGCCTTCGGTTCGGTGCAGTTACGTGCCATTGCAGCTAATTGGGGAGTGAACATCAGATGGAAGATCTCTCTCTCTCTCTCTCTCTCTGCCTCTCCTTTCTTTGTGTAACTCTGACTTACAAATAAACAAATAAATCTTAAAAAAAAAAAGAAAAAAGGGGTATGGATTAGCAGGAAGATGCAGTTGAGAGCAGAGCTGGGACTCAAACCCAACCACTCCTATTTTACAATGGATGTGTTCCAAGTGGTATCACATTGGTAATTGCTCCATTAAATGATCACATCCCCCCTTTTTTGGTTTGCATTTCCTATGTGTATTTTTCTGCTTAGTATTAGTGTTATACACTAGTTATTTGTATTGCAGTTAATTTTAGTCTTAACTATATTTTTTTACATTTTTCCTTAAATATTTTACTATGAAAACTTGCAAGCATATAAAAAGTAGAAGAATCATTCAGTGAATACACTATGTAACAATTTAACAATTGTTAAATTTATATATGTATACTTTTTGAATTATGTTATATTTATGTATGTTTTACACCTTATTGCCAAATAGTTCAGAGTGCATTTATGAAACTGAGTGTCATACTTTATGGGTAGTAAAATTTACATATTGTGATATGCACAAAATTTAAGTAGCTCTAAATATAATTTTAAGGCATCCAGTCTTTCTTGTTTCAACACTGTTTTACATCCTTATCCTACACCAGATGTCCCTGTTTCACCATAATTCATACTTCTAAACAGAAAAAAATCATAGCTTCCTGTAGCTCCCCAGCTCTTAGTCAATATGCTGCTTATTCTCATTGGGATACTAATATGTCATTTAGCTTTGTGCTAGGCTGTTCTCTGTCATGTTCTTACATGAATATTGAACCAAAGCAGGCAGCTATCAACATTTAATAGTAGGCAGAGGGAAGTAGAAACAAACACAAAAATGCCAAACTGTAAGATAATTAATCCCCAAATGAAAGGTCATTTATAATCAGGGAATACAAAAATGACATTATTAAAATTAATAGGCAGTATTTCATACACAGGATCTATTTTCCTGACAAAAGATAGCCTATATGTACCTCAGTTATATTATTATGTGTTGCTAAAGCCAACATTGTTAGCCTAAAGGCACAGTACATTGCTAATGTGAAACGTTGCCTGGGGTTTACAAATGATAACACTTGATTTTTAACAGGCCACTCTATAAAATCAATTACCTCCAGTAGAAATAAATTCTTTCTGACTTTATAAATAAAGTAAAAACTATGTAGTATCAGAGTATTTCTATCAGCCTCAAGAATAATTTTTTTTTCAGTCTTCAGTCTTCACTAACGGGCATTGTTCATAGAGTAAAAGTTGGTAAAATATAGTACATAAAATTTTATTATCTACAACTGGTCTGGCTTTTTAAATCCTCTAGACATTTCTATATTCTGGAAATACTATTTTAGGAGCTTAATCACCCCATTCAAAGCTCTGTAATGGATTAGACTTTTTCAAAGGAGCTCAAGATAAATATGAAAAATATCACTATTATACCATATGCAAAAAAAAAGTTCCAAAACAGCAGAATGAACAGAACTCACAGTGTATGCTATACAATCTAAGGGAAAATTCTAAATGTGCTAATATGGACAATATGAACTAATAATCATAGAATCTTGATGATCTATCTTTATACATTATCTTTGCTTGAATGGTGCAAAAACAGTTAAAACAAGTGCCACTTATAAATATAGTGCTGAACTTAGGAGTTTATTTTTTATTCTCAAAAGGAAGTATCATCAGGATTTAGAAACTAAACGGTGGTGCCAGCATTGTGGCATAACAGGTAAGGATGCCACCTGTACGCAGGCTTTCCATCTGAGCATTGATTGATTTTTTGGCTGCTCCACTTCTGATCCAGCTCCCTGTTAATAGCCTAGGGAAAGCAGCAGAAAATGGTCCAAGTATTTGGGGCCCTTCCACCCACATGAGAAACCCAGATATAACTCTTGGCTTCTGGCTTCTGCCTGTCCTGCCCTGGCTATTGCAGAAAATATCTCAGCAAAACCATTTAAACTAAATATAAGTATTGTCTAAAACTGTGCAATAGCTTTTTTCCCCTTTTAACTTTACAAGGTTTATTTAGTAAGAGTCTTAGAGGCAGGATGGCATTTGATTTTCAGGGAACAGCAGGAAGAGTTGAAGGAGGTGAAGCTATATATGTTAATAGAAACTTTGAAGTAGATCAGAAATAAAAATGCTGCTCATCCATCCATTCACTCCTCCATCCTGAGAATGGTCTGTGCATCTTATTTGTAAATGGATTTTGTAGTAAATACCATCACAAACTACCCTACCCAGAAGTTGATTCACTCATGACCTGAACCAGTATTTCAGAGCTGGCTCAACTCAGCTTGGGAAAGACAGTATGCACCCAAGTGCATCTGGCATTTGCCTAGTATCTAGGCTTTCACACTGTGGACTGACTCTAAATATCACTTCTCCTCTCTGTCTTCTGTCTTCTGACAGATCTTATGATTTTTTTTTTTTTTGGTATCAGTAGTTTTTTAAGTTTATGAGTACATGGGAATAGTTGTAACCTAAAAGCTCCAATATTATGCTGTATATTTGCAAATGGCCAGAGGGGCAGAGGCATAACTTCAGAAGTAAGAAAAATGCACTGGAACCAACAGAGCGGATCAAAATTCTGCCTATACCACTTGCTAGCAGGTGTCTTTAAAGAACCTCTTTGCTTTCTCATCTGTTGAATAATCATACTTAGAAGCCCTACCACTTAGAACTACTGTGGGAAGTCAAAACACAACACAGTCCATATTATATACAACTTTGTTTTCATTTTATACAGACAAGATATTAGGAAAACAAAAAGGTAATAGTTAACTACCGAAAACAGACTGCAAAATGTATAACTTTTTATTAGACTGAAACTGCATAACATCTTTGTCTTTGGATCTTAATATATCAGGCATCATGTGTCATTTTATACCTTTATTCTTCCTTTTGATCAGCTTGCCAAAGGATATTCTTATGTAGAGATCTCTTAGAGAAAGATTTCCTTTAAAACGGGCCTCAGGTTCAGAAGAGCTCTTTTAGAATTTATATCCCTGAAAACCTCCGTGAGGTTTCAAGAACAAGAGAAGTATTGTTGTAAGTAAATGTACTGATTGATACGTAAGTTAATAATTATATTTATTTATCCAAAATTGCATACTCATTTAAGAATTTACCCTCAAAGAAATTATATTCTATTAAGAGTCAAAAAGAAAGCAAATATTCAAAAACTATGTGATTTTACTGCAATGGCAGAATTCACAAGGTAACTTAGTAATACATCACAGCGGCATACAAACAACTGAATCATGGGCATTCAGGGAGAAAAAAACTGTTCACCAAAGCAGTTTTTATAACACTAAAATGTATTCTTATTTTTGTGTCTTCAAGTCCTGCTTTTAAGATAGTACCATCATGCATTGTTTTGTTATTTCATTAGGAATATCTGTATTTCTAAACAGGTGTAGTACAACAAGCAGTTGTAGTATAAAAGGAAAACAAACTGCAAGATTGAAGTTAAAGCTGTGGTCATGGATTCGGAAAAGAAAAACAATCAGGCATGACTCTAAGGTCACAAAATGATCAAGCTGAGAAACGATGCAGATTCTAAGCATAAAGAAAGACTTACGTGCATATTTGACTGTAGCACTTGCATAAGAACGAATATTAACATGTTGTCAGGCAAGAAGGGGAGAGTCTGCTGCTCTAGGAAGAGTCAAGACCATATTCATTTTGGTATAAATAGAAAAGCCTAAAACAACAAAGGGTACTCCAAGTTATTTTATTTTTATAATTCTAATTAGTTTTAAGTATGGGATACCAAGGGAACAGAAAGTAGGAACTGTTTGGAGATTAAAAGCAAAAGAATATTAAATGTTAAACATCTAAATGGAGAGTCTGTCAAAGAAAATAACTTGGCATGAGTTAACTACAAGAAAGAAAAGAGTCAATAGGTGTAGCATGGTAGAATATAGACTATAATAGTAGATATTGATTAGAATGTTTACCAAGTTATCAATTAAGTCAGACAGAAATCTTAAAACATTAAGAAAACATTGTATGTTTTTACATAAAGATATTCATTACATCATTTGTATCAAAAAGATTACTCTGGAAGCATTATCAAAGGCATCTTACAAGCATTGAGGCCAATTTTGTTGTTTTACCATGATAGTGGTGAGAAATGATGAATGAGCTAAATCATAGATTACTGATATATTTCTAGGAGGAAGTCGCTTTACTACATTAAAATATTAGGCTTTGAACTACATGTGCTCTCTTACCTTAAACTCCACATAAGTTCACTGTTATTGATATTCATATGTGAATTTTTAAATTAACAATTAAAGAAATAAAAACAGAAATTTAGTTGACCCTAAAGTCAGCAGAAAAGATGATTGTAATAAAGATAAAGACATGATATGTGAGTCTTCAAAACGGGACTGTTATTTAAAAGCCAGATTCTTCCATTGGTCTTTCATTAATTGTGTTTGATGTAACTTATTTGACACCACGTGAATAAAGATGGGGGTGAGTGCCTCACTGTGTGAGCATCCCTCAGCCTACTTCACAGACCTGAAGTCTTATGTTCCCTGACGTGCTGGGAGAACCAACAGCCCTGCTCCGCATCTGGTGTAGTAATCGATGAAGCATCTATGAGCAACTAAGACACTAGTGAACAGTAAAATCTGAAACTAAAGAAAGAGGAAGCACAAGATAAATTCATCACTGCAGCATGAAGGCTACTAAAATTCATATTTTCATGAAAGAAAAATAGTCACAGGTTTAAAATAAAGTTAAGCAGTTTTTATAACACCAAAATGTATCCTTATTTTTGTGTCTTCAAGTCCTGCTTTTAAGATAGTACCATCATGCATTGTTTTGTTATTTCATTAGGAATATCTGTATTTCTAAACAATATGTTTATTTCATCATGCATCAATTTCAAAATTTTATATTGACGTTCTTTTCTAAGATTTCTATTCTTTTAATTACCACTATCCCACATCCCTTTGCCTTATTCCATTCTCCTGTGTGAATTTTTTTCCTTTCTGACAGATGAATGACCAATGTATACATTTTTAGAAAATTTTAAATGCTGTTTGCTTAGCTGTCAAGTAGTTTACTATGATTACAACTGTTTCATTTATTTCTAGCCACTTTTTCTGTAGCTAAATTGCTTCTTTCATATTCACAATTGGCATAGTTATTATTGTTTAAGTACCCTACAACATCATGTATTCAATTTGTCCAGTGTTTAAGATTTTCTTTCTTAAAGAAGCAATAATGGGGCCGGCGCTGTGGCACATCAGGTTAACACCCTGGCCTGAAGCTCCAGCATCCTATATGGACACTGGTTCTAATCCTGGCTGCTCCTCTTTTGATCCAGCTCTCTGCTATGGCCTGGGAAAGCAGTAGAAGATGGTCCAAGTCCTTGGGCCCCTGCACTCATGTGGTAGATCTGGAAGAAACTCCTGGCTCCTGGCTTCAGATCAGCATAGCTCCAACCATTGCGGCCATCTGAGGAGAGAACCATCGGATGGAAGACCTCTCTCTCTCTGTCTCTACCTCTCTGTAACTCTGTCTTTCAAATAAATAAAATAAATATTTAAAGAAAAAGCAATAGTGGTCACCAATTAAAGTCAGAATTCATGTATGAAATAAATAAATACTGTATTTATGTACAATCTAACCCTACTGGAAACAAACCTCAATAAGCTGCAATACTTACCTTTAATTGAGTTATTTAAACTTTTTGGGGGTGTATGGTAAAATCTTTGTATTTTATAAATGTATGCTCACTGTAGCATTTGTTTACTGAGAGATAGTTTTCTTCCTAAAAGTTAATTGTAATGAATAATTAATTCCATGCCTAGAAACAATAATTCAAGGACAGAAACAGAACTATACCCATAGTAAAAGTCAGTTTTACAAGAAAAAATCCCATTATTTTATCAATGAAAATATGTAATGTATTTATCCTACCAGCAATGTAGCTGGTGGTTTCCCTAGAGGCACGGAATCAAATTGAAGAGTCAGCATTAGTCTGCTCCTAGCAGGTTAAATATTCAACAGGGACAATCACCAGATTAATGTTGAAATGGGATTTATGCTTTGATCTTATATATAGCCCTTAAAACAACAAATCTTACTTTTTATTATGTCTGCTTTCCTTTCAGGAACAGAGGAAATAATATATAGTCATTCTACCAATCCCATGTATTTCCTGACTTTTGAATCTGGAAAAAAATGTCAATTAAAATTATAATTATTTTATTTCAAATGAAGAGTAACAGAGAGATAAGCACAGAAATAGAAAGAGAAAGAGCGTGAAAGATCTTCCATCCATTGGTTCATTCTCTTACTGCCTGTAGCATTAGATGGAAACCAGGATCCAGGAATTCTGTTTTGGTCTGCAATGTGGGTGGCATGAACCCAAAATCTTGGGCCATCATCTTCTGCCATCCAGGCTCATTATCAGGAAGCTAGATTAGAAGCAAAGCAGTGGGGGCTGCTGTTGTTGCATAGTAGGTGAAGCCTCCACATGGGGTGCCAGAATCCCATATGGGTACCCAGATGTTCCACTTCCAATCTAGCTCCCTGCTACTGTCCTGGGAAAGCAGTGGAGGATGGACCAAGAGCTTGGTCCTCTGCCTTCCTAGACCTCAGCAGAGAGCTGGACTGGAAGAGGAGCAACCGGGACAGAATCCAGCGCCACAACCGGGACTAGAACCAGGGGTGCCAGTGCCTCAGGCAGAGGATTATCCAAGTGAGCCATGGTGCCGGCCCCCAAGTTGTCTTTAAAAATAAAAAACAACAAGTCACCTCCAGATTTCCTGGTAAATCCCATTGTCACTTGTAGTCCTCAATAACTAGATTTAGTTTATTTCCATTGTAAATCTTTCTGCTTTATTGTTTTATTTTCCAAAGAGAGACTCAAAAATCTATTGGTGAGTCTATTAAAAATTTTATGTTCACAAACTGGCACAATATTAACCACATTTCAGGGAAATCTCATCAATTGAAAACTCACATTGCAAGAATAATATGAATGTTTATAGCGTCAGAGCCAAGATGGCGGAATAGTGAGAGTGTACACTGATAGTTCGGGAAAAGATAGTTTAATAAAAGTGGAGTTACTGTAGTCTCAGGAAAAGGCTCAGGAAAAAATGCAGAGAAAACTCTTCTGGATCTAGTGGATGTGACAGGGAGGACCTACAAGGAGAGCAAGGACACCCATGATGTGGAAGCCGAGCCACGGAGTCTGCTCACCAGCGCTGGAAGGGTAGGTGAGACAAAAACCTCGGTAACCCGAGTCATTAGTGGGGAAAGGTAGAAGAAGACTAGAAGAAAGAGGCTTGAAGCCCCGCTGGGGAAAGTTCACCAGGCTGACTGGAGGAGAGAAAAAAAAATGAATAAATAAGGGGAACCGGCATGGAAACTAGCCTCTCTCTCTCCACTCACCTTACAAAGCCGAGCAACACAAAGAGCAGGCGCCATTTTGGACATACATAAAGTAGTGCCCACCATCAACCAAGCAGAAAAACCTGACTCTGGTGGGGAGAAATAACTGGAGGTTAGGAGCTAGTGAAAGTGTGGAGCTAATGAACTGAGACTGTGAAAATCTAAGGGTGGGGGAGAGAACTCACCAAGTACACAAACTTGGTAACCATGGCAACCCAGTGAGAGTCTGTGGAGAAATTAGAGACCACACTGAGGGCTGAATAGACATTTTGTGTGGTCCTTGGGGTAGAGCAGACTAATACACACAGGGGCCAGATTTCATACATCAACTACCTTCAATTCCATTCAGCTGTATGGAGTTACTTCCCTGCAGAGTCAAAAGAGAGAGAGAGAGAGAGCAAGTAAGAGAGAGAACAAACCTGGTGAGTCACCTTTGGCACACCCTTAACCCTGAAGAACCAGAGAGCTCTCTGGCCACACCCATCACAGCCTTTAAGGATCCATCAAAAGCAGACAGTCCACTTAATCTAGAGTGATAGTATAACGAGAAAAAAACATCACAGCAAAGAAACCAAAGAATATCTCAACAATGACAAACAACAAATGCAGAAACCGAGGTAACAAGAACAAGGAAGACACTATGACGTCCCAAATGAAAAAGACACCATAATTCAAGATTATGAAGATGATGAGATAAAAGAAATGCAAGAAACAGATCTCAAAAAATTGATACGAACATTAAAAAGTTCTCAAAAACAAATTTGTGAGCTACAGACATCCTTACTGGAAAGGATAGAAAAATCTCTCTCCCGAAAATGAAATATTAAAGGGGAATCAAAATGAAATGAAGCAACTAGTAGAACATGAAACTGTGATAGTGATGAGAAACCATAATGAAATGAAGAATTCAATAGATCAAATGACAAACACATTAGAGAGCCTTAAAAACAGAATGAGTAAAGCAGAAGAGAGAATATTGGACTTAGAAGACAGAGAACAGGAAAGTATACAGTCAAACCAAAGAAAAGAAGAGGAAATTAGAAATCTAAAAAATATTGTTGGGAATCTACAGGGTACTATTAAAAAACCCAACATTCAGGTTCTAGGAGTTCCTGAAGGCATGGAGAGGGAGAAAGGATTACAATGACTTTTTAGTGAGATACTAGCAGAGAATTTCTCAGGTTTGGAGAAGGACAGAGACATCCTAGTACAGGAAGCTCATAGAACCCCTCATAAACATGACCAAAAGAGATCCTCATCATGACACATTGTGATTAAACTCACCACAGTGAAACAGAAAGAAAAGATTCTAAAATGTGCAAGAGAGAAACATCAGATTACTCTCAGAGGAGCTCCAGTTAGACTCACAGCTGACTTCTCATCAGAAACCCTACAAGCCAAGAGGGAATGGCGAGAGATAGCCCAGGTACTAGGAGAGAAAAACTGCCAGCCCAGAATATCATATCCTGCAAAGCTCTCATTTGTGAATGAAGGTGAAATAAAGACCTTTCATAGCAAACAGAAATTGAAAGAATTTGTCACCACTCATCCAGCCCTGTAAAAAATGCTTAAAGATGTGCTACCCACAGAAACACAGAAACACAGCCATCAATATGAAAGAAGGTAAAGGAAGAAAACCTACCAGTAAAAGATCATAGTTAAGCTCAAAGCATATACTAGAAAATATCTTTGGGAAAATGGCAGGGCAAAGTCACTACTTATCAAGTCACATTGAATGTTAATGGACTCAACTCTCCAGTTAAAATGCACAGACTGGCTGCATGGATTATGGAACAAAACCCATCTATTTACTACCTACAAGAAACACATCTTTCCAACAAAGATGCATGCAGACTGAAAGTGAAAGGCTGAAAAAAGGTATACCATGCCAACAGAAATGAAAAAAGGAGGTGTATGGCCGGCGCCGTGGCTCAACAGGCTAATCCTCCGCCTTGCGGCGCTGGCACACCGGGTTCTAGTCCCGGTCGGGGCGCCGGATTCTGTCCCGGTTGCCCCTCTTCCAGGCCAGCCCTCTGCTGTGGCCCAGGAGTGCAGTGGAGGATGACTCAAGTGCTTGGGCCCTGCACCCCATGGGAGACCAGAATAAGCACCTAGCACCTGGCTCCTGCCATCGGATGAGTGTGGTGCGCCGGCCGCAGCGCACCATCCGCAGCAGCCATTGGAGGGTGAACCAACGGCAAAGGAAGACCTTTCTCTCTGTCTCTCTCTCTCACTGTCCACTCTGCCTGTCAAAAAAAAAAAGAAAAAGAAAAAGAAAAAAGGAGGTGTAACCATCTTAATATCAGACAAAATAAACTTTAACACAAAAACTGTTAAGAGAGACAAAGAGGGACACTATATAATGATTAAGAGTTCAATTCAACAGTAAGATACAACAATTATAAATGTATATGCACCTAATTACAGGCAACAAGTTTATTTAAAAAGTATGTTAAGGGACTTAAAGGGAGACTTAGATTCAAATACAATAGTACTGGGGGACTTCCATACTCCACTCTCAGAAATAGACAGATCAACCTGACAGAAGATCAACAAGGAAACAGCAGATTTAATTGACACTATTACACAAGTGGATCTAACAGATATCTACAGAACTTTCAATCCTACATTTAAAAATTTTACATTCTTCTCAGCAGTGCATGGAACCTTCTATAGGATTGACCACATACTAAGTCATAAATCAAGTCTCAGAAAATTTAAAAGGTTTAGAATCATACCATGCATCTTCTCAGACCACAGTGAAATGAAGGTGGAAATTAGCAACTCAGGAATCCCTAGAGAGTATGCAAACACATGGACACTGAACAACATGCTCCTGAATGAACATTGGATATAGAAGAAATAAAAACAGAAATCAAAAACTTTCTGGAAATAAATGAGGATAATAACACAACATATCAAAACTTATGGGATACAGCAAAAGCTGTATTGAGATGAAAGTATATAGCAATAGGTGCCTACATCAAGAAATTGGAAAGACACCAAATAGATGAGCTTTCAGCTCATCTCAAGGATCTAGAAATACTGCAGCAAACCAGACCAAAACTAGTAGGAGAAGAGAAATAATTAAAATTAGAAAGAAATCAGGATTTAATCCAAAAAACATTATAAAAAATTAGCCAAGTGAAGAGCTGGTGTTTTGAAAAAATGGATAAAATTGAAACACCATCGGCTCAACTAAAAAAATGAAGATAAAAGACCCAAATCAATAAAATCAAAGATGAAAAAGGAAATGTAACAACAGACACCACAGAAATAAAAAGAATCATCAGAAAGTTGTGTGCCAGCAAACAAGGAAATCATCAAAGAGTTGTATGCCAGCAAACAGGGAAATCTATCAGAAATGGATAGATTTCTGGACACATTCAATCTAACTAAATTGAATCATGAAGATATAGAAAACCTAAATAGACCTGTAACTGCGACAGAAATTGAAACAGTAATAAAGGCCCTCTCAACAAAGAAAAGCCCAGGAGCAGATGGATTTACGGCTGAACTCTAGCAGACATTTAAAGAAGAACTAACTCCATTTCTTCTCAAACTATTCAGAACAATCGAAAAAGATGGAATATTTCTAAATTCTTTCTATGAAGCAAGCATCACCTTAATCCCTAAGCCACAGAAAGATGCAGGATTGATAGAAAATTACAGACTAATATCCCTGAGGAACATAGATGCAAAAATCCTCAATAAAATTCTCACCAATAGAATACAACAACACATCAGAAAAATCATCCACCCAGACCTAGTAAGATTTATCCCTGGTAAGCAGGGATGGTTCAATATTTGCAAATCAATCAATGTGATACACCACATTAACAAACTGCAGAGGAAAATCATATGATTATCTCAATAGATGCAGAGAAAGCATTCGATAAAATTCAACACCCTTTCATGATGAAAACCCTAAGCCTGCTGGGTATAGAAGTAACATTCCTCAATAAAATCAAAGCAATTTATGAAAAACCCATGGCCAGCATCCTATTGAATGGGGAAAAGATGGAAGCATTTCCACTGAAATGTGGAACCAGACACGGATGCCCACTCTCACCACTGCTATTCAATATAGTTCTGGAAGTCTTAGCCAGAGTCATCAGGCAAGAAAAAGAAATTAAAGGGATACAAATTGGGAAGGAAGAACTCAAACTATCCCTCTTTGCAGATTATATGATTTTTTATTTAGGGGACCCAAAGAACTCTACTAAGAGACTATTGGAACTCATAGAAGAGTTTGGCAAAGTAGCAGAATATAAAATCAATGCACAAAAATCAACAGCCTTTGTATATACAGGCAATGCCACGGCTGAGAAAGAACTGCTAAGATCATTCCCATTCACAATAGCTACAAAAACAATCAAATAGCTTGGAATAAACTTAACCAAAGACATTAAAGATCTCTACGATGAGAATTACAAAATCTTAAAGAAAGAAATAGAAGAAGATCAAAAAATGGAGAAATCTTCCATGCTCATGGATTGGAAGAATCAATATCATCAAAATGTTCATTCTCCAAAAAGCAATTTACAGATTCAATGCAATACCAATCAAGATACCAAAGATGTTCTTCTCAGATATAGAAAAAATGATGCTGAACTTCAGTGGAGATGCAGGAGACCTTGAATAGCTAAAGCAATCTTATACAACAAAAACAAAGCTGGAGGCATCACAATACCAGATTTCAGGACATACTACCGGGCAGTTGTAATCAATGCAGCATGACACTGGTACAGAAACAGACGGATAGACCAATGGAACAGAATAGAAACATCAAAAATCAACCCAAACATCTACAGCCAACTTACATTTGATCATGGATCTAAAACCAATTCCTGGAGCAAGAACAGTCTATTCAATAAATGGTGCTGGGAAATCTGGATTTCCACGTGTAGCCACATGAAGCAAGACCCCTACCTTACACCTTACACAAAAATCCACTTAACCTGGATTAAAGACCTAAATCTAATACCTGACACCATCAAATTATTAGAGAGCACTGTTGAAACCCTGCAAGATATTGGTACCGGCAAAGACTTCCTGGAAAAAACTCTAGGGGCACAAGCAGTCAAAGCCAAAATTAACTATTGGGATTGCATCAAATTGACACGTTTCTGTACTGCAAAAGAAACAGTTAAGAAAGTGAAGAGGAAACTGACAGAATGGGAAAAAATATTTGCAAACTATGCTACTGATAATGGATTACTAACCAGAATCTACAATGAGATCAAGAAACTCTACAGCAACAAAACAAACGACCCACTTAAGAGATGGGCCAAGGATCTCAATAAACATTTTTCAAAAGAGGAAATCCAAAGGGCCAAGAGGCACATGAAAAAATGTTCAGGATCACTAGCCATCAGGGTAATGCAAATCAAACCCACAATGAGATTTCATCTCACCCTGGTGAGAATGGTTACATACAGAAATCTACCAAAAATAGATGCTGGCGAGGATGTGGGGACAAAAGGACTCCAAATCACTGTTGGTGTGGATGTAAACTGGTAAAGCCACTATGGAAGTCAGTCTGGAGATTCCTCAGAAACCTGAATATAACCCTACCATACAACCCAGCCATACCACTCCTTGGAATTTACCCAAAGGAAATTAAATTAGCAAACAAAAAAGTGGTCTGCACCTTAATGTTTGTTGTAGCTCAATTCACAATAGCTAAGACCTGGAATCACCCTAAATGCCCATCAACAGTAGACTGGATAAAGAAATTTGGGGATATAGTATTCTATAGAATACTATACAGCATTCAAAAACAATGAAATATGGTCATTTGCAACAAAATGGAGAAATCTGATAAACATCATGCTGAGTGAAATAAGCCAGTCCCAAACGGACAAATATCATATGTTTTCCCTGATCGCTGACAACTAACCGAGTACCAAAAGGAAATTTGTTGAAGTGAGATGGACACTATGAGAAATGGTCACTTGATCAGCCCTTGCCCTGACTGTTGATGAACAACTTATTTTTTTTGTTTGTTCTACTTAATACTATTGAATTCTGTAATTAACACACATTAATTCTTAAGTGTTGAAACTTAACTGAAAGGTGATCTCTGTTAAATATAAGAGTGGTAATCAGAGAGGGAAGAGATGTACAATTTGGGACATGCTCAGTTGGACTTGCCCCAAATGGTGGTGTTAGAAACATACCAGGGGATTCCAATACAATCCCATCAAGATGGAATGTACCAATGCCATCTCACTAGTCCAAGTGATCCATTGCTGTTCGTAATTCATCATAATGATATTATTAAGTGTCAAAGGATTACATAAACAAGACTAATGTCTGCAAATACTAACTGATATCATCAAAAAGGGAGAGAACGATCCAACATGGGAAGCAGGATACACAGCAGACTCATAGAATGGCAGGTGTCCTAAAGAGCACTCTGGCCTCAGAATGAACCATTAAGGCATTTGGATTTGTCTAAAAAGCCCATGAGAGTGTTTTAGGCATGGAAAGCCAAGACACTCTGGCAAAAAAAAAAAAAAGCCTCTATGAAAGATCTCTGCGAGTGAGATCCCAGTGGAAAGAATGAGCCATCAAAGAAGGAGATACCTTTCTCTGAAGAGGGGAGAGAACTTCCACTTTGATTATGGCCTTGTCTAAACATGGTCAGAGTTTGTGAATTCAAGAGGCTTCCATAACCTTGGGAGCTCATGACAAGAGCCTAGGGTGATTACTGATGCCATAAACGAGAGTGTGAATTTGTTAAGTCAACAACCAGAGTGACTGTGCACTTACTCCTCATGTAGGATCTCTGTCCTTAATGTGCTGTACATTGTGATTTAATGCTATAAGTAGTACTCAAACAGTATTTTTCACTTTGTGTTTGTATGTTGGGGCAAACTGTTGAAATCTCCCCAGAAATCCAGGATATAAAATCTGTGGAGTGCACTTGGGGAATATAGGAATAACACAATATATTAGACTACACAGATCAAAACATTAGAAGGTACAAGAGAAAATGTTTCCAAAATTATTTAGGTAGGACCTTGTCATAATACCATAAAGCAATTCCTGTTACCGAATTTGAATACTTTTTAACAATCACAAAAAGAATTAATTCAGCAAAATTGATGTCAAGAAAGCCTAGTAGTAGCTTTAATGAATACCTCTTATGGCCACAAATAATTTATGATCACCTTCTATTATCCTTATAGAAGAGGATTGCAAATAAGAGTTCAAATTAAAGAGGGAGTGTTTGAAATAAAGATAATGATCTGCCTGATGTTTCAGGTTTTGACAGTAATCAAATAAATCAGAGAGCATAGATATACCATCATAAAAAGAGACATTCTTCATGGGAGAACAATCTCAATTCTTATTCAATTTTGATTTCTTTCATTTTTTTCTCCATGTAAGTATTATTTTCAGTGATCACTCTCTGATCACCAGACATATCAGGTATGATAATTTTTGTTATTTACTTATTCTTAGGAGAATTGAGCCATATATTAATAAACTAGATATGCTACATGAGATAAACTTGTTTTCATATAATATTATTTAAAAATTGAAATAGAAATAACACTGCCATTGTATGTGCATAGGAAAGTGAAAAGACTATCAAACATACTGGATAAAACTTTATCTTAGTTTGCCTGGATGTTTCTGATATTTCCACACACAGATGCTCTCCATGAACTGTAAACATGCAGTGCATAGTACAAAAAATTGTTTTAAGAACTGGATCCAGTATGAGAGCTACTGCTTTACCTGTTGTATCTAAGTTCTGCTGAAACCAAAGGGATACATATTTTAAGACTATCTGTGACAGTGGTTTCTACTGATCTGAATGCCCAGAAGAGCATAGCACTAAAAACAACTGTGATCTTAAAATGAATATTTCCTTTCATATTTGAACAAATATTCCTCAAGAAATTATAGTACATGCATCTGAATTAGTTCAGCAAGAAAAATCAAAGTCGGTTATGGTTTGGTTCCTGATCTTGATCAGCAGAACAATAAAAACATGAGGCGTGTCAATCAAGGACAGAATATTAATACATCATCTTGGGTTAAAAGTATGACTAGTGTTGGATTTCTAAAAAGATTGTGAGAGGTTATTCTGGTCATCGTGAGGACATTATGAAAAGTTTGGGATCTGAAAAAAATGGGGATTGTTGTAATAAACAATAAAGAATGTGGAAATCACTATAGGAAGCACATAGACGAAAGCAACATGAAGGAGACTTAAGAGCAGCATATCTACTGGTTTGACCCAATAAAGGTTTCTGCTTTCAAACAGCATATAGCAAAGCTGACTGAGTGATGAGAAGGACAGAACATGATGGCAGATTAAACAGACTTCCTGCTAGGTTGGAAAGGGCTTCACAGAAGGAACCTAGTTATGCAGTTAGGTTTTTCATGCAGTGGTACACAGGTTAGATCAGAGAAGTTTACAGACTAGGAAAAGAGTGAGTATTATCCAGAAAAAATACCAATAACTCTCAATGACAGGTTGCACAGATAACCAATGATTAATAAATATATAGTTCATGTATTTGGGGTCATTGAGGAGAAACTCTTCAAAACTGCATATCTGCAGAACTGGAAGGAACAAAAGGAGAGTATCATTAATTTAAAACTGTGTTTGAATAACAGAGTTAATCTTGACTATTGGCTCTTAAAAAAAGGGAGAGAAAATATTTTAAAATTCTCAGAAAAATGTAATATTTCAGTTTTCTTCGTTTCCAAATCCAACCATATTACTTTCTAAGGGTATGAACTTGGACAAAATGATGATGCTTAGATTTCCTCATGAATATAATAACACAAATCTCACCAACCTCAAAAAGTTTTCAAAAACATTGAGTGAAAACTTCCTGCAAAATATAAGCACATAGAAAGCACTAGCTTACATAATTATTGTATTTAAATTTTATTACATAAATATTAATTTTCAAAGTACAACTTTTGGATTATAGTGGTTTCCCCCCATAACCACCCTCCCACCACCCACAAGCCATCTATCTCCTACTCCCTCTCCCATCCCAATCTTCATTAAGATTCACTTTTAATTATCTTTATATACAGATGATCAACTTAGTATATACTAAGTAAAGATTACAACAGGGCCGGCAACTCAATAGGCTAATCCTCCACCTGCAGCGCTGGCACCCCAGGTTCTAGTCCCGGTTGGGGCGCTGGATTCTGTCAGTTGCTCCTCTTCCAATCCAGCTCTCTGCTGTGGCCCAGGAGTGCAGTGGAGGATGGCCCAAGTCCTTGGGCCCTATACCCACATGGGAGACCAGGGGAAGCACCTGGTTCCTGGCTTCAGATCAGTGCAGTGCACCCAATGCAGCCCACTGGCTGCAGCAGCCATTGGGGGGTGAACCAATGGAAAAAGAAAGACCCATCTCTCTGTCTCTCTCTCTCTCACTGTTCACTCTGCCTGTCAAAAAAAAGAAGAAGAAGAAAGATTACAACAGTTTGCACCCACACAGACAAATTATAAAGTACTGTTTGAATACTAGTTTTACCATTAATTCACATAATATGACACATTAAGGACAGAGATTCTACATGGGGAGTAAGTACACAGTCACTCTGGTTGTTGATTTAACAATTGACATTCTTATTTATGACATGAGTGATCACGTGAGGCTCTTGTCATGAGCTCCCAAGGTTATGGAAGCCTTTTGAATTCACAAACTCTGACCATGTTTAGACAAGGCTATAATCAAAGTGGAAGTTCTCTCCTCCCTTCGGAGAAAGGTACCTCCTTCTTTGATGGCTCATTCTTTCCACTGGGATCTCACTCACAGAGATCTTTCACCTAGGTTTCTTCTTCTTCTTCTTCTTCTTCTTCTTCTTTTTTTTTTTTTTTTTTGCCAGAGTGTCTTGGCTTTCCATGCCTAAAACACTCTCATGGGCTTTTTAGACAAATCCAAATGCCTTAAGGGCTGATACTGAGGCCAGAGTGCTGCTTATGGCATTTGCCATTCTATGAGTCTGCTGTGTGTCCTGCTTATGGCATTTGCCATTCTATGAGTCTGCTGTGTATCCTGCTTTCCATGTTGGATCGTCCTCTCCTTTTTAATTCTATCAGTTATTAATAGCAGAATGGTCTTGTTTATGTGATCCTTTGACACTTAATCATATCTTTATGATCAATTGTGAACTTAAACTGATCACTTTAACTGGTAAGTTGGCATTGGTGCATACCAACCTAATGGAAATTGTAATCTCATGGCACATTTCCAGCTTTACCATTAGGGGTAAGTCCAAGTGAGCATGTGCCAAACTGTACATCTCCTCCCTCTCTTATTCCCACTCTTATTTTAACAGGGATCACTTTTCAGTTAAGTTTAAACACCTAAGAATAATTGTGCAGTAATTAAAGAGTTCAACCAATGGTATTAAGTAAAACAAGCAAATACTAAACATAATAAATAGTAAGCTGATCCTTGACAGTCAGGACAAGAGCTGATCACATCATTGTTTCTCATACTGTCAGTTTCACTTCTATGGGTTTCCTTTTAGGTGCTTAGTTAGCTGTCACAGATCAGGGAGAACTTAGGATATTTGTCTCTTTGGGACTGGCTCATTTCACTCAGCATGATGTTTTCCAGATTCCTCCATTTTGTTGCAAATGACTAGATTTCTTTCTTTCTTTCTTTTTTTACTGCTATACTGTATTCTATAGAGTACATATCCTGTAATTTCTTTGTCCAGTCTTCTGTTGATGGGCCTTTAGGTTGATTCAATGTCTTAGCTATTGTGAATTGAGCTGCAATAAATATTGAGGTGCAGACAACTCTTTTATTTGTAAATTAATTTCCTTTGTGTAAATCCCAAGGTGTGGGATAGCTGGGTCATGTGATAGGGCTATATTCAGGTTTCTGAGTAATCTCCAAACTGACTTCCATAGTGGCTTTACCAGTTTGCATTCCCACCAACAATGGATTAGTGTCCTTTTTTCCCTACTTCCTCACCAGCATCTGTTTTTGGTATATTTTTGTATGTGAGCCATTCTAACTGGGGTGAGGTCAAACCTCATTGTGGGTTTGATTTGCATTACCCTGATGGCTAGTGATCCTGAACATTTTTTCATGTGCCTCTTGGCCCTTTGGATTTCCTCTTTTGAAAAATGTTTATTGAGATCCTTGGCCCATCTCTTAAGTGGGTCGTTTGTTTTGTTGCTGTAGAGTTTATTGATCTCTTTGTAGATTCTGGTTATTAATCCTTTATCAGTTGTATAATTTGCAAATATTTTTTCCCATTTTGTCAGTTGCCTCTTCACTTTTTTTTTGACAGGCTGAGTTATACATTGAGAGAGAGAGAAATGTCTTCCTTTTTCCATTGGTTCACCACCCTATGTGGCCGCTACAGCTGGCGCATTGCAGCTGGCATGCTGCACTGATCTGAAGCCAGGAGCCAGGTGCTTCCTCCTGGTCTCCCATGTGGTTGCAGGGCCCAAGGACCTGGGCCATCCTCCACTGCCTTCCCAGGCCACAGCAGATATCTGCACTGGAAGAGGAGAAACTGGGACAGAACCCGGCGCCCCTTCCAGTACTAGAACCTGGGGTGCTGACGCCGCAGCTAGAGGATTAGCCTATTAAGCCGCTGTGCTGGCTGCATCTTCACTTTCTTGACTGTAGACTGTTTTTTTTTGTTTGTTTGTTTGTTTGTTTGTTTTTTGCAGTACAAAACTTCTCAATTCGATGTAATCCCAATTGTTAATTCTGGCTTTGACTGCCTCTGAAGTTTGGGAACTTTTCCAATAAGTCTTTGCCTGCACCTATATATTGCAGGGTTTCTCTAATATTCTCCAATAATTTTATTGTTTTGGGTCATAGATTTAGATCTTTAACCCATGTTGAGTGGATTTTTGGGTAAGGTGTAAGGTAGGGGTCTTTTTTTCATGCTTCCGCATGTGGAAATCCAGTTTTCCCAGCACCATTTATTGAATAGACTGTCTTTGCTCCAGGAATTGGTTTTAGATCCTTGATCAAATGTAACTTGGTTGTAGATGTTTGGATTGATTTCTAGTGTTTCTTTTCTGTTCCTCTGGCCTATCCATCTGTTTCTGTACCAATACCATGCTAATTTGATTATAACTGTCCTGTTGTATGTCTTGAAATCTGGTATTGTGATGCCTCTGGCTTTGTTTTTGTTGTATAAGATTGCTTTAGCTATTCGATGTCTCCTGTGCTTCCATATGAATTTCAGCATCATTTTTTTCCAGATCTGAAAAGAATGTCCTTGGAATTTTGGTTGATCACGCATTGAATCTATAAATTGCTTTTGAGAGAATGGGTATTTTGATGATATTGATTCTTGCAATCAATGAACATGGAAACTTTTTCCATTTTTTGGTATCCACTTCTTTAAGGTTTTGTAATTCACATTGTAGAGATCTTTGACATCCTGGGTTATGTTTTTCCAATGTATTTAACTTTTTGTAGCTATTGTGAATGAGATTGATCTTAGAAATTCTTTCTCAGCCATGGCATTGTCCATGTATACAAAGTTTGTTGATTTTTGTGTATTGATTTTATATTCTGCTACTTTGCCAAACTCTTCTATGAGTTCCCATAGTCTCTTAGTAGAGTTCTTTGGATCCCCTAAATAACGAATCATATCGTCTGCAAAAAGGGATAGTTTAACTTCTTCCTTCCCAATTTGTATCCCTTTAATTTCTTTTTCTTGCCTAATGTCTTTGGCTAAAACTTCCATAACTGTGTTGAATAGCAGTGGTGAGAGTGGACGTCCCTGTCTGGTAACAAATCTCAGTGGAAATGCTTCCATCTTTTCCCCCTTCAATAGGATGTTGGCCATAGGTTTTTCATAAATTACCTTGATTGTGTTGTGTAATGTTCGTTCAATACCCAATTTGCTGAGAATTTTCATCATGAAAGGGTGTTGAATTTTATCGAATGCTTTCTCTGCAACTATTGAGATAATCATATAGTCTTTCTTCTCTAGTTTGGTAATGTAGTATATCACATTGATTGATTTGCAAATATTGAACCATCCCTGGATACCAGGGATAAATCTTTCTTGGTCTGGGTGGATGATTTTTCTGATGTGTTATTGAATTCTATTCGCTAGAATTTTATTGAGAACTTTTGCATCTATATTCATTCATTAAAATTGGTCTGTAATTCTCTTTCTCTGCTGCATTTTTTCAGGTATAGTATTAAGGTGATGCTGGCTTGATAGAAAGAATTTAGGAGGATTACCACTCTTTCAATTGTTCTGAATAGTTTGAGAAGAATTGGAGTTAGTTCTTCTTTATATGTCTGGTAGAATTCAGCAGTGAATCTATCAAGTCCTGGGCTTTTCTTTGTTGGGAGAGCTTTTATACTAATTAAATTTCTGACTTAGTTATGGGTCTATTTAGGTTTTCTATATCTTCATCATTCAATTTAGGTATGTTATATGTGTCCAGGAAACTATCCATTTCTGATCGATATCCAAGTTTGTTGGCATATGCAACTCTTTGTAGTAATTTCTAATGGCTCTATTTATTTCTGTGATATTTCTTTTTAGATTCCCTTTTCCATCTCTGCTTTTATCGATTTGGATCGTCTCTTTTCTTTTTTTGGTTAGATGAGCCAATCGTGTGTCTATTTTGTTATTTTTTTCAGAAAACTAGCTCTTTGTTTTGCTGATCTTTTGTAATGTGGTTTTTTTTTGGATTCAATTCTGTTGATTTCTTTCTAATTTTAATTATTTCTTTTATCCTACTAGTTTGGGTCTGGTTTGCAATATTTTTTCTCGATCCTTGAGATGCATTGATAGCTCATTTATTTGTTTCCTTTCCAATTTTCTGATGTAGGCACCTATTGCTATAAACTTTCCTCTTATCATTGCTTTTGCTGCATCCCATAAGTATTGATATGTTGTGTTGTTATCTTCATTTGCTTCCAGAAAATTTTTATTTCTGTTTTGATGTCTTCTATGACCCACTGTTTGTTCAGAAGCATGTTGTTCAGTCTCCATTTGTTTGTATACACTCTATGGATTCCTGATTTGCTAATTTCCACCTTCATTCCATCGTGGTCTTAGAAGATGCATGCTATGATTTTTATTCTTTTGAATTTGCTATGACTTGTTTTATGGCTCAATCTGTGGTCAATCCTAGAAAAAATTCCATGTACTGCTGAGAAGAATGTAAATTCTTTAAGTGCAGGTTGAAAAATTCTGTAGATATCTGTTAGATCCATTTGGTCTATAGTGTTAATTAAATCTGCTGTTTCCTTGTTGATCTTTCTGGTTCATCTGTCCATTGCTGAAAGTGGAGTACTGAAGTCCCCCAACACTATTGTATTGGAGTCTAAATCTCCCTTTAAGTCCCTTAACATATCTTTTAAATAACCTAGTGCCCTGTAATTAGTTGCATATATGGTTGTAATGCATAGACAATTAATCAATTTTTTTAAAAAAAAAATCATGTAGGATCTCTGTCCTTAATGTGCTGTACATTGTGAATTAATACTATAACTAGTACTCCAACAGCATTATCATTTTGTGTCTCTATGCGAGGGCAAACCGTTGAAATCTTTACGTAATATGTACTAAATTGATCTTCTGTGTATAAAGAGAATTGAAAATGAATCTTGATGTGAATAGAAGGGGAGAGGGAGCGGGAAAGGGGAGGGTAGGGGGAGGGAGAGAAGTTGTGGGGGGGGGAGCCATAGTAATCCATAAGCTGTTCTTTGGAAATTTATATTCTTTAAATAAAAGCTTTATTAAAAAAAAAAAAAAGAAAATTAAATGGGCCGAGGCCAGTGCTGTGGTGTTAAAAAGTTAAGCCTTCACTGCAGTGTTGTCCCCTATATGGATGCAGGTTCCAGTCCTGGCTGCTCCATTTTCTATCCAGGCCCTATATGGATGCAGGTTCCAGTCCTGGCTGCTCCATTTTCTATCCAGGCCCTGCTAATTAGCCTGGGAAAGAAGAAGATAGTCCAAGTCCTTGGGCCCCAGCACCCACATGGGTCACCTACAAGATGCTCCTGGTTCCTGGCTTCGCCCTAGCCCAGCTCCAACTGCTGCAGCCATTTGGGGAGCGAGCCAGCAGATGGAAGATCCCTTTTTTTCTCTCTCTTTCCTTCTCTCTCTCTCTCTCTCTCTCTCTCTCTCTCTCTCTCTCTCTCTCTGCCTTTCAAATAAATAACAAATAAATCGTTTAAAAATTAAAAAAAAATAGTTAGATCTTCCTGTTGAATGGTTCCCTTAATTATTATATAGTGTCCCTCTTTGTCTCTTTCAACAGTGTTTGTATTAAACTCTATTTTGTCTGATATTAAGATGGCTATGCCAGTTCTTTTTTGGTTTCTGTTGGCATGTAATATCTTTTTCCAACCTTTCACTTTCAGTCCATATGAAACTTGCATTGAAGTGTCATGTTCTTTTAGGACCATCATGGTTTCTTCCTTATTCTTGTTTCTTGGGTTGTTGCATTTGTTGTTTGGAATTTTTGGAGATACTCGTTTTTTGTTTTTTGTTTTTTTTTTCCTACTGTGGTGGCTTTTCTTGTTGTATGATGACTCTGTAGATTGGTGGACTGTCTGCTGTCAGTGAATCTCTAGAGGCTTATGATGGTGTGGCCAGAGAGCTCTGTTCAGTTCTTCAGGGTTAAGGGTGTGCCTAAGGTGACACACCCAGGTTTGGCATTGTAAATCTTCTGTCTCTCTCTCTCTCTTTTTTAATCAAAAGGGAAATAATTTTGTTCAGCTGAGTTCTTTTTGATGGCAACCAGTGCCTGAGCAATAGCCCCAGTGAGTATAATACTCATCTGCTCTGTCCCTAGGACCATACATAGGATCTGTGCAGTTCTCAGTGTAAGCTCAGATTCCCCTGCAATGTCTCTCACCCAATAACCAAGGCCACCTGAGCTTGTGGCATCTCCCACTGAGACTACTCAAAGTCTCTGCCACACTGTCATTTCTCCCACACACCCTCAGTATTTTTTTCCACAGTTCAATTCAGAAGTTCCACACATTCACAAGGTCTTAGTATCCTAATTTTACTCCCCATCAGAGTCAGGTTTCTCTGCTCAGCTGATTGCCAGGTGCAGCCCCAAGCTGGTGCAGCTGTTACCTATGTCCAAAATGGTGCCTGTTCTATCAGCTCATATGCCTTGGTAAGGTGTGTGGAGAGAGAGAATCGTGACTTACCATCCCTTTTATTTTTTCTCTCCTCTAGTTAGGCTGGTGTACTTTCCACCACGGGGCTTCAAGCTTCATTCCCTCTTGGCTCTTCCTGCCACTTTTCCGCCAGTGTCTTGGGCTACTGTGGAGGCTCTCGACAGCTAGAGTCCCAATATGTAGGTGCATGTGCCCTCCATGTAGGTCCACTGTGTCCCTCTAATTCTAGAAGTTTCCTCTTAAGAGTTTTTTCCTTAACTCTTCTCTAAGACAACACTATCTCCACTTTCATTAAACTATCTTTTCCTGGACTAGATCAGTAAGCTTCCTCCCTATTCCTCCATCTTCTATATAGTTATGATTGCTAGTAAATCTCACTGAATTAAGATTTGTTGTTTTTTTTAATTTTCAAGCTTGACATTTTTTAACACAAAAATAGTTTATAAGAGTATTTTCTAAATCAGTTTCAACTGTATTTTTTAAACTACATGGCATGACACTTTAACAGAGTCTTATTTTATGTAAAAGATTTGTACCTTCAATTTGAAGTAAAACATTTGACAGCATTGTTATATCTGGCTTATTTCATTTAATATCCTGAAGGGCATTCTCAAGTAAGTTTTGCTTAAATTTAATTAGGAGAATTGATACCCAAAGTAGATTATTTTAATATGTTCGTCTTCGTGTTTCAGTGAAAAGTGGATGTTCTTGAATTAAACTTTGCATTAAATAAATCTCTTTTGGATCTACTGCACTAAATGAATTTTTAAGTATCCTTTTTTTAAAACAAGTGGGGGAAACTAAGTAGCTAAAGGAAAAAGTATTTAGGCAATGTAAGAAGGAGAGAGAAGGATTCCTTCTGCCACCCCCAACTTCTCAGGCAGGCTGCTTTGGTTGTATCTAGTCTGAATTAAAACAGAAAGGTATAAAAATTTAATTGTTTATGTGGATAGGGGGGTCTTCACAGGAGAATGAGGTCTGGAGAAAAAAACTAAAGCATGCTGCTTTTATTCTTTTAGGGCTTAAATGCGTCCAAGAAAGACAAGACAAATGGATATCTGGAAGAAGATAGTAAATTCTAAGAATGTTACTAAGGATGGAGGGGATATGTAACAACTAGTGGAAGATGAGTTTGTTTATTCAGGTTCATTACAGCCTAATTACCAATCTGGCGATTAAAGCTATTTTCCTGCTTTGATACAGAGAGGACACTCCTCCCAAAATAACCTTTATGGATAACTGCATTTAGAAAATGGCTGACCATATGGCCCTTTCTAAAGTTATAGTTCTTCAAGTAATTTTAGCTTGAAATAATCATAATCCAATGTGGCATATTTGGGGATGGTGAGTCTGTAAATCCTTTGGCAATTATATTATCTGTGCAAAGTTTTAGGATAGAGGCTTATATCATGTTGCACTGAAGGAGGCTTATATCATGACTAAGGGAAAATGTTTATAAGACTCATTTGGAACATAAATATTGACTATAATATTAGTGACTTTTTCAATATACGTGGAGTAAAGAGTCAAGATGTCTCAGAGGCATAAAGTACAGATGACTGAGAACAAAGAACTCATTACTAGAGTTGCAAAGTCAAACTAGAAATATACTTTTGCTAGGCATGGTGGCATACCTCCCAAACACTTATTAATTTTCAAGCTCCTAGGGCTATTCTAACAGTTAGGAATAGTTATCTTAATTTCAAATTTATGACTAAAAAGCCATAAGACACAATACATGTCAAGCAGTAACAAATTTGCACGATTTTTAGAAAGATGCAGAATAGAATACCCGGAATCTTCTGAACTGAATTTAATGAATGTCTTTTGCATCACAGGCATATTCTTAAAATCTCAATCTTTGGGATTTGAAACAGTCATAGTAACACAGAGTATCATTTTATGCATAGTTATTTATGCAGTCTCCCAAAATGTATATGAGAGTCCCCATTATTTTGAGCTTCTGTAACTCATCATTATTCATCACTTACTATTTTATAAACAAGTTTTCAATAGAAACAGAAATTTAATGCACAGTGCTCACATGGATTCTTATGGATGTTGAGTCTGAAAAGTGATTTCTTTAAAATACTTAAGGTTTTACAAGGGATATTTAAGCCAATTTCCAATTCTTAGGCCTCTTTAAAGTTAGAGAAAAGGAAATATTCTTCAAAACATCAGGAGTGATTTTTTAATTTCTTCTATTAGTTCACCTTTTATTTTTTATGTTTGGATTTTCTAGGTATTTTGGTTAAGTATATTAGTTAATGTACTCTTGAAGTCTGTGATTGAACTGTATAACATCTTTTTATAAGCTTTTCATTATGTAATTGCTCCAAATTGTTCAATTGAGGTTGAGCATTTTTTCATTTATTTGCTAGCCATGTGTATTTCTAATTCAACATAGAATTGACAATATTAGCAAGAACTATTACTGAATAGAAAGAAATAAAGAGCAATTAGAAGGGAAAAATTCAAAATATCTCATTTGAAGATGAAGTGATGTTGTCAAAACCTAAGGACTCCACCAAAAGATATTAAAATTGAAAAACCAATTCAACAATTCCAAAGAAACAAAAGTATCACATGGAAGAGTGTCAATAATGATCTCACAGTTAAATTAAGAAATTCTATTCAAAATATTAACAGAAATTAAAATATTTTTTAGGAATAAATTTAATCAGAGAAGTGAAAGATCACTACAATGTGAATTATTTTTTTCATAAAGCTTTTATTTAAAGAATATAAATTTCCGAAGTACAGCTTATGGATTACAATGGCTTCCCCCCTCCCATAACTTCCCTACCACCTGCTACCCTCCCCTTTCCCGCTCCCTCTCCCCTTGCATTCACATCAAGATTCATTTTCAATTCTCTTTATACACAGAAGATCAGTTTAGTACATATTACGTAAAGATTTCAACAGTTTGCCCTCACATAGAGACACAAAGTGAAAATACTGTTGGAGTACTAGTTATAGTTTTAATTCACAATGTATAGCACATTAAGGACAGAGATCCTACATGATTTTTTTTAAAAAATTGATTATGCAATTTCCAATTTAATACAATGTAAATTATAAAATATTGATAAAAGAAATAATCAAGGACACAAATGGAAAGATATCCCTTGCACATGGATTAGAAGAATTAATATTAAAATATCTATACCTCCTAAAGCAACAGAGAATCAATGCAGAACTGTAAAATAACATGACATTCTTTTACAGAATTAGAAAAAAATTCCTAAAATTCTTATGTAATCCAAAAAAGACCTCAAATAGTCTAACCAAACCTGAGTAAAACAAAAACCAAGGTGGAAGCATTACAACATCTGTTTTCAAAGCATATTACGGCCGGTGACGTGACTCAATAGGCTAATCCTCTGCCTGTGATGCCAGCACACCAGGGTCTAGTCCTGGTTGGGGTGCTGATTCTGTTGGTTGCTCCTCTTCCGGTCCAGCTCTCTGCTGTGGCCCGGGAGTGCAGTGGAGGATGGCCCAAGTGCTTGGGCCCTGCACCCTCATGGGAGACCAGGACAAGCACCTGGCTCCTGGCTTCAGATCAGTGCAGTGCAGCGGCTGCAGCGGCCATTGTAGGGTGAACCAATGGAAAAAGGAAGACCTTTCTCTCTGTCTCTCTCTGTGTGTCACTGTCCACTCTGCCTGTCAAAAAAAGCATATTACCATGGTGTTGACATGACATGATAACCAACACATAGATTAGTGGAACTGAATAGAGACCCCATATCATACAGCCTAGAAATTAATCTACGTAGATAAAGTCCAATGATTTTTGACAAAGTGGCTAAAACATAGATTGGAGAAATGTTAATCTTTTCAATAAATGGTATTGTCCAATTTAAATATATGTGTATAGAATGAAATTATTTTTATTTATTTATTTATTTTTTTTTTGACAGGCAGAGTGGACAGTGAGAGAGAGACAGAGAGAAAGGTCTTCCTTTTGCCGTTGGTTCACCCTCCAATGGCCACCGCGGTCGGCGCGCTGCGGCCGGCGCACCGCGCTCGTCCAATGGCAGGAGCCAGGAGCCAGGTGCTTTTCCTGGTCTCCCCATGGGGTGCAGGGCCCAAGCACCTGGGCCATCCTCCACTGCACTCCTGGGCCACAGCAGAGGGCTGGCCTGGAAGAGGGGCAACTGGGACAGAATCCGGTGCCCCGACTGGGACTAGAACCCGGTGTGCCGGCGCCGCAAGGCGGAGGATTAGCCTGTTGAGCCACGGCGCCGGCATAGAATGAAATTAGATCCCTACCTCTAACCCAATGTAAAAGTCAACACAAGATGGATAACCAAAGACTAAACGTAAGATTTGAACCTATGAAATTGCTAGGAGAAGACAGGGAAAACATTTCAAGACATTGGTGTATGTGATGATTTCTTGGATATGATCACAAAAGCTCAAACGACAATAGCAAAAGCAGATAAATGGGATTATATCAAACTCAGAAGCTTCTGCACAGCAAAAGAAATGACTGAATGAGGAAATCTGATGGGATGAGAGAAAATATTGCAGGTTACTTATTTTATGAATGATTAATACTAATATTAATATTCATAATATATCAGACACTAAAAAAAAAAAGCTCTTGGAAAAAGCCCAACAAATCCAGTTAAAAAATGGATAAGTGGCCAATGCCGTGGCTTAATAGGCTAATCCTCTGCCTGGAGCGCCAGCACATTGGGTTCTAGTCCCGGTCGGGGCACCAGATTCTGTCCCGGTTGCCCCTCTTCCAGGCCAGCTCTCTGCTATGGCCCGGGAGTGCAGCGGAGGATGGCCCGAATGCGTGGGCTCTGCACCTGCATGGGAGACCAGGAGAAGCACCTGGCTCCTGGCTTCAGATCAGCACGATGAGCCAGCCACAGCGCACGGGCCATGGCAGCCATTGGAGGGTTAATCAATGACAAAGGAAGACCTTTCTCTCTGTGTGTCTCTCTCTTCACTGTCCACTCTGCCTGTCAAATAAATAAATAAATGAATAAATAAAAAAGAAATGGATAAGGACTTAATATACAGATCTCAAAAGAAGATATACAAATGGCCTACTGATTTCTTTTTACACTTTTTAATAACTTCATGACCTATATTTTCTTGATTCAACAACTGGCTGTCAATGGTTACATAGTTTTATTACCTTAGCAATCTGTACAAATAGATTTTCCTTTTCAATAATTTTCTGAAGGACTGTAACTATCTCAAATACTCAATGGTTACCAAAAATGTCTAGTAAAGACATAAAGGTCGCATTAGTTTTAAATTATATTTCTTAATCGTTCATAAGAGTTAAACATTTCATATTTTTATTTCAATATTAATATTTTTGTGTAAAAACCATGTAACAAGTACTATAGTAAATTCTAAAATCAATCACATTAATCCTCACACTTCTTTGAAGTACAGATTATCAACACATACTTAAAAACCATAAGAAAATTGAAGATTAAAGAAGAGTATATTTACTGCTGTGTAATCCCAATACTTTTTCCTGTTTATAAATCTAATTACTCTTTTTCATTATTTATTTGAAAAGCGTAGTTACAGATAGGGAGAGAGAGAGATACTGGTTTACTCCACAAGTGTCAACAACACCTGGACTTGGGTCTGTCTTAAGCCGGGAGCCAAGAGCTTCCTCAAAGTCTCCCAAGCAGGTGCAGGGGCCCAAGGACTTGGACCATCTTCCAAGGCTTTTATAGGCACATTAGCATTGAGCAGGATTTGAAGAGGAATAGCTGGGTCTCAAACTGGTAGCCGTGTGGGATGCTGGTTTCTCACTACAGTTGCACCCACTGCACCACAGCACCAGTCCCCTAGAATGTCTTTTAAGTTTTCATTAGTTTAATTGGGCTTGCAGTTTGTATTGGCAGTTCTGAAAAAAATATAAACTGAAATTTAAAAAATGTACTTTCTTAATTTGGGAAAAGAAATATAAATATTTTATCTATCTATTCAACTAAAATCTTTTCTCAAGTTTTTATATAAAGGGACATAATTGCTTTGAGTGTCCATGCTGGTTTTATTTATTGTAACATTTTTGGAACATTGTAGAAGTCTGAGAATTTTTTTTGTCATCCCTCATGGTACCTTCCTCAGTTTTAAGAATTTAGTATGGGTCCAGTGCTGTGGCACAGTGGGTAAAGTCACTGCCTGCTGTGCCGGCATCCCATCTGGGTACCGGTTTGATTTCTGGCTGCTCTACTTCCAATCCAACTCTCTGCTACGGCCTGGGAAAGCAGTGGAAGTTGGCCCATGTCCTTGGGGCCCTGCACCAGCGTGTGAGACCCAGAGGAAACTCCTGGCTCCTGGCTTTGGATCTGCACAGCTCCGGTCGTTGCGACCATCTGGGGAGTGAACTCTCTCTGTTTCTCCTTCTCTCTCTAACTCTGATTTTCAAATAAATACGTTTGTGGAAAAGGTAAATTATGAGAAAACTACATGTAATTTCAAAATTTCTCTCACTAAGACAAATTTATCATTTAATTCCATTTTTTCTTGATTTTTGAAGTCCCTTGTGTTGATGCTGGCTTTCTTCCCTTCCTTCTCTTCTTATATTTTTTCTTTACTATTAACCACACTTTACAGCAAAATTAAAATATATGTGTGTGTATATATATATATATATATATATATATATATATGATGATGCTGTAACTTCACAGAAGTTCTGTATCGGCAGCTCTCATTTCATTTTCAACATCACATGGTCACATTGTAGTACCCGTTTTATTTATTTAATTCAAGAAGTTAGTGACCTCTTCCTGAAGAGATGTTTTGAGGATTACACAGTTTTAACTCACTTCCTCTCACACCCTAGAGTAGCCATATTCAGAATACCATCCTTCACGACTTCTTTTAAGTTTATTTATTTGAAAGGCAGAAAGACACAGAGACATAGGCAGAGACATATCTTCCACGTGCTGGATTACTCCCCAGATTCCTATAGCAGTCACAACAATTGGAGCTGCAAAATTCAGAAGTCAGGCGGTGGGACTCAACATAATATGGGTGACAAGGACCCAATTTTCTGAGCCATTACCTGTTGCCTCCCATGATCTGCACTGACTGGGAACTAGAATTGGGAGCCAGAGCCAGATGTTGAATCTAGGTACTCCAAAGCAGTTCACAGGGGTCTTCAGCAGGTTTTATCTGTTATGCCAAATGCTGACTCCTTTATGATGTGTTTTTAAATCATGTGGTATTCATGTTCACCTTTTCCACCACTCTCCATTCTTGTTTCCTTGAAGAATATTTGGATGTATCTTTCCAGATCACCTTTATCCATTGGTTTACCAATGTAAACATAAACAATTTTAGAATTTAATTCTTATAGTTTTTTATACCTGTGTTATCTGAGCACTGCCGTTTTTTGGTAAGTTTTTGTGATCCCATATAAAATATTAATCTAGCTTGCTAGATCCAAGTACTCAAGAGGAATAGTATATCCTGTCAAGTTTTTCATGTCCTTTCAGACTTTTGTTGTCTAAACGAAGTTCTCTTTTGATCAGAAACTAGTCAAATTGGTTTTTGTGTTTTGCAATCAAAAGATATGCGCTCATAATCCCCTAACATATATATTCACAAATTTACTAATATGATTTTTTTAAATCATTCATTTTCTTACTCTTGAGAGACAAAGGAGTGGCAAACTAATACAAATTTGATACCAAGAAACATCTAATTAATGGCCAATTGTAACATCTTCCCCAAACAAACTGAATGATTCTCATTTGCTTCACCCTAAAAACAGAAAAATTTATACATCAATTTCCTCCTAAGGTTATTACATAGAATTCAGGGGGAGTTCCTTAATGCTGTTAGAAATCACAAATTGCTGGCAGGGTAATTTCAGCCCAGATGCTCTGAGCCTGACGTGGGAAATGGGACCCTTAAAAGCTCTCCCTCACCACTCCTCTCGTTTTTTCTGCATTCCAGTAACAATTAGGAAAGCAGCAGCTGCTTTCACCTACTGTCCCACTGTTCCAGAATTTACTGGACATTGATGATAATGCTTTTCCTATTACCTCTTTATGGAACATGCAACTGTGCATGAAAGGGAGTAAGGAACATATTCATGAAAGCATCTTGCTGATAATTGAATAGTTCAAAAGATCTAGTAGTATCCACAAATGGTTAGAGTTAATGACAACTACAGAATTGTTCCTTCTGTGATTTATAAAGAGAAAGCGTATGAGACATAGATATTGGAATTTAAAAGAAAAAAAAAGTGTAGGCATGCTGTCAGGCCAGAAGGGTTTGTAATAAACAAACAGTGACTGCGTGTATTTGACATACCTGGTGACAGTTTGAAAGGCTTTTTGCATTCGCCACATTTTCATTAAAATTGAGCATGTAAAACTAGGCATTCTATTACCAGATCATAAAAGCAATATATCCTTGGTTGCTTCCTGAAACAAGATTTTCACAAATTTTCAATCTTAAGAATATAACCTTGGAGTAGGTTCTTAGGAGCCAATGGAAAGTTAGTACACAAATGTGTTTTAGGAAAACACTTTTAACTTCTGAAAAAGTTGTTTTTCCCCTAAAAAGCATTATACAATAGAGATAAAATATTTAAGTTAGCACAAAGGTACACAATAATCATATAAATTCTGAAACTCAACCATACTTTAATAATATATTGAAGATTCACTTAGAATGCTGTCAGTATATAGAAGGAAGTTTTTAATCTTTTTTTTTCAGAAAAAAGATAATTCAAACATTACAAAAGTAAACTTCAAAATAAGTAAATTAGATGTTTAGTCCATGTGGTGCTTCTAATCCAACTCCATTTACCCTTCTTTCATTTAGAATTAGCTCTCGCATCTTCATTCAATCTGTCCCAATTCATTGCTTCTTTCTTCAATCAACAACAGGATGGTTGTTTATTTAACTAGATTATTTCTGTAGATTTCATTAAAAATTTTTAAAAGAGATTTTAGATTAAACAATTATCTTCACAAGAAATACTCCTTTGTATTCCATTCACTTAGCTGAAGTTTTACTTTGAATTGAAATGAAGGCCACAGGAAGGGTAAAAACAAATACAACTGCATCATGCACTCATTATCTAAGATTGTGCTTTTGACATTTGCTTTGATGCTAAAGGAAGTTACCCCCATAGTCACTATACAAACAGATTGTGCTATGGATTAGAGCCATTTCTATTAATGATTGCTAAAGAATAAATTTGATGCATTGTAATGCACACTAATTATGCAAACTACTTAGCAACAGATTTCAAATGGTGTAATACTATTTGGGCAGTCAGATTTGCATAGTAATTTGAATTCTACTACACTCCTCAAACTATTAACTCACAAATTTAATAAAAAGTATTGATTAGAATCCATACTGGCCCAGGGACTGAGCTATAGTGTTAATAAAAATAATTGTCAGTAGAGTTAAGAAAGCTAGAAAAGACCTAGAAAAACTAGAATCTGGGGCAATAAAATTGAATTTAAGGAATTGTGAATAAACAAGAGAGAAATGAGACAACTTGGAACCTTAGAGTAAGTCCAAGGCTGCAATATGAAGAGGTCAGTATACCAAACACCCCTGTACACATTTCAAAATGCCAGCATTCAGAAAACATATAAAGTTACTTCTAAAATTATTGGACTCTATTACAAGGAAAATACTCTCTGATTATAGTATCATACAATTTAAAAATCTCTGGGACCTTAAAATTATTTGGCCTTTAGCTCATAGCAATATTTGATGTGTAACAGGAATCTGGCATAGGGAGAAATGAACAGAGGTATTGGAATAAGGGAACAAAGTGAAACAATATTTTTTGCCTGTTTTTCCTTTTCATTTAAACCAGCAATTTAAATATGGACGCAAGTAACACTACAATTTCATCATCCCACTACTTTCCTGCTTAGTATTTAAGTAATGAAAATTCATAAAACTCATCCCTCCCTATCCCCTTGCCTGGCAATCTGTTTGAGGGAGTTAAACCAAGCACAGGAACTCTCACCTTCACTCCACATCAAACCTCAATAAAACTTTCAGAAAGTCTCATTTCCGACTTTCTCAAGTCACGTTGGGCTTGCATGAGGTCCATCCTATTATATCCATAGACATCATTTCTGTAAGAAAATTTCATGACTTCTTTATTTGTGTGTGGCATCATCAGTGTGGACATCCAAACCAAATTTGGTAGCATGTGTCCCTTCTTGCTTTGGGGATTCACTGCAAGCATCTTATAACTTAGCCTTAGTCCCTGTAATCATCATACATCTAAGATTTCCTATCCACACTTATCCATTCTACTGTAAGCTGCTCACACAAATCTGCCCCTTTTTCATGTCATCACTGGTCTGAGTCATCATTAAAATTGTTTAACCTTTATCACAATCTTTCCATTCTTCTCCACAGTTTTATTTTCCACACAATTGCATTAATATTTCAAAAATAACTGAAATCTTAGTGTTCCAATGCAAAGCACCATCTATTGATCTTTCATCATATTTAAAATAATTCTTAACACAGGTTAAGTCAAGCCCACTCCCCTGACCTCAACTTCTCCCCTCTGCTCACTGCCCCCCAGTCTTAATGCTCCTCTGTGCACCAAATTCATAGTTTCCCACAGGACTCTAATATTTTCTTAACCAGGGAGGCTTCTCTGAGATAGCCAGATGACAGATTTACAGACAGATGAGTAGATAGGGAGGTGGATTTAATATAAGGAATTAACTCACAGGCCTTGAGGCTAATAATTACATGATCTGCTGTCTGTAAACCGGAGGCCTGGGAGATCCAGTAGCGTAAACCTGGTCTAAGCCTGAAGGAAGGCCCAAGAACTAAGCGTGATGAGGGTTAGTCCCAGGCCCAGATCTTTCATTGCAAGCAGTTGGTAGGGGAGGAGAATACATGTCCTCCTTTTTAAGTTTTTGTTCCGTTCAAGTCTTCAATGGATTAAAGCATACCTTCCTATATCTGCGAAAGCAATCTTCTTGACAGATTCCAGTGCTCTTCTACAGCGCTATTCTCATCCCAAAATAACTCTCTCTCACACAAGACATAGTGTTTAACCAAAAATCTGGGCATTCCATGATCAGAAAGGTTGACACAAAATATAATTTTCACCTCACTCTTTCCTGAACTACTTACAATTAGCTTCCATCATGGTCCATCCTGCTAGCCTATACTTTTCTAAATATGTATTACTGGCACTGGTGCTGTCACATATCAGGTAAAGCCACCACCCGCAGTGCTGGCTTCCCATTTGGGTGCGGAGTTGAGTCCCGGCTGCTCCACTTCTGATCCAGCTCTCTGCTATGGCCTGGGAAAGCAGTAGCAGATGGCCCAGGTTTTTGGGCCCCTGTACCTGCATGGGTGACCTGGAAGAAGCTCTTGGCTCCTGGCTTCATATCGTCATAGCTCTGGCCGTTGCAGTCATCTGGGGAGCGAACCAGCGGAGGGAAGACCACCCATGCCTCTCTGCCTCTGCTTCTCTGTAGCTCTACCTTTCAAAATAAATAAATAAATCTTTTTTTAAAAAATAAACAATTGTTATTGCATTTGGTTGCATCGTATTTTTTTGGCTTTTTGAATATATCTTCCATGAGAAAATGTATTTCAAAGTGCAAAGAAGTTATCACTTTTCATCTGGTATATATCCATTTCCCTGAAAATTGTTTAGGTCATAGTAGACACTCAGTATTTACTGGTTAATGAATAAATGAGTAAATGTATCACCGTATCTCCAACTATAGGAAGCAAGTATCATGTACATGCACCACACACACACACACACACACACACACACAAACTAAATATACATAATGAGAGTGAGAAAATGAGGAAATTTCCTGATTAAATCTGATAATAATCTAAAATATCAAGGCAACAAACTTTTGAGAATGGTGTCAAAATGAGTATATTTCTATATAATTGCACAATTTCAGCCTCATTGGATTGCTGGTAATTCTTCTATTGTCAATACTGTGACCATATGGGAATAGGATATTTGATCAGTTTCCCGTGATCTCTTGCTTCTATTGTGTGGACAATGGAAATGCTACTGTGTTATACACAATTTACTTCAGTTCATTGTTATATGCAAATACTTTCTATAAACATTATTATTGTTGTTAAGTTACATATATATTTAACCACATAAAGATATGCTAGCATCCTTTCCACTTGTTGCTTCTATGCTATGAAACTGTGTCAGTCTCCTCTAAGTAGAAAACTATTGATTGTGTCAGGCTGATAATCTTTGTGATCCTTTAATCAGAAAGAGAGTTTTGTGAAATATAATTGAGAGTGATTAGTACTCCAAGTGCATTTATCTGCTCAGGTGTGATAGGGAAGCAGAGAAAATTTCCAGTCAGTCCATATACCTGCATCTGCACCTGTATAAAACGTAGATTTATACTTCTCATCTTTGTGTGTGTGTGTGTTTGCTTCCTTTTTCTACTTAAGCAATTTCCTTTGGACAACTCTGTGGGCTCATCCTATGAGGCCCACACTGTCAGGATGGTGGGGTGTCAGTGTTCTTCAACAAGAAGCAATGGAGACAGTTTCAGTGAACATGTCCATTTATTAGCAGATAGGCACAAGCTTTGGTATGTAGGGCAGGCAAAGGGAAGTAGCTAGTTCAGGGTAGCAACACTAATCCTATAGGATAAAGCAGATACTGGCACCGCTAAGCTTCTCCAATCAGCTTGAAGGTTACATAGCTCAGGTCGCCTTCCAGGTGGTCTAATGGGTCAGGGCCACATCTGTTTAGCTGACAATTACAAGGTCCCTCGACAGGAAGTGTGGGTAAGGGAAATGTGCCTGGGGCCCCTGCCACCTGCCAACAGTCAGGTCATATGTGTGCTGAGTCCTCAACCAGGGTTTTTCCTTGGTGGGGCATGGTATGCCATGTCCTCTTGACCTCCTGCATAGGCTAAGCAGGCAATCTCTTAGCCAGGCACAAGATCATCAACACAACTCCAGCCTGACTCAACAATCTCTAGAAGAAACAAATTAGGTCCAGTTTATCCTAGCTCATGACAGTCTTAAAGAAGGAAGGCCATCCCCAAAGTAGCGGTACAATTCACCAATGAACCATAAGTAGAAGATGGAAGACACTACAGCAAACAGTGTGAAACATAATGATCAAGTATAAGGGTTTAAAATCACATAGGGAAGCATGAAAATGCTGCTTCTTTCATTTATTATAAGATTTGGACAATGATTCAAATTAGTATCCTCAGTTTAAACATCTCCAGAGTAAGTATAAAAATTATAATTATACAATTATAATTATAATTAAATTTACCTAAGTCATTGTAAGATAAATAAAATATTGAGTGCCTGGAGTGCTCAGCACAAAGGTTAACACAGATGGTAAGAGTTATGTAAAGAAAAGCATTCTAAATATTGATACCCCACTTCTATCTTTTTTGAAATTATATTGTTTCAAAGGATTATTCATTATGTTTTCTGAAAACTATATATTCACTCACCTATCCACGTGTACCAATAAACCACATTTAATATTGTCATAATTCATATTTGTCTAGAGACACCTATAAACATACGTCAGTTTACACTACTAAATATTTGGAGAGGGGTTGTGAGCAAAACCTACAACGTCTGATAAAAGTTACTATTTGCTTGTTTTGCTTTAACTTGTATGTCTAGGTTCAAACACCTTCAATACCCAATTGATACTGAAAACAGATTTTTTTTCACAGCTTCTTCAAAAGATATAAAGTAAAATTATTTGATTTCAAATATGGAAAAATAAGTTTAATGTTCTTACTGTATTATGATTATCATTTTATACCTAAGCAAAGAGGTCAGTACAGAGAATCCTACTGAGATTAAAATTGGTGTAAAAACTACAGTGTCCTGCAAATTTGCTTTAAACACATGAATATAAAATCACCTACAAATGTTAGTATGCAACACCCATGAAAGACAGTAGAGGAAGAAAGCTAAAGAAGTGAGCGATTGTAATGGTTTCTCATGGACTAACCAGAGTAAAGCAAAGAAATTCAAGCCAGACTCTATCATCTAAGCGTTTAATTAAAGTTGTGTAAATGGTATAAAATATCAAAAAGCCACTGAGGAGGATACTTGCTTTGCATCAACTATTTGCTCCCTAGTGGGAGCAGAGAGTTTTTCCTCAATCAATACATTCTTTGCTTTGAAATTTTTCTTGCATATTGCAGAAATTAAGCAAGCCTTTACATTCAACTCACTGTCTGTTTAAATCCTTGATGATTGAAGACATTTCATGTTAACCTATGCTTAGTAACAATGGAGATGAGTGTTTCTCTAGCATTACCAAAGTCTTTACTATCATTATCTAATAGATGCAAATATAGTAATCAATAATACTCTTTAAATTTAGCTATACTTAAATAATTTACTCTCTTAGCTCCTGTTTAAATGCTTTCAGGAAGCCAAAACAAGAGAGAGGGGACAGTTTACTCTTTTTAATACAAACTACATTCTAGAATTAATCAGGTTCCAATAGAACCACCTTAATTACTTCCAAGGGTGATGTCTCCTGTGACGTAAGGACTCCTAATAGTCTACAACTTGTAAAAGTCCCATGACCTCTTATTATTGAGTCTAGTAAGGGAACTAATGTTCCCATACACCAAATTTTAAGTTACATACCAGGGTCAACCTGTGCTGGCTTTCTCTTCCTCCCTGTTTAATCTCCTCTCTCACTCCTGTTCTCTAGGATAATCAAATGAACAGATTTCACAAAAGAAATTGCTTCAAAATGTGCATTCAGAAAATACAGCTAAGATTATGATTAATAAGTGGAATCTCAGGTGCTGGTGTTGTGGTGTAGCAGGTAAAGCTGCAGCCTGCAATGTAGGCATCCCATCTTGGTACAGAATCAAGTCCTGGCTGGTCCACTTTTTTTATTGTATTTGACAGGTAGAATTATAGACAGTGAGAGGAGGGACAGAGAGAAAGTTCTTCCGTCCATTGGTTCACTCTCCAAACGGCTGCTACGGCTGGTGCTGAGCCGATCCAAAGCCAGTAGCCAGGTGCTTCCTCCTGGTCTCCCATGCAGGTGCAGGCACCCAAGCGCTTGGGCCATCCTCCACTGCCTTCTTGGGCCACAGCAGAGAGCTGGACTGGAAAAGGAGCAACGGGGACTAGAACTCGGTGCCAATATGGGATGCTGGCGCCACAGGCGGAGGATTAACCAAGTGAGCCACGGCACCGGCACCTGCTCTACTTCTGATGCAGCTCTTTGCTAATATGCCTGGGAAAGCAGTGGAAGATGTCCCAAGCACATGTGCTCCTGCATCCATGTGAGAGACCTGGATCCTTAGTTTTGGCCTGTCCTGGTCCTGATCATCGTGGTCTTTTGTGACAAAATTAGTAGATGGAAGACATTCTCTGTCTTGCTCTCTAACTCTGCCTTTCAAATAAATAAAAATTTTTTAAAAAGTGCAGTCCTTGAGGGAACACCATGATGACTCTGTAACTGACTCATTCATTGATTAGATAGGAAGGAACCTCTATTTACCGTGAGAAATGAGTTTGTGATAATTTTTATACAATCATTAAAGCCTTCATATATTGCAGATTGGATTATATATTGGGATGATTATTCTTGGATTATGCACTTGAACAATTTTATATTTGTCTAGCTTTGTTAACTATTTGGATGACTTTGTTCATTGTTATCTTCTTTTAGAAGTCATGAAAATTTTTAAAAATGATGTCATGATATGTTAAGTTCAATCAACTCAGAGAATAAAGTGAAAACAAGAAGTTCCATAAGACAGTGTTTACAAAGATCCATGTCAATTATCTTAAGTATATTAGGACCCCAAAAGTGGATTGATATTATTTTTCAATCACTCAGGTATTCTGAGTTGTGACTGGTATACTTGGCTGTCCTTTTTAATGGAGAGAGTATATTATACTACGGTAAATATGTATGTATATGCCTTGGAGGTGATGAATGAGTCAAAGTAATAATCATTACTCATCCTTCTTTTGTTTATGTGATGTTTCCTTAAAAGGAAATTAGAGAAGGGATAAAGGTATTGCATTCATTGGTTCAAGACTAGTGCTCCCCCTAATAACTAGTAAAAATCCTTAATGATCTGTCACCCAAGTCAGTGTATGCAGCACTTGCATTTTATGTTAAATAAATAAATACAAAGTAGGTAGTGCCATTCCTGTTGAGGATCAGTGATATAAAGGAAAATAAGGCAAAATATTAGGGAAGGGATGTGGATGTCCTCTCATACATTTTAATAAAAATCGATTTGTGGTAAGAGAAAATTGAAAGAAAAGAAGGGACAAGAAGTACGGATAACTAGGGAAAGAATAGTTCAAGAAATAGGAGTTTCAAGTTTAAAATTCCTGAAGCAGATTTAACATGTTGGAAAAATCACCAGGAGACAAATTTGGCTAGACTACTGAATGAGAAGAAAATTACTGCATGATGTACAAAGCATAGAGAGAAGGATGATTATAAGAACATCTATAAAGTTCAACACTCATGAATATTATCACAAGTGAAATGAGAAGTCATTGGAGTATCTGAGAAGAGGAAGCAGACCTACGAAAACAATTGAAAAGAATCTCTGTAAGAAACATCTCCTTTAAGAGAAATTGTTAACTCCAGATGCAGTAAACTTTTATAACAGAGAGTATGGTCCTGGCTTAGCCTAGGTTAGTACAGGAAAAGTGATGAAAGAAAGGGCTTGACTTTTGGATATGTTTGTACACACGCGGTTTTGCATATATTATAAAACATCTCTTCCACCAGCTTGCACTCAGACCAATTTAGGGGGAAAAAGCTCACATGCTGTTGCTAATGTGCAATTTGAAAATGTCAAGTTTGTAGCTTTAACTTTTTTTATAATGAGTACAAATAACACTGGCTTGAGAGCTGACGTGAAATGCTGTTTTCTAAGGTTAATGTAAATAATCACTTGAGGTCAGCAGTTTGTATAAATATGAGATGTAGCTTCCTCCGTCGTTCCCCACCCAGAACCCCTTTTTAAAACTTGAGATGCTTCCTCTGTGTTTTTATTTTAGAATTATTGTTTTCCATCCTTTGTCTTGCACTTTGTCCTCTTGGTTTAAATAAAAAAAAATGAGTGGACTAAGTTAGATAGAATATCAGGAAAGATGGGCTCTTAAATTTTCTTTCTTAATTTCTATCTATTGTAAAGGCAGACAGACAGAGCTCTCCCACATCCTGTTTCTCTTCCCAAAAGTCTGCAGTTGCTGAGAGGAGTGAGGCCAAATCCAGGAACCAAGAATTGAACCCACATGGGTGACAAGGAGCCATCACCTGCTGCCTAGAGGAGCTGCATTTGCAGGGAGCTGGAATTGCAAGCAGATCCACACACACCCCGATGCGGGAGGAGCAGGTGAAGCAGTCTTCGCTGCTGCTCCAAATGCTCAGCGCTTGACGTTTCTTTTAACTTATGTTTCTTGCTCATATGTCAAATATATATATTAATCAGTGAAATTCATTCTCTGTATATTTAGTTAGTACCCATCACTTCTGATTAGATATAGACACACAGAAAGACATACACACAGGAATATGCTAAAAGTACATATATTTCCTTATTAGATTCATGATTCATTTTTCTTCCTACTTTAATTATATTTAATCATTTGGGTAAGTGTGATTTATGATTTATATATTTTCACATGATTCAGAGATTCCTTAAAATCTCACTCAAAGCTTTACATTAACAATATGTGTGTTCTATGTTTCTATTTAATGCGTATGTGTTTTTACTGACTTTTAAAAAATATTGCTTATCTTTTAAAACCATTTGACAAGGAAATATAGGAAAGGATGAAACTCTCTATAACTTACAAGTTACTGTTTTAAAGACAGAGGCAATCTTACTGACTTGTGGTAGATTGCTTTTATGTCATTATTTCTTCTGATACACTTCCCAAAAGCCAGAAACCGACATACATCACCACGATGTGTGAAATGCCATGGATGAGACGTGATTCATTTCCACACAGACACATTGTCTTCAACTGATACCATGAAGTTCATTGAAAAATGATAAAAAAAGAACAAATTTCTTCCTGCAAAAATACTTGTTTTTTTCTTATGAAAATATTAACATTTTTCCTTTTGCACTGGATTTCTATTAGTATTTGAAATTTACACCTGAAATAATTTGCCTGTATAAGAACCCAAAAACCAGTGATTCTAATTTTAGTTCACCTTAAGAAATCCATTCTGGGCTCCTATACCCCAGATCTCATTCACTTCAGAGAGCTACAAACACCTGGCCTCTAAAACCTCTTGGAGGGTTCTACCACTCCAAACCCTCCCATGTGTTTTATTCTAGCCCTCCTCCACAGCTGCTACTTAAATAGTTTCTATCATTTCATGGTTTAGCAGATGGAGAAATTAAGAAATAATGAATTAATAGACTTTAACTCATCACAATAATGAAGTTTCACGTAAATGTTCCTTCCACCAAAATATAATATGCATAGTTGGCACAATGGTTGTGTGCTTATAACATAGAGCAGGAAGCCAATTCTCAATGCTGCTTAGTACATTTAGATTTTTCATCTTTATTAATTTGTCTTTAATCTATGTTCATAATTATTAAGGTGATGCATAATATTCACATGGACACAGAGGGTTTTGTATAGCTTTGTATATCACATTGAGTGAAAAATAATTTCAGTTAATACATTATCTTCTTTGGTTCCCTGTCTTGTCACAAGGAACACAATTTAAAATCAGGAGAAAGAATAGACAGCATCCATACTGAATGTTCAGTTTAAAGATAAGAACAGCAAAACCCAAGGAGAGGTGACATATCCAAGGACAGATCACTAATTATTGGTAGAGCTGGGAGTAGAGCTCAAGTCCCTGGGCTTTCAGTTAAGCATCTTACATCCACAGTACCATGGTTACTAACGGATTACAATGTTCAAAGATTACCAAAATAATGGTTTGTCTCTGAAAAATATAAAATTTATAAAATTAAAAGATAAAAATATAGATATTTTACTACTAGGAAATATATGCAGCATGAGACATACTAAGTATGCTTGAACCATGAACAAACCTGATCTTCTATATATTAATCTCAAATGCAAATAATATGCAATTTCATTTCAACTATTATGTAACATTAAGTTCAGCTTTATATAGGAGTTGATGAATGTCTAAAGTCAGAATATTCCTTCAGGTTAACATCGCATCTGCCTTGAAAACACAAAATTTTTAATGAAACTTCAGAAGGAAGTAATGTAAATCATTGCCCATGTGGATAATGATTCACTACAACATCCTACCTCTATAACAAGGTGTCTTTCTTGCTAAGACATAAATATTAATAAAATCTTTTGTTCAGAAATCAGTGCTAAGATCAGAAGAATATGAAGGACCTAGATCTCTGTAGAGGAGCTAGCCTAAGGGTAAATTTGAAATATTGGGCTATGATGAATCACACTCAAAATTATAAAGGGCTATAGAAGATGTTGGCAGGGAAGTGGGAAAGCACAGCAATCAGGGCACCACTTGATGATGAATGCATCCCACATTTCAGTGCCTGGGTTTCAGCGTCAATTCTTCTCCCAGTTTTAGCTTCCTCATAATGCATTCTGGGAGGCAACAGGTGATGTCTCAACTATTTGGCTTCCTGTCACCTATGTGTCATGTTACTGGGTCTCAGTTTGAAAATTTTAAGCTCTGTTATCTTTCCTTTAAATATAGCATGTGAGTAGGTGTAAAATTTATTTTTTCAGATGAAAATGTCATTAAGTACTTGGATAACATGACTTTTGCTGAAAATATTTTAAGTATACTAGTATTTATATTGAGATGTTAAAAATTTAGATTAAAATACTAAAATATTTTAGGCATATCAGTGCATATATGTACACTCTCCTTAATTAAATGGTCAATATGAAAGTTTTAACATAAAATTATTAAAATAACTAAAATGTGTGTTAAATTTACTTAAACCATATAGCAAACATATCTGATATATGTATGATGGTCCATCAGGGCTGGGGAATCTTTTTTATTGTCAATGGCCATTTGAATACTTATAATCTCATTTGTGGGCCATACAGAATTATCAACTTAAAATTTTTCCTCCTTGTCCCCATTCAAGAAGGCTGTATAGAGAAATCCAATGTTTGCCTCCTTTTGCATGGAGACACATCTACAGGTCAATGCCTTAAGAAAAGCATTAGATGCAGTAAGAGCAGTAGGAACGTAGTGGGAAATCCATAACACGCATAGCAGCTTAGATAGAGGAGACCCAAGGGCTAGTGGAATTTTTATTGCTAGGGAGAGGATGAAGAGGAGTTCACAGGCCAAACACATCTTCATACACCACTTACCCATGCAATCCTCCCTGGAGGAGAATCCTGAAGTCACAGATCAGCATCTCAGTGGGGAGTTCTCCCTTGAAAACTCTTGGCTTCCAGACTTCAGAAAAGAAACCTGCATTACCTGATTCACAGCTTAGAGTGAGTGCATGTTGAGAGCACACTTCACCCATACAATTTACATAAAAGACAGCAGATCCCCCGTAACTTTGGTAATTTTGGGCATGAGCCCACAGATCTGCAACTCTCATTCTATTTCATCTATAGAATCTACTGCAGAGTTGAACACTGTGTCACTAAAAGATAAGGTTGACATTGATTAAAGCAAAAGAAATCATTCAGAGATTACACTTCTGGGTTCACCTAGAAGCAAAGCCAATGCAACAAGCTAACTGATCCCCTGCATGCCATATAAATCATAAACTATTTTCCATGAAATCCTACTTTAAAAAGAAAAAGTCGGGAAAAGGAAAAAGTGACTATTAGACCACATGCACAGATATCAATAGGGATCCAGAAAACAGAAAGAAACGTGGTAGCTTGATGAATCTAAGAGAACACAATCATTCTCCAGAAATAGATCCTAATCTGAAGGAAATCTATGAAATTCCAGAAATAGAATTCAAAATAATGATTACAAGGTTATGCAATGTGATGCAAGAGAACACACATAGACAATTTAAAAATGAGGAAGTTCAGAGGTAACATGAAGGAGTCATTCTCTAAAGATATTGCAATCATTCAGAAGAACCAAACAGGCATTTTGGAGATGAAAAGCTTAATCAATGAAATAAAATATGATTAAGAATTTGAAAAGTGGAAGCATGAAGTGAAAGAAACAATTTCTGATCTGGAGTATGAGACTTTTGAAATAGCCCAATCATACAAAAATAAAAAGAATAAAGTGAAAAGCTATGAGCAAAGTCTTTGTGTAATAAGTGATAGCATTAAACCATCAAATACTCACATTACAGGGATTTATGAAGAAAATGAGAAGTAAAAACAATTGAGAATCTACTAAATGAAATAATAGTTGGAAAGTGCTTACGTATTAAATAGATATGGACTTTCACACCCAAGAACCTCAAAGGATTCAAACAGAAACAACCAAAAAATTTTCTTCTCCAAGGTATGTTGCAGCCAGTTTATGAGGATATGAGAGAATACTACACAGTAAATGAATCAATTTACATATAAAGGAAAATCAAGTCGATTAACATCAGCAGAGTTTTCAGCATAAACCCAACAGACCAGAGAGAGGGGATGATGCATGACTTTAACATCAAAGGAAAAAAAAAAAAAAAACTCCCAACCAAGAAAATTATACCCAGCAAATCTGTCCTTTAGAGGTGATAGAAAAATATTTCCAGATAACAAAAAACTGAATGAAGTCACATCCCTAAATCAGTCTTAAAAAAAATTCTGAAGGGAGTCCTAATTTTAAATTAAACACCATGAAAACAGAGTAAATCAACAATTCACTTACAGAGCAGGGACAATCACTATCCAGTTAATAAATTGGTAGGTATTTATTCTTATCTGTCCATATTAACATTCACTGTAAATGAGTTAAATTCCCCAGACAAGAGATTTAGTTTATCTGAATATACAAAAAATACAAGTCCCACTATATGCTGCCTATATGGAATTCAAAAAGATACACATACATAGGAAGTGAATAGCTATAAAATGATATATTAGGTAAATGGAAAAAAAATGATCAGGAGTAGTTATACTCATCTCAGATAAAATAGACTTTAAGTAAAAATAAGTAAAAAGAGAAAAAGAAGGTCATTAAGTATTGATAAAAGGATCAATCATGCAAGATGATATAACAATTGTAAATATAAAAGCAACCAACAAAAGACAACACAGATGTATACAGCAAATACTATTAAACCTAAAGGAGAGGTAGACTTCAAAGTAGGATTAGTTGAAGAATGAAATACCACTCTCATTAAAAAACAGATCATCCAGGAAAAAAGCAAAAAAAATAAATCAGAGTTGAATGAAATCATTCACCATGGCCGGCGCAGTGGCTCAACAGGCTAATCCTCCACCTTGCAGCGCCGGCACACCAGGTTCTAGTCCCGGTCGGGGCGCCGGATTCTGTCCCGGTTGCCCCAATTCCAGTCCAGCTCTCTGCTGTGGCCAGGGAGTGCAGTGGAGGATGGCCCAAGTGCTTGGGCCCTGCACCCCATGGGAGACCAGGAAAAACACCTGGCACCTGGCTCCTGCCATCGGATGAGTGTGGTGCACCGGCCGCAGCGCACCGACCACGGTGGCCATTGGAGGGTGAACCAATGGCAAAGGAAGACCTTTCTCTCTGTCTCTCTCTCACTGTCCACTCTGCCTGTCAAAAAATAAATAAATAAAAAATTTTAAAAAAATTAAAAAAAAAAGAAATCATTCACCAAATGGACTATACATACATATACAGGACTTTTCACTAAATAGCTGTGGAGTGCACATTCTTCCCATCAGCATAACCAACATTGTCTAGGATAGAGCATTTTTAGACTACAAATCAAGTGTCAGTAAATTTCAAAAGATGGAAATAATACATTGTATCTCATCAGACCACAAGGGAATAAAACTAAAAAGTCAAAAAAAGAATAATAGCACATTCACAAATACATGGAAATTAAACAACATGTTACTGAATGATCAATGGTTATTGAAAAAAATCAAAAAGGAAATGAATTTTCCTGACTGAAAATGGAAACACATCAAAACTTGTGAAATACATCAAAAGCAATATCAAGAAGGAAGTTTCTAGTATTATATGCTTACATTAAAAAAGGAGAAACATCACAAATAAATGATCTAATCATTCATCTCCACAATTTAAATGAACAGATCAAACACCAAATTAACAGGAGGTGAAAATAATAAGTACCTGAGCCTGAAAAGTGAAATTGAAACTAAAAAATAAAAAAAGAAACAAAACAAAAAGTTTTTTTTGAAGATTAACAAAATCGACAAACATTTAACCAGACTAATAAAGGGAAAAAAAGAGAAAAAAATCAAATAAATAAAACTAGAAAAGATAAAGGATGCATTACAACTAATGCCGTTTAAATACAAAGGACCATAAGAAAGTACTATGAACAACTATATTCTAACAAACTGGAGAGCTTTGAAGAAATGGAGAAACTGCAAAGTACATATAAGCCACCAAAATTATTTTTCTCACCAAGAAGAAGAGACAAGGCTTTAAGTAATCATCGAATTTCAAAATCTCCATTTCATTCCAATACATTACATTTTTGGTATTGTATTAGTTACCTTAGGTCAGGGAAAATATATGATTTCTGTCTTTTGGGGACTGGCTCATTTCACTAAGTATAATGGCTTCCAGCTGCATACATCTTGTTGCAAATGACAGGATTACATTTTTTTACACCTGAGTAGTACTCCATTGTGTATTTATACTATATATCTTTATCTACTCAACAATTGACAGACATCTGAATTGATTCCATATAGTAGCTATTTTGAATTGTGCAGCAATGAACATGGGGGTACAGATAACTGTTTCATATGTTGATTTCTTTTAGTTCGGGTAAATTCCTGGGAGTGCAATGGCTGAATCATATGCTAGATGCAAATTCAAATATCTGCGGTATCTCCATATTGTCTATCACAGTGGCTGCACCAGTTCACATTCCCACCTACAGTGGATTACGATACATTTTCCCACTGTTATTTTTTGATTTCTGTAGGAGAGCCATTCTAGGTGAAGTGATGTGACACCTCACTTTGGTTTTTGCTAGTGATCCCGAGCATTTTTTTTAAAAGATTTATTTCATTTATTTGAAAGACACAGTTACAGAGAAAGGTAGACGAGAGAGAGAGAGGTCCTCAATTCCACTGGTTCACTTTCCAAATTACCACAAGGCCAGAGCTGAGCTGATCCGAAGTCAAGAGCCTGGAGCCTCCTTCAGGTCTCCCACATAGGCGCAGGTGCCCAAGGACCTGGGCCATCCTCCACTGCTCTCCCTGGACATAACGAGAGCTGCATCGGAAGTGGAGCAGCCGGGACCCGAACTGCTGCCCCTATGGGATGCTGCTCTGCAGGCTGTGGTTTTAACCCCCTGCACCACAGCACCAGCCCTGATCTAGAGCATTTTTTCAAGTGTCTGTTGGGCATTTGAATTTCCTCCCTTGAAAAATGTATATTAAGTCATTTGCCTCTTTCGTAAGTGGATTGTTGGTTGTTTTGGAAATTCATGAGCTCTTTGTACATTCTGGATGCTAACTCGTAATCAGTTGTGTAGTTTGCAAATATTTTTACCCATTCTGTTGGTTTCCTCTTCATTTTGCTGTGTGTTTCTTTTGCAGTGCAGAAGATTCTCAATTTTAAGTAATCTTATTTGTCAATTTTGGCTTTGATTGCCTGTGCTTCTGGGGTCTTTTCCAAGAACTCTTTGCCTATGCCAATGTCTTGCAGAGTAGCCTCATTCTTCTCTAGTAATTTGATGGCATCAGGTGGTAGATTTAAGTCTTTGATCCATTTAGAGTGGACTTTCGTGTAAAGTATAAGGTAGGGGTCTAGTTTCATACTTCTGCACTTGGAGATCCAGTTTCCCCAGAACCATTCGTGGAAGAGACTGTCTTTGTTTTGTCAAAAATAGGTTCATTGTAGATATGTGGATTGATTTCTGGTTTCTATTCTGTTCCATCTGTATTTGTCCCAGTGCTGGGGGACTTCAGTATGTCTTGAAATCAGGTATTGTGATGCCCTCATCTTTGTTTTTGTTGTTTAAGATTGCTTTAGGTATTCGGCGACTCCTGAGTTTCTATATGAATTTTACCATCATTTTTTTCTAGATCTGCAAAGAATGCTGTAGGTATTTCGATTGGGATTGCCTTGAATCTGTAAATTGCTTTCAGTAGTGTTGACATTTTGATGATATTGATTATTCCAATCCATGAACATGGAAGATTTTTCCATTTTTAATGGAAATGCTTTCTTTAGTGTTTTGTAGTTTTTATTGTAGAGATCATTGACATTCTTGATTAAATTTATTCCAAAGTAATTGTTTTTGGAACTGTTGTGAATGGGACTGATCTTAATAGTTATTTTTGTCCATGGCTGATTTTTGAGTGTTGACTTTGTATCCTACCATTTAAAAAAAATCTTTTATGAGTTCCATTAGTCTCTTAGTGGAGTGTTTTAGATCACCTATATTCAGAATCATATAATATGCAAGTAGGAACAGTTTTATTTCCTCCTTTCCCATTTATATCACTTTGATTTTTTTTCTTGTCTAATAGCCCTGCTAAAACTTCCAGAACTAAATTAAATAGCAGAAGTGAGAGTGAGGTCTTTCTCTGGTTCTGGATCTTTGTGGAAATGTTTGGAAATTTTCCCCATTCTGGGATTGTCATAAATTGCCTTGGTTGTATTGAGGAATGTTTCTTCTGTGCCCAAATTATTTAAGATTTTCATCACTAAAATATGTTATAATTTATCAAATAGTCTCTCTTCATCTATTGAGATAACCATATGTTATTTGCTCTTCAGTTGTACAATTTGGTATATCACATTTATTTATGTTGAACCACTCCAGGAATAAATTCCACATCATCCATGTGAATAACCTTTTGATGGGAATTTGGATTTGACTGGCCAATATTTTGTTGAGAATTTTTGCATCTATGTTCATCAGGGATATCAGGCTGTAGTTCTCTTTCTCTGTTGTACCTTTTTCTGGTTTAAGAATTAATATGTTGCAGGATTCATAAAAGGAGTTTGGGAGGATTCCCTCGATTTCAATTATTTTGAATAGCTTGAGAAGAATTGGAATTAGTGTGCTGTTTTCCAGCGAGGTTTGGAATCCTGAGTCAAAAGATGGGCAAGGTCTACTGTCAGAACAATCATCAAATTTTATTAGTTTTACAAGGGCTATTATACTCACAAAGTCACAGCAGGCTTCTTTTCTCAGGGTGTTAGTACTACAAGAACAAGATTAGTTCAAGGAAATATATTTTCTCTTGTGCAGATAATATTCATGTTTCATATAATCTGAAGCAACAATCCCTAATAAAACGGTGGCCAAAATATTTTCCTTCAAGGACAAATATAGCTTGTAGCAGCATGAGAAAAGGAGGTTTTGGTATCTGACCAAGGGACATTCTCAGGCTAGCACATGATGCATGGTGACATTTGTCCCTGTCCCCCGAAGTGTCCTTCAGGCTTCTCACAAACATTTCAATTCCACCTAGCCTGGTATCCAAAAATTAGTTCTTCTATAACTGTCTGGTAGAATCCAGCAGTGAAGCCATCCAGTCATGGGATTTCCTTTGTTGGAATGGTGTTTATTATTGATTCAAGCTTCCTCTTGGTTATTCATCTGTTTAGGTTTTCTATGTCTTCATGACTCAATCCTGGTAGCTTATATGTGTTTGGAATCTTTCCATTTCTTCTGAGATTCCCAATTTGCTGGCTTATAGCTCATTGTAGTAATTTCTGATGACTCTTTTTATTTCTGTGGTGTTTGTTGTTACATTTTTCATCTCTGATTTTATTGATTTGGGCCTTCTCCCTCTCTTTTTGATTAATTGGGCAAATGGTGTATCGATTTTGTTGATTTATTTTTTCAAAAAATGAGCTCTTCATTTCACTGATGTTTTTGTTTCAACTTGGTTTATTTCTTCTCTAATTTTTTCATTCCTCCTACTAATTTTTGATTTAATTTGTTGCTATTTTTTTAGGTCCTTGAGATGCTTGATAGCTCCTTTTTTTGGTACCTTTCCAATTTCTTTATGTAGACACCCAATGGTATAAACTTTCTTCTTAACACTGCCTTTGCTGTATCCCATATGTTTTGATATTATATATTGTCTTTTTTTTATTTCCAGAAATTTTTTGATTTCTCTTTTGATTTTTTCTATTACCCGCTGTTCATTCAGAAACATGCTGTTGATTATCCATGTGTTTGGGTGTTATCTAGAGATTCTTGAGTTTTTGATTTCTAGCTTCATTCCATTGTCAGAGAAAATGCATGATATGATTATAATCTTTCGAATTTGCTGATACTTGATTCATGGCCTATCATATGGTCTATCCTAGGGAAAGTGACATGTATTGATGAGAAGAAGGTGTATGCTGCTACTGTGGGGTGAAAAGTTCTGTAGATATTGGTTAGATCCATTTAGTCCATATTGTCTATGAGCTCTGTTGTTTCTTTGTTGATTTTCTGTCCATTTGATCTGTCCATTTTTGAAAGTGGGGTATCTAAGACCCTGTTAATATTATATTGGAGTCTATATTTCTCTTTAGATCCATAATATTTGTTTGAAATTGCCAGGCATTCTGCACTTGGGTGCATACACATTTAACATAGTCAGATCTTCCTAATGAACTGATCAGTTAATCATAACATAGTGTCCTTCTCCACCTCTTTTAATAGTTTTTGTGTTAAAGTCTATTTTGTCTGATATTAGGGTGGTAACAACTGCCCTTTTTTTGCTTTCCATTAGCATGGAGTACCTTCTTCCATCCTTTCACTTTCATTTTTTGGAGATGAGATTTGTTTCTTGTAGGTAGTAAATAGATGGGTCTTGTTTTTTTTAATCCATTTGGACAGTATTTCTTTTTTAACTGGAGAATTGAGGCCACATACATTCAAGGTGACTATTGAAAAGTAATAAGTTGGCCCTGACATTTTTCCATAGATACTCCTATTGTTTACTATGGGTGTCTTTTCTATTTATTTAAAGATTTTATTTATTTATTAAACAGGTAGAATTACAGAAAGTGAGAGAGAAAAACAGAGAGAAAGGTCTTTCCTCTGTTGGTTCACTCCCCAAATAGCCGCAACGGACGGAGCTAGGTCGATCTGAAGTCAGAAGCCAGGTGCTTCTGCCTGGTCTCCCATGGGGGTGCAGGGCCCATGCACTTGGGCCACCTTCCACTACTTTCTCAGGCCACGGCAGAGAGCTGGACTGGAAGAGGAGCAACCAGGACTAGAACCAGTGCCCATATGGGATGCTGGCACCACAGGTGGAGGATTAACCTAGAACACCATGGCACTGACCCCGTCTTTTCTATTTTTACTAGAAAGTTTTCTGAGCAATGCTCATGTGTTAGCTCCCTGTGTGTCCAGCTCTTATCAATATTGCCATATGAACCACACAGATGATGGGCACATTCTTCACTGCGAGCATGTTCTGCTACAAAGACTCACCCCAGGCAACCAATGAGCTCTGAGTGTGTGGAACCACAACCAGTGATTTTCCAGAGATAAAGCTACATCTTGAACCCTCTCATGGAACCACCAATTCACTCCTCCCAGCCAGGCTCAAAGTCAGTGGGGACTGCACATTTTAACATCTGCTGAATTCTCTGGATCACAAGCGTACACAGGAGCTTGTAGCTCTCTCCATTCCACTGCTGCCAGTACTGACAAGAAGATGGTGTCCTGTCTTAACCAGTTGTATGCATGCACAAAGACTTCTGCAGCTCCCACTCAAACCCAAAATGGTGCCCACCCTTTCTCAGGCTGGCAGTGGGCACTGTTGTGGGCCTGCAGGAAAATGCTCGCAACTGCCAGTCCCCAGGGCTCCAGTCCAGACTCACGCCCACACTCTCCCTTGCTGTATCACCACAGGCTGCTGCCATCCGGTCTTACCTCTGTTTCCAAGCTGCCAGAGGTTTCATCTCTACTGCAGCAGTCGTGTTGTGTGTCCATGTTCATGCAGCACATCCACACCCTCCATGTAGGTCTATCAGGTCTACGGTGTCTTGCAGGATTTCCAGTGCAGTTTTCTCTCCAAGTCTCCCTTGAGAGTGCACTTCCTATGCTTTTTTTTTTTAACTGATTATCCATAGCCTAGCACAGTATGTCATTCCCTAATGTACCTTCTCAGAATCTCCAATTAAAAAAATATATTGCTCTTCCAGAGAAGACATAACAAAAAGAGAACTACAGACCAATATCTCTGATAAACATAGAAGCAAAAATTCTCAACAAAATACTAGAAAATTTGAATTCAACAACACAACAAGAGATCATTCACTTGAGTCAAGTGGGATATATCCCTGGATTCAGGGATGGTTCCACATATAAAAGTCAATCAGTGTGATCAAGAGCCCATGAGAGTATTTTAGGCATGGAAAGCCAAGACACTCTGGAAAGGAAAAAAAAAAAAAAAGACCTAAATGAAAGATCTCTGCGAGTGAGATCCCAGTGGAAGGAACGGGGCCACCAAAGAATAAGATGCCTTTCTCCAAAGGGAGGAGAGGACCTCCACTTTGACTATGACCCTGTCGGAATAAGATTCAAGTCGGCGAACCCTAAAGGCTTCCATAGCCTCAGCAACTCATAACTAGAGCCTAGGGAGATTCCTGACGCCATAAACAAGAGTGTCAAATTGTTAAATCAACATCAGGAGTCACTGTGTACTTATGTCCCATGTGGGATCTGTCCTTAATATCTTGTCCAATGTGAAGTAATGCTTTAACTAGTTCTGAAACAGTATTTTTACACTTTGTGTTTCTGTGTGGGTGCAAACTGATGAAATCTTTACTTAATACATACTGAATAGATCTTCTGTATATAAAGATAATCGAAAATGAAAAAAAAACTCAGTGTTATATTGGAAATTGCATAACAAATTAATCAATTTCAAAAAAATATCATGTAGGATCTCTGTCTTTAATGGGCTGTACAATGTGATTCAATGCTATAACAAGTACTCAAATAGTATATTTCACTTTGTGTTGCTATATGAGGGCAAATGGTCGAAATCTTTACTTAAACTGATCTCCTGTATACAAAGAGAATTGAAAATGAATCTGGATGTGAATGAAAGGGGCGAGGGAGTGGGTAAGGGGGGAGGGTTGCGGGGGGAGAGGGAAAGTATGGGGGGGAAGACATTGTAATCCATAAGTTGTACCTTGGAAATTCATATTCTAAATAAAAGTTTAAAAAAAAGCTAACTTCTATATAAAACTTAACTTTGTGGAACACAATACTCCACTGACATACATGAATATTATCTCATTTGGGTAACATTATTAATTCTTTATTACAAATTAGGAAGCTGAAGTAAAAAAATGGTTAAGTGACTTGTTGAAGATCACACAATAAGAAAATGGAAAAGTTTGAATTTAAATACAGTCAGGAATGGGAGATGGGATGGTTGCGGGTGGGAGGGAGGTTATGGGGGGAAAAAGCCTTTATAATCCAAAAGTTGTACTTTGGAAATTTATATTTATTAAATAAATTTTTAAAAATATGAAAAAGTCAATCAACATGATACATCACATCAATAAAATGAAGATAAAAACCAAATGATTATCTCAATAGATACAGAGAAAGCACCTGGCAAAATGTATCTGGGTCGAGTCCCAGCTACTCCACTTCTGATCCAGCTCTATGCTGTGGCCTGGGAATCCAATAGAGGTTGGCCTAAATCCGTAGGCCCCTGCACCTATGTGGGGGACCTGGAGGAAGCTCCTGGCTCCTGGCTTCCGATCGGCCCACCTCTGGCTATTGTGGCTATTTGGGGAGTAAACCAGTGGATGAAAGATCTCTCTTTCTCTGCCTCTGCCTCTTTGTAATTCTGCCTTTCAAATAAACAAATACAGTAAAAAAAAAAAAAAAAAAAAGTACCCTAATACACTGTTGATAGGAATGCAAACTGATGCAACTTTTCTGGAACACAGTATGGAGAGTCTTCAGAAATCTAAAAATAGATCAACCATATGACCCAGCCACCTCACTCCTGGGAATATATTCAAAGGAAATGATGTCAGTACATGAAAGAGTTATTTGTACCCCCACGTTTGTATCAGCTCAATAAACAATAGCTCAGATATGGAATCAACTCAGATCTCCATCAACAGGTGACTGAATAAAGAAAATGTAGTACATGTATTTGACATAATACTGCTCCTTGATAAAAAGAATGAAATCCTGTGTTTTGCACCAAAGTGCAACTGGAGATAATCATGCTTAGAGAAATAAGCCAGGTCACAAAAGATTTACATCATCTGTTTTCTCTGATTTTTGGTAACATATGTATGTATTTGTGTATATATTTATATATGAAATTGAAAGCATCATGGGACTTGATTATTGTTTATGGCCATTGTCTATATGCCTGTTAAATAGTGTTCTTTTTGCTTTTTATTTGTTGTTCTCCTTATTTATAGGAACATTATGTGTATGATTATGAATAAAGTTAAAATATGTTAACTTATAAGTTAAAATAAAGGAAGAAGAAACAGAGGAGGGAGAAGTATCACTATATTTCTAGAATTGTATCTATGAACTACTTGCAAACTATTTTTATATTAACATAGATTTAAATAAATAAATGTATTGAAACTGGAAAAATATCAATAGCTTTGTTATACTTCCAAAATTCTCTACCTGAGAAAGAGCTTATAAAAGAGTCACCTTCACAATAACTACGAAACATTCAAAACATTTTCACATAAATGTAATCAAGAATATTAAAGATCTCTACATATAAAGAATTAAAAAAGGAAAAAATCTTCCATGTTCAAGGATTTGAAGAATACATATAATCAAAATGTTCATATTTCCCAAAGCATTTTACATATCAATGAGTTATGAATCAAAATTCCAAGAACATTTTTCACCGACCTAAAAGAGCAATCATCAAATTTATATGGAAATACAAAAGACCATAAACAGTCAAAACAATCTTAAATAATAAAAATTGAAAGGAGTTAGTAGACCCCAGGAGAGTTTGTATAGTCCAAAACTTCTTCAGATCTTCAGAAGACTATATAAATAGACTATTTTCATTAACTGAAGGGAAAAAATGCAACTTAAATCTAATGTTAAAAGGAGCCAGCACTGTGGTATGGCAGGTAAACCCATAGCTTGAAGTGCTGGCATCACATATGGGCGCCAGTTCGAGACCCGGCTATTCCATTTCTTATCCAGCTCTCTGCTATGGCCTGGGAAAGCAGTGGAAGATGGCCCAAGTGTTTGGTCCCCTGCACCCACGTGGGAGACCCAGAAGAAGCTCCTAACTCCTGGCTCCTGGCTTCGGATCGGCTCAGCTCCGTCCGTTTTGGCCATTTGGAGAATGAACCAGCAGATGGAAGATCTTTCTCTCTCTCTCTCTCTCTGTCTCTCTCTGCCTTTGCCTCTCTGTAACCCTGCCTTTCAAATAAATAAATAAATCTCTTTAAAAAAAAAAATAACAACAGGTTTTGTGGGGACAGTGTTGTGGCAGAGTGGATTAAGCCACTGCCTGTGATGCCGGTATCCCATGTGGGCAATGGTTCGTGTCTTAACTGCTCCACTTTTGATTCAGCTCCCTGCTAATGCACCTGGGAAAGCAGCGGAGGATGGCCCAAGTGCTTTGGCCTCTGCACCCATGTAGGAGACCAGGAAGAAACTTCAGGCTTCTAGCTTTGGCCTGGCCTAGCCCTTTTGGGGAGTTGCAGCCATTTGAGGAGTTAGCCAGTGGATGTCTTTCCCTCTCTGCCTTTCAAATAAATAAAAGAAATCTTAAAAGAAAAAAATAAGAGTTTTCATTACATGGAAAAACAGAATGTTTTGATGAGAAATTACTGAATGGTCTTTAATGTAATTTCAAATAAATGTATATGTTTTATATGCAAAAAAATAAATAAAAATAAATCTAAAGGCATCAGAAGATAAGATTTAAAAATACTGTGATATTATGATTATGATTTTATTTTGAAGAGTAAATTGTGGGCCGGCACCATGGCTCACTAGGCTAATCCTCCGCCTGCGGCGCCAGCACCCTGGGTTCTAGTCCCAGTTGGGCACCGGATTCTGTCCCGGTTACTCCTCTTCCAGTCCAGCTCTCTGCTGTGGCCCAGGAAGGAAGTGGAGGATGGCCCAAGTGCTTGGGTCCCTGCATCTGCATGGGAGACCAGGGGGAGGCACCCGGCTCCTGGCTTTGAATTGGAGCAACACACCAGCTATAGCGGCCATTTGGGAGGTGAACCAACGGAAGAAAGACCTTTCTCTCTGTCTTTCTCTCTCACTGTCTAACTCTGCCTGTTAAAAAAAAAAAGATTAAATTGTGTAAGTACATATTGTATATGTATGTATATACATATATATATAGTGGATGGAGGTTTTAATGGATACATTTATAGTGAATATGGCAAAATGTTAAAAAAATTTATAAAATTGTAATAATGAGAGAATATCAGTATTTGCATTAATTTTGAAATCATTATACTTTTAAATATTATCTTTATATATCTGTAATATAAAAGAATCCATTTATTTATATATTAATATATGTATATATACGCATTTATTTAATACATAATATATACATTTAATATATACCTTTAATACATATATACTTATTTAATATATTAATACATTAAAGAATATATACATTTACTTTTTAACTAATACATGCATTTGATTTTGTACGGAAAAACTAAAAAAATCTTAGCTTGCTATGGAACTATTTAATTTTGAGTCCTGCCTGTAGTTGTCTAGGTCCAACAGTCCAGAGGACCCCCACCCCAATAATCCATGATTACGTAGCAACATATGAAAACTAGTTCTGGATTTGCTTTCAGTTATCCGTCCTTGCAATGGCACCCTGGTTTTACTCATGTATGTAGATGCAAGCCTTCAATGTCAGGTCACTTAGATTCTGATTTAATATGATATATTTTCAAGCTTCAGGAAAAGTCCTGGGAAATTTTCCATTTAAATATTTTAGATTTTTTTAAACTTTTGTTTTATTGATGATTTTTTTTAAATCATGTATGAGCTGTTAGAATTTTTATGTTAATGCTACACTTATAGTAAATATGCATTCAATGCTATGAAAAATAAATTTTAGGACAAGGTTTATGGTTTATTTCTTACAAAAGTATTTCCATTAACAATAAGCCATATGTTACCAAGTAGTTAGGTTATTACTAAGAAAAAAAGAAAGTTCTTTGAAGGTAACAGATCAGGTATGCTCTTGTGCATGGAAAAAAAAAGAAAGATTTGGTGACTGTGATCACTAGCTAAGATGCTGAAATGCTTAAAGATTTGTAGATCACAACATCAACAAAATAAAAACACAATGATCAAGAGAACAGAAACGAAGTCCCAATGATATTAAGAAGAAGTATTAGTCTGACTCGAGTCCTTCTGCTCAATTGCAAATTTAGCCTGGTTTCGAATGCATACTAGAGGATTCTATGATGTCTCAGGATGCATTTGTTCTCTCTCATTGGGAGATTCCTACTGAAATCCAGGTGACACACCAACCACCTTCACCTCCCCCTGTGTATGCCCACACATTCAGCTAATTCCTTCTCCTGCACATACTGTGAGCTGTAAGTGCTCCCAAACTGTAAGACCAACAATGCTTAATGTGGAGGGGGCTGGTGTCTGCATTGAGGCATTGTTCTACTTTGCTGCCAAGGCTGCTGACACTAATTTCATGGCTGCTTTGTGCTCTCAAAGTCCCATGGAGATGTTTGAGCTTTTACTTATTTCTTAATTATGGGTTTTAAAGACTCAGGCGTAAATCTATGAGGGATCAGAGAAGGAAATTCTGAATGGCTAACTCAATTCCAATTTAGGCTGGTCCCTGAACCAAATTTGTTCAATCAGTTTTTCTTAATCAGAATGATTTCCCCAGAAGTTTTGCATTCTTCTCCCTTGAGAAATGTCTGAATGTATGAGAAAGATTAGATTTGGGTAAGAATCATCTTAGTTTCTAGTAATATACATTTTAAACATTAAATTCCATTACAACTTATTAAAAGTGAATTTAAAATAATTTAAAATAATTTAAAATAATTTATTTAAAAATAAATTCCTTAATCATCAGATATACATGATCATTACTCTGATATTACTGCAACAATTAATACCCAATTTGAAGACTAAACACATATTTAGAGTTTAAAATCTACTGGTAGAATTATACAATGAAAGCCTAACACACAATTTTATGTATTTTATAATGTACAGTACTGTGAAATTTTGTTTCATAATATTTTAGATGATAATGGACTTTGGGAAAATGAAACACAACAAGACCATTAGACATGAAGTCACAAATGTTGTCAGTTTTCAGAATTTTAATACAGGATTCATTTGAGAAAACTGAAAAAGGATAAGTGTTCTAAGCTTTGAAAACAGCAACTTGTGGATAACATGGTGATTAGGTATTACTTTAAAGCATATATATATATATATATATATATATTTGTTTTAAGTAGTGTATTTTTAAGGCAGAATGAATGACAGAGAGAGGGAGAGACAAAAAGAATGAGATCTGTCATCTGCTGGTTCACTCTTCAAAACCTTCAGCTACCTGAGCTGTGCCAAAAAAAGTCTGGAGCCAGGAAATTCAATTGGGATAGGCAGTAACCCATGTACTAAGTTATTATCGGTACAGCAGGAAGCTGTATCAAAAGCAGACATAGGACTCAATTCCTGGCACTCCAATATGGATATTCCAATACTACATTAACAAAGTGAAAAATGTGTCACTTGATCTTCTCAAGTGTGTTAATTGATTTTGTGTTACTATTTTTCTTTTCTGTATGTTGTCTATTTTCTAATATATATGCTATTTTCTATACAAGAAATAAGACAAAATAAAATCAGGAATATTGAATAGATTAAGTTTTATGCACAGCATATAGGAACTTTAGAGAATCCATTCCCACTTGAGAAAATATTAAAAGTATAATATAAAAGCCAAGGATCCATGGAGCTGAAAAATATTATGAATCTCCAATTAAATAAAATGATTTTATTTTTAACATAAATATTATTTGCAAACATAATAATAAAGCTTAATTGAAACATCTTACAATGTTGATCATATAGATCTATAATCAAGCAGTTTTGTTATTGAGTATATCATCACAATATAATTGTGTTTATATCATTTTTCACATGTGCTTGTCTGAATGTGTCTCATTTCTAATGTGTGTCTCTCCTGTGCATATTTCATTTCTCATGGGAATAAAACTAATACATTGCTAATAGTGCTCTTGCAAGGATACAGAAAAGCAAATTTAGTTGTTTGGCAAATAGTAAAGGATAAATAAACAGTGCCTATTAGTATCATCTGCCAGTAGTTATTTTATAAACATTATAGGCAAAAATCAAACCTCATATACAGACATAAAAAAAACATTTGTAAAGAAAATAAAATTCCCCCTAATGTAACTGAGATGCAGGAATGCATGCTCTTGATGTTTAAATCATTAAAGGATGACAGCTTTCATTTAGAGTCACCAAGTCTGTACTTAACCAAGTCTCCCTTAACACTTTCGAATATATGAACCTCATTTTTTTTTCATAACGCATGTGTTAAAGAGGATTGGGCAGTCATTTATGTGGGGTTCCATTTACTGTTCCTGTGGCAAATTGAAAGTGGCTTTAAGCTACGTTCATTCAAGCATTCCTCATTTTCTAATGATTGCACAAATAACTCTGTAGAATAATAATAAAAAAAACTGATGGCAAATCTAATCTTTTCTAACATCCTGTGCCAATGTGATTATTTAAAGACATTATTCAACAATTTAGCTGCTAATGTACAAAATAGGAAATACAATGGTATGATCTGCAATACTTGGCTCTGTTCAAAAGTCAAACAAGTACGACAGATCATAAAATAACACATGAGAGATCACTTGTCTTAGCTTATTGCATCCTGTAAATTAAACATTCCTCTTTTCTTATTTAGTCTGGTATCATACTTTCTTTGTCTTCCTGTTTACTAGATTTTAGTTGAAAAATACATCTCTGGGACAAGCATGTGGCACAGCATTTAAGATGCTCTAGCAACACCTATCACAGTACACGGTTCGAGTCCCAACTCTTCTGTGATTATGAAGCTTCACAGTAATGTGAACTGTGGGAGGCATCAGATAACGGCTCAAGCACTTGGGTCTTTGCCACCCATGTGGGAGACCTGGGTTGACTTCTGGCTCATGGCTTCAGCCTTACCCAGCCCTGGCTGTTGTACGCACTTGGGGAGTCTACTAATGGATGTAGCATCTCTGTCTGTCTCTCTGTCATTCTCTATCTCTCTGCTTTTCAAATAAAGTGATTATCCTTTTAAAGTATGATGACTTAAATAACAAGTAAATTAATATTTATTTTCCACATGGATCATTAGAAGATTTTCAAATGTCAAATAATTAAGCATACTGGATAACTTGGAATGGCAGACACACATTTGAATTTAATTCTAGATCTAATTTGAAAATTTGTCAAAGAAATCTTTTATTTTTTAAATTAATATAGGAATAAGAACATCATAATATATCCACAAGAATAGTTTTAAAATAACTACCTAAATAATGTCGTGTGATACAATCCATTCTCATAAATCTTTATGATTAGTTTTGTCAATGTTTAAGTGCTATACCCCAACATTTTCTGATATGTATCTCATGTTCCTCTGTTGTTTTTAGCACAATCTACTGAGTAAGAAAAAAATCTGGTTTTGGGGCCGGCACTGTGGCGTAGCAGATGAAGCCACTGCCTGCAGTGCCCTATCCCATATGCACACCAGTTCTAGTCCCTGCTGTTCCACTTCTGATCCTGCTCTCTGCTATGGCCTGGGAAAAAAGTAGATGACCCAAGTCCTTGGGCCCCTTTACCCGCGTGGGAGACCCGGAAGAAGCTCCTGGCTCCTGGCTTCAGACAGACCCACGTCCAGATGTTGTGGACACTTGGGGAATGAACCCCTGGATGGAAGACTTCTCTCTCACTCTGCCTCTCCTTCTCTCTCTGTGTAACTCTGGATTTCAAATAAATAAATAAATCTTTAAAAAAACACATGGTTTTAATTTGAATAAATTAGTTGATTTAGTAAACCCACGTTGAAGGAAAATTTAGTTACCAAAATTGTTCCCACACATATACCAGGTTGACTTCCCATTGCCCAAATATTTTGGAGAGTTCACACTTTAAGCAGGGTAATTTATAAAAGTTCAAGCAATAAAATAGTGGAAAGTGAGGGCAGTGGGAGAAGGAGAGAGCTGATTGGGGAATAAAAATATATTTTATGTTTGCTGAATGAAGAAACAAGTGAATGTTATATTAGATTTCTTCATTTATAATCTGTGTGTTGGGATCAACAATTCCTCAATATCTATTTTATTTAAATTTTTGTCTTTTCCAAATATAGTCATTTCTGATGAATGTGAGTAGATTTATAAACAGGAAAAATCACTGGATGAACTCTCAAATAAAATGGTGAGCAAATATACCCACATCTTACCATATACACCTCCCTATCTCAGATTTTACTTGCTAGGAAAATAGGAATTTAATGTAATTGTATTTTAGCAATGAAATAAAATGATTCCCTTTTAGAATATTTCAGTTTTGTTTATTTGTAAACAATAAAGAAGGGTGATATGCCATTGCTAGATTCCTAGCTACTGTTGGGAAAGTTTTCTTACAGAAAAAGATTTTAAAAGTCATTCAACAAACAGTATTTGTGGTGAATCATTCATCACTTTGAAATCTGATGGCCTGCTAGGTTTAATGGTGCATTAACATCATTTTGCATTAAGTTTAAATCCATTACTGAGTTATGGGTCCACAAACATCCTTTTTTTTTTTTTACCAGAATTTATTTGTAAGATTCTTCAGATTGCACTGTTTTTCCTGCGTTTGCATTCCAATAATGACATTGTTTCAGTTGTGAGAACTTATTAGAAAATATATGGTGCTTGCAGTTTTGCAAAAAGTCAATTTCCCCCTGTGGAATAATCTCCATTCTAATTTGACTATAAAAATCCCTATAAATTATTTCAATCTCATTTTAGATTGGGACATATTTCATTGATTGGTAATAGCCTTAAATTACTTTTTATTGTGATTATAATGCTTTCTTGTCAAATAGCAGGAAACAGTAAATTACAGAGTAATTTAACAGGTGGAAATATACATAAGAAAAATTGTTAGAAACAAAGATAAACCATTAGAACAAATTGCAGTCTGTACAGACCTAATCAGTTCTTTCATGTCTACAACTTAAGAAATTAGCTCTTTCTCCCACTGAGTTTAAGTAATCTGGAATCCTAAACTAGGATGCAAAATAAAACCTGCTTATCTGAAAACAATGGAATCATAAAATTAGAATGCAGCAAAATTCATTTTATGACATTTACATGGGGTGAGATTGCTTTAATTTTAATGCCAGAAAAGCCACGTTGAAGACCTACTAGTAAATTCTTCTATGAGCTCTAAACTAGTGAAGACGCCTTGACCTTAAATGAGGTTTTTCACTACGCACTCAAGACAAAGTGATGTCATCACTCTCAAGGAAACAGAAGTGGATCACATACAAGAAATATAATTACACTGAGAGTATTGTAAGCAGAGGGCTTTCATGGAATTTGTGTGCACACTTCAGATGGAAGCCCTTAGGGATTTCTAGTAGGCTCTAATCGGAAGTGAAAATTTATGAAAATCAGTTTCCTTTCATAGGAAGGCTGAATATGCAAAATCTCTCAGTTATATGCATGGTGCTATTCTTTAATCAAGCATGAATATTCTATTTCTAAATCCAAATCATATCCTCTTCAGTGTCCATAGAAAATAATTTGACTTTACCATAATTTAGTGCCAAATTAAAGATGAAAATGTCATTTTGGAGATTTTCAACAATCACTTAGTCATAAATGCTCTTTTGGAAAATTTTAAAATTTACTAAATTAATTAATAAAATTGGCAATATTTTTTCTTGCATAACCTGATTAGAGAAGAAAAAAGAAACTCCAAAGCAATGATGTACTATATATCAAATTATAGTTAGTTCCGAAAATATTGAGTGATTATATATGTGTGATGGTGTGTGAATTAGTGGGCTTGCATTTGTATATTTACACATATTAATTCATATTCATATTCATTTAAATGTAATATTACATGTCATCACTAGAATTGTATATGATATATTGTCATTAGATTAAGTTAAAGAAATAGACTGTAATATTTTCTCAGGGAAGCAAGGCAATATGGAGAAAAAATAACATAGGTTTTTATGCCCAAATAACTGTACTGTCTCTGGTCCAAGTATATACTTTCTTAGATAATTTGGTTCATAGAATCTTTTTCTGAATAATTTAAAAGGAGTAGGATAAGATCAACTTTGAAAATAGAATCTAGGTTAATTATAATGCTTATAGTTTCCTTGAATTCATTCTGAAACAATTAAATGCCGTAAATCATTTAGCATAGTGTAGACAGTTAATAAGTGTTAACTATACTATTTCACTGAATTTAAACTACGCATTTGTAAGACACATTATGCCCCCTAAGAATGGGCAAACAAACATTGGCACTGCAATTTTAAATTAGTCTAATGTGGTAAAAGTTTGTCTTTTTAGCATCTGCATGCTTTGAAATGTAGCTGTTCTTTTCCAAGAGATTTGAAATTTCTTAAGTCTTCAGTTTAATTTTAATAAAATACACAAAGCTTTAACTTCCTTTATCTTTCTTTTCAGGGATCATAAACTACTTTATAGCCCACTTGTTCCATTAATAAAATGGATAAACTACTATTCTGTTCTGTGACTATCTACATTCCCATAGTTCTCTCTTTGTTTTAGTGTCAAATCAATGAATAGTGGATTTTTTGATTTTTAAAAAGTTTTAAATTGAATGGTACTCAACTTGTGAAACATCAGTAATGAATATAAATCAGTAGAGTGGCTTCATTATGAACCGTCCAATACAAAACTGACGATTGGGTAGACAAAGACAAGCAAATCATGGCCATCTAGTCAGACGCAACTGTATGATGTTGTTGGTGAGTTTCAATCCATTTTCATATGTTAAAATGTGAGTGTTTTGCATCTTAGAACAGCTAACATACAGGATTATATCGGGTCCAGACCATGTAATATCTATTCAGTTTTCTAATATATACCTAAACTCTTTCTAGAACAGTGCCAAATCTTAAGAATAGATAAAAGAAGAAAACAGTTCTCTCAGCTAGAGAGTCCAGTTAAAATTTGGCATGGTTGTAGCAACAGAATTTAATCTCTTGTGGAACTCAAATCTTTCAATTTACTACTTCCCCCTTTAAATAAAATTATCTACTGGTTTATATAATTGAGACTCATTGCCCACTCTGGCCATAACTCAGTATTTAAACGAAAAACTTATTTTTAGCATTTTGCCTCTGGACTCATCTGTATTATATCATCTGTTTAGTTTTTCTTGAGGCTACAGACTGTACAAAGCTGTTTCTTTGATGAGCAGACATATTCAGAGGAAGGCAAGACACCGATATTTTAATTCAGGTTAAACAAGATTAGACAAAAGATATCAACTGTCAACCACATATCATGGAAAATAAAAATATTAGGATTTTCTCTAGTAAAAATTCCTCAACTCCAACTTGTTTAATTTTCATAAACTTTGAAGTTTTATTTATTTAAAAGGTAGAGCCACAGAGAGAGAGGAAAAGAGACAGGAAGAGAGAGAGAGATCATCCATCCTCTGGTTCATTCCCCAAAATGGCTACAATAGGTAAGAGAGGATCGCTAGTTTAGGCTGATGTTGGTATTTTTTTTTATTCTTCCACAATGAATTCTAGAGCTGACGAGAGCGAAGTATTTTCTTTCCTTCAGGTCACTGAGACCTTTGGGAACACTTCAGAAGATCCAATCCTGGTTAACAAACTTTTCCTCATGGAAAGCCTTGTTTTATAAGAAAGGGGGGATTCACTTCCAACAGGTAAAATTAATAAAAGTGTGAGGGTCATTTTTATTTTATTTTATTTTGAAAGATTTATTTATTTACTTGAAAGTCAGAATTGCAGAGTGAGGAAGACAGAGAGAACCATTGGCTGGTTCACTCCCCAAATAGCCACAATGGCCAGGGCTAAGCCAGACTGAAGCCAGGAGCCAGGAGCTTCGTCTGGGTCTTCCCATGTGAGTGGCAGGGCCATTCTCTTCTGCTTCTCCCAGGCTATTAGCAGGGAGCTGAGTTGGAAGTGGAAAAGCCAGGACATGAACCTGAGCCCTCATGGGATTCCTGTGTAGTAGGCAGTGTATTTACCTGCCTCACTACAATGCCAGGCCCCAAAGGCTCAATTTTACTAGTCACTGGGTGTTATGAACTGTCAGAGCTGTTGGGATTGAGCTTCCAGCAATTCAGCAATGCCAATTCAGAATTTTGCATCTTGACATTGGTTGCAGCAGGAGTTCCTGCTCTTAAGTCTGACTGCTTTTATCCATGTCTATCTATGATATTGGGGGTAGTGATTTGTTCCAACGTCTCTTCTCTCTTATGGATCCTAGAACTTGACTGGGACCTTTTACATCTACTGTCTAAGAAGACCATAACATTAACTAATAGTTACCTGAAAATATATCTAGTATAAATGTACTTCTTCCAAACAATTGTTTCCTTTATTCAAAGACAAATTAAATATGGAGTTAGAGTAGTTCTGATCCGCATCTTTATGTCCTCTGTCAGTTTCAAAAAATACTATAATTTCATGGGTGTGGCAACAGATTTTTTTCTTATTGCAAATGCTATATATATTAATTATTTAGAAATAAAAAATACTGAAATTGTGGAGGAAAAAATTTCAACTTTGTCTCAAGGTATCCTAATGAGCTGACAATTTATTTTTAAAAGTTTATTTATGTATTTGAAAGAATTACAGAGAGAAGGAGAGACAGAAAGAGAGAGAGGGATAGAGTGAGTGAGAGAGATTGATTGATTCTCCATCTACTGTATGTTGCAATGTCCTGGGCTAAGCCAGGTCAGAGCCAGAACCTTCACCCAGGTCTCCTACATGGGTAATGAGGGCTCAAGCACTTGTGCCATCTTCTGCTGGATCTTAAGTGGAGCAACTGGGACACGAACCAGCGCCCATATGTGCCCGCTGGTGTCACAGGCAGTGGCTTTACTTATTTGCCACAACATCTGTCTCAATACTTAGTTTTCATTGTGAAATAAATTATCAAGCACCATATCTAAATACATAAATCTGGTCACTTCAATTAGAAGATTAATATTTTCTGTTTCATAAAATTACTATGATTTAGGCCACTGAGGTTTCCCAGAATATGACAATTCCTGAGTTCACTACACCACTATGTCATTTATTCCTCTGCTGCTGTGTGTCCAATAAATGTTATTCCAACACTCTTGGGCACAACACTCAACACAGATGGGCATTTTTTATTTTCTCAGAGTGAACCAGTTTACCCTGAAAAGGGTAATGCTTCATCCTTTTAATACCTCTGCAACTGGAGTCTGCAAAACTATTTTTGATTTTCCAGACTTAGCAGTAAAATCTGTACTTTAAAAAGCTTTCAATTTAAGAGAATATTACCTAAGACTTTCCTTCTAGCCCTCACTTAATCTCATCATCTACTTGATTCCTAAGTCTTATCTCTTCACTGAGAGCTCTCCTTTGCTGGTTCAGCATTTCTAGTGCCCTGCAAAGATTGCTTATCACTCAAAGCTCCCATGATAGCTAAGCATTAATAGGTTTGCTTTTTCCAATAAAAGAATTTTAAGTTCCATGATTCCTAGTAAAATTTCAAAATGTCTTTTATAGTATATTCTTTCATTTCACTTCCACTTTTTGCATTGAACTGTATTTGGTGCATATTGATGATGTATTTCTGCCTGAGATTATTTTTGGTTCTTTGATTTGATGCAAGATATAATTGCTAACTTAGAAATCTGTCAATGCATGAGTTCAGCTAGTGAAAGTAGATAGAAAATCAATCAGTAAACCCAGACACAAGTTTTAAGAATATATTTTAATTTTCTTGTCATAGAAAATTGACATGCAAGAAAAAAATAATCTGAGACATCAAGAGAACTATCATAGTGAATCTCTCTAGGAAGAAAATGAAGAATGCAAATATATTTGACCAAATAAATATCTTTGAATGATGGTAATAAGAAAATGATTCACTTCTTCAAGAATAATTTATAATCTATTTTCTCATCTTTAGAAGAAGCTAGAAGGAAATAAATACACAAATCTGTTAGACAAATGACATCAAACATCTGATTATCTCAGAAACTTCATGAGAATAATTTAAAGAGTTGGCAATATGCAGAATTTTTTTATTTTATAGCTCATACAAATATACTTTGAGTAAAGTCCTTGTGTAACAGATTTAATCCTCTCCTAAAGCAAATTCTACTTTTATTGAATGACTCTAATTGTTAAAAAATCCTCTTTAATATAATGAGACAATTATATACTCCTGATGATTTTCAATTATTTATCCTATTCCTACATCCCTGAAAAACATAGAGTAAGTTAATTCTATTTCTGTGTGGTTATTCCTTTAAGTATTTTAAGTCAACTGTCTTTACCTTTCTAAAAATGTTTCCTGAATCATTCATATATGTATTATATAATCTGCCAGCCTTACTTAGCTCAGTGGTTCTGAAGTACTCTTATTTGTCAAATTCTGTATTAAAATGTGACCTCAAAAATTAAATGAGTATTTCATAAATTTATTAATTCAATATTCATGCAAGGAAAAAGACAATTTATATTAACAATTAATACTTTATTGGGTTTGTATTGTGGTATAGAGTTAATCTGTACCTGTACTATCACCGGGTAGTGTCCTGGTTGCTACACTTCCTAACCAGCTCCCTACTAGTGTGCTTGGGAGAACAGCAGAAGATGGACTGAGTGCTTGATCTCCTGCATCCATTAGTGAGAAAAGGATGAAGTTCCTGGCCTCTGGTTTCAGCTTGGCTGGGCCAAACTGTTGCAGCCATTTGGGGAGTAAACCAGTGAACAAAAATATTTCTCTATGCCTCTCCTTTCTCCCTGCAACCTTTCAAGTAAGGAAATGTATTTAAAAAAAAAATTAAGACTTTATAGATTTACAACAGTATAGATTTATAACAGTATTATACTGCAAATCCATTCAACCAATATATGGGCCTAAAATTATTCAAGAATCTCAAAGTTATTTTAAAAATTTCCTTATAAGGCATGAGAAAGAAATCCTCTATTATCTAAATGCTTCAAAAAACTTGTCTCGAGGCTGGCATTCTTGCAGAGTAGGTTAAATCACTGCCTATGATGCCAGCATCTGATATGATTGCCGGTTCAGGCCTTTGCTGCCCCATTTCCAATCCAGCTCCATGCTAACGTGTCTGAGAAAACAGCAGAACATGATTCAAGGATTTGGACCCTTATCACCCACAAGGGAGACCCAACAGGAGTTCATAGCTCCTGGCTTTGGCCTGGAACACCTCTAATTATGTAGCCACTTGAGGAGAGAACTAACGAGTAGATATCTTTCTCTCTGTCTCTCCCTCTCTTCCTGTTACTCTGCTTTCCAAATCAATAAAATAAATCTTATAACAAATCTTGTCTTCTCCTTGTGCAGGTAGAGTCAGCACTAGTCACTAATCTCTTAGCTTTCTTGCCCAAAGAAAAATCTAATTCTCTACAAAAGCACTGATTTCTCTGCTCTTCTCTTGAGTCTTTGCAATTTTTTCTTGCACAATTGTGTATGACTGTCCCACCTGCTCATTATTCAAAATTTCCCTTTCTAAAAATCTCAGATCTACATCTTAAATTCTCACTTTCCACATAGTTGCTAACTTCTGTGAACCTACATCTATTTCTCAATTACTTAATCTCCTAACACTCAATAATACTTCTTCATGATTTAATAGACGCACAGATGGCCTTTTCCAGACTTCAACTTTTTAGTTTATTCAATTACCTTACCCTCTATCCTTCCTCAGCTACTCTTGCTCATGGGCACAGCCTAGAATTCTTTTCATTATCAGTACACGCAGCTCTTTCAAAATCTTAATTCCATGCATCTCTGTGACAAACAGCTCCAATCTTTCAAGCCAACTCTTTGCACTTGGTTCCAACAACATTTTCACTTCACTGCAATCTTTAATTAATTTTCAATTGTTTGTCTTCCCTTCAATGCCTCTGCCTTCCCTTTAATCAATTTTAGTTTAATAGGCAATCATAATAACTATTCCCTTGTAGATACCTAAGACTGTTTCATCACTCACATGGCTGTTCATAGTTGGAAAAACCACAAGAAAATTTAATTCATTGGTTGACCTATTCTACACCTGTAGATATACAGATGAATACGAAACCATACATGTGGTTTCACTTTATATTTATGACTTAAATCCTAAATTAATCACATGATGCCAAATAGTAAATATTTTTGGATCGCAGTACAGATAGTCCTTATTATAAATTCTCAACTGTGCCTTTGTAACTTGAAAAAATCATAGATAATATGGAAGCAAATGGATATTGCTATATACTTGACTTCATATTGGTCCTGTGAAACATAGCTTACCAACCTCTACTCTAAGATTACTTCACACTTTATCTCCTATCTTTAAAACTATAATATATTTGCAAACCTATTCCTCAACTGAAGACTATTTTTTTAAATTCAATGAAAATGAGAAGAAGGTACTATCCACATAATGCAAGCATGACATCTACCTGATTATTCCCAAAACCATCTTCATCCTCTGCCTTAAAAAAGATTATCTGTCCATATCCATTTATAGATTCAATCTCTATAGTTATTAAAATATCCCATTGTCTTTCAAGTTCCTAAAGATAAATCTACAGCATTTTTTCCTTTCCCTGCTAAAGTTTCAATTATTCATTCCCTATTAAATAATGGCATTCTAACAGTTGTCTTGCCTTTAAGAATCATCTATAATTACTGTCTCCAATTTCTGTGTGCACAATGTCTTTTAAAACCAATCCAATCAGATGTTAGGCCCAGTATTCTACCAAATCTTTATTGTCATCATCATGGATAGTCTCCACATTGCTAAATCTACTAGTAAACTCTTGTCCTTATCTAACTTCATTCATGGGCAGAGAGTTGTATAATTTATCATTTCAATTGGAGACTTTTTTGAGAGTGAAAAGTAGCACTATTATTGTTTAAAAAATGAAGATACATCAAGTCTGTCTTAGAAAAACTGGATTGACCTTCTGTAGCTCTTGACAGAGTTCATCACTCTTCCCCACTTGATACACTCAGTTTGGCCTACAAGATAAAACCCTTTACCTGCAGAACACCTGCTTGACTCAGTTCATTTCAATAATGTTGAATCTTTCTTCCCACCTCAGGCCTGGATGGTCAAAATCTCAGGGATAAATTCTAACCCCTCATTCCTATTTGATCTAATGTCATGAATTTCAATGTCATCTATGTGTTAATAATAAGTTCACATACACTTCCTCCTTCCACGGCTACAATCTTCACCTGGGCCCCCAAGAACACTTATCCAGGTAACTGGTCTCAATGATTGTAATCTTACTGTCCATGATCTAACCAATCAAACTAATTCTTATAAAAGAATAAAAAAATTAGGTCTTCCCTTACTTCAACATTTGACCAGGGTAAAAGCCAAATACTCTTTTGTAATATTCTTCCTCTAAACATTACACTCATTTTCAACCATAGCAGTCTCCTTGTTCTGTTCCTTAAAGACATGATCCATGGCCTGTTGCTGTGGCCTAGCGAGTAAAGCCACTGCCTGCAGTGTTGGCATCCCATATGGGTGCCAGTTTGAATCCAAGCTGCTCCACTTCCAATCCAGCTCTCTGCCATGGCCTGGGAAAACAGCAGAAGATGGCTCAAGTCCTTGAGTCCCTACACCTGAATGGGAGACCTGAAGGAAGCTCCTGGCTCCTGGCTTCATATCCACACAGCTTTGGCTGTTGTGGCCATCTGGGGAGTGAACCATCGAGTGAAACACCTCTCTCTCTACCTCTGCTTCTCTGTAACGCTGCCTTTCAAATGAATAAATAAATCTTCATAACAAAAAAGACATCTTTCATCCTTAAGGATTTGAAGTTGACTGCTTCTTCTGCCTTGAGTGTTTGAATGTTCTCGTAAAAGATATCTCTATGGACTCCACTCCTTGAAGTTTTTGCTCACATATGTCCTTGTCAGTGAGGCCTATTCTGACCATTAATTTAAGATTTTTACTTACCTTTTGCCACTTCCATCTTGATTCCTGTTTCTTACCCTTTCTGTTTTACATATAATGTGGTTTTGATTTTATAATTCCTCCACTATGAAATAATCAATTCTAATCCAGAAATATCGTTGGCAATTTTTTCTTCTAAGAACATAACATGCATATAAAATATTGTTCAATAATGTAGGCACTGAATTATCTTTGAATAAATGGGTATGTAACTTAAATATTAATCAGTACAAGATTATATTTCTTTTTTATCCTGAAAATTTTAATCATTTTAAACTAATAGATTGCTACACAACTCTATAAAGAATCTCCTCTTAAAGAAAATAAAATACACCTTATCACTTATATGAGGTGTCTCTGGGTATTCTGTTTGGAGTTGAGAACATTTTAATTCAGAAGTAGAACATACACAGCACATATGAGTCTCGTCCTTTGAAATGACATTTTTGGGAGACCAAAGATTATGTTTTACTCAAGTTATGCTGCGGTATTTGGAAATTCTTTTTTTTTTTTCCAATATATGCTGTTGTAATGAATTTATAAACCAAAGGAAAGCAGTCTGATAGCTATGCATTCACATCGTACTTCACTGACCACAATTCAAATCGTACTATGCAATTTGAAAACATATTGTATCTTCCGTATTCAAAACAGCATTTGGTTTTTACCTAATTTAAAATCTTCCCTCGAGGCATAATTTTTGCTGCCATTTAGACTGTTCAAAAGAATGAGTAAGATATTTGGAAAGCAATTCAAAATAGACATCTCTGGAAGTAGCAGCATTGTTTGAATGCATTTTAGAAGAAACAATCATTTGAATATTTGAATTTTGGAAGGTTTGTTAAAAATCAGTATCATCAGAGTATAAATACAAAATAGATATTCTCTGTAACCTTTTATGGATACACTACACATTAAGATGTTCAATAAACCAAGACAGAGAAAATAAGAGAAGAATTTTCAATATTTTAAATGATAATGTCAAAATCAGCAAGAAAGCAGAAATATTTGTTCTTTTTAACTTTTAAATTTTACATGTATATGAGATTCTTTCTCATGAATCTCTTTACTACTATTATTTTAGAAATGTTGGTTTTATAAACCTAAATATCTTGCAATACAGTCATATATTCTGTTAATCTTTATTCATCATAAATCTAATGTTTATGTATATTTTGGGAATTAAAATTCTAACCTACAACTAAATCAAAACTTTAAAAACAATAGACTCATAAGATTTAGTGCAATATTTAACTGAAAAGTTTTATACCTTTTTATATAGTTACTCTTATATAATAAATATTTAATTAATATAATTTTCTTCTAAATAATTGAATAATAATGAATTTCTCCCAAGTTGTTTGTACTTGATTTACCATTTAGAGGTTGTCATCTCCTTCCATTTTATGGCTCAAGTTTAATATATTGAGTTTAACTTTAAGATACAAAAGCTTAATAATGTAATAATGAATTTATTATTATTACCTCATCTGCATATGTACCAGTTTATTAATGTTTTCCCATGTCCCATTACAATTAAAATAATATTTTTAAAATAAATGCATCGTCTTACAAATATGGTGAATATACATATGTTGATTTATAATGTCTCAAAATATGTCAACACCTTTATTCTTCATGATGAACCACTATAATTTATTTGCTGTATATATGAATCTCCTTAGTACAAACTTATCTCAGTGGAAAATCTTCATATTTTCCAAGAAAAATAAAAGTCACTTAAAAATATGAGCCAATTAGAATTTTATATATTAGTCTGAGCTTCCTCAATATTTATAGTTCAAGTATTCATTGCATTGACCCAAAATGATATAACTGGTTAAATTGCAGAGTGTATAATATGATAGATAGATAGATAGACAGATGAATGGTTTTCTGTAGGTAACAAAAGGATATACTGACATTTTACCCAAACAACTGGAGTGGTTAATTCATAAACCAGTGATTCCAGCTATGTATAATATATTTGAAATATTTGTTATCTATTGCTCTAATACAACTTGTATCAAAAACTACATTTTTAAAATAACTCCAGTTGTTTGGGTAAAATGTCAGTATATTCTTTTGTTACCTACAGAAACCATTTATCTATCTACCTATCTATCTATCATAGTATACACTCTGCAATTTAACCAGTTACATCATTTTGGGTCCATATGAAGTAATGCTATAACTAGTACTGAAACAGTATTTTTACACTTTGTGTTTCTGTGTGGGTGCAAACTGATGAAATCTTTACTTAGTATATACTGAATCGATCTTCTGTATATAAAGATAATTGAAAATAAAAAAAAAACTTGGTGTTACATTGGAAATTGCATAGAAAATTAATCAATTTTTTAAAAATATCATGTAGGATTTCTGTCCTTAATGTGCTGTACATTGTGAATTAATACTATAACTAGTACTCCAACAGTATTTTTCACTTTGTGTTGCTATGTGAGGGCAAACTGTTGAAATCTGTACGTAATATATACTGAACTGATCTTCTGTATATAAAGAGAATTGAAAAGGAATCTTGATGTGAATGGAGGGGAGAGGGAACAGGAAAGGGGAGGGTTGCAGGTGGGAGGGAAGTTATGGGAGGGGGCAAGCCATTGTAATCCATAAGCTGTACTTTGGAAATTTATATTCTTTAAATAAAAGCTTTAAAAAAAAGATAGGCTTATTTTGGTACAATATTTTTGTAGACCCTACATTGTTTTTTATAACACATTTTCCATGGACTTTTGGATGACCCTTGTGCACATGATTTCTGAAACATTTTTACACTCAAATAAACTTATCTTGTAATTTCAAAAAAAAATAACTGGCATTTAATATTTCAAAGTTTTGCTGAATTAGAAACTCAGGCAAGGTTTAACTTAACTTCTTCGCATCGTTTCGTAAAGAGGACTACAGTTTCCTCTGAGGCTCCATGTGGGCAGGAGGAGGGATATGCTTCCAAATTAACTCATATGACATTATTCTGTTCCTAATGGGATGTAGGACTAAGGGCTTCCTCTGGTTGTATCTGAATGTTCTTCGGATGCTTAAGTTGCTTAAGTTGCTCACCAAGTGAAACCCTTGGCTGCTGCATGCATTTAGAAAGTAAACTAGTAGATATGTAGGCTATACTCTAGTAAACTAAAGACTCTCTCTCTCTCCATCTCCCCCATTCCCATCCTTATAATTTACAAATATCTATTTTCAGTTAACTTTTTACTCATAAATTTAACCCTACATAAGTGAAGAATTCAAAAAATAGCATGGAAACACATACAAAAACAAAAAAACTAAAAAAAAAAAAATTGTTCCTCAATAGTAGAGACAAGGATGTTCAAAATGTGTGTGCCTCAAAGTGTCAATTTCATTCCTATAGATTACCTTTTAGGTACTCTATTAGTTACCACAGATCAGGGAGCACATTTGGTATTTGTCTTTTTGGGACTGGCTTATTCCTGAGCATAATGTTTTCCAATTGCATACATTTTGTGGCAAATGACAGGATTTCATTTTTTATTAAATCACTGTGTAGTATCTCCATAGTGGTATCATATACTATGGTTTTTTTATTTATTCTTCAGTTGATAGAAATCTGGGTTGATTTAGCTTTTGCAAATTGAGCTGCAATAAACATGGGGGTACAGATAACTCTTTTATTTGCTGATTTCATTTCCCTTGTGTAAATGCCCTGGAGTGGGATGGCTGGGTCATATGGTAGGTCTTTATTCAGATTTCTGAGGTATCTCCATACTATCTTCCACAGTGACTATGCCTGTTTACATCCTCACCAACAGTGGATTCAGTTATCTTTTCCCCTACATCCTCAGCACCATTTGTTGTTTGTGGATTTCCAAATGAGAGCCACTCTAACTGGGGTGAGTTGATACCTCATTGTGATTTTGATTTACATTTCCCTGATGCCTAGTGACCCTGAGCATTTTTTCATGTGTCTGTTGGCCATTTGAATTTCCTTTTTTGAAAAATGCCTCTTCAAATTCTTTGTCCATTTCGTAACTGGATTGTTCATTTTGCTATTGTTGAATTTCTTTATAGATTCTGGATATTAATCTTTTATCAGTTTCATAGTTTGCAAATATATTCTGCCATTCTGTCAGTTGCCTCTTCACTTTGCTGCATGTTTCTTTTGAAGTGCATAAGCTTCTCAATTTGATATAATCCTATTTGTAAATTTTGACTTTGATTGCTTGTGCTTGTGGGGTCTTTTTCAAGAAGACTTTGCCCTTGCCAATGCCTTGCAGGGTGTCCCCAATTTTCTCTACTAATTTGATGGTGTGAAATCATAGATTTAGGTCTTTGTTCCATTTGAGTAGATTTTTGTTTAAGGTGAAAAGTAGATTTTTGTTTAAGGTGAAAGGTAGATTGGAATCATATTGAATCCATACATTGTTTTTGGTTGTATGGACATTTTGATAATATTGATTCTTCAAATTCATGAATATGGAAAATTTTCCACTTTTTTATGTCTTCTATTTATTTCATTATTTTTTTTTTAATTTTCAATAGAGATCTTTGACATCCTTGGTTAATTTATTCCAAGGTATTTATAATTTGTAGCTATTGTGAGTGGGATTGACCTTAAAAGTTCTTTCTCAATAGTGGCATTGTCTGTGTATAGAAAGGCTATTGATTTTTGTTTGTTAGTTTTATGTCCTGCCGCTATACCAAACTCTCTTATATGTTCCAAAAGTCTCTCAGTGGAGTCTTTTGGATTTCCTATATATTGAATCATGTCACCTGCAAACAGGGATAGTTTGACTTCCTCCTTTCCAATTTGTATCCCTTTGATTTTATCTGTCTTGCCTAATGGCTCTGTATAAAATTTCCAGGACTATGTAGAATAATAATGGTGAGAGTGGGAACTCTTGTATTGAATGACTTTGCTCAACAAGTGTATTACAAAACGTACTTAGGAACAAATCTCTAGGTTTTTCCTTTGAAATCCATGTCATGGAAACTGGCTGAAAGTGAACACTAAACTAGGGCATTGCTACTGCTATTCTTAGAATGTAAAGCCATGGTTTCTATTCAGTAGTAAACTCAATGAACATATAAGTTAGAAAAATTATGTTCAGATACTTGTTCATAAATTAGTATCAAGAGCATACAAAATCCAGAAGACATATCTAAGTCATAAAACATAATAAAAATTAGACACAGTGTCTCCCGTATATGCTTATATTGTACTTATTTAACACACAATTGCTGTCTTCTTAATGTGCTTCAAGTTATGTGTCATGATAATTACAAGATAAATGTATGGATAATTTAGATGTAGTCCTGCATTCAATGATTAATTAAACGTTATAAGCAACTATTCAATATCTTACCTAGGAACTTGTGTAAGAAACATCAGTGAAAATAATTTAAAGTAAATATGCAGATTTATGTAAGTGATAGACCCATTACCTACAAATTTCTATGATTGTATAGAATGTCTCCTATCCATGTCAATTTTATTTCCTGTGAGGCTGGCAAGTAATTGTCATTCCAGTACAAATATCCTTTGTTAGAAATACAGAGAGCCCATTTTTCTTAGTAACAGTTGTTTAATTCTGTTTTGATTATATATTTATTTGTATTTTTAAAAAAATATTTATTGATTTATTGGAAAGGTGTAATTATAGAAAGGGAAGGAGAAACAGAGAGTGTACACTCCTCAAATGACCACAATGCCCAGGGATAAGCCAAGGTTTTATCCAAGTTCTTGGCCATCTCCCTCTATTTTTCTCAGGTCTTTATTAGGGAGTTGAATCAGAAATAAAGAACAATGAACAAGAACTGGTGTCCATAATGGATGATAATGTTGCAGGTAGAGGTTTTACCCACTTCACCACTGGCCCCTACTTATTTGTATTTTTATGGTTGAAGATGACATAAAGTTGAGAAGCTAGAAGGTTTGGGATTTAGAATGGGAGTGTTTCTTGTAAAGAGTGAGCTTCATTAGGGAACCCTCAACACTAGGTTTGTTCAGGAGGTGGTTAGGATGGCAGGTTATTTATGAAAAAATGAGAGTGTTCAGTGAGTGTCATTGAGAGTATTTAATATTTTTATTTGATTTTCCATAATTATTCTCTTTTATAGATTTATTTATCAATTAAAACACAAAGTGACAGAAAGTGGAAGAGACACAAAGAGGGGAAGACAGATGAAGATCTTTCAGTAAGGAAACTATCATTATATTTTAGAGTTGTGACTACACATTACAATGAATCTATTCTCTTAGTATTAATATCACAGTAACAAGACAGTGGTAATTATCATGCATTTGTTGTGATCCTGAGGATGTAGTTTATTAATAAATTCCATAAAAAAGATATTCCATTGGGTCCCCAAATGCTCACAGCATCCAGGGCTGGTCTAGGCTGAAGCCAGATGCCAGGAACTCCATTCTACAGATGTCTTAAGTGGTAGCTTAACCCACACATCACAACACCTGTCCCCAGTGAATTGAGGACTTCTCATATTATCCAGCTCTCTGATGTCATAATTAGATTATCTTTATTCTTAATCTATTAATCATCAATATTTATGTTAACAGTTTAAGCATCTGCATGAGTTTTGGGGTGATATAACCTACTCAACTGAAAACAGTTGACATTAGTTAACCTTGGAGTTAAATATTGAGGAAAAAAGATCCTCCATCATCATGGAGTTCTAAATGACTGTGTGAAGCAATATAGTTATCAGGGCAACAATGACAACATCCAAAATACACTTAATGATTATACCTTAGGTAGGCAAGAAGTAAAATTGCATTGCATTAATGATTAAAATTTTGATGATTATGCTGTAGCTTCTAGATACTCCTCAGCCAATATAATAAAAACATTCATATTCATCATACCTACAAGAATGCAGAGTACCATCTTAGAGGTTATTCAAAGGAAATTCCTTTAACAGACAAATGCATTTCATATGTAAAATGATGCGTTTTTTAAATTTTATTTGTTTGAGAAACTGAGAAACTGAAACAGACTCCAGAGCTTGTTACTGAAGTGAACTATGTTATGGGCCACTGGCATCTTACCTAGGCTAAATGCTCTGCTTTGATACTATTAAGAGATTCAACATCAATAAACAATGATTTGGAAAATATAAAAAAGTAAGTAATTTGGTGAAGGGGTTAGTCAAATACTTGTATGTGAATCAAGGTCATTATTTTTATTGAGATAATAAAATTTATTGAAACCTGTCTTGCTTCTGAATAGTCAGATAGCATCCTGAAAAGCTGCAAAATCTAAAGATCTCAAGTCTCTTGGTGATCATCAAATTCATTGATGATCTTCAACTTTATGTTTCTGTTAAGTCATGTTCCTATACTAACCATCTTTCTCTTGTTAGTTTCCTAGTCGATAAAAGCAAAGGTTTCATTTAGTTTTTACTTAGTATATAAACAGTTACTGACATATATATTTGTAAGCTATCATACACTTACATGCATATAACATATGACATAAACACATTCTCATGCAAGGCCTCTCTCTGTGTATAGCTGACATCACTGAAAGTATAGCAAAATACTGACATTATAGAAAACCTAGGAACATAGCTTTGAATAATAAGTCTATCAACTCAAGTTAATTCAGCCATTCCACCACCGTGAATTTGTTAGTACCCTTTTCTTATCATGCCAAAGACAGTCTCATCCTCTCCTCATCTTTTGAGGCTTTTATTTTTCTCTGCCTCTCTGTCCTTCTTTTAACTTTAAATGAATTTAGACTCTTATCAGTTGTGGCCTCTTTTTCCAGACACAGGCTTTTTTATACATTCGTAGAGTATTAAATTATCTCCCCAACAAGACAGTATTTTTTTTCTTTTGCTGGAAAAATATCTATTTTATGTCAAAAGAAATTAATTTATATTATTACACTTTAAGAGTAGTATAAAATAATCTTCCATTCCAGTTTCACACATTGAGACCACATACTACTTTAAAATGTTTGGCATATTCTTTCTTTTGAATATGAATAACATAATTACATACTAAATGAACTCTTTCTTTTAAATTTTTATTCTTGATTTCTTAAAAATTAAACCTATAAAACTAGCAGATTCCTTTAGAACATATAAAGATGTTACCTATAAATGGCAATGGTTTGAATAGTTTAACTAAAAAGTCAATCTTTCATTTTACTGTAAAAACACATTTAAGAAGCATCAAAAATTAGTAAACTGTTCACATCTTACATGTTTTCTTTTCCAGAAACATGTGAAACTAGTGTTAAGATACTGAAGATAATTTGAGAAAGTGCGAAAACAAATGAGTAAATCAGATAATTCATAATGACAGCGGACTTGAATCCTACCAAGATTCATGATTTTGCATTTTTTCTATATTCTCATAGAGGCTCTTACATTTAGGTACTGTTTACTGCTCAGCCATACTTAATCAACTGAGAAGAGCTAATTTTCAAATTCTAGGCATGCAAACTCACATCCTTTTTTTTCTATGTTGTTTTAAATCTTGGCATTAATGAAAACTAATTAAAAGGACTCAGTGGCTGATAACAATTTCTATGCTAAGTTTCAGTCAGAAAAAAGTATTCTATTTGCTATAGCATATAAGTTATAATATAAGGAGTATAGGCTTTTGTCTACTTCATTGGGAGCAAAGCAGTAAGAACTAGTGTTAATGAGACAAATACATTGAAAATTCAATGAAATCTCCTCAAATTTTGTCCCTCTGTACACTACAAAGAAGAAAATTCCAGCATTGGAGTCATTCTCTACAAACATAATAGTTCCCATATGGGGAAGTTTATTTATTTATTTATTTGAAAGAGACAGAGAAATACAGACCTCTCATCCTCTGGTTAACTCCCCCAAATATCTGCAATGGCTGGAACAAGAGCAGGGATAGAACCAGGACTGGAACCAGGATTAAAAGTTGAATAAACTTTGTCCAACATTATTGGCCAAATATTTATTTCCTAGAAGGGAGATAAAACAAGGTTGGCAGTGTGGCTTAGCAGGTTAAAATGCTAACCATGATTCCAGCATACCATATGGGTGCTGGTTCAGATCCTGGCTACTCTTCTTCTGATCTACGCCCCTGTTAATTTACCCATGAAGGCAGCAGATGATGGCCCAAGTACTTCGGACCCTGTCAGAAATGTGGGAGACCCAGATGTATTTGCAGAGTCCTGGTTTCTGCCTGGCTCGGGGCAGGCTGTTATGGCCATTTTGGAGAGTAAAACAGAGAATATAAAATCTCTCTCTCTCTCTCTCTCTCTCTCTCTCTCTCTCTCTCACTCTATCTCTTTCAAATAAATGAATAAATCCTAAAAAGGAAAAAAAAAGACATGAAAAATTTGATTTTGGCCCTAAACTAAGGAATTCCCCACATCTCTCAAATTGACCTGTTGTGGACCATTTCTTCTCCATGCAGCTTCACATCATCTTCCCTTTGTGGATATCAGTCTCTGAAGCTGTTTTCCTTTTATGAGGACATAAATCATATTAAATTAGGGCTCATCCTAGTGACTTCATATTAACTAATAGTATTTGCAATGACCACATTTCCAAATAAGTTCACACTTTTAGGTACTGGGGATTACAACTTAAATGCATGAATTTTGAGATGATCCAGTTTAATCTATAATAAATGGCAATTCAATAAAGGGCTTGTGTGAAAGAAGTGCAACAATGACATGTTAGGAAAAATGTATGGTTTGTGGTTCCAGTTGCAAGAAGTGTCCCTTGTCAGGTACAGATGTTATTCATCTCTGCATTTACTCTTTAATTGTATGGAAGCCTGGAAAGTTTTGAAGTATTGCTTAACTATCTTCTGAAAACAGATAGGAATACAAGATTTTCCAAATACAAAGCATGTTTGTCTCAAATATATCCTCTCACCAAATATGTGTTAAGTGCTAATCCAAATATCTACCCAGGAGACATTTTTCTTAAGAAACGTTTTATTATATCATTTGAACTTTTTCATAAATTTCCAACACTTAGATAAAAGTCCATAATATCCATCTCTACTGAATACCAAGTTTAGTCATGTGTCCATGATACAATTTGTATTAGGAAATGTAAATGATGTCTTGACAAGATTATGAGTGTTGAAGAATAAGCTAGATGGCAGGAAGGAAAAAATAATACAAATTGAATAGTCTTTCATTTGTGGTATTAGTTGATTCATGATATTTTGCTAAAGAGAGGCTAAATTCTCTAGAGCTATCAATAAATATTTTTAAATAAATATTTAGAAAAAATTAGAAGTGAGTTTAATATTAGTTGCAAAGCTACGTTAAAATGAACATTGACTATTTATTTCCTGTAAGATAAGCATTATTATTAGTTAATAACTGAGATTCCATTTGATGAATTGATGCCTCACACAAAACATTGACAACCCATACTCCAGATCTACAAACATTAACTGTTGTATTATATTTTACCTAAAGAATCCAACACATTCCAATAAGGTATCAGAAACGCAAAAATGATTTAAATCTCTATTAAATGACACATATTCCTTGAGATAATCAAATGTTGGTCATGTAATGATTTTTAATAAAAGATTTATTTTACATATTTACAGAGAGGACTTCCATCTAGTGATTTACTCCCCAAATGGTCACCAAGTGCCACGGCTGGGTTAGGCCAAACCCAAAAGCCAGGAGCTTCTTCCAGGTCTCCCCAGTGGGCCCTCTGTCTAATTTAACAGGTGCATTATCTGAGAGCTGGATTGGATGTGAAGCAGGTAGGACTCGAACCAGTGCCTCTATGGGTTGCTTGTATTGCAGGCAGTGGCTTAACAAACTATGCCACAATGCCAGCCCCTTTTTAATGTTTTATAAATAAGTGTTTTCATGCAAACTTGCATAATTTTATACTGCATTTTAAAACATGAAATACAAACATTTATTTACAGATGGGTGGTTATATGATTGCTTATATGTTAAAATACATATGAATTTGAATTAAAACTATTACATATATCACAATTCATAAACATATTTCAAGCATTTGAACCAGGATAAGACTAACTTAGAAGGATAATAAGAGAAACAAAGAAAGGGACAACTAAGAAGTAATCTTTCAAGCACCCTTATATATGCTTTCTCAATCTATAAGGAGCATGATTTCCTGTGGAAGCTGAGGCCTAAAAAAGCTTAAAATACGAAAGAAAATTATAATATCATAAATAAATACTTTTATTTTACTACATCTAACAGTTTGATCTTCATTTTTGTCACCAGACAAAAATTTATTATCATAATAATAATATTAATATATTATAATAATATATTATTAACATTAATATTAATAATTTATTGTTAATAATAATTAATTATTATTTATTAATTATCAATTAATTGTTAATATTAATACTAATATTAACAATATAATATCATAATAATATAATAATATAATATAATATTATATTATATTATAATAATAATACATTATAATAATAATATAATAATAAATAATAAAAATATTATTAAATCCTTTTTATTTTTTATTTATTTAATATTTGTTTATTTTTATTTGAAAGTCAGAGAGGCAGACAGACAGAGCTCTCCCATGATCTGGTCCACTTACCTAGATGGCAACCACATTTCTCAGGTTCTGTTAAGCAGATGGGGCCTTTGATTCTGTTGGATCCCAATGGGAGTAAGTAGCAATGTTACGCATAGTATCCTTTCCATCTCATATACACAGAGCTTTCTTGTCTTAGGCTTTTTCTTTCTTTCCCTTCTTCTGAGCTGCACATGGAACTGTTCTCAAAGTAAATCACGGACAGCAATCAAGTGATCCTAGTATGATTGGAATTTTTTATACTGTGGGTTGTGTAAATATTGTAGTTTTCAGACTTATGATAAACATTCACAGTTTTATTCAGGACTTCTAAATCTAAAGAAAAATAAAAAAAAATCTAAAAAAAAAATCATTTCAAATACTAGAAATTTAAAACAGAAACTAGGAAAGCCAGTGTCCAGGGATCATGTTCAGAGTTTTCCTTGGGAATTGCTAAGAGAGACATAAAATAAGATTGGACTGTCTTTGCAAGGCCCACATGGCCTAAAATCTATTTTACATTGACCTGTCTTTTTGTGCGAATTCTCATAAATCAATTTATTCACAAAAGACTTTTTAAACCATATGTATATATTCATTGTCATCATCTTTTGAAGTGTAGGGAATGTTACAATTTTTCACCAGCAGGAAGTAGAAACAGTATATTTGGTGAGAAGAATAAAAGGATAAGCAGTGTTAGGAGCCACCCACAGGACAGAAACAGATCAACATAATTGTGAAATATGACATAAATGCCTCTCCAAAACTTAGTATATATGAAGGATATTTCTAAACAAAATATATGCAATAATTAACTCATTTGATTACATGATATACCTTGTATTGGTATAAGCCATATAAATATTATGGTATAAGCCATATAAATATTTGCATTGGGATCCAAATCCAGACCTTGAGACTGTGGATCATCCACTTTTAGCTATCATCCTGTAAGGTTTTCCATAATATAATAGGATATCTGAGATACTGGTAACCCGCATGTTTATAGGTCTCAGATTAAGGAAGAGTTGTGGGTGTTTGGGGGTCTGGGGTGAGGTGTAGTGGGGGAAAATGGTTGTGAAGGATGTATTGAAGCAGGAGTCAGTCTCAAGTTTCCATGGAACAGTGACTCCAGTATGAAAAAAATCGGTAAGACCTCTAGTGTCAGCAAGTCTTACACCAGAAGCAGCAAAACAAAGGCCAGTGGAATCATAGATGTCCCTCAGCATCAAAAAGTCAGACACATATATGCCAGCATTACAAGTTAAACTCAGTCAATGCATTTTACTAAAGTACCTTAAACTGGTAGAGGAGAGCTTCACGAAAGTAGCCCAGGAGTGCCACATGGTCCCAATTAGAGGCTTACACAGCACCATAGAGAAACTTGTCCTGCACCTGTCCATTGTCCATGTGTGGCCTTAATCACAAAGTTCAGACTCCTACATCCCATGGCCAAGAGCTTTTTGTTGAGATTTAAAATATAAAGAAAAACACTGAGTAAATATTTCAACTTGATCACTCATACTTTGGAAAGCTAGCCAACATCTACAGCCATCATCATCCATCTGGGCTAAAGGTTTATCAGCTTTTAGGCATTCAATTAGTCACTCTGCAAAGCTCTTTCCAGACTAATGCTGGCTCTAATTTCTCTATTAGTGGACCAGAATATTAGGTAGGCAAATCTTTGCTATTATGCTCGCAGAGAATGAACTCCCCCAAAGCATATATGAGTGTAATAGCTGATAAAACCTTGATAAATGCAAGGTTAAAATTGTGTTTATCTGCACCATGTCATCTGTATCCCCCAAGAGCATGAACAGGAAGCATTTGTTCTTTAAGCATTACTAGTTTTGCTAAAAATTGCCCTTGTTTTTCATTACTCTGAGGAAATAAATGGCATTGTAAAAATGAATGCACACTTATTATAACCTAACCTATAGACCGCTTTCTCAAAAGCAGTTTGGTCATTTGACATCATATTCTTCCCATAGGTAATATATAAAAATATGAATTTTTTTGTCCTATTTTTTGTTCAACTTGTCCTTTACATCAATGTTCCTTTCACATTCCTTTTGTCAGGTTATTCATAACATACTGGTTTACTTTAAGTGATGTGTCCCTAAAATCTACTGAATTTATTTACCAAGTTTAAGATTTTGATATTTTATTGATCTGCTTCATTAGAAGAGGAGAGATGGACAGATGGTTAAGGATACCTTTTGGTGCTTATGCTGCTGTTGTTTCACTTTTTGGTGTGGGTTTCGTGTGAGTCTGATTACACACCTGTCTTTTGCTATCTGAATATTCAGCATGTTGTATACTTAGGGTTGCCATATTTCTGAAAGTGCCATATTTCACTAATATGTATCAAATAGATAAGCTATTTAATAAAATATAGAAATAGTCAAAACAGGTACAATAAATCTACACAAAATACAATAGAATGGATCCAGTAAAATATAACAGAATATAACAAGAGATACCTTCCAGAGGAAGGCAGAAATGGAAATATATTTATAATTTTCAAGAAATTACAAAATTCTAGAACATTTTATTTATCTGCAACTAAGTTAATGTAGTAAATGAAACTATTTTAAATTAGAATTTTTACTTCTACAAACAAGTACACACAAGCAGCTACACTACTACTAAATTATGAGGTGGCAAATCCACAATGTTTATATACCCTTCAAATTTTCACATATTCTTAAGAAAATTTGAAAACAATACCACTTCAATGCATACATAGATTCCTCATAGTGGTAGCCCTGCTATGATCAGAGATTGTAGTAAATTATGTAAAGAATATAGCTTACAACCTTTGTTCAAAAGAAATTCTGAAAGGCATAATCCCAAAATGCTTTTATTTTGACTAAGAAAGAGATAACCCTCATTTTAAATGCTGGGGGCTGGCTCTGTGGTTTAGTGGATAAAGCTGGGAGACCCAGAAGAAACTCCAGGCTCCTGGCTTTCGATAGGTGTAGCTTCGACCATTGCGGTCATCTGGGGAGTGAACCAGTGGATGGATGACTTCTGTCTCTCTCTCTCTCTCTCTCTCTCTCTCTCTCTTTTTCTCTTTGATTTTCAAATAAAATAAATCTTTTAAAAAATTAAATGCTGTTCAAAAGCAGTAGATTCTTTACTAGGTATAGTAGTAGCATTCTTAAAAATTCTCTAGCTCACACTTTAGTTAGTGTGATAGATTACTAGGGGTTCTTGTCAATGTATAATGTAATGTAAATCACACACATTTCTGGGATAATGGCATACCTCATAAATCAGTAGCTTGAAGAGGTAAGGAAGGATCCCTGAAACAAAAATATTAATAATAACTGCAGATATTTTAATTAGGAAAATAGTGTTAATTGATATTTGTGATTTACTAGGAAGAAGAAATTTCCAAAAATCAAGAATTTGTTCACTAAATCTTAGTTTGTGAATTAATGGATAATTCTCCATGACAGTTCAAGATTCTTGTCAGTTTTTGCAAACATGATTCAAAACTGTTAACCCAGTAATCATTTCAAGATTGTGTATTATGGGGAGGTTGTGTGAAGACACATTAGGCAAGTAGGCATAATCTCTACCAATGACGTAATGGATGCAAAGGAAAGGCTGAAACACATATGATAACTATTAAGAAAAAGTTCCATTCTGGTGCTGTGGTAAAGCAGGTAAATCCGCCACCCGCAGTGCCAGCACCCCAAAGGGGCTCCAGTCTGAGTCCCCGCTGCTCCACTTCAAATTTAGCTCTCTGCTGTGGCTTGGGAAAGAAGTAGAAGATGGCCCAAGTCCTTGGGCCCCTACACCCATGTAGGAGACCTAGAAGAGGCTCCTGGCTCCTGACAGATTGGCTCAGCTCTGACTATCGTGGCCATCTGAGGAGTGAACCAATGGATTGAAGGCCTCTCACTCTCTCTCTCTCTCTCTCTCTCTCTGCCTCTGCCTCTCTGTAAGTCTTTCAAAAAAATAAATCTGTTAAAAAAAAGAAATGTTCCACATTAGCTTGCCTATCTTTGAAGTAATAAATGAAATATATAATAACATAGTTATAATGTTCTGCAAAATAATATAAAAATGACTAATTATAGAAATTGAAGTCAAGAAAGAAACCTATATAAATGTATGGAACTTCCAGTTTCCTCACACTTAGTAGCGTGGTAATATTTACCTTTATTATGAAATATTTCATGATTCACTCCCATTAAGGCAAATAGTAAAACTGTACTCTCTTGCTCCCCAACCATATGAGAGAAAAGCCCTCTTCCAACCCTTCCCAAGATGTTGATCAATGCCTATCAATATGTGAAAAATAAAATGTTGCATTTAATTTTTTAACTTGTATTATTGCTTACTGCGGAATAGCCTTTTGACACTTACTGATATAGGTACTCTAAGGTAAAACTATCCTGACTTATGTGAGATCAAGTGTTGCAGTTTTTGTATACATATTACACAAACTTAAAAATGTAGCAAAAATGAAGAAATGAGGGTTCACTAATAAAATCTTTACAAAGTATAATGGGGAAAGTTAAACCATTTTATGAGTATGCATTTATTTATTCAATGAAGGGACTCTACTTAATTCACATCTCCTTCTAGCTATATGGTTGGTCAAAAACTTATAGTGATCTTAGCCATGTAATGCATTTTGATCAAAGGATAATTACCAAATAATATGAAACATACAAGAGCTTATCTGGGGCTAGTTCATAACAGAAAATTTCTTTAAAATAATGAAGTATGAACAAAGTCTTTTCCTGTCCTTCTTAGCAAATTTGCTCATTAATTAAGTCTACTTTTGGACAAAAATAGTTAGAACTTTTACCTCAATCTGAATAATGACTTCAGCCACTCTACACAAGAACATGACCTCAGCTCAAAAGCAGAAAAGAAACTGAAGGAGTTAGCTACCAGAGACAAAATGTTAACCACATTCCTCCCAACTAAAAAATATATATATTTTCCTGAAAGAAAATACCAACTGTGCATCTCCAAATCAGTTTCAATTGTGAATAATTGAAGTGACAGAATGGAAGGAATTATATTGTTGTATTTAATAGCCCCTGATTTCTTCTTTTCCTTCTACATCCACATTTTTGGTTGCTTGGTCTTTGCCATTTTGACCTATGAAACAATTGCAAATTCATGACAAAACAAGACTTGAAAAGGAATGCTTTTTGTAGCTTGTTTTCTTGCTGTTCTAAGACCTTCATAAAGTGAATAATCAGGCTAGCAAATTGGACTAGCTAGCTTGCAGCCTAATCACCATCCAAGTCCTAGCCAAAAGCCAGCTAAATGTCAGGCCTGAGATTAAATCCACCTGGAGGCAGTCAGCACTTCCGTCCCTCAATCACTCCTTGTTTCTCACTCCCTCCTACTCCTCTAATCTGTCAGCTAATTGTCTTTCAGAACAGGAGCAAGCCATTAGGATGCTTTACTGTGCAGCCAGAGTCAATTGACACGGTAAGGAAAATCTTATCACACACAATGGGGATGCAATAAATTAGGTTTAAATAAATTAAGTATAAAATTAGAGGTATTTTAACATCATTTAACTATATTTATAGAATTATAAAACTATTATAACTGTGTACTAAAACTATTTAACTATTATATAATTATATAACATGATATATTTAACAATATGATATATTAAAAGTAAAGATAACTCAATCTAATTATATAAAATAAAACTTTTAAAAAGTATTTACATGTGACTAATAGCTATGAGAAGGTGATACATGTAAGACATTTATTACTTATTTTATTCATTTTTGTGATATTAAATATTACTTACAGAATGTGAATCATGCTTGTAACAAATGTATAGGCAAGAAGAATACAATTCTCTTATTTAAATGCAAGAGATGAACAAAACATTGTGATGAAGGCTAAGTTAATAATTTTACTATATAACACAATATTTTACATTAGAACAAGCAGAAATATAACATGGATAGATTATAAAATCTGCATTTGTTTATACAACTTTAGTGACCTATGATTGATATAAATAAATTGCACATATTCAAAATATATAACATTTGCGTTTAATTCATGGAATTCTCACTACAATCAAGAAAGCAAACATTTCAATTGATCTGCAATTTCATCCCCCAACTTGTAATCAATCACACTGTCTCCATGCCACCCCCAAACAATAATCAAACTGATTTTGCAACTGCAGATTAGCTTTCATTGCTAGAATTTTATATAAAGGGAACCATGTAGTATATACTGGTTTGTTTTTAGTCTCAAAAGGTGAGAGTCTGGTTGCCACAGGCCGAGCCCTCTTTCACCTATCCCTCTTTGCACAGTGCACAGGAACAGCTCATCCTTCATTCGGGTCAGGCCCCGGGTCACTTGGAGCTGGTGTACTTGGTGACAGCCTTGGTGCCCTCAGACACAAAATGCTTGGCCAGTTCCCCAGACAGCAGCAGACGCACGGGCAACCGGACTTCCCAGGAGGTCAGCGTGCTGCTGTCCAAGTACTGAGCCAGCTGGGCGGCCTCGCCAGCCAGTAGCTCAAAGACATCGTTCACAAACGAGTTCATGATGCTCATGGCCCTGGCGGAGATGCCGATGTCAGGGTGTACCTGCTTCAGCACCTTGTAGATATACATAGAGTAGGTTGCCTTGCACTTGCTACGCTTTCTGGACTTCTTGATCCCAGAGCTGTGGCCCCTGCTGCCGCTGGCCTGCTGCTGCTGCTGCTGCTGCTGCCCACGCTCTGCACCCATCCTCCTGCTCCTAAGACCAGTGTATACTGTTTTTAATGTGCTTTTTTCACACATGACCATTAGTTTAAAATTTAATCATATTGTTGTACATATTAATAATTTGTTATATTTATTATCATTTTTTCTACATTGATATTTTTCAAAGAATTTTTAATCCATTAATCTACTCAATTTGTGACTTTCCAACTTTTGCTAATTGCAAATAAACTTTCCATGAATGTTGTTTACAGTTCTTTCTATGAACACATGTATTTACAACAATAAGTAATTGGTCATCAGTGATCAAACAAAGAAGATTTAAAACTGATAGAATGGATCTTAGTATATTTGGGATACTGAAAGTAGGGAATTTTGTTGGAGCAGAGGAAATTAGGGGACAGTGGTCAAGATTAGTATAACAATATTTTTTCTGAAATAATATTTCGTATCAAGCAGTTTAGAATCTTGTAGGGAAACTTTTTTTCTCTTCTCCTGGAAAAAAAAAATCTGAATGGCAGATACTTGACAATGCTTCAACTAATATCTCCCAGGCTCACTGTATTTAGTCTAAACTACAGACCATGTTAAATTCATCACCATCTTCATTTTTGCCCCATGAATTTTACAGAACATGTTTTTCTCATAACAGAGGCCAAAACTCCAAAAGGTTAAAGTCATCAATGTGAGCACATGGTTGGAATATATTTGATTATTTTTGCGTCTAGAAATGCTGACATAATTTTTTGTCATATAAGATTGTTTTAGCTATTCGAGGTCTCGTGTTTCCATTTGAATTTCAGCATAATTTTTTTTTACATTTGAAAAAAATGTCCTTAGTATTTTGACTGTAAATCTGTAAATTGCTTTCAGAAGAATGGACATTTTAATGATATTTTTACTCCAATCCATTAACATGGAAGATTTTTCCATTTTTTTTGTATCTTCTTCTATTTCTCCCTTTAATGTTTTAGGATTCTCAATGTAGAAATCTTTGACATCCTTGGTTAAATTTATTCCAAAGTATTTTTCTGTATCTATTTTTTGTATCTATTGTGAATGGACTGATCTTAGAAGTACTGTCTTAGCATGGCATTGTCTGTGTATACAGAGGATGCAGATTTTTTTTTGTATTGATTTTATATCTTGCTGCTTTATCAAACTCTTCTATGAGTTCCAATAGTCTCTTGGTGGAGTCTTTTGGATTCTCTATGTATAGAATCATATCATCTTCAAATAGGGATAGTTTGATTTCCTTTTTCCTAATTTGTTTCCTTTGATTCTTTTTCTTGCCTAATGGCTCTGGCTAAAACTTCCAGGTAAATATTGAACAGCAATGGTTAGAGCTGGCATCCTTGTCTGGTTCTGGATTTCAGTGGGAATGCATCTAACTTTTCCGCCTTCAATAGGACACTGGCCATGGGTTTGTTGTAAATTGCCTTGATTGTGTTGAGGAATGTTGCTTCTAGACCCAACTGGTATAGAATTTTCATTATGAAAGGGTGTTGCATCTTATCAAATGCTTTCTCTGCATCCATTGAGAAAATCATATGGTTTTTGTTCTTCAGTTTGTTAATGTGATGAACACACTGATTGATTTGTGAATACTGAACAATCCCTGCATACCAGGGATAAATCCCACTTAGTTCTGATAAATGATCTTTCTGATGCCTTTTTAGATTAAGTTGGCAAGAATTTTGTTTCTATGTTCATCACAGAAATTGGCCTGTAAGTTCTCTTCCTCTGTTGAATCTTTTCCACATTTAGGAATTAAAGTGATACTGGCCTCATAGAAAGAATTTGGAAGGATTACCTCCCTTTCAGTTGTTTCGAATAACTTGAGAAGACTTGGAGTTAGTTCTTTCAATGTCTGGTAGAATTCAGCAGTGAAGCCATCTGGTCCCAGAATTTTATTTGTTGGCAGGGTCAATTTACATTTTGGTAATGAGTCCATTTAGGTTTTCTGTGTTTTCATGGCTCAGTTTACATAGGTTGTATGTGCCCAGAAATCTATCCATTTCTTCGAGGTTCCAAGTTTGTTGGTATATAGCCCTTTGTGATAATTCCTGATGATATATTTTACTTCTGTGGTGCCTGTTGTGACATTTCTTGTTTTGTCTCTAATTTTATTGATTTGGTTCTTCTCCTGTTTTGATTACTGGGGTCAATTGTGTGTCAATTTTTCATTTTGCTGATTTTTTTGTAATTTTAGTTTCAATTTTGTTGATTTCTTTCCTGATTTTATCATTTCTTTTCTCTTACTAGTTTTGGGTTTGGTTTGCTTTTGTTTCTCTAGATCGTTGGGATACATTGATAGCTCATAAATTTGCTGCTTTTCCAACTTCTTGATATAGGCACCAATTGCTATAAACTTTCCTCTTAAGACCGCTTTGCCAGATCGTGTAAGTTTTGATATGTTATATTGTCATCATCAATTGTTTTCAATTGTTCTGTAGATATCTGTTAGATCGATTTGGTCTATAGTGTCAATTAAATCTTCTGTTTCCTTGTTGATTTTCTTTCTGGTTGATCTGTCCATTGCTTAAAGTAGAGTATTGAAATCCCCCATTACTATATATATATATATATATATATATATATATATATATATAAAGCTTTTATTTAAATAATATAAATTTCCAAAGTACAGCTTATGGATTACAATGGCTCCCCCCCACACAACTTCCCTCCCACCCGCTACCCTCCACTTTCCCGCTCCCTCTCCCCTTGCATTCATATCAAGATACATTTTCAATTCTCTTTACACACAGAAGATCAGTTTAGTACATGTTATGTAAAGATTTCAACAGTTTGCCCTCACATAGAGACACAAAGTGAAAAATACTGTTGGAGTACCAGTTATAGTATTAATTCACAATGCACAGCATATTAAGCACAGAGATCCTACATAATTTTTTTTAAAAAAAATTGATTGTCTATGCAATTTCCAATTTAACACCAAGATTTTTTAATAATTTGCAATTATCTTAATATACAGATGATTGATTCAGTATATACTATGTAAAGATTTCATCAGTTTGCACCCACACAGAAACACAAAGTGTAAAAATACTGTTTCAGTACTAGTTATAGCATTACATCACATTGGATAACACATTAAGGACAGATCCCTCATGAGACGTAAGTACACAGTGACTCCTGATGTTGATTTAACAAATTGACACGCTTGTTTATAACATCAGTAATCACCCTAGACTCTTGTCATGAGTTGCCAAAGCTATGGCAGCCTTTAGGGTTCGTCGACTTTGATCTTATTCTGACAGGGTCATAGTCAAAGTGGAAGTTCTCTCCTCCCTTCAGAGAAAGGTACCTCCTTCTTTGATGGCCCCGTTCTTTCCACTGGAATCTCACTCACAGAGATCCCTCATTTAGGTCTTCTTTTTTTTTTTGTTTTTCGGAGTGTCTTGGCTTTCCATGCCTAAAATATTCTCATGGGCTCTTGAGCCAGATCCGAATGCCTTAAGGGCGGATTCTGATGCCAGAGTGCTATTTAGGACATCTGCCATTCTATGAGTCTGCTGTGTATCCCGCTTCCAAGTTGGATCATTCTCTCCCTTTTTGATTCTATCAGTTAGTATTAGCAGACACTAGTCTTGTTTGTGTGATCCCTTTGACTCTTAGACCTATCAGTGAGATCAATGGTGAACTGAAATTGATCACTTGGACTAGTGAGATGGCCTTGGTACATGCCACCTTGATGGGATTGTATTGGAATCCCCTGGCACGATTCTAGTTCCATCATTTGGGGCAGATCCGATTGAGCATGTCCCAAATTGTACATCTCCTCCCTCTCTTATTCCTACTCTTATATTTCACATGGATCACTTTTCAGTTAAAATTTAAACACCTCAGAATAATTGTGTGTTAATTACAGAGTTCAACCACTAGTACTAGGATTAAAAAAATACTAAAATGGATAAAGTATTACATTGTACAACAACAGTCAGCACAAGAGCTGATCAAGTCACTGTTTCTCATAGTGTCCATTTCACTTCAACAGGTTTCCCCTTTGGTGCTCAGTTACTTATCGCCAATCAGGGAGAACATATGATATTTGTCCATTTGGGACTGGCTTAACTCACTCAGAATGATGTTTTACAGATTCCTCCATTGTTGCAGATGACTGGATTTCATTGTTTTTGACTGCTGCATAGAATTCTATAGAGTACATGTCCCAAAATTTCTTTATCCAGTCTACTGTTGATGGGCATTTGGGTTGGTTCCAAGTCTTAGCTATTGTGAATTGAGCTGCAATAAACATTAATGTGCAGACGACTTTTTTGTTTGCCAAATTAATTTCCTTTGGGTAAATTCCAAGGAGTGGGATGGCTGGGTTGAATAGTAGGGTTATATTCAGGTTTCTGAGAAATCTCCAAACTGACTTCCATAGTGACTTCACCAGTTTGCATTCCCACCAACAGTGGATTAGTGTCCCTTTTTCCCCACATCCTCTCCACCATCTATTGTTGGTGGATTTCTGAATGTGAGCCATTCTCACCGGGGTGTGGTGAAACCTCATTTTGGTTTTGATTTGCATTTCCCTGATTGCTAGTGATCTTGAACATTTTTTCATGTGTCTGTTGGCCATTTTGATTTCCTCTTTAGAAAAATGTCTATTGAGGTCCTTGGCCCATCTCTTAAGTGGGTTGTTTGTTTTGATGTTGTGGAGTTTCTTAATTTCTTTGTAGATTCTGGTTATTACCCCTTTACCTGTTGCATAGTTTGCAAATATATTATCCCATTCTGTCGGTTTTTCTATTCACTTTCCTGTTTCTTTTGCAGTACAGAAACTTCTCAATTTGATGCAATCCCAAATGTTAATTTTGGCTTTGACTGCCTGTGCTTCTGGGGTATTTTCCAAGAAGTCTTTGCCAGTACCTATGTCTTGCAGGGTTTCACCAATGCTCCCTAATAATTTGATGGTGTTGGGCTGTAGATTTGAGTCATTAATCCATGTTGAATGAATTTTTGTGTAAGGTGAAAGGTAGGGATCTTGCTTCATGGTTCTGCACGTGGATATCCAGTTTTCCCAGAACCATTTATTGAATAGACTGTCCTTACTCCAGGAATTGGTTTTGGTTCCTTGATCAAATATAAGTTGGCTGTAGATGTTTGGATTGATTTCTGGTGTTTCTATTCTGTTCCATTTGTCTATCCATCTGTTTCTGTACCAGTACCCTGCTGTTTTGATAACTACTGCCCTGTAGTAGGTCCTGAAATCTGGTATTGTGATGCCTCCAGCTTTGTTTTTGTTATACAAGATTGCTTTAGCTATTCGAGGTCTCCTGTGTCTCCATATGAATTTCAGCATCATTTTTTTCCAGATCTGAGAAGAATGACTTCGGTATCTTGATTGGTATTGCATTGAATCTGTAAATTGCTTTTTGCAGAATGGACATTTTGATGATGTTGATTCTTCCAATCCATGAGCATGGAAGATTTCTCCATTTTTTGGTATCCTCTTCTATTTCTTTCTTTAAGGTTTTGTAATTTTCATCGTAGAGATCTTTAATGTCCTTGGTTAAGTTTATTCCAAGGTATTTGATTGTTTTTGTAGCTATTGTGAATGGGAATGATCTTAGCAGTTCTTCGTCAGCCGTGGCATTGTCCGTGTATACAAAGTTTGTTGATTTTTGTGTATTGATTTTATATTCTGCTACTTTGCCAAACTCTTCTATGAGTTCCAATAGTCTCTTAGTAGAGTTCTCTGGGTCCCCTAAATAAAGAATCATGTCGTCTGCAAAGAGGGATAGTTTGAGTTCTTCCTTCCCAATTTGTATCCCTTTAATTTCTTTTTCTTGCCTAATAGCTCTGGCTAAGACTTCCAGAAATATATTGAATAGCAGTGGTGAGAGTGGGCATCCGTGCCTGGTTCCAGATTTCAGTGGAAATGCTTCCAACTTTTCCCCATTCAATAGATTATTGGCCGTGGGTTTTTCATAAATTGCTTTGATTGTATTGAGGAATGTGTTTTTATACCCTATTTGCTTAGGGTTTTCATCATGAAAGGGTGTTGAATTTTATCAAATGCTTTCTCTGGTTCTAGTGAGATAATCATATGGTTTTTCTTCTGCAGTCTGTTAATGTGGTGTATCACGTTGATTGTTTTGCAAACATTGAACCACCCCTGCATACCAAGGATAAATACCACTTGGTCTGGGTGGATGATTGTTCTGATGTGTTGTTGCAATCTACTGGCCAGAATTTTATTGAGGATTTTTGCATCTATGTTCATCAGGGATATTGGTCTGTAATTCTCTTTCAATGCTGCATCTTTTTCTGGCTTAGGAATTAAGGTGATGCTGGCTTCATAGAAAGAATTTGGGAGGATTCCCTCTTTTTCAATTGTTCTGAATAGTTTGAGAAGAATTGGAGTTAGTTCTTCTTTAAATGTCTGGTAGAATTCAGCAGTGAATCCATATGGTCCTGGGCTTTTCTTTGTTGGGAGAGCCTTTATTACTGATTCAATTTCTGTCTCAGTTATGGATCTGTTTAGGTTTTCTATGTGTTCCTGGTTCAATTTAGGTAGGTTGCATGTGTCCAGGAATCTATCCATTTCTGATAGGTTTCCCTGTTTACTGGCATACAAGTCCTTGTAGTAATTTCTGATGATTCTTTTGATTTCTGTGGTGTCTGTGGTTATGTTTCCTTTTTCATCTATGATTTTACTGATTTGGGTCTTTCCTCTTCTTTTTTTAGTTAGTTAGGCCAATGAGGTGTCAATTTTTTTTATTTTTTCAAAAAACCAGCTCTTCGTTTGGCTGATTTTTTGTAATGTTTTTTTTGGTTTCAATTCTGTTGATTTCTTCTCTGATTTTGATTATTTCTCTTCTTCTACTAGATTTGGGTCTAGTTTGCTGCAGATTTTCTAGATCCTTGAGATGCATTGAAAGCTCATCTATTTGGTGCCTTTCCAATTTCTTGATGTAGGCACCTATTGATATAAACTTTCCTCTTAACACTGCTTTTGCTGTATCCCATAAGTTTTGGTATGTTGTGCTGTTATCCTCCTTTACTTCCAGGAAATTTTTGATTTCTCTTTTAATTTCTTCTATGACCCATTGTTCATTGTGTCTCCCTTTACATCCCTTAGCATTTCTTTTAAATAGCCAGGCACCCTGTAATTAGGTGCATATACATTTGTAATAGTAACATCTTCCTGTTGAATTGATCCTTTAATCATTACATAGTGCCCTTATTTGTCTCTTTTAACAGTTTTTGTGTTAAAGTCTATTTTATTTGATATTACAATGGCTACACTAGCTCTTTTTTGGTTTCAGTTAGCATTGAATATGTTTTTTCCCATTCTATCCTTTCACTTTCAATCTGCCAACATCTTTGTTGGTTAGTTGTGTTTCTTGTATGCAGCAAATAGATGGGTTTTGGTTTTCAATCCATTCATCCAGTCTGTGTCTTTGAACTGGAGAGTGAGGCCATTTACAGTCAAGGTGACTATTGATAAGCAGCAACTTTAGCGTATTCCTATTTTTTACATTGCATTTCCTTTGTACTTTTGCAGAGAGCTTTATTCCCCTTACCTTCTTTCATATTGATGACCATGTTTCTATGTGCAGCACATCCTTAAGCATCTTTGGAAGGCTGGATGTTTGGTGGCAAATTCTTTCAATTTCTCTTTGTTATGGAAAGCTTTATTTCATCTTAATTCATAAACGAGAGCTTTGCAGGGTGTAGTATTCTGGGTTGACAGTTCTTTTCTCTTAAGACTTGGAATCTATCTTGCCTATTCTCTCCTAGCCTGTAGGTTTTCTGATGAGAAGCTCACTGTAAGTCTAATTGGAGATTCTCTGAAAGCAATCTGGCATTTCTCTTGTGTGCATTTTAGAATGTTTTCTTTATGTTTTACTCTAGAGAGTTTGATTACAATGTTTCATGGTGAAGATTTTTTTCTGGTCATGTCTATTAGGAGTTCTATGTGTTTTTTGTACTTGGATGTCCCTTTCTTTCTCTAAATTGGGGGAATCATCTGTTTATTTCACTAAAAAGGCCTTTTAATCTTTATTGTCTGTCCATGCCTTCAGGAATTCCTAGAACTCATATGCTAGATCATTTGATAGTATTCTGTAGATTACCAAGAGTGTTTTACAGTTTTCTAATTTCATCCTCTTGTGTTTGGTCTGACGGTATAATTTTCTGTGCTTTGTCTTTGAAGTCAGATATTCCTTCTTCTGCTTCACGGATTCTGTTGTTAAAGATTTCCATTGCATTTTTTAATTTGTTCTATTAAAATCTTCATTTGTAAGATTTCATTTTGATTTCTCTTTAAGATCTTCATTTTGTGAGAGAAATTTTTTCATGTCATGTATGAATTTCATTAGTTTGTGCATTTGCTTCTGATTACTTCTAACTAATCCTATGATCAAATTTTTGTATTCCATTTCTAGAATTTCTTAAGTCTCATCATATTCACAATCTAGTCTAGTATTGGAGTGTTGTGTTCTTTTAGGGGTATAATGTTGTCTTCCTTATTCTTGTTTCTTTTTTTTAATAAAGCTTTTATTTAAAGAATCTAAATTTCCAAAGTACAGCTTATGGATTACAATGGCTTCCCCCTATAACTTCCCTCCCACCCACATCCCCTCCATTTCCCGCTCCATCTCCCCTTCCATTCACATCAAGATTCCTTTTCAATTCTCTTTATATACAGAAGATCAGTTTAGTATATATTAAGTAAAGATTTCAACAGTTTGCCCTCACATAGCAATACAAAGTGAAAAATACTGTTGGAGTACTGGTTATAGTAATAATTCACAATGTATAGCATATTAAGGACAGAGATCCTACATGATATTTTTTTAAAAAATCGATTAATTTTATATGCAATTCCAAATTAACACCAAGTTTTTTTTTTTATCAAGGTTCATTTTCAATTATCTTTTTATACAGAAGCTCAATTTAGTATATATTAAGAAAAGATTTCATCAGTTTGCAGCCACACAGAAACACAAAGTGTAAAATACTGTTTCAGTACTAGTTATAGCATTATTTCACATTGGACAACACATTAAGGACAGATCCCACATGAGACGTAAGTACACAGTGACTCCTAATATTGATTTAACAATATGACACTCTTATTTATGGTGTCAGTAATCTCCCTAGGCTCTAGTCATGAGTTGCCATGGCTATGGAAGCCTTTTGAGTTCGCTGACTTCGATCTTATTCCGGCAGGGTCATAGTCAAAGTGGAAGTTCTCTCCTCCCTTCAGAGAAAGGTACCTCCTTCTTTGATGGCCCCGTTCTTTCCACTGGAATCTCACTCACAGAGATCCCTCATTTAGGTCTTCTTTTTTTTCCAGAGTGTCTTGGCTTTCCATGCCTAAAATATTCTCATGGGCTCTTGAGCCAGATCTGAATGCTTTAAGGGCTGATTCTGAGGCCAGAGTGATTTATTAGGACATCTGCCATTCTATGAGTCTGCTGTGTATCTCACTTCCCATGTTGGATCGTTCTCTCCCTTTTTGATTCTATCAGTTAGTATTAGCAGACACTGGTCTTGTTTGTGTCATCCCTTTGACTCTTAGACCTCTCAGTGTGATCAATTGTCAACTGAAATTGATCAGTTGGACTAGTGAGATGGCTTTGGTACATGCCACCCTGATGGGATTGTATTGGAATCCCCTGGTATGTTTCTAACTCCATCATTTTCTTGAACTGGTGCATTTGTTACTCAGCATTTGTAGAGATACTCATTGGTTTCTTCTTTGTTTTTCCACCATGCTGGCTTTTATCTTTGGACTATGTCTGAGTGGATTAATGGAGTATCTTCTTTCAGGATAAACCTAGAGTCATGTGGTGAGTGTGGCCAAGGAGCTCTGTTCAGTGCTCCAGGGTGAAGGGCATGTCTGTGGTAACTCACCCAGGTTTAGCATGGTAAATCTCCTCTTTTCTCTCTCTCTCTCTCTCTCTCTCTCTCTCTCTCTCTGTGTGTGTGTGTGTGTGTGTGTGCGTGTGTGTCCACCTCCACCTCTGTAACTCAGATTTTGAAAATAAATAAATAATTTAGCTGATACACAAAATTTATATATATATATATATATATATATATATGGAGTGCCTTAAAATGCTTGAATATGTATATACCTTATTTAGTATACAATTGGACAAATATATGTACTTCCTTAACTATTTTAAAGAAAAAAGGGGAGAAACGTATTCAAGATTCTCAGGAAAAAATTCCATTGGTCTTAGAGATCAAAGAGTAATTGGCATCAATTCTTTGGTGGATACATCATTGTTTAGCAATATTCTGTTGAGTACTTTGTCAGAATTCTAGCTTAGGAGCTGGAGCCATGGTATAGCAGGTAAAGCCACTGCCTGCAGTGCCAGCATCCCATATAGGCACCAGTTCAAGTTCTGGCTGTTCAACTTCTGATCTAGCTCCCTGCTCTGGCCTTGGAAAGCAGTGGAATCTGGCCTAAGTCTTTGGGTCCCTTCACCTACATAGGAGAGCTGGAAAAAGCTCCTGCCTCCTGGATTCCGATCAGCTCATCCCTGGCCTTTGCAGCCATCTGTGGAATGAACCACCAGATGGAAGACCACTCTCTCTCTCTCTCTCTCTCTCTCTGCCTCTCCTTCTCTCTCTGTATAATTCTGACTTTCAAATAAATAAATATTTAAAAATTATTTCTGTGTTCATTATGAAATTAATCAAGACTAGCTATAAGCAGACATTCTAGCTTAACACCTCAAAATTTGTACACTAAAATCCCATAATGCAAATCAAAAGCATGTGAGTAGTTCTCAACACATTAAGTAATAGCTTTCTGTGAACATTTCCTTACAAGCATAAGTTCAAAAATAAAAAAAGAGTGCTTTGTGGAAACCTGGATGTGTACAGATAAATAGGAAAATAATCCTTTAAGCTGCTACATTTTCTCAGACCCAAGAGCCAAAAATGAGCAGAGGGAAGTACCACTCTTCCACTCTTAGATAGCTCTGACTTTCTTCCCTTTTTATCTCATGATTGTTTCTCCCTTTCCCTTCCGGGTTGAATGTCCTTCATCATTTTGCTTTGTCTGGAAGATCAGTGGAGTGCCTAAGTGTGGAGTAACTGATAGAAACATGACTTTCACGTGCTTTCTCAGTACTTACCCATTGGTGTTCAATAGGAACACAAAAGGCTGCAACTACACCTGGAGATACGGTGATTGGGTTCCCACTACCTGGTGGTAAATAAGGCCTCAGTGAGTGATGAGGAGAATATAGGGGACCAATGAGCCTTTAAAGACCTGTGAAACCAGAAATTGCTCCAAATTGTTCACTTTCTAGCTATTCCGCACAATTCCCTGTTTTCTATCCTGCTGAAGGCCCCATCAGTTTGAGTAATGAGCCTAAAAACCAACACAAGATTAATTACTGTAAACCAGGTATGTTTTAGGTTAAAGCAGCTTTAGATGGATTAACTACCAATTTTATAAAAGGTGGCATGGATTGCAGAGTGGATGGAAACCAAGGCACCCAGAAGAAAACTCATGCTGATAATATTTTTGGTAATATTTTTAAAAATAAAAATATATATCCATAAAAACTAACAACTATCCTTTTGGAGACATGCATTATTGTTTAAAATCTATATTTCTTTCCACTTTGTCCTAACCAAAATGAAAGAGAAATGTTAAAACTTTTCATGGTCTTTTGTCTTATTTGCTGCAAATCACAGCAGAATGCAAGCTATGAAATATGCATATACTGCTCAGTTCTCAATTAATCCTCTACCAAGCCAAATAAACCAGAGCCTCCAAAGACAGTAAATGGAAAGCTACAAGGTTGTAATTAATGCTGCATTTGCTCTACTGGTTGTGTTTCTTAACATTGAAGGGTTTCATAGGAAATTATAGTAGCCATGATATAATTGCTTGTTAGAGAAAATAAATTCTCCAATTACCCTTCATGCCAGGAGCTTGGACACTCAACTGCCAATATAATACTGCAATAAAATGTCCAGCAATGACATTCTGTATCCTTATCAAGAATAATAGTTATTGTTTTCTGCTGTTTTTGTCTTTGCATATATATATATATATATATACACATACATACATATATATAATTATTCATGGGATCATAAAAAAGCTTTTCTTATTTGTTTTAATAAGAAACATCCGTATAGTGCTAACTGTATTGAGGCACCATTCTTATCCCTATTTCTTAATAAAGGTGCCCCCAAAAGTGGATAAGGTGGGATTGTATGCAATTTACATGCTTTAAAGGAAATGGTTGTGTAGGATAAAAGTGAGGAAGCAAAAGTGGGCAAGGAGAACTTTCAGACCCCAATGCAAGTATGATATCTGGGAAAGGAGAAGGAAAGGAGGAATGATTGGGTGGGAAATGTATTAGATTGCAACATGTTCTAAAAAAATCCATGCAGTGGATGAGAAGGCTCTGACCCGAACTATCAGTGACAGGAGTCCCGAGTATTCCAGGAATGACAGGGCGCCGGAACATCTTCTGTGGTGAGTGGCAGTAATCATCATGATGGAAGCAAGGGCAGTGATGGGCTCAGAGGCTGGCAGCTGTATATAGCCAGCTCTGTGCCTTCTAGAAGACATTTTTAGTGAAGGAGACCTAAGCGCTGCAATTGCATGCCTGCCACTGCTTACAACAACCATTATGAGTTGTAGTTTATGATAATTCTATTTTACATATGAGAAAATGGAGAAAGGGATGTTAAATAATGCCCAGATCCGCATTTCAATGTCCAATCAAATGAGAGAATTTTCCTTTTCGTGTATTTTCTAAAAGAAAAAAAGAAAGAAAGAAAGAAAACAAAAAAAAAACTTATCTATATATTTGTTTGGATAATTAAATTTATTATTTAAAAAAGTAGTTGTTTAGAGATAACTCATCCTCCACATGATCGATGTTTAAACACCACCTCAATAGAAACTACACAAAGCAACAGGGTATGAGACAGTTATGAAGTGATGGAAAGATTATAAGCTTCTTGAATACTTAAATAACAATTTTTAAGAAACTCAGATTTGGCCAGCTCTGTGGCTCAACAGGCTAATCCTACACCTTGTGGTACCAGCACACCAGGTTCTAGTCCCAGTCGGGGTGCCAGATTCTGTCCTGGTTGCCCCTCTTCCAGGCCAGCTCTCTGCTGTGGCCTGGGAGTGCAGTGGAGGATGGCCCAAGTGCTTGGGCCCTGCACCCGCATGGGAGACCAGGAGAAGCAACTGGCTCCTGGCTTTGGGTCAGCATGGTGCGCCGGCCGCAGCGCACTGGCCGCAGCAGCCTTTGGAGGGTGAACCAACAGCAAAGGAAAACCTTTCTCTCCCTCTCTCACTGTCCACTCTGCCTGTCAAAAAAAAAAAAAAAAAAAAAAAGAAAGAAACTCAGATTTACATATGATATTTGTCCCTCTGGGACTGGCTTATTTCACTCAGCATGATTTGTTCCAGATTCCTCCATTTTGTTGTAAATGACCAGATTTCGTTATTTTTTACTGCTATATAGTTTTCTATAGAGTACATGTCCCATAATTCCTTTATCCAGTCTACTCTTGATGGGCATTTGGGTTGATTCCATGTCTTAGCTAATGTGAATTAGGCTGCAATAAACATTAAGGTGCAGACGGCTTTTTTGTTTGCCAATTTAATTTTTTTGGGTAACTTCCAAGGAGTGGGATGGCTGAGTTGTATGGTAGGGTTATATTCAGGTTTCTGAGGAATCTCCAGACTGACTTCCATAGTGGCTTAACCATTTGCATTCCCACCCACAGTGGGTTAGTGTCCCTTTTTTCCCCGCATCCTCACCAGCATCTGTTGTTGGTAGATTTCTATATGTGACCGAGCACCAAAAAGGAAACCTGTTGAAGTGTAATGGACACTATGAGAAACAGTGACTTGATTGGCCCTTGTCCTGACTGTTGATGTAGAACTTAATACTTTATCCCTTTTACTATTTTTTTGTTCTACTTGATACTATTGGTCGAACTCTCTAATTAACACACAGTTATTCTTTGGGTCATTTTTCCAGGCCAACATCATGTGATAAAAATATTCAGTGTTGGACTTTGAAATTATAGTCTTTCTAAATTTTGTGTATTCTTTGCTATGTGAAAACAGAGCTTCCAAGATGAAATACAGCATAACAACCCATCGAACTGAGCTCTAATCTTCCATTGAACATTCGTCTTAACTCTCCTGGTTGTCAGTTCTGCATGTATACACCAAGGGAGTTGGACTCTATCCAAAATGTGAAAAAACAGAAAATCATCATACATGAAAAGAAATAAAAAGCAAGGTGGGAGCTGGAAGGAGATTGTTCCTTCCTTGCTCTAGACAATCAGTAACCCAGCATGAAGCTGGAGGATTTTCTGGGTGTGTACAGCTACAGACTAAATTTTTGAAACAATGAAAAATTTGATACATAGTTATAAAATACTTTCAAAAAATCTGCCTACTTAATATTAACATTTTAAAATTCCTTTACATTTTTGCATTCAACATTGTTTACATACAATTATATTGACCATGATTTTTTCACTTATACCATGTGATCAAGATGAAGACTAGAATACATTGCAGAAAAATATAATAAACTAATATATATTGTAAATAGAAATTATAAGTTATATATTATAGGATGATTTAATTTTCAAATAAAAATTGTAAAACATTATCTGTTATGATCTAAGTGATTTACAAAACAAATACTTGACATTTTGTAGAGATAAAATGTCACAGGAAAACTTGTGTGTGGGATATTATTCAAGTATACATTTTTTGTGCATTTAGAAACCCAGTCCTCTAGGACACAGTCTAAAATTTCATTTGAATGATGCTTTTAATTTAAATTCTTCCATTTTCATATATCATCAGTAGGTTACCACTTCCTGGTACAATTACTCATAGTCACTATCTGTCAATGAAATTTGAAAACATGATGTGTATGTAATGCACTGCCAACACAAGCAGAAACACAACTGCTCTTCTATCACACTTCCTGTCAACATGTTTATTCATAATGGTAAGAAAATACACCTTAAAGGAAATAATTTGATTAAACCTTATCAGAACAACTAGCATTTCCTAGTTTTGTGTAACATTTCAAATACTCCAAAATATTACAAGCTGATTCACATTATGTGATGCACATCATAGCAAAATTTTCCAATACAGAAAAACAGGACACCAGTTTCTGTTCTTGTCTTTGTTTCTGGCTCCATCTAACACTGCAAATGTACACATAAAAGAAAACTGTAGCATTTGGTTACTGTTGTTTTGTGGTTCCTGTCACTGTTTAGAGTCCCAAGTAGTTTCATTGAATGGATTCCTTTAAGTTTGTTGGATAATATACATGTTTCCCACTATTGGCACTTCCAGCTCCCTCCCCAAGCATTTATCTAATTTTTTAAAAGATTTTATTTATTTATTTGAGAAGTAGAGTTACAAACTGATAGAAAGAAAGACAGAGAGAAAGGTCTTCCATCTGCTGGTTTACTCCCCAGATGGCCATAACAGCCTGAGCTTGGCCAATCAGAAGCCAGGAGCCAGAAACTTCTTCGAGGTCTCCCACATGGATGCAGGGGCCCAAATACTTGGGCCATCTTCTACTGATTCCCCAGGCCACAGAAGAGAGCTAGATTGGAAGTGCAGCATCTGAGCCTGGAGCCAGAGCCCATATGGGATGCCGGCACTGCAGGCAGGAGGCTTAGTCTACTATGACACAGTGCTGGTCCCCATCTAGACATTTTAATCCAAAGTATGTCATTCAACTAGGACAAAGATCACTGGATATGTGGATACTCTGCTAATTGCTTATTTATTTAACAATATTTATTTGAAAGACAATGAGGAGAGAGGGAGAGAGAGAGAGAGATGAGAGAGTTCAGCCTACAAATACCCTAATGTGTAGGCAATACTGGGAGCCAGAAACTCAATTAGATCTCCCATGTGCACAGCAGGCCCCCAATTACTTGTGCCTTCTAGGATCTGCATTAGCAGGAAGCTGGGATCAGAAACAGAACAGGGGATCAAACCTAGGCACTCTGATTCTGGGAAACAGGCATCCTTATTGTTGTCCCAGTTGCTAGGCCCAACTTTTGTCTCTGTTCTTATCATATGCCCTACTCAAATCCATAATAGCAGAGAAATTAAGAGAGAATTGAAAGAACAATGAAGAAAAAAAAAGGTCATATCAGAGATTGTAGGGGAAAGTATTTTTAAAAACACATTTGATCCTACATGGGAAGCAGGATACACAGCAGACTCATAGAATGGCAAATGCCCTAAACAACACTCTGGCCTTAGAATAAGCCCTTAAGGCATTTGGATATGGCTAAAAAGCCCATGAGAGTTTCTCAAGAAGCCAAGACACTGTGGCAAAACAAAAATGAACTAAATGAAAGATCTCTGTGAGTGAGATCCCAGTGGAAAGAACAGGCCATCAAAGAAGGAGGTACCTTTCTCTGAAGGGAGGAGACAACATCCACTTTGACTATGGTCTTGTCTAACTAAGATCAAAGCTGGCGAACTCAAGAGGCTTCATAGCCTTGGAAGCTCATGACAAGAGCCTTTGGTGATTACTGATGTCATAAATAAGAGTATCCATTTTATGTTTGTTTTCTTTTTTTCAGTTTTTATTTATTAGACACGTAGAGTTATAGACAGGGAGACAGTGAGAAACAGAGAGAAAGGTCTTCATTCTGTTGGTTTACTCCCCAAATGGCCTCTTCAGCCGGCGCTGTGCCGATCCAAAGCCAGGAGCCAGGTACTTCTTCCTGGTCTCCCATGCACATGCAGGGGCCCAAGCACTTGGACCATCCTCCACTGTCCTCCTGGGCCACAGCAGAGAGCTGGACTGGAAGAGGAGCAGCCAGGACTAGAACCTAGCTCCCATATGGGATGCCAGCGATGCAGGTGGAGGATTAGCCAAGTGAGCCACGGTGCTAGCCTCATGTCAATTGTTAAATCAACAATGGGAGTCACTGTGCACCTACTTTCCAAGTAGGATCTCTGTCCTTAATGTGTGAATTCATGGTAAAACTGCTACTCAAACTTTACTCCATACTTTGTGTGTCTGTGTGGGTGCAGTCTGTTGAAATCTTTACTTACTATACACTAAGTTGATCTTCTGTATATAAAGATAATTGAAAATGAATCATGATGAAGAATGGGATGAGATGGGAGAGGGAGTGGGAGATGGGATGCTTGCAGGTGTGAGGGAGGATATGGGGGGAAAAGTGCTATAATTCAAAAGTTGTACTTTGGAAATTTATATTTATTAAATAAAAGTTAAAAAAAAAAAAAACACATTTGAGGGCCAGCCTTGTGCCTTGGCAGGTTAAGCCATCACTTGTTGTGCCAGCATCCTGTATGAATGCTAGTTCTTGTCCTGGCTGTACTCCTTCCAATCCAGCTCCCTTTAAAGTGCTTGCGAATGTAGTGGAAGGTAGCTGAAGTACTGTGACCTCTTTACCAACATGGGAGACCTAGAAGAAGCTCCTGGCTCTGGCCCTGGCTAGCTCTGGCCTTTGAGGCCATTTGAGGAGTGAACCAGAGGATGGAAAATCTCTCTCTCTCTCTCTGTGCAACTCTTCCTTTCAAATAAATAAATATTTAATAAAATACACAAAGTTGAATTTGGCATTTAGATAATTAAGATAATATCTCATGATCTTTACAATAAATCTAGCAATACATTTGCTGAAAGAAAAAATTATTAATCCTCACCTCATTCCAACCCATCTCTCTGAAATGATCAAGATTACCTGTTTAATGTCATTCCGCTTCACCTCTCTTTATGAGCTTTACATATCTGTATAGAAAACTAAAAGTTTTTATGTTGGGGCTGGTACTGTGGCACAGTAGGTTAAGGCCCTGGCCTGAAGCTCTGGCATGCTATATGGGCACTGGTTCTAGTTGCAGCTGCTCCTCTTCTGATCCAGCTTTCTGCTATGGCCTGGGAAGGCAGTAGAGGATGGCCCAAGTCCTTGGGCCCCTGCACCCACGTGGGAGACCCAGAGGAAGCTCCTGGCTCCTGGCTTCAGATCAGCGCAGCTCCGGCCATTCTGGCCAACTGGGGAGTGGGACAGCAGATGGAGGACCTTTCTCTCTCTCCCTACCTCTCTCTGTAACTCTGTCTTTCAAATAAATAAAATAAATCTTTAAAAAAAGTTTGCATGTTGATTTGCTAATAAATTTTACATTGCCTTGTAACTTGCATTTTTTCCACTCCATTAGGCCTTCCAAATATGAACCAAATATTTTCTAATTAAATCTATAGTTTCATCAAAAACCTATATGTATACAGTTCAATATTGAAATTGATTACTTGCCCTACAATAGAAAGAAGTCTTATTGCTTCCTCATGCACATTTTATCTTCACTCATAACCCCCCACAAGCAATCACTTTCATCTTTTCAGCCATTCATATATTCACCAAAAGTTTTTGGAGTGCTTTCTTGAGTCATGGATATGAGATACAGTAAAGTACAAAAGAGTATAAGTTTCGTCAGAAATATCACATTCAAGAGATTATCCTAATAAAAGGGGAAAAAAGCAACCATCACTGGTGAAAGTAATGAAGAAGTCATTAAGTTAATGATGATTAGGTGGTGAGAATTAAGTCTCCAGAGAGACTATTTTAGATACTTCTTGAAATATTTACTCAATACTAAACAACAACAAAAAAAACACTTAAAGAGAATATGAGCTACACTGGCAGGAGTAAGAGGAGAACAATCCTTCAGGAACGAAGAATTGGTTAAAAGGAGTACTTCGGAACCTGTAAGCAAAGGAGACATTGTGCTTTCAGAAAAATCTCAAGAAAGTACTGCAAGTAAGAGTAGTACCTATTGGATCAAGCTTTGAAGGAAAGGGTCGAAAGCTTAAACCAATCAGCAAAAAAAAGTTCTTCAAGACTGGAGGCACCAAAGTCATACTAGACGACAAGTATTATTTCTTACTGAGATGATGCCATTCTTGGTAGCTCTACTATAATAACTCACTATTGAAGTGCCACCGCATGAAGCTGATCACTCCATTGATGTTTGGAAATCTTCTATCACGTGAATAATTTCCACACTATTTTAGAATAAACTAATCTAATCATATCCAAGAACATCACAAATCAATAAAACACGTCTATTGTTTCTGGAATTTTTTTTTCTATCTCTCTTTTTTTTTTTCTTATTTAGAATATAAATTTCCAAGGTACAACTTGTGGATTGCAATGACTTCCCCACCCATACCTCCCCTCCCCCCGCTACCCTTCCCCCTTACCCACTCCCCCTCCCCTTTCATTCCCATTCAGATTCATTTTCAATTCTCTTTGTATACAGGAGTTCAGTTTAGTATGTGTTAAGAAAAGACTTTAAACCATTTGCCCTCACATAGCATCCTAGAGTGAAGCATACTCTTTGAGTACTAGTTGTAGCTTTAAATCACATTGTACAGCACATTAGGGACAGAGATCCTACATGATATTATTTTTTTAAATTGATTGATATTTATGTAACTTCCATTTTTTTTTTATCATTTCCAATTGTCTTTCCATACGGAAGATCGATTCTGTATATATTAAGCAAAGATTTTGTCAGTTTGCATCCGCGTAGAGACACAAAATGCAGAAATACTGTTTCAGTCCTAGTTATTGCATTACTTCACCTTGGACAACACATTAAGGACAGATCATACATGGGCCGTAAGTACACAGTGACTACTGTTGTTGATTTAACAATTTGCCACTCTTGTTTATGGCGTCAGCAATCTCCCTAGGCTGTAGTCATGAGTTGCTGAGGCTATGGAAGCCTTTAGTGTTCGCCAACTTGGATCTTGTTCTGACAGGGTCATTGTCAAAGTGGAGGTTCTCTCCTCCCTTCGGAGAAAGGCACCTCCTTCTCTGGTGGCCCTGTTCCTTCCGTTGGGATCTTACTCGCAGAGATCTTTCATTTATGTCTTCTTCTTTTTTTTTTTTCCCAGAGTGTCTTGGCTTTCCATGCCAAAAATACTCTCATGGTTTCTGGAATTTTAATATTAAGCATTTATTGAAAAAAAATGAACCTCCACAGTGGCTGAATAGGATGCACCAAACTAACTTCAGGTGCTCTGTGGTTAAAAAAGAGAGAGGGAGAGAAAATACAGCAACACATTTCCAGGGATCTGACTGGGGGAAATTTTCAGGGAAGGGGGAAAAAATGAGGATTCCGTGGTGCAAGAGGAGAGAAGACAGAGACATTGCTGCCACCAGCTCTGCAACCCAACCAGCTACCGGCTGTGAGCTATCATCTCACTGCTTCAAGGCAGAAGGAAACTGCAGCTCACCATGCTGCTCACAGTTTTATCTGGGAAATTACGCACTGAATTTTACTTAAGCCTGGGGAGCTGACTGGGGTCTGTGCACCTGCCAGGTTTTGAGCAGACAATCCACCTTGCTTCCTTCCTTTCCCCACTCCCACAGAACACCATACATGGCAGCTAAAGTTGGGTAGTCAGGGAGAGATCTCATTTTCTTTTTTTTTAAAGATGCATTTATTATTGATTTTGAAAGGTAGACTTACAGAGAGGCAGAGGCAGAGGGAGAGGTCTTCTATCTGTTGGTTCTCTCCCCAGGTGGCTGCAATGGCCAGAGCTGCACCTACCCGAAGCCAGGAGCCAAGAGCTTCTTCCTGGTTTTTCCATAAGGACTTGGGCCATCTTCTACTGCTTTCCCAGGCCATAGCAGAGAGCTAGATAGGAAGTGGAGCAGGCAGGATGTGAACCGGTGCCCATGTTGGATGCCAGCACTAAAGGAGTCGGCTTTACCTGCTATGCTACAACGCTGGCCTTATAGGTCCCATTTACTTAGAGAGAAATGAATGGGATCTGCAGTAACCCATGTTACCACCGATAATGCCTCAGGAAGAGCCTTGCAGAATACACTATCTTTGATTCCAGCCCAGAGTGCTAGCAGGAGGCAAGGTGCACACCTAACCGCGAGAGCACATAGTCTGCTTCTTGTCCCCCCCAACCCCCGAAAAGTGCTCCTGGCAACTAGCAGAGAGGAGGCATCATCTTGATAACACAAGTGCAGACAGCTGCAGCTCCTGCAAATAGGGGATTTTGTCCAAGGGGTAAATCCAGGGTAACTACTAATGAGTCTGGCCTATATGTTTAGCAGGGGGCAGAGCACCCATGTAAGACTGTGAGATACTGCTCTCTTCTCCTAACTCTCACAGACAGCCATACTCAAACTGCCAAGACAGAACACCATCAAGACAGCAGGCTCTGGGAAAGTCTTGGCTCCCTAGGTGGATATGGAAGGCTCACAGGGCTGAGGGGAACCCTGCTACTCATGAATGTGGGAGCCCTGCATGCTATGACTGTGGAAATTCCGTGATATACAATAGGGCTTGGAGTATAGCTGGGTCTCTGGGCAATCACTGTATGTGGCTTCAGAGGTTCAGAGTTCTCTAAGTGGTTCGGGCTGGTCATTGCAGAGGGTTCTGTACTCACACTGCAGAACACACAGATTCTTTCTGTGGTACACATACCTGCGAAGGTGGGGTGTGTAGCCAATGTGGGCTTGCCCTGGCATTGATCTCCTTGGCAGTGAGGAGGCGAGGTAGTAATCACACCAGCTGAAGTGATCATAACCTCACCCCTGTTGACAATAGAAGAGATCTACGATGCCCAACTTGGATGTCACTCTTTCACTCTAGACTCTTGCACCGTTCTTGAGCAATGACTAGAGCTCCCTGGCCCTGCCCAGTAACATGCTTCTGAATATACACCAAAGGAAGAGACACTCCAACAAGTCATGGGGGCATATTTCAAAGAAAAAATGCATCACAGAAGAAAATCAACACATAGTTCCACATATGCCTAAAGTAAACATGCACATATGAGAAACTTAAGCAAGGAAGAAACATACCTTAGTACCAAAGATACACACAGACTGAAAGTGAAAGAATGGAGAAAGATACCCCATGCTAATGAAAATCAAAAAAGAGCAGGAATAGCCAGTTATATCAGATAAAATATATTTTAATATAGAAACTATTAAAAGTGACAAAGAGGGACATATATAATGAGTAAGGCATCAAATCAATGGGAAGATGTGACTGTAATAAATGCATATGCATCCAATGCAGGGCATCTGGCTATTTATTTTCTTTTTTTAACTTTTATTTAAAAAATATGAATTTGCAAAGTATACCTTTTGGATTATAGCTGATTTTTCCCCAAAAACCACCGTCCCACCTTCAACCATCCCATCTCCCATTCCTCTCCCATCCCGTTCTTCATTAAGATTCATTTTCAATTATCTTTATATAGAGAAGATCAGTTTAGTATATACTAAGTAAAGATTTCAACAGTTTGCACCCACACAGAAACATAAAGTATAACGTACTCTTTGAGTACTAGTTATAGCATTAATTCACATAGTACAACACATTAAGGACAGAGATCCTACATGGAGAGTAAGTGCACAGTGACCCCTGTTGTTGATTTAACAATTGACACTCTTATTTATGACATCATTAATCACCGGGGGCTCTTGTTATGGGTTGCCAAGGCTATGGAAGCCTCTTGAGTTCACCAATTCTGATCTTATTTAGACAAGGTCATAGTCAAAGTGGAAGTTCTCTCCTCCTTTCAGAGAAAAGTACCTCCTTTTTTGATGGCCCATTCTTTCTGCTGGGATCTCACTCAGAGATCTTTCATTAAGGTCTTCTTTTTTTTTGTTTTTCAGAGTGTCTTGGCTTCCCATGCCAGAGAAACTCTCATGGGCTTTTTAGCCAGATCTGAATGCCTTAAGGGCTATTCTGAGGCCAGAATGCTGTTTAGGGCATTTGCCATTCTATGAGTCTGCTGTGTATCCTGCTTCCCATGTTGGATCATTCTCTCCTTTTTAATTCTATTAGTTAGTATTAGCAGACACTAGTCTTGTTTATGTGATCCCTTTGACTCTTAATCCTATTATTATGAACACTTATGAACTGAAACTGATCACTTTGACTAGTGAGATGGCATTGGTACATGCCACCTTAATGGGATTGAGTTGGAATCCCCTGGTGCGTTTCTAACTCTACCATTAGGGCTAAGTCCGATTGAGTATGTGCTGATTAGTACATCTCCTCTCTCTCTTATTGCTACTCTTATATTTAACAGGGATTACTTTTCAGTTAAATTTAAGCACCTAAGAATAATGCTTTTTAATCTTTAAAACATGTTTCTTTGGCTTAGTGAAGTGTCTCCTCCTTCATTATATATTCAGAGACAAGTGCTGGCTGGAGCCAGGGAGCTCATGTCAATGCTTTGCAGTGGTGCAAGAGTCCAGGATCATACCCAAGTTAAATATGATAGGTCTCCTCTTTTCTTAACAGAAGCAAGGATATAACCCAATGAACTGTTGTGATCAATGCCTCACCTCCTCTCTGCCAAAGTGATCACACACAGGGCTCCCACAATCACAGGAAGCATGGGATCCACTCTCAGCCCTATCAGGATGCTCCATCCATGGAGAAAGCCGAGATGTTCCCAGACCCAGCTGCCTGTTGGTGTTCTGCCTTGGAAGTCTGAGTACAGTCACCAGCGATATAGAGGTGAGGGGAGTTCCTCATAGGCTTAATAGGTGCCCTGAGCCCTGCCAACCTTCCAGGCCAGATTCAAAATCAGTGGGAGTCATGAGTTTATCCCTCATAAATTTCCCCAGTTACATGCAAATGAGCTGTATCAGCTGGTACTTGCCTTTTAAGACGGTGTTTTCTCCTGTTAGTTTCTGAGGGCCTTTGTGGGGAAGATCGGAAGCAGGCAACGTGGTCGTGATTCATTGGGTTAGGTGGGCACCCTTGACCCACCATTGCTCCAGGCCAGACTCAAAGTCACTGTGCTCCACAAGGTTCTCTTTCAGGCAATATCACCAGTGACATGGCTACCCGTGTCTCCTCTCCTCTCTCTTTAAGAAGATGGTGTGTCTTCTTGATGCTGGTTCTGATACTGGTAGAGCAGAACAGAGGAACACTATCCAACTTTTTCCTGCCAAGAATGGCGCTCTACAGAAGTGGGAAAAGGGAAGGAAGCAGGCTGGCTTTTGCAGCCTGGAAGTTGCTCGGACCCCAGTCAGCTTCTTAGGCTGAAGTACAAGTTACTGGGCAACTATGGAATTCCCCTCTCAGCTAAAACTGAGAGCACAGAGCATGTAGTTGTTTCCCACTACCTCATCGTGTTATGATGACAGCTCACTGCTGGTAGCTTGCTGCTACTCACGGCTGGCTGCAGCAATGTCTCTTCTCTCCTCTTGTCCCATAGAGTCTTCATTGTTTCCTGACTTCTTTGCTGAAAATTCCATTAGTCAGGGCCCTGGAAACATGGCCCTCCCTTTCTTCATTTCATACTGCATAGCATTTGAAGTTTGTGTGGCTACATCCTATTCAGCCATCTTGGATGTCTTCCCACATACCACTTTAAGTTAAAATAATACTTATGAGTTATTCTTATTACTACATAATATAATTTCTAATAAATGCTATGATTACATTTCATTTATTGAACAGCCCCTGTAACTTTGTGTTTCAGATTGTCCTAACTTTTTCCTTTCTTCATATTCTTTTTTTCCCTCTTCTTCCATCCATTCTTTTTCTCTTTTCTTTTTATTTTTCTTTTCACAATAGATAGATACCTGAGAATGTATATTGTATTGTGCCATGGGAAGTGCTCTAATACTTTCCTTACAATATCTTGTTTATTTTTCTAATAACATATTTTCAGTTATAGGCAGGTTATAGTTATGGGCAAAGGCTGAATGCCTCACTAAAAAAATAAAGAGTTCAATAAATAATCAGTAAAAAGATCAAAACTCAGTAGGAAATGAGCCACAAATAATATCAAAGGAAAAGATGTTTAATTTCACTCAAATAAAGTGAATTCCTACATATTGATTTTAAAATTTCTTCTTTTTTCTTTGATAATACCTAACAACATTTTCTGTAGCTTTTTCAAAAGAACCACTTAATTGATTTATTTGATTGATTTCTACTTGATTTATACTTTATTTTGTTTTCTATGGGTTTGTCTTTGAGTTCCATATTCTGAAAGGCTTTTCTCATCTCTTTCTTTTTGTTGTGCTTGAAACAATGTCTTTAGACGATTTTTAAATTTTTTTAAATGTGGTTTTAAAAAAATTCTATTTTATAGTATTTTTCACAGATGCCCTATCTTGGATTGTGTGAACATATAATATGATTGTTTAAAAATTATACACTCATCCTGAATTTCCTCAATTTCTGTATTTATTTATATGAAAGGCAGAGAGATAGCAAAAGAGAGAAAAAGAGGTGTGGGGGAGAGAGAGAGAGTGGTCTTTCATGTGCTGGATCAGTCCCCAAATGCACAAAGTAACCAGGGCATAGCACAGTCCATACTCAGGCACCAGAGCCGAAATCTCAGCCCACCACACTGGTAATTAGGACCCAACAACTGTAGTCACACCTGTTGTCTCCCAGCATGCTCACTAACAAGGGACTAGGATCAGGAGCAGAGCCAGGACTCAAGTCCAGACAACGACACAGGGCGTGAGCATCCCAAGTATCAGCTTCAGCACTGGAGCAAAAGCTCTCCCAAAGTTATCTGTTTTGTTACCTGTACTAATGTAGGAGGAATTATGGCAATATTGCTGAGTTGACCATCATTTTTTTTTTATTTAGCGGTGATGTCCTACTAAACAACGTGAAGCTCTGCACTATGTAGGAAGCATAGATGGGCAAGCTTCATCTTAGAGTGATAGGAGAGGTACCAGGCTCTTCCATTGAAAGGTGCTTATACCTCATTTTTTTTAACAGGCAGAGTGGACAGTGAGAGAGAGAGACAGAGAGAAAGGTCTTCATTTGCCGTTGGTTCACCCCCCAATGGCCACTATGGCCGGTGCGCTGCAGCTGGCGCAAAGCACTTATCCGAAGCCAGGAGCCAGGTGCTTGTCCTGGTCTCCCATGCGGGTGCAGAGCCCAAGCACTTGGGCCATCCTCCACTGCACTCCTGGGCCACAGCAGAGAGCTGGACTGGAAGAGGAGCAACCGGGACAGAATCCTGTGCCCCGACTGGGACTAGAACCCTGTGTGCTGGCGCGGCAGGCAGAGGATTAGCCTAGTGAGACACGGCGCCAGCCTACCTCACTGTTCTTACCCTGGAATCTTTCCCACACTCTACTCCTGGCAGTTTGAATTTTAACTGCTACTGAAAGAAAGAAGAACAGATGCTGAGGATAAAAATTTTAAACAGTCCCAACAGTAACATTTTCCCTGTTTTACAAGGTCTTAAAAGTTTGCCTATTATAAAAGTCTAGTATTTAACAAAGAAATATGAATATAAGTGTTTTCCCTATTAAAAATGACTGAGTTTGGAAACAATGTTAAAGAAAGTGTTTCTCTAGATAACAAATGAATAATGTATTTATTGAGAAATTGTTGTCAGGTAATGACAAGTATGCTATTATTTTTTAAAATACGACAACATCCCGTAAAATTATTTTTTACACACTTGGTCTATCAGAAAACTCTTTCCGTTCTCTCACATATTTCTTTTCCTCACATTCTAACTTTTAATTTTTGCCCTGGGAAGATCTGGCACCCACTCATTTCCCTTATTTATATGTAGTTATATTTTTCTTTCATCAATGAGTTATATCTTCCATTTTCTCATCTCATAATCTAGTTCTATTCTCTGTCAGAGAATGTTCCATCGCAGCTCCTGGAGTACATTTTGTTTTGTTATTTAATTACGTCTTCTTGAAAGCTCTCATGATTTTTAATTAAAGTTATCTTTTGATTCTTCTGTTAACTATTAATAGGAATCATAACATCAATATTTATTGAAACTTTAAGGTATGCCAGAAACTATAATATGTCCTTTACAGACAGTGTCTTGCTTATTCCTCACAACTGCCATTGAGGCTGTTACGATTGTTCTGTGAACATTACAAATGAAGAGACTGAGGTACAGAGAGCATACATGAATTCACCAACCCTCCTGATACTAGTAGGTGAACCTGGATAAGAGACCCATGGTGTCAGACCACAGTCAGTGAGCTTTAAATGCTACCTGTACACCAAATTGTGTAGGAGCCACTGATTTTTCCTCCTTGGGGTCTCTGAACCTTCTTGTATTTATTTAATTATTCTTTCCTCCCGGCCCATTGTTTCAGAGCTCAGCGTATAGGAAAGCAGCAAACAGAAAATGGCATTCTAGGGACTCAACAGCTAATGAGCAAAGCAGCTACACAAATCTTTTTCATAGCAGTTGAATGCTATGTAAAAATTCGAATAAAACTGGCAAGAAATAGCAGTGGCAAGGTATGCAGGTCCAGGGCTCCTAAGGGATCTCTGATTGGAGATGTGCAGCTCTTCTTTCTGACGTGTCTCTTTTAGTACCTTACCAGTAGTCAAAGCGGCTACATGGTCCAAGAAATCAGCTATGATTTCAATCAGTTTGTTCAAATTTAAGCAGGATAAAGTGAGTGAGGGTAACAATTATTTCCTGGAAGCTTCACCTAGCAATTCTTCCTGAAATTTTTTTCATCAGAACATAGTAACATTTCTATAATGGTAATTGAGTTTGGAAAGATTGCATGAATCTGTGTGTGTCTGTGGGTGTGTGTGTATGTGTCTGAGTGTACATTTTCATACCCAAATGGCATAGTGTCTGTTTCTATGTAACTAACTTTAATACTATCACAGTCCATCCTTTTGACAGTGGTGCTGTCGAAGGGGATACTGCTTCCAATACATTAATACTGATTAGATGCAGGCAGGTGTCTGGAAGGACAGTTATGTTGCTGTTTGAACACTTATATCCTTTTATTGGATTTGAGTCCCAATTCCTCTGGTTATTATCCAGCTTCCTACTAATATGCAATTTGCAAGTCAGAAGGCGATGGCTCAATAATATAGTCCCTGCCCCCACCTGGGGAGACACAGCTGGAATTGTGATTGTTCTTGGCTATTGGGAACAATCAGGGAATGAACCAGATGAAAAATCTTTGAGTGTCTTTGTTTCTTTCTGTGTGTCTCTGCCCTTCACATAAAATGAAAATAAGTTAGAAAGAAAGTAAAATTAATTAAGATTAATAAATATTCCACCCACAAGAAGCCCAACATTTTACCCAGTTGTTAAAATCAGCTCACATTTCAGTATATATGGTTCCTGGGCATATGACATCATCAGGATGACAGCATGTATTCTGCTGATCTGAAGCTAAAAGACACTTCCTTTGTTCTCAGTGATAATTAATGTACAAGGATAAAGACAGAATAGTGTACTTGTAATAAAACCTCACTTTTAAGGCAGGCCTTGTGGTGCAGCAGGTTAAACCCCTGCTTGGGATGCCTGCATGCCGTGTGAGAGTGCCTAAATTCAAGTCCCATTATCCCTCCAACCCAGCTTCCTGCTAGTGAAAACCTTACAGGATAGCAGGTGATGACTTAGTATTTGGGTCTCCCCAACCCACATGGGAGACCTGGTGGAGTTTCTCGCTCCTGCTTCCATCCTGATCCTCCCTATTTCAGGTACTTCAGGGACTGAACCAGTAGACAGATGACTCCCTCTCTCTCTCCCTCTCCCTCTATCATTCTGACTTTCAAATAAATACAATAAATAGGCAAATAAATAAACTTTGAAAATTCCCACTTAGAAGCCATGTACAAATTACTGGATTATAGCTTTTGTCCACACATCTGTGCAGGCAGAACGTAAGCACTTGTCCTAAGGCAGGCTCTGGCTCTGCTCTCTGAGAAGCATTTCTTGTCATTATTCATTTGACAATAATTTAAGTGGACTATGTGAAATATACCCAGGGTTCCTTAGAGACATACAGTTTTAACAGCTCATTTTGTGATTCTGTGAATTCAGGGGCCCTAAAACTGCTTTATGGCAGTTATAGGGCAGGAGTCAGGTTTCTTTCACAAAAGTAAAAAAAAATAGTATCCCCATTCTCAAATATATTAGGTTCCAAAAATTCCCTTACAGAGTAACATCAGTGGCTGAAATTTAAGGTAGGTGAAATACCCTAGTGAGAGGTGCAGTACCTTAGTAAGAGATTTAAAATATTTTGGCACATGTCATATTTTGAATACCTAAAGAAATATAATAACATATAGATTATAGAACCTGACTTCTTAATAACCTATATTAGAGTTTCAACATCTGTATTTACTAGAACAAGCCACAGGCATTCCTTAACTTAATTTTTCCTTTCTTAAAGATACTGTTAACTTCTACAAGGAATAAATGAGATAATATGAATGAAATTGTTTTGTGGATCATAAAACAATCCATTATAACAGGTATTATTGTTATGATAGCAATCACTGAACACCTACCATAATAGAAAATATGACAAAATATGTCATCAGAGAAAAAATATATAATGTACTGAGCATACTATTAAGTATTGTATATTGCTCAAGGGACATTCATATGAGAAGTTGGCATTGCTAGTCTCTCAATGTCAAATACATCATGTAGCTGTATTATAGAATACCATTATTTGGGACATCTTTCACAAATTTCACATGTAATGAATATATATAATTTTCCTTTTTGAAGTAAAACTAGAGTGCTGGCTTCTTAAGATTGAAAGGGATTATAATTTATGGTAGAAATAAATCCTTATCAAGGACTCTGTGCCCTTGTTTCAACAATTCTTACAAGCCCAGCTCAAATATGTTCCTTAGTGGCTGATGAGCTGTGAAAAACATACTGAATACTGGGGAAAATCTGAAGCTGTTAAGGATGGGAAAATATAGACGCGCTATTCCATGCTTCCTATGGTGCAGATGGATTTTTCCTGGTGAGTCTGGAATGAGTCCATAATATACTGCCATATATGCACATGTGTGTCTCCAGGCCACAGAAGTCCTTTCGTTCTCAGTGACAAAACACTGGCATCACATCAGTAAAAAGAGAACAACAAAGCTACATTTTCAACCACTCTCACAGAGAATGGCTATATTGATACTACCTTTGTGCTAGGGGGAATTAGTAGACAGAGAATGATAGATTCAAATTCATTTAACACAACGAATTTTCAAGTTTTAATTTAAGAGGTCTATACAGTTAGACATCATATAATATGTGGGTGTTTGTGAGCTGTGTACGTGGTGTATACCAAGTTTTACATATATATATATATATATATATATACACACATATATACACAGAGCATATGGATATCCACATTATATCATTATACTTAGTAAAAGAATCTCTTCCATTCCCTCTTTTACATAACACTTACATATACCTAAGCATAAGGATTACTATTTTTATTTTTATTTCTTGATTTTGTCTACATTTACACAAGCAAAAAAGGATTCCCCTTATTACTTATGAAGTAGAATACTAGCAATCTTCTACAACTCATTTTCTTCATTTAATAGTATGTAATATATATGTAGTAGTGTGTGAATTCCTCAGTCATTTAAGCATGTATAATTACCAACTTTAGGATGATCTGTATATTATTTAACTAAACTTTTCTGAATAACTGCTAGCATATTAAATGTCATACAATATTTCTGAATTACATGAGTGGAAAACTACTTTAATTTTTTTCTGGAAGAGCTAACTTAAGTAGACATACTGGTTAAAAGATTTTACACTTGGGGCCGACACTGTAGCAGAGTGGGTTAAGCCACTACAGCACAGTGCCAGGCTTCTGTATAGACACTGGCTCGATTCTGGGCTGCTCCACTTTGAATCCAGCTCCCTGCTGATGCACCTAGGAAAGCAGCAGCAGATGTCCCAAATTTTGGGCCCTTTCATGCACATGGGAAACTCAGAAGAACTTCCTGTTTCCTAGCTTTGGCCTACCCAGCCTTGGCTATTGCAGCCATTTCGAAAGTAAACCAATGGATGGAAGAGAGCTCTCTCTCTCTCTCCTCCTTGTCTCTACAACTCTGTTTTCCAAATAAATAAATATATAAAAAGCTTTACTCATATATAATTTTTATATTGTTAAACTGTCCTACATGGTAATTGTAAAAGTTAATTATGCAAATAGAAATATATAAAATGTCTAGTTTCTCACAACCTTATCAATATAATGTGTAATCTTCCTACAAGCTGTGTCACACTGTTTCGTGAAGGGGAGGAACTATCTTAGTGTAACTTTAAATTCATTTCTCTTATTAGGTATGAAGTTGAATATCTTATATGTTTATGAACCAGCTGCAGTTTTCTTGTGACTGAATTCTCCCTATTTTCTGCCATTCTTAATAATATTTTGATTGTTCTCTTATTGACTTCTAGGAAAGCTTCATAAATAATGATATAAACCTTTAACGAAGTATGAAATACGAATAACGTTTTATTTTAAGTTTTTTGTTCATTCTTTTGAATTAGCATCTAATACCTTTTAACATGTGGAAGTTTTTGAAATTTATTAGGTCCTAGTGACCAATATTTTCAAACATATCTCAAAATTTTAACTTATCATTGGAAAATATTTTTTATAATGCTTTTATTTAAAGAATATAAATTTCCAAAATACAGCTTATAGATTACAATGGCTTCCCCCCCATAACTTCCCTCCCACCCGCAACCCTCCCCTTTCCCACTCCCTCTCCCCTTCCGTTCACATCAAGATTCACTTTCAATTCTCTTTATATACAGAAGGTCAGTTTAGTATATATTAAGTAAAGATTTCAACAATTTGCCCTCACATAGCAACACAAAGTGAAAAATACTGTTGGAGTACCAGTTATAGTATTAATTCACAATGTATAGCACGTTAAGGACAGAGATCCTACATGATATATATATTTTTAAATTGATTAATTTTCTATGCAATTTCCAATTTAACACCAAGATTTTTTAATCATTTCCAATTATCTTTATATACAGAAGATTGATTCAGTATATACTATGTAAAGATTTCATCAGTTTGCACCCACACAGAAACACAAAGTGTAAAAATACTGTTTCAGTACTAGTTATAGCATTACATCACATTGGATAACACATTAAGGACAGATCCCTCATGAGACGTAAGTACACAGTGACTCCTGAAGTTGATTTAACAATTTGACACTCTTGTTTATGGCGTCAGGAATCTCCCTAGGCTCTAGTCATGAATTGCCAAGGCTATGGAAGCCCTTAGGGTTTGTCGACTTCGATCTTATTCCGACAGGGTCATAGACAAAGTGGAAGTTCTCTCCTCCCTTCAGAGAAAGGTACCTCCTTCTTTGATGGCCCCGTTTTTCCCACTGGGATCTCACTCGCAGAGATCTTTCATTTAGGTCTTCTTTTTTTTGTTTTTCAGAGTGTCTTAGCTTTCCATGCCTAAAATATTCTCATGGGCTCTTCAGCCAGATCCGAATGCCTTAAGGGCGGATTCTGAGGCCAGAGTGCTATTTAGGACATCTGCCATTCTATGAGTCTGCTGTGTATCCCACTTCCCATGTTGGATTATTCTCTCCCTTTTTGACTCTATCAGTTAGTATTAGCAGATACTAGTCTTGTTTGTGTGATCCCTTTGACTCTTAGACCTATCAGTGTGATCAATTGTGAGCTGAAATTGATCACTTGTACTAGTGAGATGGCATTGGTACATGCCAACTTGATGGGATTGTATTGGAATCCCCTGGTACAATTCTAACTCCATCATTTGGGGCAGTTCCGATTGAGCATGTCCCAAATTGTACATCTCCTCCCTCTCTTATTCCCACTCTTATATTTCACAGGGATCACTTTTCAGTTAAATTTAAACGCCTAAGAATAATTGTGTAGATTTATTTATTTGCTTATTTGAGAGGTAGAGTTACAGACAGTGAGAGAGAGAGACAGAGAAAGGTCTTTCTTCCGTTGGTTCACTCCCCAGATGGCCACAATGGCCAGAACTGTGCTGATCCAGCCAGGAGCCAGGTCCTTCTTCCCGGTCTCCCATGTGGATTAAGGGGCCCAAGCACTTGGGCTAACCAGGGTTGGTCCAGACCAAAGCTAGGAGCCAAGGAGCCTCTTCCAGGTCTCTCACTTGGGTGTGGGAAGAATTAGCATCTACTCTCCTGATTACATGTAAAGGTGTGATAAAAACACTAAGACTTCCTTTGTAATGAAGTTTAGTACAAAGTACAGAATTATTCACAACACTCACCATGCAATACATCAGGTCTCTAGAACTTATATCTCTAACATAGTTGAAACTTTGCATCCATTGACCAAGCATCTTCCCATTCCTTCTCTTCTGCCCCCAGGCTCTGGTCACTACCTTGTTTTTTTTCCTTCAATGAATTTGACATTGTCAGATTCAAAATTAAAATCAGTTTATGCAGTATTTTCCTGTATCTGGCTCATTCCTCTAAGCGTAACAATCTCCAGATTCATCCATGTTTGCACAAATGACAAGATTTTCTTATTATAGCTGTATAATATTCCATACGTAAACCACAAGTTATTTGTTAAGTCATCCATCAACCAACACAGGTTGTTGCCCTGTTTTGATTATTCTGAATATGTAGCAATGGACATGGGGATACAGAGATATCTTTTTGACATACTGATTTCAATTCCTTTGGATACCCAGAAATAAGATTACTGCATCATGCAGTAATTCTACTTTTAACTTTTTGGAGAACCCATCCCCCATACTATATTCCATAATGGCTTTACTAGTTTACATTCCCATTAACATTTTACAGTGGTTCCATTTATTCCACATGGTTGCCAACACATATATTTGTATGTGTGTGTGTGACATTTGTTTTGTTCTTTTAAGACTCATTTATTTATCTGAAAGGCAGAGTTACACAGAGATCTTCCATCTGCTGGGTCACTTCCAACTAACGGTACCCACCAGGGTTGGTCCAGACCAAAGCTAGGAGCCAAGGAGCTTCTTCCAGATCTCCCACTTGGGTGTGGGAAGAAAAGCAATAGGCCACGCTCTGCTGCTTTCACCAACTCATTGGCCTCTGCAAGGAACTGGATCAGAAGGGGGTAGCCAAGACTCAAATAGGTGTCCATATGGGATGCTGGTATTGCAGTGGCTTAATCCCCTATGCCACAATGCCATCCCATTTTTTTGTTTTATTTTTGCCTTTGTTTTCACTTTATTTTTTTAATAAACCCATCTAAACAGTTGTGAAGTCATAGCTCAATACCACACAATTTATTTTATTTTTTTAGACTTATTTATTTATTTATTTGAGAGTCAGAGTTATAGAGAGAGCGAGAAGGAGAGCCCAAAAGACAGAGAGAGAGAGAGAGAGAGAGAAAGTCTTCCATCAGCTGGTTCATTCCCCACTTGGCTGCAACAGCCAGAGCTGTGATGATCTGAAGCCAGGAGCCAGGAGCTACTTTCTGGGTTTCCCAAGTGGGTGCAGGGGCTCAAGGACTTGAGCCATCTTTTACTGCTTTCCCAGGCCATAGCAGAGAACTGGATTGGAAGTAGAGCAGCCAGGACTAGAACTGGAACCCATATGGGATGCCGGCACTGAAGGTGGTGGCTTTACCCACTACACCACAGAGCCAGTCCCCATTCAATTAAAATTTCTTGATATTAGTAATGTTGGACAATATTTCATGAACCTGTTAGCCACTTGTCTGATTAATTTGGGAAAATGTTCAGATCTTTGGACTGTATTTTAATCTGGTTTGTTACGGCTTCATTTTGTTTCTGAGTGCATTAATTCCATATATATATACATATATATAATATAATATGTATTATAAAGTAAATATTAACCTCTTAATAGTTTGCAAATATCTTCTCCTGGTCTGTAAGCTAATTTCTCATTTTGTTTATTGTTTCCCCTGCTTTGAAGAAGCTTTCTGGTTGATTGGAGTCCCATTCATTTTGGTTTTGCTGCCTGTGTTTTAAATGCCATATCCAATAATAATAACAAAATGTCATTGCCAAGAACAAAATCTAGAGCTTTTGCTGTCTATATTCTTTTGTTAATATTATGGTTTGTGGCATAATTTTTAATTCACTAACTCATTTTGATTAAATTTGCCTTTATGCTATCAGAAAAAGATCAAGTTTCATTATTTTTCTCTATGGGTATCCAGTTTTCCAGATGCAGTTTATATATTCTCCATTTGGTTTTCTTGGTGCCCTTGTCAAAGAACAGTTATTCAGTTGGTTGTGGTTTATTTCTGAGTTCTTAATTCTGTTTCTGTAGGCTATGAGTCTATTTTATGCTAATGTCATATTGTTTTGATTACTATAACTTTGTAATGTAACTTGCAGTCATTAAATATGATGCTGCCAACTTTGTTCTTGTTCAAGACTCCTTTAGTTATTTGGAGTCTTTTTGCACTTTCTTACAAATTTTAATTTTTTTTTTTTTTGACAGGTAGAGTGGACAGTGAGAGAGAGAGAGACAGAGAGAAAGGTCTTCCTTTGCCGTTGGTTCACCATCCAATGGCCGCCGCGGCCGGCACGCTGCGGCCAGCGCACCGCGCTCATCCGATGGCAGGAGCCAGGTGCCAGGTGCTTTTCCTGGTCTCCCATGGGGTGCAGGGCCCAAGCACTTGGGCCATCCTCCACTGCACTCCGGGGCCACAGCAGAGGGCTGGCCTGGAAGAGGGGCAACCCGGAAGAATCCGGCGCCCTGACTGGGACTAGAACCCGGTGTGCCGGCGCCGCAAGACGGAGGATTAGCCTGTTGCGCCACGGCGCTGGCCTTAAGTTTTTTTTTTCTTTTTACTGTGAAGAATGCCATTGGGATTTTGATAGAAGTTGCATTACATCTCTAGATTACTTTAAGTGGTATGGACATTTTAAAAATGTTAATTCTCCAAGCCCATGAATGCAAGATATCTTCCCATTTATTTGTGTTTTTTCTATATCTTTCATCAAATTCTTATAGTTCTACTCTATACCTCTTATACATCATGATTAAATTAATTTATAAGTATTGTTTCTCATACTGTCATAAATTGAATTTTTTCTTGATTTGGTTTTCAAATTGTTCTTTCTCACTATTTATTTCAGTCTCTTACAGACTGGTCTTTATCTTTTCATATAAAATCTAGAATATAGACGTCTAGTCCCCCCAAAATAAAAATAAATAAAATAGAAGAAAATACAACAAAATGAAATTTATCTTTGGTATTATTTATGGGAACAATATAAGCTAATGTGGAAGTTAATCTAGGGAAATCGCAAAAATAGCATCTAAGAAACTTTATTTTCAAAATACCATTTTGTTCCATGTAATAGAAGAGTGAAAGAGGAACCAAACAAGTAATTAAGAAGGCTTTTTTAATTTATTTATATAAAGGGAACATATTTCATACATTTCTTTTTTTAAAAGATTTATTTATTTATCTGAAATGCAAAGTTACAGAGAGAGAGAGAGAGAGAGAGAGAGAGAGAAAGTAAATCTTCCATCTGTTGGTTCATCTGTTGGTTCCAAATGACCGCAACAGCCAGATCTGCTGTTGTGCCGATCTGAAGAGGAGCTTCCTCTAGGTCTCCTACATGTGTGCAGGGGCCCAAGGACTTGGACCATCCTCCATTGCCTTCCCAGGCCATAGCAGAGAGCTGAATCAGAAGCAGAGCAGCCAGGACTCAAACTGGCACCCATATGGGATGCCAGCACTGCAGGAGGTGGCTTTACCTGCTAAGCCAATAGGGCCGGCCCCTCATGTATTTCATATAAACAGTTTTAAGAATGTAACTGTACTTCCCATCCTGTACCTCCCAGCATCCCCCTCCTTCCTTTCTTATTTTAATTTTAACTTTTGCAATGACATAATTTCAGTTTACTTTATAATCACAGCTCAACCTTCCACTAAATAGAGAATTCAACAAGTAGTAGGTAAAAAGACTTCACATGGAATACAATGTTGTGTAATGTTCTTTTACAGCTCTTGTCTGTCCAATTATATTTCAAGTAAAGGCTGAAAACCGTATATTAGAGTCTTAATTGTTAACTCTCAGAGTTACACTCTTTAAAGCACAAAGATTTATTAAGTGTTTATTGGGTTAATTATAAAAATTATACTTAGAGAAATGATGGGCAACTCACCGCACATGTTATAAAGTGCATAAAGTTAGCCACAGCACATAGCTTATAGGTATAACATGTATGAGTATGATTATGCATTATTTTATTTTATATGCAAATATATAGAATAGACTATATATAAAATATTAGATGTAAATTTACATATAATTTGAATTTATTATGTATAAAATATCATTGGATAGAAATCATCAGAATAGCTTTTTATATATTTATTTATTTAAGATTTTGATTATTTATTTGAAAGAGTTACACAGGCAGAGAAGGAGGGGCAGAGAGAATGAGAGAGAGGTCTTCCACCTGCTGGTTCATTCCCCAGTTGGCTGCGACGCCCAGAGCTTCGATGATCTGAAGCCAGGAGCCAGGAGCTTCTTCCAGGTCTCCCATGTGGGTGCAGGGGCTTAAGGACTTGGGCCATCCTCTGCTGCTATCCCAGGCCATAGCAGAGAGCTGTATCAGAAATGGAGCTGTCAGGATTTGAACCAGTGCCCATATGGGATGCCGGCACTGCAGGCGGTGGCTTTACCTGCTACGCCATAGCACCGGGCCCAGAGTACATTTTTATTGATACATGATTCTGACTAGACATCATGACTTAAAGATGAGTGATTATAGATATGATACAAATTACTTTATAATCATTTAATTAACTATTCTAACATGATATGAGAGCTAAGAGGAAAATGGAAGAGAGACTATAACAGACTACAGTTCTTATAAGCTTTATGTAAAGTAAATAATTAAATAGATTAACTGCATTTTTATTTCTAAAAACTCACTGTAAAATTCTTGAAATAAATCTTTAATATGTTCTAATTAAATTCCTTTCAATTGCAATTATATCTCTAATAGGAAATTTAGTTTTATGGAATAAGTAGTACAGGGAATTATCATTGCCCTTCTGATTTTATACATTTACACATAGAAAATTAAGTCTCATACATTGTGTTGCTAACTTGAGTTTCCTGTACCCTAATGGCATTATCACTAATGTAACTATTGAAGAAATTAAACATGGCCTGAATGTAGCTCAATCTCAGAAATACAAAATCAGGGGGCCAGCGCTGTGGTGTAGCAGGTAAGGCCGTGGTATAGCAGGTAAGGCTGTGGTGTAGCAGGTAAGGCCGTTGTGTACAGTGCTGGCGTCCCATATCGGTGCCAGTTTGAGTCCCAGCTGCTTCACTTCCAATCCAGCTCTTTCTCTGGCCTAGCAAAGCAGTAGTAGATGGCCCAAGTCCTTGGGCCCATGCACCCGCTCCTGGCTCCTTGCTTCAGATTGGCACAGCTCTGGCCATTGCAGCCATCTGGGGAGTGAACCAGCAGATGAAAAGCCTCTCTCTCTCTCTCTCTCTGTAATTCTGCCTTTCAAATAAATGTTTAAAAAAACTCAGGTTCTTGAATGTCATGTGGACTTTCTCTTTCTAATCTAACCCTATTAACTTATCTCTAGACCTGGTTTCTCTAACAATAAAGGGGAAAAAATGGCTTTTACTGGCTTTGTGGTTTGAGTCATCTGTAAGAAAAATACTGCATTCTACTTCCAAGCTTACCAATCTCATGAAAACAATTCAATGATCCATTGTAGGTTACTGTGCTCAAGTGAAGAAAGGAGCCCCTGACTCTAGATACAGGACAGGCCATATTTTACAAAGTATGCTTTAAAAAAAAAAAAAAAGAAATACAGTATGAGAAAATTCTATAATTAGAAGAAAATTTGGAGCATAAAAATTAAATTATTTCACTTGTCCATGTTAAAAAAAACTTTTTAAGGAACATTCCTGACAATTGTTCACTTTGCTCTATTTAAATAATCTCCATATTGAGTAAGAGAATAATGTTCTGATGTGCAGCGTGCTAATTTACTGTATATTTTGAAAGAACTAGAAGAACAGATTTTGAATGTTTTCACCATAAAGACATGATAAATGTTTGAGGAGATAGATATTTTTATCTTGATTTTAACATTACACAATATATACATGGATCAAAACATCATATGGTACTCCATAAATATGTATAATTTTATGTGTCAATTTTAAAGTCTAAATTAATGCATCAAAAAAGAATTTGTTACTTTGCTAACTATTTCTTGTGAAACAGAGGCTGGCAGACTTCAGTCCCAAGCTTAAATTCACCTCATTTTCCATTTAACTTTTTATAAAAACTTAATCTACATAATCTGTGTCCTTATTATAAATGAGCTTATTGTGCCTTTCTTAGCAGAACTATAAGGATTCAGTAGAAAATGTGGCAGAACACCAAGTTCCCATATAGATGAAGTTTTTGAAAGCATTAATTACTACCCAGTTAAAAATTCCTCCCTCACTCTTCTACCAGTTGTCGTTATTTTTTGTTTACTTCCCTATTTCTGTAATGGAGGTCTATACAAATTGCATCAAAATTCTATTCTATGTAAGACACTTTCAATACCTGAAATAGTTCATATGTTCCTTTTAAGTACACTTAATATTTTTCAATATGGAGTAGAATTGTATCTGCATGTGAAATCTTATCTTGCTGTATTTGACCTCTTATTAGAATCTGATGGAATTTTAAAGTATGGATTCTGCTTGATAGAATATCAGTTGTTGATCTCAGCTTTTTATATTTGACAACCATTACTTCTGTACCCACTGATACGAATTAGAAGTTTAGAATCAGGATGGATAGCGATCTCACTTCAGAATTCCATCAAGGTTGATATTAATATGTTTTCAATCAGTGTATTTCATAATCTACAAGCCCACCTAACAGCTCCATAATCTAACCTTTATATAATCTATATCTTTAATGTTGGCAGATAAAACTAAGTAAATGTAGGAACACCTTTACCATCCTGGGCATTCAGTCTTAACAAGAGTAATAAGGTATTGTTTGCCTGTAATCAAAATTACAGGGGCTGGTGCTGTGGCCTAGCGGGTAAAGCCTCCACCTGCAGTGCCGGCATACCATATGGGCACCAGTTCGAGTCCCAGCTGCTCCACTTCTGCTCCAGTTCTCTGCTATTACTTGAGAAAGCAGTGGAAGATGGCTCAAGTCCTTGGCTCCTGTATCCAAGTGGGATACTTGGAAGAAGCTCCTGGCTCCTGGCTTCAGATTGGCACAGATTGGGCCATTGAGGCCATCTGGGGAGTGAACTAGTGGATGGAAGACCTCTTTCTTTCTCTGACTCTGTCTCTGTCTCCCTATAACTATCCTTTCAAATAAATAAATAAATATTTTTAAAAATTACGGGCCGACGCCGCTGCTCATTAAGCTAATCCTCCACCTTGTGGCACCGGCACACCAGGTTCTAGTCCTGGTCAGGCGCCGGATTCTGTCCTGGTTGCCCCTCTTCCAGGCCAGCTCTCTGCTGTGGCCAGGGAGTGCAGTGGAGGATGGCCCAAGTTCTTGGGCCCTGCACCCCATGGGAAACCAGCAGAAGCACCTGGCTCCTGCCATCGGATCAGCGTAGTGCGCTTGCTGCAGTGCGCTTGCCGCGGCGGCCATTGGAGGGTGAACGAATGGCAAAGGAAGACCTTTCTCTCTGTCTCTCTCTCTCTCACTGTCCACTCTGCCTGTCAAAAAAAAAAAAATACTCTGTGTGGAATTTCAAAGTTGTAATGATTAAGCAAAGGGATGCAACTTGATCATAATAACTGTATAGATCATGTGTAAAGCTGTCAAGATTGTGTAGCCAGAACAGATAAATGTGGACACCATGACTTTTCAGGGTCTAAAGCAACCTTTCTAGGATAGTGTGGGAAGAATACTCTTGTGTATCCTCCAGTACATTTATTAAATATGAAAATTCTGACACCCAGCTACCTTTTTCTGCCCCCCCCAACCCGGTGTTTCTCTCTCCAGTCTGCTGGCTTTAGCAAATTCTGCACTGTAGGACATTTTCTATTTCCTCAGGTAATGCATATTTCAACAAAACTTAATTCACTCTTCCTCCTCTACATTCAAAATTCTCACTCCCTGTTAAACCCCAACATATGTGCTTCTGTGAGTAGCTTGTCAGAGAATTGATGGTTTTCCAGTCCATGTCGCATATAAGGAGCTGGTGTCGGAATATTAATCTACCGTGTCACAAAGCATGGTGTTTGGTTCACCTGTCATTCTTTATTTTTAACAATCTTTCCCATGAAGGAAGACAGGTGTTCATTTACATTATTGCACAAGTTCCTTATCTCATTGAAGAAGAGTGTCAGTTTCCGTGTTGCAATAGGTCCAGACACTCCAATGTTTTAGCACTGCTACTATTTAAAGAAAATAAAATTTGTAGACCAGCAGCATCTGTATCAATTGGGAGTGTGTTAATGAATCTTGATGTGAATGGAAGGGGAGAGGGAGAGGGAAAGGGGAGGGTTGTGGGTGGGAGGGAAGATATAGGGGGGGGGGAAGCCATTGTAATCCATAAGCTGTATCTTGGAAATTTATATTCATTAAATAAAAGTTTAAAAAAAAATAAAATACACTAAAGGCAAAAAATAAAATAAAATTTTGAGTCCTTATCTCAGCCAAAATCTGAAATTTTTACAAGATTCCCAGGAGACTCATATGCACAATAAATTTTGAAAAGTTCTAATCTACATGTACTGTAAGATGAGAATAAGCAGATGGCAAAATTTACACATGTATTACTTGTTGATACGCTGACAGAGAGGAATTATATTTCTCAAGTGATGTGGTGATGCATAATATTGGGAATAGCATTTTGATCCATGAAGACTCCTACACTTCTGCTTGTTGACTGTGTGACATCAGCCATGTAAGTTAATCTCTATGAGCCTCATTTCTTGTCTTCTAAAATAAGATTAATAATACACTTCACAGTTTCCAGTACACTTAGTTCTAATGCATATAAAGCACTCAGTGCAGATGGAAGATATCATGAATACTAAATCTGTAGTTCTTATAATGTCATAAAGCAAAACAATTGCAAAGGCATTTCCTGGACAAGTGCTATTATTTGATTTATCTTTCAGGGATTATGACTCCTAATACGGGGAACTGATGCTTTGATATGGACCCTCGCTCTGATTTGCTTTTACCACAGGCTTCTTTGTGCCTGCGGACCCAATTTTCCAAAGCCTGACTTCACAGTTTATAAAAATAGAATTTGAAGCAAGTAAATTGTATGTCATTTTGACCTTTAAATTTCATTGATCGCTTTATTAGCTCAATTTATTTCCTTAATTGTATTAGAAGTTTCTGTCTATATCTTGTGTCATTAAATTTGATATTAGAGAGTTGAATTTATTTTAATTGGCATGAAAATTTCTTTTTTAAAAAAGATTTATTTATTTGTTTGAAAACTAGAGTTAGAGAGAGAGAGAGAATCTCCCATCTGCTGTTTCACTCTCCAGATGGTTGCAACGACTGGGGCTGGACCAGGCTGAAGCCAGGAGATAGGAGCTTCATCCAGATCTCCCACATGGGTAGCAGGAACACAACACCTGGGCCATCTTCTGCTTTCCCAGGTGCATTAGCAGGGAGCTGGATCAGAAGTGGAGCATCTGGGACTCCAACTGGCACCCGTATTTCACCACATATTTTAATGCCCCCTAGCCCAAATATAGGTTAATATATAATAGATTGAAAATATAAAACTCTACATTTAAAATCTTTTGTGAATATGGGGAGACTCAAGAATTTTGGCCCCATTTTCCTTGAGAACTATGTCACAACACACTGTGTTTCTTATTTTCTCCAGTGAGCCATAACTTTCATAACTACACATTTCTCATGGCTAATAATTAATTAAAATAGAATTACTGCTCCCAAATCTTTCTGAATTCTCTTTTAGCAGAATGGTCTATCTTAATACATCACACTTCAACTCGTTAACTATGTGAAGCCAATGGTTTTTAAGAAAATAGGCAGAACACACAATAGATTATAGTTATCAGTCACCACAAGATTTTCCCCAGTTTTCTACAGCTCTCAAATCTCAAACATATATAAATTTGTTGTTACTTCATTGAAAAAGTACTATTTAATTTTTTACTGCAACTATCTTTTTAAAAGAAAAATGTCAACAAATATATGAGCTATCAGTACATCTGCAGTAAACCAAACCCAAAAGTAGTAGGAGAAAAGAAATAATTAAAATTAGAGAAGAAATAAAATTGTAACAAACAAACTATACAAAAGATCAGCAAAACAGCCAGAGCTGGTCTGATCCAGAGCCAGAAGCTTCTTCTGGGCCTCCCAAGTGGGAACAGGGCCATCTTCTACTACTTTCCCAGGCCATAGCAGAGAGTGGGATCAGAAGTGGAGCAGCTAGGACTCCTAGCTTCGGATTGGCACAGCTCTGTTAGTTTTGGCCAATTGGGGAGTGAACCAGCAGATGGAAGACCTCTTTTTCTATCTGCCTCTCCTCTCTCTGTGTAACTCTTACTTTCAAATTAATAAATAAATCTTTAAAAAATAAAAAAAAGAAAAATGTCAAAAATACTGTAAGTTGTGTTCCCTTATGTGTGTGTGTGTGTGTGTGTGTGTGTGTATACTCATTTGAATATTCTTGGTTAGACTTTTATTTTTCAAATTCTAATAAGAATCTACACATTGAAACTAAGAAGCATTAATTATTCCCCAAAGCTATAGAATGATTCAGATTCACTGTAGTAAACATATGTGTCTATTAAAGGAAATCTTTATTTAATTTAAAAACAGAGGGTAGGGAGACTCTGTAGTAGTCTCTCCTCGTGTTCATTATACACATGGATCCTTCTATTGGAAGTTGACGCTCAGATTTTCTCTTAATTTATACAACCTTCCATGAAAGCACCTGGGCCTGAACATCAGGCAAATGATTTGTACATTTGTCCCTCATTATCCACATTATTCCACAGCTTCAGTTACAACTGACTGTGGTCCTAAAGCTTCAAGTATTACAGAAATAAATCACTCCTGAGTTTTACATTGCATGCCATGATGAATACGATGAAGAAAATTTGCACCATCTAATTTCTCTGCCTTTGTCCAATGCATCCATGCCATATAAACTACCTGTCCATTGGTCTTAGGGTGGCCACTGCATTCAACAGGTGGCCTGTGATAATACCACAGTGTGTATACTTAAGTAACAAGGTCAACAGTAAACCTAGTGCTATGTCAAAGTGTCTACACCATTCATTCACTTCATTTCATCACGTGGACACTGTGTTATCACACATTCTCACAAGAAGAATGGTATGGGAAGTATAATAAGATATTTTGAGAGAGGGAAAGGAGAGAGAGTAAGAAAGAACTCATTTGCCTACCTTTTATCACAGAATATTATTATCATTGCTCTGCTTTATCGTTAGCTATTTTGTTTATGTCTTATTGTGACTAATTTACAAAATAAACTTTGTTCAAGGCAAGTATGTTTTAAGAGAAAATATAGTATTAATAGGATTCAGTACTACCCACATTTCCAGGCATCCACTGGAAGGTCTTGGAACATGTACCTCATGGATAAGGCAGGACATTTATTACACATTTCATAGGTATTTTTATCTCCTTTTATTTATAATTGGAAAAGGTTCTAAGCTACCGTGGTCAAAAAAAGATAACACGGCTATTTGATAAAGACAAAGGGGATGTATTGATAGAGGACAAAAATAATATTGATTTTCAAGCTGTAGCCTCAAAGATGGGTTTTATTACCATTCACAAACAGAAGCATTTTCCCTTGAACTGCTGGGTTTTCCATGCTGAGACATGTTAATAGAATAACATTATTACTGCATGCAACCACATAACACATACCAATATTTTAAGTAGCTCACTCCAGGGGTTGGCTATGAAAATTATTTTCCACAATGGGAAATAGAATAAAGTAATAACACATAAGGCAAAAAGAAACATAGTATCTGGTTGTATTAGTCACAGAGCAAATGTGTTTTTTATTTCTGCCAAAACATGATGTAACTATCCAAAATCTCATATAAAATACTTACACTGATTTCATTGTAACCACTCTTGTATTTTTTAAAAGCTGTAACTAAATCTAACTTGGTACTTAAACAATATTTCTAGCAAATATGTGTATTATTTTCACCCTCAAAACAATTTCAGGAAGCTTATGTGACTATGGATATTAAATAATTGAACACATGTATTCACATATATATATATATATGTATATAGACAAACACAAACTGTGTAACACTGGATGAATTGTACTCATCCAATATTATTTTGTTCAACAGGCATCGTCAGCCTTACCCCATTCTTTTAGGTACCAAAAGAATCAAAAGACACGCAGAAAGTATTTTTTTACAATTTAAGTTTTAATTCCTTCAAATTTTAAGTTTAAAGTAATTTTTCACATTTTTTGAGCAGAATGTAAATTAAGGTATTTATTTCTGAATATAGCTAAAATAGTATAAAGTCATAGCTTTTCTATGAAAATATACTTTTTTAAAGATTGTAACAACAATACTGAAAGTTTTACATCTAAAGAAGTTCAAAACATGCCATATATTTAACAAGACTTAGTCCTGTAGCATCTTTTATCCTTAGTCTTTACAAATCTCTAAAGGTGTGTGTCAGGATTCCAGCATTCCTCTTAAACTACTTAAGCATTAGTTTACATCATAATTATATCTTAAATTTCCAAAAGTGTTACTTCGTCATGAAATTCTAACAGGTTTGTACTATATTAATTTAAGTGTGCAAAGCTAGACATTCTTGAGTTTGAATTTCTATAATCAACCCTTCCCAGCCTCCAAGAGGAACACAGAAGGGGGAAATCCTGATCATGTTGTCTGCCTCAAGTCGGAATACATTTATTAGTAATGCAGCTTTATTGACTGCCCCAAGTTGAGAGTGTGATCTCTTCCTGATTTCCCAAATTACCATCTGTGACTGTATGCAGAATGATGAAGTGTTTCCCCCAATCAATTTAGTCCTATCCATAGACTCAGAATGTGACTTTGTCTGAAATAGTGTCTTTTCAGATGCAGTTAGTTAATATAGCATCCTACTTAATTAGCTAGATCCCTAATGCAGAGACCAATATCTTTATAAGTGATGAGGATTTGTAGAGATATAGGCAGAGAAGTCCATGGGAAAATGGAGGCGGAAATCAGTGATTCCACAAGCTGAGGAATGCCAAGGATTTCCACCAACAATTAACAGCTGAGAGTGAAGAGTGGAGCAAATTCTCATCAGACCCCAAACGATATCAGTTCTATACACACCTAAGTGTGTGACTCCTGGCTTCCTGAGCAATGATACAATAAATTTCTGTTGTTTTAATCCACCAAGTATATCACAATATGTTATAGAAGCCTAGGAAACTAACACACTGGGCTTCTTTGGTTACATTTTAGCATCCTTCCTGTGCTTAACTCATTCGCTTTCAAATCTATGGGTGATTTTGGGATCCCTGTTGCTGATCACATCACAGGCAGAGAAGGACTTACTGTGATATTATAAAGCTGAAGTTTCAGAGTCCCTGCAAAATCATAGTCTCTTTCAAGATTCTGGATCTAATATGCTTTTTATGTTTTTTTTTTAACATTTATTTAACAAATATAAATTTCCAAAGTACAGCTTATGGATTACAGTGGCTTTTTCCCCCCATAACTTTCCTCCCACCTGCAACCCTCCCATCTCCCACTCCCTCTCCCGCTCCCTCTCCCATTCCACTCTTCATCAAGATTCATTTCCATATATCTTTATATACAGAAGCTCAATTTAGTATATACTAGGTAAAGATTTCAACAGTTTGCACCCACACAGAAACAAAAAGTGTAAAATACTGTTTGAATACTAGTTATAGCGTTAATCCACATTGGACAACACATTAAGGAGAGAGATCCTACGTGAGGAGTAAGTGCACAGTGACTCCTGTTGTTGACTTAACAATTTGACACTCTTGTTTATGGTGCCAGTAATCACCCTAGGCTCTTGTCATGAGTTGCCAAGGCTATGGAAGCCTCTTGATTTTGCCTAATTCGATCTTATTTAGACAAGGTCCTAGTCAAAGTGGAAGTTCTCTCCTCCCTTCAGAGAAAGGTACCTCCTTCTTTGATGTCCCATTCTTTCCATGGGATCTCACTGGCAGAGATCTTTCATTTAAGTGTTGTGTTGTGTGTGTGTGTGTGTTTTTTTTTTTTGCCATAGTGTCTTGGCTTTTCATGCCCAAAATACTCTCATGGGTTCTTCAGCCATATCCGAATGCCTTAAGGGCTGATTCTGAGGCCAGAGTGCTGTTTAGGGCATTTGCCATTCTATGAGTCTGCTGTGTATCCCACTTCCTATGTTGGATCATTCTCTCCCTTTTTGATTCTATCAGTCAATATTAGCAGACACTATTCTTGTTTTTGTGATCCCATTGACTCTTAGTCCTATCATTATAATCAGTTATGAACTGAAATTGATCACTTGGACTAGTGAGATGGCTTTGGTACATGCACCTTGATGGGATTGAATTGGAATTCCCTGGCACATTTCTAACCCTACCATTTGGGGCAAGTCAGCTTGAGCATGTCCCAAATTGTATATATCCTCCCTCTGTTATTTCCTCTCTTATAATATGCTTTTTAAAATTATTCACTTAGTCATTTGTTTTATCAACCATGGTCACACAAAGCTTTAATTCACTGTTGGAACCAGAAGTTCCTGGGTACCTTAGATAAAGTCAATAAAGGATTGTTGGATCAATGAATATATTTCTGCTTCCTATGGAAAGTCTTTCTTTCACCTTCATTTTAAATGAGAGCTTTGCTGGGTACAGTATTCTGGGTTGACAGGTTTGTTTTTTTTTTTCTTAAGACTTAGAGTGTATCTCACCATTCTCTTCTAGACTGCAGCGTTTCTGATGAGAAGTCAGCTGTGAGTATAATTGGAAATCCACTAAAAGTAATCTGGCATTTATCTCATGCACATTTTAGACTCTTTATGTTTTACTGTAGGGAGTTTGACTATAATGAGTCATGGCGAAAATCTTTTCTGGTTATATCTAATAGGAATTCTATGTGCTTCCTGTACTTGGATGTCCTTTTTCTTCTCCAAATTGAAAAATTTTTCTGTAATTATTTCACTAAAAAGGCTTTCTAATTCATTCTCTCTTTCCATGCCTTCAAGAATTCCCAAGACCCCCATTTTGGATTGTTTGATAGTATCCCACAAATCTCCAACACTTTTTTTTTAGTTTTCTAATTTCTTCTTCTTTTTGGTCTGACTGTAAAATTTCCAGAGATTTGTCTTCTAACTCAAATATTCTTTTTTCTGCCTCATCATGCCTGTTATTAAGGCTTTCCACCACATTTTTTATTTCATCTATTGAATTCTTCATTGCCAATGTTTTATTTTGATTTCTCTTTAAAATCTCAGTTTCATGGGAAAAGCGCTCATTCATGTCATCTATGAATTCCTTTAATTCACAGATTTGCTTCTGATTACTTCTAAATAATCCTATGTTTCTGTCATATTTTCAATCTTCATTTTCACATTCTAGTATTGAAGTGTTGTGTTTCTCTGGTGGCATCATGTTATTGTATTTATTTCTTGAATTGCTTCATTTTTGGGCATTTGTGGAGCTATTTGTTTTTGTGTTTGTTTGTTTTCCTTGTGTTGTCTTTCATCTTTGGACTATGCCTCTGTGTATTAGTGGAGTGTCTATTGTGTCAGTGAATACCCTGAGGTGTGAGCTGGGTATGTTCAGAAATCTCTGTTTAGTGTTGCAGGATGAGGGGAGTGTCCAAGGTGACACACGAATTAGGCATGGTAAATCTCTCTCCCTCTATCTCTCTCTCTCTTTTATCAGAGGGGGGATTTAATGTGTTCTGTTGGCATTGCATCATGCTCACCTCCTTTCCTCCAAGGAGACCAATGCCTGGATGCTAGCTCCAGAACCACACAAAGGATCTATGCAGTCCTCAGTGTGAGAATAGATCCTATGGCAGTGACCCTCACCAGGGAATCAGAGAGTCCCAACCATGTGGAGCTGCCCAGTAACTTCTCAAAGACCCAGCCACACCCAGTACTCTCATGCACAGCCACAGTGTTTTCCCAGTCCCAGCACTAGATTAGTAGTAGGTTCAGAACAGGGTTGAGAGTTTGCGTCTATAATAGGTTTCAATGTATAAAAACCAAACACAAGAACAGTATCAGCAAAATATCTTTGACTTTTTTCATAATTAGAAGCAGAGATTGTGTGGAGATTGACACTGTGGGGATTCTGAGCATATCCTAACTTGAAAGGAGACACAAAAAATAAGGAAATTTTTAGTTATTAATCAAGTCTTGGCTATTTTGAGCTGATTGCTACAAATTTTTGTGTTGACTTATTTTTAATTAATTTATTTATTTGAAAGTCAGAGTTACACAGAGAGAGGAGAGGCAGAGAGAGAGAGGTCTTCTGTCCGATGGTTCACTCCCCAGATGGCCACAACGACCAGAGCTGTGCAGACCAGAAACCAGGAGCCAGGAGCCTCTTCCGGGTCTCCCATGTGAGTGCAGGGGCCCAAGGACTTGGGCCATCCTCTACTTCTTTCCCAGGCCATAGCAGAGAGTTGGATCAGAAGAGGAGTAGCTGGGATTTGAATCTATGCCCATATGGGATGCTGGTGCTTAAGGCCAGGGCATTAACCCGCTGCGCCACAGCACTGGCCCCCGTTTTGACTTATTGAGATTGCTGCTCCAAGTTTGGGTCAGAGTTCTATCTGAGATATTGTCTGCATATTATATATGTATATACATGTATGTTCAGTTTCTCACTTCTATTACATGTCAGCAGCTGCAGGTTCAAGTGTTTCCTATAAAGCTGCTCGAATCCATAGTTGGGTTTACATGTCAAGCCCAAGATAAGAAGAGCAATGCTGAAAAATCATAATGGCTCTGCAGTCTTTTGATGAAAACATTAGGTTATGATTGCTCATCATTCTGCCAACTACAGCAGTTTGAATGACCAGACTAAAGAAAATAGAATTGACAAAATAATTTCAAACATGTATAGTATATGACCTTGAACAATCACAAAAGGATCATGACTACAAAAGTATGAGAGAAATGGTTCCAGACAATGAGTTATTCGTACGTGGATAGCAGTGTTAGCAAATCCAAATCCTGGCACCCATTAGTTTTTCTACAACTATAGTGATAAATATTATTTATGGGAGTAATATTTTGTTATTATATCTCCAGTTACATATATATATATATATATATATATATATGTACATTTTATACCAAGTAGAACTTTAGAAACTTGACGAATAACAGGAGAGTAGAAACTATTCTGAGTCTGCAATATTTATTATGTATTCAAATTATTTTCTCTTTAACCATATCGTAATTTTTATTGCTCTGGTATTACATTGATCTGCAAAAAATAATGATTGTGTTTTAAAAATATAGTAACCATATGGTTGAAATATTGGTATGTATCTCTAGCAAAATGATTCTCACATTTAAATTAATTCAGGATTATGAGCTTGAGTTATGGCCTTTATGAAATTATAAACATAACATGCGTGTTTTCTTTTATTTTTTATAATATGAATTTACTACCTTGGGAAAGTGTTTTAAATAGAATTTTTGGTGTTTTAATATTTTCTGTCTTCTTTATACCCTAAGCTCCTCAATATCACACATTTTAAAAAATATCCAACAAATTCCTAATATAAGTTAAAATCTAAATAAATAATTGTTAAGTAAACTACTGAAGGTATATGGTCTAAAGTCTTAACACCATTTTTTAGTCAGCTTTTGTTACTGCAAATACGTGATGAGGGCTACATATGAAGGAAGGAGGTTTACTTTCTTTTTTTTTTCTTAGACTTTTATTTAGTAAATATAAATTTCCGAAGTAGTGTTTATGGATTACAATTGCAATACTCCTCTCCCATAAATTCCCTCCCACCCATAACCCTCCCATCTCCTGCTCCCTCTCCCATTCCATTCATATCAAGATTCATTTTCAATTCTCTTTATATACAGAAGATGGATTTAGTATATAATTAAGTAAAGATTTCAACAGTTTGCACCCACAAAGAACAAAGTGTAAAATACTGTTTCAGTACTAGTTATAGCATTTATCCACATTGGACAACACATTAAGGACAGAGATCCTACATGAGGAGTAAGTACACAGTGACTCCTGTTGTTGACTTAACAATTTGACACTCTTGTTTATGGCATCAGTAATCTCCCAAGGCTCTAGTCATGAGTTGCCAAGGCTATGGAAGCCTTTTGAGTTCACCAACTCCAATCTTATTTAGACAAGGTCATACTCAAAGTGGAAGTTCTCTCCTCCCTTCAGAGAAAGGTACTTCCTTCTTTGATGGCCCATTCTTTCCACTGGGATCTCACTTGCAGAGATCTTTCAATTAGGTCTTTTATTTTTAATTTTATTTTTTCCAGAGTGTCTTGGCTTTCCATACCTAAAATACTTTCATGGACTCTTCAGCCAGATTCGAATGCCTTAAGGACTATTCTGAGGCCAGAGTGCCATTTAGGACTTCTGCCATTCTTTTTTCTTTTTTTAAAGCTTTTATTTAATGAATATAAATTTCCAAAGTACAGCTTATGGATTACAATGGCTTCCCCCCCCTCACAACTTCCCTCCTACCCACATACTCCCCTTTCCCACTCCCTCTCCCTTTCCATTCACATTAAGATTCATTTTCACTTCTCTTTATATACAGAAGATAAGTTCAGTATATATTAAGTAAAGATTTCTATCTGCCATTCTATGAGTCTGCTTTGTATCCCGATTCTCAAGTTGGATCATTCTCTCCCTTTTTTTGATTCTATCAGTTAGTATTAGCAGACACTAGTCTTGTTTATGTGATCCCTTTGACTCTTAGACCTATCAGTGTGATCAATTGTGAACTGAAGTTGATCACTTGGACGAGTGAGATGGCATTGGTATATGCCACCTTGATGGGATTGAGTTGGGATCCCCTGGCACATTTCTAACTCCACAATTTGTGGCAAGTCCAATTGAGAATGTCCCAAATTGTATATCTCCTCCTTCTCTTATTCCCACTCTTATATTTAACAGGGATCACTTTTCAGTTAATTTAAACACCTAAGAATAATTGTGTGTTAATTTTGAGTTCAACCAATAGTATTAACTAAAACAAAAAAAATTAAAAGGGATAAAGTATTAAATTGTGCATCAACAGTCAAGACAAGGGCTGATCAAGTCACTGTTTCTCATAGTGTCCCTTTCACTTCAACAGGTTTCCCCTTTGGTGCTGTTAGTTGTCACCGATCAGGGAGAGCATATGATATTTGTCCCTTTGGGACTGGCTTAATTCACTCAGCATGATGTTTTCCAGATTCCTCCATTTTGTTGCAAATACCAGATTTCATTGTTTTTGACTGCTGTATAGTATTCTGTAGAGTACATGTCCCATAATTTCTTTATCCAGTCTACTGTTGATGGGCATTTGGGTTGGTTCCAGGTCTTAGGTATTGTGAATTGAGCTGCAATAAACATTAAGGTGCAGACAGTTTTTTGTTTGTTTGTTTGTTTGTTTGTCTGTTTGCCAGTTTAGTTTCCATTTGGTAAATTCCGAGGAGGGGGATGGCTGGGTTGAATGGTAGGGTTATATTCAGGTTTCTGAGGAATCTCCAGACTGACTTCCATAGTGGCTTAACCAGTTTGCATTCTCAGCAACAGTGGGTTAGTGTCCCTTTCTCCCCACATCCTCTTCAGCATCTGTTGTTTTTGGTAGATTTCTGTATGTGAGCCATTCTAACCACGGTGAGGTGAAACCTCATTGTGGTTTTGATTTGTATTTCCCTGATTTTTTTTTCATGTGTCTGTTGGCCATTTGGATTTCCTCTTTTGAAAAATGTCTATTGAGGTTTGGCTCCTGTCTTAAGAGGGATATTTGTTTTGATGTTGTGGAGTTTCTTGATCTCTTTATAGATTCTGGTTATCAACCCTTTATCTGTTGCATAGTTTGCAAATATTTTTTCCCATTCTGTCGGTTGCCTCTTCACTTTCCTGTTTCTTTTGCAGCACAGAAACTTCTCAATTTGATGCAATCCCAAATGTTAATTTTGGCTTTGACTGCCTGTGCTCCCGGGGTCTTTTCCAAGAAGTCTTCGCCAGTACCTATATGTTGCAGGATTTCTCCAGTGTTCTCTAATAATTTGATGCTGTCAGGTCGATGTTTCTATTCTGTTCCATTGGTCTAACCATCTGTTTCTGTACCAGTACAATCCTTTTTGGTAACAATTGCCCTGTAGTATATCCTGAAATCTGATGTTGTGATGCCTCCACCTTTGTTTTAGTTGTACAAGATTGCTTTAGGTATTTGAGGTCTTCTGTGTCTCCATATGAATTTCAGCATCATTTTTTCCAGATCTGAGAAGAATGTTTTTGACTCAGGGTTTTAAAGGTTCGCAGTCAATGATTGGGTAGACTCCATTATTTTGAGTCTGAGGATGGCTGTGGCAGAGTGTTTATGGAGAAGAGCCAAGAAGCAGGGCGAGCAGCTGCACTGGACTCTGGCTTCTGTAACCAGTCATCTCCTGGGAACTATTCTCTAAAGACATGCTCCAGTGACCTCAGGAATTTTCAGCAGGCCCACTTCAATCATTTGTATCAAGCCTGCACTTTCAGACTTCATCATCTGCAGGAGTTCAGGAACCATATCCTATAGTAGTAACAGAGGAACAAAGTGACCTGGGAAATAGATGTATGCTTGTTGCATAGCTTCCAATGAGAGAGGCAAGACTCTATGACATAGTTCAGGATTTTTCTCTACTACACAGTACTAGCTTTAAAGTGAATGCTACTATAAAGGATAATAAATAAGGACATTAAAGTACTTAAGTATTCTGTACCAATAAGAATATATAATTATCACAAGATTTAGTGTCACCTGTAGTTTATCTTATACGTAATCGGTTTAAAAAGGACTTCTGAATTCACTGACGTTTCTTGTCACTGACAGTCTGGGAGAGATCATCAGTAAGTTGGACATAGAGGTGGCTTTTGAGATGTTTCTCAATTTTCAAAACTCACAGTTCTTAATTCTACTTTGTACTTTATTCTACTTTGGTAGTAGTAATTGCTTCCAGTCAGAGGCTTCAGTTTTCCATTTATTTCCAAAACTCCAACTTTATCACACAGCCTCAGAGGTACCACCACCAGTAGGTTTCCTGGAAAGTCTGATCTGCAACTTCACAGTTGCTCCTCTGCATTTCCAGATTCCAGTTATTCCAATCTATTCATTATGGTCTCCAAGTTTCCCCAATAATGGCTACTCTCAGTAGCTGATACTTTGGTTTTACTACAGCTTATAGTTTCACTTTTTCAATACTATAATATCAATTTAACCAATATCTTTATTGAATTTTCTGTTACAAAGCTCAATTGACTAAGGAATATGCTTAAAAATGATTTAAAATAAAAACATCTTCATAAAAGAAAATGAAATGTAAATGTAGATAAAATTTTAGATTTTATACATCTGATTTTTCAACATTTATTTCAGAGTAATTTTAAGTTTATAAAACAAAAATTGAGATAGAATAAAAGGAATTTCCATATATGCCTCATCTACTAATAACATCTCATATTAGTATTTTGTCACAATTAGTTAACAACACTCAGCTTCCATTGTTTTTTTTAATCTGAACTCTTTTTTCCCCTCCCCTGATGCCCAGTCTGTAGTAATCCACATTCTTCATTCAGATTGAAGTTTATTTTTTGTTTTTGTTTCTATGGTTTTTTTGCTTTAATTTTCCCTTCCACATATAAGTGAGAATATATATTATTTGCCTGTGTCTAGCTTTTTTCATCCAACATGAGATCCTCCACTTTCATCTATTTTGCTGCAAATGACAGAATTTCATTCTTTTTATACTCAAATTGTATTCCATTTTTACATAAGCACATTTCCTTTATTCATATATCTGATGATGAACACCTAAGTTATTTTTTTTTTCCGACAGGCAGAGTAGATAGTGAGAGAGAGAGACAGAGAGAAAGGTCTTCCTTTGCCATTTGTTCACCCTCCAATGGCTGCTGCAGTCCGCGTGCTGCGGCCAGCGCACTGCGCTGATCTGAAAGCAGGAGCCAGGTGCTTCTCCTGGTCTCCCATGCAGGTGCAGGACCCAAGGACTTGGGCCATCCTCCACTGCACTCCCGGGCCACAGCATAGAACTGGCCTGGAAGAGGGGCTACCGGGACAGAATTCAGCGCCCTGACTGGGACAAGGACCCTATGTGCCAGCACTGCAAGGTGGAGGATTAGCCTATTGAGCCAGGGCGCCGGCCCCTAAGTTAATTGAATGTTTTGGCTGCTCTGAACAATGCTGCTTTTTAATATGATGAATCGGGTATCTCTTTCATACAATGAGTTCATGTCTTTTGGGTAGATACCTAGTAATGCGATTACTGGATCACATGGAAGTCCCATTACTAAATTTCTTTATGAAATCTCCAGAATCTTTTCCACAGTGGCTACATTCATTTTCACTTCCATCTACAGTGTCTAAGAATTTCAGTTTATCCACATCTTCAATAGTATTTATTAGTATCTTTTTTTCTATTACTTTCATTGTACACATAGGGATGACAAGCCTCAAGTAGGAATTAGGAAGTTTTTAGGGACTGGCATAGCAAAGAAAAATAATGTCAGAATGCAAGAAAAATCAAAGAAAAAAGAATCCTGTACTTCTGTCCTAAGAGTGCTTAGGATAGTCTGAAATCTGGCTTTCTAGTGAAAGCAAAATAATGTTTATAAAATTATCAGTGTTTTATAATTAATTATATGTAGTAGATTTTTAAAATTTTTTCCCCAATTCTTCCAATCCTCAACCACCAGAAAGTATGATTCAGTTCTAGCTCCACTCTCTGGACAACAAGAATTATTCCAAGAATATAGTCAAAAGTGAGTAAAAGGATCAATCAAAATATTCATTTTAAGATCCTTGCATTGCTAAGGAAAGTCAATCTTTATACTTTTGGAGATCAGGGACTTTAAGAAGTAAGTATGCCTAGAAATGCCTGTGGCAGTATTTCTTGACAGATAAAAAAAGCAAGAAAATGAAACATAATAGAAGAAAGGCCGCTGTGAAAGGTGAAGAAAAATAAACAGAGAAATGATGCCTGTAGCCACAAGGAAGATTTTCAAAATATCATTTGATTATTGAATATAGTGATATCTGGATCTTCCTGTCTTAATCTCTAGACTTTGCTATTATTTTATTAATCTTTTGAGTTTATTCTGGCTTCATCTGTAAGTGTCTTGGTCATTCTTCCTCTTCATTTTTCCCTTTCGCATCCTCACTGAGGATCAATAACATCATTAGTATGACTTTGCATTCTGGAACATGGTTGTCAACACTGAAGATTTTCTGAAAACCCATCAAGCAGGTTTCTCTTAAGATACATCAAAGAATATTTATTAATATAGCAACCAAGATGTCATAGATTCTAGAGTGAAAATTATCTTGATATCTTTCAATATTCTCTTTGAAATAAGTCCCATTATTTCATTCATAGAGTCTTGGAGAACAGATCACTAGCTTAAATTTTTATGTATCCAGTGAGTGAGAGTTTCTAACTTGACAGTATGGACTGTAACAAAGATGAAGAGAACACAGAAACTTCTTGCATATGTCAATCCCAAATCGGAATCCTTGTAATTTCTATTCTTAGGACAATATTATGCAAGCACCTCTTATAGTTGACAACTCATTATATATCCTTCCCTGGTGTCTTCTTATCTGTACTTAATTAGCTCATTTCTCAACTATTTTCCTCATAATAAAATCCAGACAATGCACTGTTTTTCCTCCTTCCCACAGATGATGTCTTTTACTGTATCATTTTCTCTATAAATATGTTACCTGTAATTGAAATCAATGTGCAAGATATTTTCTAGTTAGCTTAGCATATAATGAAAGCATTACTAATCGCAAGTAGGAGACAACATAGTTCTCAATGAACTATGTTTGGGTTATCCATTTAAGTGCAATTTAATGAGATTGAACCATGGTAAACTAGAACACACAAAGCATTTACACATAAACTATTTCATATGTGAGGTATTACTAACTAATATGTTGATGTGGAGAACCTTACAATCCATTGACTCTTTGTTTTTCTATGTATTTAGTTACTAAGTAGTAAAAATCAAGTAATCACGGACTGTTTCGCACCAAAGTTTTGAAGATCACTAGCAGATTATTTTATAAAGGCAAGAAAATATAAATTGACTAAAATAATTAGCATGAGTATGCAATAATCATACAAATAGCTAGGAGATTGCCTTAAAATTCAATTTTAAAATTCTGTTGAATTAATTAAATGAATCAAGTCAATACCATTATATACTCCAAATTTAATACTATATGGTATTCTGAGAGCTGACTTTTCTTTTTTGTTCTTTCTTTAGAAAGCTTGTATATAATAAATATAAATTTCATAAGCACAACTTTTGGATTATAGCAGGTTTCCCCACATACTTGCTGTGCCATCCCCAAACTGTCCCACCTTCTACTCCTTCTCCCATCCCATTCTTCATTAAAATTCAGCTTTAATTATCTTTATATACAAAAGATCAACTCTATACTAAGTGAAGATAGTACCAGTTTACACCCACACAGACATACAAAGTATAAAGTACTGTTTGAAGACAAGTTTTACTGTTAATTCTCTTAGTACAACTCAGTAAAGACAGAGGTACTACATGGAGAGCAAGTGCACAGTGACTACTGTTGTGGATTTAACAATTGGCACCCTTATTTATGATGTCAGTAATCACCCGAGGCGCTTGTCATGAACTGCCAAGTCTATGGCAGCCTCTTGAGTCCATAAACTTTGACATTATTTAGATAGGGCCATAATCAAAGTGGAAGTTCTCTCCTCCTTTCAGAGAAAGTTACCCCCTTCTTTGATGGCCTGTTCTTTCCTCTGGGGTTTCACTCACAGAGACCCTTCATTTAGGTCATTTTTCTTTTTTGCCACAGTGTCTTGACTTTCTATGCCTGAAATGGGAGCTGACTTTTCATAGTATTCATTTTACATGTTTTCTGATTATTAAATTCAAAACAATAAATCTATAAAATGGGAAAATGCAGGCATGAAAGACAAATTTTTTCTCAAGTTTAGAAGTAGAAAATTAATAAAATGTATAAAAATAGATGACAGAAAATAAATAATACAGCCGAATCAACCCTGGCGATCAATGGGGTGACAGATGTCGTAGCCAGATCGCCCTCACATCCATCTTGATGTGAAGCAAGGGGAGAGGGAGTGGGAAAGGGGAGGGTTGCGGGTGGGGGGGAAGTTATGGCGGGGAAGCCATTTTAATCTATAAGCTGTATTTTGAAAATTTATATTCTTTAAATAAAAGCGTTATAAAAAATTAAAAAAAAGAAAATAAATAATACAAACAACTGTGGGATTATGTGAATTTATTTTAGCATAAATTTATAACATGAAATATCCCTAACAAATATTCTGCAAAGTCATTGTATTTTAACTATTCAAGTAGGATTTTCTATGGCTTGGTAATTAGTCAATTGGGTGTCCATGGCCTATTTTTTAAAAAGTATTTCTGGGCAAATTCTTAGGGAGCTTTAGGACTCTCTAGCAATGAAACAGATCTCTTTATTTCTGTCTCTCCCTCTCTCTCTATAATTGAAACTTTCAAAATAATAAATACATAGGGGCTGGTTCTGTGGCTCACTTGGTTAATCTTCTGCCTGTGGCACCGACATCCCATATGGGCATCAGTTCTATTCCCGGTTGCTCCTCATCGAGTCCAGCTCTGTGCTGTGGCCCAGGAGGGCAGTGGAGAATGGCCCAAGTGTTTGGGCCCCTGCACCCACATGGGGAGACCAGAAAGAAGCACCTGGCTCCTGGCTTCGGATTGGCTTAATTCCAGTAACAGTGGCCATTTGGAGAGTGAACCAACGGAAGGAAGACCTTTCTTTCTGTCTCTCTCTCTCACTGTCTATAACTCTACTATCAAATAATTTTTTTAAAATTTAAAAATATTAATAAATATATAAATAAATGTGTCAAAATTATTTAAATTTTTTTCTGGATAGTACACTGGCCATTTACCATTTATGATAGGTTCCAAGCTAGAACTCATGTACTATGTACTCTTTCCACGCTATTTAATATTGAACTTATTATTTGCCCGTTATATACACTTTTTATAACTTTCAGTCTTTATCCTTTTGTTCTTAATCTGAGAACATTCAAGAAAACCATCATTTGAAAATTCAGGTAATAATAATAACATAAAAATAATATCAATTTTTTTTTGCTTTCTATTTTTCAAGCACATGTACTAACCAGTTATTCTATTTGTTCCAATTCTGAAGTAACTTAGATTATGCAATAAAAGATGATTTCTCATATCTTTCAATTAAAATGAATCCAGAATGATTGTTTACTTAATTAATTTCATGAATTTTTACAATTGCAATAGAAATAATCCAATGTACAATTGTAACATTTAATATATTAATTTGATTCCATGTATATATTTTTTAAAATGTTTCCCATTTGAAATTTCCATGGTTATAATTCTTTTAAAAAATATGAGCCTGGAGAAAATGTAAATAAACATGAGTCTAAGAACTAGTGAAATGTTTTAGCCAGGTCAAGGAATATCTTAGAAGTTATAATATTTATAGACAATACTATGAACAGATTCCTGCAATAGATCCAAACTGCTTAAGATATTATAGAGTCATAAATATCTAGTGTTATTTGGGTACAAGTTACCTGCAATTCTGCCACACAAAATTATGTACACCTGTACATAATTAACCTCACAAGGTACTGGGTCTTTAATCAATAATAAACAGGAAGCTTAAACATTTACTAACGACCTTTCTTGTGGCACTTCCAAATTTGAATATCGTTTCTTGACTTCAAATTCAAAGCATTAGTATTTTCCACTCACCATTGTAGAAAATATCTCATCTATTCAGATGAACAATTTATTCAAAGCAATATCTTCATGATCATTGAGACACATTGTAGGTTGTGAAACACATTTCTCTACATCTCTACATCCCTTTGTTTCTAATTATGGTCAACATAGAGGATTTTGAAATCTTGTTTTGTTCCAAAAACAAAGCCTTCATTTCTTACTTGTGGTCTGAAACACTTAATCACTTACTTTATTATTTTGTATTATTTTATGTAATTTACAGAAAGTGTGTTTGCAGCACTAATACTTGAATTTGTGATGTCAGAATCACATGAATAACATATATATACATATATATATATATATATGTATATATATATATAAATTTTTATGTTCTAAGTTTTTGTAATGACTTTACTGGATTTTCTCTTAAGTATTCAAAACTATCACTAATTGGGGCCTGGGGTAAAGCCAGTGCCTGCAAAGGTCAGCAATCTGTATCGGCACCTGTTCCTGTCCCAACTGCCCCACTTCCAATCCAGGTCCCTGCTAATGTGTTCGGAAAGGTGGTAGAGGACAGCCCAAGTGATTAAGCCTCTGTGCCCATGTGGGAGACTCAGAAGAAGCTCATGGCTTCTGGTTCCTGGCCTCAGCCAGCTCCAGTCATTGGGACCATTTGGTTGGTTAACCAGATGGATGGACAATCTCTTTTTCTCTCTGTTTCTCTGTCTCTGTCTGTAACTCTGCTTTTAAAATAAATAATATTAAAAACAAAATTTTAAAAATTGTGCGCTCATGTTTGTTCCTAATATGTTTTTAACAATGAGTACTTGAGATTTCTCTTTAAAATAAAAAAAAATAAATTACTATATAAGAATTAAAATTAAAAGCAACTTTCACATCATGTGAAAGTAAGTTTTGGGCCCAAAATACATAATTTCTTTTTATTTGAAAATTTATGACATTTCCCCTCATCTTTTTCACATATAAATCACTGGTAATGATAATGTCAATGTCTAAAAAAATATTTCAAGTTTAATTGTCAATTTCATTTAAGGACTTTGCTAACATTTGTATGATGTTTTTTCTTTAAGGTGTCACTTATTTAACTCTTTTTTTTAACTACTGAATGATTTTTTTTTCAATATATAGCTGTTTATGTTCAATCTCACTGAGGTGTTACATCTTATTTATTTAAAGATTATATCTTCTGTTCATTTTAATAAAGTAATAGAAAATTTCATAATACATGTCCAAATGTTCTAGAATTAATCACATATACCCTACTTTCATTGAAAAAAATGTCTAGTGAATTTATTCGAGCCCTGTGGAAGATATTGATACTTTAGTTCATATGGACATATTCATTGACTGTCAATCATGGTGATAGTGAGTATTGCATTTCCAAAATCTACACACACACTAAGACAATGAAAATTTTGCCATGGATACAGTTTTCAAGAGCTATAATGTAGAAGATTTGGAGAGAATTTCTGGACTACCTGTTTAACCATTCTTTACTTATTGTTTCATTCAAGTGACTAGATATAGAAAAGTAGCTATGAAAACTTTGTAAATGCATAATACAACCCATAGAACCAATAAAGGGTACCTTGTTAATGCACAAGTTGTAACAGGGTTCATAATAGGAAGTGCATGAATTGGCTTATAATACTCTAATTTATTTACAATTATATTTATCCCTGGTTTCTTTTATTTTCTAAAGATTCTAAATTATAAGATTTAATAAAATTCTGAAAGAACATTGCCTTCTCTGTAGCTCATAAAATCCATTCCATTTTACTTACAAGTAGCATTTCTATGCACTTTGTCCTCAGGAGTTGCTGCCCTAATTCTGAGAAACTGGAAGGCCAATGGCCCAGGGCTTATCTCATAACAATTTCCCTCTCTGTTTTGAGTGTGTATATGCTGAGTGTGCATATGCTGAGTGTGCATATGCTGAGTGTGTATATTCTGAGTGTGCATATCTTTAAAAAGGAAACTAGCTTTACACCACTGCTGTTATATAAAGTCTCAACACTATTTCCATTTTGCGTGTTGCATCTATTTTTATCCACTTATTTGTATGACCTCAAAAAACTACCTCAATTTAAACAATAAAATAATCTACAAAAGAGAATTTTACATGTGTTATAAAAGGCTATTTTCTTTTCTTATACCAAATTTAATAATCAAATATATATTGCATTAACCAGGGACCGTCTTCAAAACATTTGGATTTGGATATTTTTTATTTCTTTATCACATGGATTAAAATATTGTCACCAAAGTAATGTTGAGCTTCCATAGCTTAACCTGCACCATACTGTGTCTTCAAATTAGAGTTTGATGACCACTTATTGTAGCACTGATTCTCAAAGTAAGGCTAAAAAGCCATTGGGAATTCAAAATATCTGAATTATTTCTGTTCCCCTAAAATATGCCCACCCTCTGTCCTTGCAATAATGCCTCCCTTCTTTAGTTTCAGAACACACCAATGCCACTGTTTTCAGAATTGTTCTACATCTTCATGTAAGATTCATCTTTGATAATTTGTAAATTAGAGTGATTTTCATTTGCTTTAAAAAAACTGCTTTACATTTCTTAGCTGTTTCAACACTGTGGCATGGGAAAACAAAACAATAAAAAAAAAGAATTAGTTACAAATATGAAGCCCATTTTGAGAAAAATCAGAAGTAATTTCCCATAAGAAAACAAACCTGAAGTTATGTACTAAAACAAAAGTGTCAGTAACAATATTTGTGGATAATTTAGGAGACTTTTTGAATATAAATGGTCAGGAAAAATTGTGACAGTCGTGCACATGGACAAAAGAGATTAGTGGGTTTTCTTTCAATAGAAGGCTGACTGTCAGTCCATGGACTCTCTGGGGAGTATTTCATATGAGAGGGACTTGTACCCTTGAGTGCTTTGTGCTAACCTATTTTGTGACTCTTGAGATAGAAGTCAACTTGAAGAAAATTGAACATAATATGAAGTCTTCCTATTCTTAGAAATGAAAAGGTTCTTATTCATACTGATGCAAGAGAATTTTAAGACATAAATTGCTGTGATTCAAATCTTGTTTTATTGTTTTTAAATACTTACTTCTTACCTCATTAACTAATGTGTTAGAAAGTTGATAGAAGCACATTATAAATTTTTATGAGAACAATGATATAACTTTTTGAAAGTTTACCTGAACTAAGTAACTATGAAAATATATCTATAGAGAATAAAATCACATTAGTGGAGCGTCATAATTATAAACAGATTATGTTTGAGACATTGTGTTCTCATGAACCAAGCAGTATTATATTTTAATACAAATAACTTTACAGTGGAGGCAGACACATTTTTCATACAATGTTTTGCATTGAAGTATCTGTAGTCTAGTTTCATTTGATACAGGTTGTGCCCTCACAGTCTGAGTTACTGTGTTAGATCTGTCTGTTTCTTGTGAGAAGATTGTTCAAGAAAGAGGAACAGCAATTCTAGTGTCAGAGGACAAAGATTGTACTCTGGACTGTCCATGGCTTCAAGATAAGATGGCTACGTAGATTCCAACCTAAATCACAGATTTTTTTTTAAGATTTTATTTATTTATTTGAGAGATAGATCTACAGAAAGAGGGAAAGACAGAAAGAAAGGTCTTCTATCTGCTGGTCCACTCCCCAAATGGCTACAACTGCGGGAGCTAGGCTGATCTAAAGACAGGAACCAGGAGCTTTCTCCGGGTCTCTCACGTGGATGCAGGGTCTCAAGTACTGGAGCTATCTTCTACTGCCTTCCCAAGCCATTAACAGAGAGCTGTATCAGAAGAGGAGCAGCCAGATGGATGCCTGCACCAGTCAGAAGCTTACCTACATTAGGGAAAAGAGGAACTCAAAAGGAGTTCAGACAGTCCTGCAGGCAGATGAGTTTCACTTGTTTCCATTCACTGAGAGGCAATTCTTGACATGATTAGAAAGACCTGGAGAAGTCCATAGAATGGACTGAGAGGATGGCATTTCCTGGACTCCTTTGGTTTAAATCAAATATTTTTTTAAAAACTTTCTCCAAATACTAATAACTTTCTTTGAAATTGTGTTTATAATCCACCCTCAAATTTCATATTTCTAGTAGCAGTTAAAGTTAAAAGCAACATGAAAATTGCTTTATTAAGCTTTTTTCACCTTTTCCTTTTTCTCCTATATTTGACCTGCATGAACAGACTTCCATAATTTCTAAATTGCTTATGGCTGGAACTTGGAAGCATTTACCTGAGATACTAGAGTGAGAAAAATAATAGTCTAGGATGATTTGAGAAATCTAAGATAACAGGAAAGTTTATGAAATTATGTGCTATTTGGATATATAAATATATTTCAGAAAAACAATTTATTTAAAATCTACAATAGCAGAAAACTTTTGTATCTATGGGATTTTCCTTAAAAAATATTCCTTTCATATTTTCTGGCATAATTTTTGGATTTAAATGTATGACTCCAAGAATGTACCTTAGTCCAATAATTGAATGTATTGTAATATATGTTATGTTTTAATATTGTGAAAAAAAGAATTCATACGTGAGCTGCTTCACATTTAATTTAGAGTGCCTTTCACAGGAGCTTTAAGTAATATCTGGGAAATACATTTATTATTTAAAAAATAAAATGACTTGTAATTTATGATTAATTTATTACTGTATCCTCAATGAATTTTTATTGAGTGCCATTCTGTGCCAGGCACAGAGCAAATGTGAGGGGGAGATGATAAGAGCCTGTCATCCAAACCTCAAAAACTTGCAATTTGGGGTGAAGACAGCTATTCTCAAATCATACTGTGGTTGGTACAGTAGACGAAAGGAAAACCTAGCACAATGAAAACAGGGTACAATGAAATTACAAAGAAGGAAGGTATTAAGTCCAACTGGCGCTGGCATCGTCTATAGAGACCTCCAGATGTAGGGGCTGTGAAGATGGGAAGTTTATTGGCACAAATGTAGGAAGGGGTTCTCTAGGAAAATGTACACTCCAGAGACACAACCACAACAGCACACAGGGAAGAAAGAGGAGGGTATGAAATTCAGACTGAACTGTACATCTCTTCCCCGTCTTATTCCCACTCTTAGATTTAACAGGGATCACTTTTCAGTTAAATTTAAATGTCTAAGCTCAGAAATAATAAGGAATAATAAGGAACAAATAAGGAATAATAATAAGGAATAAATAATAATGAGGAATAATAATAAGGAATAAATCAGGTACTAGAAGCTAAATCTTGACTTTACATCAGGTTAAGTGTATCACTGTTATATACAAATAGTGAAAATTTTCTTAAGTAGCAATTTTGATTTGTATTTTTATCTTCCAAATAGGTTAAGTAAAGATTGTTTGGAATAAATGTCAAACTCATTTAAAAACACATTGCTTCAGAGTTATTCCCTGAAGTATTAAGTTCAAGTTTTTTGCATATAATACTATAATAGAAATATCTGATAATACAGATTTGCAAAGGAAATAATAAAAATTCACATTAACTATTTTAAAAAGAGATCACCAATTATACAGAAATTTTATTTTTTTAAAAGATGAGAATCAGTATTCAAAATATATTTGTGAAAGTTTCTTTAAACTAGCGTTATATATGTGGAATATATTTTCCATATCTTCAATGTAATAAATTGGAGATTTATTTTTAATATGAAATAGATCCCTTGGTAAAATTAGAGCATATAAATACCTTTTACTCTCCAAAAGTCTAAATATATATTTTAGTATTAAATTTCATGTTGAGGTCAAAAATGACCCCAATAGGGGCATCCTTTAAATTTTGTTAGGCATTTCCTTTATTGTACAAAATCTATGTTAGAGATGTTTTTAAGTTATAACAACCCTTACAGCTAGTTTCTAGCTATTTATGTCACACTGAAAAGTCAAGTGAACTATAGATTAGAACCATGGAGATCTGTCCCCTACTTTGAAAAGGACAATAAAGACCACCATTATGTTTCCATGATGCTATTTGACCTTGATATAGATACTTGCATTATCTGACACTAATATTCAATTTGCAAAACTAGCCCTAGTCATTTTTAAGCACCCGGTATACAGGAAGCATTCCAGTGTTTTGTGTCGGTTTTTCGAGAGGGCCTTGTAGTGACCACACTGGTACCTTCCATTTTTCTCTTTTAACAGTTGGGTTGCTGATCTCACAAATCATATTTCCGTTGGCAATGAGAGGTGCAGGGCTGCCAGCATTTTGTTAGAAATAATGACACACTTTACTACCTGTAAGTGCTGACTGAGTGCTTCTGCCTTTTCTTCCCAAGGTGACTGTAACACAGATTGATGAAAGATTCTGCAGGACGACAAAGGTTAAAGAGGCAGACCTGGAGCTAGAAGCCGGCACTGACACTGATGAAGTGGACTGCAATGGGAATGCCCACATCATTGTCCCATCCTCTGATAACCAATGTAATATGAAAACTGACTACAGAAGAAAGCAACAAATTAAATCCATTAATCAAGCATATCTCTGCTAAACAGTTGTTCTAAGGTGATGAACAAGTGAAAAATTTACTGTTTGTTTTCATGCTTGCAAGGATTGGGGAAGAAAATTAATTATAAGGTACTGGCCACACTATTAGTTAAATTTTTCTTGAGGAAACTATTTATTGCTTTGTCAAAGGACAAATGAACCTCATTAGGGAGATTAGTTTCAGTTAGTAGTTTTGCATTAGGATACACTAATAATGCACACGTCGAAAGATACCCTGTATAAAATTACAATCATTGAAATTCATTTTTTTGCTTCTTAATTTACTACCTGTTCAAAAGTGACCACTCTATTACCTACCATGAAACCAGAAGGCAATTGAGTGTAGTGCCGCCACCTTTCACCCAAGTGCCTGGAGGAGAGCTCTGAGTGTGGACTCTGAGTGTTGTCATGCTGAACTTATTTATGCAGGAGCTTCAACTTGGCCATGGCATTTTAATCTTATCTTGAAGCGTGTCAAGCAGGGCTCCATGCCAAAAGCAATTTTTGATCAGCCCCTTTGAAATCCTTCTCTTTTGAAAATGTTTTAAGTGCCTTGGACAAATAGCAAGCTGACATCTGGTATTCCAAATTTCCCTTCCGTCTATACTGTGCAAGGAAAGGCAAGGGAAGTGCCACTTTGCTATCAATCCCCTCTAGTGAGTGGACTGAGGCCCCTATGTCCGCCACAGTGGGTGCAGTTCAATTTCAATGTTCATTTAATCCCTGGCCTTTCTGTTGAGGCTGCTAACAAGGGGGGCAATTACTGCTCTATGTGAGGGGAAGTGCCAGATGGCAGACACCTGTCTTCTCCAACCTAAAGTGAAACTAGACTCAACCCACAGAGAGTAAAAGTCAGCTGTGAAATAACAATGTATTTTGTGGACCCAGCTGACCCAGATTGGATGCAGACAGCTGATCCAAAATGGAAAGTTTCCATATGTCCCATTACCGAACCTATAATCCACTGAAGACAACCCCCCCAACTCTGGCTCATTTCGTACATAGGAGTCTTGTTCTCATTTATAGGAATGAAAACCAAATTGACACTTAACTGTTTTCATTTGGTTTGTTGGTTTGACTTCTTTAATGTTGCAATAGCTTTAGGGACATGGTGATTGAATGAATCAGGTCAGAACAGCAGCAATGTTCTCTGCTTCAACCCTTGAGCTCTGTTACTGAAAAATGATGGAGGTAGAGTTTTAAAACATTTCCCTCAATAGACACTGAAGTTTTTCTTCCTACAGATTAACTCATGACATGATGAAAGTGCTAGTGTTTTGCTTTCAGTGAAATAATTTGAGCCTAGCAGCGTGATTTTCACTGGCCTGGAATGAGTAGGATTCTTTCAGAGTTAATGCAGGTTTTTTGTTTTACAGAAGCAATGTCACACTTGAGAGCAAGATACAGACTGTATGGAACTTAAAGGTTACACAATATCGACAAACATTTTAAAGAAAAATAGTACTAATACAAATTTGCAAATAACAGAACTAGATGCTATATTTTGGGTTTCCTAGAAACAGGAGCAGATGATGGGTACAATCAGCTTATATGAGAAGCAATCCCATAAGTGCAGTGAGGAAGTGAGAAAAACAATAAAGGAGTCATAAATAATAGGATCAGCAATTTGAGCAACTGAGATTCCGCTTAGCTGTGAGCCCTAAGAGAGACATTTAGTTCACATTTCAGTGGGCTGCACTGAGAAGCAAAGAAGTTGGGAGCATGGTGGGTAGGGTTTTCAAAAATTTCTCATGAAATGCATGATATGAAAAAACTATGTACATATTTCATTTCTGTGCATCCAAATAACCTTATCTTTTATTTTTATTTTTCTACAAATCCCATTAAAATATTTTCAAATATTACTCTTATGACCCATTGATTGAAGTTTATTTCTGAAGGCAGAAGTTCCCAGTATCTCTGGCCTTTATTCATGCTTGTGCATGTTCATGGGCTAACACACTCATCCAGCCAGAGAAAGTCCTAAGGAGGCTAAGGCTTTCTGTGGAAGCCACTGGCAGGTATAGGAGCTGTCCAGCAAAGCACCCACAGAGCTCTGCAGTAAGCTTCGATCCTGGGGATACTGGAAAGGTGGCAACAGCCTCTTCTACATTACATATGAAATTGAATACTTAATTACATGATAAAATGAATCACAGTTTTAAAATGAAGACAAATATGGTCCTTCTGGTGCTATCCAACATGAAGGAATGGCAGAGGAGAAGTCAAGCCAGGTATGATAGTTTGTTTAAGTGAATATCACTGAATTATCTTTTTGTTGCAATTATAAAATAATAGTAATAGTAATGATAAATATTAACACAATACTAGAGATTTTCCCACTATCAAAAGAGATATTTATAAGTGAGGATCCCTGAAGCTTAGGATTCAGCTACCTCCTAGTTTACATATATACATGTATATACATATACTTATCTTCTATATGTATTTCAGTAATTGAATTGATTAACTACTTGTCAAAGCAGTTCTGAACATCCTCCAAAATTTATAAAACATTACAATGTTTATTTTAATATATGAAAATATCTGTGATAATTGACAAGCTATAATGAATTATGACCCAGTTTCTCATCTTGACACTACTAGAATTTCGAGAATAATTTTTCTGGGGAGGAATCATTCTGTTTATTTTAGTATACGTAGTGATACCCCTGACCTTCACCCATTGGGATCCAGTAGTGCATCTCCCTCAGCTGAAACATACAGCAACAACAAACAGTCTCCAGACAAAACCACATACCCCTTAAAATTACCTTAATTAAGAGCCAGTGATTTAGAAAATAGGTAAAATCTCAACTAGAAAATTGACCAAAAAAAATTCTGGTGTCTGTTTAAATTTAGTTAATTTACTTGTACATATTAAATCTCCCCTCTGCGCTACTATATAAATTAAAGAATCATCTAATTCATTTTTTAATTACTTACCAAGGATACCATTTAGACACTGCATGAAAGAGCTGTTTTTAATGACTTATCTGGGTTATATATGATCCAAGGGAGAATAAACAACATATATGCTAGAATCATGTCTAATATAAGTGAGAATGTCATTCTAAAAATATCACAGAAAATGACATTCAAGTATAAGTTTATTTTTGGACAAACCTTTTTGAAACTTCATAAAACACATTTTCCATGAATTTTTTGGAGCCCTCTCATATACATGAATTTCAAACTTTATCCTGATTAATCAAGTTCATTTGGCATAGAAATCGGATTTCAACTGAAAATTTTACTATACGATCCTTTATTGAACGGGAGTCCAGGTAATTCTAGGTTGAAAGGAATCCCGAAAGAACCAAGGCTTCTTTGGGAACCTCATTGACTAGAAGCTGACAAAGACGCTGACTGTTCTTCTCGATCTCATCTCCCTTACTGATAGGTACTTTCGTTCACGTAGCCTTTCCATAGAGACATGGGAGTTACTGCCTCTGATGCTACATTTATAAAACTCAGGACCTGTGAGCAAAAGGGCTTTCCCTGTCAAACATGCTCAGAAAACTCGAAGTGAAGGAATTGGTGTATTGCATCACATTCCTATTCTTGTGCCAGTCGGCTCATAGAGCAAATATTGTATGAAAACCTGTCTAGTTCCAGGTCACAGTCAGCCTAGGTATGTATCAGTAAGCACGAAAACAATTTTCTTTGTTTTTTTTTAAGTACAGTGGGGCGACTAGAGAACCAACAGGGAGAAAAATCAAATAAAATAAAGCCAGTCAAGTAGATACACATTGAAAAACTTAGTACAGAATGAAGTGACACAAAGAGATGGAGTCATAAGCAGGGAGATTTAGATAGCCAGGAAAATGAGCAGCCATGATGGCCAGTCTATGAGTGTTTTCTGAAAGAGTAATTCAGAAACGTAAAACCGCAGTCAGGAAAAAGTAACTCCCTCAAAGGAAAAGGGTGTGGTTTTCTTCCTATTTGTTTACCCCCAAGATATGATGCTGAAAAACAAAACAAAAATGGCGATTACATTTCTCACTTTCCTTGTTTAACTATCCTAATTTTAAGAATACATGAGTTGGGGGCCGGCGCCATGGTTCACTTTGTTAATCCTCCGCCTGCCACACCAGCATCCCATATGGGCTCCCGGTTCTAGCCCCGGTTGCTCCTCTTCCAGTCCAGCTCTCTGCTGTGGCCCAGGAGGGCAGTGGTAGATGGCCCAAGAGCTTGGGTCCTGCATCTGCATAGGAGACCAGGAAGAGGCACCTGGCTCCTGGCTTTGGATTGGTGCAGCGCCAGCCATAGCGGCCATTAGGGAGGTGAACCAACGGAAAAGGAAGACCTTTCTGTCTCTCTCTCTCACACTGTCTATAACTCTACCTGTCAAATCAATAAATAAAAAAAAAGAATACATGAGTTTAAGCTTTGGACAAGAAGTCACAAAAATTTAGGGTTGTAATTCTTCTAAGCCTTTCATTTGGGAAGTAATATCTCCTAAAATGTTTTTAAAATTCATGTTTATAATGTTTATTTCATAATATATCTATTGCAAAATCAAATATATATTAAAAAAACTGATCTTCATGATGATGGTAGAAAGAGTAAACAAAATATACGGACAGGCCATATTCAAATTTAGCCCATACTATCACCAATTAATTTATACACAGTTTTTTAGGTGTTTAATAAACTAATTTTAAACTTAGAAATTCATTTTTTATTTGTTATCAGTGGAGTTGCACAATTCTGAAGATGACAGATGATTATAAAGATAACCCTTTGCTGCCTCTGATGCTTGACATTTTTCACACTATTTTAATTTTTGCATATTGTTTTAAAGTATTTTTTTAAAGATCTATCTTCTAATGGCCGAATGCTCATTAAATTCGACACTATTTATAATTTTTTTTTAATCTCTAATGTTGAATGCAATGGTTGTCATGTTATCATGGCTTAATTAATATTTTTTTTTAAATTTTTTTATTTTATTTTATTTTTTGACAGGCAGAGTGGACAGTGAGAGAGAAAGAGACAGAGAGAAAGGTCTTCCTTTTGCCATTGGTTCACCCTCCAATGGCCGCCACGGCCTGCGCGCTGCGGCCGGCGCACCACACTCATCCGATGGCAGGAGCCAGGTGCCAGGTGCTTTTTCCTGGTCTCCCATGGGGTGCAGGGCCCAAGCACTTGGGCCATCCTCCACTGCACTCCGGGGCCACAGCAGAGAGCTGGCCTGGAAGAGGGGCAACCGGGACAGAATCCAGTGCCCCGACCGGGACTAGAACCCGGTGTGCCGGCGCCGCAAGGTGGAGGATTAGCCTGTTGAGCCACGGCGCCGGCCCTAATTAATATTTATTAAATTAATGAATAGACCCATTTCAACAATATCAACCCGGACTGACTCTGTACAACTTGGAGATTATTGGGCTAATATTAAACTGAACAAAAATGAAATCATTCATTTAAACTGTTCAAAATCTGTTGTGGAAATGTAACAGTCAAATGTAAAAATGAGCATTTTTTGTAATTTTAATTAGGACATTAAGGGGGTAAGTGAGGTCTTTACCTGCCATTGGTATCTAAGCATCTTTCTTCAATGGCTTAAGTTAAATTATATTCTCATATTAGAGAAACAGACTGGATGGTTCAAACTGATGACTGCTTAGTTCACTTTGGAGCATAATGTTGGAAGAGTCATAAAATTGTCTCCCTTCATCAGAGGTGCAATGTGGCAAGTACAGGGGTGGCCATGCAAACTCAGCTCAACTCTTCCATCAATTTAATTGGATACCATCGGGTGTTGTCTCTGTGGACCATTTCCCATGAGAAAAGGATTCTTTTTTTTGTGACCTCTAATGCAGTGAAAACTATTTGGTTCAATTTCATCTTTTCCAGAAGAACAAATCTAAAGAGAAATTACAAAAGAAATGTAATAGCATTTTTACTTCTTTCTGCTGGAGGGTTTTGCAGTGTGACTGCTTTAAAACTTACTATTTTGCAAAAGCCAATTTTCTTCAAGAGGCCGTTGGCACTCAAATCAGCCGTACACTAAACTTGCCAGAATCAGACACTGTTGAATGATGAAGAAAAAAACACTGCAATTTTATAAAGCAGAATGACTTGCTTTATGATATTATTTATTTATTTTACTATGTGTGTAAGAATTGGGACGAAATTGGGTATTTCTGGCTTAAGTTCAATGCTTAATCCACAATCTGTAAACCCCAAAGCAGATACTCCATTACACTTTCAAAAAATGTAACTTTATAAGGGTTGACTACTCAGACAACTATTTCCATCAGTCAATCCCCACTATATATTCAGGAACTAGTACATATTCACCATATTGATCCATATAATCAATGTCTCCATTAGTCTCTTTTGGACTTCTGGTATTCTTATCAACCTAAACTTTATGTGCAATAGGCCTCCTTGGAATATCTCAATTTTCTCATTTTCTCAAAGAATAACCACCTGAGTAACCCCCTCCACGGCTGCCACCCTTACCAATCACTCTGCTCATAAACTAGTTCCTTACCCATACTTTCAGTAACTGTTAAGTTTTGATGAAAATATTCATCTTCTTCCCCTCCACTCCAAAATCATGACTATCACTTCTTATTTCTCTATCTTTTTCTTGATTACAGCCTTGCATGCATTTTATGTGTTTACTACTATCTTTTCCCAATATATTGCTCTCAAATGTTCTGTTTGTTTCTCGATTCTGTCTTTCTCCTCTGTCCATGGTGGCTATCCACATAAGCATTCAGTGCAGTATACCATACAGCCTTAGAAATAAATCAGCTATTCCTTCTACCTTTTCAAACTCTTTTGCCCCACTTTTGTTTTTGTAAAAGACACAGTCTACCTATACTATTGTTTTTGAACTATCAGGTTCTAAATTGATATTTTAGATCACTTCAAGTTTCTACCTTTTCTCTTCTAGTTGCTAAAACAAAAGCTGACTGAAAATTCAGCAGTCTGCGACACTAGCCCATTTCCTTAGAAATGTTAGATTTTATTCCCTTAGAAATTCATGACATTTTATTCTGAGTACTAAAAATACAAATATTTTGTTCCCATGAGTACTCCATCTTCATGGTTTTCTAACTCTGAAGATGAAATAATATAATATTCACACAACATAGATGCTTAGTTTTCTGATATCAGCCTTTTTATTTAAAATCTTTATTAGGAGCTTTCCCTCTGGATCTAGTTATGAATTATAGCTAGTTCCATATTATAAGACTCTGCCAAATTCTAGCTCATTCCTATTGCTAACTCATTACCTTCTTTTTGCAGCTATTAAAAGAGATCCTATTGGTCTTGTCATCAAATCACTGTAAGACTACACTATAGGAGCCGGGCTATAGCGTAGCAGGTTAAGCCACTGCCTGCAGTGCTGACATTCCATGTAGGCAAAGGTTCAAGCCCAGCTGCTCCACTTTTTATCCGGCTCCCTGCTAATGTACCTGGGAAAGCAGAGGAAGGAGGCCTCAGTGCTTGGTCTCCTACACCCACAGGGAGACCAAGAAGAAACTCCTGGTTCCTGTTATCCATCTGGCCCAGCCCTGGCCATTGTGACCTTTTGGGAAACTAACCAGCAGGTGGAAGACATGACTTTCTCTGGCTCTGAATATCCCTCTCTGAACCCTCCTGTCAAATAAATAAATAAATAAATCATTTTTAAAAAAAGGCTACAGTATATTCAGTACTGTCCACCTGAGCTTTATAGCTCTGCCCTTTAATATTTCTCCATATAGAACTTCAAAATTTGGGAGATGTCATGAAGTAAATAGTAGCTATGTGTTTATGAATGCCAGCATATCAACTTAGCCCCATATGAAAATCAAAATGTCCTCTGGTTTCCTACTTCTCACCAGTGTGTTTTAAAGGGAACATTTCCAAGTTCCTAAGTTTGAAAGAGCACTGAAATGACAGGTGCTTATGTGCAAATATACCTCCACGTACCCAGTGTTAACCTACCACTTTCTTTAATGTACTTTTATCCATCCTATTTTGTTCGTAGGTTCCTTGTCCCAAGAATGTGTTTATTTTTTTTGTCTTAGCAGTATTATATATTTTGCTTGTCTTCTAGAAATTCATGAAGTGTTTCAGAAAAAATTAGCTGCATATTCATGGCCTCCAAGACTACAACCTCTGCCATCACTAAAACTTTTTCGGTGGGCGGAGCCAAGATGGCGGAATAGTGAGGACGCGCACTAGCAGTCCGCAAAAAGATAGTTTAATAAAAACAGAGTTACTGTAGCCTCAGGAAAAATCTCACGGAAAAAAATGCAGTGGAAATTCTTCCGGACCCAGTGAATGAGACGCAGAGGACCTAGGGGAAAGTAAGTTTGCGAACGGCAAATCGTGCCTTAGTGGCACGGGAGCTGCCGGGAGGGACGGGAACCGGACGGAACACAGTCGCCATTGGATTCGAGCGCTTAAACGGGAGCCGATACAGGGATCCCGAGACACTGGCGGGGGGAAGCAGATGCCACGGGGGAAACAGCACAATTGAGGCGAGCCCACACGGACACTAGCCTCTTTCGTTGCCCACCCTACTAATTCTAGCTGGACTGAACGCAGTGGGACGGCGCGCGCCCGCCGGCTGAACCGGAAGCCGGGCGGAACACAGTCGCCATTGGAACTGAGCGCTTGAACGGGTGCCGATACAGGGATCCCGAGACACTGGTGGGGGGAAGCAGACCCCCCACGGGGGAAACAGCACAATTGAGGCGAGCCCACACGGACACTAGCCTCTTTCATTGCCCACCCTGCTCACTCAAGCTAGACTGAACACAGTGGGACAGCGCGCGCCCGCCGGCTGAACCGGAAGCCGGGCGGAACACAGTCGCCATTGGAACTGAGCGCTTGAACGGGGGCCGATACAGGGATCCCGAGACACTGGCGGGGGGAAGCAGACCCCCCACGGGGGAAACAGCACAATTGAGGCGAGCCTGCACGGACACTAGTCTCTCTCGTCACCCACCCTGCTAATTCGAGCTAGATTAAACACAGTGGGACAAGGCGCGCCCGCCCGCCCGCCCGCCCATCACTGAGGCAGACGGAACCAAAAACCCGAGGCTGTAGAAACCTGAAGGGGATCCAAAAACTGGGAACACACCGTGCACACAAACTCCGTTACCTTGACAACCCAGAGAAAGAGTGTGGGGAATAAAAAAAAATGCCAAATAAAAACAGATTCCGAGGGAGCAAGATCAAGGAAGACGCTATGATGACCCCAAACGGAAAAGACACCCCAAGTCAGGATTGTGAAGATAATGAGATAGAAGAAATGCAAGAAGCAGATCTCAAAGAATTGATAAGAACATTAAGAAGTTCTCAAAAACAAATTCTTGAACTACAGAAATCTTTAATGGATAAGATAGAAAATCTCTCTCGCGAGAATGAAGTACTACGGAGAAATCAAAACGAAATGAAACAACTAGTAGAACAAGAAGCTACGATAGTGACAAAAAATCTTAATGAATTGAAGAATTCAATAGATCAAGTGACAAGCAATCTTGAGGGCCTTAAAACCAGAATGGGTGAAGCAGAAGAGAGAATATCGGACCTAGAAGACAGAGAACAGGAGAGGAAACAGTCAAACCAAAGACAAGAAGAGGAAATTAGAAAACTAAAAGATATTGTCGGGAATTTACAGGATACTATTAAAAAACCCAACATTCGGGTTCTAGGTGTTCCTGAAGGTATGGAGAGGGAGAAAGGATTAGAAGGCCTTTTTAGGGAGATACTAGCAGAAAACTTTCCAGGCTTGGAGAAAGACAGAGAAATCCTAATCCAGGAAGCTCATAGAACCCCTAGTAAACATGACCAAAAGAGATCCTCTGCACGACATATTGTAATTAAACTCACCACAGTGAAGCAAAAAGAAAAGATCCTAAAATGTGCAAGAGAGAAACGTCAGATTACTCTCAGAGGATCTCCAATTAGACTTACAGCTGACTTCTCAACAGAAACCCTACAAGCTAGAAGGGAATGGCGAGACATAGCCCAGGTACTTAGAGAGAAAAACTGCCAGCCCAGAATATTATACCCTGCAAAGCTCTCATTTGTGAATGAAGGTGAAATAAAGACCTTTCATAACAAACAAAAATTGAAAGAATTTGTTGCCACTCGTCCAGCCCTGCAAAAGATACTTAAAGACGTGTTACACACAGAAACACAGAAACACGACCATCAACATGAAAGAAGGTAAACGAAGGGAACCTCACGGCAAAAGATCACAGGGAATTCAAAGCATACATTAGAAAATATCTGGCAAATGGCAGGGCAAACTTACCACTTATCAATAGTCACATTGAACGTTAAAGGTCTAAACTGTCCTGTTAAAAGACAGAGATTGGCTGACTGGGTTAAGGAACAAAAACCATCTATTTGCTGCCTACAAGAAACACATCTTTCCAACGAAGATCCATACAGACTGAAAATAAAAGGATGGAACAAGATATACCATGCCAACAGAAATGAAAAAAGAGCGGGTGTAACCATCTTAATATCGGACTACATAAACTTTAACACAAAAACTGTTAAGAGAGACAAAGAGGGGCACTATATAATGATTAAGGGATCAATACTACAGGAAGATATAACAATTCTCAATGTATATGCACCTAATTACAGGCCACAGGTTTATTTAAAAAATTTGTTAAGAAACTTAAAGGGAGACTTAGACCCCAACACAATAGTACTGGGGGACTTCAATACTTCACTCACAGATATTGACAGATCGACAGGACAGAAGATCAACAAGGAGACAGTAGATTTAAACAACACTATAGCCCAAATGGATCTAACAGATATCTACAGAACTTTTCATCCTACAAGTAATGCATTCACATTCTTCTCAGCAGTACATGGAACCTACTCTAGGATTGATCACATATTAGGCCATAAAGCAAGTCTCAGCAAATTCAAAAGAATTAGAATCATACCATGCAACTTCTCAGACCATGAGGGAGTGAAGTTGGAAATTAGCAACTCAGGAATCTCTAGAGCATATGCAAACACATGGAGATTGAACAACATGCTCCTGAATGAACAATGTGTCACTGAAGAAATCAAAAGAGAAATCAAAAATTTTCTGGAAGTAAATGAGGATAACAGCACAACATACCAAAACTTATGGGATACAGCAAAAGCAGTGTTAAGAGGAAAGTTTATATCAATAGGTGCCTACATCAAGAAACTGGAAAGGCACCAAATAGATGAGCTTTCAATGCATCTCAAGGATCTAGAAAATTTGCAGCAAACTAGACCCAAATCTAGTAGAAAAAGAGAAATAATCAAAATCAGAGAAGAAATCAACAGGATTGAATCCAAAAAAAATTACAAAAAATCAGCCAAACGAGGAGCTGGTTTTTTGAAAAAATAAACAAGATTGACACCCCATTGGCCCAACTAACTAAAAAAAGAAGAGAAAAGACCCAAATCAGTAAAATCAGAGATGAAAAAGGAAATATAACAACAGACACCACAGAAATCAAAAGAATCATCAGAAATTACTACAAGGACTTGTATGCCAGCAAACAGGGAAACCTATCAGAAATGGATAGATTCCTGGACACATGCAACCTACCTAAATTGAACCAGGAAGACATAGAAAACCTAAACAGACCCATAAGTGAGTCAGAAATTGAATCAGTAATAAAGGCCCTCCCAACAAAGAAAAGCCCAGGACCAGATGGATTCACTGCTGAATTCTACCAGACATTTAAAGAAGAACTAACCCCAATTCTTCTCAAACTATTCAGAACAATCGAAAAAGAGGGAATTCTCCCAAATTCTTTCTATGAAGCCAGCATCACCTTAATTCCTAAGCCAGAAAAAGATGCAGCATTGAAAGAGAATTACAGACCAATATCCCTCATGAACATAGATGCAAAAATCCTCAACAAAATTCTGGCCAATAGACTGCAACAACACATCAGAAAGATCATCCACCCAGACCAAGTGGGATTCATCCCTGGTATGCAGGGATGGTTCAATATTCGCAAAACAATCAACGTGATACACCACATTAACAGGCTGCAGAAGAAAAACCATATGATTATCTCACTAGACGCAGAGAAAGCATTCGATAAAATTCAACACCCTTTCATGATGAAAACCCTAAGCAAACTGGGTATAGAAGGCACATTCCTCAATACAATCAAAGCAATTTATGAAAAACCCATGGCCAATATCCTATTGAATGGGGAAAAGTTGGAAGCATTTCCACTGAGATCTGGTACCAGACAGGGATGCCCACTCTCACCACTGCTATTCAATATAGTGCTGGAAGTCTTAGCCAGAGCTATTAGGCAAGAAAAAGAAATTAAAGGGATACAAGTTGGGAAGGAAGAACTCAAACTATCCCTCTTTGCAGACGACATGATTCTTTATTTAGGGGACCCAAAGAACTCTACTAAGAGACTATTGGAACTCATAGAAGAGTTTGGCAAAGTAGCAGGATATAAAATCAATGCACAAAAATCAACAGCCTTTGTATACACAGACAATGCCACGGCTGAGGAAGAACTGCTAAGATCAATCCCATTCACAATAGCTACAAAAACAATCAAATACCTTGGAATAAATTTAACTAAGGACATTAAAGATCTCTACAATGAAAATTACAAAACCTTAAAGAAAGAAATAGAAGAGGATACCAAAAAATGGAGAAATCTCCCATGCTCAAGGATTGGAAGAATCAATATCATCAAAATGTCCATTCTCCCAAAAGCAATTTACAGATTCAACGCAATACCAATCAAGATACCGAGGACATTCTTCTCAGATCTGGAAAAAATGATGGTGAAATTCATATGGAGACACAGGAGACCTCGAATAGCTAAAGCAATCTTGTACAACAAAAACAAAGCTGGAGGCATCACAATACCAGATTTCAGGACATACTACAGGGCAGTTGTTATCAAAACAGCATGGTACTGGTACAGAAACAGATGGATAGACCAATGGAACAGAATAGAAACTCCAGAAATCAATCCAAACACCTACAGCCAACTTATATTTGATCAACGATCCAAAACCAGTCCCTGGAGTAAGGTCAGTCTGTTTAATAAATGGTGCTGGGAAAACTGGATTTCCACATGCAGAACCATGAAGCAAGACCCCTACCTTTCACCTTACACAAAAATTCATTCAACATGGATTAAAAATTTAAACCTACGACCCGACACCATCAAATTACTGGAGAGCATAGGAGAAACCATGCAAGACATAGGTACTGGCAAAGACTTCTTGGAAAAGACCCCAGAAGCACAGGCACTGAAAACCAAAATTAACTACTGGGATTGCATCAAATTGAAAAGTTTCTGTACTGCAAAAGAAACAGGAAACTGAAGAGGCAACCAACAGAATGGGAAAATATATTTGCAAACTATGCAACAGATAAAGGGTTGATAACCAGAATCTACAAAGAAATTAAGAAACTCCACAACATCAAAACAAACAACCCACTTAAGAGATGGGCCAAGGACCTCAACAGACATTTTTCCAAAGAGGAAATCCAAATGGCCAACAGACACATGAAAAAATGTTCAAGATCCCTAGCAATTAGGGAAATGCAAATCAAAACCACAATGAGGTTTCACCTCACCCCGGTGAGAATGGCTCACATTCAGAAATCCACCAACAATAGATGCTGGAGAGGATGTGGGGAAAAAGGGACACTAATCCACTGTTGGTGGGAATGCAAACTGGTGAAGCCACTATGGAAGTCAGTCTGGAGATTCCTCAGAAACCTGAATATAACCCTACCATTCAACCCAGCCATCCCACTCCTTGGAATTTACCCAAAGGAAATTAAATTGGCAAACAAAAAAGCCGTCTGCACAGCAATGTTTATTGCGGCTCAATTCACAATAGCTAAGACTTGGAACCAACCCAAATGCCCTTCAACAGTAGACTGGATTAGGAAATTATGGGACATGTACTCTACAGAATACTATACAGCAGTCAAAAACAATGAAATCCGGTCACTTGCAACAAAATGGAGGAATCTAGAAAACATCATGCTGAGTGAATTAAGTCAGGCCCAAAGAGACAAATATCATTTGTTTCCCTTGATTGGCGATGACTAACTGAGCACCAAAGGGGAAACCTGTAGAAGTGAAATGGACACTATGAGAAACAGTGACTCGATCAGCTCTTGTGCTGACTGTTGTTGTACAATGTAATACTTTATCCATGGTAGTATTTTTTTTTTCTCTTTATCCTAGTACTAGTGGTTGAACTCTGTAATTAACACACAATTATTCTTAGGTGTTTAAATTTTAACTGAAAAGTGATCTCTGTGAAATATGAGTGGGAATAAGAGAGGGAGGAGATGTAAAATTTGGGACATGCTCAATCGGAACGGCCCCAAATGATGGAGTTAGAATTGTGCCAGGGGTTTCCAATACAATCCCATCAAGGTGGCATGTACCAAGGCCATCTCATTAGTCCAAGTGATCAATTTCAGCTCACAATTGATCACACTGATAGGTCTAAGAGTCAAAGGGATCACACAAACAAGACTAGTGTCTGCTAATACTAACTGATAGAATGAAAAAGGGAGAGAATGATCCAACATGGGAAGCAGGATACACAGCAGACTCATAGAATGGCAGATGTCCTAAATAGCACTCTGGCCTCAGAATCAGCCCTTAAGGCATTCGGATCTGGCTCAAGAGCCCATGAGAATATTTTAGGCATGGAAAGCTAAGACACTCTGGAAAAAACAGAAGACCTAAATGAAAGATCTCTGCGAGTGAGATCCCAGTGGAAAGAACGGGGCCATCAAAGAAGGAGGTACCTTTCTCTGAAGGGAGGAGGGAACTTCCACTTTGACTATGGCCCTGTGGGAATAAGATCGAAGCCGGCGAACCCTAAAGGCTTCCATAGCCTCGGCAACTCATGACCAGAGCCTAGGGAGATTACTGACGCCATAAACAAGAGTGTCAAATTGTTAAATCAACATCAGGAGTCACGGTGTACTTACGTCTCATGAGGGATCTGTCCTTAATGTGTTATCCAATGTGAAGTGATGCTATTACTAGTACTGAAACAGTATTTTTACACTTTGTGTTTCTGAGTGGGTGCAAACTGATGAAATCCTTACATAGTATATATTGAATCGATCTTCTTTATATAAAGATAATTGCAAATGATTAAAAAATCTTGGTGTTAAATTGGAAATTGCATAGACAATTAATCAATTTTTTTTAAAAAAAATCATGTAGGATCTCTGTCCTTAATGTGCTGTACATTGTGAATTAATACTATAACTAGTACTCCAACAGTATTATCATTTTGTGTCTCTATGAGAGGGCAAACCGTTGAAATCTTTACGTAATATGTACTAAATTGATCTTCTGTGTATAAAGAGAATTGAAAATGAATCTTGATGTGAACAGAAGGGGAGAGGGAGCGGGAAAGGGGAGGGTGGGGGGAGGGAGGGAAGTTGTGTGGGGGGGGAGCCATTGTGGTCCATGAGCTGTTCTTTGGAAATTTATATTCTTTAAATAAAAGCTTTATAAAAAAAAAAAAAAAAACTTTTTCATGATTTACCTTTTGACTCAGCAGGAGTCCATGGCCTGGTCCATTCCCTTATCTGTAACCCACACCCAGACACTTATATGCTTAATAGGAAAAGTAATAGCTGCCAATTGTCAGCTCACTAATGAAATAGTCTCCCTTCTCCTGAGTTTTTTAGTTAGTATAGTGGGATGCTTTCAAAAATACTGCATTTGGAATGTATCTAGTTTCCCCTAGTAGTCGCCAACATGAACTGCACCCAACTCAAAAGCAAGTTTTACTTTGTTCTAATTTTCAATTTGTCCCTTGTGACTTGCAGTATTCTTCCCTGTAAAATGAAATTTCTATCCAGCACTACTTCACACAAACTTCAGTACCTGTAAAAAAGTGTTTTCCTTCTCACAAGGATCATCTTGAATTTTCCTGCTGCAAATATGGAATCGATCATTCTACTCCTTTTAGAGTAGAATTGCATCAGAGAATTGTGACCAAAAATTTTGGCACTGAGGTCGCATTTTGGACTGTTTCACAAGACAGTTGAGAAGGTGCTATCAAGCAAGTTAGAGACAGTTATGCTTTGAAAACTAATAGATCCATGTTAATATTTCTAATTTGAACACAAATAATAACATAATAATGATTTATTAACATTTTTCTCACTTCCAAAAAATGTAAAGTATTATTTTTAATTTTAATTTACTACATTGTAAATCTTTTTTTCCCTTTTTGACTTATGAGTTAATGTCCAGAGATTTGTTATGAACCAGGGAAGTCTAATTAATAACTACTCTGAAGATTCTTTTAACATCAAGAATACAGAAAGTAAAAATAATAAATAAATTATCAAAATTTGCTGAAACAAATAGATAAATTTATCCAAGGTTTGTAAATTTTAGAAAAAACCTCAAACAGGTAAAGGCACTATAAAGTGCAAAAGAAAATGATATAGTATAGCATTATATAATATAACATAGAATTTTCTTTGTTTTGTTTCCTAAAACTTACTTTTTCTTTGTGACAGTAATGTCATTATGTATGCATTTAATTGCTCTAATTTTAACCATTTCATTGCATCTTCACAGGAAACAAATGATTACAATCTAGATTAACACTGTATATTAAGTTCTATAAGTATCAGGTGGGGTGGAACACCATCTCCATGGGTCTTCATATTTCAAAGGAAAACGTGGAGAGACAGATTTTATCAAAAAAGACAGAGAGAGCTGGAATCCTTTTAACCTTGGAGAAAATTCATTTGGATTTTCAAAACTTACTATAGGAGCATAAATCTTTGGAGCCAGTGTCAGAGTGCAGCAGATAAAGCCATGTGCTGGGAAATCCACAACACATATGGGTACTGAGTCATTTCCTGGCTGCTCCACTGGCTGCTCCACTTCTAATGCAGCTCCCTGTTAATGGCCTGTTTTTTTTGGTCTGGTGTACAAAATGACCTAAGTGCTTGGGCCCTTGCCACCCGCGTAGGAGACCTGGATAAAGTTCCTAGCTCCTGGCTTCAGCCTGGCAATGCCCTGGCTGTTGTGGGTCTCCAAGAAGGGAACTACTAGATGGAAGATCCCCTCTCTCTGTCTATTCTTCTATCTCTCTCTGCAACTCTTTCAAACAGATAATTAAAACTTTAGAAAAGAAAGAACTTGAGATTTTCCCACCACATTTCAGAGGAGAAAAGGAGGTTTTCCCTCCTTTTTGAAAAGTTGGTAATTGGTATCCTTCCTTGTGCATCTAAATTGAGAATATTCATTGACTTTGTCTGTCACCAATGAATTATCCGAATTTTCATCTTGTGGATACTGTATTACCATGGGGTAATTCTGGGCAAGAAGTAGCCCAACCACTATCTGCTGAATGAAAATTAACTAGAAATCTGCATCTGATTTAAAGCATACTCAGGATAAAATGAATGAGGAGAATAGTCTATTTAATTTTGTGAACTAGTTATTTATAGTTTTAAAATTGATATTTTGTGCATGGGTGGCCTTTCAATTCTTCCTTTCTTTCTTGAAGTTCCCAGGATAACTGCTGAATGTGCTGGGAGAGCAACATTCTGAGATAAGAAGAAGTGATTGGGCCTGTACTGTGGTGCAGTGGTTTGAGCTACAACCTGCAAAGCTGCTGGTGTACCATGTGAGCATTAGGTCAAGTCCCAGCTGCTCCACTTCTAATCCAGCTCTCAGCTAATGTGCCTGAAAAAAAGTAGTGGGCCCCTTCCACCCATGTGGGAGACCTGGAAGGAGTTCCATGCTCCTGGCTTCAGCCAGGACAAGCTGTGGCTGTTATGGCTATTTTTGAAGTGAACAGAGGATGGAGAATCTCTCTCTCCCTCTCCCCCCCACCCCCTTTAATTCTGCCTTTCAAATAAAAGGAACTGGTCAGAACAGCTGGGCTCTGTTTCTCCCCCTCTGACTTCAGTCCAATGATGTTACCTCAAGCATATGAAGCTCAGGGTGGACTCCTTAGAAGAACACTCAGATTTCAATGTAACACAATTGAGTGCTCATTGATCAACTCTCCATGAATCTGCTATCTTTTGATGCCTACTGGGAAGAAATAAACCAATTTCATGTAACTTATGTACCAGTGTTCTCTTTCACATAAATGACAGACATTGGCATGAACCAAGGTACAGGGTTATCTAGAATCCTTCCTTGTGACTGTTAGAAAATTCCCAGCATATAAGATAGTATTAGTAACTTTATACTTCTCACACGCACATTAGATTTCCAGAACTTATTCACCATGCTAACTGAAATTTTGTGTCTTTGATCAGTTTCCCCCCGTTTTCCCCACTTTCAGAACCCACATCTGCCATTATTCTCTCTGCTTCTGTGAGTTTAACTTTTTTATTTCCCACATATAAGTGAAGTCATTCAGTATTTTTCTTTCAGAGCATGCTTATTTCACTGCACATTGTCCTCCAGGGTTGTCCATGTTGTCACAAATGGCAACAAACCCTTCATTTTAGGGCTAAATAACAGCCTATTGAATATATGTACCACAATCTCTTTATCCATTCATCCATCACTTGACATTTTTGAGTGCTTCTATATCATGGCTATTGTGAAGAATGATGCAGTAAATATGGGGTACACATATATCTTCAACGGTTTATTCATTTATTTTGAATGTCAGAGTTATTTCAAGATGCTGTTTTTATCTCCTTGGATATATGCCCAAAAGTGAGATTTGTACACATAGCAGTTCTAATTTTTCCAGAAAGCTGCATACAGTTTTCTACAAATCCCCATTCTCACCAACAATGTACAAAGGTTCTCCTTTCTCCATATTACCAACAACACTTGTTATCCTTTTTTTTGTTGATAATACCCATTCTAAAAAGCATCAATTCCCATCTCATTATAGTCTTGATTGGAATTTTCCTGACAACTAATGATGTCAAACACCTTTTCATGTATCAATATGAGAATTATATAATTTCTTTAGGAAAGTGTGTGTGCAGATCCATTGCACATTTGGTAATCAGGGTTTTGGTTTTGTTCATTTTTTATATTGTTTTGTGAGTTCCTTACATGTTTTTGATATTAACTCCAAATGATTTGAAAATATTTCCTCCAATTCTGTAGGTTACCTTTTAAGTTGATCATTATTTTTGCTGTGCATAAAATATTTAGTTTGAGTGGGTACCATTTGTTTTTTAACACTGATAAATTGCTATTCATTTAACAGAAAAATTTTCAATATAATGAAGAAATGGCAGTTATTGATACATACATTAACAAAATATTTTCACTAAGCACCCAGTAGAGTAGTTTTCAACTTTTCCCCTAGAATGCCTTTTTTATTGAAGAAGCACAATTTTACATTTAATCAAGAAATGTAAAGCTATCATCAGTGTTCCTTGTCAGCCTGAGATGACCAGGTTCACACCCTTATTATATGAGTAAAAAGAACCTGTAAAAGTTTTATTTAAACAAAACATCTGGAGGGGATTGCCTGGCTTCAGGCTGGTCATCTGGAACCACACTAAATATCTCATGCACAAGTTAAAGGAGTAGTCAGTATCATGTGTCAATGATAAATAATACATGGTCTCTGCCTACCAAGGGAATAATGCCCAACTCTATTGAGTCTAAAACCACCAACCGACAGAGATGGATTCAAATCCCTAATCTCCCAAGGATAACCAAGCAAGGGCGATAGAGGGGTCAGTTAAAGTCTTGTGTTCTGCGGCTGCACGCGAAAGGCTGTAGAGGCCATACTGGGAAGATGAGTGGCCATCAGTGAGCTTCGAAGGCAGGGGCAAACAGAACCCAAGCTACACAAGTGCTGAGTGCTCAGGAAGCAGCAGTGCACAGGTTTTGGGTGAAGGGGTATAATTAATAGGAGATCGTAAAGGAAAGGAAGACTGCATCCAACAAGAGGGTAAAATGTGTCGCCAGCACTGATGCTCCACAGCTCTTTAAGAAGGCTGAGTAGTCAAGGACCACGTTGCAGCCCAGCCCCCAGCCCAAAGTTCCTCCCTCTTGTAATCACATCCAACACCCAGAACCTTTCTTAATGGAAACTGCCTCTGCTCCAGAAAAAGTAAAACATAACCGACACACACAAACAAAGTTCAAAAAGATATTCAGAGTAAGCTTCCACCCCTCCTACTTCACCTGTCCAGGCTGTCCTGCTGAGAACAGGATCTGCCTCATTACTACACTGATTCACTTCTGCAGAGCTTACAAAATGCAGCATGTCACTGCTCCTATTACATTCTCTGACAATAAAAGAAAATAAACACCACACGAAACACGAACCCACACCCAAATAAATCCAGCACCAACCTAAGGATCCCCTTGTTGATATTATGACACTCGCCTCGTTTCTTCAGACCCTCTCTGATCTATTTTAAAAACATCAATTTCTGTACTGCTTTGGAAGCACTGCAGACATTTAGCATTAGTTTCTTTCTTTGAAGGAGTTCAAACTCTGAAACAGAGCAAATGTAGATATTTTTCTAATTATCCTAAAAAGGCCTACATTCAACATTTCTTTAGTTGGATTCTCAGACTACTATAATTCTTTTTCTATCAGATCTTATAAACTAACCTGACAACTGGTAACAGGATAAAAAGTCATATAAATACCAAAAAAAAAATCATAAGAATCTGTCCGTTCATTACACTAACAGTCTCAACTTTTCTAAAGAAAAAAATTACCTCTTTAATCAAAGCTACATAATAAATAAATAAATAAATAAATAAATAAAATATAAATAAATAAATAAAATACTCAAGAAATTAATGGTTTAAAAATATTGGAAAAGTTTTAGTTGGGAGCATAAACTAAAATCATCTCATTCTCTGGCAAAGAGTTCTTCCAAAATTCCAGGTCCACAGGAGAGATGTATAGGAGAAATATTTGCTAAAAGCTGCCTCAGATGCGAGAGCCCTATCAGGCCTACTTCAGAGGGGCGGAGATATTAGCAGGTGCCTGTTCCAAGTAGGTCAAGAAGCCCTGAGGAATACTGGCTGGCTTTTTGTGTTGCATGTTGATGTCATCAAGCACCAGTTGCCAGTGCCTCAGCTTCATCACATGCTTTTGTACTAGTGCTTCCTTCTGTTGGAGTTCATTGCTTAGTTCTGAGACATTTTCTTTGACAACTGGTTCTGATTTTCTGGCAGACAAGTACAGCATTTTTTTTTTTTTTGCAGGAAATATATTGCCTGTCTTGCAATATCTGGAATAAAAGCTCTTAGCGTTTAATTTTAATGTGCATTATGTCAGCTGTGAATTTGTTACATATAATCTTTACAATATTGATGCATATTCCTTCTATATCTAATCTCTTTAAACTTTGTATTATGAAAGGATGTTGACTTTTCTTAAATCATCTGTGTATATTGATTCGGATAATTATGTGAATTTTAGCCTTCAATCTTTTAGTATAGTGATTTGTATGTGTCAAACCATCTTTGTACCCTAGGAACAAATCTACTTTAATCATGGCATGTAACCCTTAAAATATGCAACTGAACAGGGCCTACATTATTGGGCAGCAGGCCTGTGATGCCAGTTCCCATATCCAAACTGCAGTTTGGGTCTTGCTTGCTCAGCTTACTATTGGCCTCCTTGCACTAATTCACCTGGGAAAAGAGTTGAAGATGGTCCAAATACTTGTACCCCTTCATCCTATGTGGGAGACCCAGATGGAGTTCCTAGCTCTTGGCTTCATTCTGGTCCAGATCTGGCTGTTGTGGTCATTTGGGAATGAACCAGCTGATGGAAGATTTCTCTTTCTCTGTCTTTCTGTCTCTATCACTCTGCCAGTCAAACAAGTAAAATATTACTTTTTAAAAATGACTATGCAATGAACAATTGCTATGTTTTCCCTTTCATTTATATCATTTATTTGAGTCCTCAATTTTTATTGAACAGTCTAGCTAAAGGTTTGCCAGGTCTCTTTATAATTTCAAAACAGCAGGGGCCAGCGATGTGGTGCAGAAGGTTAATCCTCCACCTGCGGCACCGGCATCCCATGTGGGCTCCGTTTCTAGTCCCAACTGCTCCTCTTCTAATCCAGCTCTCTTCTGTGGCCTGGGAAAGCAGTAGAAGATGGCCCAAGTCATTGGGCCCATGCACCCATGTGGGAGTCCAAGAAGAAGCACCTGTCTCCTGAGGTACAACTGTTTTCAACAACCCAGAATCTTGTTCCAAGAAAAAAACGCTTAGAGGTAGCTTGATTTTAGTATTTTCTCTTGAATATGATTCAGGAATTGGAATCCATATGTTCTCATCTGTTGTCTACCAGCGATGAAGTTTTCTCTCTATGTTTCCCACAGCAAATTCTTTTAAAAAAATAGAGTATATATTTGAGTTCCTGAAGTCCAGCTGCCATTTTTCATTTTCTTTTAATTTTAATTTTTAAAGTATGATCCAATAAATATCATTTTATCTTAGAAATGAAAAATAATAAAAAAGAGAGCAGAAACTACTTGAAAGACTCTTCCACACTAGGCAACTTAGAAAATATCCACAATAAAATAAGTAGGAAAAGCTCAGACACACTGTAAATTAACCCCTCCCTGATCACTGCATCTTTCAGTTGGTGAGAAGAAACAAACAAAAAACCAATTCCCACTTTATCTCTGAGTAGTGAAGGGTTTAGGCTACAGATATAGATCCCCAACTTCCACAGTTATCCCTGGAGGGCTTGGCACTCAAATTGCACAATTATTGGAGCAGATATAACCACACGTTCATGAATCTCCTTGGACAATAGTGCAAGAAGGTGATTTTAAAATTGGTACCCAAGGAGCTGGCACTGTGGTATAGAAGGTTAAGCCTACACCTGCAGAGTTGGCATCTCATATGGGGGCTGGTTCCAGTCCCAGCTGCTCCACTTCCAATCCAGCTCCCTGCTAATGTGCCTGAGAAAGCATGGAAGATGGCCCAATAGTTTGGGTCCCTGTATCCACATGGTAGACCCAGAAGAATCTTCTGGCTCCTTGCTTCAGCCTGGTCCAGCCTTAGCCACTGTGGCCATTTAGGAAGTTAAAGAGCAGATGGAAGACCCTTCCCCCACTCTGTTTTTCTGCTTTTCAAATAAATAAATAAATAAATAAATAAGTATAATGGGTTCTCAATCATTTCCAGGGGTTAAACAACCTAGGAACAGTAGGTTCTCCTATTTCTCCCTGCCAATGGATTGTCTGTGCACTTTTCCAAATGTTGCTGAGGGTCAGATTTCTTTTTTTTTTTTTTTTTTGAGTTTTAAGGGGGTAGCCTTTTTTTTTTTAGAACACTCACAATTTTATTTAATGAACATAAATTTCCAAAGTACAGCTTATGGATTACAATAGCTTCCCCTCCCCATAACTTCCCTCCCACCTACAACACTCCCCTCTCCTACCCCTCTCCCCTTCCATTCACATCAAGATTAATTTTCAATTATCTTTATATACAGAAGATCAATTTAGCATATATAAAGTAAAGATTTCAACAGTTTGCACTCACACAGATACACAAAGTGTAAAATACTATTGGAGTACTAGTTATAGCATTAATTCACAGTGTACAACATATTAAGGACACAGATCATGCATGAGGAGTAAGAGCACAGTGACTCCTGTTGTTGATTTAACAAATTGACACTCTTGTTTATAACATCAGTAATCACCCTAGGCTCTTGTCATGAGTTTCCAAGGCTATGGAGGCCTTTTGAGTTTGCTGACTCTGATCTTATTTAGACAAGGTCATAGTCACAGTGGAAGTTCTCTCCTCCCTTCAGAGAAAGGTACCTCCTTCTTTGATGACCCATTCTTTCCACTGGGATCATCACTCACAGAGATCTTTCATATAGTTTTGTTTGTTTGTTTGTTTGTTTTTGCCAGAGTGTATTGGCTTTCCATGCCTAAAATACTCTCATGGGCTTTTCAGCTGGATCTGAATGCCTTAAGGGCTGATTCTGAGACCTGAGTGCTGTTTAGGACATCTGTCATTCTATGAGTCTGCTGTGTATCTCGCTTCCCATATTGGATGGTTCTCTCCCTTTTTTATTCTATCTGTTAGTATTAGCAGACACTAATCTTGTTTATGTGATCCCTTTTACTCTTTGTCCTATCATTATGATCAATTGTGAACCGAAATTGATCACTTGGACTAGTGAGATGGCCTTGGTACATGCCACCTTGATGGGATTGAATTGGAATCCACTGGCATGTTTCTATCTCCACCATTTGGGGCACCTTTTGAGCATGTCCAAAATTGTACCTCTCCTCCCTCTCTTATTCCCACTCTTATACTTAACAGAGATCATTTTTCAGTTAAATTTAAACACCTAAGAATAATTGTGTATTAATTACAGGGTTCAACCAAATCTAGTAGGAGAAGAGAAATAATTAAAATCACAGAAGGAATCAACAGGATTGAATCCCAAAAAATTACAAAAAATCAGCCAAAAGAGGAGCTGGTTTTTTGAAAAAATAAACAAAATTAACACCCTATTGGCCCAACTAACTAAAAAAAGAAGAGAAAAGACCCAAATCAATAAAATCAGAGATGAAAAAGGAAACATAACAACAGACACCACAGAAATCAAAAGAATCATCACAAATTACTACAAGCACTTGTATACCAGCAAACAGGGAAATCTATCAGAAATGGATAGATTCCTGGACACATGCAACCTACCTAAATTGAACCAGGAAGACATAGAAAACCTAAACAGACCCATAACTGAGATAGAAATTGAATAATAAATAAAGGCACTCCCAACAAAGAAAAGCCCAGGACCAGATGGATTCACTGCTGAATTCTATGTAGTTATTTTTTTTATTTAATAAATGTGAATTTACAAAATGCAACTTTTGTATTGTTGTGGCTCCCTTCCCAACCTCCCTCCCTCCCGCGGCCCTCTCCACTCCCATTCCCTCTCCCATCCTGCCCTTCATCGAGTTTCATTTTCAATTACCTTCATATACTGAAGATCAACTTAGTATATACTAAGCAAGGATTTCAACAGGCTGCACTCACACAACTGCACAAGGTATAGGGTATTGTTCAACTAGTAGTGTTGTTTTTAAGTTTCATAGTAAAACACATTAAGGACTGAGATCCTTACTGGGGAGCATGTACCCAGTGACTCCCATTGTTGATTTTAATAATTGGCACTCTTATTTATGACGTCAGCAATCACCCTAGACTCTTGCTATAAGCTAGGCTATGTAAGCCCCTTGAGTTCACCAACTCTGAACTTGTTTAGTCAAGGGCTTATCACAGTGGAGGTTCCTTTCTCCCTTCAGAGAAAGGTGCCTCTCTCTTTGATGGCCTGTTCCTTCTGCTGGGGTCTTGTTCACCAGGATCTTTCATTTAGGTTGTTTTTTGCCACCATGTCATGGCTTGTCATGCCTGTGAGACTCTCATGGGCCTTTTAGCCAGATCTGAATGTCCCAAGGGTTGATTCTGAGGCAGGAGTGCTGTTTTGCACGTTTGCCATGCTATGAGTCTGAGGGTCAGATTTCTAACTATTCTTCTTCTAGGAGCTAATTAGAATAATTTTTAAAAAGAATGTTGGGAACCTAAACTACAGTGTAATTGTGACCATACATTCGCAGAGTGATCACATTAGTGATAAATCTAGTCTTGTGAATTATTTCCAGAAGCAGAGAAAAAGTACTAGGAGACACACTTTTTAAAAAAATTCTAATTTTTAGGTGCATTTAAAAAGATTTTATTGATTTATTTATTTGAGAGGTAGAGTTACATACAGTGAGAGGGAGAGGCAGAGAGAAATGTCTTCCTTCTGTTAGGTCACTCCCCAAATGACCGCAATGGCCAGAGCCAGGAGACAGATGCGTCTTCCTGGTCTCCCATGAGGGTACATGGGCCCAAGAACTTGGGCCATCATCTACTGTTATCCCAGGCCACAGCAGAGATTTGGATTGGAAGAGGAGCAGCCGGGACTAGAACTAGCACCCATATGGGATGTTGGCACCACAGGCAGAGGATTAACCTACTGTGCCACATTGCTAGCCCCAGGTGCATCTTTTTTAAAAATTTTATTTAAGTTATACAAGTTTCACAAATTTAATATACACAGATTTAGGAATATAGCAGGACTTCCCCCCAAACTCTCCCTCCCATCCATATTCCAACACTTCTTCCCCCTCCCTCTTGGATTCCCATTCTTAACTTTTACAATGATCTGTTATCAGTATACTTAGTGATCATATAGTTAACCCTATTCTAAGTAAAGGAGTTCAGTTAATATTGTGAAGAGAATGAAAATGAAATAAAACAAATGCTTATTCTTCAATGGAAGGAACAAGCGCTATAGAGAAGGAAGAAAACATTTTTAAAACCTACACTTAATAAGGGGTTAATGTAAATATGTATAAGGAACTCAAACAACTCAACATCAAGGGAACAAAACTGACTTTTAAAATGCACAAAGGATCTGAACAGACATTTCTTAAAAGAAGACATACAAATGCTGAATAAGTGCATACGATCATATCTGACATCATTAATTAACAGGAAAATACAAATTAAAGCCTAATAGCAACTCACAACAAATTACACTGATACTCTCAAAAAGAATCATAATCATATTCAAGAAAGAATGTGATAGAAAAACCTAGTAAAAGTACAAAGACGATCCAAAATAAATAAGAAGAATATTTATGGGAAAATGGCAAAATACAGTCATTAATTATCAGTAATAATGTTAAATGTAACTGGCCCAAATTATCTAATTAAAAATGCAAATGGACTAATGGATTAAAAAATAACATCCAACTATATAATGCCTATAAGAAACATGTCTCACCAAAAAACCTACATAGAGACTGAAAGAGGGAGGATGGAAAAATGATATTCCATGTAAATGAAAATCATAAATGAACAGGAGTAGGCATCCTAATAACAGACGAAATAGACTTTAAGACAAAAACTATTAAAAGAGACAAAGAGGACCCGACTTGTGGCATAGCATCATAGTATGTAATGCTGCTGCCTGAGGCTCTGGAATCCTATATGGGCGCAGGTTCAAGTACTGGCTGTTCCACTTCTGATCCAACTCCTTACTAATGTGCCTGGGAAAGCAGTGGAGGATGAGCCAAGTGCTTAGGCCCCTACACCACGTGGGAGACCCTGAAACAGTTCCTGGATCCTGGCTTTACCCTGGCCCAGCCCTCCCTGGCTGTTGCCACCATTTGGGAGCAGACTAGCTGATGATCTCTCTCTCTCTCTCTCTCTCTCTCTCTCTAACTCTGTCTTTCAAATACATAAAATAAATCTTTTTTAGAAAGAGAGATGAATAATAAGGGCAATATTTAATTATTAAAATTATTAAGGGAATAATTCAGCATAAAGATGTGACTATATTAAATATATGTGTACCTAATGGTAGGACACCCAGCTATTTAAGGCAAATGTTAACAGATCTAAAGTGACCCATATGCGCCAATACAATAATAATGTGGGACTTCAAAATCCTACTTTCTTTTTTAAAAGTTTATTTTGTTTCATGCATTTCACAAACACAGTATTTCTCTTTCACTTTTTAAAACCATTTTTATTCTTTTATTTTTGTCTATTCGGTCTTTTTAAAAAATTTATATAATGTGAACAATTTTCATGTATTTACATATACAGATGTAGAGGCATAGCGCTACTTCCCACCCTTCTTCCTCCTTCTTTTCTTATTTTTCTTTGCATTTGTACAAGACATTCTTTCAGTTTAATTTATAATCATAAACTTAACACTCCACTAAGCAAAGGATTCAACAAGTAGTAAAAAGAACAAAACCCACTGTTCTTCCAAAGTATAGACAAGGGCTATAAACAATAATCAAATCTCAAAGTGTCAATTTCACTCATATACATTAGGAATTTTAGTTGCTACTTATCAGGGAAAGCATATTTGTCTTTTGAGGATTGACTTGTTTCACTAAGCATAATCACTTCCAATTGCATCCATTTTGCTGCAAAAATAGGATGTTATTATTTTTTAAGACTAGGTAGTATTCCACAGTGTATAAATGCAGTTTTAATATCCAATCGTCAGTTGACAAACATCTGGGTTGACTCCATTTCTTGCCTACTGCGAAATGAGCTGCAATAGAATGGGGATACACATGACTTTCAATACTGATTTCATTTCATTTGGGTTAATTGCTATAATTAGGATGGCTGAGTAACATGGTAAGTCTATTTTCAAATCTCTGAAGAATCTCCATACTGTCTTCTGTAATGGTTGTATTAGTTTACATTCCCACCAACAGTGGATCACTGTACCATTTTTTCTCACATCCTCTCCAGCATTCATTGTTTTTTGATTTCTGTATGAGAGCCATTCTAACTGGGTGAGGTGCAACCTCTTAGTGGTTTTGTCTAATTAGTCTGTCCACTGATGTAAGTAGTATAAGGAAGTCTCCTACTATTATTGTACCAGAACCTATGTCTCCCTTTAAGATACATTAATACTGCTTTTAATTAGCCAGGTGCCCAGACAGTGGCTTTATATATTCACTATAGTCACATCCTGTTGAATTGATCCCTTATTCATTACATAACACCATTTTTGTCTTTTTTAACAGTTTTTCTGTTAAGGTATGATTTGTCTGATATTATTATAGCTACCTCTGCTCTTTTTTACTTTCTGTAATGTGGAGTATCTTTTTCCATCCTTTCACTTTGAATCCGTGTGTATTTTTGTAGATGAGGTGTTTCACGCAGGCAGAAAATAGAGGGGTCTTGTTTTTTAATACATTCAGCCTGTCTGTATCTTTTAATTAGACAATGTAAGCTATTTGCATTCAAGGTTATTATTGAGAAGTAACAAATTGATCCTGGCATTTTCCCATAAGTATTCCTATTGTTACTTTGGATTTCCTTTGTATGTTTACTAGGAGGTTTTCTGTCTTCACATTCTTTCATGATGCTGATTGTCTGTTTCTGTTTATAGTGCATCCTTAAGTATGACTGGACAAGAGATGACAAATTCTTTCAATTTCTGTTTATTTTTTGAAAGGTCTTTATATAACACCTTAATTTATAATTGATAGTTTTCTTTGGTGTAGTATTCTGGTTTGATAGTTTCTTTCTTTTAGAATGTGGACTATGTCTCTCCATTTCCTCCTAGCCTGCAGCATTTCTGATGAGAAATGAGATATTAGTCAAAATGGGGATCCTCTGAAGGTAACCTGGCATTTCTTATGTACATTTTAGAATCTTGTCTTTTTGTTTCACTGTTGAAAGTTTGACTAGAATGTATCATGGTGAAAATGTTTTCTGATCATGTCTTCTAGGAGTTCTATGTGCTTCTTGTACTAGAATGTCCCTTTCTTTCTCCAAATTAAGGATGCTTTCTGCTTTATTTCACTGAATAAGCCATCTAATCCATTTTCTCTTTCCATACCTTGAGGAATTCCTAAGACCCATATGTTTGGTTGTTTTACAGTATCCCATAAATCTCAGATACTCTCTTCAATCTTTCTATTTTTTCTTCTTATTTGTTTTTCCTTTTTTTTTCTGGGATATTTGAAAAGAGTTTTCTCCTTGCAAGGATACTATTGTTTCTGACTTACAACATCCGTTGTTAAGGCTTTCCACTGTATTTTTTATTTGAGCAATTGAATTCTTCATTTATAATATTTAAGCTTGATTTCTCTTCAATATTTCTATTTCACAGGGAAAGTTTTCTTTCATGTTGTGTATGGATTTCTTTTTAAAAAATATTTTTATTTATTTATTTGAAAGTCAGAGTTGAAAGGAGGCAGAGGCAGAGAAAGAGAGGTCTTCCACTTGTTGGTTCACTCCCCAAATGGCTAAAACAGCAGGATAGGGGCCAGTCTGAAACCAACAGCCACTAGTTTCCCCTGGGTCTCCCACACAGGTGCAGAACCTCAAGGACTTGGACCATCTTCCACTGTTTTCCCATGCCACGGAAGAGAGCTGGATCAGAATTGGAGAAGCTGGGACTCAAACTAGCAACCATATGGGATGCCAGCACTTTAGGTGGTGTTATCCACTATGCCACAGTGCAGGCTCCATGTGTGGATTTCTTTAAGTCATGAATTTGCTTCTCATTGCTTTTGAGTAATCTTATGATTGTTCTTTTGAATTCCTTTTCAGGGACTTCATCAATCTTTTCTCCTTCACCTTCTAATATCGAACTTTTGTGTATATTTCAGTAAGTTACATTATCTTCTTTGTTCATTTTTTTTTATTTTAATATGTTCAATTTTAGGCATTAGTGAAAGCATTTCTTAGTTTTCTCCTCTAATTGATTTTACTTTTGAAAAGTGATTCTGTGTCTTACTGGCATGTCTGCTCTTCCACTGGATAGAAAGAAGTGTGTGCAGAGTGGGGCCAGGGAGCTCTATCAGTGCTCAGGTGTGGTGCCGGAATCCAGGATGACATCCACATTGGGCTAGGGAGATCTTCTCTATTGTCAGCATACACACAGCTTTAACAGCAAAATGATACTTCCCAAAATCCCTTTCTCCCTCTTTTGTTCTCACTCTCCCTTGCCCTTTTCTTATTTTTCTCTAAATTCTTACAATGACATACCTTCAATTTTCTTTAAATCATAAGCTTAACTCCCTGCTAAATAAAGAATTCAACAAGTACTAAGTATAAAACCACTGTCTATCAAGAGTATAGAAAAGGGCTATAAATACCAACCAAATCTCAAAATAGTAATTACATTCATATTATATTTTTATTGTAATCTGTATATTGTTCATCACAGATCAGGAAAAACATATGGTAAGAGTCTTTTAGTGTCTAGCTTCTGTGCTCACTCACCATAATCTCTTGTTACATCAATTTTGGTGCAAAGACAAGACTACATGCTTTTTATGGTTTAGTAGTATTCCATCATTTATATGTGACAAAATTTCTGTATCTAATCATCAGTTGATTGATATCTCAGTTAGTACAATACCATATCTTAACAGTTTTGTGAGTTGAGCTGTTACAAACATGGGGACCCAGACAACTCTTTCATATGCTGATTTCATTTCGTTTGGGTAAATTCCCAGAAGTAGAATTGCTGGGTCATAGGTGTTTATTTTCAGATTTCTGAGAAATCTCCATACTGTCTTCTCTATGTTTATACTAGTTTACATTCCCACAAACAGTGGATTAGGGTACATTTTTTCACACAACCTCACCAGCATTTGCTATTTTTTATTTTTGTCTGCTAGCTATTTTAACTGGTGTGAGGGGAAACTTCATTGTGGTTTTGATTTGCATTTCCCTGAGGGCTAGTGATCCTGAGCAAATTTTCATATATCTGTTGGCTATTTGTATTCATCCTTTGAAGAATTCCATATCCTATGCTCATTTTCCAGTTATATTACTTGTTTAGCTGTTCTTGATTTTTTGAACTCCTTATATATCCTAGATATTAATCCTTTACCAGCTGTATAATTTGCAAATATTTCCCCCAACCTGTCTGTTGCCTTTTTACTTCGTTGAATGTTTCCTTTGTCATGCAGAAGCTTCTTAGCTTGATGTAATCTAAATTTTCTATTAATTTCTTTATTGCTTGACCTTCTGAGGTCTTATGCAAAAATTGTTGCCAATGACAATGTCTTTCAGTGTTTCCCCTATGCTTTCCTCAAGTACTTTGATGGTTTCATGTCTTTATTGGATCCCTCATCTATTGTGAATTGATTTTTGTATAGGCTGTGAAGTAGTGGTTTGGTTTCACACTTCTGCGTTCAGAGATCCATTGTCCTAATGCCATTGGTTGAAGAGACTGTCCTTTATCCAGAAGTGCTTTTAGTTCATTCATCAAAGATCCCTTGTTTGTATATGGATAGATTAATTTCTGGGATCTCTACTGTATTACCCTGGACATGATGCCTATGTTTGTGCCAGTATTAAGCTGTTTTAATTATAACTGCATTGTACTATGTCTATAAATCTGATATTGTGATGCTTACAGTTTTATTTTCCGTATTTAGGAATGTGTAAGCTAATTGTGTATCTTGTGATTCTATTTCAACTTTAGGGTCATTTTCTCCAGCTTTGAGAACAATGTCTTTGGAATTTGTATTCAGATTGCAAGGAATCTCTAAATTATCTTGGGTTGTATGGCCATCTGGACAATATTAACTTTTCTACCCGTCAACATTGAAGATTTTTCCATTATTTGTGCCTTTCTCTATTTATTTCCTTGATCTTTTTGTATTTTTTGTTGCAGAGCTACTTTACAACCTTGATTAAATTTATACCAAACTATTTAAATATTTTTGTAGCTATTCTGAATGAGGCTTATTTTGCAATACTTTTTCAGTCATGGCATTGGTTGAATATAAAAGCTATTGGTTTTTGTGTGTTGATTTTATATTCTGCAAGTTTGCCACATTCCTTTATGGGTGCCAGCAATACCTTAGTGGAGTCCTTTTGTTCTCCAATTTATAGTATCATATCACTTGCAAACAGGAATAATTTGACATCCTCCTTTCCCATTTGTATTCCTTTAATTTTTATTGCCTAAAGGATCTGCCTAAAACTTCCAGGCCTATATTAGTAATGTAAGGGTAAACCTTCTTGTTGGTTTCTGATGTTAGTGGAAATACTTCCAGCTCTTTCCCATTGTATATAATGCTGGCTGGGCATTTTTCTTGCATTCTCTTGATTGTGTTAACTTATGTTCTTCTATACTCAATTGGCTTAAGGTTTTTATCATGAAAGGGCTATGTGCTTTATCAAAAGCTTGCTGTATACCTTTTGAGATAATACTATGGGTTTACTTGTTCTGTTTGTTAATTTGATGTATCATATTTATTGATTTGTGTATGTTGAAGAATCCCTACATCCCAGGAATAATTCCCATTTGATTCAAGTAAACGATCTTTCTGATATTTTGTTGATTCTAATAGCTAGGATTTGTTGAGGATTTTTTTCTTCTAAGTGCATGTAGTGATATTGGTCTATGGTTCTCATTCTTTGTTTTATCTTTTTCTGGTTTTGGAATTATGGTGATATTTACCTCAATGGAAGAATTTGGGGGGATCTCTTACCCTTCAGGTGTTTTGTATTATTTGAGAAGGATTGTAATAAGCTCTCTTTTAAAACTTTGGTAAAATTCATCAGTGAAACAATCCAGTACTGGGTTTTTACTTCTCGGAGAGGTCTTTCTTAATTACTCAATATTTCTTTTGGCTATTTGTCTATATAGATTTTGTATGTCTTCATGACTCAGCTTTGGAAGATTGTTTGTTTCCAGAACTCAATCCATTTCTTTTAGATTTTCCAATTTTTTGGCATATAGCTGTTTGCACTAATTCCTGATGTTTATTTTCAGTTCTGTGGTCTCCACTGTAACACCTTATCATCTACACTCATTTTATTAATTTGATTTCCCCCTTCTTTTGGTAAGTGCATCAAATGATTTATCTTTTTTTTATTTTTCAAAAGAAAAAAAAAACCCTACTCTTCATTTAATTGATATTTTGTATTGTTTTGTTTTTTGGCTACATTTTTGTTTATTTCATCTACATTTTTTATTATTTCTTTTTTTATACTAAATTTTAAGTTGCTTGTTCTTCTTTCCTACATCTTTGAGAATCATTGTTAGGTCATTTATTTCACACTTTTCCAATATCCTGATATAGACACTAATTGCTATAAACGTTCCTCTTAAGGCTGCTTTGGCTATATCCCATAAGTTTGATATGTTGTTATCTTCTTGAATTCTAAGTTTTTTATTTCTCTTTTAATTTTTTCTATGAACCTCTTTTCATTCAATGATATGCTGTTCAGTTTCCATGTATTTGTATATTTTCTAGAGTTTTTTAAGTTGTTAATGTTCAACTTCATTCCATTGGGGCCAGAAAAGATACATGGTGTGATTTCAATTACTTTGAATTTGTTGAGACTTCCTGTATGGGCTAGCTTCTGATCTGTCCTACATAAAATTCTGTGCCTGGATGTAAGGAATGTGTGTTTGTAGCTGTGGGGTGAAATGTTGAAATGTTATGTAGCAATTAGATCTATTTGGACTATAGTGTAGTATAGCTCTGTTGTTTCTTTGTCGATGTTGATTATTTTGTCTAATTGATCTGTCTATTGATGAAAGTGAGGTGTTGAAGTCTCCCTGTATTATTATATCAGAGCCTATGTCTCCAATTATATACATTTACATTTATTTAAAATAGCCAGGAGCCCTATCATTGGCTGCCTATACATTTACTGTGGTCACATATTCCTCCTGAATTGATCCTTTCATCAATACATAATGTCATTTTTTGTCTCTTCTTCCAGTTTTTGTTTAATACTCTATTTGTTTGATATTAGGATGGCTATTCCTGCTCATTTTTTTCTCTCTGTTAGTATAGAATATCATTTTCATCCTGTCACTTTTAGTCTGTGCATATCTTTGTTGGAGAAAGTGTTTCTTATAGGCTGAAAACAGAAGGGTCTTGTTTTTCATCCATTCAGCCAGTCTGCATCTATGAATCATAGAATTTAAGTTATTTTCATTCAAAGATATTATTGATAAATAAAAACACAGTTGATATTTTTCCATAAATATTCTGTTATTTGCTTTAGGTTTCCTTTGTACTGTTTCATAAAGATTTTGTTATTTATTTAAGAGGCAAAGTTACAGACAGATAGAGGGAAAGGCAGAGAGAGAGAAGTCTTCCATCTACTGCTTCACTCCCCAAATGGCTGCAATGACTGAACCTGGGGCTATCTGAAGCCAGGAGCCAAAAGTTTCTTCTAGGTCTCCCACAAGGATTACAGGGGCCCAAGCACTTGAGCCATCTTCCACTGCTTTCCCAGGCCATGAGGAGAGAGCTAGATTGGAAGAAGAGCAGCTGGAACATGAACAGGCATTATTATAGGATGCTGGTGCCTCAGGAGGCTCAGCCTAGTATGCCATAACACTGGCCCCTTCCTTTGAGTTTATGAATCAATTTTCCATTTTCACATTTTTCATGGTGCTAACTCTCTCTGTTTCTGTGTATAGGACATCCTTAAGTATTAGTTGAATGGCTGGATGAGGAGTGAGAAATTATTTCAGTTTCTGCTTTTTTTTTGAAAGGTCTTCATTTCACTTTCATTTATAAATGAGAGCTTTTCTGTGTACAGTATTATTTTGACAGGTTTGTTTTTCTTTTAGGAGTTGGACTATGTCTCTCTATTCTCTCCTAGTTTATAGGGTTCCTGATGAGAAATCAGGTGTCAATCTAATTAGAGACCCTCTTAAGGTAATTTGGCATTTATCTCATGTATACTTTCAGATCTTTTCTTTATGCTTCACTTTTGAAAGTTTGACTATAATGTTTCATGGTGAAGATCATGTGTATTAGGATCTTCATGTGCTTCCTAATTGGATGTCCTTATCTTTATCCAAATTAGGGAAGTTTTCTGCTATTATTTTATTGAATAGATCCTCTATCCCATTCCCTATTTCTACACCTTTATTAAGTCCTAAGACATGTATGTTTGGTCACTTGATGGCATCCCATATATCTTGAGCACTATTTTTGTTTTTTCTACTTTTTTTTTCTTTTTTGTCTGACTGAGATATTTCCAAGTACTTGTCTTCTAGCTTGGATTTCCTTTTTGTGTCTCACTGAGTCTGTTGTTAAGGCTCTCCAGTGTATTGTTTATATCTGACATATTTAATTATTCATTTCTAATATTTCAACTCGATTTTCCTCCAATATCTTTATCTCCCAGCACAATTTCTCCTCGATGTCATGTATGCATCCCTTTAATTCATGTATGTGCTTCTCTCTGTTTTTATGATCAGTCTTTTAAATTCCTTTTCAGGCATTTGGACAGTCTCTTCATCTTTATATTTTAATGTTGAAGTTGTTTTGCTCCTTTTTGGTAGTCATATTTTATTCCCTGTTCTTGTTTCTTATAGTTCTACATTTATTTTTTGGCACTCATGGAAACACTTATTGATTTTCTTTTCTTTTCTTTTCTTTTTTTTTTTGACAGTCAGAGTGGAGAGTGAGAGAGAGAGACAGAGAGAAAGGTCTTCCTTTGGCGTTGGTTCACCCTCCAGTGGCCACCGCGGCTGGTGTGCTGCGGCCAGCACACCACGCTGATCTGATGGCAGGAGCCAGATGCTTCTCCTGGTCTCCCATAGGGTGCAGGGCCCAAGCACTTGGGCCATCCTCCACTGCCCTCCCTGGCCACAGCAGAGAGCTGGCCTGGAAGAGGGGCAACTGGGACAGAAGCCGGCGCCGCGACCGGGACTAGAACCTGGTTTGCCGGCGCTGCAAGGCGGAGGATTACCCTGTTGAGCCACGGCGCCAGCACACTTATTGATTTTCTCCTCTAGAGACATTTATCTCTGAAGTATGCCTCTATGGCTTTGTGGAGTATCTGCCTTTCAGCAGATATAAGGAGGTGTTTTCTGGGAGGGACCAGAAAGCTCAGGTCAGTACTTGAGGGTGGAGCAAGAGTCCAGAGTGACTCCCAAGTTTACTGTGATGGATCCCCTCTATCATCAGTAGGGGAGAAGGTATGATTCCAATGGTCAGTGTGATCATGAGCACACTCCTCTTTCACGGTGACCAGCTGCCCAAAGTAAGGCAACAATGGGTACACAGTCCACCCACACAGGGGAATGAGCCCCACAAAGGATCTATGCACTTCTCAATGTGAGTTTGGAACCCTCTGCCACGACCCACCACAGGCACTGAAGAAACTCAGAGTTTCTGAAGCCAGACACAGTGATTACCCAATGACCCAGCCACATCCCACAACCTATTGCACAGTCACAAAATTCACAGTCACTTGTGCAAGGCTTCTGCTTTCACAGGGAGCAAGGGAGTCACAATGAATCCTTTGAGTCTACCCTATCCACAAAGAACTTTACCTTTCCCAGTGCCAGCTGCCTACTGATAGATGTTGGTTGGTACTCTACCTTGGCAAGTTGAGTCCAAGTGCCCTGATATAGTGATGGGAGGGGAGGGCTTCAGAGGACTAAGTGGATGCTCTCTCCCACACCAACCCTCCAGATCAGATTCAATGTCACTGAGGTCCACAAATTTATCCTTTTGATAAAATCCCCAAGTGACACACAGTCCACGACAGCCTCTGTCTGCCTTGTTAAGATGATTCTGGTCACTTGATACCTTTGCGAGGGGAAAAGAGGAAAACAATGTGGTCTCCCTTCACTGGGCTAAGTGGATCCCAGACCCCTGCCCCTGTGATGTCTGCAGTGATGAAAATTGGGCGCTTTTTTTCTCTTGCAACTTTGAGAAATTTTCTTAATTGTTAAGCTTAGAAAAATTGACTATAATATGTTTTGGGGTAGAGTTGGTTGCATTGAATCTGAGTGATGATATTTGAGTTTCCTGTACCTTTATGGTAGCATTTTTCTCTAGGTTTGGCATGTCTTTTGTAATTGGCTCTTTGAATATTTTCCTCCCCTTTTGGCATTATCATGCTTTCAAAAATCCCAATAACTTAAGCATTTCTTCTTTTATTTTTTTTCAATTTTTAAAACTCAGATAAAGTGAACAAATTTTACCCATTTAATATATAAAGATTTATGAGCATAGTGATACTTCCCACCATGCCCTCCTTTCCATCTGTGACCCTACCCTCCTTCCTCCTTCATATCTCATTCTTTCTTTTATTATTTAATAATCATAACATTATCCCACCACTAAGTAAAGAATTCAACAAGTAGAAGAAAAAAATAAATATTATTCCTCAGTGGTAGTGTCAAAGGCTGTAAACAATAATCAGATCTCAAAAAGTCAATTTTACTCATATACATTACACTTTTTGTACTCTATTAGTTATCACTGATCAGGGAAAACATACAATATTTGTCTTTGGGGGATTGGCTTATTTCAGTAAGTATAGTGGTTTCCAGATGCATCTATTTTGTTGCAAAAGACTGTATTTCATTCCTCTTTAAGGCAAAGTAATATTTCATAGTATATGTATATTACATATGTTTATCCAGTCATCAATTGATGGATATCTGTGTTGGCTCCATATCTTAGCTATTGTGAATTAAGCTATAATAAACACGGTAGTATAGATAACTCTTTTACATGCTGATTTCAATTGAGTAAGTTGCCAGGAGTGGAATGTCTGGGTCATTTGTTAAATCTATTCTCAAATTTCTGAGGAATCTTCATACTGTGTTCCAAAATGTTTTGTGCTAGTTTACCTTCCCAACAGTGTATTGGGGTATCTTTTGCCCCACATCCTTTCCAGCATTTCTTGTTTTTGATTTCTGTTTGAGATTTATCTTAAGTGGAGTGAGATGAAACCTCATTGTGGTCTTGATTTGCATTTCCCTGATGGCTAGTGATCTAAAAACTTTTTTTAACTTGTTCGTTGGGCAGTTGAGTTTCATCTTTTGAAAAATGCTTGTTAATGTCCTTTGCTCATTTGTTAACTAGATGTTTGTTTTATTTTCATTGAGTTTCTTGAGCCACTTACAGATTCTGAATATTAATCCCTTACAATTGCATATTTTCAAACATTTTCTCCCATTCTGTTGGTTGCCTGTTCCCTTTTTTAGTGTTCTTTTGCTGTGCAAACACTTCTTACCTTTATTTTATCCAATTTTTCTATCTCTATGATGATAATTACAAAACATTAAAGAAATAAATGGGAGACACAAAAAAGTGGGGATGTCATCCACGTTCATGGATTGCAAGAATCAATACCATCTAAATGTCCATACTACCTAAAGCAATTTGCAGTTTAATGTGATTCCTATCAGATTTCAAGTGTAGTTATAATCAAATAGATTCGGAGGAGCGGCAAGATGGCGGAATAGGAAGGGAGCACACCGATAGTCTGGGGAGAGACAGTTTAATAAAAGTGGAGATACTGCAGGTTCAAGGAAGAGTAGGGGAAGATACAGCAGAGAAAACCCTTCCGGAACTGGAGATTCACAGTGTACCTGCGTGCAGAGCGTGGGAGCCCGCAGTTTGGGACACCAGCAGCAGATTCAACACACCAGCGCTGGAACGCGAGGTGAGCAGAACATCAATAGCCCGAATTACCAGCAGGGAAGCGGAAAAGGGAGCCTAGAGCAAACAAGGCTTGAAACCCTGCGGGGAAAAGTTCACCAGGCTAACTAGAAGAGAGAGAGAGAGAGGGGAAAAAAAAAAGTGACCCATACGGACACGAGCTTCTCTCTCTCCACTCACCTCTCAAAGGTGAGCAAGACAAAGAGCAGGCGCCATTTTGGAATACGTCATAAGCAGGGCGACCTCAGGTCGGCACCGGCCCCAAGCCTAGCAGAAAAACCTGACTCTGGGTGGGAGGTGTGAAATAACAGGAGATTAGAACCTAATGAATGTGTGGTGCTAATGAACTGAGACTATGAAAAAAGAGACGGTGGGGGAGAGAACTCACGGAAATCACGAATTCATGTGAGTACTCTCCAGAGACGCTACAGTTCAGTAGCCTTGGCAGCCCAGTGGGAGACTACAGGAGAATCTCAGCCCACACAAAGGGCCGCAAAGATTCCCTCTCTGGTCCTTGGGAAAGAGCTTCCAATCTCTGGCTCCTGTGGGTATATCATTCGCCTGCTAACCACCCCCAATTCCATTCAGCTGTGTGGAATTACTTCCCTTTTGAACCAAAAAAAAAAAAAAAGTAACAGAGAGAGATTTACCACTCCTAACCTGGGAGTGTCTCCTTTGACACACCCTCAACCCTGAGGAACCAAACAGAGCTCTCAGGCCACACCCATCTCAAGCCTCTAAGGCTCCATCAAAAGCAGACAGTCCACTTAATCTAGAGTCATAGTATAACAAGAAGTGAAGAAACCAATATGCCAAACAACAAACACAAAAACCGAGGTAATAAGAACAAGGAAGACACTATGGCATCCCCAAATGAAAAAGACACCCCAATTCAAGATTACAAAGATGATGAGATAGAAGAGATGCAAGAAGCAGATCTCAAAAAATTGATAAGAACACTAAGAAGTACTCAAAAACAAATTCTTGAACTACAGAAATCCTTAATGGACAAGGTAGAAAATCTCTCTCGTGAAAATGAAATATTAAGGAGAAATCAAGCTGAAATGAAACAACTAGTAGAACATGAAACTATGATAGTGACGAGAAATCATAATGAAGTGAAGAATTCAATAGATCAAATGAAAAACACATTAGAGAGCCTTACAAACAGAATGGGTGAGGCAGAAGAGAGAATATCGGACTTAGAAGACAGAGCACAGGCAACTATACAGTCAAACCAAAGAAAGAAGAGGAAATTAGAAATCTAAAAATATTGTTGGGAATCTACAGGATACTATTAAAAAACACAACATTCGAGTTCTAGGAGTTCCTGAAGGCATGGAGAGGGAGAAAGGATTAGAATGCCTTTTTAGTGAGATAATAGCAGAAAATTTCCCAGTTTTGGAGAAGGACAGAGACATCCTAGTACAGGAAGCTCATAGAACCCCTAGTAAACATGACCAAAAGAGGTCCTCACCACGACACGTTGTAATTAAACTCACCACAGTGAAACAGAAAGAAAAGATCCTAAAATGCGCAAGAGAGAAACGTCAAATTACACTCAGAGGATCTCCAATTAGACTCACAGCAGACTTCTCATCAGAAACCCTACAAGCTAGAAGGGAATGGCGAGACATAGCCCAGGTACTTAGAGAGAAAAACTGCCAGCCCAGAATATTATATCCTGCCAAGCTCTCATTTGTGAATGAAGGTGAAATAAAGACCTTTCATAACAAACAAAAATTGAAAGAATTTGTTGCCACTCATCCAGCCCTGCAAAAGATACTTAAAGATGTGTTACACAGAGAAACACAGAAACACAGCCATCAACATGAAAGAAGGTAAACGAAGGGAACCTCACAGCAAAAGATCACAGGGAATTTAAAGCATACATTTGGATAAAGAAATTATGGGACATGTACTCTATAGAATACTATACAGCAGTCAAAAACAATGAAATCCGGTCATTTGCAATAAGATGGAGGAATCTGGAAAACATCATTCTGAGTGAATTAAGCCAGTCCCAAAGGGACAAATATCATATGTTCTCCCGATCGGTGACAACTAATTGAGCACCAAAGGTGAAATCTATTGAAGTGAAATGGACACTATGAGAAATAGTAACTTGATCAGCTCTTGTGCTGACTGTTGTACAATGTAATACTTTATCCATTTTAGTAATTTTTTTATTCTAGTACTATTGGTTGAACTCTGTAATTAACAAACAATTATTCTTGGTGTTTAAATTTTAACTGAAAAGTGATCCCTGTGAAACATAAGAGTGGGAATAAGAGAGGCAGGAGATGTACAATTTGGGACATGCTCAATCGGAACTGCCCCAAATGATGGAGTTAGAATTGTGCCAGGGAATTCCAATAAAATCCCATCAAGGTGGCATGTACCAAGGCCATCTCACTAGTCCAAGTGATCAATTTTAGTTCACAATTGATCACACTGATAGGTCTAAGAGTCAAAGGGATCACACAAACAAGACTAGTGTCTGCTAATACTAACTGATAGAATCAAAAAGGGAGAGAATGATCCAACGTGGGAAGCAGGATACACAGCAGACTCATAGACAGGCAGGTGTCCTAAATAGCACTCTGGCCTCAGAATCAGCCCTTAAAGCATTCAGATCTGGCTCAAGAGCCCATGAGAATATTCTAGGCGTGGAAAGCCAAGACACTCTGGAAAAAAAAGAAGACCTAAATGAAAGATCTCTGTGAGTGAGATCCCAGTGGAACGAATGGGGCCATCAAAGAAGGAGGTACCTTTCTCTGAAGGGAGGAGAGAACCTCCACTTTGACTATGACCCTGTCGGAATAAGATTGAAGTCAGCGAACCCTAAAGGCTTCCATAGCCTCGGCAACTCATGACTAGAGCCTAGGGAGATTACTGATGCCATAAACAAGAGTGTCAAATTGTTAAATCAACTTCAGGAGTCACTGTGTACTTAGGTCTCATGAGGGATCTGTCCTTAATGTGTTGTCCAATGTGAAGTAATGCTATAACTAGCACTGAAACAGTATTTTACACTTTGTGTTTCTGTGTGGGTGCAAACTGATGAAATCTTTACTTAGTATATACTGAATCTATCTTCTGTATATAGATAATTAAAAATGAAAAAAAATCTTGGTGTTAAATTGGAAATTGCCTAGAAAATTAATCAATTTTTTAAAAAAATATATCATGTAGGATCTCTGTCCTTAATGTGCTATACATTGTGAATTAATACTATAACTAGTACTCCAACAGTATTTTTCACTTTGTGTTGCTATGTGAGGGCAAACTGTTGAAATCTTTACTTAATATATAGTAAACTGATCTTCTGTATATAAAGAGAATTGAAAATGAATCTTGATGTGAAGCAAGGGGAGAGGGAGTGGGAAAGGGGAGGGTTGCGGGTGGGGGGGAAGTTATGGGGGGGAAGCCATTGTAATCTATAAGCTGTATTTTGGAAATTCATATTCTTTAAATAAAAGCGTTATAAAAAATAATCCATGCATCTAATTTTTGACAAAAGAGCTAAAATCAATCCCTGGAGAAAGCATTTCTTCTTTTCATGCTATCCCATATTTCCCATAAGCTTTTTTTTTTTTATCTCCCTTGATTCTTCTACCCCTGCTAACTGTTCATTTTGAATAGCCTGTTTTTAAGCTCACTATTCTTTCTTTGGTTTGGCATATTCTGCTATCAATGCTTTTTTAATGTTTTATTTTAGTGTTGTAATTTCACTTAGTGTACTTTTCAGTTGAAGTATTTCTGTTTGACTTTATTTTATTCATTCTATTTCTCTATAAAATCTCTCTTTTAGAACATTGAGTTATTTCCCTGTAGTCTCTTGAATTTCATAGAATTTCCTTAAAACAACTATTTTGAAATCTCTATCCAAGTATTTGGGAATTTTGATTCCTAGACAGTTTGTTTCATGCACTTCATTTTGCTTTATGTGTGTTTATAGTTCCTTGAAAGTTCTTGATTCTTGCTGATATACATTATGTGCATGTTAACACATTCATTATAGTAATATGGCTTCATCTGTGGCTGTTCTTATAAAAATTTTAAGCTGTTTATTTTCTCTGACCTTATGGATACTCTGCTATTTCAGCACTAGAGAGAATCCTAAGCCGTGTTTTGCCCCAGGTCTGCTATTAATATGTTTTTACTGATTCAGTATCACATTACTCTTGAACTTAAATTTGACCAAAATCTTCAGTTGATCTGTTATTCAGAATGAACTGGGTAGTGCACAAAATGGTATAGTCAGCCTGACAAGCCTGTTCCTGGGCCTGAAGTAAACTCACACTCCTTGCCATGTGTCCATGAGTGCTACAATGCTGGATTATATCTGGAGTCTTCTGTTCACCCAGACCAGTACAGCCTGGAAGAATAATACCAAATCTCAGCCTGCAATGGTCTTTCTGCTACTGAGGTGTTCTCACTGCCTAGAGTCAAACCTATCAGCCACTTGTGACAGTGCCTAAGGTATCAGACTGCTCAGGAAGGACCACAAATCCCAGGTGGACATAGACTTATATCCAGAGGCTTCATTTGGAGACACTGGTCTGGGAACAGGGACCATTAGGATCTGCTGAATGTTGAGTTTTACCAGTTGTGACTGAGTTCCTAAACAGTCCTGTGATTCCCCAAAGACTGTAGGAGGGGTGGCAGAGAGAGATCCTTGGATACACAGGTAGCCTTATGTGAGTCACACGTGTACCTCACAGTCCCTGTGAAATCTTGTAGGTGGCCAGTGGTAACACTCACCAAAACGAATCTATTCAGCAGGATGCCATCAGATACATTGCAGGTCCAGAGACTGTCCACAGGCATTTGCTTTAGGATGGAAACCACTAGAACATGACCAACATTAGGCTTTGCCAGCCCAGCACTGAGTCCCAAAATCCAGTCTCATGGCCCATTGAAGTCTTCGCAAGGTTTAATAAAAATGAATAAGACAGCTTCTAGACACTCAAATAGTCATAGGTCCATAGGTCCATAGTCATAGGTCCCTACAAAGACTCAGGAGGGTCTGCTAAACCCACCAGAGGTCAACAGTGACACACTCAAAATGGTTCCAAATGGCAAACCTAGCAGCCTGTTCATTTTATGAGGTGATTCTGGTACTGATATTTGGTTCATATTCCCTCTCCCAATAGAAAGCATCTCTCCATGTCTTGGGATTTGGGTAAGAGATGACACCTGCAATTATTTCCTGTCTGCTTTCCTCAATGTGATTTTTCTTAGGATTATAACGATGCAAGGTATTGTGGTCAATCATCTGGCTTGCATAGCTCTATCAAAGGTCAGCTGATATAGCTATTCATATTTTTGTGCCTGTGGGGAGGTGGTCACAGGAGTCTTACTGAACCAGCATCTTGTTTCTATTCTCATAAAAATAAATTTAAATTTTATGAAGTCACTAAGTACACAATTTATGACTCTAGGTAACAACCTCAAAAGTAACAACGTTTTCAAGGTATGGAAACAACTTAAATGTCCATTGACAGATGAATAGATAAAGAAATTGTGAATGGCAGTTTTCAGGGACAGAGTAGAGTAGGGTTGTAAAGAAGTAAATCAGTAAGGATAAAGTTTCTGTTCTGTTCTAAAAAATTCTAGAGATGTAATGTATAGCATGAGGACTAGAGTTTAGCTTTGTCATATGCTTAACTATTGCTAGTATCATGGATTTTAGAAGCTTTAACTAACCTTCCCCCATCACATACACAAGGGAACATGTGGAAGGTAATGGATCAATTAGATGATTTGGTCATTCATTCAATATTTTCATGTGTGTGAATATGTGTGTCTCAAAACATCATGTGATAACATCTTAAATATAATACAATGTTTCAAAGGTGTTAACCAGTTATAGTGTCACAAAATGTAGTCATTCTATTTTTATTTGTATTGACACAAAAATGGTATCAATGGATTTAAAGTAAATTGTTATATTCTTTGTATTTAAAACACATATTTTTCTACAACAATGTTAACATTTTTACTCTAAGAAACTTAGTCATTATGTTTGTGCAAGAAAACAGAAAACTAATCACCATTTTATTGATAATTCTGTTTTCACTGTTAAATCAAATTGTAATTTATTTTTCACACATTCACTATCAATTTTATATTAAAAATAAAAATAGAGATTGTTGCTAATTAAAATTATGTTGTTTATGTGGTTTTTCAGTACCAAAGTCTGCAAATACGCCAGCCTGTTAACCTCACTATTAGTAGTGGCTATACCACTGGTATGGTTTTTGAGAAACCATATAATCAAAGCATTTTTCAAAAAGCCTGTCAAAGAATCATTAAAGTATTTGGAAGAGGCCTCTTTTTGTTTGTATAATACTGGTAAGGACAAAAAGATAAATTATCCAATTATACAATGATTCATAAAACTTGCAGCATTCCAATACATATGAGCTCTGAGGTAGACATATATTTCCTATTTGCATTAGATATCCACATAACTTACAGGTGTCATGGTAAATATTTTATATTCTAACAATAGACTTTTCCCTATGTACATTAATTTTTTCCCCTACCTGAGGCAACATTTTCATTGCCTCCTAAATAAGAGATGTGAGAAAAATACAATATAGCCACCAACAAGCCTAGACAACACTAAACTTGACTAATGAAAAATGTAGTTTCTTTACTTGCTCCATTTCTGTATACTAAAATATTGCCTTAATTGTGAGTTTCAAAGGGTGAGTCACCTCTCTCAAACAATATCAGAAAGAGATATGGTAAGACAGATAGAGGCTGCCAAAACACTATGAAATGTGCATTAATTCATGAAAACACATTCTACATATTCTACAGCTAAACCATGAATATATACAAAGTGAAAATAAAGATCCATATATAGCTTAACTTTAAATTTTGTTAGCTATCCAAGTATATTTTTATTAAATGATTTCTAGAATATGATAGGTGCTTATGTGGCAAGATATAGGAGAAGTGACAAAGTAAATACACCTTTCTTGAGTATCAATTCAGAAACATTTCAGCCCAAATAGAAAACATATTTGCAAATAAATTTTTGCAGAAAAATCTTAATTATTATAATCAGTAACTATTTTAAGCTATGTCTGTTAAGTAAAAAGGGATTTTTCAACATGATTTCATTTGCTTTATAAATAATATATTTATACAATAGATGGCCGGCGCCACGGCTCAATAGGCTAATCCTCCGCCTAACTGGCACACTGGGTTCTAGTCCTGGTCAGGTCGCCGGATTCTGTACCGGTTGCTCCTCTTCCAGGTCATCTCTCTCTAGTGGCCCAGGAGTGCAGTGGAGGACGGCCCAAGTGCTTGGGCCCTGCACCCCATGGGAGACCAGGAGAAGCACCTGGCTCCTGGCTTTGGATCAGCACGATGTGCCTGCTGTAGCACGCCGGCCACAGCGGCCACTGGAGGGTGAACCATCGGAAAAAGGAAGACCTTTTCTCTCTGTCTGCTCTGCCTGTCAATAAATAAATAAACAAATAAATAAATGATATATTTATACAATAGAAATTATAAAGGATTTCAAAAGCCTTGTTTCTTCTTCTGCCCTTATGGGCAACTTATGTTTTCAAAGATGTTTTTTAAAAAAAGCAAGTTGCAGATAGTGTCTCCCTTTGAGCAAAGAGCAGGCATACTTAATGCTCCTTATAAAATAATTTGTTTCCAAATCTCAGAACTCCTGAAGCTTGATGGTCCTGTCCTATAACCCCAACCATTGTATACACAGGTACCTATCTATGCCTCTTGTGTCACCTCTGCAATATTTAGGGGCAGGTGAAACTGAGAAAAATGTGCAGATACACACTTTCCTTTACTTTTCTGCCATGAAATACAAAGCTCTTTCTCCTTGACCAAAATTTTAATGTATTATGCCAGCATTGATCAAATCAGAATGGGGTAGCTTGTAGAGAGGGTAAAATCTTGCAGTTTTCTTAATTTTTGATAATCCTAACAATAAGGATAGAATGGTAACAGGCAAAGAGATATGCTGTGACTGAGAAAAGATGCATGCCTAGCTGGCTGATCCAGGTTTATGATGAGATTCCCTGTAAACTGATTGACAATGCTTCTGTCCAGGTTGAGGGTGAGGAAGTGTCCCTCATTTCCCTACTTCCTATGAAAGACTCAAAGTTAAGTGGTGCGGCCAGTGCCATGGATCACTTGGTTAATCCTCCACCTGTGGTGCCGACATCTCGTATGGGCGCCAGTTCTCGTCCCGGTTGCTCCTCTTCCAGTCCAGTTCTCTGATGTGGCCCAGGAGGACAGTAGAGGATGGCCTAAGTTCTTGGGCCCCTGCACCTGTATGGGAGGCCGGGAGGAAGCATCTGGTTCCTGGCTTCAGATCAGTGAAGCTCTGGCCATGGCGGGCATTTGGAAGGTGAACCAACAGAAGGAAGACCTTTCTCTCTGAATCTTCCTCTTACTGTCTCTAACTCTACCTGCAAATAAAAAAAAAAAATTAAGTGGTGAGGATTGGGATTGAAACAATTGTCAAATTAGAAGGGTATGTTGTTTCCTGTTTTAGCAATTTCTGGGCTGATGGAAGAAGGCGCAATATAGATCAAACATTACACAGCATATTCCAGAGGTTCAAGTGATATGTAATGTTAACTGCAGATGCTGGGTCCCTGTCAGTGATAAGGACCTTAATATTCAATTTAGATATTTTCAGGACCAAAGTTTTAGATATGTGTTTAGTTGAACCATGACTAAACAGCATCTCAAAATCACATTAAAAAACTGAATTTGGGGGCTAGCTCTGTGGCATAGTGGGTAATGCCATTGCTTGCAGTTCCAGCTTCCCATATGGGCACTGGTTCAAGTCCCAGCTGCTCTACTTCCAATTCAGCTCTCTTCTATGGCCTGGGAAACAGTAGAAGGTGACCCAAGTCCTTGGGCCCCTGAACCCATGATGGAGACCAGGAAGAAGCTCCTGGTTCCTCACTTTGAATCAGCACAGCTACAGCTGTTGTGGCCAGTTGGGGAGTGACCCAGCAGATGGTAGACCTCTCTCTCTGCCTCTCCTTCTCTCTGTGTAACTCTGACTTTCAAGTAGGTAAATAAATCTTTAAAAACAAAAAAACTGAAAGTGAAGTCTAGCTCATGAAGACATAATGCTGTTTCTATCTCCACACCTCCTGATTCCTCCCTTTGCCCTTATTTTGATTTTAGCTACTTTATAGGGAATGGTAATTAGGATTGGATTTGAGATCTGCCTATCCTCAAGTAGGTCTGATGGTCACATACATCTATCCATGTAGGGGGAAACTTGGGGAGTTATTCAAGTTTTTGTGGCTCCGTTGGAAACAGTCTTGATCAAATACGAGCCCAGGGGAGGTGATCACAACATGCATAAATTCATAGAGAGGAAAATAAGAGAATCTGGCATTGGGGGTGGGGTCATTTTGACCAATTCCATTTATTGTTGTAGCTATGAAAAGTCCTAAAGTTAAAATTAATGATATTATGATATTAATGTTAGCTCACATAAACATTTAATATATAGTACAAAGCAATTTGGGACATGCTCAATCAGTCGTGCCCCAAATGATGGAGTTAGAATTGTGCCAGGGAATTCCAATACAATCCCATCAAGGTGGCATGTACCAAGGCCATCTCACTAGTCCAAGTGATCAATTTCAGTTCGCAATTGATCACACTGATAGGTCTAAGAGTCAAAGGGATCACACAAACAAGACTAGTGTCTGCTAATACTAACTGATAGAATCAAAAAGGGAGAGAATGATCCAACATGGGAAGCGAGATACACAGCAGACTCATAGAAGGGCAGATGTCCTAAATAGCACTCTGGCCTCAGAATCAGCCCTTAAGGCATTCAGATCTGGCTCAAGAGCCCATGAGAATATTTTATGCATGGAAAGCCAAGACACTGTGGAAAAAAAAGAAGACCTAAATGAAAGATCTCTGCGAGTGAGATCCCAGTGGAACGAATGGGGCCATCAAAGAAGGAGGTACCTTTCTCTGAAGGGAGGAGAGAACCTCCACTTTGACTATGACCCTGTTGGAATAAGATTGAAGTCAGCAAACCCTAAAGGCTTCCATAGCCTTGGCAACTCATGACTAGACCCTAGGGAGATTCCTGACGCCGTAAACAAGAGTGTCAAATTGTTAAATCAACTTCAGGAGTCACTGTGTACTTATATCTCATGTGGGATCTGTCCTTAATGTATTGCCCAACGTGAAGTAATGCTATAACTAGTGCTGAAACAGTATTTTTACACTTTGTGTTTATGTTTGGGTACAAACTGATGAAATCTTTACTTAGTATATACTGAATCAATCTTGTGTATATAAAGAAAATTAAAAATGAAAAAAAAATTGGTGTTAAATTGGAAATTGCATAGAAAATTAATCAATTTTTAAAAAATATATCATGTAGAATCTCTGTCCTTAATGTGCTATACATTGTGAATTAATACTATAACTAGTACTCCAACAGTATTTTTCACTTTGTGTTACTATGTGAGGGCAAACTGTTGAAATCTTTAGTTAATATATACTAAACTGATCTTCTGTATATAAAGAGAATTGAAAATGAACCTTGATGTGAATGCAAGGGGAGAGGGAGTGGGAAATGGGAGGGTTGTGGGTGGGAGGGAAGTTATGCGGGGGGAAGCCATTGTAATCTATAAGCTGTATTTTGGAAATTTATATTCATTAAATAAAAGCATTAAAAAATATAGTACAAAGATGCTTGATACATTAATGATATGCATTAAAATTATTCTTTCACTGAATGTTTGAGTTTCTACAATAGCATAATCCTAGGACTATAAAGACATGCTCTATATCTCAATATCTGATTCCCAGTAGGTACTTAACAATATTGGACTGATTTAGATTGAAGAAAGCTTTGTTCAATTCTTGTCATATAATGGAGCTCACAATGCACTGAGAGAACATCCAGAAATTCGAAGTAACTCTTTTATCATGAATATATTTGTCAAAATGCTATGAATGAGAACTCAAAAATAAATACTTTATTACTAAGGCAAATAATGATCAATGAGATGATAGATATATGGATTTAGGAGGGTATTTGTTACTATCTCAGGTGGAAGAGGGTTGGGGAAAGGATGGAAATTTAAATATTACTGTCCCGTCCCGCGGGACATCAACTGGGGCCAAGTACCTAGAATGGGGAATGAAAGGGACAGGAGACACAAAGATGGCAGCAAGACATGTCCTGATCAAGCTGCTAATTTTATTTTTCAACCACACACTTATATATCATAAAGGCAGAGTGTCAGGCGGGGGGAGGAGGGGCGATTAGGAGGGCAGGATGTTGGGCGGGGGAAGGAGAGGGGATTAGGAGGGCAGGATGTTGGGCGGGGGAAGGAGAGGCAATTGTCTAGCCCCTGCCTCAGTAGTTTTCCACTAAGAGGCCACATGCTGCGTGGTCACCGACATATTACCTCTACTCCTGGTTATCTAATAGAAAAATTTCTTCATGTAGTCATAAGCTATAAATTTATTCTGCTTTTTAAAAATGACTTATTCTGGCCTATGTAGTAGTATATCTTGAAACTGTAAAGATAGAAGGGCTCAATACTTCAAGGAATTTTCATAATGCTAACAAGAAGTTTGTATACAACAGCCTGAAGAAAGTTTCCTCTTTGTGAGGAAATAAATAAAATAAAATATTTATCAAAGCCATAACTTTCATAAAAGTCATGTGCAACCAGAAATTACATTAAAATTAAAATAATCAATGACATATTAGATATAAATATAAATTCCAAATTAAGTATAATCTACATGATACAGATATCAGGAAACTGTTTTCTCAGCCTTGAGTAGTTTGACCTCAGATATATTTTTAAGATTTACTTACTTATTTGAAAGGCAGAGTTACAGAGATACAGAGGCAGAGAGAGAGGTCTTCCACCCAGTGTTTCACTCCCCAAATGGCCATAAAGGCTGGAGCTGGGTGGATCCAAAGCCATGAGCCAGGAGCTACCTCCAGTTCTCCCACATGGGTGCAGGGGCCCAAGTAATTGGGCTATTGTCTCCTGCTTTCCCTGGCCATAGCAGAGATCTGGATCAGAAGTGGAGCAGTCAGTACTCAAACCAGCACCCAGATGGGATGCTGGTATGGCAGGCAGTGGCTTTAACCACTACGCCAGGGCGCTGGTCCCAATCCTAGATATTTTTAAATAGTAACCACTCAATATATGAGTTCCTTGAGTAGAGTAAAACATAAATTTTACCTAATTTCTCTAAGCCCCTGGGGTGGGGGAACTAGAGTTTGTTTCATCTGCCTCTAGCAGTATCACATGTAATTCTAGATATAATTCAGGAAAAAGTAGAATTTCTCCTTAAATTGTTCAGAAAGTTTTAAAGAGTCTTTCCTTTTCTTAGAAAATATCAATTCTATGAGTCTGCTGTGTATCTCGCTTCCCATGTTGATCATTCTCTCCCTTTTTGATTCTATCAGTTAGTATTAGCAGACACTAGTCTTGTTTATGTGATCCCTTTGACTCTTAGACCTATCAGTGTGATCAATTGTGAACTGAAATTGATCACTTGGACTAGTGAGATGGCCTTGGTACATGCCACCTTGATGGCATTGTATTGGAATTCCCTGGCACGTTTCTAACTCCATCATTTGGGGCACGACTGATTGAGCATGTCCCAAATTGTACATCTCCTCCCTCTCTTATTCCCACTCTTATATTTCACAGGGATCACTTTTCAGTTAAAATTTAAACACCTAAGAATAATTGTTTGTTAATTACAGAGTCTGCTCTGTTAATTACAGTCTGCTAATACTAACTGATAGAATCAAAAAGGGAGAGAATGATCCAACATGGGAAGCGAGATACACAGCAGACTCATAGAAGGGCAGATGTCCTAAATAGCACTCTGGCCTCAGAATCAGCCCTTAAGGCATTTGGATATGGCTCAAGAGCCCATGAGAGTATTTTAGGCATGGAAAGCCAAGACACTCTGGAAAAAAAAAAAAAGAAGACCTAAATGAAAGATCTCTGTGAGTGAGATCCCAGTGGAACGAATGGGGCCATCAAAGAAGGAGGTACCTTTCTCTGAAGGGAGGAGAGAACCTCCACTTTGACTATGACCCTGTTGGAATAAGATTGAAGTCAGCAAACCCTAAAGGCTTCCATAGCCTTGGCAACTCCTGACTAGAGCCTAGGGAGATTCCTGATGCCATAAACAAGTGTCAAATTGTTAAATCAACTTCAGGAGTCACTGTGTAGTTACGTCTCATGAGGGATCTGTCCTTAATGTGTTGTCCAATGTGAAGTAATGCTATAATTAGTACTGAAACAGTATTTTACACTTTGTGTTTCTGTGTGGGTGCAAACTGATGAAATCTTTACTTAGTATATACTGAATCAATCTTCTGTATATAAAGATAATTAAAAATGAAAAAAAAATCTTGGTGTTAAATTGGAAATTGCATAGAAAATTAATCAATTTAAAAAATATATCATGTAGGATCTCTGTCCTTAATGTGCTATACATTGTGAATTAATACTATAACTAGTACTCCAACAGTATTTTTCACTTTGTGTTACTATGTGAGGGCAAACTGTTGAAATCTTTAGTTAATATATACTAAACTGATCTTCTGTATATAAAGAGAATTGAAAATGAACCTTGATGTGAATGCAAGGGGAGAGGGAGTGGGAAATGGGAGGGTTGTGGGTGGGAGGGAAGTTATGGGGGGGGAAGCCATTGTAATCTATAAGCTGTATTTTGGAAATTTATATTCTTTAAATAAAAGTGTTAAAAAAAAAAGAAAATATCAATTCTTATGATTCCAAAGCTTTACTGGTCCAGCTAGCCTGCCTCTGGGAAAACAAAAACAAAAACAAACAAGAATGTTCTCCAAAGACTCTCAATATTAACATTGGCTGAAATCAGGAGACAATTAGGTTTGCAAATGTTTAACAGAGAAATTACTCTTCCCAAATCGTTAGTTTCAACCTTGGGAAAGGGTGTAGGTCAGTTCTGAATTTAACTAGGATGGGCAGCTCATCCCTAATGTGCTAGAACATTAGTATGCTCATATAGTCAAATGGGGTTTATTAATTGGGAACAGCTTTAAAAGAAGCAATGCAGGGGAGTGCAATGCGAACTTTGCAGGTTTCTGTGCACCTAAAGTCCACCGGGATGTTCTTGGAATACAAATGCATTTTCCAGTCTCACTACATTGATCACATTCTATAAAACCTAAAAATTTACTTAATTAAGTCAATATTATAACAAACTATGTCACATTAAATTAGTAAGAAGCAATGATAAATTCCACTTCCAACTTAATATTTATGGCAAGGATTCCCAGTTTGCATATCTACAGAATGAAAGGTAATCATGTTCACTGAAACATCATATATTTGATGAACAGAGAGACATAGCCTCACTTTGAATATATATTTAAGAACTAGGCAACCATTTCTTAAAATACTGGATATAAGCATGGAGAATCTGATTTTTAATTCCAAATCTCACATTTAATATAGAGTACCCTGACACTGTTAAAACATCAGACTGCTTAGTGTAAAGAATTTTTGACTAGAACTCATTAAGTAAATTATATTGTTTTAAATGTTTTACCTAAGAAATAAATTTTATTATCTTAGTCATATGTCAAAACCATCTCATTTATTCAGTCAGGTAATGCCAGTATGCTCCAAAAGTACAAGTACAGTTGACTTACAAATATGTTGAATTGGGCCCAGCATTGTTGAATTGTAGGCTAAGTTTCCACCGTGGCACCTGCATCTCATGTGAGCACTGGTTTGAGTTTCAGCTATTCCTCTTCCAATCCAGCTCTGTGCTAATGACCTGAGAAGGCAGTAGATGACGGCCCAAGTGCTTGGGCCCCTGTTCCCACATGCAAGACCCAGAAGAAGCTCCTGGCTCCTGGCTTCTGATTGGCCCAGCTCCAGCTATTGTGGTTGATCACATGCTATTAAAAAAAAAGTATCTAATTAGAGCTTTCTCTATGAAGACGTGTTAACAGATTAATGGGGACCACATGTTTCTAAATAATTTTGCTTAGAAGAGTGATATTTAAAAAAAACTCTACTTGCATCCTTAAACACTAGTAAAAAAATTGGTTTACATTAGGATAACTGGAATTTTATTACTTTTTGCATTTGGTAAATTTTTCTTCATTATTTCCAATTCATTATTTTACTTTATTAAATTGTATTTGTGTCTGGTTTTTTGGTAGTATTAACAGAATAGAATTCACATATATCTTCAGTTTCTTGTATTTTAGTCTAATTAATTTTGATATATGCATGATTAATATTGGAATTATCATTTTCAACTGGCAAAATATAAGAGATCAAATAAAAATATTTCAAAAGATTGTAAATCAGAGAGAGAGGAAGAGAAGGAAATTTCATTCTAGAACTTCATTTCTGGGAAAACCTGTCTTGGTCTGATCAGGTGGATTCTTTTTGCCTTTCTAATCATTGCTTTACTTTTTATCAATTTTTCTCAAGAATTTTTCTATGATGTGATAAAATAATTTTTCTTCCACAAAACTGCATAAAAATTCCATCTGAATCTTTTTTCATAGCTAATACTTAGTCCGCTTTTACTCTCACATGTCTCACATACTTGGTAAAATAATGCAAATCATGATCCTTTGGAAGCATTTATTTTATCATACTTAATTAATGCATTTTATCTTGTACTTTAAAAACAAAAAGAGAACTCAGATGAAAAACACTCCCATAGTTAATTCTTTTCCCTGTCAGAAATTACTCTTTCTGTGTCTCTAGCATTCCTGAAATCTGTTTCTAAATGTAATCGCATAACGCTAAGAACATAGAGAAAAGGGAGTGGTCCATTTAGTTAAACAAATTGTTCCTGAGCATCCACTCTTTGTCAAGCAATATTCTATACTCTAGGAGAATATCAATAAGGAAATTACATGAAATCTAACCTGCATTGCATTTTTTCTATATGCTGTGCTATCACGTGAAACTTTCTGTGATAATAGGAATTCTCTCTACCAGTACTTCCAATACAGTAGCCAGTCTTTAGCTATAAGTAGCTATTGAGCACTTAAGATATAGTGCTTAAGATATAGTCTGACTAAATTTGTAATTTTATTTAGGAAGGTAAAATTTAATCAATGCATGTGACATGAAACATTTGTAAAGCACAGCAGGGTCCTACAATATTTGAATGGGTGTTTTCAGGGGTTGGGTTGATGAGTGGGAGTTGTATAAATGTGGCATAAAAGATTAAAGTAGACAAGAAAAGATTGGAAGAGACTTCTTTCTTATGGATTTTTAGCCCTTTGAAAATTTTCATTACTGGTTAAAAGGACTCTGAAAGCCACAAGATATATGAGCCCCTGAAATACATAATTAAGCTGCAAAATGGTCTTTTCACTGATAGGCAATCATGTTGATGTCACAATTAACACCCACACACCAGTTAATGTCCACATAGGGAAGAATAATTATAAAAATCATTAATTAGAGTCTATTTACTATTCCATTGTCAAAATTAATTGCCTGGAGTAAGATGTTTCTCCCCTTGATTAATTGGTTTGTAAATTCAAGGCCAAAGCAATGAAGGCTACTTTGTTTCTTAGAGTTTCTCCTAACAGTTAACTCCCAGGAGCAGCTGTAGCTTAGGTTCCAGTCAGTCAGGCTAGACCCCAATGTTATGTTAGAGATAGCACATTGAGTTGTGGGCATTCCATAAATGATCCACTCAAATATCTTTTTTTAAAGGTGCAAATATTTTTTAAAAACAGAACCTACTATGACCTAATTACTGTTTTTTTTTTAAAGATTTATTTATTGATTTGCAAGCAGAGTTAAAGAGAAGCAGAGGGAGAGAGAGAGGTCTTCCATACCCTGGTTCACTCCCCAGATGGCAGCAATGGCAGGATAACTAAGCCTATCCGAAGGCAGGGGCCAGGAGCTTCTTCTTGGTATCTTTCATGGATGCAGGGGCCCAAGGACTTGGGCCATCTTCTACTGCTTTCCCAGGCCATAGCAGAGCTGGACCAGAAGTGAAGCAGCTGGGATTTGAACCAGTGCTCATGTGGGATGCCAGAACAGCAGATGGCAGCTTTACCCACTAAGCCACAGAACCAACTCTCCTAATTGCTATTGTTAAGAAACCTCAGTGAGGGCCGGCGCCGTGGCTCAACAGGCTAGTCCTCCGCCTTGTGGCGCCGGCACACCGGGTTCTAGTCCCGGTCGGGGCACCGGATTCTGTCCCGGTTGCCCCTCTTCCAGGCCAGCCCTCTACTGTGGCCCGGGAGTGCAGTGGAGGATGGCCCAAGTGCTTGGGCCCTGCACCCCATGGGGAGACCAGGAAAAGCACCTAGCCCCTGGCTCCTGCCATCGGATGAGCGCGGTGCACCGGCCGCAGCGTGCCGACCGCGGCGGCCATTGGAGGGTGAACCAACGGCAAAGGAAGACCTTTCTCTCTGTCTCTCTCTCTCACTGTCCACTCTGCCTGTAAAAAAAAAAAAAAAAAAAAAAGAAACCTCAGTGAAAATGTAACATGGAATTACTTTCATGCAGAAAGCTATGTGTGTTCATGATTCATATCAAAGCTATGTGTGTTCATGATTCATATCAACAATTTTATACACTTTAGTTCATTCCTAGATTTCTGTTCCATTGTTTTAATGTCCTTAGAATCCAGGCTGCACTGATTTACTGTGGCACTGGATGTTGGGGAAATTTCAAAACAGCAACACAGTGCAGCACAATGCTGAATGCTTTCTCTGATTTGCTAATAATTTATCTACTCTTCCTCTTGCCTTCCAAAACTTGCTGTTCATTCCTCTGTTTAGCAATTTAAACACAATACCTCTTGCACTGTGCGTTTTCTTCTTTTTTTTTTTTTGGAATGCTTAAATTTTATATTTAAATTTATATTTATAAAAAGATGATCATGAGTTTGTGAAATACATATTTGAGAGTTTGAAATTCCTGGTCAATTAAACTTGCAAGTTTTATTCCTATTTAGTACATTTTTGAGAGGAGAGACAAGAAGTAAGAGAATAGGGAAAAAAACAGTGAGTGGAAAGAGAAGAGGAAGAAGGAAAAACTCCGAGTGCATGCTATCGTCTTCTGGATAAGAAGGTGGGCATGAATAGGCTATTTTTGTAAAGTATTTTTTTTTATTTTTTATTTTTTATATAAAGCTTTTATTTAAAGAATATAAATTTCCAAAATACGGCTTATAGATTACAATGGCTTCCCCCCCAATAACTTCCCTCCCACCCGCAAACCTCCGCTTTTCCCCTCCCTCTCCCCTTCCATTCACATCAAGACTCATTTTCCATTCTCTTTATATACAGAAGATCGGTTTAGTACATATTAAGTAAAGATTTCAACAGTTTGCCGTCACACAGGGACACAAAGTGAAAAACACTGTTGGAGTACTGGTTATAGTATTAATTCAGAATGTACAGCACATTAAGAACAGAGATCCTACATGATTTTTTTTAAAAAAATTGATTAATTATCTATGCAATTTCCAATGTAACACCAAGATTTTTTAATCATTTGCAATTATCTTTATATACAGAAGATCGATTCAGTATATGCTATGTAAAGATTTCATCAGTTTGCATCCACACAGAAACACAAAGTGTAAAAATACTGTTTCAGTACTAGTTATAGCATTGCTTCACATTGGACAACACATTAAGGACAGATCCCTCATGAGATGTAAGTACACAGTGACTCCTGATGTTGATTTACCAATTTGACACTCTTATTTATGGCGTCAGTAATCTCCCTAAATTATTTGTTCTATGTAACAACTTGAGAACTGGGACAGATTTAATTCAACTTCAAATCTTTCCCAGTCCAAAAATTCTGGACAAGTTTATTAAATAAACGAGTGAAGGAATGGGGATATGAAACCCATGAGTCAATAAAACCTCATTTGAATCTTTTTTTTTTATTTTGTATTTCTATAACATAATTTAAAGTTCATTTAGTAATGCCATCTAATTTCCTTCCCACAAATATATATTTATATATATATATTTATATTTTTATATTAATATATATGTAAATATATACAAATACATTAGACTTTCACTTAATTCCCAAGCTCCCCAAGCAGTTAGCGGTAAATGTCTTATGAATTGAAATTAGAGCAGAAAGGTACATGTTCAACTGGTGTCCAAACTTCTGGTTGGTCACGGTGCTCACGTCATGACCTTGCTTTCATTGTTTGGTGCTGCCATGTTCTTTGGGGAATTTTTGTGATGTGCAGGTGGGCTTCAGTTGGTCTGAGGAGGGGAGTAACAAGAAAGTGATAGTTACCTTCTGCCACAGACCTCCAATTTCCCTGCCTGGATCTACAGTTTCCTTAAAGAACCTCCCAGAAAGGTTTAACCTATTAGAGAGCCAAGTCACTTTTTGAGTATTGTGAATAAGATATTGTAGGGCCAGCCGTATTACTCTCTCAGTTCTGTGAATCCTTTTAATAAAGGACAGGAACAGCCACCTTAGGCTAAGGGAGACAAACAAGAGTCTGGGCCTGCCTATACATTAGAAGGCTTTGATCTCAAAGATCCTTTAAAAATTTATAGACAATGAAATTAAGCTCAAGTTGATTTGGTGAAAATATTTTTGAAATAAATGCATGTGAGGGCTTTTCAAAAAGTTCATGAAAAATGTTCATGATGAAAAAAGCATGCATGGATTTCAATTTTTTTCACTAACATAAGCTTAAACTTTTATTTAATTTTACAAATTTTTGAAATTCTCTCATTTTTTTCCTCATAGTTCTTTCTGGTGCTATATTTCTGGATAAAAGAGAAAACTTAATGAATTATAATTTACCATGCACCCCTTATTTAAAAAATCATTTTGGGTCCTCCAAGAAGTCTCCAAGATGCAATTAAGTTTGTGAGGAGAGTAAGGCTGCTGAATGAAAACTGATGTGAATCCTCGGTGTTCACTAACTGGAAATTGTCAGCTGGATACAGTCTCCACAGCAGGTCCTCTGTGTAAACAACACAGAGTGACACATCCCACAGTTATGACAACTTTCAGCCGCCCTAACAAGAAGAAACTGCTACAGCCATCCTGAAGTCTTCTCACATACACAATTTCAGTAACTACCATTTTAAAACCTGTTAGGACAATCCAAGACTAAAATGGAGTTAACAGAAATAACTAAAGACAATATGTGTTCTTCATTTGTATACCACTATTAACAAAATAGTTTAAAATAGAAGCAGCTAGACATTTAAGAGACAAGTTTAACATCTGAATGTAGGTGGACATTCAAGGATTTTAGGGAGTAGTTTTAATATTTAGATAAGATAAAATGTTATTCAGAATATATTTATTATGAAGATGTTATATTTTTAAAAATTATTTGAGATCCTGAGACAGAGAGATATTGAAAGAGAGCACACTCATATGCACTGGTTCACTCACCAAATTTCTGAAAGTGCCAGAGTGGGGGCAGCCTAAACCTGGAAGTTGGAAACTCAATGTAGATCTCTCATATAGTGGAAGAAACCCAGTTACTTGAACCATAACCACTACCTCTGACGTTCTGAATTAGCAGGAGGCTGGGATCAGGAGTCAGTGCTGGGGATTGAAACAAGGCAATCCAATATGGGATGAAGGCTACTTAATCACAAGAAGTTGCAACATGTAATTTGAACAGTATACCTGTAGAGTACCATATGATTGCAAGGGAGCAGAGGACAAGACAGTGAGAGGCTGTCCATCACTACTATTCAAGATGCATACTTATAACTCAATATTTTTTCTGGGTGAGTTTCTTGTAGTTCAACGGGTTTTCCCAGGTAGGTGATTTGTATCTCTAGGTGGAGCTGGGGAGCCTTTACAACCTTGGGTTTAGAGATAACACTAAACAGCATGGGACCACCATCCACACATCCCTTCCTGAGTGATTGACAATGACAAATCTTTGACATTTGTGTGAAGATCTCACATTCTGGACCTGCTTAGTCTTGGGCAGGTGCATCACATTGACCCTGCCTAAGATTGTCAGTCCTTCAGGGATGTGGAGTGTTCCCAAGGCTTGGAGACAGAAATCTAATAGGTCATAGAACCTCAGGAAGAGGTGTGATTCATTTTGGAAATGTCTGCCCATGTTAGCAAGGGACTGTAGGTGATTCCTCTGGAGGAATCAGATGTCAAAAGGGTTGATATATTTGTTTCATTACCATTTGGAAATGGATTTCCTGTATTCTTGAGGAGACAAATTGAATTAGTTTATTCAAAATAGGAGGCCCAACAGTTATCACAAGGTGGAAAGATATTAAAGCAATGATTAGAGACAGGAGAGAAAATGGAACTTGCATTCTAAAACTGAATTCTTTGTTCTTACGTATAACATTTCTTGACCAGCAAGTGTGGGTACAAATGTTTATCCAGAATTATCAGGAGTATATACACAACAATCTATTTTAATGAGGGCGCAGCTCCCCTGTGGGCAGCTATAATATCATCTAGAGGTATTCAATTTTGAACAGCTTATTTCCTCAGTAGGAAAGCTTCAGTATTTAACAAGGACATTTCTCTGGGCAGAAGAGGCAGAATACAGTGAGCTGATTGCACTGAAGTAAGCTCCCCAAAATTATCTCTTACAGAACATCACAAGTGACTTTTACTCTATCACATCAGTCAACCTTGGTTGATAATGTTTTAGCATTAAGAGTGAGAATGACAAGTGTTATAACTATTTAGCATCTCTTCTGTTGAAATGGGGGTCCTCTCTGGACGGTTTAGTTGTAGAAGGGTCTTTTGTGACAGTTACTATCAGATGATCATGCCTAAGAACCCTTTATTTATGACCTCTTGGCTTTATGTCACTTTGTTTAAGATTGATACCAATTACACCATCTTGACTTTTATTCCCTCCTGTCATCAGCACCATTTTCAGAGTACACCTATAATCAATTGTCCAGTAGTTACATTCTGTTTGTCCCTCAGGTTAAATTTGACCTTGTGGGTCTCACTCAAAGTCAGGGAGGATCATTTGACCACCAGCAGTCAGGATCAGACACACTTTTAAGCACAATGGAGCAGCGGCAAAGCTTTAGAAGGCATGACCCTTAGGCTGACTTTACCTGGAGTTCATTGTTAAACTTAGCTTTATTTGTTTTGTTGGTGTGAGCCATCATATCAGAGTAGAGCCCAGTATTATCTTGATAGAAATTGTTCTTCTATAGCACAAAGCTTGAAAAGGCAAATATGTAACAAAACCAAGAACATCAGAGTTAGCAAGCCTAAAAGCAATGAACAGAGTTATCCGCTACAAGCAGGTGTAGTTTAGCTTGTTGATTGACCATTTGCACAAAGTACAGTAACAAAAAGTGCTTTACCATATAACAATCCTATTGTCAGTAGAAAAGATTCATATTGAATTCATGCAAACAATCACATTGTAATGAAAAACCAAAAATCAGAGCATGTAGCTCTTGTGTCTCTTAAGAACTGTATAGTGTTACTTGCCACAACAAAGATGACCTGAGGTGTAGCTATAGACTTGGAAAATAGTGAAGCTGGCATAACCTCTGGGCTCTTTTCCAAGGTTGCATTCTTAATTTTTTTACAAATCAGTTTTGGGAAACAAAGTCCTCAGAAATTAACAAAGATAGCAGAGAACATAAAGATTGTGACAGATCAGGCTAAAGGACAATATTGTGGCTTCTATGTTCAACACAGTATGATTCCACATGAAGTGGTCAGGCAAAAAAGGAGGGAAAGCAGTAAGTATAGGGTGCCCACAAACATGGACTGCAGATCAGCGGTCCTCATCCATAAGGACAAGAGTACTGAGCAGCTACAGTCACAGTGAAGCAGGGTCTTCACCTCTAAGGGCAACGGGTACTAGGCATCATGAATGGAAGCTTTTCATCTCTGCCAGAGAGTGGCTCAGGGTAGGGAGCATAAGTTCTCCTTGAACTGGCAGATTATACTCCAAGAACCAGAGACAAAGGAGAAGAAAGAGTTAAGTGTGATTGGGAAGCCAAGAGCATGATTGAGTTCACTTGGATGAGCTGCAGCCACCTATCTCACACACATTGGAGAATGGCTCAGCATCATCAGAGAAGTTCCTGAATCCACCACCAAAATGTCATGGGAAAGTATCAGCTGGAACTGGCATTGCAGATGGTGAATGTGAGCAGTGAACAGAGCTAGATTTCCTGAACACATTGCAAGAAGGGAGCAGGAAAGCAGTTCAGGTAGGGGTTAACTTCTGCTGCAGCATGGACTGTAATCTGAGGGGTACACTTGGAGTGGCAGTTTCTTCTTGGTTAGGGTGATGGTTGCCATATACTTGCAGGGGAGTAGTATGCAGGACACCCAGAGGGTGTCCATTGCCACATGGACTGCAAAGAGGCTTACTTATATTTAAGACTTTCTCAATTAGTGTGAATTTCCTACAGTCCCACATGTTCTCCCAGGCAGGTTATTTGCATGTCTGGGTGGAGCTGGGGAGCATATAGAAACTTTAGTTTGGGAACTCCTTCAAATGCCCTGGGCCACCCTCTATATGCCACCCATGCTGCAATTACTTTTTTTTTTTTTAGTGTTCATTCATTTGCATCTTACTTGAAAGGCAGGGCAACAGAAGGGGTAATGGGCCGGAAGTGTATTTGGGAGAAACCTTCCACACACTAGTTCAAATCTCCAAATGCCAACAGCAGCCAGGACTGGGCCAGGCTAAAGTCAGGAACCTGGAACTCCATCTAGGGGCCCAGGCACTTGAGCTATTGTCTGCTGCCTGTCAGGATGCTTTAGTTCATAGGTCAATTGGAAATGGAGGAGCCAGGACTGCAGCTGGCACTCCGATATAAAATGTAGATATCTCATGCAACAGTTTAACCTCTGTGCCACAATGAGCACCCTGAAATTCTGCAGTATTTTAAGGTAAAATAAAATGTCATAATACTTTTATTTACAAATACATCAGCTAAAAATAGCAAGTTTATTCCAAATGAAAATTGTTGTTAAATACAAAAGTTCAGTAAGCATATGGCTATTAAATATTTTCTCTAATTTAGTTTATGCTTGAATATTTTCTAATAAAGACTAAGAATGTAAACCAATCTTTATTTTGAAACATGCTTTGACTAAAATAAGAGTTATAAAGAATAACAAAGCTAAATTTTGCTGCTCTCTGTTCTTAGTAAACATAGTACAAAGTAGGAAGGGCACTATGGATGGATAGAACTATCTTACAAGCTAATTTTTATTTCAAGAAGAGAATATTTAAGAAGTAAGCAACATTGCTGGTTTGTGAATGGTCAGTAGACTGCCTGTCCTCAGTTTCATATAACACAGAAGTCATTCTCTTTGGTCAGGACTCTAGTCTTAACATTTTCTTAATTAGCATATAGAAATAGCTAAAAATGTGATTAAGAGAAACTACCTATGAAGTTTTATAATATATAAAATAATGTAAGAATTATTTTGTCAGATATAACTCTGGAAAAAAATTGATTGAGAAAGTTGACATTGTAAACAAAAGTTAATATTATGGATACAAAGAATGGCTTTATACAAAGTGTGTATCATTTTTAAGATGATCACGGTATTCATCCAAACCAATATTTCCAGTAAGGGTTCTGAACTAAAAGCACAGTAGAGATTATTGAAAAGTTAGAATTTATTTAGGAAAACACACAGAACTTTTGAGCTTCTACAGGGAGATTAATGTAACCAATAACTAAAAGCAGTTTAACTCATACTTCATATGTGCTTTTTGCAGAAATAGTTTATATTTATGAGAAGGAAAAACAAGTGTTTGTGTAACCTTCTTGGTATGATGAAACTAAATAACAACACAGCATCTAATACATAATTTCAATTTTCCATTCTAGATAGCAAGATATGTGTTCAATAGTAGTCACATTTCAAACTCTTCAGAAGCCCTAAATATAATTTGGATTGATGATGATGTAATGACATCTTGTTAACACAAAATATCTCTTCCTGTGGCATCATAGTGATTATTTATTCCTTGCTATGCTAAATTCTACTCTGCTTTTTTGAATGAACTCTAGATCGCTTTTGCAGTATAAATTAAAAATCAAATGTTCTAACTCTCTATAAATGCTGCTTTCTTTCAATTGTCAGAAACAAATGCCAGTGCAATATATATTTATTCAGTTAGTTATTCTCTCCACCATTCATACATTCGTTCACCATTTCAGTATTGCACTAGATTCTCAGGATGTGAAAACAAATACTCAAAGCATCTTTCTTCAAACATTTATAAAAGAAGAGAGACAAGCTATTGATTTTAATGCAAAGTGATAAGCAGTAGCATATAGATGGGTTGGGTCCTTCACTTTTACATTCCCCACCCCTAGAAAAATTTCGGCATACCAAGAAATTCAATACTGTTAGATCTAAGCTTGCTAGTCTCTGGCAGTTGTTATTGCTGTGTCTAAGTCACTGCAATAAAACCCTGCTGAAGGTTAAGTCCAGGCTAAAGAAACAAAAATCAAAATGTTCATCTGTATCGGTATTCTTTTCAATTCCGGTTTCAACAATTTTGTACAGGTTCCTTCCTGCTCATCTCCTATTATTTGTGGACAGATAATCATAGTGAAAAATGTTGTGTACTTCCATTTCCTGTATAATGTTCTGTGAGTGGTGGACAGGCTCCAACTCAAGCTCACACCACCAAGTGCTCTCTTCTCCAAAAGGCTCTCTTCTATTCAAACCTATGTTTCCTTTTCAGAGCATATTTGTTTGATACGTGCCCATTTGCAAGGCACCTAGAGACTTTGTTCAATGTCCTATCCATTGTATTCTTGAACAAAGAGTGTTTGGAAAGCAAGGAGACTGAGGCTCCCTCAGAATAATGGGAGGGGTGGAGTGATAAAGCTTTGTGTCACCAGTCATTCACCAACATGCACATGGAGTTATGGCCAGAGAAAGGCACAGATAACTAACGGTTTGTGAAAGTCAGTGGAGCACAACCCTACAAGCAAAGAATAGGTACACCACATTGTACATCAAAGAAGGACACTTCTAGAAGATAAAACATCTTTTATTAAAGTAAGACAAAATGTGCTATGAATTGGGAATGACAGATAATTTATTATTGTTCAAGTGGAAGGTATGTTGAGGGGAGTTCCAAGAAATCAACCCAGACAAGTGAAAAAAGAAGAAACACAAAGAAAAACACATCATGACACATCATAATGCAATTGCTTCAAAGTATGATAAAGAAAAATAATTTTAAACTGCTAGATGAAAAAAAGAGAGATTTTTATATAAAGAGACAATGATAAGAAAGGTAGAAGACATTCTGTCAGAATCCATGCAGGCCAGGTAACAGGAGTGACATCTCTAAGACATTAAAATATATTTTTTGCAAAAACTGTTTTATAAATGTAAACCTAGTTTTCTACACTTAGCAAAAGTGTTTATAATGCAAAGACTTATTCAAACAAGCAAAACAAAGTAAATGACATATTGAGAGTAATCAGAATTTCTAAATATCTTTCAACTTCAGTAGGACTTGAAAGCAGATAAAATTTTTAGTAGAAGGATAAAGAATAAGATAAGGCGTAGTGAGAAAGACAAAGGAAGGATAATCAAAAATGATAGAGTGGAAAGAAACAAAATTTACTGGAATCATTAAAATTCACAGCTGAGATAAGGTAAAAATATTGTTACTGCAGAGACTTGATTTAGCAGAATGTAGGAAAAGATTTTAAAACTTTCTCAGTAAGTAATGTGAGTATATAAAAATTATGATATTAACTAAATTGTAACCAGTCACTTCCAAACATAATGCCACGTTAATTATTATTTTCCAATGTTGCACTTGAAATTTTAGCCAATATAAAATGAGAAAAAGAAGACAAACAAATAAATGTTAGGAAATAAGAGTCAAATTTATCATACTTTGCTAGTGGTATAATGAGATACATGAGGAAAACTTTGAGACTCTGAAATGAATAAGGTGGTTACATATAAAAATTCATGAAAGTCAATGAATATTTCAATCTCTACAGTAATTAATAAGAAGTAGAAATGGAAAATATCATTTTATTTTTAATATTGTAAAAGTTATAAAATTCTGTGCAGGAAAGTTAGAAGGGGAATCTCAGGTTCTGTATGAAAGAAAATATAAAATCACAATAAAATACTTAGTGTGATTTTAGCTCTTGTTTATACTCCTATGGAACTGTGGTCTTCCTTCTTTTTAACTTGTTGAATATTATGATTATGGTGAATTTAGTCTGTGAATATAGAATGGATAAAAACTATATCTGCATAAACTGCTGATGAGAGGGGAAGTTGGGAGGGAGGGGAAGTGGAGGGAGCTAGGGAAGTGTGGTTGTCTTCTTGGAACTGTACCTATGAGATGCATTAAATCTGTTCTCTTTATATTAATAAAATAATTTTAAAAGCTAAAAAAAGTTTGCATTCCATGGCCTTGTGAAGCAAAAGTGAGTATCAAAAAAATCCTTAATTTTTTTTCTAAAATGCTTGCAATTTTCTTTAAATAATACATAGAATTTTGGAATTGCATAAATTATTCTTAAATTCCATATTCAAAACAAAATACCTATTACAGTCATGAAACCCCATTTTGATACTCATTGATCAAATCCATAGTTGAATGATTTAATATACATAAGCACACACACACAAATACACATATCCTTATAGTCAGCTCTTTGAATCGAAAAAGAGCTTATGGTATAGCAGTGTGAGTGTGTGTGTGTGTGCATGTGTGTGAGAGAGAGAATGAAAGACAGAGAGAGAGAGAGAGAGAGAGAGAGAGAGAGAGAGCAAGCTCATCTGCTGGTCCACTCCCCAAATGCCCACAATGGCACAATGGCCAGGACTGAGCTAGGCCCAAACTGGGAGCTGGGAAGTCAATCTAGATCTCTCATGTAGGTGGCAGGAGAAAAATCTCGTGAGGCATCGCCATTGCCTCCCAAGATGCATATTTAAAGAAAGCTGGAATCAGGAGCCAGACTGAGCCCAAGTACTCTGACATGGAACGTAGACTTCCTAATCAGTTTCTTTACCACTATGCCAAATGCTTCCTCTGACAACACAATGTTCCTTTGATAATTGATTCTGGTTATCATGATGTGATTATGTACGACCGACACTGGTGTAATCCTCATTAGCCCTATTATTAAATAAATTTCAGATTGATTAACAACATGAATAAGAAAATAAGTATAACAAACAATATTAAAAAGGCTGATTGTGAGGCTGTCGCTGTTGCCTAGCGGGTAAAGCTACTACCTGCAGTGCTGGCATTCCAAATGGGTGCCAGTTTGAGTCCTGACTGCTCCACTTCAGATCCAGCTCTCTGTTATGGCCTGGGAAAGAATAGAGGATGGCCCAAGTCCTTAGGCCCCTGCACCCGCGAGGGAGACCCAGAGGAAGCTCCTGGTTCTTGGCTTCAGATTAGCAAAGCTCCTGCCATGCGGCCAATTGGGGAGTGAACCAATGGATGGAAGACCTCTCTCTCTCTTCCTCTCCAGTGGTTGGAAGACCTCTCCTATCTTTGCCATATGATCCAGCAATGAATCTTCTGGGTACATATATAAAATAAATGAAATCGGCCTTTTGAAGAGACACCTGCACCACTACATTCTTTACACATTATTCACAATGGCCAAAATATGGACTCAATCTGAAAGTCCATCAATGGGCAAATGGTTAAAGAAAGTGAGGTAAATATACCGAATGGAAGTGTACCCAAGCTTCGAAAAGGAAATACGGCTATCTGTGACAACATGGAACTTGGAGAACATTATGCTGAGTGAAATCAGCCAGGCACAGGATGATCTCACTAACATGTTGAATCTTTAAAAAGCTGATCTCATAGAAACAGAAAGTAGGAGTAACTTCAAGGGGCTGTGGATGAGGGGCTCTGGAGATATTTGTCAAAGCACATAGAAAGTTTCTATCAGCATGAGGCAGTTCTGCAGATCGATTGCACAGCCTGGTAATCAGAGTGAATAATAATGTGTTGCATATTTGAAAATTACTGAGACAGTAGATTTTAAATATTCTCACTATAAAAATGTTAAATATGTGACATGATGGATATGTTAATTGGCTTTATTTACCATTATGCACTGTATCCATATATCAAAACAGCATGCTATATGCTGTAAATAAACACAAATTTAGTCAATTATATCTTTAAAAATCTGAAAAAAGTTAAATATAATATTCATCTGAAATAGTTAATAGTCCTCACAATAGAGGCCCGTGCTGTGGCACAGCTGGTAAAGCCACCACCTACAACTCTGGCATCTCATATGGGCGCTGGTTCCTGTCCCAGCTGCTCCACTTCCTATGCAGCTCCATGTTAGTGACCTGGAAAAGCAACAGAAATGGCCTCGAGGGGTTGGGCCCCTGCCACCCATTTGTAAGACCTGGATGGAGTTCCTGGATCCTGGCTTTGGCTGTCTCAGCCCTGGCCATTGTGGCCACTTGGGCAGTGATCAAGCAGATGAAAATTTCTCTCTCTCTCTCTCTCTCTCTCCAACTCTGACTTTCAAATAAATAAAAATATTTCTTTTAAAAAGTCCACACAAACATAATAAATATAGAAAAATTTAAGAATAAATTAAGTGTAATTTTTAAAATGTGATGAAATAGGCTTTGAATATTTGGAATTAAAATATTTAAATTGGCTTAGTTAAATAAATCATGCAAACTGAGAAGCAAAGTTACATCACCATTGTTTTCCATCCCAAACTTGAGATAGATTTTCATCTCTAGCAACACTGTCTCGTGACAGAGACTAAGCAAGATAGTACTTTTTTTCATAACACATGAAAAAAGAAAGACTGGTTTTCTCCTTAGAATTTTCTTTCTATTCATGAATTTTAGTTAACATTTATTTTTAACTACATAAATACAATTCCCGGTATAGTGTATTAGTATGGTTACCAAGTTTATTAATTATATCTCTTTAAGTAGCATATATGTAATGCATTTTTAAAAAAACAGATATATTAATTATCTGTTTAAATCTGTTGCCAAGAATTATTAGGACTATAGTAATTTCCTTATCCATCAACTGAAAATGATAGATTTTTTTCTTTCCCTTTTCTCACAGGTAGGCTGAATATTTAAGAATCCAAAATTAATTATAATTTTGCCCTCTTGAAATATGCCTGAGCCCGGGAGATACTGCCATAAAAGGAATTTAATTTATACCAACTTTAAAATAACCTGGCTGTGGCAAAGCATGACCAAGCAGCTGCCTGCAGCCACAGTCCTACATTGAGTTTCTGTGTAATTAACTATTTTGGTTATATAATGAATATCACTCAGCTTTCCCAGACCTGTGCTATTTTGAACAGTTTCCAAGATTTTGAGAATTGAAGCACAGAAACAGTACAAGGCAGTAAAATAAATAAATAAATCGTTCCTGATAATTGCCACCTTCGGCACCAATGAGAGGAACGGTTGACATTAGTGAGCTGACTGTAGCGCACCCAGAGTCGGGGGCAGCACGCACTCCTTCCTCAGTGTACACGTTGTCCTTCTGTTTTCTGCTCTGTTAAGTTTTTATTTAAATGCAGAGATCAGACTGGAACATCAGAGAATTGCTTTCCATGCAGTGGATATCCAATTATTATGACAATAGTCAGCAAAGAAAAATTAATTTCATGTGAAAAGTGACAAAGCTCAAACAAAATGTGACCTTGAATACAGATGCATTCATCTTGGGGAAAGAAACTGCTGTTTCTTCTCAGTTTCCCACAGATTAGCTTTTTCATACCAGGAATATACTTGCTTGTAAGTTTATTTAAAATTTTCTATTTCCATAAAATATTTTGGTACATGTTTTTCATGCCATACCTGAAAAAGTTCAACAAAATTTTCAAAATTTCAATTATTTTGTTAGACCATATGTATATTCCTTATGGCATTTTAAGTCTTTTCTTTTTAAACTTTTTTATTTACATAAAGGAAAATACTTCATGTATTCATATATACAGCTTTAAAGGTATAACGATATTTTCTACCCCCCTCCTTTTTATTTTTCTTTTAACAGTGACATAATTTTCTTTTATTTTATAATCGCTGGAGAGAATCAAAAATGAATCATCATAAAGAAGACATGAACATAGTTTGTCATACAAACAGAAAGGAGGGAGCATGGTACAAATGTAGGGAATGTGGGTTGGTAGGAATGAATGGCAGTGGAAAGTATCATACGCAGTATAGTAAACAATGTGTGGGTTCTTCAAAATATATATTTTTTAACTCCCTTAAGCCATTGTAGATTTTATAAAGTATGTCCTCATATCAGATGAAGAAGTCACTTAGTTTGTGCAATAAAAAGTGGACATTAGGGCTAAGTGGTGTGATGGTGTCCAGAACAATACCACTAGTACTAGAAATGAGAAGAATAGATTCAGAATATCTTTTCAATTGTGAGTCAGTTCTGTTAAACAATTATTGCTTGGGTCCTTTCCTGTTAGATACAGGGACAATGTGGTTTGAGGGGAAATTACTGGGCTGATAGACTAGAGATAGTTAGAATACCCTTAACTTGTCTCACTGATGAGTAGTGAAGTCTCCATAAAACACTTTATTCCTCTCTGAAGTGACCTTTGCTTTTTCCTTCCTGCTTGAGAATGCTGTGAACGTCATGCACCTCAATCTGTTAGCGCTCATTGTTCCCATGCAACTCCTTTCTCTGTCTTAATTGCATTATGCTACACTTGTTCCTATTGAATGTCAGTTCCATTTGCTTTTCATAACTTTTCCAATTTATCAAAGTCAACTTAATCCAATCTTATGCTCCCAAGGTGTTGACCTTGTTTATTTCCCCTTTTGTACTCACGTGTACTTCTAATGAGGGCTTATTTTCCAATGTATCATATAGATTCTGGACTCTTCTCTCAGTGTCTGCCTTCACCGTTCACTCACTTTTCACATTTGTAATAATCCTCTTAAGATGCCTTGATTCCTGGGATCCAGCAATGTGGTGTAAAGTCTCCACATAAGAGGCAGGCTAAATGGACCGGTTTGTGTCTCTTCTACTGCACTTCCAATCCAGCTCCCTGCTGATGTCCTGGAAAAAGCAGTGGAAGATGGTCCAAAAACTTGGGCCCTGCCACCCATGTGTGAGACCTGGATGAATCTTCCGGCTCTTGGCTTTGGCCTGTCTCAGTCTTGGCAGATGCAGCTACCTGGGGAGTGAACCTATGGATAGAATAGAACATTCTCTCTCTCTCTCTCTCTCTCTCTCTCTCTCTCTGCTTCTCTCCCCCATCTGTATAGCTCTTTTAAATAAATAAATAGTTAAAATAAATAAAACTATGCTTTGATGCCTAATGGTAGTCTTTGTGAAATGGTTTTAATTGTTGAGAAGGAAATGAAGTTATGTTTAATAATGACATTGCAATCTATATTCTCCATAATGTACTATATTCAAAACTCTGGATTCAGGAAAGGATCCATCAGACTTCAATAAACAAATGTAAGGCATTGTGCTGTAAATTATGCCCTCTAGAACACATATTTTGCATTGTGATAAATCTTTCAAAACTCAAAAGCAAATTTACATGTATGTGATTCTAGGTTCTACAGGCACCCAGTATAGATGAGATGGCTCTGATATGGGCATTGTGGCACATATGTGACCGTTATTTTATATGCTAATTATTATGTCCCCTCTTGTGACAATGACATCCCATATCAGAATGCTGGTTTGAGTTCCAGCTATTCTGATTCTAATCCAGCTTTCCATTAATATGGCTAGGAGAACAGAAGATGACCCAGTATTTGGGTCCCTGCCACCCATGTGAAAGACCAGGTTGGAATTCCTGGCTCCTTACTCCAGACTAGCCCATTTCTGGAAGTTGCATCTGTCTGCGCCTCTCTCTCTCTCTCTCTCTTTCTCTCTCTCTCTCTTTCTCTCTCTTTCTGCCTTTCAAATAAAGGCACATATGCAATGTATATTAAAATTATATGTAAAGACATTAATAGGGGTTTCATTATTACTCCTATATTAATTTAAATATTTTTCTTTCACATGCTTTTATTTAAAGCCCTCCTTAAGCGAAGACAAAATGATATCAAAGAAAAAATATTAAAATGTCTAGTTATTATAGTGGTCTATTTATTCTCATTTATCATCTCCTATGTCTACACATACATATGCGTATCTTATACTAGGAATATAAGTTAACTTACAATGTCTTGTGCTTATGTTTAATACATGACCTTTAAAGAGGAAGTATTTTAATCTTGCAAAATACAATCTTCAGAGAAATAAATGTCTAATTACATGGAAAAAATTATTAAAAATAAGACTGACCTTTCCTTATGATTGAATATGGTGTTTTAATTAGAAAAAAATAAACCTGTGAATACAGATAATCATTTAAAACATCTGTGTGTGTTCACCATACTATGGTTTACTTTTCTGCATCAACGATTGGTTTCTCTTCTTTAGTGTTAATATATCTGACTTAGTAAAATATGACATTTTATAGCAGTGAGCAATTTTTTGTTTATCATTAAAATTAAATTTGAAAGATTTAACTTTGAATGCAAAAGAAAGCTAGTAAGCTGCCTAAAAATACGTTCACATCATAGAGTAACACAGTATAGGATCCTTATGTACATTACAAGAAAGCTTATTTCTTAACTTTAAGGATATTTTTCAGTTAAGCTATGCTTAAATAACACATATATTAAATAGTTTATATATGTGTGTGTTTGCAAATAATATAGTTCATTTAAAAGTGTAATCTAATTTTTTCTAATTTAGACTCAAATTTGTATACTTCTTTTGGCCAAAAAAATGATACAACAAGAAAATTAAACAAGGCTAACAACTCAATCTTCTAAGTATTTTTAGTATCACTAAAAATAGTGACTTTTCATACTTTGTCAACTACCTTGTGTTTGGAAGATGGAAATATTCTAGGGGAAAAAAAGCATCATCAATGGAATAATACAGTGGAACATGACCATAATAAACAACAAGGGTAAATATATTCTAAGGACTCTAAGAATAAAATTTTAAATACATTTTATTAAATATGAGATCTAAACATCAGCCACTACGTTTTAGAGTATGCACAAAAATAACAGCATGTCAATTGTTCACCAACAATAGCCATGTTGGGGCAACATCTATGATTGGAATTGCCTTAGGTACAAAACAATAAATATTTCAATTTTGTGACAGGTTTTTAAAATCATTTTAGCTATATAGAACTATGTCATCCTGTCATTCCAAAATACTAGCAAGTGAATTATGTATTTTAATTAAGTGAAAAACTTCATCATTAAAAGTTTTGAAACACGTACTTGAAAAGTGTATTTTTAAAAGAATGCTTTCAGCCAAAAGTCAGTTGGTTCTAGAAAGTGTAATGGATGTCTTTATTAAATGTTATTCAATTAAAAAAGGAATTTCACTAAAAGTTGAAAGTAGTGATCAATAAAAGACACAATTATGGAAGAAAATTATTTTGGGTACATAATTAGGTGTCCTTCTATGCACATCATCATTTGAGTCATTTATTTGAAGACAGAAATCTATAACTCCATTAAATAGTAAGAAAAAGTACAAATTTTCATAGCACATAGCTTCAACAATGATCACTTTTTACAACTATAGTTCCAGCTGTTGAGTTTTCCTCAATAATGTTTTATATGCTAGTTAGGAAAAATACCTGCCTTATTTTAGCCAAGTATGAAGAAAATTAAGAAGGTCAAAAAGTTGAAGGTATGTTTTATATCTGTACTATATGGTAATCAGTATCAAAATAATTAAAATTTTAAATATTTTAAATTAAATTACAAACTCATTATCTCATACATTAATATCGTTTCTGTGATCACACATTGCTACAAGCTACAGTATTAATGCAGGTATAAAGCATTTCCCATCATTTCATAATTTTTGGTTGGAGAGCATAACATTGGACTTTCTATACAACTTGACATTTTTCATCTAACGTTTCCATATTTTCCCTATAAACTTCTAGACCCAAAATGATGTGAAATAAAATAAGATGGCATCTTAAAGGGGAAAACAGTTGCAAGACAGTCAGTTTCAATATATAACCTTTTGAGTTGGGGGCTAGTGCTGTGGCATTGTGAGAAAAGCCTCAGCCTGTGTTGCTGACATCCCGTATTGATGTTGGTTTAAGTCCCAGCTGCTCCACTTGCAATCCAGTTCCCTGCTAATGTACCTAGCAAAGCAGTGGAAGATGTTCTAAGCGCTTGGGCCACTGCACACATGTAGGAGACCTGGAGAAGCTCTTGGCTCCTGATTTCAGCCTCCCCAGCTCTGGCTGTTGCAGCCACTTGGGAAGTGAACCAGTAGAGGAAGATCTCGCTCTCATTTTTTCTTTCCCTCTCTCTATTTCTGTAACTCTGCCTTTCAAGTAAATAAATACATGAAACTTGTATATTTAAGTGAATTTTTCAAAAGGAAAGAAAAAAATAGAAGTATTAAATTTCCAAATTAAAAAAAAAAAAACTTTTTGAGTTGATAGAAAATGGAAGATGAATCCTTACCTTAAACATCGGTGATTTTTTAAGTTACGATAAAGAAGCAGTGATATTAAAGAAACAACACATATTTTCAGACTTTTAACTTTGCAATGAATTTCATCATTTTAATAGAATTAATTTTTAAAATTTTCCTTTTGGTACTGTTGATTTACATTTTGTTAAAGATTTACCTATTTACTTGAAAGTCAGAGTTACACAGAGAGAGAAGGACAGGCAGAGAGCCAGAGGTTTTCCATCCTCTGGTTCACTCCCCAGTTGGCTGCAATGGCTGGAGCTGCGCCAGGACCCAGGAGCTACTTCTGGGTCTCCCACGCTGGTGAAGGGTCCAAGGACTTGGACCATCTTCTACTGCTTTCCCAGGCCACAGCAGAGAGCTGGATCAGAAGTGGGGCAGCTAGGATTCCAACCAGCACCCATATGGGATGCCAGCACCACAGGCTGAGGCCCTACCTACTATGCCACAGTGCAGGCCCTGTACTGTCGATTTAACACACAGAAATGAAGAATAAGAAAGCAAGGCCGGCTGGCGCCACAGCTCACTAGGCTAATCCTCCACATGTGGCGCCAGCACACCGGGTTCTAGTCCCAGTCGGGGCGCCGGATTCTGTCCCGGTTGCCCCTCTTCCAGGCCAACTCTCTGCTATGGCCCGGGAATGCGATGGAGGATGGCCCAAGGGCTTGGACCCTGCACCCACATGGGAGACCAGGAGAAGCATCTGGCTCCTGCCTTCAGATCAGTGAGATGCGGTGGCCACTGGAGGGTGAACCAATGGCAAAAGGAAGACCTTTCTCTCTGTCTCTCTCTCTCTTACTGTGCACTCTGCCTGTCATAAAAATAAATAAAAAAAAGAAAGTAAGGCCAAGGAATAACAATTGAGAATAGAATAATGAGCCCAGAACCTGAAGTTTTCTGTAGATGTGTAATTTATTGGAAACAATACTCACATTAATAATTGATAGTTGTTATGGACTGAAACAGGACTTAGCTTTCCAATACATGCAGATTTTTTAAAATATTATTTTATTTTTATTTACTTGAAAGGTAGAGTTGATATGTGAGAAATGGCCAGGAAGATTAAGTAGTAATAAATGAGCTCGAAGATTTTCTCATAATTTCCACAGCTCTGCATTGTAACTCCCTACTTACATATCAATCCAGTACACACATTTCCCATGATATATCTCATCATAGGCCAAGAAGGAGAAGAGGTCATAATGGCCAAGTAGAAATTAAACGCCTCATGGAGGCATCATAACACTACGAGAAAGCCTCATGCACACCGCAATTTCACTGCATTTGTAAAATCAACTGGGGCACCAGCCCCTGTGCATGAAAGGACTCACACTGAGAAGCAGCCCTTTTGTCTTGTGGTTTCTTGTCCTTACTCGGTCTCTTCTCTCTGACCCCGTTATCTCCTCAAAGGCAACTCTGTGATAGGTTTCTGCCACTCGTGAAGGGATTTTTCTCTGCGTGGGGTTGTCCCATTCATGTGTGAATGAATATTCACTTTCTCCTGCTGTCATTTGTGCACTGTATTGAGGCCTCTGCTTTATAAAGTTGAGATACATTGTCACATAACAGAATGATGGGAGTAGGGGCAGAGAGATCTTTCATCTACTGGTTTATTTCTCAAGTGGCTTCTATGGTTTTTCCCCATGTGGATGGCAGTTGCCCAAGTACTTCGGCCACCATCCTCTGCTTTCCCAGGTGCATTAACAGGTATCTGGATCTAAAGCAGAACAGCTGGGACCTAAACTGGCACTCCTACATGGAAGCAGCATTGCCAGAAGTATCCTAACCCCCTGCTCCATAATGCAAATCATAAGATGATGGTGAATTGATACTAATGGTTGATGGATTAGAGTGGAGACTCAATTTAATTATGGTGACTAAAAGGTGATACAAATGGAGTCTTGTACTCAGAAGGTAGCTCCATCAAGAGGATTAGGTCTATAGGTTCAAAGTGCTTCCCATGTTTCTCTCTGCTTCCCGCCTTGCCATCTGCCCATTCCTCAGTTCATGCTGTTCATTTGTCAGTCTCCAACACTTGCCAGAGTCATGGAGCTGCCAAGACTTGGAGTGTGAATGTCCAAATTATAAGTCAAAATCAAGGGTTTTCTCCCCAAGAATCTCCTCTTAGATATTTTAGTTAAAATAACAAAGTGTTGATAAATACAAATACTTAACCATTGAGATTTTATTGTGATACAGATCTGCTTTTGAAGAATCAGAAAATCCATAACCCTGAAAAGCATTCAAGTGTTGGTTTTTATTAGTAATATTAATAATATAGAATTAACATGAACAGAATTAACAGGCAATTTTCTTTTTAAAAGGATTCTCTTAGAGTGAACTTAACTTTGAAACAAAGATATTCTATATATGAAAACAAAGAAAGCGATCATATATAACACTGTTAATTTGGAATTTGTTTTGTCATCATAGCAAAGAAGTCAAAAGTATGTTTTACATATTTTTGTGATCATTAGCTAGGCTTTAAATATGATTTGGAGTTATAAGATGTATTGGAGACTGAAAAGAACACGCAATTGATAGTGCTTACGCAACTTTTTTCTCGAGACTGGACCATGAAATGCAGTTGCAAAGAATTATTAACCAAAGTCCTGTAAATAGACATCAAAAGAACAGAATAATAAAATACAAAAGTCGTTTGCTAGAAGGGATATAGAACATAAGTCATAAAGATTTTATGAAAAAATGAATGCTGCTATAGACAAACACCACAATCCAATGTAATTCAATATTTCATGTTTACTATATCAAAACCAGTGATTGAACAAGTAAATGGTAGTTATCAATATTCCATAGATAAATGAGCCAGAGTTTTAGGGAAGGACAATATTCCTCATGAAATTCTAGGAACTATCAAAAATTAGCAAATATATGAGCTCTAACCTATTTGGGTAAGGAAGGAAAACAATTTGCCTAAATATGACCCTTTAAATTTGTGATCTCTTAACTTTGATTTAGATAATTCATTAAGTTATTATCACTGAATGGAAGCCTCATGCTATAACATCAATAGAGCATATGAATTTAACATACATAATTGCACTCATCCAAGGAAGTTAAGGAGGGAAAAGCTGATTATTTTTAATAGGTACATTATTTTAAATACACACGTTGTGAGTTTTTTTGTTTGTTTGTTTTTGTTGCTCTCTTTTTGCTTTTGGTCTACCTCCTTTTAAAGTGGCCATGTTGGCAAAGAATACGTTGAATGATTTTTATAAAAAGTTTGGGGCAGTCATGTATTAACATTTAAGTAGGCAAGGCATGGAATCAGAAAAATGTAAAAGGTAGAAGGCATGGTGGAGGAGGAAAGGGGAAGAAGAGAATATGAGGGAACAGATTGTATCTTCTTCTTCTTCTTCTTTTTTTTTTTTTGACAGGCAGAGTTAGAGAGAGACAGAGAGAAAGGCCTTCCTTCTGTTGGTTCACCCCCATAATTGCCGCTATAACCAGCGCGCTGCGGCTGGCTCTGAAGCCAGGAGCCAGATGCTTCCTCCTGATCTCCCATGCGGGTGCAGGGCCCAAGGACCTGGGCCATCCTCCACTGCCTTCCCGGGCCACAGCAGAGAGCTGGACTGGAAGAGGAGCAACCAGGACAGAATCCGGCGCCCCAACTGGGTCTAGAACCCGGGGTGCCAGCGCTGCAGGCAGAGGATTAGCCTAGTGAGCCATGGCACTGGCAGAACAGATTGTGTCTTGATGGTGACTCCATATGGCCAGAGTAGAGATGAAAGTTGGAAACTATGGAGTGGCCTGGATTTTCTGGTCATTTCAAGACCAAACAAAGGACAAGGAAATGAGCCATTTGGAAAATATTTAAAATATGGATATGCTCAAAACAGATTCAGTCATCATTGATTTAGAAATATGTAAAATATCAGTTAGTTAATGACATATCCATAATTGGGTTTATTAAAAATTATCAGTAATCTGTAGTGGGCTCTTGCAATGACTTAAAACATTGAAATCTCTGACACATTTCTTCAGTTTCTCTTTTATCCATCAGTCACCAAGTCAGTTATTTGTTATTAAACACTCTGTGATATTAATTCCTTTTCCCTTTCAGTTGATATCCTTATTAAATCTGGCCTGGACTGCTGTGACAACTCAACACATTCTCACTTGCCCCTTCCTTCCCTCCCAACCACTATGATAACATTAACCTCCTCATTAGTGTCCACAGAGACACACAGAATGACTCTGTGTGCTAAGGAAGATCCTTCTGAGCTGCCCAGCTGAGTGACTGATGTAAATTCTGTTGGATTTATATTCTCCACCATAATAACAGTGATCTTAGATTTCCGCAGAAATACTATAATGAAGATAAGCATCAAGTCTTTGCACATGCTCTTATATCTTTTCAAGGTTTTCTCTTTATTTCTCTTCCCTGGGTCCCCAAAATTATTCATTATAGAGCAGTAAAAAGTCTCTTTCTTCTTCAAACTAATTAGACTGCTAGTTACATTGTAGCTCTTCTATCTCAGTATCTTTAAACTTTGGATCACATATCTAAGATGGGGAGCTGAAATACTGAAAAGATTTACAAACTTAAATAAAAGAATTAATATCTGTGGGTCACATAAATAAAGTCAACAAAATTGTGGACAATAATATTTAAGATACATATTTTAATTTTTTGTAAATATATTCATCTTTGAGGATGGACATTTAACTTAGCAGTTGTGATCCCCAGGTTCCACATAGGAATACCTGAATAGAGCTCCTGACTCCAGTTTTCTGCTGGTGCAAACCTTGTGAGGCAGTGGTGATAGCTCAATTAATTGGGTTCCTCTCACCCATGTGGCTTATGTTTCCAGCTCCCAACTTGTGCCCCTGCCCAGCTTTGGTCCTTGCAGATGTGTGAGTAGTATACCAATGGATGAAAGCACTCTCACTCCCTTCTCTCGCTTGTTCTTTCTAAATTAAATAAACAAATAAAATTTAAAGTACATCTTTAAGACATATTCTATAGTCATTTTTTGCTTAAGAATTTTTATAGTGTAAAACACAGTGGGTTATCACTTCATTACTTACAGTACTTTGATCTCATATTTCAAACTGAAAGGATATAAATTCTACTAACATTTAATATTTAATGTTGGTTAAATTCTTTTTAAATTCATGTCAGTGATTCTGGGGTTAAATATTAATGATTTTTCCCTCTATAGATAAAACCTCATTAGTTTTGAGGTTAGGTGCTTTAAGCAAAATGTGAGAAGCTTCTTTTTAGTTCATGTATTAAACAATCTAGCTCTTAATTTTTTATGAAAATATTTTCTTAGGTAAAAGAATATTTAATAAGAAATTTGCACATAGAAAATTATGTCAAACTTTACTTGTCTAAGAAGCACATTATGAAACTATGCAGAATAAAATTTATTCAATATTTTTCAGTGTTCACTATCTTGTGTATCTACATTTATCCATTGTAAATATTTTTACTTAGGAGAATTTTTTATTTAACTAATTTCATTGATGTCTTCCTATATTCTGATAAATGAATAAAATCATAACTTAGCAACCCTCTCCAAACCTAATAATCCTTCAAACTAATAAAACTGCATTGTTACTAATTTGATATTTCAAAACACAGGTGTGTGGATATTTTTATCTCTAAAAGCAAGCAAATGATATAGTTAAGGAAGAATTATGAGATGAATAATTTAAAGTATTCTAGCTGACATTTTTATAACTTTATTTTTTGGAACCATTTTGGGATCACAGAAAAAATAGAGAAAAGTAAAGAAATTCACCATATATCATCTATTTTCACACATGCATGGTCTACCCCATTATCAATATGCCACATTAGAGCGATTTATCTATTAGAATAAATGAAACTATATTAACACAGAGTTTACATTAGGTTTCATTTTGATATTTATTCCACGGGTATGTCACCATTATTATTGTCTAACACAGAGTATTGTTATTGCTTTAAAGATACCCCATGTACCACCTATTCTAGTCAGAAATTTATTGGGGGGGAATAGGTAATGTAACAGATTCCTCCATACTCTACATTTATTCCTAATTGCCAGGAAGTACTTTCTATTTAATTCCATGAAACAGCACTTTTTTTTTTTTTTTGGACAGGCAGAGTGGATAGTGAGAGAGAGAGAGACAGAGAGAAAGGTCTTCCTTTTCCGTTGGTTCACCCCTCAAGTGGCTGCTGTGGCCTGCGCACTGCGCCGATACGAAGCCAGGAGCCAGGTGCTTCTCCTGGTCTCCCTTGCGGGTGCAGGGTCCAAGCACTTGGGCCATCCTCCACTGCATTCCCCAGGCCACAGCAGAGAGCTGGCCTGGAAGAGGAGCAACCGGGACAGAATTCAGCGCCCCGACCAGGACTAGAACCATGTGTGCTGGCACTGCAGGCAGAGGATTAGCCCATTGAGCTGCAGTGCCAGCCAAAACAAGCACTTTTAAAACTCTAATTGCTAAGTAAAACTTGATCAGATTGTATCAAGTCTTTGGGATTAAAAACCCTAATCAATTCCACCAAGAGTAAAATCTATAGGTTAGAAAACTACAAACAGGATTCAGAAACAAGATGACCAATTTCATACATGCGGAAATAATATGGCCTACTTTCTATCTATGGCTGACAAGATTTCAAAAGACAGGATTTCATTGTTTTCATGGCTGAGTACTATTCCATTATGTATATATACCAGAATTTCTTTATTGAGCCATCAGTTGATGGATATCTGGATTGACTCCATATCTTAGTTATTGTGAGTTGAGTTACTTTAATATGAGTGGAGCAGGCACAGATAACTCTTTCATAAGCTAAATTCATTTCCTTTGGTTAAATTCCCAGAAGTGGATGGCTGGGTCATACGGTGAATTTATTTTCAGGTTTTTGAGGAATCGCCGTTCTGTCTTCCATAGTAGTAGTACTAGTTTACATTTCCACCAACAATACATTAGAGTACCTTTTCCCTAACATCTTCACCAGCCATTGTTATTACACATTGGATGGATGACAGCCATTCTAACTGAGGTGAAATGAAACCTTGCTGTGGTTTTTATTTTCATTTCCCTGATTGCTAGTGATCCTGAGCATTCTCCATTTGTCCATTGGCTATTTGTGTTTCATCCTTTGAAAAATGCCTGCTCATATCCTTTACCCTTTTCTTAACTGCATTCTTTGTTTTGTTTTTTGTTGAGTTTCTTGAGCTCCTTATTTATTATGGATATTAATCTTTTTTATCACTTCATAGCCGAAGAATCAATAACATAATTATTAATTAATTTGAAAATAAAGTAAGCTTGATTCTCTAAAAAGCAAAATGATTATTCATTCAACTTCTCCTTATAAAGGATTTTTTAAACACCATTATTATAATTTAGCATAAAAATGAGTAAAAATATTACATTAGAAATAATTTATATCATTTCCAATACATGAATGTTAATTTACTAGAGTTTAAAAGCCATAGACAAATGCTCACAAACTGGGAATCTTTGCACTTGATTGTTTTGTTCCAAATAATTTTCTAGTTGATAGAAGGCTAAATACAGAACTAATTTGTTTTAAAATATGATATTGAAAAAGCTTCATAACGTATATTATTTTGTCCTTTCCTTAAGCCTCAAGCCTTTAGTGGTAAGATGTGAAATCTAGCCATAGAAGCATATAGGCTCAAATTGGGACTTAACCCTTCAGCCAATATCCAAATTTATACATTACATTCTATTTCTTACTCAAAGTCTAGACTAAATGTTCCCGATCATCCAAGAGCATGCTGTAGATGTTGAGGAATAGGGGACATGAGTTGATTGAGGAGTAATAGAATAATAAGTTCTCTGTATCCTTCAGTTTGTTAGTATCAATGTCTGCAAGATTCTGCTTTACAGTCATCTAAAAGAAGAAAAGTACATACAGGGTAAAATGTGAAAGCTTATTTCTATCACATTTCATGCCTACTCATATTCAATTGGCTGAAATTTAATTTTATGACCACATATTATTGTGTGGGAGGCAGAAGTATTGTTTTGCTGTGTGACTAGGCAAAAGAGAAAATAGATTTATTGACTAGTTAGAGGTCTCTGCCACAATGATATAATACTACCTACCACACATATTCTGCAGAGTAACACATAATGGGAAGTTAGTGTTCACCACATAGGGTTTAAAAATATTTGCTAGTATTAGTAGTGTCAGCATTATCATTCTGAACTTCATTTCTCATTATAGAGTTTTCAAGTTGTGAAAGAGATGGGAAAATGGTTAAGTATTTGCTCTTTCCCTGGAAGATTCTGAAATTTTCCTAATACTATGCTACAATTTCCTTACTGTGAAGTAATGAAAAAGATATGAACCTTGGCATTACACTAACTGAAGACTAAATCTCTACAAATGTATTTAATACTTGGGTAATTAAAATTTAATAAAGGATCATTAAATGTCTATAAAAATTTAATAATATTCTAGGAACATAAGAAAAATTAGCATTTTGAGGGATAAATAGTGAGAAATCACAGTGTTTTCAAACATATCCAATTGTGATAAAATCAGAGAGAAAATAGAGTCCACGTGAAACACAAACTAAACTGTTAGAGTCTAGCAAGTAAGAAGTTTATTCTGCTTGTCATAGAGTACAAGAAATGTGGATTTCAACTTGAGCACCGGCCAATAATAACAATTCTTCTAAAAACCATGTTAGGTGTGGATTAACAACACTTGGATAATAATTGAAAACTGGAGAAATAAAGAGAAAAAAATATATTTTCAGAATTTACTACCTGATGGAGATAGAAAGTGTGGGAAACCTGGGTTTAACAGAGAAGATGGTTACTTAATTCTCAGGTGATTAAGTTTTCTTCCAATATAAATTATAATGAAAATGTCTTGTCAGTGATTATAAATTGTCTGGTAAAAAGAAGCAACTCATGGTTAAGAGATAATGAGTTCAGAATAATAACCATGAACATGAAGAAGTAGGTAAAATAAAGGAAACCCAGAAATGTAGGAAGGACTCATTAGAAATATGAGAAGTAGAGTAGGGAAATAATCAAAGCATGAAAGGATCCACAAGGAATATAAAATTGTCCAAATCACAAGGTACTATTTGTATTCTGTTTTTATTTCGGTCAATATTTGGGGAATGCCAATTTTTATGAGGGCCAGTTTAGCTACATGTCCTGACTGTAACTGATTAAGAGATGAAAGTAGTATCAGAAAATGGAGACCCCCCCATTACAGATAAATCACTTGTTAATTTTCCTAGTTAAAAAAAAAATGTAGGCAGGAACTCCAGAAAGCAGATCAGAAACATTTAATTGTTATGTTTTTAAAATTGAGATAAAGTATGTCAATGGGAAAGAGAGATTTACATTAAAATTTTAAAAAGCATGAAAATAATAAGCTTGTACAGGAATTGGAATACTGCTTCTACCAGGACAAGATGAACTCAGACTCATTTCAAAGAGGATAGAGAGAAGATGAGGCAGTCATGACCCTGTTGCTCTGTGAAAAATGAGCAATGATCCATGAGCAAGTGAAGAGTATTAATCTCAAGGTATACATTTTATTTATTCATTTATTCAAAATATGTCATTTGGACTCTAAGCTCCAAATACTAAGGCAAATTGTGTAAAACCAAAATTGAATTCAACTTGTTTTCTTGTCTCAAACTGCCTACAATTCCATAGGGAAGACAAATAAGGGCAGCAATGATGAGGGAACCGTGTGACAAGTGTTGCAACAGAGGATGGGGCAGGAGGCTACGGAACAGAAAAGGCGCTGTAATACATAATCCTTTGGAGAAAGAAAATAGGACATCTTCCTAAAAGAAAGAAAGAAAGAAAGAAAGAAAGCAAGCAAGCAAGCAAGCAAGCAAGCTTAAAGTGAGTTTTCAGGTGGAACAGTCTGGAAGCAGGCTGTTAATGAATTTGGAAAGGTGTTTTCTATAAAGAAAGCAGCATGAACAAACACAGTGCTAGGAAATGACTCAATAAATTCGAAAACTGGAATTTGTTCAGATGCCTGGAATTTAGAACTTGATTAAAGATTTTTTTGTGGCAGAGCCACACAGGATTCAAATGGCAAGGCACATTTTTTGCTAAACTAAGATGTTTATATTGTATTCCTTTTCAAAAAGGTGTTATTTATTTATTTGGGAGACAGAGTTACAGACCGAGAGAGGGAGAGACAGAAAGGTCTTCCATCTGCTGGTTCACTCCTCAAATGGCAAGAACTCCACAATGGCAGGAACTGGACCAATTCGAAGCCAGGAGCTTTTTCTGGGTCTTCCACACGGGTGCAGTGGCCCAAGCACTTGAGCCATTTCCCGATGCTTTCTCAGGCCATAAGCAGAGAGTTGGATGAGAAGAGGAGGAGCCGGAACACGGAAAACAAACCAACACTCATATGGGATGTTGGTGCCCAAGTGGAGTCTTAGCCTACTATTCCTCCATGCCAGTCCCTATATTGTATTTCAAATACATTGTGAACCATTTTAAGATATTTTAAAAATTTTATTTAAGATATACAAATTCATGCATTTCATGTATACAGATTTAGAAACATAGTGATACTTCTCACACTCCCTCCTACCCACTCTCTCCCTCTTCTTCCCCCTTCCTGTGTGAAGATAGGGTCATTAGGTTTGCATTTGAGTAAGAATACTGAGATTCAAGAAGGTTGTCCAATTGAAGGCAGTAGGTCTACCAGGCACTATTGCTTACGAGGGCCAAGGGGAAGAGAAATGGAAAGAGATGAAAAACATAAGAGCTATTAAGCACTTGGAGACTGAGGGATCAGGCTCAGAAAGGGAAAAGTATGAGACATAGATTTTTGTGAGATTGTAGATCGATAGGTACCAGAGAAGCCTTATTTGGGGAGGAAGACACTTTAGTGTTGACTCTTTTTCATACATCAAATTTAGCATATATTTATAAACATGCACTGTTTTCTGAGAAATGCTAAATGCTGGCACATTGATCTTCTGATATCTTTGGAATTCAAATGCAGATATTTAATAAGTGTATCAGTTGGAGCTCAACCATAGAAAGTGGCTCCAGTAGAAAAGTTTACATATAGGTACATGTACAGATATATCCCCAACAGAAAAGGAAGGAGAGACTTTTATGAGAATCATCTTACATGATTTTGTGTACATTGCTCCCAAGACAATTTCAAAGTCCATATATATTCTACCCTCTACCAAACAGACATATAAGTATATGCTTTTAAATCAACCAACTGAATAAACCAGGCCCATTCATATTAACTGGATTAATATTCTTTACTTAAAAATAAGTGATTAGGGTCTTCAATCATATCTCCAGAATCCTTTCAAAGCAACACTAATATGGGTTTAATTGAATAACCTGGAACTGAAGCCTAGTTAACTTGACTTATCATAAAAGTTATTACACTTGATAAATCAGAAATGAAGTGCAGGCTGAGTCTTTCATATTGGAATTATCAGATTGCATGTGGTAGTTGAAACTAAAACTATATGAGTTCCTCCAAAATAAAATATAGATTATAATACAATAAATTGGTTTGTATATTGTATTATTAAAAACTCTCACATTATTGCATCATCTATGATATACACCATCACATGCATCTATGAAAACACTGAAAAAGTTCTACTAACTCACCAAACCAAGTTTGGAGGTATGTTGAATGTGTAGAAGTAGGATTTTAGATGTTCCTCTTCTATTTAACTTAGCACTTAAATCTGAGGATATAAGGGTACAGTGACTGATAGTCTCAGGCTACCCAAGTAAGCCACCTCCTGAGATCATTAGGAGAAATGAGCTCCAACTCTTTTGTTTTTGCTATCTTCAATTAAAGATCCTTTTTATGCTCTCCCTTTTTCTATCACAATACCTTCTTTTGCTAATTTAGTTTCACAGTATATCAGGACTGATTTGTGGTCCATAAAGAGAACACAGAAGGGGATTTTAACAGGAGAGTAAGCATTGACGAGACATGAGCAGGTAGTACTACGTACACAGTTTCAGTGTGTGATGGGAAGAGAAGTGAGGACAGCCTGCACTGGGAAGTAAGTTAGAGGTGAGTAAGGCCGGCATCACATGTGGAAGAATCTTCTGAGAAATTAGCACATCTGCTAAAACGGGCAAAATTGGACGATTTCTAAGATACAAGTGCCTTGACTTTATTCAAATGCTCAGGGAGGGAATCCTTTGAAATCTAGGGGTAAGGGCGGAAGGGTGGTATAGTATGAAACAAAAGCAATAAGCTGAGACAGGCAGTGAAGAGCCAGAAGAATATGGACATTTCCTCCACTAGTTGCTTGTTACTGTGTTTGTAGGGTAAAGGTCTCAAATTGTGAGACTACATGAATACCACTGTTTAGCAACAAAACCATTTACCAGTGTAGCTGTGGACGTATAAGAAAAGTGTAACACCCTAAGAAATGTTCTTCAAAAGAGGCATCGAGGTAATGCTTTAATTTGAATGATAATATCAGGTCACTTAGAGTCAGAACATAAACCCATAGGAGATAGAAGACATTTGGACCACTGCTTTCCAAATAGCATCTAAGAATGAAGTTGTGATGTTATTAATTCCATTTCCTGTACAATGCATTTGGTCTCCTGCATTGGATTTTTAAATGTACAGCAGCAAGAGGTGTGTTCTATATGATAGTTGCCACAGCAGACAAAGCCATGAAGAAAATGGAAAAGTCAAGATTTTCAGATTTAATTTTCCTTTACTAATCAAGGATTTGATTCTCAGCCCTTGGAGCTGGATCTCAACTATTTCCTCTGATGTGCATAGATCTGCTTATGTTCAAGTGTTTGCACAGTCCTCTGGGGCCACTTATCTCAAGGAGGCACTTGTGGTTAGAAAATAAGTCAATAAGTAGGATTGATGTAGATTTAAATTTCACAGGGAAATAGGACCTGATTTATAAAATCAAAAAGGGAGCCAGGGCTGTGGCATAATGGGTAAAGGTGTAAACTGCAGTGCCAGCATCCCATATGGGTGCAGGTTTGAGTCCCAGCTGCTCCCCTTTCAATCCAACTCTCTGCTGTGGCCTGGGAAAGCAGAAGATGGCCCAAGTCCTTGGGCTGCTGCACACATGTGGGAGACCTGGAAGAAACTCCTGGCTCCTGGCTCCTGGCTCCTGGCTTCAAATAGGTGCAGCTCCAGCCTTTGCAGCCAACTGGGTAGTAAACTAGTGGATGGAAGATATTTCTCTCTCTCTCTCTCTCTCTCTCTCTCTCTCTGCCTCTGCTGCTCTGTAACTCTGCCTTTTTAAATAAATAAATAAATTACTTTTTTTTTTAAACAAAGGCAGATAAAAGCAAGTGGAATAAAGGAAGGAAGGAAGCTTGACATATATTAAATTCATTATCATGGTATACAACTGTATAACCGGAAAACAAAAGGTGAACATTTGGCCTAAGCAGTTAAGACATCGTTAGGATACCTATTTCCCATATCAGAGTATTTGTGTTTGACCCTGTTTCTGGCTCCTGATTCCAGATTTCTGCAATGCAGACTGTTGGAGGAAGTGTAGATGGCTGAAGTAATTGGGTTCATATAATACATGCTGTAGGTCTGGATTGAGTTTCCATTTCCTGGCTTGTCTGGATCAGCCCCAGCAATGGTAAGCATCTGGGGAGTGAACCTGCAGATCGGAGTTCTTTTTCAAGTGATCCTGCAGATTAAAGTCCTCTGTCTGCCTGTCTCTTTCTCTCTCTGTCTCATGTCTAATTATCAGATTTTTAAAATTTTTTATAACGCTTTTATTTAAAGAATATAAATTTCCAAAATACAGCTTATAGATTACAATGGCTTCCCCCCCATAACTCCCCCCCACCCGCAACCCTCCCCTTTCCCACTCCCTCGCCCTTTGCTTCACATCAAGATTCATTTTCAATTCTCTTTATATACAGAAGATCAGTTTAGTATATATTAAGTAAAGATTTCAAGAGTTTGCCCTCACATAGCAACACAAAGTGAAAAATACTGTTGGAGTACTAGTTATAGTATTAATTCACAATGTATAGCACATTAAGGACAGATCCTACATGATATATTTTTTAAATTGATTAATTTTCTATGCAATTTCCAATTTAACACCAAGTTTTTTTTTCATTTTTAATTATCTATATACAGAAGATTGATTCAGTATATACTAAGTAAAGATTTCATCAGTTTGCACCCACACAGAAACACAAAGTGTAAAATACTGTTTCAGTGCTAGTTATAGCATTACTTCACATTGGACAACACATTAAGGACAGATCCCACATGAGACGTAAGTACACAGTGACTCCTGAAGTTGATTTAACAATTTGACACTCTTGTTTATGGCGTCAGTAATCTCCCTAGGCTCTAGTCATGAGTTGCCAAGTCTATGGAAGCCTTTAGGGTTCGCTGACTTCAATCTTATTCCGACAGGGTCATAGTCAAAGTGGAGGTTCTCTCCTCCCTTCAGAGAAAGGTACCTCCTTCTTTGATGGCCCCGTTCTTTCTGCTGGGATCTCACTCACAGAGATTTTTCATTTAGGTCTTCTTTATTTTTTTCCAGAGTGTCTTGGCTTTCCATGCCTAGAATATTCTCATGGGCTCTTGAGCTAGATCTGAATGCCTTAAGGGCTGATTTTGAGGCCAGAGTGCTATTTAGGACATCTGCCATTCTATGAGTCTGCTGTGTATCTCGCTTCCCATGTTGGATCATTCTCTCGCTTTTTCATTCTATCAGTTAGTATTAGCAGACACTAGTCTTGTTTGTGTGATCCCTTTGACTCTTAGACCTATCAGTGTGATCAATTGTGAGCTGAAATTGATCACTTGGACTAGTGAGATGGCCTTGGTACATGCCACCTTGATGGGATTGTATTGGAATCCCCTGGCACAATTCTAACTCCATCATTTGGGGCAGTTCCGATTGAGCATGTCCCAAATTGTACATCTCCTCCCTCTCTTATTCCCACTCTTATATTTAACAGGGATCACTTTTCAGTTAAATTTAAACACCTAAGAATAATTGTTTGTTAATTACAGAGTTCAACCAATAGTACTAGAATAAAAAAATTACTAAAATGGATAAAGTATTACATTGTACAACAACAGTCAGCACAAGAGCTGATCAAGTTACTGTTTCTCATAGTGTCCATTTCACTTCAATAGGTTTCACCTTTGGTGCTCAATTAGTTGTCACCGATCAGGGAGAACATATGATATTTGTCCCTTTGGGACTGGCTTAATTCACTCAGAATGATGTTTTCCAGATTCCTCCATCTTATTGCAAATGACCGGATTTCATTGTTTTTGACTGCTGTATAGTATTCTATAGAGTACATGTCCCATAATTTCTTTATCCAAATGTATGCTTTGAATTCCCTGTGATCTTTTGCTGTGAGGTTCCCTTCGTTTATCTTCTTTCATGTTGATGGCCGTGTTTCTGTGTTTCTGTGTGTAACACATCTTTAAGTATCTTTTGCAGGGCTGGATGAGTGGCAACAAATTCTTTCAATTTTTGTTTGTTATGAAAGGTCTTTATTTCACCTTCATTCACAAATGAGAGCTTGGCAGGATATAATATTCTGGGCTGGCAGTTTTTCTCTCTAAGTACCTGGGCTATGTCTTGCCATTCCCTTCTAGCTTGTAGGGTTTCTGATGAGAAGTCTGCCGTGAGTCTAATTGGAGATCCTCTGAGTGTAATTTGACGTTTCTCTCTTGCGCATTTTAGGATCTTTTCTTTCTGTTTCACTGTGGTGAGTTTAATTACAACGTGTCGTGGTGAGGACCTCTTTTGGTCATGTTTACTAGGGGTTCTATGAGCTTCCTGTACTAGGATGTCTCTGTCCTTCTCCAAAACTGGGAAATTTTCTGCTATTATCTCACGAAAAAGGCATTCTAATCCTTTCTCCCTCTCCATGGGTTCAGGAACTCCTAGAACTCGAATGTTGGGTTTTTTAATAGTATCCTGTAGCTTCCCAACAATATTTTTTAGATTTCTAGTTTCCTCTTCTTTTCTTTGGTTTGTCTGTATAGTTTCCTGTGCTCTGTCTTCTAAGTCCGATATTCTCTCTTCTGCCTCACCCATTCTGTTTGTAAGGCTCTCTAATGTGTTTTTCATTTGATCTATTGAATTCTTCACTTCATTGTGATTTCTCATCACTATCACAGTTTCATGTTCTGCTAGTTGTTTCATTTCAGCTTGATTTCTCCTTAATATTTCATTTTCACGAGAGAGATTTTCTACCTTGTCCATTAAGGATTTCTGTAGTTCAAGAATTTGTTTTTGAGTACTTCTTAGTGTTCTTATCAATTTTTTGAGATCTGCTTCTTGCATCTCTTCTATCTCATCATCTTCGTAATCTTGAATTGGGGTGTCTTTTTCATTTGGGGATGCCATAGTGTCTTCCTTGTTTTTATTACCTCTGTTTTTGCGTTTGTTGTTTGGTATATTGGTTTCTTCACTGTGGTGTTTTTTTCTTGTTATACTATGACTCTAGATTAAGTGGACTGTCTGCTTTTGATGGAGCCTTAGAGGCTTGAGATGGGTGTGGCCTGAGAGCTCTGTTTGGTTCCTCAGGGTTGAGGGTGTGTCAAAGGAGACACTCCCAGGTTAGGCGTGGTAAATCTCTCTCTGTTACTTTTTTTTTTTTTTTTTTGGTTCAAAAGGGAAGTAATTCCACACAGCTGAATGGAATTGGGGGTGGTTAGCAGGCGAATGATATACCCATAGGAGCCAGAGATTTTTTAAATTAAACATACTGCACACAAATAACAAGATGACAGTTTCCTAGGACTGCCATAATAAATTGCCTCAAAACAGGTTGATAAACAAAAGAAATTCATTTTCTTATATGTTTGGAGGTGAAAAGTGTGAAACTGGTGGCAACAGTATAATTATCTTTCTGAAAACCCAAGAGAAGAACCCTTCCTTTCCTCCTCCTACTTTCTGGTGATTGCCTGCAATCTTTGGTATTCCTTGGCTTATGACTGTCTAGCTGCCATATCTGTCTCTATCTTCACATGGTCATTTTCACTCTATGCACGTGTGTGACTATCTCCAAATGCCACTGTCTATATTATAAAGACACCAGTCACTGGATGTAGGGCCAATTCTAATCAATATGACTTTATCTTAGGTTGATTATATATTTAAACATATATTCAATTTCTAAATAAGCTCATATTTATAGTTACTGAAATATAGCATTTGAGCATATCTTTCTAGGATACACAATGTTGTAGTAGATTTACTACAACAAATCAATAACCACAGATTTTTCTTTTCTGATTTGTCAAATAATATCAAGTTTTGATATAATTGAAGTATCATTTCTTTTTGTTATTGTGTGCATAACTTAGTCCCTTATCTATAACATGGTGAAAAAACTACGTTCTACCTAATCAGATAGTTGTGATGATTAGGTTTATTCATAGTTGCCAAGCATTTAGAACAAGCCCTGGCTCTAAGCATTTTCTGGATTTATGAAAGGCAGATTTGAGACACCTGCTAGCCCCTCCCATAACAGTGGTCCTGCCAAGACTTTACCCTGAAGAAATAAAAAGATTAGCTAAATCTTATTGTCCAGACCATGTGGGAAAGAGGCAGTCTATTAGTGAGACAGCACTAATTAAAGTATTTTTTATCGTGTTTTCCCTATTGTTTCTGTAACTTACTCTATAATTGGACCATTTACTCTATTAGACAATGACCTTGGGCATTGTGGTTGATTCTAGCAGCCTATTCTAAGTCAATTTTCTAACAGAGGCAGGTGACCTCTCTTAATTGCTATGCCTGGGGAGAAATATAAACATGTCAAATGAATAACCATAAGGAATACACAGTATCTGATGACATTCACTTTCCCTTCTACTAACTGCCTTTGAGGTGAACTTGGTAGAAAAGCATGACAATTTTTCCCTGTCTGTATAGAAGTACAATTAGTTCATGGAAGAGATATAATAAGGGAAGAATGCAAACTAAAGTGAACGTTACAGCCAATCAAGCACCAGGTCTTCCCATGTAAGCACTACGAATGGATAAGCTTAAGCTTTGGAAAACAATAGATTTGCTATTTGAAGATTGTTTCCCTCATCACATGTCAGTCAAAAATCTCTTTCCTAATTTTTATGCAGTACAGAAATAAATGCAGTGAATCTCTACCCAGCCATCAGCACAATTAAGTGATGGTGCTATTTTATAAAGGACTTGAGTTGTAAAGTTCTATTATAGCATTACCTCAACCTGCATTGTGTGTGATGCTTTTGGGTTTTTTTTTAACCCAAAATACAGATGAATGAAAAAAATAATTCTCTCCTACTTATGATGCCATTTATCTACCTAAACAACGAATCTCAATATGATAAGTAATCTCTTTTCTACACAGCTTCTCTTTATAGACAGAATTAACTAATCAGCTATAATAAACACATTGAATCTAGTGCTGTATAATTTGGGAATGGTTTCCTTGTTACCCTATAATCCATTGACAGCAGTAAGATACTTGATTTTTCATTTTCATACTGTATCTAGGGGTGGGAAGGAGAAAAAAAATGAAAAATCCAGAATTAGTTCCTACAATTTAGCTAAGAAAAGAGAAAAATGATATTTTCACCCCAAAGTTTAACGACTCACTGTCACACACACAGAGACATATACAAATTCTTCTCTAATACTTAGTCCTAATAATCATGACAGCATTTTTGTTGGAGACCTAATGCAATGCTTTTCAAATGTGTTAAGTTATTAAGGCATAATAATACTCATTCTAGACCGACACCAGTTAAATCACAACAAAGTTAAGTTGGGTATGTGGTTGCAGTAGAAGTATTAAAAAAAAAAAAATTCCTGAGTGGGTCTAATATGTCCAATTGTAAACCACTGACTTACATTGTGAGCTTATAACACGTTAAGTACTTCTTGAAAAGATTTATTTTATTTATTTGAAAAGCATAGTTACACAGGGAGAGGGGAAAAAAAGAAGGAGAGAGTGGGAGAGAGAGATTACACAGAGAGAGTGATCTTCCATCTGCTGGTTCCCCAAATGGCCGTAACACGTGGGGCTCAGCAGGCTGAAGCCAGGAGTCTAGAGTTCCATCTGGGGTCTCCCACATGGGTGCCAGGGCCCAAGAACTTTCTTCCACTGCTTTCCTGGGCATATTAGCAGGGAGCTGGAACAGAAGTAGGAGTCTGGACTCCAACAGACACTTATATGAGATGCCAGCACTGCCGGCAGCAGATTAAGCTGCTGCAAGGCACCACCGGCCCTAGACCTGTTAGGTGTTCATTTTGTTCATCTGGTGCTTGTTATTGTCCCAATTTGTGGAAACCACTACTCAGTGTTAATTAAGTTCTTATGTTGAGAAATTGCAACACTTTCCTCTTCATTTTCTCTTTCCTTTGGGATCACCAGCATTTGGTTGTGTAGGTATTGACTTCTTGAACTTTCTAAGAAACAACCACATTAGATTTTTTCTATGAGAGCATAAATAACAAAATTGCTTATTAGGGTTGCTATTTCTGTGCAAGGGTCTGAAATACACCTTGTATATAGTCAATGCCCTTTAGAATACTGCAATGATAATAGTGGAAATGCAAACTAAAAACATGTTAGCTTTAAAAAGGTTTCCAGACTACATCTTCATCAGAAACAACTCAGGATATCTAGCCATAAAAAAAAAATGTCAATTTTTCTCCTGCCTTTTACTTACATAAACCTTTATGTGTAATTGTTCAATTACTGCTTATCTTTCAAATGCTAAGAATGGGTTAGTCGTGTCAGGAGGCCTAGACCGAAGCAGTAAACTCAGACACAAGAGAATTATATTTTATTTTCTTTCTGAAAGGACAATAACCTGAAGCATAGTGTGCATTACAAATAAACTGTACTTCAAAGCAGTGTAATTTTAATATTTATTCATTTACTTCCATATCAAAATGATACAAAACTTATGTGAATATCTAATAACATTAGATATATCTTCCAAGATATATTAGAAAATCTTTTTTCAAGGAGGCTTTCATTTTCAAATACAGCAGATTTTATTTAAGGTATTCTTAGAAATTTTAAAAAGGGGATGGGGGAAATATATTTATTCTGACAGTTCTGTCTGCCTGCCCAGTATTGTAAAAAAAAAATAAATTACTAATTGGAATATAGTACTATAAAATACCATAAACAAAATGACTAATTACTTAATTATGAATACTACATAATTCATAGAGAGTGACGGACACATAAGAGTAGACCTACTAATAACTTTGCAATGTGGCACTTCACCAGATTTTATTTCTTTCACATGTCACAATATTGATATCAGAATTATAGAGTAGATTGTATAGAGACCAATTTTGATATATTTATGAGTACCTAGTTAGGATCATCAGTCAAAAATATCAGTTTTTTTCTATTCTGTTTCTCATTAGTGTGTATGTTTTATTTTGTTTTTCCAGGATTTCTAATACATTAAAGAAAGCAGTTTGAGTGCTCTGTCCTTGCATATACCATACACTTACAATCAAGTGTCTCCACTACAAATATAATTCTGCTTCCAGAAAAAAAAAAAAAAAAACAACAAATAACAATAGTAAGTGCTTTCTTTTTATAATTGTTTTTCCATTGAGTAAATTAACAGAGGTCATTCACATACTAACACTAAAGAGTCATCTTCATCTCAATTTCCCTTAGATTTATTTAGATCAGATTTAGTTAAAAAGACAGAAATAGAGTGTCAGCAAAACCTGAAAACTTCTAGATATTTAACTTAACTGTTATGGATTCCTTATTATGGAACCTGTCCTCTCTGTCAGTGAATAAATATGTATTAGATAACCACAACATCCCAAAAGTAATTAAAAATTAAACAGATTTCTTCATCTCCTGGGCCGACAGTTCACCATAAAATCATAATCATCAAAATTCATTCTTATTCACTTGGTTCTCTGATATATTCAATTCAACCCCATAAATATTTATGGCATGCTGCTCTCTACTGTTGAAAAGTTTACGGTCTTATATGAAGGACAACACAAACATCTATAACTAGCTACCCAAATGAGATAAATGTCATGAGACAAACATGAAGGAAGAACTATATTTCAAAGCACAGGCAGTGATTCCATTTACCAAGAGTCCACACGGCCGAGTCAGCACCAACATAGGTCAGCATATATTGAAAATTAATTCAGTATATGTGAGTATGTAGATACTGCATGTGGCCTACAAAACAGTAAGGTGAATTAACTTACCCTAAGAATGACATAAAGCATTTTCTGCTTCTGGTCATGATTGAGTATATTATACTAGAATAGCCTTCCAAATCTAAAAATAGAAAGTTAGACAAAATTTATCAAACTGTATTTTCAGCTATTGGACAACAGGCAACACAGCACTATGGATTCCTAGTGAAGGAAAAATAGCATGGTAAAACCCACTATCACCCATCTTTCTTCCCAGAAACACTTCATTTACCATGGCTTATGGAAGAGAAGACTAAGAGAAAATAGTCTTTTTGAATTTAGAAGAGAAATGTTGAGTAAGTTACAGAGGAGTTCCAGAAATTTGCATACTGGTCTTCAAGTTACATATGAAAAACAGTGTAAATAAAATAAGTATTTTATTTCTTCAAAGCAGTATGGATTAAACTGTGGATATTTGTGAAAACTTATTGAACTCTATAATTATTTATATATTTCTCCTTTTTTAGAAAGTTTTTATTTAATAAATATAAATTTCATAGGTACAACTTTTGGATTATAGCAATTCTTCCCCTCATACCTGCCCTCCCACCCCCAAATCATCCTACCTTCTACTCCCTTACCTATCCCATTCTTCATTAAGTGTCATTTTTAATTATCTTTATATATAGAAGACCAACTCTATACTAAGTGAAGATTTCAACAGTGCACCCACACAAACACACAAAGTATAAAGTACTGTTTAAAGACAAGTTTTACCATTAATTCTCATAGTGCAACTCATTAAGGACAGAGGTCCTACATGGGGAGCAAGTGCACAGTAACTCCTATTGTTGATTTAACAATTGACACTCTTATTTATGATGTCAGTGGTCACCTAAGGCTCTTCTCATGAGCTACCGAGGCTATGGAAGCTTTTTGAGTCCACAAACTTGTGAGTATTTAGATAGGGCCAAATGCAGAGCAGAAGTTCTCTCCTCCCTTCAGAGAAAAGTACATCCTTTGTTGATGGCCCCTTCTTTCCACTGGAATCTCACTCGAAAAAAGATCCTTCATGTAGATCATTTTTTTTTTGCCACAGTATCTTGGCTTTTCATGCCTGAAATGCTCTTGTGAGCTTTTCAGCCAGATCTGAATGCTTTAAGTGCTGATTCTGAGGTCAGATTGCCATGTAGGGCATTTGTCATTGTATGAATCTTCTATGTGGCCTGCTTCCCATGTAGAATCATTCTTTCCTTTTTAATTCTACCTATTGTTTTTAGCAGACACTTGGTCTTATTTATGTGGTCACTTTGATACTGAATTCTATCTATACAATCAGTTACCCACTTAATATGATCATTTTAGCAATTATATATTCCATATCTCACTTTCTATAAATATATCTCATTTAAATAAAAAATAATTACATGACTTCACTTACCTTTAATGACATTAATTCTTTCCACTTTATATGTTTTTAAAGATTTATTTATTTACTAGAAAGTCTGAGTTACATAGAGAGAGGAGAGGCAGAGAGACAGAAGTCTTCCATCCACTGGTTCACTCCCCAGTTGGCGAAAATGGCTGGAGCTGTGCCAATTCGAAGCCAGGAGCCAGGAGCTTCTTCCAGGTTTCCCTCATTGATGTGGGGGCCCAACGACTTGGGCAATATTCTGCTGCTTTCCCATGCCATAACAGAGAGCTAGATTGGAAGCCGGGACTTGAACTGGTGCCCATATCGGATGCTGGCACTGTAGGTGGTGGCTTCACCTGCTACACAACAGTGCACATCGTTAATGAAGCAGATATAGGCTGGTGCTGCAGCTCACTAGGCTAATCCTCTGCCTTGTGGCACCGGCACACCGGCTTCTAGTCCCGGTCGGGGTGCCGGATTCTGTCCCGGTTGCTCCTCTTCCAGGCCAGCTCTCTGCTGCTGTGGCCCGGGAGTGCAGTGGAGGATGGCCCAAGTGCTTGGGCCCTGCACCCCATGGGAGACCAGGAGAAGCACCTGGCTCCTGCCATTGGATCAACACGGTGTGCCGGCTGCGGCGGCCATTGGAGGGTGAACCAATGGCAAAGGAAGACCTTTCTCTCTGTCTCTCTCTCTCTCTCTCTCTCTCACACACACTGTCCACTCTGCCTGTCAAAAAAAAAAAAATGAAGCAGATATATACAGAGGCAAGTAGAAAAGTTAGGGGCCTGTTCCAGTAATTCAAACAACAGATATCTTGGATTAGCATGGCACTAGTAGATACAGTAAAACTTGTTACTGTTCTGGATCTGTTTTGAAGATAGAACCTTAGGATTTAACGATGAGAGGCATAAACAAAGGGCAAGAGTCAAGAATGACACCAAATATTTTGTCCTGAAAAAACAAAAGAGTAAAATAATCATGTATTGATAAAGGAAGTATATGCATAAAATATATATGAGAAAAATATAATTGAATTACAGGTATGTTAGAAACGTTGGATGAGACAAATATGGAATTACATATAGAGAAGTATTCATAGTCTGATCTCTGGAATACTCTCACATTGACAAATCAGAGAGAAGGTCCATGCTGGCCAAGTCCCCAACATTTGCTTGCTCCTCCATAGTCAACCAAAGCAATTAATAACTAGCTGAAATTTGAGTTGAGTGACCAAAGAAGAACAGCAGAAATCAAAAAGGGAATAATGGGAGCCAAATAGGACAGAAAATCTGGCTGGGATAGCATTATAGATAGAGGAACAAAGACCAAGGCAGCTGGAACCATGGTGCCATGGCCATGCAATCCCTATTAGAGGGGAAAGAGTAATCAGGAGAGCTGAAGCAGAGATTATCTGCACAACTGTTTTATACTGATCATCCAAGCTAAGAGACAGACTCCCACTCACAAAAGAGTAGGGGCCCAGTAAGGGGGTTTACTTGAAAAACTCATGGTTCATTATATTAAGGGGAAGAAACATATCATAGCAAAACAGAGCTCATGATCTATTCCTGGAATCCATGTATTCTTGAAGCTTCTGCCACCCAGGAATAATGTTACAACTCTAAGTTTAGGGGAGATCCTTGACACCATCTTTCCCTCACAACCTCCTTCATGCACATGTATATTCCATTTCCACAAATAGTACATTTTTAAACGTAGTTCTTGAATTTGTCCCCTTCTGTCTAGTAAATTCAATATCCATCCACTTATTGTAATCCTCCTTTCTCCGTAATCTTCATTTATTGCAGAAGCTTCCTTTGTAGGCACTCTACATTTTTTCTTTCCTCAATTCTTGATGCTGCAGTCAGAACAATTATCTGATTATGTTTCCCAAATTCAGCAATAAATGCTTGATTGATTTACTATGATTCAGGATCAAAATCCAAAATTCTTAGCATGGTTTCTTTATCACTCATGGCTTACTGCTTCATGATCTTGTTTCCACAGATTTCTCCATATTTAGCTTTGCTCTTGCTTTCAGTAAATCTCAAATAACTCTTTCTTCCTTCTGCAATAGAGCATGTATGCCTGCTGACTCTTCCACTTCACTTATTTCATTCTAATTCTGAATTCTGTGTTTAGTTCAATTATCATTTTTAGTGAAGAAATGTCATTTTATTGGTTAAGTGTTTCCTGATCTCTAAGTGCCATAAAATCTGCTAATTCATTAATACTTTTCTATTATATTTCAAATAAAAACTTGTATAAAACTCCATGAAATGGAAACTTCAATTGCTTACTACTTAAAATCCAGGGTCTAGCATGGAACTTTGCAGTTAGGAAGTACTCAATAAATATTTGATGAATGCAAAAGCAGCCAAAAAGTTTCAATCAGCTATAGGAGAAATTATGGTATCTACATTTAAATAACCATCAGTATTAGCTAAGGACTAAAACATATATCCAGTAATTACACAGAAAACATTACTGAAGAACAATCATTACAGAGTGCTAAGATTGCCATGAAAGTGTTAGCCTTCCTAAAATCCAGGGTTATTCCAGAAGACCTGCTAGAAATTACAAAGAAGGAAGTTCAAGACATATTTGGAAACTTTTAGACTTGAAAAATGGTGGCTACAGCTTTTGCTGTCTATGTATTTATTTTGGTACAAAAATCTGGAATCCATATATGGTGTTTTTATAACAAGTGTGTTCTATTCATTTTTTGAAGTTCCCTGTCAAGATTTTTTTTCTCACTCATGCCTGTGTTCATGGCTAAGACTCATAACAACAGACAAGGAAAGATGTGTATTTTTATCTACATTTATACAGAAATACGATTGGAGCACAAAATGATAGGATATAATGCAATCATATTGGTGGAAGCTGAGAAAATCCTAATTATTTTTTTCTTTTTAAAACAATTTATTTAGTTAGTTAGTTGTAAGGCAGAGAGACAGAGAGAAAGATCATCCATCCAGTGGTTCACTCCCCAAATGGCTGCGATAGCAGGAGCTGGACCTATCCAAAGCTAGGAGCCAGAAGCTTCTTTCAGGTCTCCCACATGAGTACAGGGGCCCAAGCATTTGAGTCATCCTCCACTGCTTTCCCAGACACACCAGCAGGGAACTGGATTGGAAGAGGAGCAGCTGAGATACAGACCAGCACCCATATGGGATGCTAGCACTGCAGGTGGTGGCTTTATTCACTATGCCTGCTCTGAAAATACCAATTCTTCAGATTTTCCTTTGCATTTCTGTATGTTTGAGGATGAGGTCATTATGTACTTCTGTTTATAGGCGGGATAGTTCCATAATAAAAAGTCTTATGATCTGCCTTAAAGAAAGTTCAGAAAATTCTTTTATGGTTTGCTTCAGACAGAAAGGCAAGAGAAGATCAGAGAGATTTTTCTGCTGTTTCCTCAAATACTAAGGTGGAGTATTTTTAGGCAGCATTTCCTGGACCTTATCCTACATAATCAAATTCACTAAGAGAAGATTAGGTGAAAAATAGACAAAAATATCATCACAGGCATATTGGAGCAAAATAGGAATACATGATGAAATGGGTTCAGCTATTAGGATGTTTCACTTGAGTGATCAGCTGGATCTGCAGATACCTGTAGAATATGCAGAATTCTCTTTATGGGCTCTCTGAATATTGAAAAAATGAGCTTAAGGAGATATATAGCAGTAGGTGGGACTATAAATTATGAGCTTCTGAGATGATAATGTTTCTCCAAGCATGAACATTTTTGAAGGAGATGCTAAATAAGGGGAAATATGGTAAGTTGAGCAGCATTCTAACTGTCCTGAATCAGAAGTTCTACCTCTAACTTAATTATATAATTCAAATTATGGTTAAATTGACACCAAGGTGGACAGAGTCAATAGCCAATCAAATTCCTGCAAAACCATGATTCTTTCCTCATCTCAAATAGCTTCCTTGATAAACAAACAAACAAATCAGCGAGTTTCAAATCTCTGGCAGAGGGTTATTGATTAAGAACTCTTTAGAAGATACATTAAGAGTACTCTAAAATATAATGTTGCTTAGGTGAGTAAGAAGATGGCTATCTTGGCTTATCTAATAGTAATTTGTAGCAGAAAGCAGGATTATAAAGCCATTTCATGAAAACAGTATAAGTCTGCTTATATACTTGTAGAGAAAATATTTAAAACAGGAATCAGTCACTTGATCATGTAAAGAAGCAAAGTAACATAACATTAGCAAATTGAAGTCAGCTTACATAGAAGACAAGTGAGAACTTCAGCAAATTACAAGACAGCACATTTCTCTGATCATAGGAGTTGGTAATAATGTAATTATCTGGATCACCTAGTTCATACTAACTTGCCCCAAACAAAGCCTTCCACTATTCTTGTTTTCCTATTACCATTCAGGTTCCAGGAGAAGCTGTTGTTTCCATTAGTATTTGTTACTTGCTGTTGATTCAATCTGAGTCCATCTTTAGTTCCCTTATGTTCCAGAAATAATCCTTCTAACATAACTGATTTTCATAAATCCATTTCTAAGTAATTGTAATCTTCCTACATATTTCTTCAAATTTCAAGTTAAGATATTACCTCTGCTAAGCAGTCTTTATTATATTGGCCTCAAGAAAAATGATTTTTCAAATAGAAAGCATGTTATTGTAAAAATTAAAAGATAAAAATAATGAGAGAGAGAGGAGGGGCAGAGGTTGAGAAGTATCATTATGGCCTTAAAACTGTATATTTGACATATAGGATATCTATTCTCTTTAGATAAAAACCATAAATACTATTCTTATTGTTCACAGAAAAAAGTTGATTAAAAAGTCCTTATTTTTGGACTCACTTAATCAGGTGAAAATATGTCCATTTGCTTCAGAAACAAAGGATCTGAATGGATGTCCCTTTTATGCTCTAGACATGATAATGTGATACAGATATTGGTATTAGTATTTTAGTCCATGTTTTCAGGACTTTGTAGGTAAAAGGCAACTTTTGTTTTTGTGTATTCATATATTTCACTCATGTAAGTGAAAATTCTGTGGCCATTAAGAATATAAGTACAGATTTTGTCCCTTAATGAACAGAATGGAATTGGAATACATCTCTTCACAATTATTGATGGTGATTAATTTGACAAATAACTTTTAGATTAGCCAACAGCTGTTTCAGTTGTTCCTATTTGCTTTAATATATTTAGCAAAAGACCCTGCTATATAAAGTTAAAACTTTTATCATTCATCAGTTCACAGATAGCAAAGTGTTCCAATCTAAAACCAGGTTATCAATCTGTGAGTGATGAACATTTGGTTAACTCGTGCAACTGAGCAAGGTCTAACGCATCTACTATTTAAAGTTATTGGAGGCCATAGCTGATCTGTAATCTTCACCTTTTGAAATATTATACATTTGTAGAAGACATTTATTTCATGAACTAATGAGTTCTAAATAAGTGTATTTTTCCCTTTAGTTCATTCATGACTAGGTATTTACTTGGGAGATCTTAATTCTATTATTATATTGGGATTGTTTGGTTTGTGCAGTGAAATTATATTGTTTTGACAGCTCTATTATTTTTACTGGTTGGCTTGCAGCTATTTATCTCACAGTACACGGGGAATTTATTTTTTAATTGGTTCTGCCTTTCTTTATGAATGTGTTTATGAGACACTATGGCATTTCAACATTTCAACATTTCCTACCAATTTGGTAGTCTTGTAAACAGCAGTGCTTCTGAGAGACCTCTAAGCAGTTTGAAAACAGAACTAAAAAGAAACACTAGTGAATTTAGTTTCATCTTGAAGTCTCTACTATTGTATTATAGACTATGTCTCCCTTTAGATTCATTAATATTTGCTTAAAATAGGCACTCTGACTTTTAATACATATACATTTAGTATAGTCATATCTTCCTATTGAATTGATCCCTTGATCATTAAATAATGTCATTCTTTGTCTCTTTTAACAGTTTTGTGTTAAAGTCTATTTTTTCTGATACTAGGATGGCTAAATCTGCTGGTTTTTGCTTTCTGTCAGCGTGGAATATCTTTTTCCATCCATTTACTTTCAGTCTGCATTTATCTTTGCTGGTGAGGTGTGTTCTTGTAAGCAGCAAATGGATGGGTCTTGATTTTTAATCCATTCAGCCAGTCTGTATATTTTAATTGGAAAATTTGGGCCATTTACATTCAAGATTATTATTGATAAGTAATTATTTGATCCTACTATTTTTCCATAAATATAATCCTGTTGTTTGCTTTGGATTTCCATTCAACTTTTACTGGGAATTTTCTGCCTTCACATTCTTTCATAATGATGACTATCATTCTGTATTTCCATTTGTAGCACATCTTTAAAAATCATTTGTAAGGCTGGACAAGTGGTGACAAATTATAGTTCTGTTTATTTTGGAAGGTCTTTATTTCAAGTACATTTATAAATGAGAGATTTGCTGAGAACAGTATTCTGGGTTGGTTGGATTTTTTTTTTCATTTTTTCACTGAACAGGACTTCTAATCCATTCTCTCTTTCCATGCCTTGAGGAATTCCTAAGACACATAAGTTTGGTTGTTAGTATCTTATAAATCTCAAACATTATTTTCAGCTCTCCTAATTTTTCTTATTTTTTGTCTAAGATATTTTCAAGGATTAGTCTTTCTGCTTGGATATTCTTTGTTTTATCACAGCAAGTCTATTTTTTGAGGCTTTCCACTGCATTTTCTACTTGGCATATTGAATTCTTCATTTGTAACATTTCAGTTTTATTTCTTATCAATATTTCATCATTCCAGCAAAAGTTTTCATTCATGTTGTATATGGATTTCTTTATCTCATGAATTTGTTCTTCCGTTTTTCTGAGTAATTTTATGATCATTATTTTGAATGATGGAGAAACTTGCTTGTTTTCTCCTCTGAACTATGTCTATATGGTTTAGTGGAGTGTCCATTCCTTCAGTGGATATCCAGAGATGTGTACAGAGAGGGGCCAGGGAGCTCTGGTAAGTGCTCAAGGATGGGGTGAGAATTCAGGGTGGCACCCAAGGTGGGCATAATAGATCTCCTTTATTGTCATCAGGGGAGAGGATATGATCACCTCTGTTCGAGTAATCAAAACCTCACCTCCTGTCTTCCAAGGTGATCAATACCCAAGGATAGCCCACAGTGGGTACAACCCCCAGCAAGGCAGGCACATGAACTATGCAAAGGATGTGGGACATACCCAGTGTGAGCACAGAACAATCGCCAATGACCCACCTCAGGAAGTCAGGGAGCTCTGAGCCAGTGAAACTAGACACATTGATTTTTCAGGGACCCAGGTATATCCCACGTCCTATCAAGCAGTAAAAGAATTTCTACAATCTCAGCACAGAAGGTTCCCATAGTCACAAGGTGCAGAGAATTCACTGTCAGTCTGTCCATGCCACTCAGTTTGGACAGAAAGCAGAGACATTCCCAGAGCCAGCTGCCTATAGGTGCTCCACCTTGGCAGGTTGACCTTCAGAGCCTGTGATAGGTTGAGGAGGTGGTCTCACTTCACAGTCCTAAGTGGATGCCCAGGCCCTCCCAGGCAGGTTTAAAGTCAGTGCGGAATATGGATTTTTCCCCTCTGGTAAAATCCCCTCATTGCGTGTGTGAGAGAGCACTGCAGACTCTACTAGTGTCAAGATGGAGCCTCTCTCCACCGGTCTCCAGGTGTCTTCATTCACAGAACCTGTATCTCCTCCAGCACCCAGCTGCAAGTGTTGCAGGTGTGCTCCACTCCTGCTACAAACCCACACTTTCTACACTGCTCCACAGCATCCCTCTTTCTGTAGAATTTCAATGCAAACTTCTCTCCAGCTCTTCCCTAGGAAGGCACTTCCTCTCCTTTCCTTCTAGCATTTCTCCCTGGTCAAAATCAGCATATCTTTTCCCTATTCAACCATATTTTCTTGGCGGTGCTATTTTGCTATACGCCTTGAAGATATGTAAAAGATGCAGGATATTTGGGTTAAATGGAAAAAATAAGAATAAAAAATTCTTATCAGAAGTAGAATAATTTAAATTTGTCCCTTTCAATTGCACTAGAAACTTGCAAAAGAGTTATTGTTAGAAACACAGAATACTAGTTTTCTATTCCAGATGTTAAGCACAATGGCCTATACAATTTGTACTCTAACACTTCAAAGACCACATTTATAAAATCCTAATTTTTAACAGTTGTCTCAGAATGCTTAATTAAGGAAAAAGGAAATGAATTAATTTTTCATCATTGAGTTAAAATTCTAAAGTTAAATAACTTAAGAGTAAGAATTGTGTTCAGCCCCTTAGCTTTTTATGGTCTTAAAGCAGACATAAGATTAGTAAGCATATTTTTGTAATCTAAATCTACAAAATAAGAATCATTTAATTTTATTGCAACTATAAAATAAGTAATTCAAAATTTACTCATTACTATTTTGTTTCACAGAGCTGAAAATAATCCTAACAGCAACTCTTAGGTTTTCATACAATTTAATAATACCTAAGTTGTCATAAAAAAAGACCCTTACTTTTAACACAGGCAAATTGAACTTACTAGAATCATGTGGCTGGCACCGCGACTCACTTGGCTAATCCTCCACCTGCGGCACCAGTACCCTGGGGTTCTAGTCCTGGTTGGGGCACCGGATTCTCTCCTGGTTGCTCCTCTTCCAGTCCAGCTCTCTGCTATGGCCCAGGAGTGCAGTGGAGGATGGTCCAAGTGCTTGGGTCCCTGCACCCGCATGGGAGACCAGGAGGAAGCACCTGGCTCCTGGCTTCAAATCAGCACAGCATGCCAGCCATGGCAGCCATTTGGGGGGTGAACCAACGGAAGGAAGACCTTTCTCTCTGTCTCTCTCACTGTCTAACTCTGCCTGTCAAAAAAAAAAAAAAAAAAGAATCATGTATAGATTTTATCATGCAGCAAATATTGTGTAAGCACTTTCTAAGTGCAAAATACTGTGCTAGCAGTTTTAGATTTTGACAGATAACAGAAATACCTTCAATATGGATTTTAACTTAGTCTAGTTATGTGTGCATTAACAAGTGATATGAGGGGCTGGCTCTATGTTGCAGCTGGATAAGCCACAATCTGCAGTGGCAGCACCCCACAGGTTTGAATCCCCGCAGCTCTGCTTCAAATCCAGCTTCCTGCTAATGTGCTAGGAAAATCAGTGGAAAATGGCACAAGTCCTTGGGCCGCTGCACCCATAAGGGAGACCCAGAAGAAGCTCTTGGCTCCTGGCTTTGGCCTGGCCCAACCCCATCCATTGCGGCTATTTGAAGAGTGAACCAGCAAATGGAAGACCTTGCTCTCTGTCTCTCTCCCTATCTCTCTCTCTGCAATTCTGCCTTTCAAATAAATAAATGAATCATTTTTAAAATGATATTAAACAGAAAAACTAAAATATTTGTCACTCTGAGAATCGATAAAGTACCTCAGGAATCCATGTAGGGGGAGACAATGAAGTTCCAGAATGTAGTTTAGATATCATATATGAGAATAATAAGAAAGGCAACCCAGAAGGAAGAACAGCCTTAGTAAGTCCTAGCTGACCTTTAACCTGAGTTACTTAATGGCTTTCAGTTGACATTTCTGATCATGTGTTCACAAGTATCAAGGAGAAAATGTACCACTGTATAGCAGAACAAAGTAACAGTTGTTCTCTCACTGCACTGAAATCATTTGATTCAATCCCCAGCTCCAGCCAATTAAATAGAAATCTTTGGTAACAGAAGCAGACAAAGGTCTGAAAAGCTGTTCAGGATCACTAGCCATCAGGGAAGTGCAAATCAAAACCACAATGAGGTGTCACTTCACCTCAGTTAGAATGTCTATCACCCAAAAATAAAAAAAAAAATTAAAAAATGCTGACAAAAACGTAGGGAAAATGGAACCTTAGTGCACTATTGGTGGAACATAAACTGGTACAACCTTCATGAAGACAGTATAGAGATTCCTCAGAAATCCAAAAATAGATCTACTTGTTGACACAGATATTCCATGCCTGGGCAATTTGCCCAAGGGAAATGAAATCAGCCTATGAAAGAGTTACCTGTACAGCCACATTTATAGCAGCTCAATTAGAATAGCTTAGGTATGGAATCAACCAGATGACCATCACTGATCACTGGATAATAAACTGTGGTCTAGACACACAATGGAATACTACTCAGCCATAAAAAAAGAATGAAATTGAAATCCTTTCTTTCACAACAAAATAGATAAAATTGGAGACTACTATACTTAGTGAAATAAACCAGTCCCAAAAAGAAAAAAAAATCTGATTAGTGGTGCCTAATATATAGAGCAAAACATGTTATGTATATGAGCAAAATTGACATTTGAGATTTGATGATTTTTACAGCATTTGTCTATTCACTTGAGGAACAATGGTTTTTCTACTTACTACTTGTTGAATTCTTTATTTTGTGGAGTATTAAACTTGTGATTATAAAGTAAATTGAAAAAATGTAATAGTAAACATTAAAATAAGAAAGGAAGGAGGAGGGTGGGAAGTATCATTGTGCTCTAGAAACTGTATGTATGAAATCATGAAATTAATTACCTTTATATAAATATTAAAAAGTATAAAACTCCCTTATGTGATTCACATATACAATTAATACTGAAAAATCACTGATTCACTTGTAGCAGAAAACACTAACTAGCCAGGAAATGCAATAATTGCAGGTCCAAATATACTCAGTCAATCCTTTATTACATTTTGTTTGGCTGACAACAGCCATCCTTGTCTTTGCAATTTAGCATATCCTGATGATCAACCTTCTCTCTTTCACTGCTATTATTCTGGTAAACCATTTTTTCTTTCATTTAACTAAAGACTTTTGCAAAAAAACAGTTGCCTTCCTTGACCCTGTTATACTCCTAAAAAATGCCATGACTTCTCTGCTTCTGAATTATTTGAGTTCTTTTTTAAGAATTACAGAAAGAGGCAGAGACAAAGAGAGAGGTCTTCTTTCCATTGGTTCACTCCCAAGATGGCTGCAAAAACTGGAGCTGCACCAATCTGAAGCCAGGAACTTCTTCTGGGTCTCCCACATGGGTGAAGGGGCCCAAGGACTTGGGCCATCTTCTACTGCTATCCCAGGCCATAGCAGAGAGCTGAATGGGAAGAGGAACAGCCAGGACTAGAACCGGCGCTCTATGGGATGCTGGCGCTTCGGGCCAGGTCTTTAAGGCGCTATGCCACAGTGCTGGCCCCTTTGGGTTCTTAATCTCCAATTACCTTTTCTTTCATTTGGTCTCATGTTTACAACTTGAGTTCTATTCCATCTGAATGATTAATTCAAAATTCTCTGGTAAAAATATTCTGGTCTCTCTACTCAGTTTTCATTGCAATAAGCATCTTCTTCGTTCCATATTATCCAATGTCCCTTTCATTCCCTCTACCCATTAACTCATTCCTATTTTCACTTCTCTTCACGAGTTACAGTGACATAGTCAATCATTACAAGTACTGTGTAATGAATATCTTTTTTCCTTATAATTACAAAAAGTTAACCTTCAATTAACCTGACAACCTTCATGATGGTACTACAAAAATAAACATCACTGGAGAACATCCATGTAACCAAAGATATCAGTATCATTAAACATCATCATCTCTAATTTCATCTGGCTGTTCAATGTTGCTTAGTTTGTTATCACATTTCTCTGGGAATTTTTCTTCCCCCATTCTCTGTAATATGTATTTCATGAGATCAAAATCATTCTCAAACTTTAATCTTCTCTACCTTTCTTCCTATCTCAGCACATAACTTTGCCTCATATTTGTAAGTGATTTGTAGACTGGCTTCACTTCCCTCTCTACAAAGCTATTGATCTCCCTGTACTAGAATTTTCATTAGCATAAATATAATGAACCCTGTTCCCCCATCTGTTTGTCTTCCCTTTTAAAATTAACCTCTTCAAACAACTGCCTCCAATTCTTTCAGTCCCATTCTCCCCTGAGTTTAACTCATTACAGTTTCCTCTAATTATATTTACTTTATTAAACCCAAAGATTAGCTCTCAGATATCACCTAACTTCATCTACCAGTAACTCTTAACATGGTCATTTTCACAACTTCCTTCTCAAAACATTTATTCTATTTGATTTCAAGAACCCTACAATTGGGTTGACTTTCTTCCTTCATTGAAATCACTGCTCCTTCTCATAGTTTCTGATTACTACTCATTTTCTTGTCCAGAAACACATGAAGTGTTCTAGATCTCAGTTCTTGACATTTTTCTCTTTATATCTGTACTCACTGCCTCAATGATCTTATACAATCTCATGATCCTAAATGACATCACATGATGTCTTATAAATGTACATTTTTCATCCTCAACTCTACTCTAAATGCTAGCATCATATGTGGAAGTGAACCACTTTGTATTTTCATCTAAGTATCTGATAGATCTTTCATACTCAACAGATTATTGCACATCCTCACATTCTTTGTCTACCCCTAATCCTTCACCTCAATGATGAAATATCCATTCTTCAGTTGTATTTCTCTCTGCAACCCTTACTAGAATATGAAATACTGAAAGTTTTACACATTTATTTGGAGTGTTATATGTTTCCCCATCATTTGATAAAATATAAGACCTCTAATTCTTCAGAATATTTCTATCTCATGATTATTTAATATTCTTAAATCTGTAGTATTCAACATGGTGCCTGGTATATAATAGACATTCAATAAAAATATTAAATTAACTAACGAGTACAAACCACAAACAGAATACCTGTCATGTTATTTATTTGTTCTCAAATCAAAAAAAAAATATTTTCATCTGACTCTGTTCTTTTTTTTCTTCCCTGTCTTACAAAGAGAAGCTAACCCATTTTTTTATCAAAAGACATTCCTTTATATGCACTTTGGACCTTTCATTTCATAAAGACTATTAAAGATGTTTGTATGAAACTACACATGATATCCTGGGAAAATGTTTAAATGCTAAGTTTTCCTTACTAAACTTTCATTCTAAATAATAAATAATACAGTGAAGGTTGCAGATAATGTCCACTAAGGCTCAGAATGGAAGTGGTAGGTACATGAAAGAGAATAAATAAACGAGCCCCAAAGTGGTGATGCTGCCTGGTTTCCCTCACCGTAATAGGTGCCTAGAATATAGAGATGAAGTATAAAAAAAAATACAATTTTAAAATTACAGATTTATTCATGTAGAATACTTGAATTTAAAATATGTAGGTAAATCATAACTTCACAATAGGTTCATATACAAGCCAATCAGCCAGTAAGATAAAATGGTTTTTAACAATGGATTAAAGTTGAATATAGATATCATCTATTAAATAACTATAAAGGCAATGTATCAAAAGTTTGCTTAAAAAATAAAAATATTGCTAAGAGTTAATATCTTTGGACATTTTCTGAAAGATGCTTATGAAAGACATAGTAAAGAAATTAGACAACATATGAGTTCTATTATTTCCAAAAAAAAATACATCCCTCCAGAAAACAAAATTTTTACTGATGAAAAGTCATAATTATATTTATGCTTTGGAAGAAAAAGATTAAGGAATTTTCATTAAGCCACGGAATATTATTTGCTTACTTCTAACAACAGGTCATATGTTTATTCACCTGTTCTCTCATGGATAGTGAGCACTATCCAGAGCCAGATATTGCTAGATGATAAAGGTTGCAATAATGAACAGCAAACTCCACACCTTCAAGGATTCACTCCTAGCCTAGTGTGTAATACAGTGACAGTAGGATTATGCATAATTCTAAAATTATTTTATAGGTATTTCAAAATCAGAGTCATTTCAGTATCTACAGAGAAGACAACTTTTGTAATTCACAAGTTTGGTTAATTGTTCCTAACACCAAATAGAAGAGGCTCTTCATACAAAAATAGTAGAAAAATCTTAAAGTATGATTTCTCCACTGTATTTCATATCAGGTAGAAATTGGCTTCTGTAAAGAATTACATTAATTATCATTGCTAGGTAATAAATATCAAATTTTAGCAGCTTAAAATAGGAAACCTTTATTATCTCACAATTCTCAAGGTCAGGAATAGCCACAAAATTTCTCATACCATTGCACTATTACAGACTTAACTCAGAGTCCAGAAGGCCATTATCTAAATCAAGTTCAAGGATGAATGTGTCTCCTCAAATAAAATTCTATAATTATAGCTGAATGTTTAAAGCCCATATTTCTTCTACATTTCGTGCGTTTGGATTTCTCTAGTATTTTCTTCAGTGGCATTATTGTTTTTACTCATGAAAGCTAAAGCCTCACCTTTATTTTTCAGTATTTGTTAAAGCAGATTCCTACTTTCAGATACAAAGTCTGCACTACTTATTGATTATTATGTACTAAATACTGCCGGAGACCAGCTCCAGCCAGTCCAGGGGCCCCAAGGTGTGTGTGAGAGGTGTCGGCGCTTGAAGAAAGTGAGAGACATTCACAGTAAGGCTGATGGCATGGCTCTGGCTTTTGAGCACCAGACTTTATTTTTATATTATAAGCCACCTAATGATTTTTTCTTCTTACAATGAAAGGCCTGTTGTCCATTTTTTCTAATTACAATTTCTTTGATTTTCAAGGGCATACTCAGAGCATGGGTTACAATCACAGACAGGTGCAAGATAACAGGCTGCCCACACAAGCCAAGGCCTCAAGTGCTGCTAAACTATGCAGAAATTGGCTACATAGGCTAGAATAGTACCTTCCTAATCTAATCTTTGCTAGAAGCCCCAAGTTCAAAGCAGACCCTTTTTAAAATGTGTCCCCTCTTTGCAGTTCTTTCTGTAAATTTTTAAATTTCTTTATTGCACTTATTTAAAGATTCACCTAGCTCTATTCTACAGTTTTTGACATCCTAACCATTGTAGTATTTGTAGCAATTAGTGAATTAAAGCTTTATTAACATCTATCTTTATTCTAGTGGGAAGTATGTACCAGAGAGCCTGTTGCCTTTTAATTCTTTTCTACAAATAGCTCAACCTTGCATAAGGCATTAACCCTTTCTTCTACACTAACACTCTGCTTGATTAAAATTCTACAAGACAATGGAAATTTTGGAGGTTATGAGACTAAGTGCTCTTCCGTAAAATTAGGAATACAGCAGTCATTAGCAGGACCACCAGGAAGCTCCAGCTTGTAGTTCCCATCAAACCTAAAACCACCAAGAGGACCGCAGCTGTCCTTCTCATGCCTTGCTGAGACAGACCTTCTGCTGTGACCTTGTCAGCCAGCTGAAGTTGCCTTGGCCTCGTCAAAATACAATATAACTTAGTGGCTTGAAAGAACAACCCGTTATTTTTAAGTTTCACAGGATGAGTTGAATTCTTCTTTCATGAAATTGAAACAGAGTCACAAAACTTCAATTGTAGCTGTGTAATACATGCAATCTGTTTCTTTATGTTAATAAACATTTTTAAAATAATAGCAAAAAAGATAACTGCCTGGGCTACAATTGAAAAACTTTAGCTTGTATTCAGGAACAAAAATCCACTTTTAACAAAGCAGAAATATATGCATAGGCTTTGTCAACTCTGTTTAGTGCCAAAATTTGATAAAAAAGTTTTATGTGGAATTTTCATGTTTTCCCCGAATATTTTCTGTAATTATGTGCTTTTACCCAATCTTTAAGTATTTTCTGAAGAGTTTCAAAGGTCAGCTAAAAACTTTCAAATTAATCATTTTTAAAAGATTTATTTATTTATTTGAGAGGCAGAGACAGAGGGAGAAGTTTTCCATCCGCTGGTTCACTCCTTAAATGGCCACAACTGCAAGGACTGGGCCAGGAGCTTTATCCAGGTCTCCCATGTGGGTGCAGGGGCCCAAATACTTGCAATATTTTCTGCTGCTTTCCCAAGTGCTTTATCAGGGAGTAGGGTTGAAATTAGAACAGCTGAAACTCAAACAGGCAACCATATGGGATGCTAGCACTGTAGGCAGCACATTAACCTGCTCTGTCGCAGGGTCAACCCCCAAAATAATCTTTTCTTTCTCTGCATTCCAAGATATTTTCTTCATGTTTTACTTCTCATTTCAGATTATGGGGATTCTATGCACCTACACATGTAAACCTGAAAACAGAGTTCTTTAAACTCATTTCTTCATAGCTAATTTACTGCTAAAATTCTTTATTTGCTAAGAACATCAACACCAAACTCATCCTCAAATCAAGAATTGCCTTTACTCCTTTATTTCTTTATTAAAGTTAAGATTAGCATCATTACATTCCTGAAGTATAATTATAAATTCTTAACTCATTTGCTAATCTGTATTTTCCACTATTGCCAATTCTGCCTCCTGCTATCCATTGTCCATGGTGCAAATCTCTTTCTGTGAAAGACAAATCTGATCACACCTTGGTCCTTTTTAAAAATTTCACACATTTATTTTTACTGAGTTGTTGGCTCCATGAACCAACTTAAAACATTAATGTTTATCTCTAATCACACATAGGAATTAAGTAACATCGGCATTTTTAACATATTATTTTAAGTGTGAAAACATCCATTTGCTATCGATGTTATTTTGCAAAAGAAGAATGTGTGCGATCAAAGTGTAAGTGTAACGAGCTTAGAATATAAAACACTTCCCACAGCAGATCATGATAAACTTTCACAACTATGTTTGGAGACAGAAACTGGGGAAAGGGGTGGGGAGAAAGAGGAAGAGGAGATAGAGAGGAAGAAGGACGAGAAGGGAAGGGGAGAAGGAAAGGGAGGAACAAGAGAGGGAAGGAGCAAGGTAAAACAGACAATTTTTATGTTGAAATGATAAATGACTCCAAAACCACCAAAAAGTAAAACCAATCTCTACTGAAGCTCCTTCCTCATGTGTTCCATTTACATAATTCGGGATGATGTGCTTGTACGTGTGGAAGACATACAGAAATACATTCCATGCAGCAGAAGGAAATTTCTCAGGAAGACAGCTCTTTCCTAAAGTAAAAAAATCTCACTTTCAGATTCCATGTGTCCCTTCCTCCCATTTCTCTCCCTCTTCCTCTATTCTAAATGAAGCTATCTTTGAGTAATCCAATCATTTTGTTGTGTAAATTCAGTTTTTATTTACCTATATCAACTCTTTTCTGACCAACAAAAATATTTATTGAACAAGTGCATGAGGAAGTAGGAAAAAATGAGGCTTAGAAAATATAAATATGGATCCTTTTTCTCATTACAAATTATTTTTCTGATAGACATTTGTCTTAAAAATGGCATCTAAAATCTGTAACGAACTAGAATGCCTAATGTATCCTGTTAATGTTTTGGCTCTTTCTGAAATCTTGGGCCAGAAATTACCTGGAACTATAGAGTTCTGTCTCACTATTGTAGAACTATTTGAACATTAAAAAAATTAACCAAAGATATCAGACAGAAGCAAGGGACTCACTCTCATTTCTCATTGCCTGGAAAGGAGGATGAGGGTCCACCTCATCCTCAAGAATTCCTCATTTCAAGAATCCCTTTATGATTCATGCTCATTTGAGAAGACTTCCATGCAGAGCCAAAGCTTTGGCACAATTATCTTTTGTTATTTGGAAGAATCATAAAAAAAAAAAATGATGTGAGAGTTACTAATCTGTAGGAAAAGATCCACAATCATGGACATAAAATTCAGTCTTCCACAGTATTTCAACATAACTTTTAGCATCATTAAGAATGATACATTACCATCACTTCATTTTGATAATGTGTTTCCCCTGGGGGAAAGCCATGCGCTTACCCACATTGCGTATTTACTTTACATGAAATAATATCCTTATTGTAATTATATTACACCTAATTATTTGCACAGACATCCTCATATATACTGCAGCTTTGATTTCAGACCACATAAATAACACAACAAAGGAAGACAGAATTTTTAAAATTGTGTTTATATTACACAGTATATTCAATAGTATTATATCTAAAACAACATATAAGATTCCTTTGTATTACTTCCTCACATTTTTTGCTTTATAAATTTGAACTATTATGAAATTGGATATTTTAAAAATACAGAATACTTCGTTGTAAAAAAAATGCTAAGGATCACTGAACTTTTAGCAACTTGCAATTATTTTGCTGGTAGAGGAAAAGAGTTGGAGGGAAAGCCAGTGGGTGAAGCAGTTAGAATACATACAACATTCAGCAATTAAAGTTAATGTCCTATGGGCCTGGTTTCAGGTACTCAAGCACAATTATGAGAGTGATAGATTACCATAGTAGATATAATAATATTGAAAAGTTTGAAATATGGTGACAATTATCAAAATGTTACAAAGAAACATCAAGAGAGAACAAGCTATTGGAAAAATGGTACAAATCCACCTGCTTAATTCAGGATTGTCACGAACATTCAATTTGTAATAAATATACAATACATATCTACAATATGCTAGAAGCAAAATAAAGTGAAGCACAAAAAATATGAGATATACCTAAAGTCTATCTCCTCCTTGAAGCCTGGTTCCTTTCATATTATGCTTCTCTAGAAAGAACTTCTCACTCAATTTTAATATGAAAAAACCCTTGTCAAAATACCTTTTGTCTTCTTCTTTATTTGAAGACTTTCTAGTAGATTTATCCTGGCCCTTCTTGTTTATATAATGGGACTATGAATTGTGGGGTCTAAAACTGCCTGAGAGCTGGCGGCACTAATGATTTCTGTTGAGCTTTCTACCTAGGAAACTAGTAAAGAATGGTGATGGCAGAGCCTGATTTCCAGTATGTAAACTGGTGTGCAAGTTTTTCCGTAGTTTTTTCTACCCTCCCAATTAATTAAACAGAAAAGGTATAAACTTTAATTTCTGCAGAGTTCTTTAAAATTTTGCATTCATGATAATGAATATTTTCCATTATTAAATGCAAATTATTACCTTACTTCACTTGAAGATCAACATAATCCTACTGAGTTTTCCTACTGTGGAAGTCCAAAAAGGCCCCCTAACCCCCATCAAAAGAGCCCCATCCTAGGAAGTATGAATTCTCCCTTATTTGAAAAAATATCTTTGTAGATATGATTTCTGGTCTTCAGAATTGTAAGAGAATGCATTTCTGTTGTTTTAATTTGTATTATTTATTTATTTTAATTTATTTGAAAGCGGGGAGAGGGACAGAAAGATCTCTCATCTTCTGGTTCACTCTGAATATGCTTGCAACAGCTAGTGCTCAGACAAACTAAAGCCAGGAGCTGGGGAGTGATGAGTAAAATGACCTAGTAACACAAGCAATCTCCTGCTACCTGCCAGGGTGTGATTTGCAGGCAGTTGGGATCAGGAGCAGAGCAGGGACTTGAATTCAGGCTCTCTGATATGAGACGTGGCCATTCCAAGTGCATCAAGCACTTTACCAATTGTCCACCTCTCTCTTGTTTCATCACGAAGTCTGTAGTACTATGTCATGACAGCTAAACAAAGAGCACATACTGTTTAAAGATGAAACTCTTCCCTACCACACACAGGTATTCCTAATGCCAGGTTCTGTGTTGAGTTTCTCCATGGCACTGAACACATTCTAACATATCATACATTGGACTCATTTATCTTTTGTTGTTGTTGTTCCTAGGTACAATGAAATGAGATGGTGGGTAAGCATTTTCCATCAGGAAATTCTTTGGTCAAATAATTGTGAGGCCTAACATGCTAAAAGACATGTTATACTTCCTGAGCCACCAAAAAGGGTAATTATCAAACACAGAATGCTCTGCCATAAAAGGGAGATGCCACAATTTCATCATTAATCCTCAGTCCAATAATAATTCCATCCTGAAAAGGACATGGCTACAAATAATGAAGAAAACTTAAATGAAATAAAAGGTAGATTATTAATTTGGTGAGGGAAATGGTTATAAGGGAGAAGAGTATCTAAAAGTAGTATTTAGAATCCATAAGGTAACATATCACTATCAAAGGAATTTTATTGACTGATAACAGAAATACATTCTGTTTTCTGTTTCTATAAGCCATTCAGTGAAATAAGTTGAAATATTTGTTATGTAAAATAAAACATTAGGAATACTTGATATAATGAAATTTATTCACCTATATGAAGATCATACTGCAATTTGTGAAAACTCTAAATACGCATTGCCAGAGATACAGTATAAAGCATTTTTTCTATGTAGCCAGAAATATGCAATATCTTTGGCACCAGTATGAAAAGAAAGTTAATCTAACTCATATTACCAATGGATATCTGTTGGAGGATAATATAAACAGCTGCAAATAACACATTAATGTGCATTTTATATTATACTACATAAATAAGGAAAATAATAAAAGAGTAGAAAATAGTAATCTACATTTTTTGTTGTTCACCATAATATTTAAAATTATTGTGGTAGACATTTGGTACACCAATTGACACAAATTGGGATGCACACATCCCGTGTCTGAATACCTGGGATCAAGTCCTCACTACAATTCCAGTTACAGGTTCCTGTTAACGTGTATCCTGGGAGATAGCAGATGATAACTAATAACTTAGTTCTCTCATGGGGGAGACCTGAATTTAATTCTAGGCACCTGGGTTTGTCCTGACACTGCCCTAGTTATAGCAGGCATTTAGGGAGAGAAACAGTAGATAGAAGATCTATCTCTGAATCTCTACAATTCAAATATCAAATTAAATTAACTTAAACAAAAAATAATTGGATATGCATACACACACATTCAACTGCAGTCAAGACAAACTCAAAACACAAATTTTAAAATGCTTCAGCATGTAAATACAATAATTTAGTCCATATTAAGATTTTAATTTAATGATAAATAATAAAGTACCATAACCAACATGCAACTAACATGCAACACAAATAAAAACATGTAAATAATTTAATACAAGCTTTTTCCCAAAGACAAAATTATTAAAATATCTATTTATTTCATTCCTTATTAACTCTAAAAGCTTTTGAAACTGTATTTAGGCATATGCAGACAAACTTCTCACACACACTACCACCCTTCCAGTGTATAGTATACAGACATACATATACATACACATACTACTCACCCTTCCAGTGTATATTAATGTGATTTAAAATGTTGAACTTTTTCATTGCATTTCTACTTTACAGTTTTAAATCTAGGACAATTGAAAAGAAAGTAATATAATATCTTCTGTTATTTTTAAATAAGTGCAAATGGAATTCTTGGCAAACTCTAAATTTGCATATCAAATCTCAACTTCATTTTTTATGTTTTATTAGAAAGAAAATGTATGTGAATATTTCAAGATTCAGTGAAAGCTGTTTTTGGACTATCTAACCCAAACTAATATATTAAGGAGACAGTTGCATTAATATAATAGAATTTTTCTAGATGGAAATGATAACACGTAAGTGAAATATTTTCTTCACTTTCTAATTTCAAATTTTTAACTACTGTTAACAATCTAAAATGTTCTATGTAATAATTATACAATGAAAATATCTTCAGATGATTCCTCTCATCTATATTAAAAATTCTAATGCTGTGTCCTGTATTTTGACTTAGATGCCTACTACATTTGAAAATTAAGGCAAATGAAACCAGCTTACCCCAACCTGTTGCTCATTCAGTACTTTTCACCAACAACTATTAAAATTATCATATATTTGCAAGTTCAGTGTTCTAGAGATTCTACACGGATCCATTGTGGAACTTTTATTTTTTATTAACCTAGAAATCTTTTATTTAAGATATACAAGGGGCCGACGCTGTGGCACAGTTGGTTGAAGCCCTGGCCTGAAGTGCTGGCATCCCATATGGGCACTGGGCTAGTCCCAGCTGCTCCTCTTCCCATCCAGCTCTCTGCTATGGCCTGAGATAGCAGTAGAAGATGGCTACTTGCTTGCATAATATGACCTTCCTACAATAGCCAGAGGAGAAAATATTGTCCTTTTTATCAGATTTCCCAGATATGGGGCAGAAAAGGAAGGGAGAATGGTGGAACTTAAAAACTGTCAGAGGCTAAGCATAAAAAATAAACAAACTGGTAGGATATTTCTCACAGTCATTTGCAAAAACTTGCAACTTACACGTAAACTACTGAAGAAATTATTAATACTCACACTACGTTTGGAAACATTTCATTCAACAATTTAATTAAGCTTCTTATCAGTGGAATATGGCAAGAATAATAAGTAATAAATATAGGTATTAGACGAAGTTTTTCCAAAATGCAAAATATGCCTAATAACTGCAGCCAGTTTTTATGTGTACACTATGCAAAAATCTTCAAGCTGTGTACCTACGATTTAATAATTTTCTTATATATAAATTATATCTCCCCGAAATTTTGGTCAAAACAATGACAAAAGAATGTTAATATATAGAAAAACAGAAACTTTGCTTCACTCTGTCCACATTGACCTTATGTATAATTCTAAAAAGCTTAATATTTAGCCTTATTAATAAAGTCTACTAACTTTAATTAGTAGAATCTGACTACCTATCTGTTCACTCAGAGTCTCCATTTTATTTTTTATTTGGTCACTCATTTACACATTTGGCCTCAATGTCTCTGCTATAGCCAACAAAAGCAGAGGATTTAAAATTCAAGAATTGCTCTGTCACGTCTAAATGTAAATCACAAAACCAGGAGAGCCATTTATAGAAGTCAGCTTGCAGTATGAACATTAAAATGTGGAGAATGATGAGCAGTGGATCTGAAGGAGCAAATGCAGGAAAATCTAACCCTCCTCAGGCCAGTGATTCTAGCCCCAGACAATGCCAGTAGCATTGGAAACCCCAAGAGAAGGAAGTTTTAGAGCATTTAGAGAGCTCAGCAAGTTGTCTGGATGCACGGAATGTAAGAAATTGCTGATAGATGCCTTATCATCAATGGCCAACCAGAAAAAAGCATTGAAAACATAAATCAATTCCATTTACAAGAAAATTATTAAGCATTTCAGAATTAGTTCAGTCAAAAGAAATAAAAAATAGAACTGCACAGGAACTTAATGCAGATAATTTCAGAATTCTGTTATAAAATGCAATATAAGATTTAGTATTTGGGAAATATTTTATGTTCATGGATGAAAAAAATTTAATTACATACCAAATCTTCAGCATCAATGACATTCTAATAATATTCAAAGTGAGATGCTTTTTTTAGGTTCTTTTTCTAAATTTATTTTTTATTTAGTAATTATAAATTTCCAAAGTACAGTTTATGGATTACAATGGCTTTCCCCCCCATAATTTCCCTCCCACTCACACCTCTACCATCTCCCACTCCCTCTACGATTCCATTCACATCAAGATTCATTTTCAATTATCTTTATATACAGAAGATCGATTGAGTGTATGTTAAGTAAAGAGTTCATCAGTTTGCACCACACAGAAATGCAAAGTGTAAAATACTGTTTCAGTATCAGTTAAAGCATTACTTCACATTGGACAACACATTAAGGACAGATCCCACATGAGAAGTAAGTACACAGTGACTCCTGAAGTTGATTTAACAATTTGACACTCTTGTTTATGGCGTCAGTAATCTCCCTAGGATCTTGTCATGAGCTGCCAAGCCTATGGAAGCCTTTTGAGTTCACCGACTTCGATCTTATTCTGATAGGGTCATAGTCAAAGTGGAAGTTCTCTCCTCCCTTCAGAGAAAGGTACCTCCTTCTTTGATGGCCCCGTTCTTTCCACTGGGATCTCACTCACAGAGATCTTTCATATAGGTCTTCTTTTTTTTTTCCAGAGTGTCTTGGCTTTCCATGCCTAAAATACTCTCATGGGCTCTTGAGCCATATCCAAATGCCTTAAGGGCTGATTCTGAGACCAGAGTGCTATTTAGGACATCTGCCATTCTATGAGTCTGCTGTGTATCCTGCTTCCCATGATGGATGTTCTCTCCCTTTTTGGTTCTATCAGTTAGTATTAGCAGACACTAGTCTTGTTTGTGTGACCCCCTTGACTCTTAGACCTATCAGTGTGATCAATTGTGAACTGAAATTGAACACTTGAACTAGTGAGATGGCATTGGTACATGCCACCTTGATGGGATTGGATTGGAATCCCCTGGCACAATTCTAACTCCATCATTTGGGGCAAGTCTGCTTGAATATGTCCCAAATTTTACATCTACTCCCTCTCTTATTCCCACTCTTATATTCAACAGGGTTCACTTTTCAGTTAAAATTTAAACACTTAAAATAATTGTTTGTTAATTACAGAGTTCAACCAATAGTACTAGAACAAAACAGAGAAAAAATACGAAAATGGATAAAGTATTACATTGTACATCAACAGTCAACACAAGAGCTGGTCAAGTCACTGTTTCTCATAGTGAGATGCTTTAAAAAATCTTTAAAAATTCCTAATATTCCAACTGAATGTAAAGTTTCACATGTGTATAAGTTAATTTCAACAAAGAAGAAAAGAAAGATGTGTAACTAAGTCAGATAGAATATGTAACTACAAAGCTTAGCACAGTACAAGTATAGTATTGATGAGAAGCAGATCAATACACTGATGGAAGAAAAAGAAAAATGATTATGCATATTTATACACAATAAAATTTGTAAGACAGCTAGGTAGATATTACCCTATCTTTGTAAGAGGGAACAAAGAAAATGAGAAGTTTTAAATTTTCTGTGCAAAGGAATAAGGAAAGTAGTCCTGAAACAGGACCCAGCCTGTGGTCTGTCTGCCCTGTCTTGCCCTGCCCAAGGTGTCTTGCTTGTCTTTTATCAAAAGAAATTCACCAAACTGTGGGTGTGATATAGCTGGTCAGACAAAGTTATAATCACTGAATTAGTCATTTGCCTCTCTAATAGATAAGCATCATAGTGGACAGTAATGTCTGGAGGTACTAGTTTAAGGGAATTCAACATCCCAAATCCCTCACCCAGACTTTCGGAGAGGAGTCAGGAGGGGAGAAGAAACAGGAGACTCACACTCATGTCCATAAGGCAGACCAGGCTGTCAGTCCTTTACTGAGACTCTCGCCTGGTCTATCAGTCTGTAGGAATTTCTGTCTCTTCCCTTCCCTTCACCTTCCCCCCGATTTTTATCAGCTACATTCAGTGTGGTCAATAGAATAAATTCCTATGATTCGAATTAGCAGTAACAAAATTATACCACAACATGTTGAGAATATTACAGATTATTTTAATGATATTATAGGGAATCCTGCTTTACTTTTTTTGGAGAAAACTAAATGTGAATCCCTATTTACACAACAGAAAAATATCTCCTCCAGTTTAAAGACCTAGCTATACAGAGGTAAAATTAAATATATATATATATATATATATGTATGTATGTATGTGTGTGTATATATATGTATGTATGTGTGTGTATATATACTTGTAGAAATAAGCCAATCTCAAAAAGACAAATACCATGTTTTCCCTGATCTATGGTAACTAATGGACTACAAAAAACATGTAATGTGCATAAGCAAAATTGACATTATGAGATTCGTTGCTTGTTTACAGCCCTTTTCTCTACTATTGAGGATCAGTGTTATTTTCTGCTTAATTTTTGTTAATTTTTTTACTTAGTGTATTGTTAATATTATGAGTATAAAATAAACTGAAAGAGGATCATTGTAAAAATTAAAAGAAAGAATAAGAAAAGAAGGAGTAGGGAGGGTGATAATATTGGTTGGAAGGAGAGTTTGGTGAGAAGTATCACTATGCTCCTAAATCTGTATATATGACACATGTGAAATTTGTTCACCTTAAAAAATAAGTTAATTATTTTTTTTAAAAAAAGCTAATAAATTAATGGGCCGGCACTGTGCATAGCAGGTTAAGCCTCTGCCATTGGCACCAGGATCCCATATGGATGTTAGTTCAAATCCTTGCTGCTCCACTTCTGATCAGTTCTCTGGTGCTGGCCTGGGAAAATAGTGGAAGATGACCCAAATACTTTGGCCTTTGCACCCACATGGGAAACCAGGAAGAAGCTCCCGGCTCCTGGCTTTGGATCTGCCCAGTTCCGTCTGTTGCAGCCATCTGGGGAGTGAACCAGCAGATGGAAGAATTCTGTCTCTATCAGTCATTCTGCATATTAAAGAAATCAATAAATATTTTTAAAAAGGGAACTATTGAAGAAGATACATGTTATCTAGATGTATGGAAATAAATGTTTAAACGAACCAAAAAGTTACAAATCATAACCTAAAAACTTGGTGGATTTCACCACATCAAAATTCAAAATCATTTAACAGACATAGGATAGATTTGAAGACTATTTGCAAAATCTAAGAACAATAAAGGATTAAGAATGTGAAAATATAGATAATTGCAAATTCCCACAGAAAAGATGAGAGGCTTGATAGAAAAATGAAAGAATGGTTTTGAAAGGCAAATCACAGAAGAAGAATTGCAATGTCTAACAAACCTATAAATAGTTGTTTAAACTTAACTATTAATCAGTGAGTTGGAAATTATAACAAAGAAATATAGCTTAGAATTCACCTGGATGGTGAAAATCAGAAAAGAGAACATTTCTACTTCACAAGGATGTGGGTAGACAGGAACTTTCCTGCCCTGCAGCAGTTTGTTCTTCAGGATCCATTCTAGGAAGCCATCTGGCAGTATTCAGTAAAACTGCATATGTGTTTCCTCTGACACAAAATTCCTAGTCTTAAAATACAGACCAAGAAGTGCTTGCGCAAATCCACATGGGGACATTTATGGAGGTATGCATCAGGGGAATTTTATGGTAAGAGGAAAAGGAATGACCTTCTAGGTGCCTGTCAGTGGGGAATGGATCTACAAACTGTGGAGGACATGGTTAGGAAGGCAGCAATAAGATGCAGTGAGTCATTAAGACATATGACAACTTCGGCAGCTGAACAATAGTGTTGCAAAATGCACAAGAAATCGATACAGAGCAGGCCACTATCCATGCACTACTTCACATCACCTATGTAGAAACTTTCAAAAATTCATGGAAACTTTGGATTAAAAGATAAATGTAGATGTAAGAAGACTGTCCTTGGTATTTTGATTGGGATTGCAATGAATGTGTAAATTGCTGTGGATGGAATGTATGGACATTTTGATGATATTCTTCTAATGCATTAACAAGAAATATTTTCCTTTTATATGTCATTTTCTATTTATTTTATTAATGTTTTATAATTTTATTCTAATGATCTTTCACATCCATGGTAAAATTTATTCCAGATATTTAATTTTTGTAGCTATTGTGAATGAGACAGATCTAACAAGTTCTTTCTTAGCAATTGAATTGGTTGTATCTACAAATGATATTGATTTTGTGTCTTGATTTTGTATCCTGTAACTTTGCCAAACTCTTTTATGAGTTCCAATAGTCTCAGTGGAATCTTTTGATTTCTGCTATGTATAGGATTATATCATCCTCAAACATGGATAATTTGACTTTTTCATTTCCCATTTGTATAAGCTTGGTTTCTTTTTCTTTTCTTTTTTTTTAACTTTTATTTAATGACTATAAATTTCCAAAGTACAGCTTATGGATTACAATGGCTTCCCCCCTATAACTTCTCTCCCCCCCGCAATCCTCCCCTCTCCCGATCCCTCTCCTCTTCCATTCACATCAAGATTCATTTTCAATTATCTTTATTTACAGAAGATCATTTTTTCCAACTGCGTGGATCCTTCCAACCACATAGGAGACCCAGAGGAAGCTCTTGAATCCTGGCTTCTACTTGGCTCAGTCTTGCTGTTTCAGCCATTTGGGGAGTGAACCAGTGAATGGAATAGCTCTGTTGTCTCTGTCTCTCCTTCTCTGTGTGTGTAACTCTGCTTTTCAAATAAATAAATAAATCTTAAAAAGTGATTAGTAGAGAAGCCAGTATTATGGCATAGCAGGTAAAACCGTTGCCTACAACTCCGTTGTCCCATGTGGGCACCAGCTTCTGTTCTAGCTGCTCCACTATAGGAAAAGCAGAAGAAAAAAGGTCTAAGTGTTTAGGTCCTGACACCAATGTGGGAGATCCAGATGAGACCCCTGACTTCTGGCGATTGCAGCCACCTTGGAAGTGAATCAGCAGATAGAAGTTTCTCTCTCTTTCAATCTCTCTCACTCTCTCTTTCTCCCTCTCTACAGATAACTTTGACATTCAACATAAATAAATCTTTAAAAAAATGAAAAAGCAAAAGAATGTTTGGTAGAATTCAGTAATGAAACCATCTGGTACTGGACTTTTATTTGTTGGTAGGGTCTATATTACTGACTCAGTCTCCATCTGGTTATTGGTCTATTTAGGTTTTCTATGTCTTTATACATAAATTTTGGTAAATTGTATATGTACAGAAATCTTTCCATTTTTTCCACATTTTACAATTTGCTGGCATAAAGTTTATAGTGATTCCAGATGATTCTTTTTTATGTCTGTGGCATCCATTGTTGCATTTTTTTCATGTTTTATTTTATTAATTTGGTCTTGAACAGTTTTTTTTTTCTTAATGGAGAATGGAACTGGGAATTGGAGAGGGAGGAGTAGGTGGAGTGGGGGTGATAGTGAGGATGAGAGGCCAGGTATGATAGGAAGAACCACTATATTCCTATCATTGTACTTACGAAATTTGTACTCATTAAATAAAAAGTTTCTTTGGGTAACAAAATAAACAAACAAATTTAGGTCTTCTCCCTGTTTTTAGGTTAATGGGGCCAATGTTTTCTCAATTTTCGTTATTTTTCTCAAAACAACAGCTCTTTGTTTTGCCGATCTTTTGTATGCTTTTTTTTTATTTCATCCCTAAAATTCGTATGGAAACACAAGACACTGTATAACTAAAGTTATCTGAAACAATAAAAACAAAGCAGGAGCCATCAGAATAACAGATTTCCAGACATATTACCAGGAAGTTGTAATCAAATCACAAAAGTAGACTGTGGACCAATTGAATAGATTAGAAACTACAAAAAATAATACGCACATCTACAACAAATTAATCTTTGACAAACAACCTGAAATCACCCTCCGGAAAAAGAACAGTCTCTTTAACAAATGCTGTTGGGAAAATTGGATGTCCACATGCAGGAATATGTAACAAGACCCCTACTTTACACTAATTAGCCACATGAAAAGATGTTCAAGATCATTAGCCATCAGGGAAATGCTCATAAAGACCCTCATGAGGTTTCATTTCACCCCAGTTAGGATGACTATTATCCACAACTCAAAAAATAACAAATGCTGAAAGGAATGTAGAGAAAAAAGTAACATAATACACTGTTGGTAGGAATGTAAACTGGTACAACCATTATGGAAGACAGTATGGAGGGGCCAGTGCCATGGCTCAACAGGCTAATCCTCCGCCTAGCGGTGCCGGCACACCAGGTTCTAGTCCTGGTCAGGGCTCCGGATTCTGTCCCAGTTGCCCCTCTTCTAGGCCAGCTCTCTGCTATGGCCCGGGAGTGCAGTGGAGGATGGTCCTGCACCCCATGGGAGACCAGGGGAAGTACCTGGCTCCTGCCTTCAGATCAGAGCAGTGCGCCGGCTGTGGCGGCCATTGGAGGGTGAACCAATGGCAAAGGAAGACCTTTCTCTCTCTCTCTCTCTTTCTCTCTCTCTCTCACTGTCTACTCTGCCTATCAAAAAAAAAAAAGACAGTATGGAGATTCTGAAAAAATCTGAAAATAGATCTACCATATGATTACATTATCCCACTCTAAAGAATTTATCCAACTGAAATAAAATCAGTATATGAAAAAGTTGTCTGTACCCTCTTGTTTACAGCAGCTCAATCCACAATAGCTAACATATGGAATTAACCCTGATGTCCATCAACAAAAAACTAGATAAAGAATATGTGGTATGTATATGCAAGGGAATACTACTCAACCCTAAAATGCATGCAATTGGAGACCATTATGCTTCCTGAAATAAGTCAGTCCCAAAAATACACATATCATGTTTTCTCCAAAGGGTGGTAACTAACATATAGAGTACAAAAAATGTAATGTACATGAGTGAAATTGACATTTTAAGATTTGATTATTGTTTACAGCCCTTGTCTATACTCCTGAGGAACAGTGATCTTTCTGTTTACTACTTGTTCAATTATTTGTTTAGTGGAGGGTTAAAGTGACTAAAGTGATTAAAAGTGTGCCACTGCAAAAATTAAAATAAGAAAGGAGGGTGGAGGGTAAGAAGGAATGAGGAAGGATAGGAAATATTACGTTCTTCTGTAAACAGTATATACAAACTACATGAATTTTTTTCTCTTTATATAAATAATTTGTATTTATTTTGAAAGTTAGACTGACAGATGGAGAGACAGAGATAGAATATATAAGTAAATTTACAAGCAAGATAAATTTCTTGAGTGCCAAAATGTTTGAAATCTATGCAGTTTTTTTATAACTTAAATTTTCCATGTACCTTTTGTGATACAAATGCATAAATTTCAATATTTTTACACCAAAAATCAATCTTTATTTTACCTTCAGTTACCACAAATCCTTTTTTTAAAAAAACCACATTTATTTAGTTATTTAAAAGTCAGAGTAACAGATAAAAAGGGAGAGACAGAAAAAGTGAGAGAGAGAAGCAGAGAGAGAGAGAGAGAGAAGGAGAAAGAGACATAAAGAGAGAAAGAAGGAGAGAGGAAGAGGGAGAGAGAGAGAGAGAGAGAGGACTCTTCCATCCTTCGACTGGTTCACTCCCCAAGTGACTGCAATAGCCAGAATTGATCCAGGCCAAAAACAGAAGCCAGGAGCTTTCTCCAGGTCTTCCATGTGGGTGACAGGGGCCCAAGTAGCTTGGCCATTTTGTGCTGCTCTTCCAGGCCATTAGCAGGGAGCTGGATCAGAAATGGAACAGCTGGGAGATGGACTGACACCAGCATGAGAAGCCAGAGTTACAGATCGTGACTTAACTTACCACATTACAACATCAGCCCCAATTACAATACATCTTAAGTCCCCTTATGCACACATGTTATGTGCACATGTGTGCAAACACAGACACAGATTTAATTCATTGCTCCTCATTTGAAATGGTAGGATTATTTGATGTTAGAACAGATATTGTTACAGTAAATATTAATAAATATATATGCAAGATTGAATCATCAATATGTAATATAATTGCATATACATATATATATACACTCAGCGGATATAATTCATGAATGTGTATATCCATGTACGTGTAAATGTGCGTGTAATATACGTGTATAACAAGCATAAAGTTGTCATCACAATATCTTCCTATAAGGTTTTGAAATGTGCCTATATATCTGTATTCCTAATACAAGTATAAGTGTGTAGTATTTAAATTTTCTAATTTTCAAAATATTAAAAAAGGATTCAGAATATTTCCTTGATTGCAATTATGATAATTCTAAGAATCTGGTATTTATTTTACCAGGGCTGTTGAACTGATGCACAGAACTGCTTCCATAGTCAAGTAGTGACAGTCTCAATTATCCTACATACGAGGTAAATTCTTTTCTGTGCCTTCTGTGAATTTGCAGATTAAAACAAGTATCAAAATAGTGCTGTGAGAACACATAAGGGACAGTAAAATGAATTTTCCCCTTAAATTTTTTGATGGAAAAGAAAGAGAAATTTAATCAGCTGCTTTACATTTACATTATTGATTACCAGCAGGATTTGACTGTCATGGGTAAATGTCAGTAACACTAATTAGATTATTTCACAATTTGTGTGGAAATTAACAGCAGACGTTATTGCATATAAAATGCAAACTCAGAAAAAAAGGAGCTCTATTTTCTTAAATTTTTTCTTTCTTTATAAGGTTGCTTTCTTTTCCAATATCTTTTATATCTGGGACGATGAGATCAAATTGTGCACTGCTCAGAATATAGATAGGTGCTGGGATGTTCTACAAAACATTTAAATATGCAGACAGTGTGGTCCTTATCCCTGATATACCAAGGGTCTGCATAGCCACGTGGAAAGATTAATTATGGCTCACATCAATTTTGGCCTCTAGATGTCGTGTAAAGAACATAACATCTGAGGGGAAGCTGCAGAATTTTGATTATGGCCTTCTGAAAAACCGCATAAGCAGGAGTAGAGAACAGGAGTTGTAGTATTCCTATACCATCTGACTAGGCAAGCAAAGGTGGATAAGTTAAAAACTGCATCTTAGAACCAGCAACGGTGAGGAAATGCTCATTCACTTCAATGAGTCAATTCAGAATTAAAAACAGAGATGAGGCCTTATACGAGGTGTGTTCCATATGACTAATCTCTAAGATTCAAAGTAATGCTGTTGAGAGCATTCAGAATATTCAAGGCAATATGGCAATTAATGCTCTATTGAATATAAGAAAGAAAAAGCCAACAGAAACAAGATCTTACTTTTCTGGTTCTCCCTTTAAAATAACATAAATACAAGAGGAACAGATTTGCATGAATCTGAATTAAATTAATATAAGTAATTCTAGTACTTTAGTATTAAACCAGGCAAATAATATGGGCTTCAGTTTTGTGCAAGCTGCTTCGGAACAGGACAATAAAATGTGTTTCAGCCTGTTTCACAGAAGTGAGCAAAAAGAAACTAGATGGATCACAGGGAAAAAATCCATCACAAAAATTGTATAACACGGATTAGAAAGGGAGACCATATCTGTTCATCCCTGTGTTTCTTACAATCTGCAGTTAATTCATCACAGTGTAGCTCCCTAGATATTTAAGGACAATGGGAAATGTCCACGAGCCCTCATCTTATTTCCATTTGCAGCCCGAGAGTGCAGTGGGCTGCAAACAACAAGCCATTTAAATGCCTCCCGAGGAGAAAAGATAGGCTGCGAGGAGGCAAGCACACTCTGAGATGAGCAGGGAAACACAAAGCAGACACACAGTGAGGATAGGGAAATCATGCAGAAGAACCAAGAGGAAGGAAGAAGAGCGGAATATGAGAAAATGAGAATCTGCTTAAACCGATGTATGGTAATAAGCTCAGACACTGGAAAAACTTCACAGCCGAAACTGAAACATTGCATCTGATTTCAGAAGCAGAACAGTGGAATAATGAATAGTGTAGAACCTTTTCGTCCTTAAAACTAGGTTCAGATTCATCCTCAGGAAAATGCTAGTGATTGAAAAAGTACTGGATTCTCCAGGAGTAGCTAAAGTTCTTTTTTTTTTTTTCTATTTCCCTGGAGCTGCCAAAAAAGAAAAATAAGCCCAGAGTAATTGCTGGACTTGGTCTCATAATTACAGATCTTGTGTGTGAGTCTGAATTGAGCAAGCTCTTAGCCAAAGAAACTTTCATGGAGTGCACAACCTAGAACATTAGTATTATTTATAAAATTAAATTACACTTTTGCTCTATTATACTTTTACTCCATGATGCTATTTCAAATCATTATATTAACCTTAAGCATTTCTTAAACCATAGGTCAACCATTCTTAAAAATCTCTCTCACTACTGATCATTTGGAAAGCTTTCTGTAGCAGAAACAATCTTAAAATAAATTAGTAGGCCCAATTCAAAGTGTTAGTAACCAAGACCCATGTGGTCACAGTGCAAAGGCAGAAATGAAGGGAAGTCTCACTTTGAAAATGGCATCAGTAGCTCACAACCAAAAAATCTCTCTACATATCACAAAAGTACATTAAAAAAGCATACACCAGAAAATCTCACAATAGCATTCATTAGAATTTGTTACATCTATTTACAACACTGTTGGAATTTCCTTCAATCATGAGTTTGTAATAACTGACATAGTGTGTACTTTCTGTGTGTGCACTTTAGAGCTGTGCAGTTCTAACCATATCTTGTTCAATTGTAAGTACAGAGAAGACCCTTTGTCTACTCTCCTTCTGCCATTGAATCAGAAACTCAAGTCCTAAAAGTATTCTCTATGAACCAAGAAATTGGATACATGGCTGACATCTATTTTTGTGTTTCTATCAAGATGCCTCTACCTCTCTATCAAGATGCCTCTACCTCTGTACCCTTCAACTATCTGTCTCAATATCAATATTTGCATCAGATCATAGGGTCTATTCTCATTCTTGTCCTTTATTTTATTTGTCATTTACCACAGGATGCACAGAATTCTCATGTTAGTCCTTATTCAAAGTATCCCAAGCACTAGGAAACACTGAAAAAAAAAGAGTAAAACAGTAAATGTTGAGGGTGGGGTGGAGTGGGGGACTGGAGAATATGAACCATTCTTAAAAGGAAGCGGAAGCATGTAGAGAGTTAGCAGATACATCCAAGGTCCTCTGAGCAAAGGACAGAGGAGAGAGGAAGTGTTTGGGAACAGAATAACAAGAAAGGCCTGGGATCGATAAATCAAAAAAGACTCTCTTTTCCCATCTTCATGTTCTACTTCAATCTGCACTTGCTTGGGGATAAATAAGCCATTTTCTGTTCTTTGTAGTTAATTTTGTGTTCAGTGGAGTATGTAAGTATGCTTCTTAACTCTTCAAAATATAGTGCATGTACAGAATGCAGGAAGAGAAGTGTCTTAAATAAGGAGACTATAACCTCTTTTTTGTCAATAATTCTGCTTCTCCAAGTTTTTTAAAGCTGTAAGCCAAATTCTAGACAAATACTAGGATACATAGTGACAACTAACAACTACAAATATCCTTAAATCAGGGCTGACTCTATGCCAGGCACTCTGTAACTCTCTCTCTCTCTCTGCCTCTCTTTTTGCATACATATGTGTGTGTGTGTGTGTGTGTGTGTGTGTATACAGAGGATATTTCAAATATTCATGAAAAAACTATGCATAAATTTCAACATTTTTACCAAAAGGAGCTTATTTGTAATTCTATTGTTCCATTACCTCTTTGAGATTCCCTCAACTTAACACCTCCACAAGACAGGTATTCTCTTATCTTCTGAGATGGGGTAATAGATGTAAAGAAGCTGAGTAAAACATAGAAGAATTTTGTATGTGAAAATGGATGAGCCAGGATTTGATCTCAGCACCTTCCCCAAGTCTTCCTTGTTTCTAATTGTGTTGATGATAATTCCAGCTCTAGAAAACTAACACAGTACTGTCAGAAATTCTTTAAATTGTGTTTTTGTGATCAAACACCCTAAACTCTATCAGGCCCAAGGAACTAATAAATTATATAAAATCATAAAATAGTCCTTGCTTTTAGTTCATTGCCTTTTAACTTATATTTTATGGTGGATTCACTAAAATAAAGTTAAATTTATACAATATATGCAATCAAATGAATACCAAAATGCAAAAAGTTCTGTATCAGGATGCAGTTATGGACATGCTGAACTACTGGGTTTGTTCAATACTGGTGTATCTCACTCAAAATATTTCCAACAATATTGTGCTAATTTTAAAACTGACACAGAAAATATTCAGGCATTGAATCCTATAGATTCTTCTTTGATGAATATATTTAATAAAATAGCAAATATGAAGTTGCAAGAACCTAATAAAGGAATGAGGGAAGAAGAGAAGAATAGAGGGAAGAAGGGAGGGACAGAGGGAGGGAGAGAGGGAGGAAAGAAGGAAGGAAAGAAGGGAGGGGGAGGAAGGAAAGGAGGGAGGGAGAGGGAGGGAGGGAGGAATGAAACAGTTTCCTCATAGAATTTGTACTTCCAAAATTGTCTGTTTTACTACTGGAACATAGCTTTTGAAGAAACTTAAGATAATTAAATGCGTCTTTGTGGGAAACACACTAAGTTGTTATCAAATAGTCCAAAACATTTTACAGTATTCCAACGGACGATCTAAACCACTTTGTGCCACTCTCTATTCTTTTCAACCCAGAATGTGCTAATATCACAAAACTGCCCAGAATTTGTCATTTTGCTTGCTCCTGGGAGGAAGCAGTAAGATATGCCTTTCCTCCATATGTGTCTGCAAGAGCAGAGCCTAGAGATGAAATTATGTGTTTCTCACCTTATTATTATGTGACTTTAGGAACATTCAGTCACATTTCTGATACCTAAAGTTATCATAAATAATAAAATAGTTCTTGAGGAAGAAAGAGAAGGTACATTGAGTCCTAATTGTGAAGTATTCAATTCTGAAAAGAAACAGAAACACAGAATGTGTTTTTGGATACATTATCTTTGATTTTAGAGCTTCACTCTTTCATGGGATATAAATAAAGTTAAGTCATGCCTTATTATCTAATAGATTATATAGTATGTCAACCAGTAAAATATTTCTCTATCAAACTTTTTCATTCATGAAAAGATTATTTCAGAGGTCAGGATATCATAAATCCTGTTGTTTGTTCACTGGTTGAAGACCTTCACTATCCATAGTGGGACTACAGTCCACAATGAGTTAGGTTTCTCCTCTACAAGTAAGGATGTCACCTTCTCCCATCACACCTCATTTCCTGATGACAAAATGGGAACAGGCACATCAAAAACAAATCTTCAGGGCATGAGAGAACTATATCTTCACAGAGTAGAATTCTCAATTTTTTCCGCATCAGAACTGTGGGTAGGACTTATTCAATCACTGGTAGCTTGGTACCAACCCCAGAGTTTCTCAATCAACATTTCTAAGGTGGGGATCAAGAACTTGTGTTTACAGCAAGTTTCCAGGTGGTGGTGCTGCTGCTTTGCTGGGTTCCACATTTTAAGAACCAGGTAGATCTAGGGAATTAGTATTTTTATCATTTTTGGTACCTGAAATCTTGCTGTACGATATATCAAAATAAGGCCTTCAGTAATTTTATCTTCATATCACATCATAAATAAATGAAAATAAATAATGTATCAAGCTTAGATTGTCAAATGGTGCATTCAAAGTTTTCTTTTTTTAAATTTTTTAGAAACAAGTCTTGTAGTCTCTGACAGTTTTTGTTCTTATTGCTTTTATCATTGCATTGGTATGTTCTTGAGTAAATATAATTACTGATTTCTTCCTTAAATAATGAATAAAGGGGGGAAATGAATACTGTTTTCTTTTTTCTATTAAAATAGATGCTGGTTGAGCTTATACAAATACTTTCCAAATATTTATCCAGTCTTTATTTCAAATGAGTTCAAGAAGTCTTGCAATGTGGATCTATAAATGACCTCAAGTGATATATTATCCATCTTTTCATCTGAGAAATTCCAAAGATAAATAAGTTAGTGCCCACTTTCCTCTTTACTACCTCCTGATCCAGAGAAGATCACAGCAGTAATTCCCACCTAAAAGGCATTTATATTTAGGGAGAATTTATCATCACACACACACACACACACACACACACACACACATATATATATATAATATATAATGTGTATATATGTATATATGCTTTAGAGATTTTTCTATGAAGATCAGTGAGTCTCAGGAAAGTTTCATCACACAACATTACTCATTCTTCCAAAAATAATATTTTCCAAAGCTCTAAATAGCTGCTTCTTGTCTCAAAACAATAATGCTCATGCCATCTTTGTCAACCTCTTGATCTAAACTCAAGAAATAGCAATTTAAAATTCCTTGTTCTTCTACTGTCACATTCATAAATACACACATACACACATGCACACACACGTTATTAATTATCATCCAGAACAATTTACATATTCTTGGAAAGTAATGATTGGGGCCAGCACTGTAGTGCAGTCGGTTAATCCTCCTCCTGCAGCGTGCTCGCATCCCATATGGGCACCAGTTCTAGTCCCAGATGCTCATCTCTGATCAAGCTCTCTGCCATGGCCTGGGGAAGTCAATGGAAGATGGCCCAAGCACTTGAGTCCCTGCACTGGCCTGGGAGACCCAGAGGAAGCACCTGGCTCCTGGCTTTGGATGGGCACAGCTTCCACCCCTGCAGTCATTTGGGGAGTGAACCACGGATGGAAGACCTTTCTCTCTGTCTCTCCCTCTCACTGTCTGTAATTGTCTCTCAAATAAATAAATAAATAAATAAATAAAATATTAAAAATAGAAAAATAATGGTAAACCCCCATGCTCTTTTCTTCCAGGATAGATTCAATAACAGCAGGCTTCTTATTAAAATTATTTTTCCCAACCAAATAAATTATATTATTTCTTTTGCCTCCTCAGTCACTTTCATGTTACTTTCAATTGATAGATCTTTCTGGGCATGATTATTGATAATAAAAAAAATACTACTCCTGAATGAATATCATTAGAAGATAAAATTTCTTCCATCAAGATTACTCTTTTCTCTGGATTTCTGTTCTAGACAGGGCAATTTTGGATTCTTTAATATGTGAACTCCTGAATCTTAGTGGTTTAACATAATACATGTTTATTTATTCTCATGTAAGAGTCCAATGTTGCTGTTCAATGGTTCAATAGAAAATCAGATTTCCATATGATGACTGAGGGACCCCAACTGCTTCTAACTGGGGAATCCATCTTACTACAGGCAGCAGTGATCCAGGACCCCTGAAAATATCCATGATCCTTTCAGTTAATCGATGAAATAAAACTATTTTGTACTACTACCAAAATATTATTTGTGTTTTTATTCTCACTCCAAGTGAGTGGTCACATTGTCCAGCAGTTCATGATCTGTGACATCACAGTTGCTTAATGAAGAATTAAGAAAGATATTAAAGAGATTTCCAAAATGTAAAACAAGACCATTCTTCTTCCAATTTTGTTTTTCTAAAAGGCAGTACTTTATCACAAAAATGGGAATTTTATTTTTATCATAAATATGCTAAAATATATATTTCAATATTTTATCAATTATTTTAGTTTCTTATGCCATAAATATTGATGGATAAAATCCATAAATATGAAAACTCTTGAGAGCTTGTGTTGTATAAGGATGTTATGAGATATTAAGAGCAAAAACTTAAGGAATTGCAAGGAGGTACAATATATTACACATACTCACATCAAGTTCATGACTCAACAATTGAACACATCAATTGTGCTGTTACTACTTACTAAAAACTAGCACATAGTCCAGGCAAAAGCAGAGAATCATAGTCACTGTCTGGTAGCCACTTATTTCTATGCTCTAAAAAGAGGAACACAATATTTGGTGAACAGATTTAGTTTCATCTCCACAATTTCCTGAAGTAATAGTAATTATTCTCTTGGAAAGATATGTAAATAGTTGGATAAAATAAGCATGCCTTAGTTCAGTTTCCTGTATCCCAGGTCCTTACAATTCTTACAAGGTAGATTATTCATTCTTCTTGAATGACCATAGCCTCCTTCTAAAGGCGAGATAAGTGACTGCAGCAAATATAAACACTGAATAAGGAGTAAAAGTAATTAAGAACATGATGGCTTTTCTATAAAGACTTTTGTGGATTGTACATTGAAAAAAGTTGACATCTGCAGAGTTCCTTGGGAGCTTAAGTTCAGCCAGCAACTCTGAGCAAACTATTCATAAAGGTATTTGGCTGTTTCCCAAAATAAGAGGTATCTTTTATTTCACAACAAAAGGAACAACAACAACAACAAAACACCTAAATCACCTAAATTCCTCTGATTATAAAAAGAGTATTTTTCTATAATTTTCCAAAGGTGCTATATAGACCATAAGCACCCTAACTACACTTCGAAGACAGGCATTTTTTCCAATGTTTATATTGCACTACGAAGGCTATAAAATAAACCCAATGCCTAGAAAAAAACGCAATAGAAATTTGTTGAGTGAATACACAAAAGCATCGAGCCATGGATCAATGTGCAACTAGAAAAATGCGTTTACTGGCATGGCTTAATACTCCATTCTTGACCTAAAGCCAGTCAACATTTTTATTAAGGTCTTACCTATAGATAGAGAAATCATGCTGATTAAATTTCAGAGATGACTAAAATCTAAGAGGATTATATAATGCAATTGATGACATTATTAAAGTTCAAAAATAAAATGGCAGTGTAAGGATGGGCCCAAACTCACATAAATTGACTTAACCAAAATAAATATCCTGCACATAGACTGAAGAAGTCAATTTGATAACCATGTTCTTCAGAAAGCTCGACAAAGGCAGTTTATAGGAAAAATCCCTGAATGATTTTTTTTTGGTTAAATTATGAAAGGAATGAAGTGCTAAAATAGCAAGTGATTAATGAAACTAAGGCATCCAAAGTTAACGATACAGTAGATTATCTGTATTATTTGCCATTGTATGTGTTAGATATTTTATCAGTTTGGATTGTCATATTTTCAAAACTGATAATACAAGTAGAGTTTTCTCAGAGAGAATTAGAGGTAAAACATCTAGCATTTTTTGATATTTGTCAAGCAAGTGAGATGTATTACTATCTTTGAAAGGAGGAGTCCCACAGTAGGAAAAATAGTAAAGAACACAACAGAATTTATCACTAAGGGCAATTATCCCAGAGTATCAAGCCACTGGATAGTTTGTAAACTTTGGGGTTGTCAAAACACTTGCCAGAAACTGTGTAGAATAATGTTCTACTCATTTAGTAAAGAGATGGCGAGAGTTCAGCTTCAACAGTGAGTGTTCGTCTCCCAGGGCCAGTGAATTTCCTCTCACACCCACACAACATCTTGCTCAGGCCATAGGTAAAGGACTTCAGCCCAAGCCAACCATGAACAGATAGAGCATCAAGGTCAGCTGTGTGCCGTATTATGCGTATGCTTAAGCCGAACAAAAGGAAATGCATTAACTCCATATCAGGAAAGACATTCCCAAATAAAAAAGAGGCCAGCATGGGCTGTGGAGATTGTTGATCTCTTTTTTAGAAAATATTTAAGATCCAGGACACATTCTTTGATGACCATGCAAGGACTGAAAGAGTGAGTGCAGGTGACCACCTTTTCCAGTAATATTTATTTTCAGACATTTGAAGGGTTTTTCTGTCTTACAAAAAATAGTCTGCCTTTATATTGAATCAGTAAAGATCACAGGACCTGAATTCATAATGGGAACGTAATGGAAGTAAAATACAACTCAATAAAATGAAACCACCAGGGTGGGCATTTGATGCAGTAGTTAAGGTGCAGCTAAGAAGGTCCACAAAGCACACTGGAGTGCTTGTTCCAGTTTGAGCGTCTCTGCTTCTGTTCCAAACTCAGCTAATGCACACCTTGGAGGCAGCATGAGGCAGCTTGAGTGATTGGGTTCTTGTCAGCAACATTGGAGACTCAGACTGAGTTCCAGGCTCCTGGCTTAGGCCTGCCACAGCCCCACCCAGCTAGCAAGCATTTGGAGAGTAGACCAGCAAATGGAAGGTCTCTATCTTTCTGCCTTGCCAACAAAATGGAAATTAAAAAAAATTAAAATAAAAGATGTGAACCCTTCTACAAAGGCATGTCTATGGTTCTTTGTCTTTGGCAACACACACACACATACACACACATATATATTACATATACAAGAAAACATACAGTATTCGTTTTTCTGTGCTTGGTTGACTTAGCATGATGATCTCCAACTCTATTCATTTTGTTGCAAATGTCAGTATTTGATTTCTTAAGGGTAAATAATATTCCATTGTGCATAAACATAACACAAGCAAATGTCCCTAATCACATTATTGTCATCTTGTAATGGAAGCCCAGTGTAACCCCTTTGATCATATTCTGTACAGGACTACAGGTGGTGTGAACATTTGCCAGTTCCTTTCTACTTCCCCACCATTTGTCAGTCCAGAGCCTCTTCTTTTTCTTTCCAAGGAGGCTGAGTTCTACACTGATGTAAATGCAGTTCCTCCACAGGGTTCCTCTGGGACCCTTCACAATAACTGGTGCCCCTTCAGATGAGTGTCGACCTTTTATGGAATATCAACAGCCTGCTGAGAATAAATTTCATTCTCGCAGTAGATGCAACAACCCATGAGGAGCTCAAAAACTACATCAGTCATGTCATAAGGAGCCACAAGTACATTCAAAGGGCTCCCATTGTACAAAGAATGCACAAAAAGTATATTCACCACAATGGAGGAAACACATCAATCCTGGGAACAAGAGTGTGGGGCAGTGGTTAAAGCATTTCAAACACAGGATGTGAAACAAGGTTGGCCAAGAATTGACAATTATAGTGACCAGGGTGATGGAAACACAGATCCACAATGTATTCGTCTGTGTACTTTTAAATTTGCTTAAAAACCTCCTAATAAGGGGGTTAAATGCTTAATATTTTTCAAAACAAATTTTAAAAAAAGGGCTGTTTGGGAGATCAAGTTGTAAGGTGATATACCAAGGAGCTAGTGAGGAAAAGAGAAGTTCTAGCCAAAGCACTACTAGCCACTCAGAGAGGCTGACCCACCCACTTGATCAGAACTAAGAGCTATCACTTGAACTTCCTTAGATTATTACACTGCCTAAATTTGATTGCCAGCTTTGGCTTCTGACTTCAGCTTCCTCAAATGTAGCCCTTTGGAGTCAGCAATAACGACTCAAGTAATTGGGTTCCTGCTAGCCACATGATAAATCTAGATTGAATGCTTAGTTCCAGACATCTCCATCTGACTCTATCCTCTCTGTCTCTCTGCCTTGCAAATAAATAAAAAGTGATTAAATAAATAAAAATACTCCCAATTACTTCCCAAAAATTGAACTCCAATAATGTATCACTATGAACCTGTTAACTTTAACAATGTCCTAGTCTTCAACTCTATGACAATGTGAGACTAAGTACGATTTTCTTGCAAACAAAAGTTTTGTAACAAAGAGTGACATTTTCCAAGAAAAGGAATGAGGTTTCATTCTGACTTTACCTCTTATATGGCTTTGGGGACATAACTTAATTTCTCTGAGCCTCTCCTAAAAAATTAGGAGAATGATATCTATATTAAAGGATTATTATAAAAACTAATGGAGAGAATGAGAATGCATTTTATAAACTCTAAATTATTATTCACCTATATACATGTGCCATTATTCTGAATCCAATATTTTAATAAAATTCAAGGAGGTACAAATTACGGATGCCATCTGAGTAATTTCATGATCATTGTTTTCCATTTCTAAAAAATATGAATCATAAAATATAAGAAATAGAGCAGACACAGAGCTTTCATTTTATGTAAGTTTCTCTTTTGCTCTTACCATCTCACAACATATTTCATCACTCAATTCATGTATTTGTCAAAGAAATTCACCCAGCTATACAGAGAATGTGCAAAGGAAAATGATTTTTTTTTTTCTTTTTTGAGGGGACTGGACTGGTCTTGAACTGTTTTTCATTTGTTTAGCAAGGGTAAGTATTATCTAATCTCACTGAACACTTCTTCTGAAAGGCTCACTTAATAATTCCATCATTTAATGATTATTCATGATACTTTTTTTAAAAATACCCTGCTACTCAGATTTCTCGACTTGCAAAGTTCAACTCCCCATGAACGAACATTACCAAATTGGCCTCTGGCTGCATATTAGTTCTTGTGGCTGCTTCCATAAAATGCCATAAACTTCATTCTTTGAAAGAACATAAATGTATTCTTTTCCAGTTGTTGAGTCTAGAAGTCTAAACCAACGGTGTTATCATACTCTCCAAAAGTTCCAAGATGGAATCCTGGGGCCACATTGTTTGGGTTCACTGTCACTTGTGATACCATTAACACTCGCATTAACACTTGTTGGACACCAGCTACTGCACAATCCACAAATGCACCTCAAAAAGCAATGGAAGATGGCCCAAGTCCTTGGACCATGGCAACCATGTGGAAGAACCTGATGGAGTTCCAGGCTCCTGGCTTTGGTTTGGCCCAGCCCTTGCTGTTGAGGACATTTGGGGAGAAGAATCAGCAGGTGGAAGATCTCGCACTGTCTTCCCTGCCCTCTGTAACTCCACCTTTAAAATAAATATTTTTTTTAAAGATGATTTTTTTTTTCTCTCCCAGTTTCTGGTGGATCCTGATGTTCTTTTGTTCTGGAAACATGACTTAAGTATCTGCCTCCAATTGCACCTTGATTTCTTTCCCTGTGTCTTTGTATATCAATTCTTTCCTTTCTCTTATAAAAACAAAGGTCATTGGATTTAAGGCATACAGAAAATCAAGAAATATCTTTTTTCAAGACTGGTAGCTTAATTCATCCACAAAAACTCTGTTTCTAAACAATGCCAAACTCACAGCTTTCAGGGATTAGCATTCTGAGATCCTTTTTTTTTTTTTTTTTTTAAGGGAACTTTATACAGAGTGACTAAAGGAAGGGAAGTGATTTAAATGTGTATGATATAAAAAGAAGAGGTGGATTCCTGGTGCGTTGCTTTCTCTTTCCTCTGGTTCTTAGGCAATACCCTTTGGTTATCTGTTGACTGTCTACCCCACTGCTGTCCACTGCATTGGCTGTTTTTTCTAAACTCAGTTTATTTGTGGGACTGAGTTAGAGCCTAGAAGACAGTCTGCAAATCACCTTCTGGAATCCAAAAAGACAAAAAAGAGCAAACACTGCAAGTGCATTAACTGCATTTCTCTTATTAGGACATAAACCCCCCCAAAAAGGAGAAAGAGGATACTCTCCTAACTTATTTTTTTTAAGTTTAGTTGCCTATTTTTACCTACTTGAAATACATAACAATGAGTGTCCATGGCGGGGTGGGTGGTGGCAGAGAGTGAAGAGATCTTCCCTCTGCTGGTTCCCTCCCAGAATGCCCAAAACATCCAGTACTTAGCTAATCCAATGCCAGGAACTTGCAAAGTAGACGGCGAGTAAGTCATCTCTTGCTTCGTGCCAGAATGCGCTTTAGCGGAAAGCTGGACTGGAGGTGGACCAGCTGGGACAGGACACAGGAACTCCAGCAGCAGCTTAACATGCTGGACCAAAAACCCACCCTTCTGGTTTCTTGCCTTTCTTGTTTCCCTGTCCTTGGCTAATCTCAGGAGCATGTATGATGCAATCATATCATTTATTTTTCCTGTGTCTCTATATCTCACCAAAAACAAAATAAAATAGTCACAAAGAGAATATTCCCTGCATACCAGGAGAGCTCTGTAAACTAAATCAGCCTATCTACCAGTTGATACATTAAAAGGGAAATTGATAAAGAAATTTAGATAATTTTTTCCAAGCTAATTTTCCTGTTTTTTAAAAACCTACTACATATAGCTACCAGAATATTTTAGGAATATAAAAACTCAAAGATTTTCTGGATATCTGTCTTGGTTTATTTCTGTGGCATTATTAACAACCTCTCTTCCCACCCCCATCAATGCTTACTTACCATGCCCAAACTCTGAGTGAGGAAGATGGGTATTTGGTCTAATTATGGTAAAGATCTTCTCCTCCACATATTACCCTTTTAAATAATGAGATAAGAGATTTGAAATGAAAGAGGTGACGACAAGACAAGAAAAATCACAGTAATAAAAACAAAGTAGAACTAAGGAACTCCTCCTGGATCTTTGAGAAGCTATTAGATCCCAGCCTCCAGACAATTTTGCAGCCCTTGCCCTCTTCCCTAGCCCTCTCCTGTTTTCTTTCCTTCTTAGTGAAGGTGATGCTGCTCAGCAGGCTTTTGTCCATCTCTACACCAGCAGTTCCCTCCTGAAGGCCCGATCCTGCGTGGTTGTACTGGCCTTCCAGCCTTTGCTTTATCAGCTGCTCAGCTCAGATGCTGACATCTCATATTGGAGGCCTTTTTTTTTTTCTTTTCAATTGCATACTCAGCAAGCAACTGATTTCTTTAGCTCCAGTTTAATGGCATTATCTTAAAGTCCCAGTGTGATGGAAGCTTAAAAGAGCAACAGTTGTGGAACTATGCACACACAAGTTGGGGAAAAATCTGAAATCACACTTACAGGGATCTCTCCTATGCCTTCCCCCAACTACAGTAAAACAGTTTTACTAGTCTAAGTAGGATGAGGGGAATGAAAGGCTTTTCTTAGATGAACTCTGTCCATGCCTAAACAACTTTATGGTGCATGTTCAGCTTCAATCCAGAGGTTTCTCCAAGGCCTCAAGACCTAACCTTGGCCTCCAGCACACAGAGCTCACTGTGCCTTATCCTGTCAAATCAGTGAACGCCCGGGTGCACATATGCACAGTAGCTGACTACAAAATGGGGAGAAATGGCACTCCAGGGCCAAAGCTTGCCCTTTGTTTAATGCTAGAATAGATTCATGTTACAAGATCTTTTTCTTTAAGATTACCAAGTGTGATATTGTACACTTATTGTCCTCTATCAGCCAGATTAACCAAAATTATAGTGGAAAGTTACTTGTGACTGCAGGCTGTTAGAGAGGGGAGAGCACGTGACTATTGATAACTCATTGGCCGGCATCGCGGCTCACTAGGCTAATCCTCCTGCGGTGCCGACACCCCAGGTTCTAGTCCCTGTTGGGGCGCCAGATTCTGTCCCAGTTGCTCCTCTTCCAGTCCAGCTCTCTGTTGTGGCCTGGGAGTGCAGTGGAGGATGGCTCAGATCCTTGGGCCCTGCCCCCACATGGGAGACTAGGAGGAACATCCTGGCTCCTGGCTTCAGATCCCTGCAGAACGCTGGCCGCAGCGGCCACTTGGGGGGTGAACCAATGGAAAAAGGAAGACCTTTCTCTCTGTCTCTCTCTCTCTCTCTCTCTCTCTCTCTCTCTCTCATTGTCTAACTCTGCCTGTCTATATATATATAGACACACACACACACACACGCACACACACACATATATATATCATGAATCTCTTCCTTTGTAGACCAGGGGACTCCTGCATGAGTTTGATGCAATAAGTGAGAATTCCATCTACTCATCATATAACAAGAACATGGGTGAGTGTGGACTAAATCAAAAGATGACAGAAAGGAACAAAGAACCCATCCCATTATGCACTGGAGTTCTATTCTTTGACTATAATATTTACTGAAGTATTGAAGTCAGTAAATAAAATCTGTTCTTCAGATTACTGGGGTGATAATCTTCCTATTTGGTCAAACTCAGAGTTTTATGTTCCTCTTTTTTGACCAAGTTTGTTGTTCATTTAATTCTTGGGATAATGCAGCTTCTGCTGAAGCTGGTTCCTCAAATGTTCTAACTTGAGTTTCCTTTTAATCACTTGGCATTTTAACTTGCAAAATGCAACACAATTCTGATTTAAATCTTTAAAAAATATCCCTTTACTGCAATTCAAATTTAATTATTATAAGAACAGTACCACTATATTAAAATATAATCACCTTACTCCTTTTGGCTTCATGACAATGTTCATAAAGTGCTTAATATTCATGTAACATGCTACCGCACCCTGTAATATCACTATATTTATGGAAAGAAATTGTAATCCTCTTTACTGGCTCAGGTTAATTCCAATAAAATATTAAATCCATTTTCTAATCTAAATGAGTTCATTAGGAGAGGCATGGTACTGAGAATACCAAACTCTCTACAGAGTTCAGCTTCATTACATTTCCGCACTGTGCGTTTCCAGAGCTGTTGTACTACATTTATGAGGATTTATCTGTACTGTTCCAAAAACATTCATCCTAATTCTGCTCCTTCTGTGCATGCTAATCATGAATATGTTAAGTGGAAATACTAAGCTTGTAGCCAATCTCATCCCCAGATGGGTTCAAGTTATGATTACAGAAGCAAATTTGCCATAAGCACTCTTACAGCAGTGCCATTGAGGATGAAATGAAGGTTTGGAGTCCTGCAGAAAGAAAGAAAGAAAGAAAGAAAGAAAGAAAGAAAGAAAGAAAGAAAGAAAGAAAGAAAGAAAGAAAGAAAGAAAGAAAGAAAGGAGGGAGGGAGGGAAGATAGGTTGAGCAGAAATATCATAAAAGAAGAAAAAAAAGAAGGAATATTTCCAATTTCTCAGAGAATGTCAAAAAATTATAAATAGATCTGTCCAAAGGAATTTAAAATAAATACAAGTATTTAAATCATTAGTTTTAACTATTTGGAGTTTCCAAAAGTCAATACTCCAGAGTTGAACTCCACATTATTCAGCTCATTACATCAAGCAAGGCTTTACTCCATTAAGCCTTCCATTTGAAAGAGATAATGGACCTTTTATGAAAAAACATAGACCAATCTGGGATGTTCAGGAAGTGAATAATTATGCAGTCCCCAACTGTTTGCTCATGGAGTACTTTGACCTATTTTCTGCATATCTATAGAAATTCTTTTCTTTCTTGCTTGAGTAAAAGAAAACATGTAAGAACTTGGTTCATATTCTGCATAGCATGGACTCGTGGAGAATATTTCAGAGATTTCTCATAGGTGGAGTTTTACCATCATCTCTCAGTAAAACCATTTTAATCAACATTTCAGGTATTTGGCAAGCAAAACAAAAGATTTTTCAGACAGACAGGTGGCAGATAGTGGCTTAATTGTAGTAAAAATAAAAAGAATTAGATGAAGAGGAAGAAGCAAGTGATCTCTGAGTGCTGGTTACTAAAGCTAAATAAAGCCTACAATAAATTTTCAGCCTAAAGTGAAATTCAGCAGCCACTGGTTGTCACTGTTGTACCACAAAACAGTAATTGCAGGTATACTCTTTCAAAAGAATGTTTCCAGAACAGAGTTTGAAATGATTTGTTTTACTATTTGCAGTATCATTAAAGCAGAGCACAGAAACCTTTATCAATGCTAACCTTACAATACAACCTATGCTAACAGTAAATTCTATACTCACCTTGGGGATTTCAGACTAGAATTACATCTTTGATTTGGGAGTTTGGCCATAAAGAATAGTTCTATATGAATCACATTGAGATATGAAATAAAGATTTGATTATATACTTCAACTAACACATTTTGTATTTAAATAGTCATCTGAGATACATGCTATATCTGTTAAATACAACACATTTTTTCTGATGTTTAAACAAAATATTATGCTAACACAAGTGTGTATAATTGATTACTTCAAGATTTAGAAGGCTTATTTACATGAAGTGTTTTCTAATGATTCGGTTGGTAACATTTTAAACCAGTAGATGAGGAGACAGCCTTGACATAATCTTCCCTTTTCCCAAATCTGATTAAAACTGGCAAGACAAGAAATCAATGAGATCCTGAATGTAAAATCCCAAAATATTCTACTGTGTTTGAAATTAATTAGGACTATGGTGCAGGAGCTTCAGATCAATAAACATCAATGATGGTAATGTTAAAGGTGGGAGAGTTGGCAAGAAATCAGCATGGTATTTGTGGATATAAGATGATTATCTACTCAATGAAGTTAGAGATTAAAATTAGACCATTCTGTTTGTGGAAAATAAAAAGTCAGGTCTTGAAAGTCAAGAACAATGGTTGTGTTCCTTAAAAGCCTTTCAAATTTGTGAAGAAATATTTATTAATCAAGCAAGAAATAGCACTTAAACTGTATCTTCAATAAAAATATTTTCCAAAGCAAGCCCAAAATCAGAAAAAGTGCATTAGTGCTTTCCAGTGATCACAATGAAAATTGGGGGGAATGGGGATACATGATGTCTCTGGTGCTTTTGTGTTCCATTTGTGCATACCTTGCTGATTATGTCTACTTCAAGTTTGAGTTCTCAAGATAAAGTACTATTGTTTTTCAAGGTCATCCTTTCTTATCTCTAGATAAACCTTTTTATTCCTTTTGTTCTCCTGTGTTTCTTTGCTTTTTATTCTTAATTTTGGACATATATTATAATCCAAAAGTGACAACACAAAACATATAACCAGCAAAGAGGAACTATTTAATAATATATTTCATTAAGTAATAAATATTTGTCACATTTTTAAATTTCTCCTGTTAAACTAGGTAAGGATGCAAAGAGACTACTTCACAATCCCGTCTCGTGTGTGGGATTACATGTTCATGAGACGTAAGCATTGTAAATATGCTGCTTTTGTCTTAATATGGCAAATGGGAATAATTGCTTTCTCTTGAAAAAGACAATCACAGCGACAGAAACAATTTCACAAGAAATATATTTTAGTCCAAAAAAATAAAACATGAAAATAAAACAAATCGACCATGATATCTACTCATCTAAACACTCCACAATGCGCTCCTTAAGCCAAAATGGGTAGTTTTTGTGTTTGTTTGTTTGATTCTTTGTTAATGGAAAGAAGAGTAGTCATATGATAAATAGAGATGCTTGTAGAAAATGGTGATTTCTTTATGCAGACGTATGGAACCAGAGTCTCTTTGTAGAGTCTTTAAGTACATATTTCCAACAAGTTGAGATGACTAAGAGTGTTACACTTTGAAAACCATTCTTTGTCTCATTAAAAGAGAGAAAAATATGACATTCTAAACTGTACAATTTTATCATTTTCTTGATCAATAAAATCAAAGAATAATGGTTATACAATTTAATTTAAGTGAATAGCCTGGAATTCATAGCAGCAAATTTTTTTTAGTTTTTAATGTAATTATATATTTTCAATCAATTATTTCATAAACTATACATATCAAGCACAAGTTCAAGACAGGGATATTTTGAAAATATAGAAGGTGTCCTCATTAAATATGTACTAGGTGGCCAAAAGAAAATAACGTATAGCACAAAACCTCATTAGTCCCTACCTGTGACAGCTTCTCTCTTATTGTCTTGTTGGGTGATTTTTCATTAGGTATCTTCATGTTAGTCAACCACTTGAGCAAAGTTTCTTTGTGTTCAATTTCTTTGCATTCCCAGAATACTCAGTTCAGCTCTATTCATGTAATAGATACAGAGTAACCATTTGGTGAATTAGGAGGCTAATTAATTAAGTGCATACTGCATACTTCCCTAAGGCTATAGATATAGTGTTTAAATATTCAGGGTAAAGTACATTTTTGTAAATTAAATAACTTTTGATTTAGTGCTCAAAGTAATATCATTTATTATCCAACTTTACCCTGGTGCTACATCCCTTCCACATTCTCTGAAAGAGGTGCAATGAATGCATACACAGCCTTAGCCAAAAGAGAAGGAAAATAAAAGTTTAAGAAAGAGGAAGGCTGCAAAGTATAGAATAAACATGCCACTGCCAACCTGAGATTTAAGGCTGTGACAGTTTCTCATGTCCTTGCCATCCTTTTTCAAACATGAAGTCACCTACAGGTAGTATTAGGGCATAGGCCACTCAGCTAGACTATAATTCTCAACTTGTTTATGGCAAGCTGTGGCGATGTGACTGGTTTCTCTACACTGGAATATGAAGTAGCAAACATCAATTTCACAAAATGAAATCCCTTTCACACTGTGGGAAGTTCAGATGATTAGATATCATGGCTGATTTGCTTTATTTTCATGTTTCAGTTTTTGCACCAAAAAGCTCCCTTTTCCAGGAGGTTAAAAAGTTAGCAGAGTAGTGACCTAGTCTTAATATCTATTGACTACAGCACCCTTGAGAAAGGAGAATCATAAAATAGCAAGAATCTTGGTTCTTACTCTAGACAGGTAAGAAACAAGTTAAGTTCCGGGTTGTCTGGAATGCTATATTTTAAATCATATGTACATATGTATGTATGTATGTATTGAGGAGAGAGTGAGGGAAAGAGGTAAGCAGGAAAGAGAGAGAGCGTGAGTTCTCATCTACTGGGCCACTCTCCAATGCCCCAAATACCAGCACCAAACCCAGGAGCATAAAGCTAGAAGCTCCGTGTCAGGAGCCCAATCACTGGAGCCATCACTGCTCCCTCTCAGTGTTTGCATTAAAAAGAAACCAGAGGCTAGCACCAAGGCTCACTAGGCTAATCCTCTGCCTGCAGCACTGGCACGCCGGGTTCTAGTCCCGGTCCAGGCGCCGGATTCTGTCCCAGTTGCTCCTCTTCCTGTCCAGCTCTCTGCTGTGGCCCAGGAGTGCAGTGGCCCAAGTCGTTGGGCCCTGCACTGGCCTGGGAGACCAGGAGAAGCACCTGCTCCTGGCTTCGGATCAGCATGGTGCGCCAATCGTAGCACGCCGGCTGCAGCGGCCATTGTGGGGTGAACCAACAGAAAGGAAGACCTTTCTCTCTGTCTCTCTCACTGTCAACCCTGCCTGTCAAAAAAAAATAAATAAGTAAAAAGGAAGCTAGAGTCAGAAGCTGAAGTTTGGAATTGACACAGGACCAATATGGGATGCTGGCGTCTTACCTTCTAGGCTAAATGCTCACCCTAAAGTGCTATGTTTTTAGCTCGTTCTATTGTCTTTTTAAGGAACCGATTCAGCCATATTTAACTTGTATTCTGACCATGTAAAAATGCAATAAATCCCTTGGTTTTCATCACCAGTAAGACTGGTCATAATACTGAGCAACAAAAATGAGGGGAAATTAACCAGGTGCAGTAGTTGGAAATCCAGAACAAGACTCACAACAAGACATGCAAGTCCTTGGGACAGAATAGGAACATGGTGGCCACTCAGACAACACGGGGGCTTTTAGAATGGGTCTGTTCCTTCACCGGCCACGCTGTAGAGAACCGTGTCCGGTGTGCTTCCCAGAGGTCGGGAAGTGTCAGATGGAGTGACACTTAGTTCTTAGTTTTTATGTCCAGCTTCTGGGGAAGACTGGTGGAAGGATGGAAAAGACCTTCAAACTTTGTCAATTTCCTTCACTTTCAAAGAATTGATATGTTAGGGTGCTATATTTGTGGGTGTTATAGCTTGAGCCCAGGACACAGCAAAATGAGATCTGAACAGCAGAGAAGGGCATTGGCCTTATCAGGGACATACACAGAAGATACAATAGCAATAAGTGTAAATTAGTTAATAATCACTTAATCAAATTATATAGCAAGTGATCAAATTCATAAGTAAAATGCCTATTTCAAGTAATTTAAAGAATTCTAGGCTTTCCATTTAAAAGAATTTTTCATTTTTATTTATGCAGTTATTTTATTTGAACAGCAAAGAGACACACACAAAGAGGGAAACTGAGAAAGAGAAGACAGAGACCTCTCATCTTCTGGTTCACTCCCCAAAAGACCCAACAGTTAGGGTGGGTTTGGCTAAAGACAGAAACCAAGAACTTGATCTATCACCTGCTGCCTCCCAAGATGTGCATTAGCGGGAAGCTGAAATAGGGAGTGGAGCCAGGACTCAAGCCAGGCAGTCTAATATGGGAGGTGGGATTTTCAAAACATCTTGTGTCCACTAAGCCAAAACTCTTGCTCCTAATAAAATGCTTTCAACAGACAGTGTTCTTAATTGCATCACTAATTCTAATATCTAAAGTAGTTATTTCTTAAATTACAAGTAATAATATTCTGAGTTTCCATTCATGAGCTCACCATTCAAATTAGATGTTTCAAGAATTTGATTTGTTGTGAACCTGAAGATTTATGACTTAAAAATATGAAGAAACCACCAGCTTTTTATATTAGACTCGTCAATGCACAGAATAGGTAAAACAGGATAGGTAATTATGCAGAGCAGTTTGTGAAGAGGACAGAGCTAGAAAAAGCTAAATTAAAAAAGAGTTTACTTTTATGTTGACAGAATTCACTGACTCTGGACACTTTTACCCTTACCCAGGCTGTGCCCTTTCAACAAAGCCAAACCAACCAGGACTTGATGTGCCTCTGGTGATTGCCAGTCACTCAGATATGTCAGAAATTCTTCCAGAATCTTAGCCAAACACCTTGCTTCTGAACTACCTTGTTTTCCTGAGGGATGTTGGGAGAGGTTATATGTCAAAAACCTTCACTCTGGCCAAGCATCTTGTCTCTTCATTCCTAGCAAAAACACCTGAAACTTATAGTCCAGAAAAGTATCTATATGCGGTGAAATGCCTCGGTCTGATATCCCAAGAAGCTATCTATATAAAAGCAAAAATGCCAGAGGAGCAAGTGAGTGACGCTGCTCTTAAAAATGTGTGTGTGTGTGTGTGTGTGTGTGTGTGTATGTGTTTTGAGAGGCAGAAAGAGAGAAATGACATAGAGAGCTTCCACGGACTGGTTCATTCCTCAAATGCCCATCATTACTTGGCTGAGACAGGGCCAGTGCTGGAAGTTGGGAATACTATCCAAGTCTCCTAATGGCAGGATCCTAATTACTGAATCCATCACTGCTGGCTCCCTGGGTCTTTACCAACAGGAAAGTGGAATCAGGAGCTGTAAATGTAACTCAGGCACTCCAAGATAGGACACAGACATCTTAACTCCTAGGCAAAATGTCAACTCCACAAAATATAATTTTAAATAGTTGTTTATTACCATTCTAAATTGGAACAGAGGAGAGACTTTAGTGTTGTAATTTTGAGACAATATGACAAAGGAAAAAACCACTTAGTGGAAATCTTTTAGAAATTCACTTTGTTTCTCACTCATCAATGCAAATTTTTAAAACTATGACATACTCTCTCCGCCCCCCGAGTCTCTCAGGCTCTGTCTGGAGAGGTGCCCATCTGTCCTTACGGATGTCCCTTCCTAATAAACCTTGCTATTTTACCTCCCACAAAAAAAAAAAAAAAAAAAAAACTATGACATACTTAAAATCACTAATTCAATAATTCAATAAAAGTTTCTATTTCTAATTTGACTTAAATGCTTATGTTCCAATATATTATGCTTATTAAGAAAATAAACTAAGCAGGTCTTATACCTTCAACCCAGTAAAATGTTTTACCTACTCGTTATTTTACAATGGTTACTCAACTTGTTCCATCTGTATTTTCCAAACAATGATGTATGGATCCATAGCAATCAGAATTATTGTACATTGAAATTATTCCTCCCAGGCTGCTATGGAAAAGAAAGAAAGGAGAGAGAGAGAAAGAGAGAGAGAGAGGAGAAAAAAATAAGGCTCTGTCATTGTCCTTATCTCAACACTGCCATACAGACAAACTTGAAATATCTAAGGTTTTCATCCTTCTTGGAAATGGTTTTCAGCTTAAAGGCATTTGACCTGAAGTGAGGTTATATTTCAGTCAGTCTAGTGAATGGTATCTAGAGAGGCCAGTCAGCAAAAGCTTAGCAGCAAAATGTAAGTGGAAGTTCAAATGCCTGGTAGCTGAGAAAGCTGGAAGAGGGCAAACTGGCCTGAATATCAAAGCTAAATTCTGTCAAAATGGCAAAAGTCATTTCCAAAACAAGACCTCATAGGAAGGCATTAATTGAAGAAGTTCAAATAATAGTTGACCTATGTGACTAATGGTCATCTTAAAAAGCTTTGAAATGGTTCCTTGGGACATAAACCTCAGACATTTTTATTAGGGGTAAAGGAATAAGATGCATGGTGAGAAGGTGCTGATCTAATGTGACATACAACCTCTCCCAGAAGCCTGAGTGAAAATAACTTAGCTTAGAAGCCAAGTACTTGATGAAGATTCCGGTCGAATAACATGGGCAAAAAGTCTAAGGAATTTTATTCCAGGACATCTAGTCAGCCTGCAAATTTTAAAGATTATATTTTCTGCTATGTGTGGAAGTAATATATGGGGGGTGGGGGGGGGGAATGTGGGCGCAGTGCTGTGGTGTAGCGGGTAAGGCCACCACCTGCAGTCCTGGCTGCTCCACTTCCAATCCATCTCTCTGCTATGACCTGGGAAAGCAGTAGAAGATGACCCCAGTCCTTGTGCCACTGCATACACATGGGAGACCTGGAATAAGTTCCAGACTCCTGGTTTCAGATGTGCACAGCTCTGGCCATTGCTGCCAATTGGAGAGTGAACCATTGGATGAAAGACCTCATTCTCTCTCTCTCTGCCTCTGCCTCTCTGTAACTCTGTCTTTTCAAATAAATAAATAAATCTTTTAAAAAGAAAGAATCTTTGGGGTGATAGAAAATGTTTGCAACACAAAGATCGGCAATAGATTAATCAAGACAGATGCTTGTGCCTGAGTCACTGTTGTCTGTATACAGAGGTGAAGGCACAGGGACCATTGCGACCTGATGCAATGCAACTTTTTTTTTTCATAAATTGAACAATCTCATCTGTGATGGCTGCACATAAGCATTGTCTGCTGGACCACTTGTGAGCAATTTTCAGTCTATTTCTGTAAATTGAGCTTCACAGTGCCTTTTGAATGTTTTCCCCTTCTGGATTGCAATTCTGTTCAGTATATAGGACTAACTTTCACCTTTAGCTACCCTCCAAAATAATCAGACCTAGATAAATTGAGCAGTACACCTCACTTTTATTAGTCAGGTACAACTCCCACCAGCAGAGAAACTGGGAGTGCTTTTCAGATTTAGTGGAAGATAGAGGAAAATAGTCAAAAAGGGAGATGGCTATCTGCTTCTAGGTTTAGAACAGCTGGAGATTCAAACTGCCCCACTTTCTGGTCCAGAGTTTCTTTCATGATTCTGTGAGACTGTTGGAGGAGGTTGTTCAGGAATAAGTGAGCAGGTGTTCTTACTCTTTTACAGGCTTATGCTTAAATTGACTGAACAGCAATCAGAGACTGCTTTGCTGAGAATAATGTGGGCAACATGTACTGGAAATTCTGCATAGGTGACATGATTGCTATCACACCTCAGTGTCTGAATGCTTAGTTAGGAACCACAGCCCAGGCATCTCTGGCAAAATGACTAGGATGAAAATGTTCCTGTTCTTTTACTGTGACTTCACATGCATGAAATTACTCATTACTAACTCCTAATAACAACCCAATCCATGAAGCATGACCTTGGATAGAAGCAAATCACTACCTTCCATTACAAATCCATAGCAAGATGTTCTTACATATCTGTTCTTCCTTCAGACATTCTTACATGGGTTGGGATAGATCTCAGGAGAAATCAGGAAGAAAGACAGCATGAGTTCTTTATAAAAACTGACAAGTTATTGAAATAGCGTGTCCACTTTCTTGATAATTTCCTCTAAGCCCTCTACCCTTATAGTTTTTCACATTTATCTATTGGTATAAAAGTGGGACAATTTGGTTACAATAGGAAACTGCAATCCTAATTGCATTCATGTATACTATCAAGGAACTTAACTCATAAATGAATATACTTTTATTGTGACAATATTGATAAATTGGGGGAGACGAACTCATTGACTAAAATGACACATAGGCAGAAAGAAAACCATCTGCCCTATAAAGCATCAACCATCCTCAAACATGTGATTGGATTAATTCTATTTGGATAAGTCAAAATCTTTTTCCCTGTTCTTTTTTCCATCTATATTTGTACCCAACAACTCTCTCAGAGGTATTTAGATATTTTCCTATAGGAAAGTCAAAAAGCACCATCCCTGACCTTTCCCACAGTTACAATCCACCTCATCTTTATAGAATAGTTTGGTATTCTTGGAACAAAACCCTGTTGTAACCATCAATCTCTTCTTAGAGACAATTCTAAAATCAAGTGTTTTTCTTCTTAATATACATAAAACAAAACATGCTTCTGTGATAGAAGCTATGTTTAAGTCAAGATTTTATTTGCTGTCATATTAGAGACATTGCTTGGTAATAAAATGGCTTGGCTTTTGTTACTATCTTGGTGTTTAAGTGTTTAGCGTTTCCTAAAGACATTCTTCTTCTACTAATGCAACCTATTTAGTTAAATGTCATATTTGTGCTTGAAAACATGGATAGTTTCAGTTGCTGATTTTACTAACCCTCATTTTATTTCCCAAATCTCTTAAATCAAAGCAGAAAATTCCCCTCTGCTGGCTATACCTCTAGGAGAGCTAAAACTATCCTTTATGATTTTCATATATGAATATGTTTCTAAATGAAATTCCCTAGGAAAAGTTGCTGAAAAAAAACTGAGATTCCCAGTAAAATGCATTGAAATAAATGAATGGATTGGTTCTTAAAGATGCTCCATTTATCCACTGCAAAGCATCGAGCAGTTCCTAAACAACTCACATACCTCCCAATCCCTCTAACCCAAGCTGATTTGCAGAGTCTGCAGTGGATGTCAATTTTAAGTATGTTCAATGGTGCATGCTTTTGAAGAGCAAAGACTTCCAAGAAATGATCTTAAACACAGATTTACATATCTTAATACCAAAGATATATCAGTGTTTGAACCAGTGAGTCCTTTGTTTAGATGTAATCTAATTCTATGGAACGTAAGGAAAAGCTCTGTCTGCGAGGCTAACAGAAGAGCTACCTTGTGCTGCATGCATCCAGCATTGTGCAAAACTCAAGCTATTATCTCTTATGTCAATTCTGGATTATGACTTTAAGAGTATAAAAATAACACAAGAGTTACTCCATTTGTTCTCAGTTCCTACCTCCTGACATGCTATTCCTACCTACATGAAATGACTAAGTTATCACTAATGAAATGCTTACTACAGGCTGGGCACAGAGCCATGTCTTAAAAATGGATTAAAGTTATTTTATTCTCACAAAAGCCCTAGGGAGTAGGTAAACTATTATTTCCATCTTATATTCAAAAATTGAGTCCTAAAGAGTTGAGAGATTTACCCATAATGTACAGAAACCAAATGGAATGAAGATTCCAGTCCAAGCCCTCTGATTCCAGAAAACATGCTTGCGTTTCACTCCTACACAAGCATGGTACTTGATTCTGTCTTTACCAAACCTCAATCCAGAGTCAAGATTTGCCCCTGGAGATGGGTTTGAAGGGGTTGGTTAAATCTAAAAGTATTTTTGCCCTAAACTTGGTAACCCTGAATGTATGTTCTGTGTACCAAGCAGCAGTACCTTTCCAATCATGCTTCATGACCCACCAGTCCCAATGCTGGGACTTTCCCCTGGATTCCAAACACCCTCTTTACTGTCTCCATTTTTTGGAAAGTCTATCAAAATTTCATCAAGCCCCCACCTGAATTATATTGCCTATGACCTCAATCAAATATTTTAAATTAAATGAAGCTTCATAAGATTATGATGCAACCATCAGAATGCAAATACAGATAAAAATCACAAAATGTCCCTCAATCCCCATCCTTCTTTCATTTTCTTGATTTTTGCAAAAACAAAATTTCAATCCGCTCTGTAATCACAGACTTAATGCACCACTAACTATAATATTCAACAAGAAAAGGTAGAAACACCACACTTCCACAGCAGATTAAACAAGATTTTAAAAATATCAAATCACAAGATGTATATTTCATTCATATACTTTTTATTATTATTTTATTTATTTGAAAGGTAGAGTTACAGAGAGAGAGAGGCAGAGACAGAGAGGGAGATTTCCATCTGCTGCTTTACTCCCCAAATGGCCACAATGGCCAGAACTGGGTCAAGCCAAAACCAGGAGCCAGGAGCTTCTTTCTGTTCTCCCACATGAGTGCAGGGGTCCACGGACTTGAGCCATCCTCCACTGCTTTCCCAGGCACATTAGCAGGGAGCAGGGTCAAAAGTGAATCAGCCAGGATGCAACCATTTTGGATGCTGGCAGAGAAGATGGCAGCCTACACCACTAAGCAACAATGCCTGCCCCTTCATTTCAACACATTTTTTTGTAGTCTATATTAACTACTACATATCAGAGAAAACTTATGACTTTTATCTTTTTGACACTGGCTTATTTGGAGGGAATTATGACTTTCTTCTCAGAATTGTGCCTATGAAATACATGAAATCTACTCTGTTTATATTAATTAATTTTAAAAGTCACAAAGTATGTTATAGAGTTAAAAGGACGAATTGTCCCTGAATATTCTGAATTTCTCATGCTCTTTAAATTATGGAATCTGTACCTGAAGGTGTAAGTGGAAGCCATATATTACAATTTCTTATTTGTAATTATTACCCCATTCACAATCTCAGCCTTCCTTTTAAGCTGGGACTTAAATGTCAGTCTTTTCCTTTCTCTTCAATTTGAGCAGCAGATTAAAAAAAAAAATAGAAAGAAAGAAGAGAGAGAGGGAGAGAGACAGAAAACCTGAGCTCCCATCTACAGTTACCCTCCAAATGCCTGGAAATATAGGACTGAGGCAGGAGGAAGCCAAATGTCAAGAAGTAAATCCATGCCTCCTGTTTAGGCATCAGGGACCCAAGTGCCGGAACCAATCCCTGCTTCCTCCAAGGGTGCGCATCAGCAGGAAGCTGAAGTTGGGACTGGAGCTGGGATTCCAACCCTCTACTGTGTCATGGCATGGGAGCCTCCCAACCAGGATCAACTGCTAGGCCAACTCCTGCCCCTAACCTCTCATTTTAAATCCGCTGCAGAAAAGCTGCTGTTTTCAAATTATCCTTGTTCAAATTCAATAAAGAAAACAACTCCCATTTTTATGTTTTAAAAGAACAACCCTAATTCTTAATCTGCATCTTTATACAAATATTTACTGACTTTCTTACAGGATTTGCCTGAAAAAATGGAACACATTTTGTATGTTTCTTCTTTTTCTTATGTCCTTTAATAGGATAGAATAAATAAAACTCAATTTCTTTTCTCTCATGTTATTTTCTTCTCCCATAGATGCATTTCTTGTGTTCAAAGAAAAATCCAACCAAGTTTCAAAAATATATTAAGAGAAAAATTCAAATTCTATACTCAGTAGAAGGCCTGGAGTAGTATAGGTGTTTTCTAAACATTTGAATAGATAAATAAAATATCCTCTTTATTATAACTCTATTGACATAGCAAAATATTTGATAACAACATAACATGAAAATAATGCATACTGTTCAGTTAGTAAAAGGCTAATACCTGTAAGCTGTAAGCAAAAGAAAAAAAATAACTACTTATCCACAGAAGATAACAGGTTTCTACTCTTGTCAAAATTTTTCTTACATTAAAAAAATAAACTGGTTCTAATTTAGACAACCTGTCCAACAATATCACCAAGTTCCATTTTTTACACCAAGATTTAGGAAAAATAATAGCAAAATCTCTCAAGATTCAAACGGTGATGTTGGCAAAACCTCAAACTGTAGAAAAAATATTTATATATGAAGAGCAACTGCAACCTTGGGTAGACTCTCCAGACTGCCAGTTTTAAATCAAAATGAATCAAGTGTTACCTTTGAGGAAATTTCTTGATTTTATATCACCAGCATCCCCAAGGGCAGGGGTACAAGCTCAATAAATACTTGTTGAATTGACTTCCAGCACTTGGAGAAAAGAAACTCTTTGGGGAATTGATGCTTCCCTTCTCAATTTTTCACAGCTCTTCCTTCCTCAATGAGAGTGAAAAAGAGAAAGCACATCATTTTTAATATTTGCTGTTCATTTCCCAAGGTTTTCTTCAGTTTTAACATTTCACAAATGGCTTACTTACTAATTCTAATTTTGTTGGAATTAATGACAGAAAAATGAAGAGAATCTAAAGATAGTAAAAAAAAAAAAAAGTGGCTAGAAATAAGTACTTGGAAGGAAAGAAAACCTGAACAAAATTGACAAGGAGATGTTCTGCCATGTAACATGAGAACAGAGTTCACATAAATTCATATTTTGATATAAATGGGATACTGTAGGGATAACTGTAGGGCCATTTGAAAGAAAGTAACTTCCCAATAGCGCAGCTTGAAAGGAAAAGTAGAAAGGTAACCACCCTAGCTGGTAAGATTTGAAAAGGGAAGGCCTAACTAGATGGCCAAACCACAAAGTGTCTTTGCCATGACTATGGGACCCTGGGAGGTCGGAATGTGGGCAGGGCTAGCCTCTAGAAACTGTATATAAGGGGACTCTTAGCCGCTGTAAACCAGAGGTTGCTCAGCCTCTCTCCCCTCTCTCCCCGGTCCATAGTGCCTAGTGCCCACAGGAGTAGGCTTGAGCGATCTCTCCTCCTAGTGGCCTAGAGTATCAATAAAGTGTGTTTAGCTCCACCTTCTGCAGTCTCCTTGACACTTCCTTCGTGGCAACCTGGCCAGTTCCGGAGGGGGAGATCCTGACAGCAATATATATTATAGTTTTATTATTTTGGGGAATTTAAAATGTCAGAACAGTTTAATAAATATCAATATTTTAAGAACTATTATCCAGAAAATTGTTTCCTCCCAAGATTGCATTTTGAAATATGATGGGGTTTGTTTTGTTTTGTCTTGTCTTGTCTTATTTGTTTTTATTGATAAGGGAGGTACCAAAGTTTAATGAAGAGAATACACCTGACAGACCAGGTGGACATCTCAGAAAAGGGTTCAGCTCCATCTACATTCAGACCGGGATTTTTGTGGATGTTGGCATTGGTCCTTTTTCTCCTCACACTATGCACTTTCTGGAACATTGTTGGATGGAGGGCTTTCTGCATGTGGAATCACCCAGGACTTCCTAAACTGCCCCCTGAGAGAGGACTGGGACAATGGCAAAGACTTTTCATATATAAACGCTGTTTTCCTTCCTTGTTTCAACACAGAAATTCCCATTTTTCTTCTGCCTCACACACATAGAAGTTCATGTCTACCTCGCTATTTTAGCATTCCCTCCTAAAGAGAACTAACATAATCATGCAGAGGGATAACATGGATGAAGGCCCACTTTCTGTATTTTCTTCAGAGATGACATATGGGCATAGAGCTGCTTATGAGTCTTCTTCTCTTGCTCTCTGTCCTATGATGTTCAAAGGTGGCCTGGGAAATGATTGCTTTGCAGTGTGCAGAGAACTGGTCTTACCATTTGAAGGCATAGGCTTGAAACCTGTCTCATGACCATGTAAAGGCAGATGGCTTGTACTCTGTTGGAGACAAAATGGATGAGAACACTAAAGACACATGGACCAAAGAGAATCAACAAGAGTATTGAAGATATAGAGCTAAGAGAGGCAATAGCCAAGATTTTCATGTCCAGATCCTAAGCCAGAAATTCCAGCCTTGTTCATCTCAGTCCTGGAGTTTTCTGGTTTTGCCCAAGAAATGGTAAAGATGGTTTTGTACCTGTCCAGTTTGACCACCAAAAAAAATTTTGGGAACATGATATGGATTCACTCTCTGGAGCAGTTAGCAACTTTATTTGTCTGCCTGTTTTGCAGACTGGATTTAACAACCACAGTGTGGGGGCCCTAGTCAGGGCAGCCTTTCACGGAATGTAGGCTGTACTGTGTATGCCAAAAGGAGGGGACCGTGATCTGCCTTGCTCTTCAGAGCCCAATACAGGGCCTGATATAGGAGCTCTGCTATTTTCCTGTATGTAGGGACCCATAATCTGCTAGTTAGAACTGTCTTGAGGCCATGGGAATAAGAATCTGCTACATAGACTGTATTCTCTCTGTGGACCAGTTTCTGTTCCCCATAAGAGAGGGTGAGTCCCAAAATTCAGAAAATTGTACTTTTATTGAAACTATGTAATATGACTTTTAGAAAATTATTGTTATCATACATAGTATTTCTGTTTCCAGAAATTCTGATCATTTCTATTTGCCAATAATAATACTATAGTTGAGAAGTGGAAGTTGCAAAAGTTGTTGTTAAGTTTTAACACTACATATTTTAATTGGAGATGCTAATACATTGCAATTAAAATCATTACATATGATATTTGGATTGATAATTTTCATGTCAGTATTAATAATCAGATTCTATCAGTGTCTTTTTTTTTAGATTTGTATTGCTAAAACAATAAAAGAAAAAAGGTGTCAAAGATTGAGAATGCTTATTCTGTTGAGGCTGATAGCTTTCCCTAAAGACTTTTTTATTGCCCAGCACTGTGGCTTAGCCAGTAAAGCTGTCACCTGCAATGCCAGCATCCCATATGGGAGCCGATTCAAGTCCCTGCTGCTCCACTTCTGATCCAGCTCTCTGCTACCGTCTGGGAAAGCAGTATAAGATGGCCCAAGTCCTTGGGTCCCTACAACCATGTGGGATACCCAGAAGAAGTGCCAGCTCATGACTTCATATCAGTGCAGCTCCAGCCATTGCAGCCAATTGGGGAGTTAACCAGCAGATGGAAGACCTTTCTCTCTCTCTGTCCCTCTCTGCTTCTCCTCTCTCTGTATAACTCTGACTTTCAAATAAATAAATAAATCCTTTTAAAAAAGTTTTTTAAAGTCAAATTACCCACTCTGGATATAATCCAGCTTTCAAAAAATTCTCAAATGTATTCTGATTTTCCTTCTTCTGACAAATGTTGAAGATATTGGTTTGTTATTCCTTGATAGTTAAGCAGACTATATATTACTTGGCTATGAATGACTGAACTAACATGTTCAGGATATCGATCTGTAAGCTGAAAATTGCCATCATTGCTACAGCTTGAATAGTTGTTCTGCTAAACACGGGAGTTTAGTCCCCAAATTCTTATGCTGAGGGTAGAAGACGTGGAACCTTAAAACAAATATGATGCTCTAGATGGGGCCAGGGGGCAGTTCCTCGGGTCACTGGGATGAGCCTCCAGAAGGCAGTTCTTACAAGAAAGTTGCTGTAAAAGTCTGAGTTTAGGCCTGATCTCTCCATCTGTCCTGGCTCACCGTGTGACCTTTTGTATTCACACACTGTGTCATTGCCATGGGCCACTCACCAGAGCCAAAACCTGCATTGTGCCATTTGGACTCTCAGCTTCCAAAACCATGGGCTAACTAAACCTCTCATTCTTTTGTCAGGAATTTATCTCACATATTTAATTTTGCACCCTGAAAACATTTTCTCCAACATCTTTCAGTTCAAAAAACCCCAGCTGCCAGTCCATGTGTTGCTCAGAATTCTAGGTAGATAATTAACTGTTTTCCCTTAACCCCTTAGTAAAGCCTGAATTATCTGTGGGATCTAAACTTTTACTCTTGCTCCCATTGCTTAATAAAAAACAACGTAATATAAATATATAGTATGGTGATTTTATTGTAATGAGAAAGGAACTGTGCCTTCTGTTTATCTCATTGCTTCAACTACAGAAGTATCCAGTGGTTTATTTGTAATTAGTTGCCAATACCAGGGGTTACTAGATAAATACCCGCCCCTCAAAAACTTCCTTGGCCAGAGTTTGCAATAGGAAACTATTAAATTTCATAAGTCCATAAGCGATCATTCAGTATGCATAGTTTATTTTCAATCAGCCAAAGAGATGTCAAAGTTCATAATCATAAGTCAACCCTTCATCTGTGTGAACAAAGCACACCTATCTATACAGAACCAGGATGTGAGCAAATGCTATTTCAATTTGGATGTAGTCATTAGATATTTATCAAGTCTGCACTATGCAGAATGCTCAGATGCTCTCTGCCCTATATGAAATAGTGTTTCTTCATAATGTTGATATGCAAATATCAATTCATAAATTCTCAAATCACCCAGTAGATGATGCATAACCTTAGGCCATCATGGCAGGTTGTTTTTCACCAAGTCAATAATAATTTTTACAGGTTCTTGAGTATTTATAACAGGAACACATCCGGAGAAATAACTCTAAGGAGTATTGTTAAATGTGTGCCTGGGAAGATAGGAAGAAATCCAAGCTCACCAGTGTGATCAGAGAATTCTCCATATCAGCCAGACCTGTGAGCAGTCAAGGCCTCCAGGGCTGGCATGTGATTGCTGTTAAGAAAGTTGGTCATCGGCCGGCGCAGTGGCTCAACAGGCTAATCCTCCACCTTGCGGCGCCGGCACACCGGGTTCTAGTCCCGGTCGGGGCGCCGGATTCTGTCCCGGTTGCCCCTCTTCCAGGCCAGCCCTCTGCTGTGGCCCGGGAGTGCAGTGGAGGATGGCCCAAGTGCTTGGGCCCTGCACCCCATGGGAGACCAGGAAAAAGCACCTAGCACCTGGCTCCTGCCATCGGATGAGCACGGCGTGCCGGCCGCAGCGCGCCGTCCACGGCAGCCATTGGAGGGTGAACCAACGGCAAAGGAAGACCTTTCTCTCTGTCTCTCTCTCTCACTGTCCACTCTGCCTGTCAAAAAAAAAAAAAAAAAAAGAAAGTTGGTCATCATACAGAAAGCTTAGGAAAGAGCTAAGTGGGTGGGAAGATAATGTTTGTGTTACTCTCACTCGTCAAATGGGAGAAACATGTTGGATTGTGAGAAAAGAGCATTAGGTCATTTTAAAGACATTTTCTGTTACAGCCATGGATATTTCATCAGGCTTTACCCCACCTGGATGAGAGATTATTTCTTATACTCACCTCCATTTTGTTCTGATTCCAAATCCATCGGTCTAGCAGTTCTGAAGCATCCTCATAAAGAGGAGAGCTGCCATGGAATCAATGCAAATGTTCAGAAAATCAGATTTTCATAAATTAATAATAAGAATCACTTGATTTATATATTAGTCCTTTGTGCATTGCATTAGTATGTGCCAGTTCCCATATGCACAACATTAGCTTAAAGTGAACTGATAGGAAATTATTTAGACACCAGACACTAAAGGAAAATAGCCTCCATCAAGTGACAGTCTTTAAGACAGGGAAGGTTTGTGAAAACAATTGTTCTACCTATATGATATTAACACACTCCTCGCCCTCCATGGTCTCCTTGGGGACAGGAGTCATGTCCTATTGAAATTGGGATCTCTAACACTGAAAAAGTGTCAGTCACGTGACAAGTGCAAAACAGTGCTAGGACATGATTAGATGTATGTCTACATTGTTTCTCTTTAAATGTGGCATACACATGTTCATTACAACATTAACTCCTCAATTTTTAATCTATGATGGATTCAATTAGCAAGACGTTTGGGGTACCTCATTGTATATTAGGCACTGTTCTAGACGCCTGGAGTATCTAAATGAAGCAAAGATCCTTACCCATGTGGCATTTATTCAATTCCTAGAATTTAACAGCTGTCTTCTGTCTCTGATCACCATCTTCATCATCTTCCTCAATTACTCATTTTTCAAAGCCCTTCTTTTCTGTGTGAAAATGCTTTTCTTTACTGACATGCACATTTTTAATATTTATGCTTCTTTAGCCCATATATGTGTGCTACTTAATATTTCCAAATAGATGAGAAATTTCATGGAAATGAAAATATCTTAGTGTCAAGTGCAATGCTTGTTTTTATTTAAGCAAAGCACTAGCATTCTTAGTTCATATACTATGTAAGTGCAACCATTGCTAATGCTTTATTTTTGAAGATTTATCTATTTATTTGAATGGCAGAGTTTCAAAGAGTGAGGGGAAAGACAGAAAGAGAGCTCTTCCTTCCATTGGTTCACTCCCCAAATTGCTGCAATGGCCCACAGTAGCCAGGATCCAGAAGCTTCTTCCGGGTTTTCCATGTGGGTTCAGGGGCCCAAGGACTTCTGCTACTTTCCCAGGCACATTAGAAGGGAGTTGTATTGGAAGTGGACCAGCTGGGACTGGAATTGATGCCCATATGGAATGTCAGCACTGCAGGCAGCAGCTTAACCTGCGAGGCCACAGTGCCCACTTCCATTGTTAATGCTTTACATGAAGTTTTCTTCCAAAGAAGGTTTTGATATGGATAATAGTCAGCTAGCAGTTTATTGGTCTTTGTTCTTAGCAATAGTATCTGAAAAAATGAGAATAAGGCCGGCTCCGTGGCTCACTTGGCTAATCCTCCTCCTGCAGTGCCAGCATCTGGGGTTCTAGTCCCAGTTGGGGTGCTGGATTCTGTCCCGGTTTCTCCTCTTCCAGTCTACCGCTCTGCTATGCCCCAGGAGTGCAGTGGAGGATGGCTCAAGTGCTTGGGCCCTGCACCTGCATGGGAGAGCAGGAGGAAGCACCTGACTCCTGGCTTCGGATCAGCACAGTGCACCAGCCACAGGAATAGAATTTCTTTTGCAACTGCAACATAGGCTTCAAACTTGGCAAGCTCTGGAATTGAGACTGGCCTTCAGAGTTGTCTCTAATTGAAACAAGCAGGGTGTGAGTCCCTACATTAGTGATCTTTGAAGGTGCTGGTGAATTGTTCAGCGTGAGGTATCAGTTGGCAACAGCAAGGGCAGTCGAGAAATGAGCACTCCAGTCCAAATAAAAGAAACTGAGCCATGCCCTATAGTACCTCTAGTGCTGCTTGTGTTCCTGAGCCTTGCTTTAGAAGTCTGCCTCCACCAGAATTGTGGATGATCTGTTTCCTGGGGAAACTTAAATAAGCAAAGTTAGTAGAGCAATTACAGCCCCATTGCTGTGGCTACCATCAGGGCCACAGGAGTCAACAGTGACCTTGTGGCATTTACAGCTAAAAATGAAGCTCATATTGTATTCCTTGGCAGAAGCAATCCACATCTCAGAATCAAGATCGCCAGACCTTTTAGACAACATTATATAGCTAGAAATCACAAATTCCCAAATGTGTCATTGGGAATGATAGTATGTGGGACCATTCTTAATTAATTCCTTTGTATATGGGTTCTTCTTTCTAGACTACACATATCCTGAAACCACATATTCCATCTACGCTGGCACATCAACTACACTCAACACAGAGCCTCCATTGTTTTATCAAAGCAGTAGCCTCTAGAGGATGTGATATGTGATAAAACCAACGGATGCTGTTTCCTTTGCTGAGAACCAAGTGAGTTGAACTGGCTTGATGTTATGCAGGATCCAGTTTATAAGACAAAACACAGAGAGACTGATCCAGACTGTAGCAAGACTGGTTACATAATACATTGTTCCCCTAAAATAATAAAATTTTGTATTTCCATAGGAAAAGAAAACTTGTTCACAAATTTATTCCCAATGTAGCAACATTAAACTGTGGGATTCTTCTAAGCTTGAGCTTTATATGGATATGTGGGTCATATGCTCATTATTTTTTATTTAAAAGTCAGAGTTAGAGACAGAGAGAGAGATGGAGAGAATCTTCCATCCTCCCTCCCACAATGGCTAGGCTGGACCAGGTCGAAGCCAGGACCAGGAGCTTCATCTGGATCTCTCACAAAGGTGTCAGGGGCTGAAACAGTTGGACCAACCTCTGCTGCTTTTCCCAGGTGCATTAGCAGGGATCTGGATAGGAAATGGAGAAGCTGGGATACAAACAAGTGCCCATATGGGATACCGGCCTCACAGGCAGCAGCTTTACCTGCTATGCAACATGGTCATCCCCAACATGCTTGCAAAACTAACCATAGACTACAAATAGGAATAGTAAATCTCTAATGAAATTTGAGGACAAAAAAAAATCAGTCTTTTTCAGGCATCAGGAAACTTAGTATAGTCAATTTACTCCAAAGTAGATGGTTGCTGTAAGGGGATGGTAGAATGAGTGACTCAGCAGTGGTCTCTTTCACTAACACTTGATGTTCAACAGTACCAGATTACCCTTAGTAATAGTTTCAAGCTATTAGGCCTCCACAAAGCTTGCATCGCTGGCGTCATTGGCTATCCTATTTAAGTACCTAGTATTCCAGAACTGTGCTGACCAATGTCAGAGACTATCTGACAACAACTGGTTGAGTCACTTTCATTAGTTGATTATTTAGTACATCTTCTACGGTAGATCATCTTTAGTGAGTGGTCAATAATCATACAAAAATCTTAACATCCCATATGTCCATCGATATCCACCTGTACGCCCCTTCCTCAGACTTTAATGTCTTCCATCATTTTTCTTGAGTTACTAAAAAATAGTCCAAGCTATCCATCATGGTCCATGAGTTAGTGCATATTCTTCTGTCAAACAGTTTTTCTTTCAACCCAAAGTGGATTAAGTTGCATTTTGCGAAATTGTTCATTGACAGAATCTACATTCAAAGCCAGCATTTAAGCTCATCCATGATTTGGGCTCCAGTTAAAAAGTTATGCTATTTTTAGTTTGCAATTACACATTGAGCTCACCCATCTGTAAAACCTCTTTTCTTCCACCATCAGTTGATCATATGTTATCCCCATAGGGGCACAGGTAGAGTTACAGAAGAGCAAAAGTGAAGCAGTGATAAGCTACATGAGGGTTTGGGCATTGGGCTAGCCAGTGGATTCTGGCCCTGACTCTGGTGTACCCTGAATATGTTACTCAGGGTTTACCAGAAAAACAGAACCTGAAGGATATAGATGATTGATAGATAGATAAATAGATTAATAAATTTGGGGAATTGTTTCACACAGTTATGGAGAAAAAGAAAACCCACAATCTGGCATCTGCAATCTAGAGAAGCATAAAAGCCAGTGATGTACTTCAGTCTGAAGTCCTGGCCTAAGTTCAAAGGACAGAACAGAGAGCACCAATGTCTGAGGGCAAGAAATGATGCATGCCAGCTCAACTGCAAAGAGAAAGTGCATCCTTCTTCCGCCTTGTTGCTCTTTTTGGGTCCTCAGTAAATTAGATGACACTGACACCCCTCCACACTTGTGGGAATGACCTTTATTCAAACTAATTCAGATGCTAAACTCTCTTTAAAGGATATTCACAGACACATCCAGAAATCATTTTTTACCAGCTTATGGGTATCCCTTAGCTCAGTCAAGGAGAGGCATAAAATTAACCATTACACTGAATATAACAGCACTTCCTTCTTGTGAGGGGATACTGCTGGAATTAATCAATATACGACTTGCTCACTCTAACAAAACTCAGCTCAGAATTTTATTTTAGTTAATTTCAGTTGCATGATCACTCAATGTCCCATGTTTAAGCATTTTGTCTCTGCCACAGCCAAGCAGCATGCTATAAGCTATTTTTAACATGATACATAATTCTTTTACATGCATCAGAGACTTCCTTCATAATTCTATGTTTCTATGTTGTTATTCTGTTATGAGAATTTTCCATAAACTCTACTTAGCCATGCCTATCACAGATATGTCTAATACCACAGGGGTTCTGGCTTTCATGGCCTAAGTAAATGTATTGCTTGTACTATGATCCAGACCTGATACAAAGCTCTTGCCTGGATTATTTTCACTTTTATAGGTTTTCCATGTTATTCAATAAATTGATTAGAAAAGTATTTCTAAGTGTAGAATCTGTACAAGATATTGTACTTCATTGTAATGATGGAAAGTGTGTGAGAAGCAATCAATTGTCCTTAATTTTTCAGGAAGTGCCCCAATATGTCACAGAACACTGATGTGAGGGGCCTCTAAATATTTGTAGGTTTCATCTCCCACCTTAGGTAGTATGTGAATATGAATTCAAAATGCCCACAATGGACTTGCAGCTTCTTATTCATACAAACAGAAAAGTCAGTGTATACTAGATGGGAATTTAGAACACTTGGAATGAGAGAAAGATGATTCAGCAAAAACACTAAAAAGATACCCTGAATGGGCATGAGACTTGGAGATTGAGGGGTACAAGAGTAGCTAGTGCACTCACCGGCCCTTATTGATTCCTGCTACATTGTTATACTTTAATTAACACTACTCCCAATCTAAATCTGCAATCAACTCTCATCACATCACTTTGTATTACAGAGCTGTTTCTCAGAATGTATTACAAAGTCTTCCCTGTTTCCAGTTTTTTTTTTTTTTTCTTTTTTGGTTAACACATGCTATATAAGAAGTATCTGGTACATGTTTCTATCTTCATAGCTTACAAACACTTCCTACCACTTGATATGTTTTTGGTAAATAAAGACTAATCAAATGAATATTCCATGTGCTAGGATCTCAGAATAAAATGGTGAAGAAGTCTCAGTCCTGGCCCTCATGGAGAAATCATTTAGTATGGAAGATAATCATGTCACCAGACAATCACAATGAAATAATACCAGGCAAATGCATTATAATTGGACCAAGGTCAGGGAGATTTTATGGCCTGTGATGCCAAATTAAGCTCTACCAAGAGACCAACAACCTAAAACATGGAAAATTAATTGGATCTAAAGAGCCTGTGCAGAGTATGATTAGAAACAGGAAAGAATATTTTAAGTAAAGTACTACAGTTAATGAAAATGTCTAGAATTAAAAGAGAATTAGACAAACAGCCCTCGGTACAATCCAAGTCTATTGAGGTATGCATATTTATGATATTTTGTAGTCCTTAACTTCACTGTTTTAGAATATTGGGTGTAAAAGCAGTAAAATATGAAAAAACAAATTATATTGGTGTTAAGCATATAAGCAGACACCTTCATCTTCACAAAAGATAAACATTTAAGACATATGAGCAATTTCTTGATTTTATAAGGAAGAATAGTCAGTTTCAACATGCTTTCATTTAATATTTATAATAATAAACAGATTGTCATCCTAACCCATGAGAGACATTTTACAAAACCACTTGAGACCACTATGATAATGTGTGTCTATTACATGCTGCCTTGAGGAGAAAATCCATAGGTAATAAAGTAGTAGTTTTGTGTGATTAAGACATTTCATAATAAAAGAACGGGGCCATCAAAGAAGGAGGTACCTTTCTCTGAAGGGAGGAGAGAACTTCCACTTTGACTATGGCCCTGTGGGAATAAGATCGAAGTCGGCTAACCCTAAAGGCTTCCATAGCCTCGGCAACTCATGACCAGAGCCTAGGGAGATTACTGACGCCATAAACAAGAGTGTCAAATTGTTAAATCAACATCAGGAGTCACTGTGTACTTACGTCTCATGAGGGATCTGTCCTTAATGTGTTATCCAATGTGAAGTGATGCTATTACTAGTACTGAAACAGTATTTTTACACTTTGTGTTTCTGTGTGGGTGCAAACTGATGAAATCCTTACATAGTATATATTGAATCGATCTTCTTTATATAAAGATAATTGCAAATGATTAAAAAATCTTGGTGTTAAACTGGAAATTGCATAGACAATTAATCAATTTTTAAAAAAAAAAAATCATGTAGGATCTCTGTCCTTAATGTGCTGTACATTGTGAATTAATACTATAACTAGTACTCCAACAGTATTATCATTTTGTGTCTCTATGCGAGGGCAAACCGTTGAAATCTTTACGTAATATGTACTAAATTGATCTCCTGTGTATAAAGAGAATTGAAAATGAATCTTGATGTGAATGGAAGGGGAGAGGGAGCGGGAAAAGGGGAGGGCGGGGGGAGGGAGGGAAGTTGTGTGGGGGGGGAGCCATTGTGGTCCATGAGCTGTTCTTTGGAAATTTATATTCTTTAAATAAAAGCTTTATAAAAAAAAAAAAAAAAAATGGCAAAGGCTGAAAGCTGAAATGTTTATCAGTTTGTAGGCAGATTATATTACTTTTTTTGACATAGTTTTGCTTCTATGATCTATTAGATTAAGAATAGCTTTAAAAGATGCACAGATTGTATTTAATACTCTGAAGAAATGAAAAGGTATCATATTATTTTATAAACATAAATTGCTATCTAACATATCAGATGCTTGGTTGGAGACCTCATTCCTGGCTTGTCATCATGTTAAGAATCAATACAGGAAATCTGAAGGGACCATGATTTGAACACTAAGTTTTTTCAGTATTTGGAGCTTATTGTTTTATATATTGAATATGTGAGCCACTGTTCATAGAGCAAAACTGAATTTACATTGTTAGTTGGTTTGCTCCATTAGCAACAATATATGCAAATTATGTTATGGTAAAAAATATAGAAAGAGTATAATGTCCTTTAAATGTTCTTTTACGTAGGTGTTTGGATCCCCAAAGCAATGGAAAGAACACTGCAACAGTGGTGATATGAACAGCATTGAACAATGTTGTTTTATATGCAATGACGATGCATAACAGGAAAAGCCAAAATGAGTCAGACGAGAGTATATCAAGTCCATTTTCCTCGTTTTGACTCAGAGGTTTTTGCTAAAAATCACAAGCCAGACTTAGTGGCAAGCTTCAGAAAACTTGCACAGCTCAGATAAGAAAGGACATGGCTCATAAATATTCATTAAAAATTACCTTTACGGGATCATGAATTTTTCAAGCAGACACTGATTTGACCTCTACAAGGAACAAAATCCAGTCCATAGTGGAGTGTCTCCTATTTCAGACAAAAAAAAAAAAAGGTGAAAAAATTGGTTTTCCCAGCGAAGCAGCTACTTTGTACACTGTGTGAGGTCCGAGGTCAGTTACCTCTGTGCTCCCCACACTTGAGCATTAATATTCATTCGAATTACAATCTTTAAATTCCAAAATCCTGTTCATACTTCTTTGAAAAATTGATTGTAAGGCAGGCCAGGGTTTGCATTTTAACTAATTCTTACAGTAACTTCATCTAAGTTATCTGTTGCTAAAAAATGTATGAATTCAGTAATTTTCTTTAAAAAAATGTCATCTCTGCCTGTTTTGAATTTATATGCCCTCACTAAGGATAAAAGCACATTTTTCCTGGTAATTATCTGCAGAGTGGGTGAATGGATAGAAACATCTACATTTATGTCTATCAGAGAGCTATTGTTGGTATTTCATCTTCATATAGTTCCTCATACACCACATACACAAAAAAGGCTTTGCATTATTTTAGGGTTTTTTTTATATTTCATTGTTATTCACACAATATCTCAGTGGGAGAGTTAGCATTACTACCTGCATTGTTTAAATAAAGTAACTGACAAGTAGGCTATGAATTATGATAGCTAATAATTTTCAAGCCTAGCTTCTCAATCAGAATGTTTTGAAAATTTTATTCCAAGTCCTTTCTTAACTTTAACTTCTACGAACATTGCACTCAAGGTCTAGGATTCATATTTGAGTAACCTCAAAGAGTAACAAAACAGTAATCAAAATGACCCCTTATTCCACTACAGTTCAAGCTGTACTGGAATAATTTCTTATTTTTATCCTATGTGTAAAACAAGAATAAACATTTTGTTATTACACTGACTTCTAATCTCAGATCCCTGATTTTTTGGTTAGGTGACCTTGAACATATATTAAATTTCTCTGCACTGCCATTTCATATGAAAAGGTGCTACCTAGTTTAGAGGATTCACAAGTCACCTGAATTTATATCTCACACTCATAAATATTTACTTTTTGGTATGTAGTAGTTAACTTAGAAAAACTACTAAAGGGGACTTCAGAAAGTTCATGGAAATATGGAACTAAAGATAACATGCATTTTGCATCAAGTTCTTAAACACAAAGGAAACAGCACAAAGTCTAGTAAAAGAAAAAATATTACCTGATATGGTCCCCAAGAGAAATGACAATATCAGATTGGAATTGTCTTCCCTTTCCCCCTGAGGAAAAATGGCTTTAAGGGAATTTCAGAAGATAATAGACTATTTCCAAAAAAAATGGATCAGTTAGGAACCTTGCTATTATTAATTTATTCATTTTGTATTCAAAATCCAACCCACACTACCTCCTTAGTTAAATGCACACTGCTTTGCATGGAGCAAATATTTGAGAAAGGAACATGCATATATTATTTTATTTTAATGGCAATGGTGGTTCATGAAGTCAAGTGCTATTGCTTCATGTTGTCAATACTGTCCTCCTTCTCTAAATCCTATACACAGAAGCTCCTCAATACAGAAACACAAGCTATCCCTCTTAGAAATAATAATGCATGGCCCCAATTCCACTTTTCCAATGTCAACAAGACTGTATATTGAGGAATAGAACTTAGAAAAGGAAAGCCCAGGACCAGGCTGGAGTTCGCTCAACTATCACAACAGAAGTGTCTGTATACTAGGGTTTCTGCAGTCAAGCAAAAAAAAAAAAAAAAAAAAAATTGGTGACACCCATTCAATTTGATTTTCAGATAAACCATGAGCCTTTTTAAATTCTTTTTTATTTTTTAAGCCATTGATAATTTGACTTTCAGGGATACAGCAAATACATGATAGTGACTACAATACAATGTTCATCAATTCTCATGTAATGTGATATTAATACAAAGAGAACAGATTCCATGTAGTTCATAGATACAATTCTAAGAATATAATGATACTTCCCTTCCTCCCTCCCCTCCCCCCTCCATGTCTCCTTTTCTTCCTTCTTTCCTTGCTTCCTTTCTACCTTTTTTTCTTTTTTCCTTTTACTTTTCTTTTTCTTATTTCCTTCTATCTTCCCATCCTTCTTGCCTTTCTTCCATCAGCTATAAAGTATCAAGTCTTAAATTTAGGTACTTAATCCCTCTTCAGTTTATCTTTCTGTAAGGTAGAGGTAAAAATCCAATTTCATTTTTCTATCTGTATAATCCAATTTTGCCATCACCATTTATTAAAGAGATTATTCTTTCTCCAATATATGGTCTGGGGAATTTGTCAAGAATCTGTTGGCTGTAGGTATGTGGATAATTTATAGGCTATCTATTCTGTTCCATTGATCGCTGAGCCAGGCTGAAGCCAGGAGCCAGGAGCTTCATCGAGTCTCCAAATGGGTGGCAAGGGTCCAAGTACTTGAGCCACCTTCTATTGCTTTTGCAAGGAACCAGGTCAGAAATGAAGCAGCCAGGACTTGCACCGGCACCCATGTGGGATGGCAGCACTGCAGGCAGTGGCTTAAGCCACTACACTCAACGCCAGCCCTGGTATTTTGATTATTTTGATAGGGATTGCTTGGAATCTGCAGATTGCTTAAGAAGTTTTATTTACATTATTTCATCCAATCCATGAGCAAGGAATATCTTACCATTTTTTGTTTCATTGATGATTTCTTTCACCAACATTTTATAACTTTCTTTGTGAACTCTTTAACTTCTTTGGTTAAATTTATTCTTAAATATTTGACTTTTTTTGGCTGGCATTAATGGGATTTCTGTTTTGATTTCTATTTTGGCAATTCATTATTACAATATAAAGAAGTTACTGTTTATTGTATGCTTATTTTGTAACCTGAAACTTTACAAAGTTAGTTTATCAGTTCTAACTGCTTTTTGCTGAAGTGTTTCAGTTTTTCCATTATAACATCATGGTAACACAAACATGGGTATTATAACTTCCTCCTTTCTAATTTATGATGCTATTTATATATCTCCCCTTCCTGACTGATCTTGCTAATACTTCTAATGTTAAATTAAATAGGAGTGGTGAAAGAGGACAATCTTGTCTTGTGTGGATCTAATGGGAAATGCTTTCAGCTATACCCCTGTTCAGTATGCTATTAGGTGTTGTTTTGTTATATATAGCCTTTATAATTTTGAGGTATGTTCCTTGTACACTTAATGTGCAAAGGGTTTTTTATCATGCAAGATGTTGAATGTTATGAAATGCTTTCTCTGTGCCTATAGAAGTGACAATATGGTTTTTGTTCTTCATTGTGTTGATGTGATTTGACATTTATTGATTTGTGAATGTTAAACCACCCATGCATCTCTGGAATAAATCACACTTGATTGTGATGTGCTCTTTTTGATGTGGTTTTGAATTTGGTTTGCTAGTATTATATTGGGAATTTTTGCATTTTTGCTCACCAAGAATATAAATCTAGTCTTCTTTTTGTATTGTATCGTTCAATTTTAGTCTCAGAGTTATGATGGCCCCATAAAAAGAGTTTCTCAGAGTTCTACCCTGTTCAATATTTTGAAACAGTTTGAAAAGTACTAGAGTTAGTTAACTCTTTGAATGTTTCATAGAATTCTGAGGTAAAACTATCTGGTTCTGCACTTTTTCTTAATGGGAGACTTTTAATCACTGCTTCAACCTCATTGCTTGTTATGCATCTATTTAGATTATATATATTTTCTTGATTGAATCTTGGTAGGTTATATGTATTTAGGAATTTGTTCATTTCTTGAAGGTTTTCCAGTTGGTAAGCATATAGCTGTTCATAATAGTGTCTTATAGTCATTTGTAGTTCAGTAGTGTTGGTAGCAATGCCTTATTTTTCATATCTAATTTTGTTTATTTGAGTTTTTTCTCCTTTTTCTTTGTTAGTCTGGCTTATGGTTTGTCAATCTTGTTTATCTACTTTAAGGATGCTTCTAGCTTTCTTGATCTTTTTGTGTTTTTTTTTACTTTCTTTTATTTCTGTTCTAATCGTTATATTTCTTGCCTCCTGCTGATTATAGGTTTGGTTTGTTCTTGTTTTTCTAAGTCTTCAAGATGCATTGTTAGTTTAAGTGAGACATTTCTGTTTTTTTTTTTCACATAGGCATTTAATGCTGTAAACTTCCTGCTTAAAATTGATTTTGCTGTATCCCACAGATTTTGATGTTATGTTTTTGTTTTCATTTCTCAGGAAAGGTGTTGATTTTCTTTTTATTATTATTATTTTATTTTTTTATTTTTTTTCTTATTTAGAATATAAATTTCCAAGGTACAACTTGTGGATTGCAATGACTTCCCCACCCATACCTCCCCTCCCCCCCCCACCCTTTCCCCTTACCCACTCCCTCTCCCCTTTCATTCCCATTCAGATTCATTTTCAATTCTCTTTGTATACAGGAGTTCAGTTTAGTATGTGTTAAGAAAAGATTTTAAACCATTTGCCCTCACATAGCATCCTAGAGTGAAGCATACTCTTTGAGTACTATTTGTAGCTTTAAATCACGTTGTACAGCACATTAGGGACAGAGATCCTACATGATATTATTTTTTTTAATTGATTGATTTTTATGTAACTTCCAATTTTTTTTTATCATTTCCAATTGTCTTTCCATACAGAAGATTGATTCAGTATATATTAAGCAAAGATTTTGTCAGTTTGCATCCGCGATTTTCTTTTTAATTTCTTCAATATCCTATTGGTTGCTCAGTAGAGTATTGTTTAACTTCCCTGTATTTATACATGTTCTATTGTTCTCACTGTTGATTTCCAACTTCTTTCCCTAAAGTTTTGATAAAATACTTGATATTTCAGTGATTTCAAATGTTTTGAGACTCGATTTGTGGCCCAATATATAGGTTATCTTTGAAAATATTTTCTGTGCTGATAAGAAGAATGTATACTCTCTATTTGTTGGTGGAAAGGTCCTGTAAATGTTTGTTAGGTCCATCTGCTCAATAAAATGTTTCAAATATGATATATCTGTGTTGGCTTTCTGTCTGGATAAACTGTCCATTGATGAGTGTGTGTTGTTGAAGTTCCCCACTATTATTATATTAGAGTCTATTTCATCTTTTAGGAGTAGCAGTGTTTGCTGTATATATTTGGTTGGTCTTGTACTGAGTGCTTATATATACATTTTTGTTATATCTTCTTGCTGAAGTGATCCTTTTATAGCATATAATGGCATTCTTTGCCTCTTTTAACGGTTTTGGTTGAGTTTGTCTTATCTGATATGAATATAGCTACTCCTGCTCATTTTGGGTTTCTGTTTGCCTGTTATATCTTTTTCTAGCCCTTCACTTTCAGTCTATGCAAATATTTTTCTTGTGAAATTAATTTCTTGTAGGCAACTTGTATTGAAGTCATGGCTTTGTATCCATTCAGCCAATTAAAATCTTTTGACAAAAGAATTAAGTCTATTTTCATTCATATTCATAGATATCCCATTCATATTGCTAGATAATTACTAACACCACTCATTTTGTTGATTGTTTGCTTATTATACCTTCTCTGTTAGTGAATTTGGTAGTGTCATCTGTTTCCATGATGTTTACTTCTAATATAGGAATCCCTTTAGAATTTTTTGTAAAGCTGGTCAGGTGATGGTAAGTTCTCTCAGTTTTTGTTTATCTGGGAAATACTTTATTTCTCCTTCACTTCAATAGGATAATTCTGCCAGATATAATGTTTCATATTCAAGGTCTTAAACAATTATTATTTTAGCATAAGTATGACCCAAAGAATACTTACAATATAATAAAATGCTTTTATTATTTAGATGACACTGAAATTTAACTGTATATTCTCTATTTTAACTGATAACCAACTCAAAAATTTTAACTCATTCAAAGAATCTATTTCATGAACAATATTTCTTTTAATTATATTTTAAAAGATTTGGTTTATTTATTTGAGAGGCAGGGACACACGCAGGGAAAGCTGCAAGGTGTCCGGCACATAACAAATCTTCCCAGGCAGACGAATCAATTAATTCACAGGCTTTTATTGGGGTTCCGCTCCTGGGCGAGGTTCCACAGCCCCAACAGAGCAACAGAGTGGGGGGCCGGGGAAGTCGCGGGTCAGAGATTGGGAGAGCTCCTTTTATAGATTCAGGGCATGGGAGTTAAAGGTTGAGGCGGGTCTGATCCTCATTGGTTGACCTTTAGGCACCTGCAGGGACCTCGACAAGGACTTTTCTTCCCCGCAAGTACAGGTAGGAATTTTCCATTCCCGGAAGTGTAGGCCTTCCCTCCTTGGGGCTCCCAAAGCTACCAAGAGGGAGAGACAGAGAGAAATGTCCTCCTTCCACTGGTTCACTCCCCAAATGCCCACAATGACTGGAGCTGGGCCAATCTGAAGCCAGGAGCCAGGGTCTTCTTTTGTGTCTTCCATGTGGTTGTAGGGGCCAAAGCACTTGTGCCATCTTCCACTGCTTTCTCAAGTCATAAGCAGAGAGCAGGATTGGAAGAGAAGCAGCTGGGAGTCAAACCAGTGCCCATAGATGATGCAGTCACTGCAGGTGGAGGTTTAGCCTACTGTGCCACAGTGCCAGCCCCACATTTCTTTTAAATGCTTGCTCATTAACCTCCTTTTTCATATAGAATGGCAGAATAAGCCCCAAGTGTTTTGTATAACTTTTCTGAATTAGACCATCAATATACATGACTAGAATCACCTGTCATGCTTTTTTTCTACTGTAGTATCACCTGTTGTTAGTGCTTATGTTCTACTGTCAATAACTAAGGTAGAACTCCTTAATCGTCAAATAGACCCACAGGGATTTATTAAGGTGTCAAGCTGGAGGCTCTGAAACATCGTTGCAGCAAATCCATTATGGTCTGTCTCTCTTCCAGCACTGTAAGACATTGCTAGCATGTCGCCATTGAACACCAAACGAAGATGAAGTAGCTTCATGAGAAATATATTATTCCAATAGATTACATCAAATGGGAAGTCATTGGCTCTTGCCAGTCATCTAAAAATGCCGGGTTATATAATTTCCATAATAAAATTTGACCTGTTTCAGGAATAGCATTTTATTTAGTATCATATTCCTTGGAAAATATCATGGAAAAAACAAAGGCCTGGGGAACAGAAAGGGATGGAGGAAATGAGGGCAGGAAGGACCTAGGAAAAAAAAAAAGCTTTCAGAAGGTTGTTTTCAAAGCCATCATTTCCTGAATCATATCCAACAAGGAACTCACATACTGATTAAAACATGTGATAACAATTCATCAGTAGAAATGTTTTAAAATAATAATCAATGGATTTCTAAAGATAAAACTTAGCCCTCTGTAACCATGGGTTCCACATCTATGGATTCAACCACTCAGAGAGAAAATATTTGGGGAAAGAACCACATCTGTATCAAACATATGCAAACTATTTCTTGTCACCATACCCTACACAATACAGCATGACAACTAGCCACATGGTATTTATTTTATATTTTGTATTATAAGTAATCAGGAAATGACTTTAGATATACATAACTTACATGTAAATACCACACCATTTAACAGAAGGGACTTGAGTAGCTCCAGATTTTTGTGTGGGAGTAGAAGGGACCTGGAACCAGTCCCCAGCAGATCCTGAAAGATATCTACAGATAATTAACCTTTAGCATCTTGAATGTGAGAGGACAAATACATAGGACACAAAACTTGATTGAATAAATGGGGACAGGCCTAAAAATCACTCTACCATGGTACAGCCAGTAAAAAATTTATTCTTTTGGTTAGAGTAGTACATTTGCTGCTTAAGAACACTGAAACTTACTCTCCATTAAGCAAATAGATCATGAGAACCCACACATGTGTTCAGACAATTTTTGTAACAAGACAGCTCCTGTTTGAAAATAATTGCCCTGCCATGCCTTAGCTCTCAACACAGGGGCTTTTGGCTGCCTCACTCTGCACACACCATAATAGCTACATTTTCTCAAATGCTAGAAGTCTACTTTTAATATTAAAAGCAATATTTTACCATGTTAAAGTTCTATTATCTGTTTTGTTTTTACATGACACTTAAAATTAGTTTCTGACAGATACAGCTCCATATACAAGGAACAATGTATCGAGCCAGATGTGTTTGCTGTAAGAAATGCAGTTGGAAGACAAGAGTTTTATTATGTCTAACATTTGATTGTTTATGCACGACAGTACATTTAAGCTGAGTTTCAGTAAGGCAGTTGCCAGAGATTCAAAGCCTGGCAGATAGTACATTTTTTTTTACAAAGTGAAGAATGGTCAGGCACCCACACCAGCTTACAAGTTATTTTTTCTAAACAACAGAATTGCTTTCTTCCCATTTCAAACAGAACCCTAAATGTGCCCAGCACAGCAAGAGAGAGCAGAGCAGAATAGGAAGTTTTATATTCCAGCCTGGCTCACTGGAAACAACCACCACAGAAAAACGAAAATGACGAGCAGTGTATTATAGAGCAACATGACTTGTCTGCTTTAAATGGGAGAATGATCATTTTTTAAGTTTTGAGCAGAACTGAGGGGCTCAATTAGTATTCATTCTGAATTATTCTCTTTTGGAAATTCAGTTAGCATGGAGTGTTCATCAAAATCAATGCATGCACTATAGGGAAAAAATAAACACACAGTTTCCCACATGAATAAAAGAATTCCCCAATTTACATCACTTTAAGAATGTGTTGAGGCTGGCTTTGTGGTATAAAGGGTTAAGCCACTGCCTGCAATCCCTACATCCAGGATGTGCACTGGTTCCAGTCTTGGCTGCTCTACTTCCTAATCCAGCTCCTGCTAATGCATACGGGAAAGCAATAGAAGAAGGTCCAAATTTTTGGGCCCATACACCCATGTGGGAGACCCAGCTGAAGCTTCTGTCTCCTGACTTTCCTGGCCCAGCCTCAGTGCTGCAGCCCTTTGGGTACTGAACCAGTGGATGGAAGATCTCTCTTTCTATCTCTCTCTCTCTCTCCCTCTCTCTGTAAATTTGCCTTTCAAATAAATAAAAACATTGGTTTAAAAGTACCATCAATAATTTACACAAATTCCTCTTAAGCAGTAGAAATATATAAAAAAGCATTTAAAATATTTAAGTAGATGTTGAGAGGTATATATATATATATATATATAAAAACACACAAATATTCCTATTTTTACTCTTAAGACTAGCACTAATAAAATCATATACTAATATTCACATAGAAGACTTGACTATTAAACCTCCATCAATTTCCTTTAATCCTTAAAAATTATGATAGTATTTAAATTATATAAATACGGCTATACTAAAACTAAGAATTCCCATTTAAATTGAGTAAATAGTATGACAATAGTATAATTGATAATAGTTTAATGAGAACAGTAGTATAATGAATTGGCAAATATTTCATTCTTTAATTATGCTTGTATCTAAAGTTAAGGATCCATTTGGTAGCTTTCACTCTAAAGAACTATGGAGCTATAAAGAGCTTGTTCAATAGTGGAATAGCAGAGAATTATTTGGTAATTAGAGCTAAGCGATTTTCCTTCTTTGATATTTGCTCTATATATTGCAGCCAATATTATGATATTTTACTAACATTGTGCAAACAAAGGTAGATGACCTTATTCCCCAGTTATGCATTTAAAGAAAAATATGCCTATTAGTATGAAAAATATTCATTTACAGAGGGTCCTCCACATGTGTTTATTTTCTCATGAGTCTGGGAAAATCTGAGTAAAACTGGTAATAAATTTAGGTAAAAACACATCCCTTATGTACTGACTTGTTAGGAAAACATTTGCTTTTATATTGACATTGGCAAAATTTCGTGTGGACTACTATGTATTATAATTGCATTTCATTTGCCATATTTAAAAATGTCAAACCCTAAAACCAAGCAAAACATTGTCTGTTTTTTTTTTTTATCATCATGTAAGAGAACAGTGAAGTCCTGGAGGCAATTTGAAAGCCTTAGTTAACCAGCTCCTTCTGTTTGCATATTCAATCCCTCAATGTAACATATGCATAATTTTATCATCATTGTGTGCCATCTGGAGTATACTGATTGAACTGCAGTTTGAAAATGAGGGTTAAGAGATAATTTGGTTGCATACATTTAGAACTGAAATGTCTCTCATGGAGCAGAACAGAGTTATTTAAAAACAGAACTAGGACTAAAAAATGAAAATATATTCCATAGATTCAAGAAAATCAAGGAAGATAATAATAAGTCCTCATGGCTTTTCACTTTGAGGCTTTGTAAATTTTTATTGGTACTGGTATTCTAAAGGAATTGTGATGAAAACCGTATGTACCTGTCTCTTAATTCAATAATTATAATCTTCCAAGCTGCTTTAAACATGTTTTTAAGCTTATCTAGGAAGATTTAACACATTACCAACAAACAATATCAGCTAAAGTCACTAATGATAACCAATTAATTTATTTCTCTATGCAATCACTTAATAGTATGTTAAATGTAAAATTTGCAAGAGTTCATCAACTTTGAACATTGTAGATAAATCCAATTGTTCTGAAAGCACAGTGCCATATTGAAGGCTGATGATATTTCCAGTCCAGAATTTTTACTTTCAGTTTCTACAGTGTGTTATCAAACACTTAATAAAACCAATTTTTAAATTTTAAAGATAAAGTTATCTCTTATGTATTTGTAAGAACAATAATTTTTCATGGTCTCACTAACCATTTTTCTCATGTTTTTCTAATACCATTGAATGACCAAGCCACCATATCATGATGGGTTAATTCTATTACATGGTCAAAAGTAACAGCCATTAAGAAGGAAATTACATAATCTGTATTTGTTTAAAAATTAATAGCTTTTAAAACATTTTAGATGGTTTAAGGTAATTAACATGTCTACACAATGTACGCTATTCTTTCTTACTTGTGAATATAACTTTTTAAAATCTACCTTTCTCAAATTATGGATTCTCAAATTTAAGTAAAAGGAACCCTATTAGCAAGTGACCATCACAAACCCAATTAGCAGGCACTATCTCCCCGGGTATCATTTTCTTGCTGAAACTAAAGGCAAACTTTTGAGTTTGCTGTTTTATAATTGGAACCTTCTCCTTCTCTTCATTTATTTCTATTCACAAGATTTTCTGACATTTTTTGATACTTATTTTCTCAGCTAATAGATCAGACATTGTGGAGGGAACCTAAATAACTTGAACAGCAAGGTGAAGACTATGAACGCACAGTATTCAACAACCAGGAACACCCTAGCCACGGAGTGAGGCTGTTCACAACTGCATTTCCCCTTTATTTATCCGGAAGAGCAGAGAGGAGCAAGCATCTAATCTATTACTAGTCTGTCACAGAACATGACATTCTAATTCAGTCAGTAGGGACTCACAATAAACTCAAAATCACATTGAGTGCCTCCCTGGTATGACAATTGATTACATCTCTTAACCTTTCCGCATCTGTGGTACCATCTGGAGCATTTAGTGCTTACGTTTTTGCACACAAAGAACAGGTAACAGCCTATAGACCCTCATAGACTCAATCTTCTCACTGTAAAGCTATAGCAGCAATAAAAAGAAAAAAATAAAAGACAAAACACTGGGCAGAATCACCTTGATTTCACAAAAAGTGTCATTCCAAAGAAATGGAGCACATATTTTGTAAATAATATTTTGTAGAATCTCTGCTGTGGCATTATTCATAGGAAAGGATCTCTCCTCACTCAGGAGATGTGTCCAGACAGAAGGAAGAAGAAATAAGTCTTAAAAGGAACTATTATGTGCTAGAGGCTTTAAATGCATGCTATATCATTCAATTGTAAATAGTGAGTACTAATATCCTATACTGATGTCACACAAGACTCTGAAGTCTTAAATAACTTCATTAAGGCTATGCAAACATTCAGCTATGGAGCCAAAATACAAACTCAGTTCTACTACAAAGCCAGTATTTTTCATACTGTGCCATTAAATTTAACCCAGTTTATATTTATTAATGATTTTGATAAATATTTTTGAACACTATAAAGTGTGTTAGGAACTTTTAGTGGAGTGAAAAAAGCAGATAAGTCTTATATGCAAAGAATATGCTGAGTAATGAGTAAAGTCAGGGCAGGCATTTGGTTCAGTGGTAAAGACAACGCTTGAGGAACCCATGTTCCATATCAAAGTGCCAGGGTTTGAATTCCAACTATGCTTTTGATTCCAGTTTTCTGCTAATGCATACCATGGAAGGCAACAGATGATGAGCTAACAACGGAAACCTAGATTGAGTTCTCGGCTTCTGGCTTATGTCTGGCTCAACCAAAGTTGTAGGCATTTGGTAAGTGAACCAGTGAATGAAGTGTGCTCTCTCTCTCTCCCTTTCAAATAAATGAAAATTAAATTTTATTCAGAGAAAGAGTTTAGAGAAGGGTATCTCATTTGGGGCCTGAAAAAACTTTGTCATATTTTCCAGGAGTTCTCTTCCGCACAATAGGCTATGTAGCACCATTGCTATGCTCTATGCTGGGCATGCCAAGAGCATTCAATTTCCTCATCACTGCAAATATCTCCAGATATTGTCAACATCTGCTGAGACCAACTATTTCCCCCTCCTATCCCATCACAACTGGCAAGCATTGCTTAAGAATAAGGTTTATAAAATATGTCAAGATTGTAAACTTGGAGACTAGGAATTGTCCTAATAATCTCTGCAACATGTAGTAGAATACCTTTCCCCAAAATGAGGCCTTAGGGGTATCTTGATTGATGAATAAATGAATGAATGAATGAATGAATAATGAGAGAATAAACTGGGAAGAAATACTTTCATAACAGCCAAAAATCAACAGCACTGGTACATTAAAAATACGTGGAGGAGATGAGGGTTGGTTTTCCTTTTTTAGACGTTGTGCTCTAGTGCTCACACAGGGGAAAAAACCAGAAAGTATGTGAGAAGAACCATTACCCAAAGTGACACATGCCCTCTGTCATCACTGTGGGAGGAGGGCTCTCTTACTTGTATCACCCAGGATTGGATTTCCAGCCTGCAACTGTTGTGGTAATCACAAATCACTGGGATGCTTGGAAATGTGATTTTCCAGTGTCTTCCATTTCCTCTCTACATTTACTCATAGATAACTTTTTAATAAGTAAAGAGGATAGACCGAGAAAATGGAAAATTAAAAATGTTATGAGTCAAAGGCTACATCCACCAAAACAACAGAAAGTTCAGTATTTTTACATCTTGCAAATATTAATGATATGATAATGTGTGCCATGGAGTTGTTACTCATTGTCTGGAGTTTCTCACCATGTTATTTAATTGATCAATTAACTTTTAAGGATAAGGAAATTCAGAAGCAGAAGTTTGCCATTGATGCCTCCTTAATTCTAAACATAAAAGACTTCCTTCATAACTTCCCTTCCATTCTCACATCCCAAAATTAGTCTTCAGGGTCCAGTGAGTGTCTCTGGAATAGTATATCAGTGAGACCCAAACAGGACACTTAACTCCAGTACTAAAGGTTACAGGTCTTCAAAAGTAGTCTTCAACTCTTTCTTCAGTGGTATTGGTGCTTTGTAAAGGGAGTCTGAGATTTTGCTACTTGAAGCAGGATCTAAATTGGCCCAAACTGATTCATACACACAGAAAAACTACTGTGAATAATGGGAGATGATAAGAAGATTCGGGGAGCCCCTGTCCACATATCGGTCGATTACTCACCAAAACTAGGCTTTTTTGATCTCCTAAGTTGGTGATAGAACTTTATATAAAATCTATATCCAAGCTATATCTCTCTTGTCAAGCATATTTCCAAGTCACTTACTCAGTTGTCATCTTTATTCATGGCAAGATGTCCATTTTTGACAATTCATTGCTTTTCAGCATGAAAAGAGAACACCACTGCTTGAATATGGAGAAAGTTCCATTTTCAACACTTGAAGTAAATGATGGCATTTTTAAACTCATCAGTGAAGAAAAGGAGGTTTGCAAATTCTTACTTTCCTGCTGTTTCTACAAAGTGCATTACCTAAAGATTATGAATTCTAAAGATTATAGAAACCATGAAATTTTATCAGGGGACATCAAGAAAAAGGAACCATCCTTTCAAAAATTGTGCTCAGAAGCCTCAACAAATGACCAATGAATTACAGTCATTTATGAAATCCCAGGTTGCAGCATATGGTTAAGAGGCCAAGACGGGGCCCAAGTACAATCAACTATTTCAAGGACATAGCACCTGTGTGTATGGGTGAGTGACTGCTTTGTCCTTCTGCAGCCCCCGTTCTAGTAATTGCACTGCTGGCTGACATAGGAAAGAATCAGGCTCATTTGGCCTCTGTCTCTTCTAGTCAAATAGAGGGCTCCTTTTCAAACAAGTGACAAGTTGGTTGGGTATCTAATGTAGGCTGCACATTTATATTACTGTTGCAACAATACAGCTCCTGGCAAAGGAAACAAGGTATTATTTCCTAGGCAAAATGCTGTGCTCTTTGTATCTATCTGGGGAAAAACTCACAGGAACTAAATAAAAGGGAAATAGCTAAGGATAAAAGAAATGTGGAAGCAAAACAGAACGTGTGATTGATCCATACCTGCAGGACATAGAGTCAGGTAAGGCACCAAATGGGCTCTGGATCTCAGAGGGGCTTTCATATCGTTCACATCTTCTGAGAGAATACTATTCTAGAATCATCTTTTTTATTTCTTCCAACAAATACCTTCTTTCTTGAAATAAGATTGTAGAAAAAGAAAATAAATGAACATAGCATGGGAGATAAAGGAAAAGGAATAATCCCTCCCTAGTCAGCTTATTTGATAACTAGAGAAATATAGTTGGGGAAATACATGAATAAATGTAGATTTTAAAACAATGGATTTATTTATCTTCACTGTTTGTGACTTTCAGTCTATTTTCTTTGTGTCTTTCTCCTCCATTCACTTTAAATGTCTGTGGACAGCCAATTCTCTTCATATCACATCTGTCCACTCAGTAATTTATCCACACCCAAAAGTTGAACCACTGTATATCAATGCCAGGGTTTCCCAAGCATTTTATGAGAAAGCTAGATAAAAAGTACTTTTGGCTGTGTGAGACAATTACCATCCCTACAGAGTTATATGCACCAGATTCTGCTGTATAGAGTGAGAGCTGCCACAGATAATACATAAACTAACAAGTGTGACTTTGTTCCAATAAACCTTTACTTACAAAAGACATAATACATAAATATGGCTTTCAGACTATAATAACACTTTTATCTTCAGTTCAGAACCTTCTATTATGACATTTGCATTCAAACTGACAGCCTGAGCCCCTAAGGCTCTTCCAGTACTTTCCTCACCGAATCCTGCTTCCATGTTCTATACTTCAGCTTCTGGAATCATGTCATTTCCATCTCCAAGTCAGTGAGGGGGAAATTACCAATGACTAAACTCAAACTTCAGCTGTTACCCTCCAATTTCTTAAGCATACGTGAATATTATTGGTGAACTACACATGCCAACCATTTTCTTGCTTTGTACACTTGATCTGAATCTCTGAATCAGGGTCAGCTCATGGGGTCTCAATGGCTTATTGTAGTCCATATCTCTTCTCCAAAGAGGCTTCTCCACTTCTGTCTGATGCAGCTCTCTGCTAATATACCTGGAAAAACAGCAGAAGATGGCCCATGTGCCATGTGAGAAACCTGGATGAAGCTCCTGGCTCCTGGTTCCTAGCTTCGGACTAGCTCACCCCTGGCCATTGTGGCCATTTGAGTAGTGAATCAGCAGATGGAAGGCTTCCCTTTCTCTCTCTGTCTCTCCTCCCTCTCTGTAGCTCCACTTTTCAAATAAATAAGTAGATCTATAAAGACTAGATACACATATAAACTTAGGTGCTAAATTCACTAATATTCATACAAAGTCTAAAATATTTTAATTAAATTTCTGTGTGGGGCAGATGCATAGATGCCAGTTGAATTGCCCATGTTGCACATCAGAGTGCCTGGGTTTGATTCTCAGCTGTAGCTCCTGACTCCATCTTCCTACTAATGTAGACCTTAGAGGCAGCACATGATGGCTTGAGTAGTTGTATTTTCTGCATCCCTTCTGGAGACATTGATTGAGAACCCAGATCCTAGCTTTAACCTGGACCTGCCCTGGATGTAGTCAGTATTTGGAGAGAGAACCAGGAAATGGGTTCTCTCTCTCTTTCTCTTCTCTCTCTTCCTCTCAAATAAATTATAAAGGAATATATATGGAATTCATATTTATAAGAGGGATAATATAGAACCTACCTCAAACAGTTATTAAGAATTAAACAAAATAACATTGGTTGGGATGCAAATTCTTATCACTATGGTTTATGCCACTCATAAATACAAATGTTTCACTTGCTTTTATTCTCACCAGAACGGACATATTTCTTTTCATCACTGCTCTATTGTAAACATAATGTGCTATCCTGACAAGGTCATTCTTTCACTTTATCAAAACATATTAACCAACTTTTAGGAAATATATTAGTAATTCGTTGCTGTCAGCATAATGACTTACCTTTTATTGTAATTTTGTTTAACTTTGCTTTGGTTTCACAACTCAATATCTGTATTAAAGAAATGAAATAAGACTGGCTAAGTGACAACTTCACTGCCATGGTTACTGCATCATTATTCATAATATCCAAGAAGTGGAAATCACAGTATCCATCAACTTTGAATGGATAAAGAAACATGGTACAAATACACAGTGGAATATCATCACCATTATAAAAAAATGAATCTTGTCATTTGTGACAACATGGATACAACTGGAGATCATTACTCAATCAGGTACAGAAAGATTCGTACCACAGGATCTGATTCATGTGGAATTTAACTTTTATATTTACCCTTAATTCTCTTTTTATAAAAATCTGGTTTAGTAGTGTTTAGAAACAACTCTGAAGGGTAAAACTTTTGCTGAAGTTTATTAAAGTTTATTCTTTATCAGAGAAAATCAATTATATAAAATCCTGTTTGAATTTATCTAAACTACCTATTCAAAATATACAGCATATGTTAGAAAGCAATTTACCTAAAAATGTTTTATATGGGCTGGTGCTTGGCATAGCAGGTATAGCCACCTCCTGAAGAGACAGCATCTCATATGGATGCCAGCTACTCCACTTCTGCTCCAGCTCTCTGGCCTGGGAAAGCATTAGAAGATTGCCCAAGTCCTTGGGCTCCTGCACACATGTGGGAGACCTGTAAGAAGCTCCTGGCACCTGGCTTCATATAGGTACAGCTCTGGGCAGTTAGGGAGTGAACCAGCAAATGGAAGACATTCTCTCTTTGCTTCTGCTGCTCTGTAACTCTGACTTTTAAATAAATAAATAATTAATTAAAATGAAGTTTTATAAAAGCTAGCTCGAATCATTTATAAGATAATGTGACTCTAAATTTGGTATATAATCAATAGAAATCTCAAAGGGGTTTAGGATTTTTGATACTCCTGTGAGTATTTCTTCTATCATACCAGTATTTTTAAATGACTAATTAGTAATCATGAGACCTTCCTATAATAGAGTTTTATAAATTACTTCCTCAGATTTGCACCTCCAAGAAAATTTACTTTTCACTTATCACCATTGTCTATAAATATGGTTGATTCGAAGGTTTCAGATTCATTTTCTAACTATCTTGGAAGGAACAACTTTGTGCTGTATAAACTAATGGGTAACTAACAGCATCTGAGTTTTTGAAAAGCCTGCAACTGTCACATGTACCACTTCTCTATTAAAATAGGATCATCTGTTTGCTTGGTTGCTGAACACAGCCACAGCAACTACCTGAGTAGTTAATTAATACAAGATAGTATCAAAATTGAAGACTCCAGCAAAAAGGGGTATAAGTTGTCCAAGGCTAACGAGTGCTTCAGGGCCTTTCACAATTTTCCTGTCCAAATCTTATAAGTGGGACATTAATCTTGGTTCTAGATTATTAACAGACTAAATTGCTACTGCAACACACATAAAATAAAACTATGAGGCAGGAGGTGCAATATTTTATAAGTATAAGTGAATCAGTTAAAGTATTTTAAGAAGTTATGCCCCTTGGATTTAAAATGACTGTAGTCATTTTACACTGTACACACTTTGTAAAAAGTTCATGATTTGTCTTAAGGTCATAAAATGATAAAAAGATGACCTTCTTCCTCATAAATTTCTTATTAATTTGTTGATGTTTATGATGTTAAAATATTTATCCATTTGGAAAATTAAGCAAGTGGAAAATTTCACAACTTAGACATGATGGAATTGTAATAATGATGTTTAAATGGAACCTCAATGAATGAATGACAATATCTATTAGTCCACTTATATCAATGATGCATCTTGTGCTATTAAGATAATGTGAAAATGTAGTATGATTCTACTCCTCCTAATGCTTATAATACGTGCAAAGGATTAAATATTATAAATAACTTAGAAGGAATATATTATAGCTGAGTATAATAATTTGAAAATGTAATGACACATTACCATTTTAACATTTATAAACTTAAAAATGTATAAACCGTATTGTAAAATATTATATGTAATCTTGAACAAGAATTGAAGTAATGCAAAATGTTTTAACAAAGTTAATATTTTAAAGTATAAAATATTAATGGAAATGAAGCAAGTATATACTAATGATAATGACCAAGCATATCCAAAGACACATAAGAACTTTCAAATCAACAGGATAGTTTACCTCATGAGGAGAGAACTTATAGACCTGCCCAGGGTAGGAATTCATTGTGAGAGCAAAAGGTAGACTGAAGCAGAAAGGAAAAATAATCAATATTTATGAAGAACTCGCTGTGCTGTGACCCCTCTGCTATATAATTTACAAGACCATATAGTATCGTCAAAACAACCTGGAGAAGAAGGCATGATGCACCTTATTTTACATATGAGAAATCTGTAGTACAGATCAATTTAAAATAATAAAAATTTAAATATACAGCAAGAAGTTAAGCTCAGGTCTTGGGACCCTTTTTTCCTACTGTCAATCATTCTATGTCTAGTCTCACTAAGGAGCTCAGGAAAGATGATTCAGAACTTGTCCAAGTACCACTCTGCACAGCCAGAACCATGAATAGTCACTGAGCTTCATCAGAGTTGAATTTTCCATCAGTGGTTTTAGATTAAGGTGAAAAAACCATCTCTATTGATTCCAGGCTGAGCTGGGATCCTTAGTTCACAAACTTCATATCTATAATAGGACAATGCAATACTTAGCGGAGATAGATTTGTGAATGGGAGTTTTGAACACTTACAATGTTACATACTAGGAGCCCGCATTGTGGCACAGGGGGGTTAAACAGACACTTGCCAGCTGGCACCCCATATCAAAGCTCTGGTTTGAGTTCTGGCTGATTTGATTCTGATCCAGTCTCCCTCCTAATGCACCTGGGAAGGCTGTGGATGATCCAAGTGCTTGGGCCCCTGCCACCCATGTGCGAGCTAGATTGAGCTTCTTGCTCCCCTCTTCAGCCTGGCCCAGACCTGACTGCTGCAGTTGTTCCGTAAGTGAATCAGCAGATGGCAGTTTCTCTCTCTCTCTCTGTCTCTCTCTCTGTCTTAAATAAATAATTCTTTAAAAATAATAAACAATTACAATGATTGATGGGGCCGGCACTTTAGCATAGAGGTAAAGCTGCCACCTGCAGTGCTGGCATCCCATAGGGGCGCCTGTTCAAGTCCTGACTGCCCCACTTCCGATCTAGCTCTCTGCTGTGGCCTGGGAAATCAGAAGAAGATGGCTCAAGCCCTTGGGCCCCTGCATGTGGGAGACCCGGTAGAAGCTCCTGGCTCCTGGCTCCTGTCTCCTGGCTTTGGATCTGCGCAGCTCTGGCCGTTGCGGCCATCTGGGGAGGGAACAAGTGGACGGAAGACTCTCTCTCTCTCTCTCTCTCTTTCTGCCTCTCCTTCTCTCTCTCTGTAACTCTTTCAAGTAAATAAATAAAACCATTTTTAAAAAAGAACAAATTAGCTAGGACTCAGGTGAAACACTCTGATATGGAATGTGCACATCCAAACAGCAGCTTAACTGACTGCTCTTCATCACTCAACCCTCTCAAAATATTCCTTAAAGGAAAAATTCAGGGCATCTGGAGATATATCTAATAAGATCTCTAATAAAAAGTAACAACAAAAAGCCAACAACTTAAAACCAGACATCAGGAAAGAGAAAGGTAAACTACTGTTTTCTTATAGGAAAATTTATATTAAACCCATGATAATTAAATACTATATTACTAGCAAAACAGAAAAATATAAGAATAAAATAGAAGGCAATGACTCAACTAATATATAGGAGAACACAAAATACTGATGAGCCATCTCTCTGTCAATTTTATGCTACTATAATATACTATCACTCACCAGGAAGCGAACAATGAACAAAAATGTATTGGCACACAATTCTGGAGTCTCAGAAGTCCCATACCAAGGTGCTGGCAGCTGGTGATGGCTTTTTTTATTGTGCCATCACATTCGAGAATGAGAGAGGCCAAGATCAACACAGGTGTCCATAAACTAATGAATGAATTTAAAAAAATTTATGCATACACAATGTAATATTATCCAGCCCTAAAAGAGAATGAAAGTGTGTCATTGGAAGCAAAATGAATAGAACTGGAGAACATTATACTAACTAAAGCAAATTTGCCCTTTTATAACTACACCAATTCCAGTCATGGCAATAGATCCCAATTAAATGCCCCATATCTTAATATTGTCAAAATGGCAATTAAATGTTAATGTGAGTTTTAGAATGGAGACAAATTCAAACATTAGCTATCCAAAAGCACATTCAAAAGAAATGATTGGGTATTAAAAAGTATTTGTAAATAGGATAAACATACAGGGGAAATCCAATAAAATTTCCATTTAATATCAGTGATTCTCAAACCTTTGACATCTGTGGGACACTTTTAGTGAGGGTTTATTTTATATAGTTATTTCAAATTTTGGTAGTTTTATAAAATTTATAGTTTTTAATTACTAAAATGTGCAGAATTCATTTCTCCATTGAAAATGAGGATGACATTGAAAGACTTTTCTGAAATTATTTCTTAATCAAAGCAGGATCCCTCTAGTCGAATATTGGATTCCACATCCTTTTGGTTTGTTTATTCTTTGTCAGAAGATTCTTACCATTGTGAGTTTTTAAGAAAAATATCAGGTTTCTGTGTGGTAGCAAATCATTTCATATATTTGTACCAGAGGTGAATACTATATTTATGAAAATTATTTCTAGCTTCAGCTAGAAATAAGTACACAAAATGAAGCCAAGATAATGGTTACTGGATATGTTTAGAAACTGTATCCAAATACATAACATATTCAAAAGTTGAATGTTTAAATATTACAAGTTGGGAGATGGTGACAAAGCACTGTGAACCAACTATTCAGTTACATTTGACTCTGGGAATTATTAGTTTAAGAAATATGCCATCAATTTGCTTTTCCAAGAGATGAATTCATGATCAAGGACTGAGAAAGAGTATTAATGAAGAACTGTCTCTATCAATTGGAGTTATCAGATTTCCCTCTAACCAATTCTAACGTTGTAGTTTTTAAGCCTTGAAATAAAAAAGGCCAAATTATTCAAGATACTGAATTGTTCTTAAGACACAGTTTAAACTTAGTCAACGACCTGTAGAAATGGCCTTTGCAACTTTCTTTACAATTCTTTGCTTTGAAAAAGTATAAAGGAAGCTTGTTCTTACTCTGCTGCAGCTACCTACGCATGCCTCTCATCATATGTCTTTCACACAGATTTCTGAGGATAAATTAAAACTACCCATGAGCCACAGCTACAATTTAACCATAAGACAGAGAATTCTTCAAACTTCTAAGGATGTATAATTGGAAAAATAAATACCTCGACCTACAAAGCTGTCTTCACACCTGCCTGAGTCCAAAGTTAGCAGGCACTGCACATGAACATGAGGGGTTCCCAGTGCCCAGTGGCTAGAAAGAACACAGATGCAGTCATCCACAAGGAGAAAGTTCTACATTGAGGGAGGAAATGCTGAAAACCTGCTGACCTGTTGGAGATGGGCAAAGCATCCATAACAATTTTTTAATATATTTATTTTTTGTTTACTTAAAGGCAGAGCTATAGAGAAAGGAGGAGGGACAGAAAGACAGAGAGAGAGAGAGAGAGAGAGAGAGAGAGAGAGAGAGAGAGAGATTCCATGCACTGGTTCACTCTTCAAACGGCCACAATAGCCAGAACCGGGCCATACCCAAACCAAGAGCCAGGAGTAAGGTTCATCCAGGTCTCCCACATGGGAGCAGGGGCCCAAGCACTTGGGCCATCTTCTGCTGCTTTCCCAGACACATTAACAGGAGCTATATCAAAAGTGGAGCAGTCAGATCTCAAACTAGGGGCTTAACCTGCTATGTCACAATGCCAGTCCCTACAGGTTTTTTTCAATATATGTTGCCTTTTATTTTGAAACTGAAACAGTAGAATGAAGTGGTTTGTCACAGGGAAGAAAAATGGAGTGCTTGTCCATCACAGAAGCAGACTCCAAAAGTCCAAATCAGGTGCCCCATCCTCCCCAGACAAAAACAGAACAGACTCAAGGCTGTGAAAGGGGTTACAGTCAACATCACGGTGGAGATGGCTGGCAGATTTCCAGTAATGTACAGTTTTCAAAGTTGTCACAATTACAGAGTAAGGTAGCATTTGTTTTTAAAAAACAGTCACTAGCAGGAGCCCTTAGCCCTTCCACTGTCCACATCCATAAAATAAACTTGTCACTCTCCTGAGACAGCAATGGTTCAGGACTGCACACTCTAGGTAAATTATGGAAAACAATTTTAGGAAACCATTTTCAAGAAATATTAATGAAAACTGCTAAATGGCACTAATACTTACAAATCTAAGAGGCAAAAGCCTCAACAGAAAAATGGAGAATGGACAAATTATATTCTCAAAGACAACCATTAATGTTAAATGATCTTATTAAAATAGCCAAGTTCACTAGTAATCTAAGATATGTGTATTTATTAGTAACTATAATTTTAGTTGATAAAACAGCAAAGATTAAGGAAGTAACACTCCATATTGTTAAGGGTGGATTTATAATTCTTATCAAGAACTATTATGCATTGTGTGTTAAATGACTTTAAACATTATTTAATTGGAGCTGTGTAATTCTAATTGCTGGAAACATATTCTATGGGGGAAAATGAGATTAGTTTACAGATCTCTATAGGAATTTGTTTATTGTAGTGACAGAAAATGTAAAAAGAAATGAATGATACAAGTAAAAAAAATTGATAAATTCTAGCGATAAAATTTGGTAGATATTTTAAATGGTTTGATTTAAATGATGGTTTAATTTTTTTTATTTTTTCCTTTTATATTTGTATTAAGAATAAAATTTTGGCAATGTGCCAAGTGAAGTAAGAATTATATAAAAATAACAATTTACTAATCTTCTCTTATTGCTTTGTTCCATTTGGGGAAATTAGCTTTTGGTTTTTTAACCCAATTGGCAAACAATCAAGTGTTTTTCTTTATGAAGAGGCAGTTATTTGATGGCATGACTGTCCAAAGGCATTTACGTGGGATTTTACAGTTTTCCACTTAAAAATTGCAAATTACATTGTTTGTGCTGTAATGAAAATAAATATTGTGTTGAAATGATCACCAATGCATTTATAATAAAAGTAAAATATTATATATAATGCATTTACAAATTTAAAGCTTCTTAAACTCATCTTTCCTGGTTTATTCTGAAGTAAACTGAACTCCCCTAACTTTAATAAATGTAAAAAGGTTTCAAGAATTTGTCAGAAAAGACCATGATTGAAATAATTAAAACAGAAATGTTCTGTACATAATACTAAAACAGTAAGGGGTTTTATTAATACTTTTATGAAGGCATTGCATTAGTAAGGTATTTAAGGAGTTCTTACTTAACAACACATTTTAAAACAAGACTTTTCTTAACTGACATTAGAAGAAACAATTATAATAATTACTTAGTCACTTAGAGCAATTTGCAAATGTTAGATTTGATTGTAGCATGACAGACTGTGTGGTTTGCTGCCACAATGAACTCACACTTCACCAATGCAAGAAGAATAAGAATTCACATTGAAACTGGACAGGGATTGTTATAGTTCACATTTCCGTAACATGAGTTGAAAATCTAATTGACATTTGCTGGATTGCATATATATATATAGCTCTCCTGTAAATGGCAACTTCACAAGCTGTCTCCAACAGTGCTCATTTAAATTGAAATATCTCAGGGATCATGTTATTCACCCAGCACAGCATCTTCTGTTTGTCTAAAATCATTGTTCCTTGCCATAGGTAAAAACTCATTACAAAATGATGTTTTAATTAGGCTTTAGACAATAGTAGATTTGATGAAGAAAGGAATTGGTTACTTTTATTTGAAAGAAAACTATCAAAATGTAAACATCCCAGAAAGACTCACAAGAGCAATAATAAGAGCTTTAATAATTTCATTCTAAAAGTTAAGACTCTGATAACAAAAAAACAATGAAAAAGGAAACTCAAATATTCCTTCTGTTCACCCCCAATATTCACTGATAAAAATGAGTTGTTTGCATAAAACTGAAGTATAAGAACTTTATGATCTTTACTGAGAGGCAAATTACGCCATGTTGGAGTAGATATCAAAATTAATTACAGGATAATTTCAAAATCATATAAAGATGCTTAAAATAATGTTTATTTGTGTATGCATTGTTGGAATGTTTGCAAGCAAAAGGAGAGACAAGACACAGGAACTCTTCCTCTGAAGAACCCAGCATGCCTCTTTGATTGACAAGGATTACATCAGCCATTTTTACAGCACATGCACATGCTCATATGACTCTAGCCTACTTGTGACATTACTTGATAATCGTTAGCACATGATTGTCAGGACTTGGTGGGGAACCTTGTGACTTGCTTTACTAGATAAGCAAGTCTGGGAAAGTGGCTGCATGTCCTCATGGGAGCCAACATTCCTATGAAAACTCAATGCTTTTCTCGCTGGTAGGTCATTCAGTATCCTTAATCTTCCGTTTCTGTGGCCACACCCTGTGTCCAGGAGGAGTGTGTCCTCAACTGAGGGTGCTTTGGCGGGAGCTGTTCCCTACAGTGCATAGCAAAAATAAAGTAAAAAGTTGCATATTTTTGTTGCTCTAAAATAATAGTGCATTATGCTCTAGTTCCTAATATCTTTTTAACCATAGTTGTGCTTAAGCTTACATTAAATTTTTATGTTTTGTGGAATTTTTTTTTGTTCAGTAAGGCAGGAGAAGGCTCCCTCTTCCTCTACCCTTAAAGAATTTCCTTGAAAATACACTAGACCTCGTTATAAGCTCAACCTTTAATATTTACAATGGAACCCTGTGACCCTTCAGCCCATGAACTCATAACTCTATAGCCTTTCCTTAGGTGTACAAGATTCTACCAAAGGCATATCAATATGAACTGAGAGAAGTTTTTCTTCTATGTTCCTGAGGAAATTTGAATGAGATTTAGTATAAAATGCTTAGTCCCAGAAAACTGCCTGCATGTTTGTATTCTAATTTTCTTATTCAATAACAAATTGTGTGTTCTCTCCCTTATATGCATTTATATAGAAGTCTTTCTGTCCCCAGAAGTTTTTTATTTATCAATTAGTGGCCAGATTAATTTTTATTTTGCATTTTCTAAGAAATACTTTGTAATAAAAATAACTTTGTTTTAAACTTAGTTTAAAAATAACTTTGTTTTAAAATAACTCTCAAGCTGGAGTCCGCACTGTTGCATAGTAGACTAAGCCAACTATGCAGCACCAGCATACCATAAGGGCCCCTGTTCTAGTCCCGAAGCTCCTCTTCTCATCCAGCTCTCTGCTATGGCCTGGGAAAGCAGTGGCAGATGGACCAAGTGCTTGGGCCTCTGCACGCATGAGAGACCCAGAAGAAGCTCCTGGCTCCTGGCTTGTTTGGTTCAGCTCTGGCTATTGCAGCCATTTTGGGTGTGAACCCATGGATGCAAGACCTCTCTTCTGTCTCTCCCTCTCTGTGTCTATAAATCTACCTCTGAAATAAATAAATAAAATATTTAAAAAACTCTCGAGCAAAAACAAATATTTGACTTCATAAACTGTTGCAAGAGTATTAGTAGAGATTTAAAGAATTTATTTGACAAAAAATAAGAGATTAAGAAAATACTTTTTTAAAATTACTGAGTAACCAAATGCAGGTATAATCAAGATTTACATTATGTAGCAAAAGACAAAAACATACTGTTTGGATTATTTTTCATATTTTAATCAGTATGTATGATATTATTTCAATAATTTAACTTACAGTGCAACAGATGAGTTTTGAGAGAGAAATGAGAAATGTTGTATCTGCCACACATTTTGAATGGTTATTTCTAAATGGTAAATTTCTCTATTTAAAATGGTGATTTTTTCTAGACATTGAAGTCAGTAGATATAGGTATGTGATGGATAAGTAGAAGAAAATGGTGTTCTTCAATGAAAAAAAAATACATTATTTGTAGAACATCCCAATTGATTACTGATTCTGATTCCATAGGAGCTCTAGTCCTTTCACTGTTTAGTATTTTATGCACTGGTTCTTTGTAAATAACTGATAGCAATGCAAAATAATTCTACTCTACAGATGGAGAAATAAATTCCGTTAGGGAAAGAGTCATTGATTTCCTTGCCTCATGGTGAAAGAGACAGTTTAGTGTCATTTACCCATTCATTTCAATATTCTCGATTTACAGATGTGTCTGTTCTTTGAATTTGTCTTTGAAACAATTGTAACACCTGCTTGATTCGCACTAAAACATACATTCTAAAAAAATTTTTACCACATATTTACCCTAAATGGAGAAAGAGGTTGAAGGTGAAAAGTGTTAGGATATTTACCAAAGTAGCTCATTAACTTTGTGAAAAACCAATATCTGAAAAGAACTTAAACAAACACACATATACAGAGTTGTAGTAATAACTGTTATTTTCATTAGAATTTCTTGTTCACCATGTTCTTTTAGATATCTTTAAATATACCCACTTCTTAATGATTTTATATTTGTATTTGAAAGATGAGGGTGTGAAATGATACAGTGAAAGAGAACTGTCATTCATTAGCTCTTTCCCCAAATGCCCATAATAGGCAGGTGGGCCAAGCCTAGGAACTCAAATCAGCAAGAAACTAGAGTAAGGAGTCAGAACTAAGAACTGAAATGAGGTTTTCTAATATGGGATCTGCTAGGACAAATGCCCACTTTCTTCACCCATATTTTGATACTAAACTCAGTAGAGACAGAACAATAGAAAGAAAAATAAATAAATGCATGACATATCTCCTTCATCCTTAGCTTTTTTGATAACCCTGCTTTCATAATATCATACTATGTTTCATGATACTTATGTGACAATACTATCTGGGACCACAAAGGAATGGAATATAAAAGAAAAAGTTCACCTAAAAAATCTGCTTATTCTTGGGGCCAATGCTGTGGCATAGTAAGCTAAGCCTCTGCCTGTGGCACCAGCATCCCATATGGGCACTGGTTTGTGTCTTCGTTGCTCCTCTAATGATCCAACTCCCTGCTATGGCCTGCAAAAGCAGTAGAACATGGACCAATTGCTTGGGCCCCTGCACTTACGTGGGAGACCCAGGTGAAGCCCTGGCTCCTGGCTTCAGCCTGGTCCAGTGCTGGTTGTTGGGACCATCCTGGGAGTGAAGCAGCAGGTAGTCAATCTCTTTGTATCTCTCTGTAACTCTGACTTTCAAATAAACAAATCAATCTTAAAATAAACATGTCCATTGCAGCATTATTCATAGTAGGCAAAAGTGAAAATGGTTCTGATACTTAACAACAGAAGCATGGATAAGTACTCATAAAAATAAATGACATGTAAGTGCCAAATAATGGATAAAATGTCAAAAACAGGATGTATATGTGAAATAAAGGTCAAATCCCTTCTTGTGCCCACATCTCATATTGGAAGGCCTAGTTCAAGTCGCAGCTCTGCTGCTTTTGATCGACCTCTCACTAATGTGCAACCTGGGAGGCAACAGATGATGTCTCAAATACTTGGGTCCCTGCTGCCCAGATGGGAGACACAGATAGTGTTCTAGGATGCTGGCTTCAATCTAGTCCAGCCCTAAACATGGGCATCTAGGGAGTGAATCAGAGGATGGAAAATGTTTCTCCATGTCTCTCTCTCTTTCATTAAAAATGAGAATAAATATATATTTAATAAATATTTATTTACTCAGCATTATATTGAATGAAAGATGTTCATATACCAAAAAACACCTACTATATGATGCCATTCATAGGATGCTTGAGAACAGTAAGAACTACTCAATGATGAAAAGAGTGGCTTCCAGATAGAGGAACTAAGGGCATGATGGAATTTTATAGAATGACTGAAATTTCTGGGACCTGCACTGTGGCATAGTGGGCTAAGCCTCCCCCTGCATTGCCAGTATCCCACATGGGTACCGATTCATGTCTTGGATGCTCATCTTCTGATCCAAGTCTCTGCTAATGCCCTGGGAAAGCAGTGCAAGATGTCTCAAGTGCTGGAGTCCATGCACCCATTGGGAGACACGAAAGAAGTTCCTGGCTCCTGGCTTCGGATTGGCTCACCTCCACACCTCCAGCCATTGCTGCCACTTGGGGAGTGAAGCCCAGACGGAAGACTTTTTCTCTGTCTCTCCCTCTCTCTCTTTGTAACTCAACCTCTCAAATAAGTAAATAAATAATCTTTTAAAAGTCATTGTAATTTCTATATATTTTGATATGAATTAGGTTTTCAAAGGTTTATGCTTTTAAATATGCTCATTGAATGAAATACTTAAAATTTATATATTGTGTTGTATATAAAGTATACCTCAAAAAGTAAGTGTAACAAGCCATTGAACTCCAATAACATTCATAAACATGTGCTAAGGAGTAAGAGATATTAATGTCTGCAATTTATTTTGAAAGCATAAAGAAAATATTGTTGGACAGAAGGATATGTGAATGCAAAGATACATGATTATGATATGTAAAATATAGATGCCAGAATTTAATTGATGTGTATTTATAAGTCAATGTTGTATATTTGAATGGTTTCACAAAAAATAATATAGGAATAGCAATAGGCATGCAAATACCAACAGGCATGCATCAGTTGTAATTTTCAGTGTAATTATTTCTTGGATGGACAATCAATGACAAGATTTTGATATAAGGCAAATGAAGCACTTGTATTGATTTCATCCCCTGGTGTCTTTTATCTCTTCATCCTTTTCACCAAGTTTGGCATACTTCTCAGTATCCTCTGCAACTAGATTTGGACTAAAAAAATATAAGTGGAAATTGAAAGTATCACCTCAGACCTGAACCACTTCAATTCATTTCTCTAACTTCGATTCTTCTTTGTTTTGAGCTGTAACACAGATGTCTCAGTGCTCTACCTCCAACCAGTCAGACTCAGGCAACAATCTAGAGAAGAGGCTGAAAATTTAGGGCTTAAATCTCATGACCCAGAGCCTGCTTTGTAAATAAAATGTTACTTCAACACACCACACACACACACACACACACACACACACACACATCTACTCATTTAAGCATCATTAGTGGCTATTTGCACACTACAATGACAGAGTTGCATAGCTGAGTCAAAGCTAATATGACCCTAAAAGGCTATAAAGTTTCTTTTTAGGCAGTTTACCAAAAACAAACAAAAATGTAGATCATCATTGTAGAACAAGTAGACAGTTAAATTCAGGGCCCCTGAATGAGCTCTTAGAAAAGAGTCACAGCATCACATTAGACTAACTAGACTTGTTTCTAACCAAATAATAAATAAAACAGAAGCACTTCTATTTAGCTGTTATTTGTTTTGTTTCTTCATTTGTTGTTGTCATTGTTATCATTTTATTGCTTATCATATTTTTATTTCCTTTCCACAGGACATGAACCATTATTTTAACAGTTGCAAGCAACATTGTTACAGCCTTTTTATTGCTTTACAGCATTTTATTGGATCAGTATCATCTTCCCTGTTGTCAACACATAAACTAATTTTAGAGTCTTCTTGTTAAAAAATAAGCACCTTGTTCCCAGAAAGCAGTATTTTCTAGTATTTGGTATTTTGAAGCTGAAGAAAAATGATTGTCCAGATGGTTTCCCCCATTGGCTTTTGACATGTCAACCAAAAAAATGTTGGATCTCTTCACAATCCCAAAAGATACTTGTTTTTACCACTGGATTTTTCAAATACTTTTCATCAGTGACAATAAATGTCAGTGTCTGTCCGCTTTAAGGGGGACCCAGCCAATGTGTGATGAGCCATCTCAGGGTGCATTTTTTTCTTTTCTTTTATACAAGAGCTATGATGATAGTTCTGCCTAGAGAAAATCTATTCTGTGTGTTTTAAAGATATTTTAAAGACTGTTTTAAAAGACATCCACACTGCTATAAATAACTGTAAGATGTGCATATGGGGTAGGCTCTAGAATTGGAACCCTTACATCTGTGGCAAAGTCCAGGCCCAGCACCTGTGCTGGTGAACTCCCTCACCTTATTCCTCTCTGGGCTTCAGGGCTCTGATATACATAAGAAGGAATCAAATTTCCAGGTGATCTCCAAAGCCTCTCTGAGCTTTAAAATCTCCATGATTTAGAATTGCAGGATAAATGCCAGTGGATAAACCCTTCGTTTATCTCTGTATATTTTGCCATTTTACTCTATATGTTTTACAGTTCCTTAAGAAGATAATATACCCAATGGACTGATTTTAAAGCATGAGAGCTATTCTGACCTTCATGCCATGTTATATTCATCTTTAACCGTCATCTTTTCCTATCTTCACCAACCAGCAGTGAAAGGAGCATCAAGAGATTTCAATAAGTACATATTCCAATCTTGTACTTTTAAAGGTATTGCCCATCAACTAGAGTTACCCACCTGAAATACAAAACTAGCAGTGGACATTAGTCTAGCTGTTAAGATGCTGCGTCAAGGGGCAGGCATTTTGGAACAGTGATTAAGACACTTGGGATGTTGCATCCCACATCATGATGCCTAATTTTGAGTCCTTGTGAGAGACACGGATTGCATCAGCATTCAATTTTGGCCTGATACAGTCACAGCTGTTGTGGGCATTTGAGGAATGAACAAGGGGTGGGAACTCACTGTATTGCTCTCTTCACCTTTCAAATACTCATTTTAAATATATAAAGTTAGACCACGTCATTCCTCTACTTAAAATTTCCCATAGATGCCACATTAAGAATAAAAGCAAAGGTGATTACTATGTGAATAAGTGTGCTCTAAAAGGCCTTAGAAAACCTGTCCCCATGGTAATACCATGCCCCTCCCCCACTCATTCTGCTCCTGTCTAATCCTCATTGAACATAATTGCCCCAGGAATTTGTACTACAGTTTATTCCCCTTCAGAAATCCACAAGCCCAACTTGTTCACTTTGTTCACAGCTTTACTCAGTCTTCAGCCATTATTAACCACTTATTTTAAATTTTAACGTTTCTTTGATACGGATGCCAAGTTTTCAGTCCAAATAACCACTCTCTGTGTCATTCCTTCCTTCATAGTATCATCTTGTTACACATATTATGTAGAATAACTATTTTTTTGTTCTTTATTATCCACTTTGTCCCACTTTAAGCTTCTCAAAAACAGAAAAAATTTGTCACCTTAGTTCCTTGATGTATTTCAAACACTTATCCAACAGAAAATAGGCACTCTGTAATATTTGTCAAAAAATTGGAAAGGATGAAATAAATAACTGATTTAATGAATCTCTGATTCTTTCTTTTACTATCCCCCAAAGATATTTCTGACTCTGTCCCTTTACTATGGTAGTAGATTATCACAATGAAAAAATGTTCACAAGCCAACATCATTGCAAAAGTATCCCTAAATCATCAACTTGAACATAAGCACCAGCTTGCTCAACAAAAATTCCAAATGTGCAGATAAATATATACAAATCACTTTTTGTGTAATATGTTGTTAAATATTAAAGGCAACAAAAGAAATATATACTCTTGATATCATATTTCTAAATTCCTTAATAAAACAGTTAAATCTACAAATATTGCGAAAGAGGAAATAACAAAATGAAGGTTAGGGAAAGACTGAATGTGGTTCTACCTTGCCTTTACACTCTGACTTGGAATACTGGTGTTATAAAGTTCACTTTTTAGAAAATACATTGGCATCGTTTGGGGCAAGTCCGATTGAGCTTGCCCAAATTGTACATATCCTCCCTTTCTTTTTCCCTCTCTCATAATTAACAGGAATTACTTTTCAGTTGAAATTTAAACACCTAGGAATAATTGTGTGTTAATTGCAGAGTTCAACCAATAGTATTAGAACAATAACAAACAACGTCAAGAAATACTAAAATGGGAAAAGATTTACATTGTATATCAACCGTCCCAGGGGACCCTAATACAACCCCAGCAAGGTGGCATGTACCAAGCCATCTCACTGGCCCAAGTGATCAATTTCAGTTCACAATTGATCACACTGATAGCTCTAGGAGTCAAAGGGATCACACAAGTAAGACTAGTGACTGCTAATACTAACAGATAGAACTAAAAAAGGGAGAGACTGATCCAACATGGGAAGTAGGATACACAGCAGACTCATAGAATGGCAGATATCCTAATAAATCACTCTGGCCTCAGAATCAGACCTTAAGGCATTTGGATATGGCTCAAGAACCTATGAGAGTATTTTAGGCATGGAAAGCCAAGACACTCTGGAAAAAAAAAAAAGAAGAAGACATAAATGAAAGATCTCTGTGAGTAAGATCCCAATGGAAGGAACAGGGCCCCCAGAGAAGGAGGTACCTTTCTCTGAAGGGAGGAGAGAACTTCCACTTTGACTATGACCCTGTCAGAACAAGATCCAAGTCGGCGAACCCTAAAGGCTTCCATAGCCTCAGCAACTCATGACTATAGCCTAGGGAGATTACTGATGCCATAAACAAGAGTGGCAAATTGTTAAATCAACAACAGTAGTCACTGTGTACTTACGGCCCATGTGGGATCTGTCCTTAATGTGTTGTCCAATGTGAAGTAATGCAATAACTAGTACCGAAACAGTACTTTCACACCTTGTGTCTCTGCAGGGGTGCAAACTGACAAAATCTTTACTTAGTATATACTGAATCGATCTTCTGTATATAAAGACAATTGGAAATGATTTTAAAAATTGCAAGTTACATAAAAATCAATCAATTTATAAAAATAATATCATGTAGGATCTCTGTCCTTAATGTGCTGTACAATGTGATTTAATGCTATAACTAGTACTCAAAGAGTATATTTCCCTCTGTGATGCTATGTGAGGGCAAATGGTTTAAAATCTTTTCTTAACACATACTAAACTGAGCTCCTGTATACAAAGAGAATTGAAAATGAATCTGGATGTGAATGAAAGGGGAGAGGGAGTGGGTAAGGGGGGAGGGTAGCGGGGGGGAGGGGAGGTATAGGTGGGGAAGCCATTGTAATCCACAAGTTGTACCTTGGAAATTTCTATTCTAAATAAAAGTCAAAAAAAAAAAAAAACCACATTAATTGAAAAAAAAAGAAAATACATTGGCAGTACATACTTAGTACCTAGAAAGTATAAAGCATAAGGGAAGATGAGTTAGAAGGATGTTAGTGGTCACAATATCCTAATGCACTATTTCATAGTTTTCTGTTTGTACAAAAAAACAAAAAAAAAAAACAAAACAAACAAACAAACAAAACACTGCTCAGAACTGAGATCATCCCTTTGTTAAAAGGAACAATTATTTCTCCAGTAGCAAACACTGCTGACACTGCCTACTCCACTGTAACTTCTCCTTGGCCAGCTCATATGTGTTCTAGTCGTTTGGCATATTTGCCATTTCCAGTTAAAGTGGCATTTATGAAAGTCCTTCTATTGCCTTATAAAACTTTTATTTCCACATTACCCTTGTTTCCCCAAATCATTTGCGGTTAGCTGTCTAAAAGCTTTTATCAAAGGTAAACTTTTATTGAGCAAGTGCAAGGATATAAAGCAGTTAATACACTATTATTTTTAAAGTGTTTTGCTGCTTTTACTGTTATAGTGTGCACTGTTTTGACTACTTGGTTATGTTAATACGAAAACTCTCTAAAGTCTAACACTCACAAAACACACCATTGTTGAACTCACTGAAACCCATGCATTTACTCATAGCAATAAATCCAATCACATTACTCCAGTTATGGCAGATTTAAGTTCAGTCACTATCAGTCAGTACATTGACTTTAAAATTTGGCTCAGAGTTTTTCATTACCTCTGTGGAACTTCCCTTTCATTCCTATCAGAATTGGTCTCCATTTATACGTCCCCTCAGTCCTTACTTTCTAATAATAAATCTCAAATTCATCAACCCCCTTGTCAGGTCTCTCATCCATGGGCAACAGAGCATTCACCTGTTATGCCCCTGAGCTGTGGAATTCCCTGAACTGAACACTCTTCTCCAAATCCCCTGAGGTTTATAAATCCCTTTTGGAGTCTCACTTATTAAAATTTGCTTTTAATATTTGATCTGCCAGTGACACATGCTGTAGGCTTGGCTGTTCTAAAAAAATAAGCTGAAGATGAAAAAGGAAAGAAGTTTTATTTTCCTTACCATTTATAATAAAAGGACTTAAATTTCCTTTTTTTCTTTGTTGCTTTTTATAATTGTCATCATTCTTCCTTTTCTCCCTTTTATGACTAGCAGAACAATCACCCAGTAGGTCTGAGTCACTAACAGAGATTTAAAGATTCTGTGTGTTAGAGGATTATAAATAAACTAGTCACAATATCACTAATGACTCTGCAGTCTAGAGATTAGTATGGATTTTCTTAGGAGTCTGGAGAAAAGCAGTCACTTCCTTGTCACTACCCTTCTCCCCTCTCAGGCAGCAACTTTCTCATCTATTTTTATTTTAATTAATAAATATTCTGGCTTAACAATCACTCATTTGTTGGAAGAGAACAACACAGCAGGGTTACAACAGGTAATGTTAACATATTGTATATTTTCTATTTAAAAAACTCTAGAAGATGGAGTTCTGAATGCTTTCATTATAAGTAAACTTAAATACTTGAAAAGATAAATATATTTACCATGACTGGATAATATGCAATATTTATCCATAGTTATTACAGTAATACATGTAACAAAAGATCACACAGTATAGTATAAAAACAACAATTGTTAATGCCTGTTAAAATTTTTTTAATTTATTAAACACTTTAAAATAGTGATCTGTGCCAAGCTCTCTGATCCCTACTTTCATAGCTGTCTTTAAAGGCAGTAGGTAGCTAAGTAAGGCTAATTCGCTTGTAGCATCACTCTGTGACCACTTGCCGTGGTTAAGATGCCTGTGTCCCACAATGAAGTGCGAGTTTTCCTTCCTGACTCGAGCTCCCCACTCCAGCTTGCTGCTGCTGTAGAGTCTCGGAGGCCTTGGTCATGGCCAGCCCTGGCCATGCAGGACATTTGGAGAGTAAGTCAGCCAGTGGGAGCTCTCTTTGTCTGAGCATGTCAAATACATTAAAAATATTATGCATAACATATAAAATGCATTTAATGGCACTTATTGTTTCTTTATTGTCACAAAGAAAATTGAATTGATGTAACTGAAAACAATTGCATCAAACCCCAGACATTGAGAGCCCTATTCCAAAGTGGTCTTTACCCAGGATTTGGCAATATTCAAAGAATGTCATTTATTTTTTCATTCTCTTTGATATATATCCAGTGCTGTGCACACAGTAGGGGGTTCAAATCTTTGTGGGACATCAAGTCAATTACTTTCATCACAGCACTTTAATTTTTATTTCCATTCCACTTTTCAAAGGATCTGGTTAGCGCTCTGTTTCCTTACTCATTAGGGTACACAGCTTTCTCTGTCACCCTTGTCTCTCTCCCACAGCTGTTAATCAGACTATTGATTAGGACCCAGAAGACTCACTGACAGCCCAGAAAGGGCAGGATATCCCAGCACAATTTCCCTCTAAGTGCTTAATGTTCTTTAAACTCCTTATTCAATTATATGGCACAAGCTATTACACACAAGTGCCCCACCACAGAAAATTACAAGCTCATATCTAAGAGATACAAAGAAAGGAAGGCAAAGAGCAAGTTATCAGGACATTTTCTGTATGTTTGGTAAATCCTGTGGTGTCTGGGGCTCAGGGTTAATATCAGAGTGCCATGCTATGGAATTTAAACAGCAGGTAGATTTCAAAAACACAGAATATGAGAGAGAACCAAGTACAGATACATACATTATTCTGTTATTCGAAATGGCAACTGTGTGAAACTCAGCTTTTCCTCTGAAACGTTTTGAAGCTGATTTAGGCCATTGAAAATAATGGCAAAGTTAAAACATTTTTTTAAAGTTTAGGGTAACATTACTGAAGTAGGTGACCTGATTGGATTTCTCTAACTGGTAGTTTTGAGAGAGCTGACATATTTAGCAACAGTAAAGAGAAAGTTCTGCTTTTATCTTTGTTGGAAGGAAAGCAAAGCTAATCTCTTAAGACATGGAACTTAGCATATGGATTATCAGAAACTATTGTTTTAAGCAGACAAATAAAACAAATTTTACATTAACAGTAAAAATTCCACTATTGGGTGTCCAATCAGTAGGAAAGTACAGGGCTCAGAAAGTAAAATAAAGGCTGATTTTAGGGGCCGGCACTGTGGCATAGTGGGTAAAGCTGCAGCATCCCATATGGGTGCCAGTTCAAGTCCTGGCTGCTCCACTTCAGACCTAACTCTCTACTATTGCCCGGGAAAGCAGTAGAAGATGACCCAAGTCTTTGGGCTCCTGTACCCAAATAGGAGACCCAGAAGAAGTTCCTGGAACCTGGCTTCAGATCAATGTAGCTCCGGCCATTGCAGCCAATTGGGGAGTAAACCAGCAGATGGAAGACCTCTCTCTCTCTCTCTCTCTCTCTCTCTCTCTCTCTCCCTCTCTGTGCCTCTCCTTCTCTCTCTGTGTAACTCTGACTTTCAAGTAAATTATTAAATCTTGAAAAATCTTTTTAAAAAAGGACTAATTTTAGCTTTTACTCATTCCCTCTTCCTAGAGGTTTTGTGCAATGCACAGATGTACAATTGTTCCTGATCCCCTGAAAATGCTCTTGTAATAGGTATGAGAGCACAAGCACTCTAAAATCTCAGTGTCATTATCAATTGTGAGCAAGATTTGAAGTTTGTAACTAGGACACAATAATATATATTTAGCTACATAATGATAGATGATACAGCAAAATCAATAAATGCTACAAGCCTTATCTGATCACAATTAATTTTAAAAGACCTCCAGGAGGTAGATAAACTTATTTTCTCCATTTCACAAAGTAAGAAACTCCAAATGAGACATTAGGTATTTTCCTGATATTTCATAGCCAGTAAGTGCTAGAAACAGGATTAGAATCCTGAAAATATGATTATACAGGGTTAGTCTTAATATACAATATCAGCCAAAATATGCCACTGTTTCCTTGTCATCATAAGTGATGATTCATTGTTTAAAAAATTAGTAATCAATAAGTTCAGAAAAGAAAAGTCACCTATAATCTGATTACAGATAAACTACTATAAATGTTTTTCATGAAATACTTTTTTTTCCTATTGGATAATTTCTATTAAATAATTTATATGTTGTTTTTAACTAACTTTTTTATTGCTTTCAAGTTAAATGAGATTTTGATGACATAATTATTTTTCTTTTTTTATTTTTAAGGAATAAAAATTTCGTAAGTACAACTTTAGAAAAGGAGTTATTCCTCCCACCATATCTTCCCTCCTACCCTCACTCCTACCCCTTCTCCTCCTCCCTCTCCCTTTTCCAGTCCCATTCTCCATTAAGATTCATTTTCAATTAACTTTGTACACAGAAGACCAATTCTATACTAAGTAAAGATTTCAACAATTGATAACACGTACACACACAAACAAAAAAATCTTGAGAACTAGTTTTAGAGTTAACTCTCCTAATACAACTATTGAGGACAGAGGTCCTGCATGGGGAGTTAGTGCACAGTGACTCCTGTTGTTAATTTAACAATTAACATTCTTATGTATGACTTCTGTGACCACCCAAGGCTCTTGGCACGAGCTGCCTAGGCTTGGGAAGCCTTTTGAATCCATAAACCCCAATAATATATAGACAAAGCCATAAGCAAAAAAAAAAAAAAAATGTTCTCTCCTCCCTTTACAGGAAAGTGCATCCTTCTTTGAAGGCCACTTTCTTTCTACTGGGATCTCACTCACAAAGATCTTTCATGTAGAACATTTTTTGCCACAGTGTCTTGGCTTTCCATTCGATAAAAACACTCTCATGGGCATCAGCCAGACCAGGAAGCCTTAAGGGCTGATTCTGAAATCAGACTGTTAACATAATTCTTAGATGTGCATATATGTGTATACTTTGTATCACACTTTACCCATATATGCCATGTTTTAAAGATTTATTTGAAAGAAAGGGCAACAGAGACAAAAGAAGTGACAAAACACAACACACACGCACACACACACACACACACACACACACATTGATCTTCTAGACACTGGTCTACTCCCCAAATGGCCTCAACAGCCAGTGTTGGGCCAGGCTGAAGTCAGGAGCCAGGAATTTCATTCTGGTCTCCAACTTGTGTAGCGGGGCCAACCCAATTGGTCTATTATCAATTGGTTTCCCAGGAGCATTAGCAGGAAGCCAGATGGGAAATGGAGCGGCTAGAAATGGAACTGTGGATATGGGGGTCAAAAGTAGCTGCTTAACTTACTGTACCACAACACTGGTTGCTTTCATATATTAATAGTATTTCCAATTGGACTTCTTTGCCACCATTAAAGCACCTATATGAATCTTTAGAATCATGCTTAGTTATTTCTGTAATATTTTGAATATATTTAAAAATTGTCCTCTACAAAGTTATACTAATTTACAGTCACCAAAAATATGTGATGACACCTATTTATGCCTACATTAAACAACTCTGGATGCTAACATTTTAAAATAACAAAAAAGCTTTCAAAATGGTGAAAAAAAAATTGGCATTTTTATTTATTGATCTTTAATTTTTTTATTTCTTTAGTAACAAGTAGTCATAACATGTTTTCATATTTATTTGTCTTGTAGTTTAGTGGATAGATTGCCAAGATTTTTACTATTAGGATATCATCTTTTACAATGATTGATGATATCATTTCATTTGCAAAAATGTCTCTACTTTCCTACCTGTGTTGTGCCTATCTGTTCCATTTCATCATTTGTACATAATGTGAGTTAGGATGGTGTTGTCATTTTGTGTAAATTTTAGTATCTTAAATATCTCAATTCTTTTTTATGGTTTTACAATTTTGTTCATTTTATTTTTATTTTTTTTCTTATTTGGATTTGGGTATCCTTTATTTCTTTTTTTTTAAACTTTTATTTAGCAAATATAAATTTCCAAAGTACAGCTTATGGATTACAATGGCTTCCCCCCCATAACTTCCTTCCTGCCCGCAACCCTCCCAACTCCCTCTCCCTCTCTCATTCCATTCACATTAAGATTCATTTTCAATTATCTTTATATACAGAAGATCAGTTTAGCATATATTAAGTAAAGATTTCAACAGTTTGCACCCACACAGAACATAAAGTGTAAAATACTATTTGAGTACTAGTTATAGCATTAATTCACATTGTACAACACATTAAGGACAGAGATCCTACATGAGGAGTAAGTGCACAGTGACTCCTGTTGTTGACTTAACAAATTGACACTCTTGTTTATGGTGTCAGTAATCTCCCTAGGCTCTTCTCATGAGTTGCCAAGGCGATGGAAGCCTTTTGAGTTCGCCAACTTCAATCTTATTTAGACAAGGTCATAGTCAAAGTGGAGGTTCACTCCTCCCTTCAGAAAAAAGGTACCTCCTTCTTTGATGGCCCATTCTTTCTACTGGGCTCTCACTTGCAGAGATCTTTCATTTAGGTTTTATTCATTTTTAAAAGATTTATTTTATCTATTTATTTTGAAAAAGTACAGAGAGAGAGTGGGACACAGAGAGAGATAGAAAGAAAGAATGAGAGAGAGAGAGAGAGAGAGAGAGAGAGAATCTTCCAACCGCAGGTTCACTCCCCAGATGTAATAGCCAGCACTGAGCCAGGCCAAAGCCAGGAATCTGGGGATTTATTGGGATCTCCTATGTGGGAAGTTGGAGCCCAAACACTTGATCCATTTTTAGCTGCTTTCCCCAGGCCATTATCAGGGAGCTGAATTGAAAGAAGAGCAGGCAAAACTCAAAACAATGCCCATAATGGATGTCTACATCACAGGTGGCATCTTTACCCAATGATCTACAATGTCAGCCTGTACCATTTTGATTTTATGTTTACAATGTATTACTACAGAAAATAATGATAAATATTTGTCCTTCTTCTAGGTTTTATGGTTTTAAGTTTATGCTTAAAATGTTCACCCATGTGGAAATGATTCTGAATAGTCAGAAGTAGGTATTTAATTTTCACTGAGTCAGGAATCTCTTGACCAGACATTATTTACTGGATTACCTATATTTTTCTATTAATTATTCTTTGGTCACTCATCTGGCTTTTTATTTTGAATATATTAAAAATTAAAATATTGATTAATAATTTTAAACTAATGAAAACTATGGAAAAATAAGAAACTCTTTTACTGATATCCAGCTGCTGGACTCAGAAAGGAATGATTTTAACTGAGACTTTTTAAAAAAGTGTTTGATTAAAATTCATTAAACCGAGGCGGAGCCAAGATGGCGGAATAGTGAGGATGCGCACTAGCAGTCCGCGAAAAGTTAGTTTAATAAAAACAGAGTTACTGTAGCCTCAGGAAAAATCTCACGGAAAAAAATGCAGTGGAAATTCTTCCGGACCCAGTGAATGAGACGCAGAGGACCTAGGGGAAAGTAAGTTTGAGGAACGGCAAATCGTGCCATAGTGGCACGGGAGCTGCCGGGAGGGACGGGAACCGGACGGAACACAGTCGCCATTGGAATTGAGCGCTTAAACGGGAGCCAATACAGGGATCCCGAGACACTGGCGGGGGGAAGCAGACCCCACGGGGGAAACAGCACAATTGAGGCGAGCCCACACGGACACTAGCCTCTCTCGTCGCCCACCCTGCTAATTCGAGCTAGGCTGAACGTAGTGGGACGGCGCGCGCCTGCCGGCTGCAACAGGAGCCGGGCGGAACACAGTCACCACAGGATCGGCGTGCTTGAACGGGAGCCGATACAGGGATCCCGAGACACTGGCAGGGGGAAGCAGATCCCACGGGGGAAACAGCACAATTGAGGCGAGCCTGCACAGACGACACTAGCCTCTCTCGTCACCCACCCTGTGAATTCGAGCTAGATTGAACGCAGTGGGACACGTGCACCCGCCGGCTGCAACAGGAGCCGGGTGGAACACAGTCACCACAGGATCTGCGTGCTTGAACGGGAGCCAATACAGGGATCCCCGAGACAATGCAAGGGGGAAGCAGACCCCACAGGGGAAACAGCACAATTGAGGCGGGCCCGCCGGACACTAACCCCTCTCGTCACCCACCTTGCGATGTTGATTTTGATTGAACGCAGTGGGACGGCGCGAGCGCGCGCCCGCCCACCCGCCCATCACTGAGGCAGACGGAACCAAAAACCTGAGGCTGTAGAAACCTGAAGGGGATCCAAAAACGGGGAACACACCGCGCACACAAACTCCGTTACCTTGACAACCCAGAGAAAGAGTGTGGGAAAAAAAAAATGCCAAACAAAAACAGATTCCGAGGGAGCAAGATCAAGGAAGATGCTATGATGACCCCAAATGGAAAAGACACCCCAAGTCAGGATTATGAAGATAATGAGATAGAAGAAATGCAAGAAGCAGATCTCAAAAAATTGATAAGAACATTAAGAAGTTCTCAAAAACAAATTCTTGAACTACAGAAATCTTTAATGGATAAGATAGAAAATCTCTCTCGCAAGAATGAAGTACTACGGAGAAATCAAAACGAAATGAAACAACTAGTAGAACAAGAAGCTACGATAGTGACAAAAAATCTTAATGAATTGAAGAATTCAATAGATCAAGTGACAAGCAATCTTGAGGGCCTTAAAACCAGAATGGGTGAAGTAGAAGAGAGGATATCGGACCTAGAAGACATAGAACAGGAGAGGAAACAGTCAAACCAAAGACAAGAAGAGGAAATTAGAAAACTAAAAGATATCGTCGGGAATTTACAGGATACTATTAAAAAACCCAACATTCGGGTTCTAGGTGTTCCTGAAGGTATGGAGAGGGAGAAAGGATTAGAAGGCATTTTTTGGGAGATACTAGCAGAAAATTTTCCAGGCTTGGAGAAAGACAGAGAAATCCTAATCCAGGAAGCTCATAGAACCCCTAATAAACGTGACCAAAAGAGATCCTCTGCACAACATGTTGTAATTAAACTCACCACAGTGAAACAAAAACAAAAGATCCTAAAATGTGCAAGAGAGAAACGGCAGATTACTCTCAGAGGATCTCCAATTAGACTCACAGCTGACTTCTCATCAGAAACCCTGCAAGCTAGGAGGGAATGGCAAGACATAGCCCAAGTACTAAGAGAGAAAAACTGTCAACCCAGAATACTATATCCCGCAAAGCTCTCATTTGTGAATGAAGGTGAAATTAGGATCTTTCACAACAAGCAGAAACTGAGAGAATTTGTCACCACATGTCCAGCTCTACAAAAGATACTTAAAGATGTGCTATACACAGAAACACAGAAACACAGTCGTCAACTGGAAAGAAGCTAAAGGAAGGAAATCTCGCAACAAAAGACCATACGAAACTCAAAGCATATATAAGAAACTATTTTTGGCAAATGGCAGGGCAAAGCTACTATTTATCAATAGTCACATTGAACGTGAACGGTTTGAATTGCCCAGTCAAACGAAACAGATTGGAAACCTGGATTAGGGAACAAAACACATCCATTTGCTGCTTACAAGAAACACACCTTTCTAACAAAGATCCATACATATGGAAAATGAAAGGTTGGAAAAAAGTATACCATGCCAGCAGAAACGAAAAAAAAGCGGGCGTAGCCATCCTAATATCAGATAATATAAATTTTACCACAAAAACTATTAGAAGAGACAAAGAGGGACACTATATAATGATAAAGGGATCCATCCAACAAGAAGATATAACGATTATCAATGTGTATGCACCTAATTACAAGGCACCAGCTTACTTAAAAGACTTGTTAAGGGACTTAAAAGGAGACTTAGACCCCAATACATTAGTACTAGGGGACTTCAACACCCCACTCTTAGACATAGATAGATCACCAAGACAGAGGATCAACAAGGAGACAGAAAATTTAAATGACACCATAGCCCAAATGGATCTAACAGATATCTACAGAACTTTTCATCCTACAGAGAAACAATTTACATTCTTCTCAGCAGTACATGGAACCTTCTCCAGGATAGACCACATACTAGGCCATAAAGCAAGTCTCAGCAAATTCAAAAGAATAAGAATCATACAATGCAACTTCTCAGACCATGAAGCAATGAAGGTGGAAATTAGCAACTCAGGAATCCCTAGAGCATATGCAAACACATGGAGACTGAACAACATGCTCCTGAATGAACAACGGGTCATAGAACAAATAAAGAGAGAAATCAAAAATTTCCTGGAAGTAAATGAGGATAACAGCACATCATACCAAAATCTATGGGATACAGCAAAAGCAGTATTAAGAGGAAAGTTTATATCAATAAGTGCCTACATCAAGAAATTAGAAAGGCACCAAATAGAAGAGCTTTCAGCTCAGCTCAAGGATCTAGAAAATCAACAGCAAACCAGACCCAAAGCTAGTAGGAGAAGAGAAATAATTAAAATCAGAGAAGAAATCAACAGGATTGAATCCAAAAAAACATTACAAAAAATCAGCCAAACGAGGAGCTGGTTTTTTGAAAAAACAAACAAGATTGACACCCCATTGGCCCAACTAACAAAAAGAAGAAGGGAAAAGACCCAAATCAATAAAATCAGAGATGAAAAAGGAAACGTAACAACAGACACCACAGAAAGAAAAAGAATCATCAGAAACTACTACAAGGACTTGTATGCCAGAAAACAGGGGAATCTAACAGAAATGGACAGATTCCTGGACACATACAACCTGCCTAAATTGGACCAGGAAGAAATAGAAAACCTAAGTAGACCCATAACAGAGACAGAAATTGAAACAGTAATAAAGGCCCTCCCAACAAAGAAAAGCCCAGGACCAGATGGATTCACTGCTGAATTCTACCAGACATTTAAAGAAGAACTAACTCCAATCCTTCTCAAACTATTCAGAACAATCGAAAAAGAGGGAATCCTCCCAAATTCTTTCTATGAAGCCAGCATCACTTTAATTCCTAAGCCAGAAAAAGATGCAACATTGAAAGAGAATTACAGACCAATATCCCTGATGAACATAGATGCAAAAATCCTCAATAAAATTCTGGCCAATAGACTGCAACAACACATCAGAAAGATCATCCACCCAGACCAAGTGGGATTTATCCCTGGAATGCAGGGATGGTTCAATACTCGCAAAACAATCAACGTGATATACCACATTAACAGACTTCAGAAGAAGAACCATATGATTATCTCAATTGATGCGGAGAAGGCATTTGACAAAATACAATACCCTTTCATGATGAAAACCCTAAGCAAACTGGGTATAGAAGGCACATTCCTCAATATAATCAATTTATGAAAAACCCATGGCCAACATCCTACTGAATGGAGAAAAACTGGAAGCATTTCCACTGAGATCAGGTACCAGACAGGGATGCCCACTATCACCACTGCTATTCAATATAGTGCTGGAAGTCTTAGCCAGAGCCATTAGGCAAGAAAAAGAAATCAAAGGGATACAAATTGGGAAGGAAGAACTCAAACTATCCCTTTTTGCAGATGATATGATTCTTTATTTAGGGGACCCAAAGAACTCTACTAAGAGACTATTGGAACTCATAGAAGAGTTTGGCAAAGTAGCCGGATATAAAATCAATGCACAAAAATCAACAGCCTTCATATACATAAGCAATCCCACGGCAGAGAAAGAACTTCTAAAATCAAACCCATTCACAATAGCTACAAAAACAATCAAATACCTTGGAATAAACTTAACCAAGGATGTTAAAGATCTCTACGATGAAAATTACAAAACCTTAAAGAAAGAAATAGAAGAGGATACCAAAAAATGGAAAAATCTTCCATGCTCATGGATTGGAAGAATCAATATCATCAAAATGTCCATTCTGCCAAAAGCAATTTACAGATTCAACGCAATACCAATCAAGATACCAAGGACATTCTTCTCAGATCTGGAAAAAATGATGCTGAGATTCATATGGAAGCACAGGAGACCTCGAATAGCTAAAGCAATCTTATACAACAAAAACAAAGCTGGAAGCATCACAATACCAGATTTTAGGACATACTATAGGGCAGTTGTTATCACAACAGCATGGTACTGGTACAGAAACAGATGGATAGACCAATGGAACAGAATAGAAACACCAGAAATCAATCCAAATATCTACAGCCAACTTATATTCGATCAAAGATCCAAAACCAATCCTTGGAATAAAGACAGTCTATTTACTAAATGGTGCTGGGAAAACTGGATTTCCACATGCAGAATCATGAAGCAAGACCCACACCTTTCACCCTGCACAAAAATCCATTCAACATGGATTAAAAACTTAAACCTACGACCCGACACCATCAAGTTACTAGAGAGCATTGGAAAAACCCTGCAAGATATAGGTACTGGCAAAGACTTCTTGGAAAAGACCCCAGAAGCACAGGCACTCAAAGCCAAAATTAACTACTGGGATCACATCAAACTGAGAAGTTTCTGTACGTCAAAAGAAACAGTCAAGAAAGTGAATAGGCAACCGACAGAATGGGGAAAAATATTAGGCATGGAAAGCCAAGACACTCTGGGAAAAAAAAAAGAAGAAAAAGACCTAAATGAAAGATCTCTATGAGTAAGATCCCAACGGAAGGAACAGGGCCCCCAGAGAAGGAGGTGCCTTTCTCTGAAGGGAGGAGAGAACCTCCACTTTGACTATGACCCTGTCAGAACAAGATCCAAGTCGGCGAACACTAAAGGCTTCCATAGCCTCAGCAACTCATGACTACAGCCTAGGGAGATTGCTGACGCCATAAACAAGAGTGTCAAATTGTTAAATCAACGTCAGTAGTCACTGTGTACTTACGACCCATGTATGATCTGTCCTTAATGTGTTGTCCAAGGTGAAGTAATGCAATAACTAGGACTGAAACAGTATTTCTGCATTTTGTGTCTCTACGCGGATGCAAACTGACAAAATCTTTGCTTAATATATACTGAATCGATCTTCCGTATGGAAAGACAATTGGAAATGATAAAAAAAAATTGGAAGTTACATAAAAATCAATCAATTAAAAAAAATAATATCATGTAAAAAAAAATTCATTAAACCAAAACACATATCATAGCCAGGTCGATTATTTTGATGTGCATATTGTGAGCACTTTTGTTTTAGCCACAGAAACACACATGTAAAAGCTACCCAGGGGAGATGGTTTGGAATTTCCTTTGGGAGGATACATGAAATACATGAAATATTTTTTCCAAAGCCATTTTGTGACTACCAGTTTTAATAGCAGGTAGAATTTTGGTAACATTACATAAGAGAAAATGGATAAATGCAATCAAGTTCACCTCGAGAAAATCAATTTATAGAACTCAAAATGTTGAGCCTTTATGAAATTTAAAAGATTTTAGTTGAAATCAATGAGATAGTATGAACATCTACTTAAAATACATCTTCTTCATGTCATTTTTGTTTTGTTTTAACATGAAACTTTTGTATCCCAAGCAGCTACCTATTTAGGTGATTGACTTGACAGGGTCAGGCAAACAGTCTCCCCAGACATTCACTTGTATATCACAGAGCACACTCATACTTCAGGTCTCTCAGAAATTGCAGCTTCATAGGAAATGGCATTTGTTCATGAGAAATGATGTATTTCTCTTATTTCTCATTTCAGTAGTGGAGAAGATATTAGGAAGCTTTACCAAGACTACATATCAGACTGTCAGAGTCGTTCGTGGAAAAAAGACAAGCAAAGAGAATGCTCATCTTTCAAGAGTACTCCTGTTTTACAGCCACTTGAGAAATGTAACTCCTACTGCCCCCAAAGTTTTTCCCACCTGCTAAGGTTGTGAGACACACAGATTGGTCAACCAGCTGAGATTTCATGGGACAAGTCTGTAGTAAATAAGCCATTCTACTTACTTCTGGGGAAAAAAATCTATTGGAACTGACAGAGTGGTTGATGAATAGAGATTATTCCGAAGCATGCTACAGAAATTGGCCTCAGTAGAGGACTGTTTTAAAAAGGACATTCTTTCTTTTTCTTGTTAGAATGGAGAAAATTGTGCAATTCTCCAACAACCACTTGATTCCTTTACCCTGCTATGGAGATAGAATTTCCTGAGAACGGAACAACACTCATATGATTCACAGCAAGAAAATCAAAAGCAGCCAATGGTCAGGGAGACGGTGTGCTCTTACCTTTCTCCTATGAAAGGGGAAGGTGGCTCTCTTCTTTATTTAGGAAGCCAACTTCCATTCACAATTGTGGTAAAACTGGTGTCTGAGGAAGCAGATTTCATTCTTGGATTCTAGGATTCCTGCCCCTAGAAACAATTTTCATTTCATTCATTAATGATTACATTAGGTGTGATGGTAAGACTGATTGACCAAGATTCACAAAAACTGCCCAACTCTATTCTTCAAGGGAAGAACAATGTTACTCAAATTAGCAATAATAAATAATATTTTATATCATTATAGTTTCTTCCCTTTAACTACTTATTTGTTTCTGTTTTAAAATATTTCTATTTTGATTTCATCTAAGATGAAAGTTTTCAAAACAGCATAATTAGCATTTTAAAAATTTTAAATTGTTAAAATATTATTAATATAAAAGAACATATTTCATAGATACAATTTTAAGAAAAGAACGATATTCCCTCCCTCCTCTCTACTACTTTTCTTTTTTCTTTTAATTTTTGCAATAAAATATTTTCAATTTACTTTATAATCACATGCTTAATGCACAGCTAACCACAATGTTTAACAAATGAAAAGTAGAAAGACCATTGTTCCATAGTAATATCAATAGTAGTTATAAACAACAATCCAGTCATAAGATGTCAATTTCATTCATATATACTCTGGACTTTTTTTGTATTCTTTATAAACTACCACAAATCAGAGAAAACAATGATGTTTGTCTTTTTTTTGGATTGACTTATTTCACTAAGCACAGTGGTCTGCAGTTGCTTCTATTTTGTTGCAAAAGACAAGGTTTCATTCTTTCTCATGGCTGAGCAATATTTCATGGTCTGTGTATATACAAACATATCTGTTAGATATAAGTAAATGTTATTTTCTAAATATTGTACATATATATGTACATAACATTTGCATTATTCAGTCATCAGTTGATGGGCATCTGGATTGACTCCATGTTTCAGCTATTATGAATTGAGCTGCTATAAACATGGGATACAAATAACTCTCTCATTTCTGATTTCATTTCCTTTGGGTAATCTCCCAGGAGTGTGGCTGCGAATGTTGACAGGAGACTGGGAACTCATGTAGGCCTGTGAGGTGCCCTCATCCTCTCAGCATATCACTGGCTCTGGGACTCAAACTGCCAAGGCAGAGAAGTCACAGGCAGCTGGCTCTGGGGATGTCTCCACTCTCTTCATGGGCGGGCAGGCTAACAGGGCAGAATGGATCCTTTGCATCCTGTGACTGTGAGAGATTTGTGTGTTGTGACTGTGTAAACTATATGACTAACTGATAGGGCAGAGTGTAGCTGGGTTTCTGGGTAATCACTGTATCTGGAATCAAAGGCTCAAAGCTCCCTAATAACCAGGGGTGGGTCATTACAGAGGGATTTGTGTTCACACTGAGGAGTTTGTGTGATCTGTGTCACAGCATGGGTAGTGTTGCACCCACTGTGATCTCACCCCAACATTGATCACCTTTAAGAGCAGAGATAGGGTGTGATTATCCCTACAGAGGTGATCATACTGTCCTCTCTTATGACAATAGAGGGCTACCATGCCCAAGCTGGGTGTTACCAGGATATTTGCTCCTCTATGGTGCACCAAACAGAGACCCTGCCCACACTCAGCACATATCTCTGGATATTCAAAGAGCAGATGCTCCACTAACACAGAGAGGCATGGTTCAAAGATAAAATCCATCAAATGATAAAACCAACAAGTATTCTCCCAAATACCTAAAAATAAACATAGAAATTGAAGAAACAAAATAAGGAAGACAACATGAGTCCCTCAAAGGAACACAGCAACATTTCAATATTAGAATGTGAAGACAAAGAGATTGATGAAGTGCCTGAAAAGGAATTCAAAACAATGATCATAGGACTACTCAGAAGCAATGAGAAGTAAATTCTCAAGTTAAAGAAATCCATGCATGACATGGAGGAAAAATTTTCCCATGTGATTGATATTTGAATAGAAATCAACCTGAGATATTAGAAATGAAGAATTCAACATTTCAAATAAAAAGCACAGAGGAACTCTTTAGCAACAGACTTGGTGAGGTAGAAGAAAGAATATTCAAGCTACAAAATTAACTTTTTGAAACATCTCAGTCAGGTCATAAAAAAGAAAGAATTAAAAAAATCAAAAACAATATTCAAGACTTATGGAATACTATCAAGTGACCCAACATATGGGTCTTGTGAATTCTGCAAGGTGTGGAAAGAGAAAATGGATTAGAAGGCCTATACAGTGAAATAATTATGAAAAACTTCCCCAATTTGGACAAAGAATGTACATAAGGCACAAAGAACTCCTATCAGACATGACCAGAAAAGATCTTCATCACAACACACTGTAGACAAACTTTAACAGTAAACATAAATAAAAGATTCTAAAATGTCTAGAAGAGAAACACCATTACTTTCAGAGGATCTCCAATTAGACTCACAGCTGATTTATCATCAGAAATCCTATAGGCGAGGAGAGAATGGAGAAACAAGGTTAAAATATTAAAAGAAGAAAACTGTCAACCCAGAATATTATACCCTGCAAAACTCTCATTTATGAATGAAGGTGAAATTAAGACTTTCTATAACAAACAAATATTTTAAGAATTTGTCACCACTTGTACAACCTTACAAATGATGCTTAAGGATGAGCTACACACAGAAAAACAGAAAGATAGTCATCATTTTGAAAGAATGTGAAGGCAGAAAATCTTCCACTAAAGTAAATAGGAAATCCAAGGCAAACAATAGGAATATTTATTGAAAAATGGCAGGGCCAAGTCATTACTTATCAATAGTAACCTTGAATGTAAATGGCTTGAATTCTCCAATTAAAAGATATAGACTGGCTGAGTGGGTTAAAAAAACGAGACACATCTATTTGCTGCCTAAAAGAAAAGCATACCACCAACAAAGACACATGCAGACTGAAAGTGAAAGGATGTAAAAAGATACTGCATGTTAACAGAAACCAAAAATCAGCATATTTTGCCATCCTGTTATCAGACAAAATAGACTTCAATGCAAAAGCTGGTAAAAGAGATGAAAAAGAGCATTATGTAATGATTAAGTGATTGAATAAACAAGAAGATGTGACCACACTAAATGTATATACACCCAATTCCATGGCATTGGCTATCTAAAACAAATGTTAATGGAACTAAAGGGTGAGATAGCCTACAATAAAATAACAAATGGAAACTTCAACATCTCACTATCATCAATGGACAGATCAACTAGACAGAAAATCAACAAAGAAACATCAGGGCTAATCTACGCTATGGACATAATGAACCTAACTGATATTTAAAGAATCTTTCATCCCACAGTTGTAGAATACACATTCTTTTCATCAGTGCATGTAGTTTTCCTTAGGATATACCATATGAAGGCCATAAAACAAGTCTCAGTAAATTCAAAACAATTGAAATCATACTGGGCATCTTCTCTGATCAAAATGGAATGAAGCTAGAAATCAACAACTCAAGAATCTCTAGAAAATATGAAATCACATGGAGCCTGAAAAACACTCTCCTGAATGAACAGTGGGTCAGAGAAGAAATGAGAAGGGAAATCAAACAATTTTTGGAGATGAATAAAGATGACATCACAACATATCAAAATTTATAGGATACAGCAAAAACACTGTTAAGAGGGAAATTTACAGCAATTGGTGTAGATATCAAGAAATTGGAAATTCATCAAATAAATGAATACCAATGCATCACAAGGACCTAGAAAAACAACAGCAAACCAAACTCAAAATTACTAGGAAGAAATAATTAAAATAAAGGAGAAACAAAATTGAAAAAAATATAAAAGATCAGTGAAATGAAGAGTTGATATTTTGAAAAAATAAACAAAAATAGATACACTAGTGGCTAAACTGATTAAAAACAGAGAAGTCCCAAATTATAAAATCAGAAATGGAAAAGGATATGTAAAAATGGATACCACAGAAATTAAAAATAAATAAGGGAATTATTTCAAACAGCTACATACCAACAAGTTAGAAAATCAAGAGGAAATGGAAATAGTCCTGGACCCAGAGAATCTACCAAAATTGTCATGAAGACATAGAAACCTAAACAGTCCAATAACCAAGACAGAGATTGAATCAGTAATAAAGACCTTTGCAACAAAGAAAAGTCCAGGACCCAATGGTTTCACTGTTGAATTCTGTGAGACTTTTAGAGAAGAACTAATTATAATTATTTTCAAGCTATTTAAAACAATTAAAAGGGAGGGAATCTTCCCTAACTCCTTCATAAAGCCAGTATCACTTTAATTCCTAAACCAGAAAAAGACACAAGAAAGAAAACTAGAGACAAACATTTCTAATAAATAGATGTGAAAAATTCTCAAGAAAATGCTAGCTAATAATATCCAAAAAACACAGAATACAGATCATTCACACCAGCAAAGTTAGATTTATCTTTGAAATATAGGGATGGTTCAACATAGACAAATCAATAAATGTGATACATCACATTATCAAATTGAAGAATAAAAACTATATGATTATCTTAACAGAAGCAGAGAAAGCATTTGATAACATTCAACATCCTTCTAAAATTAAAAAAAAAAACTTAAGCAAATTGCATATAGAAGCAACATTCCTGAACACAACCAAAACAAATTATGACAAACCCACAGCTAGCATCTTACTGAATGGAGAAAAGTTTGAAGTTATCGTACTAAGATCTGCAACCAAACAGGATGCCCACTTTTACCATTGCTTGTCAGTACAGCCCTGGAAGTTTTAGCCAGAGCCATAAGATAAGAAAAAGAAATCAAAAAGGACTGCAAATTGAGAAGGAGGAAGTATCCCTGTTTGCAGATGACATGATTCTACTTACAGAGGAACCAAAAGACTCCACTAAGAGACTATTGGAACTCAAAAGAGCATTTTGTAAAGTAGTAGAATATAAAATTAACACAAATATCAATAGCCATTGTATACACAGATAATGCCGTGACTGAGAAAGAATTTTTAAGATCAATCCCATTCAAATAGTTACAAAAAATCAACACCCTGGAATAAGTTTAACCAAGGAAGTAAAATATCTCTACGATGAAATGCATAAAACATTAGGCCGGCGCCACGGCTCAATAGGCTAACCCTCTGCCTTGCAGCGCCGGCACACGGGGTTCTAGTCCCGGTTGGGGGGCTGGATTCTGTCCCGGTTGCCCCTCTTCTAGGCCAGCTCTCTGCTGTGGCCCGGGAATGTAGTGGAGGATGGACCACAGCGCGCCAGCCTTGGCGGCCATTGGAGGATGAACCAACAGAAAAGGAAGACCTTTCTCTCTGTCTCTCTCTCTCTCTCTCACTGTCCACTCTGCCTATCAAAAAATAAAAATTATAAAACATTAAAGAAATAGAAGACACATAAAATTGGAAAATCTTCCACGTTTATGGATTAGAAGAATTAATACCCTCAAAATGTTCAATGATCAAAAACAGTTTACAGATTCAATACAATTCCAGTCAAAACACCAATTGCATTCCTCTTAGATATAGAAAACTCATATGGAAACACAAGAGATGCTGAATATCTAAAGCAGGGTGGGAAGTATCAATGTGTTCCTAAATGTGTATACATGAAATATGTGAAATGTGTTTACCTTTAATTTTTAAATTATTTAATTAAAAATAAACAAGTAAAAGGCAGCATTCGTTGGTATGATCTTCCCCTAACCTGACAACTTAAGTGACTTTTAATTCTAGAAGTTTAAGACCAAAGTTTCTGGGACAAAATCACTGAAACATTGAAAGGGTGTCATACAGCCAATAAAATGTTTTTTAAAAAGGTAATAAATTGATCAATTCTTTCTCTTTAAAAAGCTTCACTCTATAATATTTTAATATTCCCCTTGTAGCTTTTTGTCAGCCTAAGAATTATCATTTTCAGGTTGTGGAGATCTCTAAGTCTGTCTTCAGCTTGTTTCTCATTTCCTAATCCACTGTCCTGCTTCCCAGATTTACGTTATGCATAACATACCCTCCCTCATTATTGGAGATTTACCCTCCTAGAGAATACTTGTCAAAGAATTACTTCTAGGAAATATTTATTTTAGTTTCCAGTTTTGGCTAATTCAGACTTTATTAGAGTGACATATATGTGTCTCCTCAGAAAACTGAATATTATGCCATTTTTAGAAATCCTTTACCAACTTCTCTTTCATGTTGGGATGCTACATGATGATTCTCTTCCCTTTAATTAGATTCACATCTAAGGCATCAAGGTAGATGAGAAATTATCTTATTTTAATTTTGTTCTTATCAGAGTTTTAATACCTGTTTCAATAAAGCATTCTAAATTTGTGCTTATGTTACCACTACATTAGCCCTGACTGAAAGAATTTAAAGAAAGACAATAAAGGAGTTTTAAAAGAGTAGAGGACTAGAGGTAGAAAATATAGCAAATATCTTACATAAGTCATCTATATTTGCACAGACATAGGGGCAAGACCTTGGAAATCTATCTTGAGAGAACAAGCATAGTATAGACACTGGGATACAGAAAGTCTCCATTTTGCTTCTTGCTTCTGCTTCTCGATATTGTGATCTTAGACAAATTATTTATTTTTATGTGCCTCAAATTCCCTGATCATTTAAAAAGCTCTAAAAAGAGTACTTGCACTATTAGACATTCATAAGCAATTGGATTAACACATAAAAAGCCATTAGCAGAACTGCCTGATACAAATGCTCACTATTATTACCTTGTAGTTCAGTGATTTTCAAACTGGGAAGGAAGGTATATGTCTGTATCACTAGGCAGAGCTTGCCCATATTCCGCCTGCCCTTTTCCATTCACAAACACTGTACTGTGTGATGGGGAGGCTCAAAGTTTTCAAACAAAGAAGTGACGTATGAGTATTTACCTCTAACAGAAGTCTGCCTAGTAGCTCTCTAGATGAAAGGAGGAAAGAGACAATCTGGGAAATCTATTGCAGAAGTTGAAAGCTCTAGGCATGGAAAAAGAAGAAAAAATATGGCCATATTTTAGTTTAGTCACCTAATGATTATAGGACAAACCCATATTTCTGCTTTAGGTACCAGAACAGTGGAGTTGTCTAAAAGGGAATTAGAGATGTAAAATAGTATATAGCTGTTCATTGTTCACAACCAGTAAATGAATAAAAATGTACTCTGATATACATTTCCTAGGAAGAGTTACAAAGCAGATTCAACAAAAGGAAATGTAGCTTTGCCCTTCAAATGAGTATGTACCTGTTCAGAGCACCCTAAATCAACCCAGTTACTCTTCTCCAAAATCAGATAGCAAACTCCTAGCAGCAGTAATTCTAATAACAACAAACTTCTAGGCATGCTGACATAGAGGGTGCTTTAATAATTTAGCTACTCAATATTGAGGCTCTGAGCTAATATTCTAAGCTGCTGTTTGAATCTGAAACTCAAGAAACAGCACAGGATGGAGGATAACATAGGAAATGTGCACATGGTTTGCATGCCCTGAGCCATTTGCCTAAGACAGCAGGCTTCAATGGAGATGTGATCTTGCACAAACCAAATGAACCGTCTTTTCCCAGTGGAAGAATAGCCTTTATGAGATGAGAGAGGAATCACAAATAAGACCATCAAAGATGGAGGAGAAAAAGGGCATTACAGGGCTTGAGGTTGGGGAAAAGACTCAAGAAATAATGTATTTCCACAGGTCACATGTCATCCCACAATGTACAAGATCAATTCGTACAGCGGGGTAGCAAGATCTAAAATTCCAAGTATATCCAAGGGACATTGGTACCTAGAAATTGTACATGATTCTTGGAGAAAATTGATGTAATGTGGCACATTGATTGAAGAGCCAACAAGGTTTTATTTTAATGATAGAACTGAATTCTGAAATTAAGCACAGCAGGTAGGAAATGGATCTAGCACAGATGTCAAAAAGCTATCATTGGCTTTTGTGATAAAACATTTTTTCCCCCTTAAGCCCAGGCCAGTGGCTTATGTAGGTCAATGATGTCTAACAGGAAAGAAGAAAAAAAAAAAAAAAACACAAATACCACAAGTGCCACTGTCTTTCGGAGGACATGATGAAATGTGTCTAACATCAAAGATTCCTTTCTTTTAGTGAAACTTTCATTATCAAGTAGTATTAATAGAATTGCTGTATTTTCTACTGATCACACTTCACAGCATAACAGGCAAAAATATAAAAAGTAAGTAGCAATAGCTGAACCAGTATCAGTTATGACAAAACACATTCTAGAATTTTAGCCAATGTCTAACATTAGGCAAAACTTGGAAGGTCCAAAGCACAGCCTAAGGTTTTTGCTAATTCTTGTTCATAACATGATTGGAAAAATCTTTTCTTTGATATATAAATTGTTTATCCAGAGATTTTTTTCTCTCCCATTTTCTAGTTTTTGACAGAAATAATGCTATAACAATTTTGTACTAACTTCTTAACTGACTTCTTGCTAAATTATTTGCTTGTCTTAGTCACTATATTCTTATTTTGAACAGAGAATGGCAAATTTTTCTGTCATTTATTAATGTTTCAAAAGAGAAAATCAGCACAAAGTTGAAGTTCTGTTTTTTTAATCAAAATGACATTTGGACACAAAATTCATGCATTGTATCTCATTTTATTTATGGATGAAGAAAACAAGTCCATTTGAGTTTTAATTACTATAAAAACTATTTACTTATGTGGTATAATTCAAAAGCCACCAGAAAGCCCGTATCCTCCAAATCTTCCAACTGTCCAGTAAAACACTGAAGTAGTACACCAGTAGATATTGCAGGTCTTAAGTTTTTGAAGGATTTTTTTGTCTTTAAATGTCATCTTTTAAATATAAATGACCTAGGGAAAGAAAATATTAAGATAATTATTTTTATATTTTGCATAAATCACTGAAATTATTTCTTGAAATAAATGCTATATAAAAATAATGTATAAATAAGGTGTAACAAATGGAATTAGTACTATACCCCCATTTTATTCCTTTGCCACTCAACTCAAGTCCACATGAGCCCTCAGGCAGTGTTGTTAAACCACAGAGGTCTCTAGGACCCGATTTAAAAAGCATTATGCCAAAGAGGTCAAGAGAAACAAGGTTACTCTCTAAAGAGGTTGTTTAACTTCTATAGTTTTATATATATATGCATGTGATCCCATCATTAACAAATTAATTCAAAAAGCTTCTGTATATTTCAGACATCAGACTAAGTAATGAGTAAACAACAAAAAAACATGTATTTTCTGTCTTCAAGAACTTATAGTCTCTTAAAATAGTGAGATAAGAATGCCAGTAATCACAAATGAGTGTTTTATCAAGATGTAATTACAGGAAAAGCATTTAGTCCAGCAGTTAAGACGCTGTTGGGATGCCCATATCCCAAATCAGAGTGCATGTATTCAGCTCCTGGTTTCGCCCCCTGATTCAAGCTTCCTGCTAATGCACACCCAGGGAGGTAGCAGGTGATGGCTTAACCTAATTGAATTCCTGGCTCCTGACTTCAGCCTGGCCCAGTTTCAGCTGTTGTAGGCATTTGGAGAGTTACTCCACATATGGGAACGAACTCTCTCTCTCTCTGTCTTCTGCCACTCAATAAAGAATTACAAAATAACAAATGAAGGTGTTACAAGGACCATATTAACCTTGATATGGAAAAAAAAAACACAAAAGATAATGCTAAGTAAATTTATGGGGTGCTATTGTTTTGGACTGAACTTCTACCATAGGTTCCAGCAGGCTCAGCCAAACCAGAGTAAAGTCACTTATTCTAACTGCTAGATAATCAAACTGAACTCTGAGAATTGCCAGTTGCCCAAAAGTAAAAGCCAAGAAATTCCCCACAACCAGTCATAAAAGGATCACTTTACCTAAGCTGGCAAGACAAGAAATTCTCTCTATTTACATAAGGAAAGTCAATTTGAAATGGCCAATCTGCTCTTCATCCCTCCTCCCTGTTTTCATCAGCACTTTTGTGCCTATAAAATCTACTCGCTTTCTTAGCCCATCAGAAAACTCATTTTTTATAGGATAAAGTGTTCCCCAATTCTACAGCAGCATGTCAAATTTCATTATATCTTCAAAGGGAATATGCTGTAATTTTGTCTTTCGACAACAAAATAGATGAAAAAGTAGTTTTCAAGTCTAGATGGTAGACAATGAAGGAATGTTCCCTGACAGAAATGAAATCAAGGAGATGAGCCCTGGTTGCCCTGACCTGCTGCCTGGATAGAACTTCCTGGCTGCTAGGCTCAATAGGACGACCTCTCTGGAGCCTTGCAAGGGGGTGAATTGAGAGACAAGATGTAGAGTAAAGGGGAGGCCAACTGGCTAGACTTTGGAGGGCACAGCAGCAATTCAAAGGAAAAGAGCTCTGAGGAAGGACCGGCGCCGTGGTGCAGTGGGTTAACCCTCAGCCTGCGGCTCCAGCATCCCATATGGGTGCTGGTTCGAGTCTTGGCCTCCCTCTTCCAATCCAGCTCTCTGCTATGGCTGGGATAGCAGTGGAAGATGGCCCAAGTGCTTGGGTCCCTGCACCCGCATAGGAGACCAGGAAGAAGCACCTGGCTCCTGGCTTCGGATCAGCGCAGCTCCAGCTGTTGCGGCCGTTTGGGGAGTGAACCAATGGAAGGAAGATCTTTGTCTCTGTCTCTCCCTCTCACTGCCTATAACTCTACCCCTCAAACAAATAAATGAAATCTTAAAAAGAGAGTCCCTTCTAGTTGTCAGTGAACATTGATCCATGTGAGGAGACTACCTAAGATGAGGAAAGGAACCATGTGGAATGATTAGAAGGAGCAACCCCCAGTGTACATAGGGCCAGGAATAGTTCCTCTTCACATAAGGAAGAAGTAAATATCCCATAATACATAAAGCGTTAGTTTATTATCTCAGGAGTGTTTTTGCTTAAGATGTGGAGAAAATTAATCAAAGACTGAATGCTACTCTTATTCTAACAGATTCAAAGCAAGAACTGAAAAGATCAAATTATCTCTCTAGTCACTTAAACACATATTTGTATGGGAAAAGTAGATAGATAGATAAATGATAAGTGGATAGATAGATACACCCAAAAGGTAAAATTCATAATATCAGATACTTTTACAAAACTTTAATGCATGCCTATAAGTAATTGGATATAAGTAATGATGCTAAGAAAAACAAACAATTAAAACTGTGCTGAAAATGAATTAGATGATAACATTATTAAACAAGGCCCTTAAAGCAGTTCCAATTGTCTTCTTTATGACTGAACTACTAAACAAAAAGAATGACTGCATAAATTGAAGGCACAAAAATTCAAACTTCTAAAAATATTTGGATAAACAAAATATGCTTGGTAGGATAACAAAAGAAAATAACAAACCTGAAAATGTATTAATGGTAATTATCTCATTTGAAACATAAAAAAGACTTAGAAATGTTATGCATCAGTAATCTATTGGAAAATTTCAGCAACCTAATACATGCTGTATTGGTGTCAATTAGTAGGGAGAAGACACTTTGGAGAACAATGGTGTGTTTGGATGAATAAGGTCAAATTTTTTCCAAATGTAATGAAATTTCTAAAATCATAGATCCTGGAAATACAACAAGTCAAACAAAGAAGCTTTAAATTTAACTTAATTTAATTTTTGAAAACCTACACACAGGCACATCATAATCAACCTCAACACTAATGACAAAGAGAAAGCCTTAAAAGCAGACAGCGGTGTTAGCATTTGCTGCAACGGGCAAAGGCGTAACCCACTAGGCCATAATGCCAGCCGGCCTGCTTTATTTTTAATAGTCAAGTCTTGGAAACAACTATCAGGTGACTAGTCAAGCAAACTGGTATTTTCACACAACTAAACACTACTTTTATATAAAGAAATAGACTGTTGATTATTTTAATAATATTGATTACTATCAACATAATTACAATAACTGAAACAAACCAGAAAAATACACATATGCTCTCAGAGCCCATTAATGTAAAGTTCTATAAAATGAACATAAACCTATAGTGTTAGCAAGCCAATGGATCAATGGTCACCTTGAGCTGGGGTGGGAGTGGTAAATGTACAAGACATGGAGTAAGTGACTGAGAGACCTTTCGAGGGAGATCTCGATTGCAGTAGTGTTTTCATGGATATATATGTCAGCATTCATCAAATCATGCAATTTAAATGTGTGCATTTTATTCTATGTCTCTTATGCCTCATTAAAGCGATTAAAATGTATCAAAAATACAAATATGAAATATAAAATGAAAGAATATTTGGAATAAAATGTGAAGGAATAAAAATTTCACATTATGAAAATAAGTTTAGAGTATTGTGTGACTATTTTAAAGGAACATGCACCTATTCTTGCAAGGTTGTGAGAACCTATCTTAGCCAGGGTAAAGATAACCATTCCAGGCTGAGAAAGTATGAAGTGCTCATAGAGTAGAGGCTACAATTGAATCAATAGAGCAAAGCTAGACAAAATATGACAAAGAATAACCAGCAATCAGAAATGTATGTATTGTCCTGCCCATCATGTTCCTCTGACATTGTGAACCCCAATTTCTAGGACACATGGTTGCCAATGAGGCAAAAATATAATCTCTGATGATGATTTAATAAAACACTACTAAGCTCAATAGAACAGAGCGGATGCCCATGGGGTGTGCAGACACAAATTCTACTGGAAAAACTATTTCACCCCACTATCACCTTTGCTTTTTACACTATTTTTATACCAAACCTCTTTGAAAGGGGAAAAAAGGAAGGGGAGCAGGGTTGAAAATCCTTGAAGCCAGCTTGACTTCTGTGATGGAGGCTGGCAAATGGCTGAATGCCAGAGAGTTCTCCAGAATTTTGTGCATGGAGATTCAGGGGACGTGTTCTGGTTAGCATCCACCAGTTTCCTGTGGATAATTTAGTAATTATACAATAAGCAAATACTCTTGAGATAAGGGGTGGCAAATTTTTTGATTTTTCTAATTTTGCTTACCTGTCAATTAAGAAGCATTAACATAACCCAAATGTGCATTTAACAATTTCCATAAAACACTGTTTTAAAAACTGAAACAAAGATGCCAATCAGCAATGATAAAATAAAACTATATAATAATATAAGTTTAAATATTTTCTTCAGATGCAGTCTCCCTGTGGCAAGCGTGCCTCAATTTGGACCATCTTGCTGGAGATGAACTGGTATCAAAGTGAGATCATCTGTGCAGATCAGTCACCTGAAGTGCTTATTTTTAAAGTGTTGGTCTGGAAAGAATGTTTTCTCTCTACCTCCAAAACAGAAACTATTTCCAGTTGACAGAATTTTTATTAATAAATCTGGGTAAGTGTACAGGGGAAGAAGTCTTTATTCAAGATTCCAATTGTAGCATAAACTCTTTACAAGTTATGATGGCAAAAAAAAAAAAAAAAAGAAAGAAAGAAAGAAAGAAAAAGGAGAAGAAGAAGAAAGCTTCCTGGGAGCAAACAAGATCTGGTGAGGATATATCTTCTTAAAAAAATAAACTGACTCTCAAAAAATATCAACTTTGGATAGCTATGAGATAGAAAGGAGCAAGTGTATCTTATCAAATGTGAAAGCCCATATAAAAATACATGATGGCAGTTACCAAATGAGTTACACTGTTACTGCCCACAAATCCTTGTACATATGCAAACACCCACTGCTAACTCTTTAGAGGAGCAAATATTTGCAAAGAAAAGCTTATGCACACTAGAAACTAATTACTGATGTTTGTTTCTAGCCAATTTTTGCAAATTAAAATTCTAGCTCAGCCAACACAGTGTCTTTTAAAATAAGCTGGATTATCAATATTTATAAGTGACTAATAATTAGAAATGATATTACATACTTAAACTGTGGCTCACCTACTTTTTTCCTACATTCATTTATGTAGAATGTCTATTCTTCGTGAAACATCTTGGCAAAATAGCAACAAATATCCTTACCTCCACAAATAACCCTTATTCTAGTAAATCAAAAGTAGTTTACATAGCAAAAATGCCAAATGTGAGTTCTTCCACTTAGTCTATACTACTATCGTGATAGTTCCATCAATTGTAACTGTAGAATTACCACTTAGTCCCAGTGGTATTGTGTATAATACTGAGATTCCTGTTTTCAATACTCGTTGATGGAAGTACAGAAATGTAATCCATGGTGTGCTCTTTGGAGAAACTGGATGTATGAAAGAAGTTAGAAAACGCAAGGAACAGGGAAAAGACACTAAACATCACTGATTATTCAGTTTATTAAGTGCCCTGGTTTGCATTTCAGGATGAAAAATAATATATTGATTGCTGTTTTTGTGCCTTATACTATGTAACTAGTTCATATTTCTAACTATATTCAAAGTAATAGATTGAGGACAAACATACTAGCAGAAGACGGGATGGGTAGAGGTGCTGAAGTGTCCATGCCAAAGTTCAAAATTTCTGTCTTTTGGGATCAAAACCAGTGATACCACTTTCCTTTTACCCTTAGAGTGTCAAAGAAATGTTAGATTTTGACTAACTTTTTATACCACATTTTCATCCTATCAAAGTACAAAAGTTTTAATCTTGAAAATACACAAATATTTCTCTGGCTTAAAGGAATTAGAGTTTATTAGGGATTCTGCAAAGGGATAGTAATACCACATGCAAAAAGTAAATTCTGAAGAATGTGTTTCAATATAAAAAGAAAAAAAAAAGAAAATAGACTGAATTCCTCAGTGAAGTTCATCCAATATTAAGTAGAAGCTAGTTTAAAAGTTTAATGTGGACCACAGTACAAAACAAGCACATATCCAAGTCCTTCACAGCTCACCATGAATGTGAACCACAAAATGCTATCCATTTTAAAATCAATCAATGTGATGCAACACTTAAAATGCAATTGGTTTTGGCTAATTTGCAAACAGAAACGTTTAGAATAATTCCTTTCCCACTTTAACTGGTTCAACAGCCTATTCAATGAATTGTCTAATTATCACTCCTGCTTATTTATTTATTTACTTTAGATAACTTCTGAGTGTAGCAAGTTTTGATTTATTTGAATTGCCCTTGGGTACATGACAAAGACCAAAAATCAACCTATTAAAACTGGGGGTCAGCGCTGTGACACAGCTGGTTAAAGCCCTGGCCTGAAGCCCTGGCATCCCATATGGGTCCTGGTTCTAGTCCCCGCTGCTCCTCTTCCAATCCAGCTCTCTGCTATGGCCTGGGAAAGCAGTAGAAGATGGCCAAAATGTTGGGCCCCTGCACCCACCTGGGAGACCCAGAAGAAGCTCCTGCCTCCTGGCTTTGGATCAGCGCAGCTCCAGCTGTTGCAGCCATCTGGGGAGTGAACCAGCGGATGGAAGACCTCTCTGTCTCTACATCTCTCTGTAACTCTGTCAAATACATATAATAAATCTTTTTTAAAAAAGTACATTAAAAGTAAAGCAAAAACCATCCCCTTGGCAGAGTGAACAAGAAGAAAAAACTGCAGCCAGCGCCGTGGCTCACTAGGCTAATCCTCTGCCTGTGGCACCGGCACCGTGGGTTCTAGTCCCGGTTGGGGCACCAGTTCTGTTCCGGTTGCTCCTCTTCCAGTCCAGCTCTCTGCTGTGGCCCGGGAGTGCAGTGGAGGATGGCCCAAGTGCTTGGGCTCTGCACCCGCATGGGAAACTAGGAAGAATCACCTGGCTCCTTGCTTCTGATCGGCGCTGTGTGCCAACAATTAAGAGACCACATCTCAATCTTTTATTAGTTATTATGTTGAAAAACTATGGTAAGACAGAGGAAGAAAATCACTGCAAATTCCATTAGAGGCAGATTTGAATGATTTTAAGTTACTGTCTCTGTCTACCTTCTCTGATCAGGAAGTCTAAAGAGCTTACGTCCTTAACAAGGAATCAGTATGTCATATTAGTGTTCTTTTAAATAGAATTAATAATCTGTTTTACAGATTATTATTTAAATAGAATTAATAATCTGTTTTATATAAGGTTGTGTGTAAACACAACATTGTATTTGAATGATAGGTTAAGAAATCTGTGTTTATGCAAATGGTTGGGGTCCCTTTAATACCTTTCCCCGAAGTTATTCTTTTAACAGGGAAGGCAAGACATTCTAAAACCTGATAAAAACCATTAGCTAGAATAAATATTCCCATGCATTCAAAGTGCACTGCATACTACATGTATAAACCCGTGTATGCCAATGAGAGAAATTTAAAAATATATAGATGAAATCATAGGCAAACATTTACATTAGTAAACATCAACCTTTGCAGATTTAAATGTTTTGATCAGTTAGGAAAATGAGAACATGATAAAACTTTTCAGCAGAGTAAGGGGTTCAAAATATCTGCTTTTTTCTGAAGTGCGTAATTAATGGGTTATCTTTTTTAGCAATTGTATATTATGCAAAGTAATTGCCCTACTTTTCTTTGATAAAATTATTGTTTAATCTGAATACAGTTCATTTAAAATCTGCTTCTGGTAGGAGAGTTTGCACCTTACTTTTAATTTAATTAAGTTTTGCTGAATATTCATAGAATTATTAAAGTATTTTCATGGATTATACTTAATGTTATTATAGCTAAAGTTCTAGTAGCATTTAAATATTTTCTTGTTGAAATTTAAAAACCTGGTGAATTGTTCACAATTTCCATGCTGAACGACAGTCTGTCAAACTGAAATAGCAACACAATGCTAACCATTTTTGTGACTCAGTTCTTGATTGCAGACAGCTGAGATTCAATAGCTAAAGGGGGATTTGAGGACACCATCCAGACATCTGTAATAATTCCCCTACTTTTTTCCCCCAAGTTGAATGCTGCATCAGAGTGTCTGCCTATTTCTTGTCTCTATAATTAAACAGGACAGCAGCATTGATACACATCCTCATCATAAAAAAATTTACTAGCTCACTAAAAGATTAACAAACATACTAGCAGAGTTTTTTGGACTGGAAACTTTGCTTATTATAATTCCTAAGATCCTGGTTCTGACACTTAGAAACAATGACTAAAGCTACTTCAGCTTATCATTTTAACCTCAAAGGTATCCTGGAGACATAGACTACCACAGCCTCAGGAGAAATGCAGAGAATATCAGAACCAGTGGAATTTTCTCGGAGCTTGGATTTCTCAGATTCATATCACCTACACACACACACACACACACACACACACACACACATATCTATATGCTTACTGTACATATATTCATGCAAGCATGCACATGCAATTCTTTGAAATGAGTATAGCAGTTGATCTTAATATACATGACTCATTTCTGCAGCTCTAAATTGTTTTCCATAAGTTAAACAACATACTAAATGGCATAATCTGCAACATAGGTGAACTCATAGTAGGCTTAGATATTACAGGAGTTAAAACAATTCAATATTCACCTAAATACAAGTATGCATCATAAAACATCCCCACACTTACCAGCACAGGAAGACACTCTACCATCACTCCGTAGTTTTATTCACACCAATTGTCATGGCACCCTTAATCGTACTCAATCAGTGTGTATGTTTATCTTTACTGCCCTGAATTGTATTGTTATATTGCTGTTTGATTTTGATTAAGTCCTCTTAGCATTGCGGCTACGATATTTTTCTTTTCTTCATCTGGTTTTTAATGTGCAAACCTGCTTACAGGTTCCAATCTCATTTAAAGCTGCTGACCCTGGAAAGAAACAAAGAAAATATTATCATTTCATATTAGTTTCACATTCAAACATGAACTAAACTTCCAAGACTTCTTTGTAAATTTTCCCAATTCCTGCTGCCACAAGCCCTCTTCCACTGTGCTCCATGTCCATGTTCTGCTCACTAAATATTTTAAGTGGGGTTGGGGCCAAGGTGTGGCCTCTGCATTACAAAATAAAGCCCCGGATATCCCTGTTTCTCACTATGAAAAAAAAAATTCCCAAACTTCTATTCATTATATTAGTGGAATCTGAATCCCCTACCCCCGAGCCAAGTCCTAGAGTCTAACAGTGTAGAATACACTGAAGTGTGCAGTTATGGCTTCTTTAAAAAAGAATTATTTATTTATTTGGAAAGTAGAGTTAAAGAGAAAGAGGGAGAAACCCACACACATTTACACAGAGAGAGACAGTGAGAGAGAGAGATAGAGAGAGAGAGAGAGAGACAGACAGAGACAGAGACAGAGATGGTGTCTTGCAAGGATCTTTCTGGTCTTTCATCTGCTGGTCACTCCCCAAATGACCACAATAACTAGGGCTAGGAGAACTTGAAGCCAGAATCTAGGAGCTTCTTTTATATCTCCCACATGGGTGCAGTGGCCCAAGGACTTGGTACAGCTTTAGTTACTTTTCCAGGTGCATTAGCCGGGAGCTGAATCAGAAGTGGAGCAGGCAGAACTTGCACCACCACCAATTTTTTTTTTTTTATTTGACAGGTAAGTTATAGACAGTGAGATTGAGAGACAGAGAGAAAGGTCTTCCTTCCGTTGGTTCACTCCCCAAATGGCTCCAATGGCCGCCACCGTGCCGATCTGAAGCCAAGAGCCAGATGCTTCCTTCTGGTCTCCCATGCGGGTGCAGGGCCCTAGGACCTTGGCCATCCTCCACTGCCTTCCCAGTGCCCATATGGGATGCTGGTGCTGCAGGCGGAGGATTAACCAAGTGAGCCATGGTGCTGGCCCCCATCACCAACTTGGGATGTTGACACTGCAAGCAGTGGTTTAATTCACTGTTCCACAGCACCAGTCCCAGTTGTGGCTTCTTTTCTGCAGGAATTATACAGACTGTCTCAGATACAAATTCTCTAAGTACAGAATGAGTGTACTAATTAATTCTGACTTTTCATGCAATCACCTCATGTATTTTTTTTACTTCCTTACTGCCTTAACTTGCCCAACAAAGATGTAAAAGATTTTCAAGCAACACTATCAGCTTCGGTTAATCTAATACCTAGCAAGGAACTAGGACTCTAAGCCTGGTAGTGGGAGAATTTGAACTTACTTTAGTCTTCCACAAATTTGTGGCAAAAAGTGGATGAATTCACAGCCTCTGAGCATTCTCGTGGTACAGGAGCTTACAGAGCCTTGCTTTTTTCAGTCAGACAGTGGATGAGGCCATCTACTGATCCGGATAAACACCCACTACGAACATCCCATCACAGAAGCTCAATGAAGCTGAATTACAGTGTATCAGTATGAGAAAGTGATCCTATCAGAAAGGATGCAAATCTACATCCACTGCCAGGTCAGTGTCTCTAACGACAGGGCATACAGGACTGACCTTAAGTCAAGGCCACATGGACCATCCATTCATTATACATTATTCAAGGTCAGAGTGCTCAGCAAAAAACAAAGCAGAATCCATCTCTTTCCCCATGCAGTTACATGCCTATGCACAAGCAGGTACTAAAATACAACTTATGAAAAAAAAGTAAACAGATTGAGTTTTCCTTATCCAAACTGCTTAGGACCAGAAGTACTTCACATTATGAAGTTATTTGGACTTTGGGATATTTGCATCTACTTACCCTAGAGCACTTTTCAGTACATGTCTATTCAAGTTCATGTTATTCCACTGCGAAAGGTTCGCACTTTAACTTTTCTTTTTTCCTTCCGGAATTCATGGCAGAGATGGAGGGAAATGTAGTTCTGATAAAACTTGCCCAGTATACAAATGCATGCTTTCACCTGTTTATTTCCCTAACACTGATCACGTAATACATAATCAAGACCAGGAAATAATGGAAATTCACACACAAGGTTTTTTTTTTTTTTTTTTTTTTTGACAGGCAGAGTTTGACAGTGAGAGAGACAGAGAGAAAGGTCTTCCTTCCGTTGGTCACCCCCCAAATGGCTGCCACGGCTGGCATGCTGCGCTGATTTGAACCAGGAGCCAGGTGCTTCTCCTGGTCTCCCACGCGGGTGCAGGGACCCAAGTACTTGGACCATCCTCCACTGCACTCCTGGGCCATAGCAGAGAGCTGGACTGGAAGAGGAGCAACCGGGACCGAATCAAGTGCCCCAACCTGGACAAGAACCCAGGGTGCCAGTGCGGCAGGCGGAGGACTAGCCAAGTGAGCCACCGGCCACACACACAAGTTTTTCAAAGAAAATGGAGCCAGATTAATAAGAGTAGAATTGTGACTTTCATCAGGAGGGAAAAACCCCTCAGCTCAGCTGCGACACTGAGAGAAGCCCTTTCAGCTTTACTTTAAGAAAAGTGAAAACCAATACCTGTGTGTGGCTCCCTCCCTGGAGATGCATTCTGCTAACAGCTCTGCAGAGCTTTCAGCTCGTGGCACATTCTTTTCCTCCATGACCCCTAAATGGCAGCCCCACTGCTCAGAGCTCAACTTGGCCTGCATCACCACAGTGCCCAGAAGCTAACATTTCCTATCTACTCTTCTGGCAACACTTAAACATTATCCCCTGAGGCCGAAGCCAGCCACATTCTTCTGTCTGCCTTTACTGTATTACAGTCTTGGATACCAATTAATATCTTACTTAGTAGTCTAATTTAAGAGATACATGGGTTTTAAACCTCTGCCCAACTATATTTGGGGACTGGGGAAAATAAGCCCTGTAATTATTAAAGGGCAATTTTGAAGGACAAATTATTATCCAAGAACACATAATTTGTGTTATAGTTAAGAACCAAACTTTTGCATGCGTGCCATAAGCTCTTTTTTTGACTGTAAAAGATATATTTTATTTATTCTTTATACTTACTTTCTTTATTTTTAACCATTTATATATATATATATATATATAGTGAACAAATTTTATGTATTGCATATATACAGATTTAAGAGCACAGTGACACTTCCCAGCCTGCCCTCCCTCCTGCCCAAGCTCCCATCCTCCCTCCCTCGTCCTTCCTTATTCTTTTAATTTTTACACTGATACAGTTTCAGTTTATTTTATAATTATGAGAGTAATCATCCACTAAATAAGAAACACAAAAAGAAGTAAAAAGAAAAAAAAAACACTATATGAGTGTCTAGCACAGGAATGTTGATATTTGTTAAATAGATTAAGGAAGATTGTTTTCTATTTATGTATCTTGTTACGTGTAGCTTAGATTTCTGAGCACAAATTTGTGTATCTTGTGTATTCGTTTCAAGATGTCTGATTCGTCAGAATCTTTTCCTCAACTTCACCCAATATTTATGGAATAAATATTTACAAATAAATAAATTTATAAAAATGTAATTATGAAATAAATATTGAGTGAAATTTGCAGAGCTTGCACTTTTTAATAGAAAACTTTTATTTAATAAATATTAATTTCAAAAGTACAACTTTTGGATTATAGCAATTCTTCCCCCCCATAACCACCTTCCCACCTTCCACTCCCTCTCTCCCATCCCACTCTTCATTAAGATTCACTTTTAATGATCTTTATATACAGAAGATCAACTCTATACTAAGTAAAGATTTCAACAGTTTGCACCTATACAGAAACACAAATTATAAAGTTCTGTTTGAAGACTAGTTTTACCACTAATTCTCATAGTACAGCACATTAAGGACAAAGGTACTGCATGGGGAGCAAGTGCACAGTGACCCCTGCTGTTGATTTAACAATTGACACCCCTATTTATAATGTCAGTAATCACCCAAGGTCCTTGTCATAAGCTACCAAGGCTATGGAAGCCTCTTGAGTTCACAAACTCCAACCTTATTTAGACAAGGACATAATCAAAGTGGAAGTTCTCGTCCCCCTTCAGAGAAAGATACCTCCTTCTTTGATGGTCCCTTTTTTCCACTGAGATCCACAGAAATCTTTCATTTAGGACATTTTTGCCACAGTGTCTTGGCTTTCCATGACTGAGATACTCTCATGGGCTTTCTAGCCAGATCTTAATGCCTTAAGGACTGATTCCGAGGCCAGTGTGCTGTTTAGGGAATTTTTCATTCTATGAGTCTGCTGTATATCCCGTTTCCCATGTTACATCATCCTATCTTTTTTAATTCTATCAATCTATCATGGTCTTATTCATGTGATCTCTTTGACACTTAATTCTATCTTTATGATCAATTATGAACTTAAACTGATCACTTTGACTAGTAAGATGGCATTGGTACCTGCCAACTTATGGGATTTGGAGTCCCATGGCAAGTTTTTAGCTGGCAAAGCTTACAGTTTAACAGAATTCATAGTTTTTAGGGAAGGCATAATTAAAAATCAAATGCAATCTGTTTGGATGATACTGGAAGTAACAATTTTTATATAAAGAGGCTATGAATGGAAACCACCTGGGCTGCTGGCCAGGACAATCCTCCTGAAGACTGTAGTATTTATGATAAGACTTGAAAGGTAAAAAAGTCCTGAGAACAATGGAGACCCAGTGAAAAGTAAGGTAACAACATGTGCAAAAGTCGTGAGATACAGAAAATATGAAATATCTGGAGAATCAGAGTCCAAAGCCTTGAGTTTGGGGAAGAATACCCTATGGGCCAACCTGAGAGGAAGGAGCTACAACTTCATCCTGCTTCAAATGAGCAATTACTGAAGGGTCTTTAGTACAAGACTGTCAGAATCAAACTGTGTTTCAGAAGATCACTCTGGCTTTACAATGGATGAATTGTTGCTACAAAATACTGTAATATGTGTGGTATTTTTGAAGAAAAGAAGAGAAATGAAACAGTCTGATCAATGGCAGTAGAAAAAGGAAAATAAAACTGTGGCTTCTTAGATGGTAGAATCAATAGGCCTTGGAAATTCACTGATTGTCATTAATAGGAAGGGAATTAAACCTAAGGTAGATTCATCAATTATGCTTTGGTATTTTTGAGTAACTGAAAGGGCAAAGCAATATAATAAAAGACAAAGAAGTAGAAAAAGAAAAAATACAAGGTAAGAGAAAAACATGACTTTAAGTTATATTTATGTTTACGAGGGAACTTCAAATAGTCAATGGAAAATGTATATTTTGAAAAAAACTTGGCATGGATTTTTATATCTGCCTAAAAATAACAGTTCAATTTCAGTTTTCCGTGAACTGTTTGCAGTATTTTCCTGTATGAAGCCTAAAGGTGAAATGTGGACCTGAAACTATGTTTCTGGGTAGCAGAAGTATATTAATCATCTTAGACTCTGGAGAGTAGATGCAACTGCCCGGTGATAGGACATGACTGAGAAAAGAAGAATTCCTAGATTGAAATACTAGTAATCAGGAAGTAATTACAGGAAAGAGCTTGCAAAGCAGAAGGAGAGGTAGGAAAACCAAAAGAAAATGACACTGTGAAAGTTAAATGAAGTGTGTGTTTCAAGAGGGAACGTTAACTGTTGAAGTCAATAAAATTATGAACCGTCCAAATCCACTGTGTGGAGCTTGATCTTTTTCGTAGTGCATTGGTGACTTCTATCAGCTCACATTCAGTGGAGGTATGCAGCAGGGGTCAGAGCACTATAGCTCAGGGTTGAAAAGGAAGCTACAAAGTACAAAAGAGATGTAAGTTTGTGAAAAGGAGATGATAGACAAGGCAATAGTGTATGTGTGTCTATTTATGTGTGGTGGGGAGACCTGGAATATTGGAAGCTTTTCATACACAATTATGTTTGTGTCCACATGTGCATGTACACTTGCCTTGTTTCTTTACATTTGTTCTTGGAGTAATGATACTAAATTATTAGGTCTGGTGCCTGCATGGTGGTATAGCAGGTAAAGCCACCACCTTGATATATCCCATTTGGCACTGGTTTGCATCCCAGCAGCTCCACTTCCAATCCAGCTGTCTGCTAATGTCCTGGGAAAAGCAACGGAAGCTAGCTAAAGTGTTTAAACCCCTGCCACCCATGTGGGGGACCCAGATGAAGTTCTGTGCCTCTAGGTTTGGCTTGGCATAGCCCTGGCTGTTGTGGTTATTTGGGGAGTAAAGTAACAAATGGATGATCTCTCTCTCTCTCTCTCTCTCTCTCTCTCTCTCCTCTCTCTCTCTCTCTCCCTCTCCCTCTCCCTCTCCCTCTCCCTCTTTCTCAGTAAATTTGATTTTCAAATAAATAAGTAAATCTTTAAGAAATAAATGAATAAATATATTTTTATGGCTTGACCTCCCCTCTCACAAGTTCTGTTTACTTTTAATTTTGTTTCTGATGGCAACAGTCTCTCAATGATTTTCTCTACTTCTGCACTATTTAGATTTTGCTTACACCTGCTCTGCCCATGGGTATCTATTCCATGTCCCCAAGCCCCCACTGATGTTGCCACTCTTGTGATGCCTTCAAAACTTCTTGATACTCTTTGATGTTTCTTTTCTGCCTTCCTACAATTGCCATCATTATTGTAAAGAAGCCATTCAGTGCCCCAAACACAGGCCTAACTAAAGGTAGGCCCCTATGTTTGTAACTGGCCTTTCTATTTTGAAAGGATGAAGCCTGGAAATCAGTTGTCCTGACTCATCCCCACACACTCATCCTCTTGCAAAGGCAAAGCATATTGCTGATATTCTCCCCCAAGTTTAACTTCCCCCTAAAATTAAACTTGGAAATCTGCTTTAAAAAAAAAAAGGTTGATATACTATTTGAAAAAGATCAGCACAAAATGTGCACTTGTTTCTAAACATCTCATCATAGCAAAAAATAATCATCAAAGGGAAACCAGTCAAGGTTAAAAGCTGCAGTGAAAAGTGATTCATTTGGTAAACAAGAGTAGGTGTAATTATCACAAAAGCAAACTTTGCTAAGGGGATAACTGTCACAGCTCTCACAGTAAAAGGTCTCTTTACCATTTTAATCTGACAGGCTGAGAGTTCCCTGGTGAAAACAATACTCAATAAAATCACAAATGTAACCACAGTATTCTTTTAAACTTTCATTGCAGCTATGGCTACCAAAACAGACTTAATACGCACAATGCAAATGCCTCTGCTGGATGGGCTGATATTTGGATTATGAAAAATCTTTTATCACTGTATTTGAATATATTGAGTAACACCTCCTGTCAGCAGTAATGCTTTAAAGATATTTATTTATTTACTTATTAGAAACCAAACAGGCCTGACCCTTGAAAGAAATCAAAGTCAAATTTCATTTCGAGATGCTACCACACAATAAAAAACTTAAAACTAGAGTCTATTCTCAGGAGACTCCAGGAGACTCTAGGTCCTACTCTGTAAGAGAGCCCTTAGAGTATTTGTGCATCAGTACTGAACAGATCTCACGGATTTTCAAGTAAATCCTTCATTTGAAAAAGAAGGAAATCAAATTCAATAATGAAAAGTAACTTGTTCTAGGTCACACAAAATAGTGGTTATTGTGACTTATACCCTGAACTCTTAACACTCAAGCCATAGATTTTTCTATGATACTAGGATGCATTGAAATGTTATCCACTAGAACTTTCTGTAATGAAGGTGATATTCTATATTTTTATTTATTTAAAATATCATTTAAATATTAAAAATAATATTAAAAATATTTGTTTAAAATATTTTATTATTATTATTATTTTTTTTTACAGGCAGAGTGGACAGTGAGAGAGAGAGACAGAGAGAAAGGTCTTCCTTTTTGCCGTTGGTTCACCCTCCAATGGCCGCCGCGGCCGGCGCGCTGCGGCCGCGCTCGTCCGATGGCAGGAGCCAGGAGCCAGGTGCTTTTCCTGGTCTCCCCATGGGGTGCAGGGCCCAAGCACCTGGGCCATCCTCCACTGCACTCCTGGGCCACAGCAGAGGGCTGGCCTGGAAGAGGGGCAACCGGGACAGAATCGGTGCCCCGACCGGGACTAGAACCCGGTGTGCCGGCGCCGCAAGGCGGAGGATTAGCCTGTTGAGCCACGGCGCCGGCCTTTATTTTATTATTTTTAAAACACACTTATTTTGCACTATTCAATGCAATATCTACAGCCATAATTGTTTACTAAGCATTTGAAATGTGGTTTGTGTGATTGCATTAAAATGATTTTACTTTTCAGGTTTCAATTTAAATGGTCACTGGAAGTCTTCCATAATTAAAAACAGAAAGAAAATCCATAGGAAAATTAGAAATATATGATAACGATTGTATGGTCTTTACTTAGTTTTACTGCAAACACTTTTATTGTTGTTTCAAAACTTCTACCTTGTTTTGCTCCTAAAGATCCCTCAAATACAAATAAAATCAACTGTGACTGCAGCATAATAATCTTCTCTAGTTTGTCTGTTTCTAGAAAAGCAGAACCAAATCATTGAAAATATGTATTACATAAGTATCCTTTTTCCAGTGAATGTACTTTTTTCCACTTTCTTTTTCTTTTTTCTTAATAAACAAAAATACTCTTACAGGTTTAAGAAAATGGATGACTTGTAACAACTACCATCATTCAAAAACTCTTGTTGTATATATCTCAAGGGAGTTACTTTACGAATCCTTGCAATGCATGTCAAATTCCATCCACTTCTTAAGAGGCCAAAAGGTCTTTTCACAGGGGCTCAAGATTGTTTCATCTCCTTAAGCTGTCCTCTTTGAAGCAAGCAGTTTTGATGCTCTGAAAACCAGCATTTATAGCTATTGCTCCCAGTCCCCAAGGATCATAATTTCTTTGAACTGAAGAATCAATGAAGCTACCAAGGTGGTTCATTTAAAGACAATTTTGTGTTTGTATATAACCTTAGTGCTGTGTCAGGAATCCATCTTTTAACTCAAGTGACCACTTTGCTTTATATATTTAACTACTAGTTCTATTCTTCTTTACTAATAGACAGTGGCTAACTATTAACAAATTCGTCCTTGACAATCAACAGGATGCTAAGTGCTATCAGTAATGGGCTTTAAAGAGCTTCATTATTACCAACACAACATATCCCCAACAATGACGGTAAGGGAATTGCATTGCCATTTTAAATATTTATATATGGTTATAATTTGGAGGTTCTTAGCCATCATTCAGGTAATAAAGCAGAATGGAAAAATTTAGATCTGTAAGTATTGTCTTCTTTGTTTAAAGTCAACACTGTTACTAGCTACAGTGAGTTTCACAATGTTGTAGTTGGTTGTGATCTGAAATCACTGTGGCAATTACAGAGATTTTTAAGAGTCCGTAGCCAACAGTCCCATAATTTTCACTTAATACGCTTAAGAACGGGCCTGTCATCTATCCTTCTTAGCCTCAGCTGAATGATATAAGCCCAAGGTACTAGTCTTTAGATCTAGAGTACAGCCATAAAAAAATACACACACATACACATGCACACACACACATACTGAGATTTGGGGGATTCTAAGCTTATGCTTAGCGGAGTTTCTAAAAAGGACTAACCCTACTGAGCTTTCCAAATCCCCAAGGCCCAATTATATTGCTTCGCTTCATCTTCACTTTTCAGATGTTTTCACCACTGCTGGTGCACACAGATAACACTGGGGTCACCAATGAGGGGGATTTTTGAAAAGCAGATCATTAAATATTAAATTAATTGTAGTTTCGGAGAGATCACAATCATTGTTTCCTGAGGAAGTTATTATTGTTCACATGATCATACAACATCAGGGTTGAAAGGTCCTCACATGTAAAAGAGCCTAAATCGTTTGCTACAGTTGAATCTTCATTCTATATTGAAGTTCTTCAACTATTTTTAGACAGCTATCATATCTGCCCCTAGAGTTTTCTCTCCTTCAAGCTAAATATTGCCAGTTTCTTTCTACTGCTCTTAATATATGATTCTACCCTCCCCCCATCCAAACTCAGTCACATTTCAAAGCTAATAGAGTCTTCAAAGCCGTGAGCTTTTAAAGGAAGGCACATCACACTCGATTCATATTGAGTGCACAGTCAAATTGAAATTCTGGAGTCTTTTTTGCATTTGCTTCAGCCATAGCTTCTCCTACCTCATTTTATTCAATTAGATTTTTTTAACCTAAGAGAAGATTTTCAGTTACTGTTGAGAAATACAGTCTGTTACTCAGTTTGTGTTATCATATCTTAATTTGTAAAAATAATCTCAGAATGTTTAAAGTATTTGTTTCTAAAGCAGTGGAAACATTCACAATAAGTGAGACAAAATTATAAGGGGAAGGAGAGGAAAAAAGCCAATTATTTAACTGGCTCATCCATGTAGGTTAGTAGATGTTTATGAAATCCAATAAATACAATTATGTGGTCAAATCTCTATTACATAAAGATATTTTAATGTAAATTTTTCAATGACTGTAAAAAATAAACAGTGCTTTTAATAAATGTAAAGTATTCTTAGCATAACTATTTATTATTAGGAAACTGTGAAAGTAATTAGATTTAGTAAAAGAATATTGGTTAAAAGAAAAATGGAAACTTCATTCGGATCATTATTACATGAGACAAGTGGCTTTGATATTGATGGCTTCCTTATATCTCTTAACAATTGCTGATAATCTCTTGTAATTGTTCAGGGTAATGTTCATAAGCTATACAATTTTTTTAAAAGAGATATATATGTATCTATATACACCCCTAAAAATTGTGTCTAATTAAAATGATTGCATATTTAAACTCACAAATGTGGTCATTGAGGAATGTAATAAAAAGAAATCTTGCTATTTTAACTGTTGCACATTTTTAGTAAAAATGTGGAAAATGAAACACTGAAAAGAGAACAATTGTTGAAGTCATGTTGTAAATATACCAAAATCAGAAAAGTTCACACTCAAGTTTATAAAATATTAATTTAACCATAAACATCTAAGGATAGTGCTTAAGTTTGAAACCAAGGCTAGTTGTTTCCTTGGGTGAATAGTTCACTGTGATTTGTTACTGGAAGCTTCAGTCATCATTTGTTGATTGACTTCTCCCTAACTCAAAACTGTGCTAAATGCAAATATGTCACAAAAATGTCAGTATAGGAATGTCTCTAGTTCCCCTACAGAAATGTGATCCATGAGGAACAGATTCAAATTTTGTAAATTAACATGTTTGGGGGGGGGGGGTGTATGGGGTTTTGTCAAACAGTAGCACTTCCTTTGCAAAACCAACGATATTTTCTTTTCCTTCTCATTTAAAATCTGCTCTATTCAAGTTCATATAATTTATGCAATGCTATTTGCAATATCCAGCTGCCTCTAGTTCCATATATTTAAGCAATATAGGAAAATTTTCAGCTGCATTTTCACTTTTAGAAGTGCCACATTGCACATAAAGGCCTTATTCTTCAAAGTATTATAAGTCACTAAACAGTCCTCCTATTTGGGTTGCATTTGGAGGCAAGTAATAGTTTTAATGCTTAAACTATTTTCATATACAATTTTGCAATGCTTACATTTAAAGATAGGCAGGCTTAGGTAAAACAATTCCTTTTAATAATTTTAAGTGATGTGACTAAGCATTTCATCTAACTGGAAGATCACTTGGAGACAAAAGGAAATTTGGCCAAGCATGTAGTCAGTATCACCTACATAAACAATATAAATAATACAGTCCAATAGAACCATAGATTGGACTGGTTTTGTGGCACAGTGGGTAAAGCAGCCACTGGAACACTGGCTACTATAGGGTTTGGGACCCTGACTACAGCAGACAACTGGGGAGTGGACCAGTGGATGATAGTTCTCATTTTTTCTCTCTCTCTTTCTCTCCTCTCTGTAGCTCTGCCTTTCAAATAAATAAATAATTTTGAAAAGGTAAAAGTAGATATAGAACTAATCTCCCCTCTCTTTCATCATGTTAATCAATTGATATTATATTGCTAGCAAATTCCATAAAATAAACTACAGTGTATGTTTTCTGGTCTCTCTCCTACCCATTTAGTCATTTTAATTATTGGAAGTTTTAAGCCTAGACTCATTAAGACCACTTCTGAGGCTGGCACCATGTCTCAACAGGCTAATCCTCCGCCTTGCAGCGCTGGCACACCGGGTTCTAGTCCCGGTTGGGGCACCAGTTCTGTCCCAGTTGTCCCTCTTCCAGGCCAGCTCTCTGCTGTGGCCCGGGAGTGTAGTGGAGGATGGCCCAAGTGCTTGGGCCCTGCACCCCATGGGAGACCAGGAGAAGCACCTGGCTCCTGCCATCGGTTCAGTGTGGTGCACCGGCCACAGCGCGCCAGCCACAGCAGCCATTGGAGGGTGAGCCAACGGCAAAGGAAGACCTTTCTCTCTGTCTCTCTCTCTTTCTCTGTCCACTCTGCCTGTCAAAAAAAAAAAAAAACAACACACTTCTGGGTATGTTACTGTCTTCTCTTGTTTCCTGTTGCTTTGGTAAATTATAAACATTGGAAGTGTGTTTAAGTCATGTCTGTGGAGGCTGAAGTTCAAAAGCATGGTGCCAGCACATAGCAAGGGCCTCTGTGGACAGTAAGCATGGACAAAGAGAACTCAATTCCTCATTTTACCAGGATCCCAATCTTTAGATAACTAGCTTACTACAATAACAGCCTTCATCCATTCACAAATACTCATGATCTAATCACATCTTAAGACTATCACAATGACAAATTTCAAAGAGTTTTGGAGGAAACATTCCAACTGTAGCACCTACAATTGTTCATCATTGATCAATAATTTACAAGTGTGAATATATAAACTCTTTTTTAAAAAATCAATATTGATTAGATGTTGCTGTGTATTTGTTCTCAAAGGAGGAGTGTGGTGGGGACAAGAGGCACGGAGTCACCACACAGACCCCAGGAGTCGAGTGAAATCAGGCAAGAGGCCAGCAGCCTGCAGACTCGTTTATTTCAATTGGTACAGCATCTTAAATAGCCGAGGCAGCCAATCCAGTCAAGGGGTGGTTTATGCCTAACCAATCACTGCCTGTTGCCAGGCAGGCTCCTTTGCCAGGTAGGCTCCAAAACCATTCCTGAGTAACTGGCGCTGGCTTGCCAGCGGCTATCTTGGCATGGCCTTCTCATTCCACCACAGTTAGACATTTATAAAAAAAACCTAAACAAAAAGGACAATGTTTCATAAACTGCAAACAGATTTTAAACTATAGCTATTGAACCAATTCTATTCATTTCTGTAAATATGATTGATTTATCATATTGAAACACAGCCTGGACACCACAAAAAAAGTCCAAACTACATGATATCTTTCACAACACACACAGAATGTAGGATCTGCCACTAGGTATCACAATTCTATATATCCAGATCCGTGTTGTGGCGCAGCAGGTTAAAGCCCCGGCCTGCAGCACTGGTATCCCATATGGGCGACAGTTCAAGTCCCAGCTGCTCCACTTCTGATCCAGATCTCTGCTATTGTCTGGAAAAGCAGTTGAAGATGGCCCAAGTCCCTGCACCTACATGGGAGACCCAGAAGAAGCTCTTGGCACCTGGCTTTGGGTCAGCCAACATCCAGCCCTTTGCAGCCATCTGGGGAGTGAAACAGCAGATGGAAGACATTCTCTCTCTCTCTCTCTCTCTCTCTCTCTCTCTCTCTCTCTCTCTCCCTCTCTCTCTCTCTGCCTCTGTAACACCACCTTTTAAATAAATAAATAAATCTTTAAAAAATACTACATACCTAGTTCTTATTACTGAAATTTGTGCTCACTTGATTATCAGGCAAAAAATAAGTGTATCTCTGAGATTAAATAGTAAATTTGATTAGAAAGCTCTTAGTTCAGGTTAAGAAAAAGTATCATTTTAATTTGCAATATATAGGTGCATGTATATACATGCCTGTGTTTTTAATTTGTGCAGTGATTATTTTTAGTTCCTAGAACTAATAATTTTATCTTCTGTATTTTATGTCCCTACATGAGCCATGCATTATAATAAAAATGAAAATGAACCTTGATGTGAATGCAAGGGGAGAGGGAGTGGGAAAGGGGAGGGTTGCGGGTGGGAGGGAAGTTATGGGGGGGGGAAGCCATTGTAATCTCTAAGCTGTATTTTGGAAATTTATATTCTTTAAATAAAAGCATTATAAAAAATAAAAAAATAAAAAGAATAAAGTTATTACTAAACCCAACAATATAATAATAGCTTTACGAAGTATCAGCAGTGAATACACTGATTTTAAATAACGAAGTTCCATCTTTCCCTTTCCTACTTCCCATAGTAGGGGATACATTTGTGTGAAGTATTAAATTGTGTCATTATAACCATCCCTTCTATCTGTTTCTATGCCTAGAAATGTGGAGTAGAAGAGTGAGCTCCTGTGATGTGTTATGATAAAATAATATAATTTTTACTACCAAATAATTACCTGTCGTGCAATACAACATTATGGTTGCAAAGCAACCATAAAGCTGTCTTCAAATAAGTTGTCCAGGTAACATCACTGATTCTTCAGATCTTTAGGGACCAAGGGCAATACATGTAAGTATTAGTATTTAAAGTTTCAAAAGTGTTTGCTTCAGAAATGGCAGCTTCTGCAGATGAAATAATTCTGAGTCCCTGTCTAAAGACCCTTGGCCTCTTAGGAAGTAGGAGGATATTTGACATGCATAGCAGGGTTTTGTAAAGTGGTTCTCTCAAGTGATGTAGAAATGAACCTTTTGCTAGATTTCTCCTGAGAAGGTGTGGATGTGGCAGCAGGGATTTAAGATCAGAGCCCTGTACTTGAAAAGGTAACTCGGTCATAGCGAGTGTGAGACGGAGTGAAATCAGACACTTTCAGCAGGGCAGAATTGGACACAGAAACATTAAAGCCAGTATTTCAAAGGAAAAAGGTAGTGAGAGAATTGTCCAAAGATAGTGCTTTAAAAAGTACGTCATTATTTCTTAAACATCACATAAATCTGAGAATTGGGGAATTTTACTCATTTCAAATTGAACATTTTGTATCCCATAGCCATTGGCTACTTGTTAATGTATTCAGTTGATTGGTATTGATTTTATCTTATTCAAGTGACATTTGTTGCTTCATTGGTACAAGAGTCTTTCTTTTTATAAATATTAAATCAAATTTTAAACAGAAAAGCCAGGTGAGAGTATAGATAGTCTTTGCAAGGTTTTAATCCACTGATCTTAGGCAATTATGGGGAACAAATTAGAAACAACTTGGGGCCAGCGCTGTGGCACAGAGGGTTAAAGCCACGTCCTGCATCCCATATGGGCTAATCCTGGCTACTCCACTTCTGATCCAGCTCTCTGCTATGGCCTGAGAAAGCAGGAGAAGATGTTCGAAGACCTTGGGCCCCTGCACCCGCATGGGAGACCCGGAAGAAGCTCCTGGCCCCTGGCTTCGGATCAGCTCAGCTCTGGCCTTTGCGGTCTTTTGGGGAATGAACCAGCGGATGGAAGACCTCTCTCTCTCTCTCTCTCTGGATCTCTCTCTCTGTGTAACTCTGCCTTTCAAATAAAAAAAGTAACAACTGTACATTAGATGACACAGTTGAATGTCAAGTGCAGAAATGGGACACCATTATGTATGGACTGTTGTGCTCCTCGAGATTCATCTGTCAAGCCTAGCCCTCAGTCTGATGGTAGTAGGAATGAGCGGGATACCCTTACGTGAATTTTGCTACAAGGCAGAATAAATGTAACAGTAAATACAGGAAGATATAGCACTAAGAGAATTTTTTCAAGATAATAGTAATTATATGTCCCTATTTTAACAGGAAAGATCCAATAAAGAGAAGGAAAATAATACAGAATGATAACCAGAGTAATAGATGTAGGTAAGTGAGAGGAAATAAAATCTAGTGTTCAGATGCAGGGATGGGATTTAAAAGCATAAATACTTCATCACAATGATACTAAAGCAGAACATAATGTGGGCAAAAGCAGATTCAATAGGTAGATGGATAGTAAATATTTGTGACAATCCTTTTCCAACCATTTCTATTTTTCCCACAAGCTGGTAAGCAAACACATGTGCTTAAAATCATGGTGGAGATTAGGTGTTGAATTTTAAAGAGAGAATGCTATAAAACAGTCATGTGGGAGAGTAATGATTATTCAACAGTATTGGGGGCCCACTTCCACTTTGTGGTCAGGAACCTGAAATAAGATAAAATAGATGATTGGAGTTTTGGTTCAGCTTCAAGGATGCAAGATTGGAAGAAGTAGATAATTTATTTATAAACAGTCCAGTAGAAATGTATACTTTTATAAATATATCTGTATATATACATTTTGTGATACACACATTAAACAAAGAAAAACAAGTAAAATTAAACTTAATACTATATTTTACTTAACCTAATATTTCAAGATAGTATAATTTCAACAGACAATCAGCATGAAAAGTCATTAATATAATATATTACATTTGGGCTTTTTGTGCAGTCTTCAAAATCCAAACTGTATTGATGATTTTCACATGAATCACACCTTAAGATTTCAAATGCTCTATAGATGCATGTGGCCTCTTGGTAACCATGATTGACAGTGACAATCTAGGGATATCAATTATGAAAGGATTGAGGTGGAAAATTTGGCTTCCAGAGAGCACTTAACTCAGAAAGTTTTTTGAAAAACAATGTGTTTAGGAAGAGAAGAGAGATTGCACTTTGAGCAGAAAGTTGAAGGAACCATTTTAAAAAGTGTCAGAGTGGGGCCAGTGTTGTGGTATAGTGGGTACAGCATCCAGCTATGAAGCCTATATCCCAAATTGGCACCAGTTCAGGCCTTGGCTGCTCCATTTCTGATCCAGTCTCCTGTTAATGGCCTGGGAAAAGCAGCAGAAGATGGCCCAAGTGTTTGTATCCCTGCCATCCAAGTGGGAGACCCAAATGATTTGCAGCCATCTGGAAAGTGAACCAGAAGATGGAATATCTCTTTCTTTCACTCAATATCCATAACTCTGCCCTTCAAATAAATAAATATTTTTTAAAATAAAAAGTGAACCGGCGCCGCAGCTCAATAGGCTAATCCTCTACCAGCAGCGCCGGCACACTGGGTTCTAGTCCTAGTTGAGGTGCCGGATTCTGTCCCGTTTGCTCCTCTTCCAGTCCAGCTCTCTGCTGTGGGCCGGGAGTGCAGTGGAGGATGGCCCAAGTGCTCTCATGCACCCTCATGAGAGACCAGGAGAAGCACCTGGCTCCTAGGTTCGGATCAGCATGATGCGCCGGCCGCGGCGGCCATTGGAGAGTGAGTGAACCAACGGCAAAAGGAAGACCTTTCTCTCTGTCTCTCTCTCTCACTGTCCACTCTGCCTGTCAAAAAATGAATAAATAAATAAATAAATAAATAAATAAAAAGTGGTGGAGAATACAGGGCATTTTGTTAAAGACTGTCTCTTTGTGCCAGTAGACAGAGTGGAGAGGTTCCAGGACTTAGGGAATGGGGTGAGCAGTAGCATACAGTGATGTGAGATGCATGACAGGGATGGTCTAAGTGTCTCGGGCTTGCAGTGATGGCTGATAGAATCAATAGTACAATAAAATTTTCTCCTGGTATTTTCCCTGCAGAGTGTGATGGCCAGGCGAGGAGTCTTGGGATACAAATAGGTGAAAAATGGGTAATATTGCTATGTAAGGTCAAAATGCTAGGATCTCTCTTCATTTCAGCCATCAGCATAGAGGAAGAAGCAGACAAAGTTTGCCTGGGAATTCAGCTAAGCTCCGAAGCACAAAGCCTTCCTGAGCTTTCTTGTGATTCCTGAAGGGAGCTGGAGAGGGAAGGCAGAGTTTTCAGTGGTTTTTTGTTTGTTTGTTTTTTGACAGGCAGAGTGGACAGTGAAAGAGAGAGACAGAGAGAAAGGTCTTCCTTTTTTCCATTGGTTCACCCCCAATGGCCGCTGTGGCCGGTGCACTGCGGCCGGCGCACTGCGCTGATCCAAAGCCAGGAGCCAGGTGCTTCCTCCTGGTCTCCCATGCGGGTGCAGGGCCCAAGCACTTGGGCCACCCTCCACTGCCTTCCTGGGCCACAGCAGAGAGCTGGCCTGGAAGAGGGGCAACCAGGACAGAATCCGGCACCCCAACCTGGACTAGAACCCCGTGTGCCGGTGCCACAGGCGGAGGATTAGCCTATTGAGCCACAGTGCTGGCCTTTTCTATGTTTTAATTGTACCCTGCAATACTTTGCTTGCCATTTATTGCCTCCTTACTTGGAAGAACATGTTCCAAGGTAGAAGGATAGAAATGTTAGACTGACATGATCCCAGGTTTTCTGCCATTGCTATTTGTACAGCTTTCACAGGGGGCCAGCATTGTGATTTAGCAGGTAAAGTTGCTGTCTATGATGCCAGCCTCCCACATGGCTGTCAGTTTGTGTCCTAGCTGCTCCGCTTGTGATCCAATTGCCTGCTAATGGCTTGGGAAAAACAGGGAAGGATGGCCCAAGTGTTTGGGCCCCTGACACCCACATAGGAGACCTGCAATAAGCTTCTGGCTCCTTGTTTTGGCCAGGCCCAATGCTGGCTGTTTTAGCCATACAGGGAGTGAATCTGCATCTCCTTTTCTCTCTGTAACTGTGATTTTCAAAATAAATAAATAAATCTTAAAAAAGACACCATGCTTTATTTTATTCAAAGCTAGCAGATTCTCTGAAGAAAAAAAAAATAATAGGTTCTCACACTGACAGAGTTTGTTGATTGCAAAGAGAAGCTCTTTATCTCTATAACAATGAATATAGTAGTACCTTATCTTTTTATTGGCAGAAAAATAGACATGAGTAGGATTAAAACTTGAGGCTTCTAAGGTGACGTTATTTCTCAAAAATTGACCTTAAATGTACAGTTTTGCTCTACAATGAGCACACTAGAGCTATTGGAGCTACTATTATCTATTGATCTAGGAGGTAAATAACCAGAGTTGTCAGAAAACAAAAATGAGATGAGCCCAATGAGTTCTAAGCAAATATAACAGTTTGAAAGAAAAATGAGGAAAATTATAATGGTTTTGAAAGAAAATTAAACTTCTCAGAACACCTCCCAGAAATCATAACTTAATCACCTAATCTAATCTAATTTGTTTACATCCACTAAGGAGATTTTGCTTGTTTACTTGTTTGATACGCCGGATTCTGTCCCGGTTGCCCCTCTTCCAGGCCAGCCCTCTGCTGTGGCCCGGGAGTGCAGTGGAGGATGGCCCAGGTGCTTGGGCCCTGCACCCCATGGGGAGACCAGGAAAAGCACCTGGCTCCTGGCTCCTGCCATCGGAGGAGCGCGGTGCGCCGGCCGCAGCGCGCCGTCCGCGGCGGCCATTGGAGGGTGAACCAACGGCAACGGAAGACCTTTCTCTCTGTCTCTCTCTCTCACTGTCCACTCTGCCTGTCAAAAAAAAAAAAAAAAAAAGAAAGAAGAAAGGTAGAAGGAGGGGGGAGAAGGGGAGAGAGAGAGAGAGTGAGAGAATGCTAGATCTTCCTTTTTTCCATCCCCTGGTTCACTTCTCAAATGCCTGCAACAGCTTGGACTGGGCCAAGTCAAACTCAAGAGGCAGGAATCCTATCCAGTAGTTGGCAGGGACCCAACTACATGAGCCATTACTGCTGCCTCCCAGGTTACCCATTAGCAGGAAGCTGGAATGCGAAGGGGAACTGAGACTCAAACCTCACAACTCTGGTATGAGATGCACGCATCCCAAGTGGTATCTCAATTGCAGCACCGAATTCTCAGCCTCAACCTACACTGAGGAGTTTTGGTAGTTTCCGGTATTTGTTGTAATTTTTCTACAGTTTTTAAAAATTGTTCCCATGAACATCCTCATTTTGTTCCTGTATTGTTTAGGGCTTCTCAGGTTGCAAATAAAAGAATCTGTTTTAAACCCATGGTTAGCAGGAAAGATATTTCCACTCGGAGTTTCACTTGAAACCAAGGGGAGTAAGGCAGGTGAGCATCAAGAAGGCATGGAAGCTGTCTGAACTCTCAATCAGGCCTCATCTCTCTAAATCCCATTCACTTTTCTTTCTCTTCTAAATCTTTTCCTCTTCTTCTCTAGTTCCTTTGGTGAGTTTTTGGATGGTGTCTGGGATTACGTATCATGCATCCAATCGCTAGCATTGGAGATAGTGGATGAATCACTCTCTCACCCAAAATTCCCAGTATCCAGTAATAGAAAACATATTTAATTGTTCATGCTTGTGCTCACAGAGTCCAATCAGCTAGGGCACTAAGGACAGATGTACAAAATGGCCAAGTTCACCCATGGGTGGATGATCCAAATAAAGTGACCAACATAACCCCCGAACCACCCAGAGGCAGGCTTAGCATCCTCACCTTCGATTTCAGGTAACTAAAACTGATTTGTGAAAGGGCACACAGATGGTAAACAGAATCAAAACAACTGCTTCTGATTTCACATTCAAACTCTGTCACTTTATCACCTGACTGAACTGATGCATTGCCTCACCTTCAAATATTTTAAAGTGAACTGAAGAATTAGCCTTCACGATTCAAATATAGATGAAACTGATGATTATTTTAGAAAGACAAATTGCACATATTAATGTTATGAAGTTGATATTCTTTCAGCAGAATCTAAGTTGTGTAAAAATGCATACATTTCCCTTAGGCTTTATATTTTCATTTGTCACATTATGTGTGAGGATAGCTCATTTTTAAAATACACCCATACTCTGTCTTTGGGGCGGTATGAAAATAAGTACATTTCATCAAAATTTGAGTGATGAACTAGGTATCTTTTATACTTTATTCCTAGGACACACTAGGAAAGAAAAACAGTGGGAAGTCTCCATTACTGTCTCTTTTCTATTTATTACTGTAAGTCGGTGGCATTGCTTTCAGTTAATTTATGTTCAGTTCTATGGGAAAAAGGTTTTCATTAGTTACTGCAAACCAAAATAACAGTAATAGTGGAAGTCACCTTCATAATTCCACTTAAACTGTCATTGACTTTCAAAACATCTGTGAGTTTTATAAAATGTTACGGAATACTATTTTTATTAAGATTATGATTTTGCATGAAATTGCTTGTAGGAATAATTTAGAAATACATAAGATAATAAATTTTCCTTCTTTATAAGATTGAGTGATATTGTTTTAATACTATAGGTATAGTACTGCCATTAGATACTGTGTACATTTTCTATAAATTCTTTTTTTATTTTTGCTTGTATAATATCCACATTATATGCTCAAGTAGAGAGTAGAGATTCATTGCAGTTTACAATAAATGTTTTAGCTTTGCAACTTCAGCATACACTGTGCACAACAATGTATGAACCAGCCTTTTACATAGCATATGAATCCATTTTTTAACCAATAAAAAATCAAAGGCAAAGTGGCACATCGGAAGCTCTCTGTTTTGGTTAATGTTCTTTGAAATTCCTGGGAAAGCCACTCTGGATTCTCAAGGCACCCTCCATTCCCACCAATCCCAAAGAAGAAAACATTCACCACTGTCACTTTCTTTGCTTTTCCCTCTCCTCATTATTCTTTAGTAGTCAGCCTGTGGTACATTGGACATTTCTGTCATTTATGATCTCATGATAGATGGAAACTGAAAAAGATTGAGAGTGAGATCAAGAAGAAAATACAGATTTCAAAACCTAAGGAGTGCGTTTGTACAAGACAGAGGAATATCTGTAAGTTAACTACACCTTTCCCACAGTGAAGACACACTTCACATGCTCTCCCTTAGTCTCATGAATGCTCCAGATCTAATCATTTTAAAATTGTTTCTCTTTCCTGTGTATGAAACTGGGTGAGGGGTTGACAGCAACTTTAAGCAGACATTGTGCTGAATAAAATACCTGCTGCCTAAGATAAAAATAAAGAGATGGACAACTTCTGCTTAGAAATCTACACCTGATTCCCCATATTCACATTCCCACAGGTGTTTTCTGTCTGTAGCTTATTTTCTGTCTCCTGAACCATTTACAATCCAGAATAGTCTATTGAATACACACACACACTCTTTAACCATGCATTTTTCAGACATCTGTGAATATAAACTTTGTACAGCTGTCATAAATTATCTACACAGTTTCTGTGGTTTAGTCAGCCTAATGTTGCTAGGCAGAGTCACACTCCCACATTGCTATGGGTGAGAATGTCCGTGTACAAAGTACCAGGTGAACTCTCCTAGGATTTCAAAGAAGTTAGCACTGGAAGAAATTCAGAAGAAGCCCCTTCAATTTTTTTAGTTTAATGCACAAAAACAAGGCCCTGAGAGATTAATTCATTTATTCAAAGTCACATAGTTTGCAGTATGTGTATGCTGAGGGACAGTCACCAAAGGTATAGAAGTGCCAAAAGACTCAGCATGTGTTATGTCTACTGCAAAATTGGCTTAACACAGACTGCATTCGTTATAGGAAGGTAAGAGCATGGGAAAAGGTGTTTTGTGATTACTCGCACAACACACCTTAGAACTGCTTTGAAGCATCAAAAAATGATTTCAGCTCCCTACTGCCTCTCTCTGTTGGCAAAGGAGGAACTGGATATAAAGCATTTCCATCACTAATGGTCAAAACAGTTCACCTGAAAGCATCTCCCTGGCAATAGTCAGATTGTTCATAGTTTTGGGTTGCCAGGAGTCTCTGAAAGAGTGCTGGCTCTTGGAGGAATTAAGCAGTTTTGAGCTCAAGGTAGATTAAAGGGGCTGGTCATGCTTGGAATATTAAGCTGGTTTGTATGATCACTGGCATTTGATGTTGTCATGTTCATAACTTACATATGTGGTAAATAACTTTTGCATCTTTTAAATGGGGAAATGAAATCAATTTCTAACATACAATACAAGATAGTTATGCACAGTCAAGCTATTCAACTATGAGGACAATCGATAGATTTTTTTTTAAGATTTTTTTTAAGATTTATTTATTCAGGGGCCGGCACTGTGGCTCACTTGGTTTATCCTCCACCTGCGGCTCCAGCATGCCATATGGGCACTGTGTTCTAGTCCCAGTTGCTCCTCTTCCAGTCCAGCTCTCTGCTGTGGCCTGAAAGGGCAGTGGAGGATGGCCCAAGTGTTTGGGATCCTGCACCCACATGGGCTACCAGGAAGAAGCTCCTGGCTCCTGGCTTCGGATCAGAGCAGTGCCAGCCATAGCAGCCATCTGGGGGCAAACCAACAGAAGGAAGACCTTTCTGTCTCTCTCACTGTCTATAATTCTGTCAAAAATAAAAGTTTAAAAAGAATGTATTTATTTATTTCAAACTCAGAGTTACACAGAGAGAAGAGAGGCAGGGAGAGGGAGAAAGAGATGTTCCATCAGATGGTTCACTCCCCAGTTGGCCCCAATGGCCAGAGCTGAACTGATCTGAAGCCAGGAGCCAGGAGCTTCCTCTGAGTCTCCCACATGGATGCAGGGGCCCAAGGACTTAGGCCAAGCTCTACCACTTTCCCAGGCTATAGCAGAGAGCTGGATTGGAAGTGGAGCAGCTGGGTCTTGAATCAGCACCCACATGGGATGCCAGGGTGTTAACCTGCTGCACCAGAGCGCCAGCCCCTCTATAGATATTTTCAACCATGCAAGAATTTGAAGCAAATCATCTATAAATCATTCTTAAAAAGCAACTTGAATATGAAATCCAGTCAATCAAATTATGAATAGAAACAGCATTTAAAATTTTGACATTATCATTATAAACCCCTAAAGCATCACACTAAGACTAAATATATATACACATGTATATATATATATAAATATATATACACATATATTATATACATAAACAAAGATAATAGAGACATTATAATATAATTAGTGACAGAAGGAACATTAAACACAACATGAAAACCAGATAATTCTTAAGGTTGAGAAGTCAAATTCTGGAGTTATCTATGTGTTGTTTGCATGGCGTAAATATCTACTTGAAACATAGAATATGTAAAATATGCACTTAAAGGGTAAGACAGGTAAGGGTGATGGAGTTTGGGGCTGGTGCTGTGGCATAGCAGGAAAAGCCAACACCTGCAATGCCAGAATCCCATTTGGGTGCTGGTTCAAGTACTGTGTGCTCCACTTTGGATCCAGCTCTCTGCCATGGTGTAGGAAAGCAGTGGAAGATGTCCCAAACCCCTGGGCCCTTTATCCTCATGAGAGACCCAGAAGAAGTTCCTGGCTCCTACTTAGGATTGTCCCTGCTCTGGCTGTTGCTGCCATTTGGGGAGTGAACCCGCAGATGGAAGACCTCTCTGTCTCTGCCTCTGTATCTCTGTAAATCTGCCTTTCAAATAAATAAATACATCTTTAAAAAAGGGGGGTGATGAAGTTTGAAGGCTGAGTATATATATATTTTCAGTTTTTAAGGATTGTATGTCTTTCAAGCATGTACTTCAAAAAGTTCATGGAAAATGGAATTACAAGATAAATTTATTTTGGTGCAAAAAACCTTGATATCTATGCATAATTTCTTGAAACATATGTATTTTCCATGATTTTTGAAGGTTTTTCATGTGTGTATTTATAGATATAAGAAAACTGCTATATATATATAGACTAGATAGATATATCAGTGTGAAATGAACCTTTAATTTTATATTATATTGTTTGAAATATTTGGGATTTATTTTACTTATTTGAAATACAGAGTTACAAAGAGAGAGGGAAGCAGAGAGAGACTTTTCATCTTCAGGTTCCTTCTCCAAATGGCCTCAATGGCCATGGCTTTGCCAGGCTGAAGCCAGGAGCCAGGAATTTCATTTGGGTCTCCCATATGAGTGTAGGGACCCAAGCACTACAGTCATCTTCCACTGCTTTCCCAAGTACATTAGCAGGGAGCTGTATCAGAAATAGAACAGATGGAACTCAAATCTATGCTCTTATAGGATGTCAGGATCATATGCAGCAGCTTAACCCACTATTCCACAATGCTGGTTGCTTGAATTTTTACCACATGCAGTGAATTATGTTAAGAAATATCTGGGCCTGCGCCATGGCTCACTACGTTAATCCTCTGCTTGCAGCGCCGACACCCTGGGTTCTAGTCCTGGTCGAGACGCTGGATTCTGTCCTGGTTGCTCCTCTTCCAGTCCAGCTCTCTGCTGTGGCCTGGGAGTGCAGTGGAGGATGGCCCAAGACCTTGGGCCTTGCACCCGCATGGGAGAGCAGGAGGAAGCACCTGGCTCTCGGCTTCGAATCTGCGCAGTGCGCTGGCCATAGCGGCCACTTGAGGGGTGAACCAATGGAAAAAAGGAAGACCTTTCTCTCTCTCTCTCTCTCTCTCTCTCTCTCTCTCTCTCTCTCTCACTGTCTAACTCTGCCTGTCAAAAAAAGAAAGAAATATCTGGAACATTAACACATTCCAATTGGGAGACTTGGAGAAGGTAAAGGAGAACCATATTATATGTTTTAGTCTACCAAAACTGTTAAGATTCAAAAAATAATTAACTCTCAATCTTTATCCTTTGTATTTATTTGAGAAACAGGGAGAGAGAGAAATAAAGACAGGCAGACAGACGTAGCTCCTCCCCTCTTGTCACTCCACAAATAGTCCAAACACTCAGGACTGGGCCAAGCAAAAACTGGATGCCAGGATCCAGGAACTTAATTTGAGTCTCCACAAAGATATTAGAGACCCACGTATTAGAGCTATGACTTGCTTCCTCCTATGGAGCACAGTGGCAGGAAGCTGTAATCAGAAGTGGAGCCCAGACTCAAATCCAGGCACTCAAGTATGGGATGCAGGTGTCCCAGGTGGTGAGTTAACTACGAGGCCAAATGCCTACCCTAACATGTATGTTTTTATTAAAACGTATGTAACAAAAAGACCTAGAAGTAAAAAGAAAAAAAGATAAAAAGTAGAGGAAGAGGTGGAAAATAAAAATTATTCTACCCACCTAAGAACTCTTCAACTTAAATCACATCTTAAGGTATTTTTGCTACAGGTAGCTACCTGAATGTAACATTTATAAAAATCCATTCCTATATCTATATTGTTAAGATATTATTATCTAGTTCAAAATCAAACAATATGATTTTTATGCAGGGATTTTTTTGTGAGTTGTTTAAGGTTTTATATTGATGCAAACTTCAAATAGGTAGCTTGTATAAGGAACAATTTCAATTGAATGTTACTTTTTGTCTAAATGCTTTCCACATAGTGGGCCAGAGTAACTATCTGCCCTGACATGCAAAGAACTGTACACCTGGCTAATCCCTACTTATTCCCTTGAGTTACCATGCATCACTCACATTACACACATTATTTTGAAGTAGTGTCAACTGATTGACACATTAAAGAGTACACATTAAAGATCAGAGGACTATCCTTGCTCCCCTGTCTCACCTCTCAAGATAGAAAGCTACATGACAGGGGTGGGGGAGAAAGAAAGAGATCTGTGCATACATGGACACAACACTTCATTAGTGATTGAATTGCTCTCAAGAACTGATGGCTCATTCTTCAGAAAGAGCTTCACTCAAACTCTTTCAAAGGATTCAGTTCTCAGCGCTGGAGTTTTCAGTTCTAAATTTTCCTACTATGAGTTTTCTTCTCCTTCTTGTGGCAGCAGACATGGTATTAAGGTTAAAAAGTTCACAGACACCCACACCAACCATCCAGGTCCCTAAAGGGTTATTTTGGCCCTTATAATTGGCCTACACAAAATTACCAAAGATACTATCAGGCACCCGAAACTGACATTACAATGACATATCTTTGGCGCTTCAGCGCTAAGCCAGGACTAATAATAAATGCTGTGATTACAGACTACACATAAGAACTCCTCGGCACAGTCACATTGAAGCCTGTTCAACATTATGAGAATTCTACTATATTGGTGTACCACACCATGCCTAAAAGTGTCTTTTTTCACACTTATTTGGCATTCCTAATATTAGAACTAAAACATATTCTGTCCGTGTATTGTTTATCACCTGACCATAGGATAACCTATGTCAGTACAAAAGTAATAGTTTGCTACAAATTCAGATACAGAAAATTGGTGAGGTTCGCATACAGAAATTTATTTGTTTATAAAAATATAAACATAACAATTGAAAATAAAGGAATGATAAAAAAGCATTCCTGGAGCAAATGTATATTAGTATAAAACCAAGGAACTAAGTGAAGCTACAAATAGGTTTGTAAAGATAGAGACTACCTAGAAAGTGGGTTAAAGGTAGAAGATTTGGGAAAGTTGTTTTCCTTCCTTGATGACTAAAACAAGGGGAGTTATTGATTTTATCCAAATTTATTGTGTTCCAAGCAAAGCAGGATTAAACAACTGAATTTTAACTCAAGATAGACCAGTTTATCTCATCTCCCAGGGCACAAGTATGCATCCTGGCTAAGCTGCTTTCTAGTACCCAAGGAGTGTTGGTCGTTTGTGTTAATGCCTCTTGGTGAGTTGTAGCTTCCTTTACATCATTTTGTACTGGACTTCTATTTTCCCAGTTTACTACTTGAGATTTCAGTATATATATATATGAAATCTATTTTATATTTACTGCTTGGGGTCAACAGCAACCTAGGAACAGCAGAACAGACAACATTCATAGGAGGAATTAGTGGAGCATCTGTGTCTTTTTATAGAAAAACATTTTTTTTACTTTTATTTGAGAAATAGAAATTTCCAAAGTGCGACTTTTGAAATATAGTGGCTTTTTGCCTTCTGGATAACAAGGATCTGGTATGAGAATTTAAAAATCACAATGGGAAGAAGAAATAACTGAGCTAATTTACCTTTTATATTTCTACCAAGAGATGTTGTTAACAGAATGCTTCTTGAGCTTAGCTGTGAAAACACCCAGTTGTTGATCATTCAATGAATGTTTCTCTGTATAGAAGAAATAAATTAAATTCTCCAAATTTACCTTGCTCATATTCACCCCCCAACAAACAGGTATGCATATGCATGCAATCACAAGCTAGTATCAGTGTAGAACACTAACAACTCCTGGGAGTTGGGGACAGTGCACACAGTAAAGTGACTTATTTCTGGAAATAGAAGCATGGGTTTCCCCCACCTCTCTCCAACTGGCTCTGAGGAACAGCAGCTCTGCCCTTCTTTAAAGCCTGTGGCGGCAGGATAATCCTCAGGAAGTACTTTGAAGCCTCAGGTTCCTTTTAATCGCATGGCTTTTGCCACTCCTGATTTTTCTTAAAAAAAGAGAAACCCTAACAAGAATATTTATTTGCTGATTGCTGATGAACGTTACTAAACTGTACTTCATCTATAGGTCAAATCCTATTATGACAGAAACTATTTCAATAAAATTTTCCATGTAACAAAACTATCCCAGGCTGATTACCCTTTATTTCAAAAAATATTTCATCAAAATTGTAGTAGCAGGACCACAGCCAAACTCCTGTAGAGTTCACTATAATAGGACCTGATTTATTATGCATCTGTGAATACCGATATTCACAAAAGCTATTCATAAGCAATTCTCTGTTTTCTGTATTGACGTTTTTCTATCAGGAATAGATGACATCAAAATTATTATTCTATTTGTATAGTTCCAAAACACATAAAATTCATTGTCTTTAATCAAACCATTTCACTTTCCAATTCACAGACTCTTATTTGCCAAGTCCGGTTAGTCATTAGTATAAATTAGGCTGGGTCTACAATTGTAATGACCCATGCCTTATTAACCTCCTCCCTTTATCAAGCACTGTGATTTAAGAGATACCAGTTCATCCAACACAGGCTGCAAAATTCACATCAGTCACTCAGGAAATAATAATGAAAGAAAGCTTTTTAACAACATAGAAAGAAACCGTTAGCAATACAGGAGCATTGTTAATTCATAAACTTAAAACCATAGAAAGATGAGAGTAAAGATTATATGCAAATATGCATGCATCTATTCAGGAACATGTCACTTCAATTGTGGTGCACTTAGCTACTCCAGACACTGAATTCTAAGCATGTAAAAGATCTGGTAATAGGTTATAAATGCAGGTAGCATGACTTAATGGACTAAGCTCTAGGACTTAATGGAATCAAGGAATGAATTTTAAAACCTCTCTGCCACTAACAGGTTATATAAACTTTAGGAGTCACTTAAACTTTTAGCAGTTTCAGGCTTATTATTTCCAGTTAGTAACTTCTGAAATATTGTCAGACTACACACTGTTATCAGTTAAAAATATACTAGTAGAAGAGTTCATTTCTATGTGTCCATATGCTTATATTTTCATACCAGTATTTTCTTTTTGCTTTTATGCCTAATTTAAATGATTGTTTAATGTGATTTTACTTTTTACTCTTCCTAACTTTCACACAGCACCCTTCTAAATCAGCAAATGCTGATCAGTAATAGTGATCCTCTTTCTTTACAATTGTAAACATTGTATTTCATATGTATTTACACTAGAAATGGCGCATAAAAGTTGGATGTAGTCTAACGGTTCAAGAAGATTATATTTTCTAGCTACATTTCCTAGCCTACTGATTAGTGGTACAGAAAAGCCAGTGGAGAATGAGCACGTTTTTTTAAGATTTATTTATTTAGTGAAAGAGTTATAGAGATAGAAGGAGAAACAGAGAGAAACGTCCCATCTACTGGTTCACTCACCATATGATCAAAATAAGCAGGGCTGGGCAATGCTGAAGCCAGGAACCAGGAGCTTCATCCATTTTTCCCATGTGTGTGAAACCAAACACTTGGGCCATTATCCACTGATTTTTCCAGTCCATTAACAGGGAACTAGATTGTCAGTGGAGCAGCCAGGACACGAATCAGTGCCATACGGGTTGTTGGGATTGCAGGAGACAGCTTTACCTGCTGTGCCACAATGCCAGCTCCAATACACAAGTTTTAATCATCTTATCTTTACACATTGGTTTGTTAGTTATATGTGGGGAATGTGATGGATCCATTTTCTTCTCTGCCCCTTGAAATTTATGCTAACATGAATCACTGGAACCCTTTCTCCTAGACAAGATGGATAAAAAATGAGAATTGTAGAAATCAAGTGTGAGTGTAGGTATCATGAATGAGACAACCTCCTTTATTTATGATTACCCCCCCAAAAAAAAATAAATCAGTATGAATCAAACATCTCTTTTTGCTCTGGAACATGCTTCCTGTCATAGAAAATCTCAAAGTAAGACTATGCACTGACGTGAGCCGTCTGCCACTCACCCAGTCATTCATTCAGCAAGCCTGGTGAGATGGAGGAGACTAGAACAAGAGGACATCTGCTTGTGTTAGAAAAAAAGACCATGCCACGTAGATACTACCATAATAGATAATGTAATAGGCGATCATATTCATCATTTTCAAAGACCTGGGCACTTTGTAAAGCACCATGGATGCTTTACTTAAATTTCTCAATTTATCTTCATAGTAATTCTATTGAGGAAAGTACTGTAATGATCTGATATTTTACAAGGCAATTGAGGCAGAGAGAGGATGAACTACTAAATTGGTTAAACATGCATTTAAATCTGTGTACGCCACTCAGAAATATGTTATAGCAACTCATATGGGAACCTGGTAGCTAGAATAACTCCTCAGCTGCTATATTCTCAGAAAATAAAATTTTTGTATTCCAAAGGTCTCTTTTATTTATGATGCAGATCTAATCTTCTAGAAAACTTTCCTTGCTTAGGCAGTATTATCCTACAGAATCATGTTTTAGTAAATTGAGTAAATGCATGTCCATGTAAAGGAGGAAGTTTTGAGAAAAAAGGAGGAGATTACAGCTGGTATTTATTGTTTACCTTCTGAAGTCACTATGCAATCTATATTAGTAAATTCTTAGCGTAACTCAAATATGAAGAGATTGTCAAATCTACTTTACAGATGAGAAATCTAAAAATCCAAGAGTTTAATTGACTCCCAAAGATTATCCTAGTTGGAAGTGGAACAAAAGCTTGAAAAATTTAAATATATGCATGTTTTTTTCACCACATAAATAAAATCTTAGGCATAGCTTCAGTCCTCCTTCACTTCCAACCCTAGCATGCAAAGTTGAGCCTAATTATTCATTATAAGCTTACCTTTTCTCTCATTTCATAGATTCAACATAATTATTCTGAAGAGAGGATGTCACTGCCACATATGTAATATCTAAATATCTAGTTATCAAACAAGTTGAAGGTTGAGAGTCAGAGTTCATTTGACCATACGATCCAAATTCTATTATAACAGATGGCATAAAGTGTACTCAACAAAACACAGACTTTGCATTATTTGATTTGCAATAATACATATTCACCCTTGAAAACAAAAACACCACAAAAGATAACCCAGGCTTTGGTAGAATTATGTGCACATACCATAGCTAATCTTTGAAAGAAATTCAGACTGATCACAAAACCTCTAAGAAGGGAGGAGCAGTTGAGGAAGAAGAGCAATACACACATGTTGATTAAATTAGCTTCAGAACCCATCAGAAAGTGAATGGATGGCAAGGGCTAATACAAATGAAATTCTCATCAGGAGAGTAAAACAGAACTTGTGCTCAGGAAAGTTTTTATTTCAACTGTGTTTAAGTAAAGCAGCTTATTGAAGTCCATACCCTTAATAATGCTATGTAAATTTCCTATGTGCTTACTGGGGACTTAATGGGATGATCTGTCAACTCTAGAATGTGCAGAGTGACATCATCCTCAATTTATAAAACTAGAAATAAAATCTCAGCTGGGATTTGCCCTAGTTTGGCCATCAGTCAGAGAGAATGTCCTTAGCATAGTAATATGAATAGGAATGACCCTGGTATCCCAGATCCTAAGAGTAGAGAAAATCTCTTTCTGTGATAAAGCCATACTTACAAATAGGATATTTGAAACCTCACTTATGTGTGCATTAAGGGCAGAAGTTGCTCAAATCTCTAACAGTCTCCACACAAAATTTGAGAAACTATTAAAATTCCTATAAGCTGTCAACAAAGAATGTGATCCTAGAGTCAAAGCTATCAAATAAGCCCAACTTGAGACCCATACTTCAGAATTAAAATGCATGTGTTATGTGGGCATATGGTAACCTATATAATCTAAGGCTATGCACAGATGCCTGCTCAAAATTGATGTGTGTGCCAAAACTTTCCAAATTATTGAACAATAACTTTGCTATACATTGTAGAAATATGGTAAATAGAATTAACACATTACTGCCTTTTTCTTTTTGACATTGATTGTTTTTGCTAAATATCATTAAACATACTGTCAAGAGAAAGACATCAGGCTGCCCATTGTAGAGAGTCTCAAAGGGTAATTCTTATTTTACAGAAATATGTTTTCTCTCACTAAGGCTACAGCTATTAAAAAGAACATTGTGTAACAAAAATCACTTAGGCTAAGAGAGCAGAGGCTAAGAACAATACTCAATCCTGCCATAAATACACTTACTTCATCAGAAATATGAACTAGACAAGTGATCTAAATAATTTTAGTCATGTAACACTTTCTAGAAGCAAAACATGAAATATAATATATAAATATGTACATGTGCACACATATACACACACAAATTTTGGCATTTCTGCTTCCATGGAAACAAATATGAAGGGTTCAGCACCCACAAAATTCTCTCTGTTTGGTCTCTAATATTCATATTCTATAGACATTGTCAGATTGCTAAAGTCAAATTAAAGTTGCAAAGATTCCTTTCACTTTAACAATAAGAAAATATCTCTTTAATTTTGATATTTGATACCTCAATTCCATTGTACATATAGTTGATGGTTCTAGGAAATGTGGGAAAACCCCTGAATTTCTTAAAATGTTTTAATCTAATTGTATTGGCTTAATGTAGTTACCAAAATAACAAAATTTCACTCACTTATGGGATAAATGAGAAGAAATGTATACCAACTGATATACCGTTCTGATCAGATCTGTTTATTCCAAGCAATAAGTCTAGTGATTTTGATGCATCAGCAAAGCTTACTGATGAATTGAAAGAAAATAGAAAATAAATTGGCTTAAAACTAAAAGAATATAATCACTGTTGATAATGCCAGCATCTTCTTCTAAAGAAGCAAAGTCGAACCTAACACTTTTACAAAGTCATTCATTTAGCTTTTGAGAAGTGGACGGGTAAGTTGTCCTATCTCATGAGAGACTCAATGAGTTTCTGGCAATGTAAAATCCATACACCTGAAATTGGAGTCCTGTATCTCACATGTGCAAAAACAAAGACTCAGTTGGTTATGATTGAAGGTTCTAAAAAAAATGACAGTTCTTACAAATTCATTATTCTTGAATAACTAGGAGAAAAAGTCAATAAATTGCAATATAGTTACTTTAAGAAAGGTGAAAAGAAGCACTCCTTAAGCATCATTGGTGACCTCAAAATGGTTAGTCATGAAAGATCCATTGTCTTTTTATACGCAAAAATAAATATTATGAAGCTGCTGAAGTAATCCAAGAGCAAAGAACTGATAGGCAACGTAGCTGAATGGTAGACATAACAACAAGATAAGCTCTGATCATTTGAGAAAACCAAGTAATTTTATTATGATAGATGATTTATGAAATTATAAATAGCAGAGAAAATGCAAATCTAGAATTATTGCAATAGCAAATGTACCTGATCCCTAAAGAAATACATTGGTTTTACCCTTTGTTCTGCTAGATTAAGGGGAAACTCTCAGCTTTTGTTGATCATCTCATCACATTAGCAAAGCTTTTTTTTTTTTAAATGAATGTCCAGAGGAATTTTGATTGCTATTTTTGGCATCAGAAAATCTGGTTTAAACTAGTAACAGTTTTCTATTCAAGGCACATGCCTTATAATTACCACTTCATTAATTTCTGCACATTACTGTCATTTCCATTTTGTGTGAGAAAACTAAAAGACAAAGGTTTCAGTTCAAGTATTTAACACAGCATATGGTATAGGTGATGTCAAAAGAAAAGCAATTCAGAGCGGGCAGAGCATGGACTAAATATTGGAAAGCATGCAGCAAGTACCCTAGTCAAAGGGAAATGGTATAAGAATACTTTCTTGGTTAAAGGAGCTGCTTTGTGTATGTTGCGCAGGGTATGGAGAATGAAAGGATGACACATGCCAGAGATTGAAGGGCTGTAGGTAAGTATTAAGGCATAGTAACAGCAGAGGCTTGGGTAAAGCTGGATCTGCATTATAAAGTATCTTGAAGGTCATACTTACAGATATCATTTCCTGTAGACCAACAAGGAAACATTAAAAGACTGGAGAAAGACATCTGCAATTCCAAAGTAATTGTTCTAGTTAAAATGTTGAAAATAATTTGGAAGGCAAGAATTCTTAAATTATGGGATTGTGTTATAAGGCTCTCTTCCATAACGTGGGTATCAATACATTATTAAAGGCCTGACTCAGGTCAACTACAGAAAGTGTAAATTTGAGATATATTAAGTGAATGAAATTAATAGGACTTAGCAATCATTTGACATGAGAACAAAGAGAAGCCAAATATGGCTACTAAGGATCTTATTCTGTAACCAAGTAGAAGTGCAAATTGTGTAACAAAAGAATACCAAAGAAGATGTAGATTTAGTGTGTGGAAAGAAATACATTCAAATTCTAGAAACAGGAGTTAATAAGCTTAATTGGATCAGTGATTGGTTGTGGGATGTTCCATAAATGGGCATGTATATATAATTTTAGGAGAATATGAGACACAGTTGACCTGAATATCTAGGTGTGAGACTTACATGCATTAGATAGATGTTGACCCATAAGAATAAATGTGTACAACTAAAAGAGAAGAAAATTAAAACCCTTTAGAGGTTTGGATAATCCATCTGAATACAATCATTAAAATGCAAGAAGAATTAGGGATTTCATATAAAGTGTAACCAAATGCTATTTTTAAATGTTTATTATCTTGTTACTTTTTAATACTATTGATTTGTTAATGTAAACTTTCCCTTTGTACTTGGGAAATGTTATAGGATGAAGTAGAAAAAAAAGTATATTGCAGAGACCTCTCAAAGAAACATATGGTCTATTTGGGAAGAACATAGCTACACAAGTGAAATAAGGAAGTGGTTAAGGAGGAAAATATATGAAGTAATGAGTGGTGGCTGATGGAGGTAGACATAGAATTTTGTCTCCAAAATAGAATGTAATGCTTTTATGTAATGAGATTACTTTTCCATCTTATCTCCTTGCTACAATGTCCTCTTTAATCTAGGAATAGAAGAGAATGATGGATAAAACAGGCCATATTCAAATCTTTTCTGTGTTATTTTTGTGAGAAGAGAGAAGTTTTAAAAAAAAATACACCAGCATTTCTCAAAGTCCATTCCACAAAAAGCATAATACTCTTCACAGAGTACAAAGAACCTTGAATCTTGAAGACAATAAGAGATCCTTCTATAACAAGACCTGATTGACTTGGTTTAATGTAGAATTTCTTAAAATTGTTTGCCCACAGAAAAAATTACCTCTCAATATCCATTGATATTGTCTTTGTTGATATTGAGTTATTGTAACTTAAAATCATCAACCTTTGAAATCCTAATTCACATTATTGCTATTATTGCTATGATTTGAAGATTTGTCTCCCTAAGCTCAGGAGTTTATCCCCTAAAAGGGTTATATTGATGGCACCTAAAAGGTGGAAATTTACTTATTTTTTGGCATTTGCAAGTTGGGCCTTCAGAAAGTCATTAGCTTGAATTAGTCTGTTGGACTGAAGCCTGATCACCATACAAGAGACCACAGTTACAGAAAAACACACACTGCTTATTTCTGCCATGAGCTCTCCTCTACTACCTTGGGACTCAGCCAGCAAGAATGCCTCATAAGAATGTAATCCAATGGGACACACCTGTTCTTGGACTTGTGAACCTCCAGAGCTGTGAGCCAAAATGAAATACCTGCCTTAGGTATTTTCTTATAGTAATGAAAAGCTAACACAATTATTTAGAAGTGCTTAAAGGACCTTTATAAAAAGAACATGTAAAAGTATGATGCACCTTTTTCCTGAGTCACACTGATAAGTGGAACTACTCAAAGAACCTACATCAAGCAGTCTACAAGTCTAGAAAAATAATAAAGCCATTGAACTTGTAACCATATATTTCAAGAGGAGACATGCAAGAAATATGTTCAGGCAGATGGAAACACTGGTTATAGAGTAACATAGAAGTCAGGGTATATCAGAGAAACCAAAGCTAGTACATATTATTCCAGTGTTCAAAACACAAAGGTCAACAGACAAAAAGACAAAGTGCAACATTCCTGGGATACATAGCAGCATGACTGTTACTCAGCAATGTTATAGGAGGTACATCTGTGCTAATGGAAAAGTCAGAGACAGGAGAGTGAATAGAGCAATGCAATAGAAACAGCAGAAGCCCAGATAGGCCTTTTATTAAGGAAAAAAGTGGATAGAGATTTAAGGGAAAGAATGTGATGGGATCTAACATTCTACTTAAAAACTATTTCATAGCACACATTATAACTGTCTGAAACATTGCTATCAGCTGAAGCGGATGGCTAGCCATAGCATACTAAAATAATGTGAGAATAAAAATAGATGAAAAGGTTCTTTAAGAATCTGGGTTAAACAGTTATCCTATTAATCATGCAAAGATCTATAATTAAACAGGAAATCTAATAAATTGATTAATAATCATTTGTAAATCCATATTACTTAGCTTATTAGTACATAGATTATTCTCTAATTCATTCATCATTTACTCTTATTTACTGACCTGTAATAATGTATAACTCTGATGTAATTCTCATTGAGATGATGTTTAAACAGATAGGCTTGATGTCGGGCAAAGTCAGTTCTGGGGCCTGAGTACAAGCTAATTTGATTGTGTCTCCAAGTTGACAATTTACCACATGAGTGACCTGTACATACTTTCTTACTGGCAAGATATTTTTGTCTCATACTGTTCCATCAAGCAAATGATGGTGTTATTCCATCCTCAGTAAGGGAGGACTTCATATTTTTTCAGATTTATTTATTTATTTGGAGGTAGAATAACAGAGAAAGAAGGAAAACATTGACAGATAGTCCATCGGCTGGTTCACTCCCCAATGGCCTGTATCAAGCAAAAGCTAGGAGCCTTAAATTCCATCTGTATCTCCTACATGGGTGGCAGGGATCCAAATACTTGGGTCATTGTCTAGTGCCTTCCCAGAAGCATTGGCAGGAAGTTGGATTGGAAGCAGAAGAGTCAGGACTCTGACCAGCACTAAAATGTGGGGTGATAGCGTCACAGCTGTGGCTTAAAACACCATGCCACAGCCCCTGCCTCCTACAAGAGTTTTAAAGATATCCACAAGTTCGATTAATTATGCTGAGCTTTTGTTTCATAATTGTTCAATACCAGAGTACTTCACAAAGTTTGTGGAAAATGTAATTAAAAAGTAAGTTAATTTTGATGCAAAATTTTTTCACATCTTAGTACAGACCTTTGAGGAAGCTCATGGAAGATGAAAATTATGAAATTATGGATTTCAAACATCTTTGCACCAAAATAAACTTATATTTAATTTACATTTTCCACACATATTTTGAAATACCCTCATACGGTAGGTATAATCTAGTTATATCATTAAACAAGCAGATGTATGTTCCAGTTATTAATACAATGCTCTGGAATATAGATCACCATGAACTGTTGTTAGAAAGAGAAAAACTATGTTTTCTAGGCAATATGTGTTAACATTTTGTTTCCCTTTTACTTTTTTTCAGTTAGATCTGTTATGAAATAGAGAAGGAAGTTTTACACTTGCATTTTTAAAAAAACTTCCAATCTGACTAAATGTATCTAAAATATTCCTTACATTCAGCTTTTTCAAACTGAAAAACAGTTTCCTAAATTGTCAGTAACAGTGACTCTAAGCTGATGGGGATATTTTGAGCACAAGGTGCAGCAGAATTTTAAATAACTTCCTCTCACTCCTCATCAGTATCTATATGATTTCTAATCATTCCTGTACACATCAGCTGTGATGAGAATGAATCCAGGTGTGATGAACATGATGTTCTGTCTTTCTGAAGGACGTTTATTTTTATTTATGCCATTGTGTTTAGGCTTTTCAAGTACTATTTAGAGCAAATAGCCAGACGAAGCTTCCAAGTGAAACCTTCTGCTCTCTGTAATTTTGAAGTGAGGGCAGAATTTCTTCCTGTTTGGATAAAGGTTTCCAATTGGAATAGTATGATTGAGGCTAGAATACTAATTCTGAAATTGCCCTTCCTCTGCTCTAAGTAGTGTTTCCATCTGAAATTTTAAAACTCTCTAGAAAAATTGCAAGAAATACTTATTTCCTAGTGTCAACTTCTCTTAAATGAAAAACATTTCAAACTGTATCTGGTCATAGATAGAGTTATTATGGAAAGAAGAATTTTCCATAATTATAGACAAACATGTAAACCTTCTTGGAATGAAGGTTCCATTTCAGTATTGTATTATGAGATTAGAGTCTCAGAAAAGAAAAGAAAGCATTTCATTTATTGAGCTAACAGTGGATCTGAAAGCCTTATCATAATATGATTTTTGATGAAGCATGTATTTGCTGACTAAAAAAGTGATTTCTGTTTATGTCCCCATGATGATTTTGAACCTTGATTCATCCACAAATCTAGTACTTCATATTTACTCCTGTTTAAAAGGGAGGAAAAAAGCACGAGCTAACCAGAGGAAAAAAAGTTTAATGTTAGTAGCCCACCTAATCTCACCCAGGAAATCGTAGTATTTGGCTGATATTTATTGAAGCTGCATACTTAAAACTAGTAAGATGTATTTCATTACCCTTGCCAGATGCAAATAAACGTGCAACCTTTTCAGAGCAGCAGGATTTATTGTATAGTTCAAAGAATGATAGCATCTGCTTCTGAGTTTGGTGTAGTCTAATTTCATAATGTATACACAAACAAGATTTGTTCTCAGAATTACATTGCAACCATTTTAGAGCTGTAAGTCAGGTGCTTGATGAGCTTCTGAAAATATTTGTTTAGTATTCCAAATAATACATATAGTTTACAGTGTTATCCTGAGATAACAAGGAAATGTTGTTTCAAATAACAGCTTACTTAGTAAACATGGTTTCCAGTGGTGATACTACCCACTTATCATAAGACTCCACACATTCATTTCAGGTATGCCCATATCTATAACTCACGTACCAAAAAAATTATGAGTATTAAAGTGAATTGGCTGACATTCTGCCAAATAAGATTTTCTCTAGCAGATACAAACAGGCAAATGGATTAATGCAAATTAATTGCTTTGAAAATGCTTTATTGCATTGATGAAAATTACATTTCACTTGAAGTGAAACAGGGGAGAAATGTAACTATTAAAGGCCACCAGCAAAGTAGAATAAAATATGTTTGAAATAATTGTAATGGAAAGAATTAAACATCTGTCCACATTCCTCAAAATTTAGCTTATAAACTGGTATTTTCCACATACATATTTTCATTTGATTTTTTTAAAAGAATTTATTTTTTGGAAGGCAGAATTGCAAAGAGAGAGAGAGAGAGACAGAGACAGAGACAGAAATCTTCCATCTGCTAGTTCATTCTCCAAATGGCCCCAACAGCCAGAGCTGGGCCAATCCAGAGCCAGGAGCCAGGAGTTTCATCTAGGTCTCCCATGTGGGTGCAGGGGCCCAAGTACTTGGGCCATCTTCCACTGCTTTCCCAGGCCCATTAGCAGTGAGCGACATTGGAAGTGGAGCAGCTGGGACTCAAACCAGCATCCATGTGGGATACTACAACTGCAGGTGGCAGCTTTACGTGCTAAGCCACAATAGAGGCCCCTTTTATTTGAATTTTTAAATTTTTATTTTCTCAAGCTTCATTTATATTCTTCAACAAAGAATGAAGTATACATAAATGCCTGAATATCCTGATATAATTTATTTCAACAGTTGACTTAAATTTTTAAGTGATTAGATTTTGAGTTCCTATCTGTTCATTAACGTTTTAAATATGATAATAATCAAATCTGCATTATCTATTTTTTCTTCTCATGAATTTTTATGAAGTTATAATTTCAAAATTTAATTCTAGTTATTTGTTTATCTATTTGCTTCTAAGGTGCTTGTCACCGGGATGATTAAACATGCAAACATTAATTCACAAAAACGTAGATAGCTCAATAGATAAATGTGTGAATGCCTGTATGTAGAATTCTGTTGTTTAAAAAAACTGTTTATTTTAGTTGAAAGGCAAAACTTACAGAAAGAGAAGGAGAAACAGAAACAGAGACAAAGATATCATCCATTTGCTGATTCACTCCTCCATTCTGGATCAGGCAGAAGCAGGGGCCAAGAAGTCTATCCTAATCTTCCATTTGGGTGGCAGGGGCCCAAGTACTTGTGGCATTTTCCGCTGCCTCCCAGGCATATGGCAAGAAGTTGGATCAGAAGCAAAGTAACCAGGATTGAAACCAAGACTGTGATATGGGATGCTGACATGGAAAGTGGCAACTTAATTTGCTGTGCTACAACACCAGCCTCTATAAAATTTCTTGTATAATACATATTATGTATAGTAATGATAATAATTATAATACATGCAAATATTGCTTTATTTATACACCTACCTATTTGGTGGAGTCTATAGATGTGAGAAATGAAACCCATAAATTATTAAGTTTCTATATGTTTTTCTGATCACTCATGTGAAAATGTCACAGAGATTTGAATATAATAAAATTAATATAAATAATCACCGGTGCCGCTGCTCACTAGGCTAATCCTCCACCTGCGGCACTGGCACTCCAGGTTCTAGTCCCTGTTTGGGTGCCGGATTCTGTCCCGGTTGCTCCTCTTCCTGTCCAGCTCTCTGTTGTGGCCTGGGAGTGCAGTGGAGGATGGCCCAGGTGCTTGGGCCCTGCACCCCACGGGAGACCAGGAGAAGCACCTGGCTCCTGGTTTTGGATCAGAGCAGCCCGCCAGCCGCAATGCACCAGGCCTAGCAGCCCCTTGTGGGTGAACCAACGGAAAAAGGAAGACCTTTCTCTTTGTCTCTCTCTCACTCACTGTCTAACTCTACCTGTCCAAAAAATATATATATATAAATAATCAAATGGAGTTCAGGTTGAAAATTTTTAGAAGCTGGGGCCGAGGCTCAATAGGCCAATCCTCCATCTGCGGCACCGGCACACCGGGTTCTAGTCCAGGTCGGGGCACCAGATTCTCTCCCAGCTGCCCCTCTTCCTGACCAGCTCTCTGCTGTGGCCCGGGAGTGCAGTGGAGGATGGCCCAAGTCCTTGGGCCCTGCACCCCATGGGAGACCAGGAGAAGCACCTGGCTCCTGCCCTCGGATCAGCGCAGTGCGCCGGCCGCAGCACGCCAGCCTTGGTGGCCATTGGAGGGTGAACCAACAGCAAAGGAAGACCTTTCTCTCTGTCTCTCTCACTGTCCACTCTGCCTGTCAAAAAAAAAAGAAAAGAAAAAATTTTTAGAAAGCATATTCTGATAAATACATTTCTAAATCAATGATTTTAGTTGTAAACAATTGTCTATAATATTAAATATATTATAATACATCACCATCTTAAATTCCCTTAAAGATTCAAGTTTTCTTCCCCATTTGAAGTTTTAGACTTGCATCAGCTCCAATTTTATTTATTTTACACAAAAATAAACTTTCTAACTGGTTATTTCTTTATCTTTTAAGTATGTGTCATTAAACAAATAAATTTCAAAGAAATGCAAGAAACGAACAAAGCAACTGAATTATAATGATTTAAGTATGTAAAATGCATAAAAAATCACCAAGAGACATGTGTACACTTCTGAAGTGTTATATATTACATACACACTACCAAATAGTGGTGATGTCCTTCCTTCTCCGACATTTAGGTAAACACCTTACCATTATCAAGGAGGAAAATCAAGTTTACTTCATGATGCTTCTGACAAAATCAGAAAAGTAAATATGGTAACCTACATCTACCTCCCAGAAGCAAGCTTACATAATTAAATGGCTCCTTTCCTTCTATTGCCAGTGTCCTGTCCCTCATCCACTTGACTGCCTCCAAATCTCTCATCATCACGACTCATAGTGTTCAGTGTAAAATCTATGAAAAACTATTTTTCATAAGAGAAGAGCCCTTGGAAATCAATTTCTGGCTGCTCTTATGTATTTCTACTTTATAGAATGATAAACAGGCAAGATTTAGAAAAGTTCAAGGCATTTTAGTTCTCAACCTTGCCCCAGGCTTTCAACATTCTGGAAGCAACATGACAGAATGCTTAAATCTGTTTTTCAGCATATTCCAACTCCAGTTACATCACAAGAAAATAAATCGTTTCTCTTAAAATTGGCATTAGTTACATGAAAATTATTTCAACTGCAGGCCTTTGTCAAAGATTTTAAGATGCCACTTTTGGGGGTGGGGGGCGGGGAGCAGCACTGTGGCTTGGCTGGTAAAGCCACTGCCAGCAGTGCCGGCATCCCATATGGACATTGGTTCAAGTCCTGGCTGCTGATCCAGATCTCTGCTGTGGCCTGGGAAAGAAGTGGAAGATGGCCCAAGTGCTTGGGCCCCTGCACCTGCATGGGAGATCTGGATGAAGCTCCTGGCTTCTGGCTTCGGATAGGTGCAGCTCCTGCCATTGCAGCCAATTGGGGAGTGAACCAGTGAGAAGACCTCTCTCTCCCTCTCTCTCTCTCTCTCTCTCTCTCTCTCTGCCTCTGCTTCTCTCTCTCTGTAACTTTCAAATAAGTAAGTAAATCTTTTTTTTTAAATGCCACTTAGGATGCGTTCATGCATGTCAGAGTGCCAGGGCTGGAGCTACAGCTTTGCTTTCAATTCCACTTTCCTTGCAATGCACTCTAGGAAGCATCAGGTGATGGTTCAAGTACTTGAGTCCCCTCTTTTCACATGGGAGGTCCAGATTGGTTTCCTAGGTCCTGGCTTCAACTCCATCTCCGGCTATCATAGGCATTGGGAGTGTGAACCAGTGGTTTGGAGAACTCTTTCTCTCTCTTCTGCCTTTCATAAATGGATTTTAAAAATAGTTCAGGGAATGAAGTTGTGGCACAATGGGTTAAGCCACCACTTGCCATGCCAGCATCCCATATTGAAGTGATGATTCACATCCTGCTTCTGATCAAGTTTTTTGCTAATGCACCTGGGAAAGCAGTGAAAGATGAGCCAAGTGCTTAAATCCCTACCACCCGTGTAAGAAGACCCAGATGGAGTTCCTGGCTCTTGATTCCAGGTTTAGCCCTGCCTGCCAGCTGTGGTCACATACCTCTAAATATATCGATATATCTCTAAATATACAGGTCAGACATATAATATTCTAGATGCTACTAAGTACTACAAAGAGAAAATAAAGCAGAGGGTATAAGAAATGGGAGAAACTGGAAGACGGGAGTGTCAGAGTTTAATTTATCTTGAAATAGTCAAGGAATTACTCTCAATAAATTTGTCAGATTGCAAAATTCTGAAGTAGATAAGAGGAGAAGAAATCACCTGTGGACAAAGAATTTCTGGTATCTTGCTTGTTCCAGGAGTAGTAAGCCAGTAAGCCCAGCTATAATCAAGCCATCTTAGAGATGAAAAAGAGATAAGAGCAGGTAGAAGGGGGGGGGGGTTGGAGGGAGGGGTGTTGTAGTACAGTAATCTGTAAACCTTATATATTTATAGTACCTAAAAGATCATTGTAGACAATTCTAAGGGTTTTGGCTTTTAATCTGAGTGAAGTGGGAAGCCACTGAAATGTTTTTAGCACATTTCATATGATCTGACACATTTTAACTGGGTGAGAATGAGAAGACCAATTGGAATGTTAAGTCAGTTATCTGAGTAAGAGAAGAACATTAACTTTTATTATTATTCCACCAAGACTATAGCAGCAGAGCTGGTGAAGAAGAATGGTTAGATTTTGAAGGTGCAGTCTATAGGCCTTATGGATAACTAGATTTGATGTGTGACAGAAAGAAAAGAATCAAAGATGACCCCAAGATTTTTTACCTGAGCCAAGGGAAGGATGGAGTTGACATTAGCTGAGAAAGTGAATCATGAAAGAACTGATTTTGGAGAAAGACAAAGAGTTCTGTATGGACATAAAAGATTTAAGATGGCTTTCAGACATCTATGATATCTAAGGATATAAAATGAATATGGATATCTGGAACTCCAGGGAGAGCTCCAACTTTGGTCAACACCTACAATTGGACATCAGGATATTTTAAATCATGAGAATAGATAAGTATGACAGTCACATTTAAGTACCCATTAGGGAATTGCTAATTAGAGTATCTCAGATACTTATACTGGATGTAACAAAAAGTTAAGTCTTTAATAATGGTTGGCGATTATTATTTAGGATTTTTCTCTACATATAACTTTTTATTCACAAGAATGAAGTTAGTACTACAAGAAACCATAGTGTCACTACTAATAAAAATATATGAGGTCTTCAAAAATTTATGGACACTTCAGATTACCCAAAAAAAAAAAAAAACTATGCATGGGTTTTAAAATTTTTTACAGCAAAGTAAACTCATTTTTAGCTTCATTTTCCACAAATATTTTGAAGTGCCTATGTACAACTACCCATATAAATGAGATTTTATGTCACAGGTTATACAAGTTTCAAGAAAGCAGACATAAATAAAAGTGACATTTCTGGGGCAACATGAAAAGGAAACACCATACAGATTCAGTGATTTCATGGATACGGGGCCATGGAGTATTTTCTTCTGATAAGAATAAGTAATGGGCAAATTGGTCAGCAGGTAAAGCTACTGACAAGTTAAACACGAGCACATTCCAGAGGTGGGGATTGATGTAGTAGTTAAGACACCACTTGGGACACCCACACAGCTGACCAGAGTCCTGGTTCTTTTGAGTCCTGGTTCCTCCATGTCAGATCCAGTTTTCTGCTAATGCTCATCCTGGGAGGCAGCAGATAATCTCTAAAAAACTTGGTTCCCTAACACCAACATGGGAGATCAGACAGAGTTCCAGGCTCCTGTCATGTTACAGCCATTTGGGGAGTAACTAAGTAGATGGAAGAACTCTCTCTCTCTCTGCCAATCAAATCAAATTAAATAAATAAATAAAAATTAAGAAAAAAAAAACTGACCACCATTTATAGGCTACTAGATGATAAAGAAATTGTACTCAGGTTTTGCTCTCTGAAACTCTCTTTGCTTGTGCTTCTCAGTTGTGGAATTTTTCCATTTTAATTGACTAAGATAAGACACCAAAATTTTCAGTTGTTTCAAAAAATGAATTTTAGATTCCTTTTAATCATAACCTTATTGATCTATAATTAAGAGCAACAGGTGATAATAGAGAGCAACGTGTGTTCCCACAAGCACATTATACTTATTTTAAAGAGTGGGTTTTATTAATACTCTTAAGAGATCACAAATTATTTAAGCTCCACCTCCAAGGAAATGCTGATACAATCTGTAGTAATATTTAATTGTCTTTTCACAGTTTTGCCTTTATGTTTCAAAAAACTTTGGAAAACAGATTATTCTTATTCAAAAATGCATTTTAAATCAATATGAGTTGTGCTTTTTCTTATATTATTTGTCATTTGAATCACTGTTAAATTACAGAGCAAAAATGAAAATTGGTATTTCTTGGTCTATCATGATGTTTCTATCCAAGTTCCATGATGTAAAATATGAACACTGAGCAGTTATGAATAAACCCTCATAGGCCATTGCTTTGTCAGCACATTTTCACATAAAGTCCCATTAACAAGCAGAGTCAGAATCAAATATTACAAAACGTGTTATACAGACACCTGCAACTTAACAGTCCTTGAAAAGCTGCATCTATTATGTCACCTAGTGGATAAAAAGAAAATAGCAAGACTGCACCCAATGTACTTGGGCACATTCATGTCAGATTTTGTTCCTTGAATTTATAGTACCTGGATAGAAAAGTTATAGAAACAATTGGACAGTGATTACAGGGACTTCTTGTTTGCAGAAGAAGGAGGTCATAATTCAAACATGAAGCTACCTCCGGAGATAAGGTAGAGAGAAGTTGAGAATCAAGTGGCTAGAGTTTAGCAGGCTTTTCGTTTCCATAAAAGCCAATCCAAGTCCTATCCAAAGAGCAATGCGATAGAAACGCTAAAAGAATGTATGCAATCGACTTCGAATTTTTATTATCTCTATCTGATTTCATGTAGTTTGTGAGTGCATCAGCATTACTTTTACATGTAATGTTTATCATTTCCTTTCAAAATGAGGAAGTAAAGCCAAATCTTAATATAATAAAGTTACACACAGACATACCTCTTAAGGAGTATCATAACCACCTTGTAAGCCAATCCACAAGTTATTCAAAATCTAATTTTTCCCAGAAATAAAGGCAACTGAACTTTTTTACTGTAAGAGATATGAAGGTACTTAACATCGAACATAAATTTAACTGATGGTTATCATTTAAACCCCAAATCCTAACTTTTGGTTAAGGATTTCTGTTCTTATTGAGCCCATTTTAATGACATGTGACTCTAGAAGCTCTGACTGAAAGTTATGCTTTCCTAACATAAGTATGTGACCCAGATATGTAGCTTACAACTTGCATAGCATAAGCCTCAGAACTGACAGCTACATCATGCAGTTTTATTTTTCCTTTTAAACAAAAAAGATTAGCAGTTGTTGCAAAGTTTTGCTAACTGGAGAAACAACCATCAAATTTAAAAAAGAAAAGAAAAGATACTGAATCAAAAGAAGAAAGAGGTGCATAACCTAATCTATTTGCATGGCTTCTTTCTGCACTCCACTGATGAGCAGTTATGCAGCTGAAAAGCAGGCATGGCTGTCAACAATTTTAACATGATTAGTTAAGGAGAACTGCTGCTAGTTCCTCTTAGCGCTGATCTGAAGCATTAATATAGTTAGCTTGGGCAAGCTTGTCAACTGGGTCATCTGCCTTAGGCATGAATCTAGCATACAGCATTTTTGATAATTCGTTACTAGATTCCAGCTGTCAAGGAACTCTAATGCTATTTTTCATAGGTGTCAGTGTAATTGCCTCTGACTGAGAAGTGACTTAGTTTCTTGGTGTTCCATAGATCTGTCGTTTCTTGCCCAAGGGATTTGTCCTAGGCTTCACACGTGTCGTGTACCATTAGCTATGGTGAACCAACAGCAGACATAAAGAATCTGAAAATTCTTTTCTAAAAATGGGAAAATGTTAGAAAATTGAATTTCCAATTACTCATATAGGTTTCTCAAGTGTCTAAGTGGATGTGTTAAAGGGCCCTTGGGAATGCACACAGCTGTGAGCACTTCTATCCCTCAGTCTTCAATGCGGAAAACAGGCATAAGATTGTGATAAACACTTTAATGTTATTATGACCCCATGAGTCCCCAATGGGCCACTAGTAATGTGCATTTTGATTTTTCAATATTTAATAAAACCTCAGGATTTTGCTATAAGTATGAATCAAAAATTAACATCAATAATAATCTATGCAATATTACATTTACTAAATCATTATGAGTTTTTGGTAATAATAAGAAATTGAAAAGAATTTTATTTAAAATAAGTGAAAGATCTAAAATCATTTTAATGGAAAAATTTTGTACTATAGTTGAAATACAATTACATAAAACACACATAATATGATTTTTTAGAGGAGGAAGAATAAATAGTAATAAGTGGACATGTAAACAGTAAATTTCTTAAAAGTTGTACTCAAAAGTGTTAAGTGTAATAATTCCTTTATGAAAAGGATTTCTGGTAAAGTTTTATTTCTTCTTTATACCTGTTGTGTTGACAAATTATGGTATATCCATACAACGAAATACTACTCAGCAGTAAAAAGGGAATCTTTAATAAAAATTCTTCTCAGATGAATTATCCTGACCATTTTGCTTGTCAGCCTGATTTACCAACCAACAGATTGGTAGGCAAAGGTAACCAAAAGGTGAGTCACCTTAAAGTTTCAGTGAAAGTGATAAATAATTTCATTTCTCACCTCAACAAATAAGCCATCTAAGTACAAAGTTTTTTCCATGAAAGTGGAATGTGTGTACATACTTCTGAGTGGAATTAGGAGAATCTGAAATAAGACTGCATTCTACAGTCAGAATTCATAGGACTATTATCTGAGGATTTCCTAGTTCTTTTCAAAATTTTATATGCTATGGTTCAAGACTAAGCAATATATTGGCAAGAAAAAAATAGTAGAAGTTATGGAATTCTGTTTATTTTTCTACTGTCAAAACAACAATTTATTCATTTTCTATAAGATTGTATATAGAAATTACTAATATGTGATGATTACTAATAATATGATGATTTAATTATGGTTCTTTCCATTGAACACAACATGCATGAAGTAAAAACATTATTATATAATTCATTTCTTGGTTTTGATAATTGTATTTTGGTATGAACCTGTTAAGGGAAAAATAAAGATTTTATTTATTTATTTGAGAGGCAGAGTTACAGACAGTGAGAGGGAGAGACACAGAGAAAGGTCTTACATCCATCAATTCACTCACCAAATGGCCACAATGATGGAAGCTGAGCTGATGTGAAACCAAGAGCCAGGAGCTTCTTCTAGTCCTCCCATGTGGGTTCAGGGGCCCAAGCACCTACCACTACCAAGCATCTACCACTGCTTTCCCAGGCCATAGTAGAGAGCTGGAACCAAAAGGGAGCAACCAGGATTAGAACTGGGGCCCATATGTGATGCTGGCACTGCAGGCAGAGGATTAACCTACTGTGCCACAGCGCTAGATCCTCACAAGGTTTTCCCAAGACCAAAATTAAGACAGATAAAAGGTTTAAAACATTGTAATTATGTTGGATGAAAGAAGGCAGAAAAAAACAGTCATCTACATTATTTCATTTATTCAAAGCTTCTAGAAAAGAAAAATCTGTAACATCAGAAACTCAAGCTGGCTGAGATCAGGGATTGGCAGCAAGGGGCAAAAAAGAACTTCTTAGAGATGATAAAAATGTTTTAAAGCAGAATTTAGAGACCATTTTATGGCTATCTATATTAATAAAATACATTAATAAACTCCATTAAACTACCCTTAGAATTGATGCATATTATGGAATGTATATTATACTCAATAAAGATTAAGAAATGTGTATAGATTATTCATATCTGTATAAAGTTGTATATAAAAGGACTGTCATTGTAGAATTGATCCTAAGCAAATAAAAACAAAGAAAAACCCTTGGAAATAACAAAATACCCAAAAGCAGCAATTCAATAAATTATATTTCAGTTATACAATTTCACAGTGCGCAGCTGTTACAAAACAAAAAAGATCACACACATGTGCTGATATAGACATGTTTCTAAGATACACAAAATAACAAAGCATAGTACAGTACTGTACGTAAACTGCACTCCTTAAAATAAGGAGGAAATACTATAAAACATATTTTTTCAAATATGAAGTGTCTGAAAAGTACATAAAAATTTACAATGGGAATAAAGAATTAAAGAAGAAAACAAAACTTATGTCTTTATTTTAAACACTTCTCTTTAAATTTAAATCACCCGCTGGTGCTGCGGCTCAATAGGCTAATCCTCTGCCTTGTGGCGCGGGAACACCGGGTTCTAGTCCAGGTCGGGGCGCAGGATTCTGTCCCGGTTGCCCCTCTTCCAGGCCAGCTCTCTGTTGTAGCCCGGGAGTGCAGTGGAGGATGGCCCAAGTGCTTGGGCCCTGTACCCCATGGGAGACCAGGAAAAACACCTGGCTCCTGGCTTCAGATCAGCGCGGTGCACAGGCCATGGCGGCCATTGGAGGGAGAACCAATGGCAAAGGAAGACCTTTCTCTCTGTCTTTCTCATTGTCAAACTCTGCCTGTCAAAAAAAAAATGTAAATAACATATATGTAGGTAGATGATAAATAGATGGTTCTACGTCAGATATCCATATATGCAGACACGTATGAGGCTGATCATTAATTAATTTATTTATTTATTTTCTCCCCCTATTCCTGCAATTCTGTCTAATCTAGTGAGGCTCATGGCAGCCCAGGTAAGTACTACTTTTTCCTACCTCTGTTGTAGGTGCATAAAGTGATGCAACTAAAGTTTTGTAATGAAACACGAGCAGAAAAGTGTATGCATTTGTATAAAAATGCAATTATTTAACTGTGTATAATTGTACGATAATACGATATAATAAAATCACTTGTCTCTGTCTTTCAGGTCTTTTCCTTTCCAACAGGCTATAAGAGAGAATTCAGCCAGCTTTTGCCATGAGGATGATGTCACCAATTAGGTGACAGTGCATCTGCTTTTTATTTCCCTCTTCCCTCGGAAGCAGTATCAGAGAGGGAGTTAAATACTTGTGTTTTATGGCCACTTACACTTTAAGAAATTGTTATAAAAACTTGACCTATGCCTGAACAAAGACAGCAGGTATACTGTATTTTAAACAATGCTAGTTTTTAAAATTCAGAATCAAGGAAACTAGTTAATTACAGTGTATTCCAATACTAATTCATCCAATGTATAATTTCAGTGATATTTCTAACTCTATTTTAGTATAGTTTGGTAACCACTAATATCTTTAACTCTGATACCTTCAAATTTTCCCAACATATTGTATGTATTTGAAGAAAAAATCTGACCCATTGCAATTTCCAAAGGAAAAGGCTAGCTCTTTTCATTTTGTTTGAGATTTTTTTTTTATATTCACTCTTCTTCATTTTCCCAGACAACCCTCTCACAGGTCTATAATTCATTTTGACAGCTATGATATTGTCACCTGTTTACTTCTCATCAGATAATGGACTTTGGTATCTGATTAGCTTTACTTTATTCTAGAAAGAAAAATGTCATCCTCAGGCTAACATATTTTACTGATAGCTGTCATAAAATAACTATTAGCATCTTGCCAAAACCACTCTAACAATTTCCACAAAACATTCAGCAAACAAGGTTAGCTGGATTTAGAAACTGACATTAATAATTTGAAAAAAGGATACCAATAATTACAGTCTACAAATATATAAAATTCATAACTTATAAGAAACTTACAAGGCTTATCAATCACTTTGATGAATAGGTACTCATAGATATTGTCACTATCAAAATGATCGGTGTGATGTGATTTATTTTCATCTATTCTTTTTAAAAAAGGAAATATTTTCTTGAAACATTTATGTACAGTGACTTCAATATGAGCATTTAGAAACAAATGATTAACCATTTCTAATACTCGGTTGTCTCTAACCATATACCCCTTTTCTAATAAAGGGTTTCAAGAAAGGCTTCCTCAAAATACTTTGTACATTTGAGTCCACAGGAGAAGCAGAAAGGTTAATCTCGCCTTCTCCTGCCCTTCTCCCTCGAAGGAGGCTATAAAAGGAAGCTCTGATCATCCTATGAGGAACATTTTTATCCCAGCGGTACCCTCCCTACACCTGCAGGAAGGGAAGATGCTTTTCCATGAAGACAGAGATGCCCAGAAGAATCTCAGCAAGCAGCCCTGACTAGCTCCCCACGACCTTGTGTCACCATTAGATCATAACTAGTCAGTCTAATCATTTCTCTACAATTTGTTCACTCTTCATCAAACCTAATCATGAAAACTCTTCATTTCTGAAGATTACAGCATCATATAAAATATGTAATTAAGTAAATGGATGCTCTTCTTTTCTCAATATCTCTTTTGTTATAAGGGCTTCGGTTATGGATCTCAAAAGGAAAGCTGATCTTTTTTCCCCTTTGATTAATCTCATCTTTGTCATGTGCTTGTTTATGTAATATTCTATATCTAAAAAAAATTTCGTTCCTAAGACTATTATATGTTATTTTCCACTTATTTTACCATCAGTTGTACCATAAAATTACATAATTGTGAAAACTTTTTTTGTTTCTTTGTAAAAAATGAAACAAGATATTTTATCCTAAAGAATGATTGGTATTAGGAGTTGGGTCCCTGTATGCTTGAGTGAACCTGTCCTGTCTCCACAATAATTCTGGTTTTGCAGTATTGACCGTATTATTATATGAGTTTTACTGGTTTTGAGCTTGTCCTGGAGTCCTTATAAATATTTTTTAAAAAATCTCTCAGTGAAAAGAAGCCCTCCAAACAAAGACAAATCCTGATATGTTCTGTAATGAAGAAAAATAGAGGAAGCTTTCGCATAAGGTTAGGTTTAAGATGATAACCAGATTCATTGTATGGGAAATGAAGACAGAAAGGATGGAGCAGATATGAGTTACGCTGGACATAGAACCATACAAATGGAAAACGTACTTGATATGGCTAATGAGGATAAAAGAGGTCCAGAAGGCTATGAAGCCTGAAGTTTGGCAGACTTAGTGATGAGAGAAATGTGAAATAAATATCTGATGAATGAAAGTGTAAGTCATGTCTACCAAAGTTCAAGGTAAAATGGAAAAGCACAGGATCTTTGCAGTGATAGAGTGAATTATGGAATATTTTCAATCATAGTAGATAGTCAAGCTGTTATGTTGGTTTATTTAGAACACAGACTTATTCTTATAGAAGGCAACTCAGTTTCCTACTTTGAGGTACACCTCCTGTCTTTGTTTATATTAATTGCTGTATATAGGGGAACAAAAAAATAGGGAATTTTATCTCATCTTAAAATTATAATTCAGCAAATATTCACTTGAAGATTTAGTGCTGACATTTGGGCTAGGGTTTCCCTCAAAGAGAAATCACAGTTGTTCAAGAACTATAAAACAATAGGGATTAAGTAAATTCTTATAAGAAAATAACAACCTTGAACCATGGCTTTCAAATTAAGTCATTTCACTTTTATTGAGAAATATACAGAAAAGGGGCCACCATTGTGGCATAGCAAGTAAAGCTGCCACTGGTGATGCTGGCATCCCATATGGGTGCCAGATCAAGTCCCAGCTGCCCAACTTCTAATTCAGCACCTTGCTCATGGTCTGGTAAAAGCAGTAGAAGATGGCCCAAGTGTTTAGGCCCATGCCACCCACATGAATGAACTGGAAGAAGATCCTGGCTCCTGGCTTCAGCCTGATTCAGCCCTGGCTGTTGTGGGCATCTGGAAAGTGAAGAAGTGGGTGAAAGATACCTTTGTTCATCTATCTTTCTCTCTCTCTCTCTCCCCATGACCATAACTATTTCAAAGAAAAAAAAATATTCAAAAAATATTGTTGGAGAAAATGACATTTGTGAGGAAAATTTTGCTCTGCTGATTACCCAACTAAGTCCACTGCCTTGAGTCAGTTAAAATGTGTGTCCCCGCATGAGAAGACATGAGTACAAAGATTCCAAAGGCTTAGGAAATTTTATGGTGAAGTGAGAAATGTGCTTTGGATAGAATAATAATGTTAGGATTGCATATAAGTTGTTCAATATATATTTCATACTCATAGAAATTTATTATTTTATTTTTCACTGCTGTGCTATGACCAAATAGGAACTTTAAAAAAAATCTGCTCTTTCATCACCAAGAGCTGTAGAAGTACTGCAGGATGATGAACAGTCTATATTAGCATGGAGGGCATCCCAAGGGTCTTGCAAAGCACTGCACAGATCTGCATAGACCTGGAAGGGTACTCATAGGTTTTTGCAAATGTACAACTTTTCCTTAGCAAATGTACTGAAAACCAGTATGATCTCCTTGAAGTAAAATGTGTATTAAAGTTTAAAAATAAAGAAGGTTGTTTAGATTATTAGTGAAGCATCCCAGAGAATTTACCCTAACCTTTAGGTAAGAAAAGTTTATCACTGAAAATGAAACCATAGTGTGTTCTTCTGTAATTATGACAAATATACTAACATCAAATATTAATAGGGAAAAGGGGTGAGGAGAATATAGGAATTCCTTGTATTAGTGCCACCCAGTTTTTGCTTTGTAAATTTAAAACTATTCTGGAATTTTTTTTAAATGAGAGCATAATATAGCTAATAGACTAGCTCTGTAAAATTCTGGTAGAGATAGAACACTAAATAGTGAGCCTCCCTTGTTCCTACTTTACTCTCTTATTGATTATCAATCTAAAGCCAGAAGGGAAAACCAATGCCAAATAATATGTCATATTTCCTTTTATAACCAATGATTTGAAAAAATCGATTGTAAAAATTAAAACACAAATAAGAAAGGAAGGAGGAGGGAGGGTGGGAGTAAGAGAAAGGGGGAGGGTAGGATGGGAAGTATCATGAAGTTATTAAAACTGTGGATATGAAATACATGAAATGTGTTCCCTTTATGTAAATTTTAAAAAATTACAACAAAAAAGTGATATCCAAGTTTTATCAAACATCTTAGAAAATAATGCTTTTGAATAGTTACCCATCAGATATTTGATTGTAAATAAAGCCATCCCATTTCTTTTTCATATCAGAGAAACATTCATTCACATTCCTCTTTTTAATTCTTGAAAGTTATCACATTTGAAAAAAAGGTGGTGGGGGGGAAGGGGAGAGATGGAGAGAAGGAGCTCATAATTTTATCCTAGGAGGATTTATTCTGGTTCGTTATGGTATATTTGATTTCTAGGGGGAGGGATGAACGCTGAGAATACTAATGAGAGTAAAGGACCAAGGTTAGGAAGCCTTTAACAGAAATTTCATCCAAATGAATGCTTTGGTATGACATCGACTTCAAATATGTGATCTATGATGCATTAGTCGAACTCAGCCTCTCTTGGCTCTTGGTCAAAAACATGCAAGCTGCAATGAAGCAGACATATTCAAAGTGTCAAGTCAATGATCTCCTAAATTCACTTGTCTTTCTTTTGTTCTAACTACGACAACACTCATTACAGTGAAGTTGATTCAAAGGATACAAATGGAAGAGTTGATTAGCAGCAACCATGGAGTTGCCTGTCTAAGCCATTCCTTACATGCTGAAGAACTGAGGGGAAAGCAATCTGATCCTCTATCTTTTCTACTCAATGGTTTTAATCTTCATTTCCAAAACCATGCTCTCAACCTAAAATGAATTTTAAAGAGATTCAGCACAGATACTAATTTGAGCCAGAATAAAAAAAGAACAAAAAAGAGCCCTGAACCTATGCCAACTAAAGAATATACATTTTTAAGAGTTAATATAATAATGTCCTTTGAAATATAAAATGAATATGTGTCAAATATTTAATTTAACTCACTAATTAATGAGGGCACCAATAAGATGTTGCCACTGGTTCGAAGGAGAATTCAAACTATTCACTCAGACATAGACAATCAAGAATGCTGAAATACATTTGCAAATAGAAGTAAACTCGATGAACATGCACATGACAATAGTTACATTATGCTGAACAAAATTAATTATCGTTTTTGTAGATGAATTATTCTCATTATTAAATAGCTCAAAGAAGATGAAAGGTACAGGACCAAATAGAATCTGATCACCAAGAAAGGTGTGCTACAGGGGACAGTCCACAATCGTTTTGTTTTTCTCATTTCAATGCCCTTCACAATTTATTCCCATAATTCTATCAACTAGTATGTACTGGTTTTGTATATTGTCCTTCTTATTATTATTCTTTTCCAAATTTCTCCCAGAGTAACAAGAGATAGACAGACAAATAAAGTGGGGTTTCAAATCAAACTGCTTTTTTTTTTTAATTTTTTTTTATTTTTGACAGGCAGAGTGGACAGTGAGAGAGAGAGAGACAGAGAGACAGGTCTTCCTTTTGCCGTTGGTTCACCCTCCAATGGCCGCCGCGGACGGCGCGCTGCGGCCGGCGCACCGCGCTCATCCGATGGCAGGAGCCAGGAGCCAGGTGCTTTTCCTGGTCTCCCCATGGGGTGCAGGGCCCAAGCACCTGGGCCATCCTCCACTGCACTCCCGGGCCACAGCAGAGGGCTGGCCTGGAAGAGGGGCAACCGGGACAGAATCCGGCGCCCCGACCGGGACTAGAACCCGGTGTGCCGGCGCCGCAAGGCGGAGGATTAGCCTGTTGAGCCACGGCGCCGGCCCAAACTGCTTTTCAAAGACTCTAATGCAGAAGATTTCAGAAAAAGATGGATTAGGTCGCCAAGGTCTCCATACCTAGCATCTTTGGAGACACAAATAACTCTGTGTTCCATCTTTGTATTTCTTTCAACTCCCCACAGAGATCATTTATTTGTTCTTCATCTGCCGTCATTTATTGGTACATGAAAGATCTTGTTTGTTTTAGGAAACCTGCTGGACAGGCTGTGGTGTAGACAAAAACTCCCTGAGCACCTTGCTGTGGTATGGCAGTAGAGGGCAGAGTGAAAGCGCATTGCCTCTCTGGTGAGAAAATTGCAGTGTCAGCAAGCAGTGGGCTGTTTAACCAGCAAATGGCTTCTGCGGAGGAGGCCGGTATCTTACTGTGGCTACTCTACCTTACAGTGTCAATTTAAAGCTCTGTCTGAACACAGCTTAGGGTTGATTGGTGCCCTCTGAGTAGGAGCTGGTCGCTTTCAGAAAGGCCCTATTAGGCAGGCATCAATGCTTCCTGGAAACTTGAAAGGGCTATCACAAGCCTTGGGGGACTTTCTAGCTTACTCCTCTGAGCCTTGTTGGTTGATTAAGTTTGAGGTTCTTGTGTGAAGTGCTTTGGGGGAGTCCACACTGTGAGGCTAGCAACACAATACTTCGCTTTGTGATTAACTTCCCCGGGGCTCTCCACTCAGAACCTTGCACTTGCACTCACTTCACTTAAAATTTTACAAAAGCCAGAACCCCTGAGGTCTCATTGGCTTCCACTGAATTTTGTCTTTTCTACCAAAAATTTATCGCCTTTAACAGAGGCCTATATCCTGCTACCCATCCTCCCTTTGGGAAATCGTCCAGCTGTGGATCAGACCTCATATGCTATCCTTCTGATATCCAAGATAAATCTGACTTTGTGCGTACAATCATTCTGATTCAAATAATTACATGCTTGGCTTAGTAGTGGGTGCCAGCCACAAATGTGATAATTTCTTCTTCCTGCAGCCTCACACAAAGAGGCAATTTGTTCCATGCCCCCAGCAACAGGTGAATGGCACAAAACATGAGCAATGTGTGCATGGAGAGAAAGCCTCATTTTAGGATAAAATGGGTGACGGAGAAATGATCCATGTGCACAATTACTAAATTTGCATTAATCATTTTGGGATGGATGCTCTCATTGTATGAGTCTTGGGAAATTTGGCAGAGGAAAGCTGTTGCCTAGAGAATAAAAATAGCTTTATTCTTGCCATCAGAAGCCTCAGCACTAGGGGATTCAAATCCCTTGCCAGCTTTTTGAAACTCCAGCCCAAGGCACTGGAGTGTCACTTACAGCCCTCCACTTCTTAATCAAATTCCAAATCTTTCTCTTTCCAATACTTGTGCTTTATTTGCTCTCAAACAACAGTATCAAATAAACTTGGTTTCCTATTTATTTTTATGTATTTCTCTTATACTGGTATCAGAAAAATCAAAAGCCATACCATAGATAAATATACAAAAGTAAAATATAGCTATTAGTGCTAAAATAAGGGAAAAAGCATTTAGACTTCTTGCAACCTATGAATTCCAGTTCATAAATTATCAGGAAGAAATAGTCACTCAGTTGAATGCCAAAGAAACCAAAGCATAAGCCACAGGTAAAATGGAAGAAAGTCTATGTTAGTGTGTTTGAATGAAGAAAGCTATGCATATCCAGTTACTCTAGGACTACAGGTAAACATTGAACGGCTGGTAGGAAAGCAAATTAAAGCATTATGGATGGTGAATTAGGGAACCAATCAGTACTCATATATTCATATGAATGGAGGTTATGATAGTCATTAATTATATCTCTATTCTAGATCTTCATTTACCAGGAAAATAATCCCTCCCATGCCCACAAACTCACATTGCCCCTCTGGAACAGCTTCCTCCCTATCACTCAAACAATTACTCAGGGTCAGGGTATCTGCATGTTCCTAGTCGTGTCCCCTCTCCTCCCTACACACATACTTATTTGAGATTTTTCTAGCCTCACTTCTTGTACTGACTTTCCCTGTCTGCTTAAGATTAATCTATATTTTGGATCCAGTTCTTCATCCAAGGGCATGCTACTGAAAAAATATATATATAAAGTAACTTTGTTATTTCTAAGGCTACCCTCAATTGAAAATGGACTTTGGTTTGTAGATGTGGGACCCACTCACAGTGTCTATTATTTCTTTCAACTCTAATGTGTTTTAATCCATATCATTCCCATACGTCAAAGGTCTGCGCTTTCTTTTTTATTCTTCCGTGAAGCCTGGCAAGACTTCTATCTTGGAAGGGTAAGAGATAGGGAAAACACCAATATTTCAATTGGAAGCTCTGCTTCCAATGCCAGCTTCCTGTTAATGTGCGCCTGAGAAGCATCAGATGATGTTTCATGTAAGTCAGACTGTATATGTTATCAATTTATTCCTCTCAGTACCAAACCTACACTTCTTGACTATTATTTTGTGACATTGTCCCAGCTGGCACAGTGTTGGACTGTCAACAGAGGGTGCTAGAAGGATACTGAAAGACCAACCCAGAAAAACAAGGAAGGAGTTTCTATTGTTGGTTCCCAAGTTTCCTGTGGTGCAACTCCCAGTCATTCTCTGGGGAGCAGCTCACTCCACTGTTGCTTTGAGCCACATTTCTCTGTTCCCAGCTGACTGCTTTGTGTGGACTCCAGCTTAGTGTTGGTATTAACTAGAGTCCATTATAAACAAGTGCAATATTGTCATTTTGATCCTGTTTGACTAGCAATTTTGATATTAAAACAATGATTTAAGAAAATATGAAAGTTAATAACTCATAAATATTTTCTAAAGCTTCAGAAATAAGATTCTCTAACACAAAATGGACGGCACAAACACACTGTTAAATAATAAGCAAATTATGAGAGCTGCTTTCAAGCTGACATGTCTGCAAGAGAATGTAAGTTCTTTGATTACAGTAAGAAGAAAGCAGAATTGTTCTTAGTTTGAATACTATCAGTCATGGTTTTAGGAAAGCATCAGTCTATGATAACTGAGTAGAATACAAAATTCCACTAAAGAAAACTAAGTCCACTCAAGAAACTTACTATGAACGTGGGCTAGAAAAAGTGATTTGGCTTATACTTTGTCCCCATAAGTGAAAACTAGACTATGATTCTTTTGCTCATAATTAAGGAAATACTTCCCCAAAAAATTACTGAGGAGGAAACACATACAAGATCAGAAGGAACACCTCACAGAGGAGAAGAAGTTAACACAGGAGTCAGCTACAGACAGGATCACAGATGGGTATTCTCAACCCGCTGCTGCAGGACTCTGGCATAGTACTTATGAGTTAGGTTGGGTTGCCATAATCACATATGGTCAATCATTGGCTAATGGTCATGCTGAAGGAAAGTCCCCTTCCAGACATCTCCAGCTCTCTGTCCATATGAACAGAGAAGCTCCTGTATACTGAGGGCAGTTCTCCATGGAACATGAAGATGCAGACCAGAGCTGAGAGAATCTGAAGGCATTTGAGCAGAACAACAGTGTGTGTTGCTTAGCAAAACAAAACACTTCTGTCCTTTATGTTTTCAGATGATTGTCAGGCCATTCCAAACAACAAGCAACAGAGGAAAGATCCAGAATCCAGTCACTGCTCAAAACATCAGGCCTTGTGTAAAACTGTGATAACCAGGGTTGGCTTTGGTAGCCCCATGGTATTAAGAGTCCTCTCTTGGAAAATAAGCACCTATGTTCTATGGAAATGGAGTGACTCATGAAATTCAAAGATCATATTAAGTTCTGTGTATGTATAACAGCCAGAGACTATAAAGGTAGAGGAATTCTTGAAAAGCTTCTAGGACCTTGCTTCTTCTTAACAAGGTCCCCTGATGTATTCCTTTAGGATGCCAGGCTGAATCCAAATATTTAGGTATGCTTTTCAATTTTGGTTCAGAATATTCCCTTTTGGGTCAGTGCAACCTGAATTCCTTAGACTTGTTAACTTTGCTTCAGTAGTGGGAAAAGAATAAAGAAGCAACTGTACGCTTTACAAAATAGTTAATCCCCACACCTAAATTAAATGTTTGCTTTATTTTAAACGTTAGACAAACATGGGGCAGGCATTTGCTGCAGGGATTAAGACGGCACAAAGGGCAACCACCTCCCATACTGGAATGCCTGGATTGTAGTCCTAACTCTGCTTCCACATCCAGCTTGCTGCTGGTGTGCACCTGGGAGGCAGCGTCGAATGTGTCAACAATGATGGTGAAACAGTGGAAGATGAACTGCTGAACTGCATAGCCAGAAAGCAAGTGGAAATATGGAATTAAAAGGACGGGACTCTTTTTGTTTGTTTGTTCTTAAAATACTGTTTTTAGAACACTTGAAAAATGTGTTGTAAAAAATACTACATTTGCATTTCAAAAATAATTTTCACCAAAATAAATTCATTCTCTACATTTCATTTTGCTACAGACCTTTGGAAGTACGCTTATTAAAAGTGCAAGGAATCAGAGGTTTTATAAAGGCTGAAACTAAAGAGAAATTTGACGACTGATAGAATTATAATATGAAAAATCTGAATTTTACTCTCTCATGAAAGAAATTTAAGGACAAACAGGATTGCTACAGCACAGCTTAATAGGAGGAAGAAGGGAGGGTTAAGGATTAGAGAGCACCAGCATCTGTATTTATGGCAGGTAATGAAACATCACTCAATCCAGAAAGTGCATTCACCTGAAAATAAATCTCAGTTAGTTTAAAATGACATTCTAAGAAGGCAGAATACACAGTGAATGCCAAGCATGATGTGTTATAGTGTCAAATTATTTTGTTTCTGGAAGATTTCACCTTACATAAGGTAAATAACATATATTCCGAGTTCAATACTTGGCAAAGGATGAAAATATAAATCAGATTCACTCCTTTTCAAAAGAATTCAGGAAATAACAAGATTAATTGGAAAAAATCTGAGTGATCAAGAAAATTCATTCTCAAGTTCACAAACATAAAACTAATGAGGACACAGTGTCCTAGGAAACAAGAGGAAGGTTAAAATAAGGAGAGATAAGAAGAGCAAATACAATCTTTATTTATACTGAAAGTGTCTGGTTTTTTTGTCTTCTCCTTTCTTTCTCTCCCTCTTTTTTTCCTAATAAAAATGAACTAACAAACTGAAGTGTGTTAAGTATACTCAGCTTCAAAACACAGCTCAGTGGTTGCATTTTACACACACATGTGCACACATGCACATGCACATACATGCACCATATAGATCATTCCTAGCATTCAAACGCCCAAAATGATCCCCCCAAATTGACAATTTTTCTAATCTTTATCACTTATGTATTTTTTTCTATTTTTTAACTCCTTGTAAAAGGAAATATATAGTATGTATCTTGGAATAAGGCTTTTTTTTAAATTAAATTTCATATATTTGAAATCATCCATTGTGATCTCTCTGTATTAGAAAGATATGCTATTGTATGACTATACTACAACCTAACTGCACATTTTACTAATGAAGGTTTATTAATTAGGTTTCTTTTGGGGGAGTTATTATGAATACTGCTGGAATTATGCTTATTGGAATACTGCTTATTGTGTAAAAAAATCATTTTAGTATGGTAAATGCCCAGGCATGGAATTACCATGTCAGAGTACATAATGTTTGATGCTCTAGCTTCCACAGATCATTCCATGTAGATGTTCCATAGACTGGGACTGTTCCAATCTATGTTCCCAACACTAAAGTATCAAGGTCCCAAAATGTTTCACATTCATTCTAGCACTGGATTTCTCTTCATTTAATGTAACCATTCTAGTGGTCTTGAATGGTATAAGTTTTTGCTTATAGTTTTCAGTTCCATAATAACTAGCATTAACTACCTGGTCTTGTTTATTTGATATATATATATATATCCTCTGTGAAATATCTATTTGTAAACTTTCCTCATTTTTAATTGAAAGTATCTCTTTCTGTGACTGATTGGAATACTCAGAGAGAAGTAGAAGTGTTATTTCTAGGTGTGTCTATAAGGTTGTTTCCAGGGAGACTAACATTTGAAGTGGTGCCATGAATAAAGCATATGGTCTTCTCCAATGGACATAGTTATCATCCAATCAATAGAGCGTCCAACTAAAAGACCTGTGGAAGGGTGAATTCCACATTTCTTCTTGAACTGAAACTTCCACCTCCTCATGCCCTTAGATATTGGAACTCCTGATCCTTGGGCTTTTGAATTCATATCGGGACTCACACCACTGTCCCCCTGTCTCAAGCCTTCATATGCTAAGTTATGACTCTGACAAGCTTTGCAGGTTCTCTGTGCAGCTAGGAAAACATAGGACTTCCTGGCCTCTGTATCGATGGGAGCCAATTCTGGTTTTCTGGTTCACTATTCCAATAGTTTCTCTGAAGAATATAAGCTCTTAAATTTAATAGAAGTTCCTAATTTTCACTTATTGATAATAATGTTATTTCAGAAAGATTTATTGTTACTTGAGAGGCAGAGTTAACTAGAGAAAGGGAGATAGAAAAAGAGATCTTCCATCTGCTGATTCACTCCAAATGCCTGCAACAGTTGCATCTAGGACAGGTCAAAGCCAGGAGCCTGGAACTGCATCTGGGTCTCCCATATGGGTAGCAGGGTGCCAAGCATTTGAGCCATTATTCACTACATTCTGAGGTTCATTAACTTGGAACTGGATCAGAACTAGAGCAGCTGGGACTCAAACCAATGCTCATATAATATACCGGTATAGCAGGTGGCAGCTTAACCCACTGGGCCACAACTCCGGCTCCAGTAGTAATAATATTGACCTGTTTAAGACAGCATTCCTTATTAAAAGGTCACTATACCTTTATTATTTCTAGAAGCTTTTTGGTTTCTTTTTTGTTAAAGATTTATTTTATTTATTTGAAAGACAGAGTTAGAGAGAGAGGTAGAACCAGAGAGAGAGAGGTTTTCCCTCCCACTGGTTCACTCCCCAAATGACCGCAAAGGCCAGAGCTGAGCTGATCCGAAGCAAAGAGCCAGGCACTTCTTCCAGGTCTCCCAAGCCAGTGCAGGGACCCAATAAGTTGGGCCATCTTCTACTGCTTTCCCAGGCCATCGCAGAGAGCTGGATTGGACGTGGAGCAGCTGGGACTCAAACTGGTGTCCATATGGGATGCAGGCACTGCAGGCTGGGACTTTAACCCACTGTTGCACAGCACCAGCCCTGCTTTGCGGTTTCTCTTCCACATTTAGATCTATAATACATCTAGAATTATTTTTGCCTATTCTTCATACTTTTCTTGATGTACATTTAATTGCTGAGGAACTACTTAACTGAAAAACGATAGGACTCCACTGATTGTGTTAGCAAGTTTGTCATAACTCAAAAGATATTTACAAGCATATTGTGGAATCTAATCTGTTCTGTTAACATCTTTGTCTCTTGTTGCTCTAGTACCATACTACCTGAATTACTACAGTTTTGTCATAAAGATTTGATATTCTGTGGCTTAATTCCTTAGGTTTTTCCTTGAATATTGTATTATCTAGTCTAGATCCTTTGCATTTAAACATCCATTTCAGATTAAACTTGTCAAGTTTGACAAAATCATGCTGGTATTTTCTTTACTTTAATGTTAATGTATTAAATCTAAGTTTAAGTTTATAGATAAATGTCTTAATAATGTCCACTCTGAAGTAGGCGGGCATACAGGTTAAAATTGGTCAGATTTGTGAACTGGAAGACCATGCCCCTGTGTGACCTCCTACCCCTACCTGATGCCTTTGCCACGCCCCTGTGTGGCCTCATTCCCCTACCTGGCCACACCCGGGGTGCCCACCAGCCAATCAGGTTAATTAACCACTCCCCTTTGGAGTGGGTTAAAAGTCTAGGGCACAGTGTGCTCTGTCTGCTTTTTCTGGCCCTGCGCTTCTTCCCTGGCTGCTAGCCAGGACAGGGCTTGCTGTAGCCCTGCGCCTTCAGGGTGCATGGCCTTCGGGCCATGTGCTCTAGGCTTCCTGGCCTAGATGCTCATCCACGTGGCTGGTTCCTGGTGCTCGGTATGAACCCCCATTCACTTCTCTCTCCTAAATACTCTCTTATGCACCTTTCTTACTAAATAAAAGCTTAAAACGTACCATGCTGCCTCGTTTATCTGTGCCGGTATTTAGAATTCTTCTCTAAATATTAGGCAAGAACCCTCTCGGGCTTATTGATATCGGGGATTTAGTAATAAGCCCGTGGTGAAATCGTAAGGCACCCCAAATTCCGGTAGTGCATGTGGCACCCAGGATAGCATTTCTAGGGAACTCTAAGGGGCCACATTTTAGAGTAAATTTTAGGGGGTCTTTTCCGATTTCACACTCTACTGATTCATGGACCTGGTATCATTTTCCATTTATTCGGTTCTTGAATTTATATTAGCAATGATTTTATTTAGATTGTATATATCCTTTATCAGATTTTCTCTTAGTTATTTTGAGTTTTTCTTTAAAAATTGTATTTATTTATTTATTTGAAAGGCATAGTTACAGTAAGAGGGAGAGACATAGAGAGAAAAAGAGGAGGGTCTTCCTTTGGCTGATTCACTCTCCCAGTGGCTGCAATGCCAGTGGCTGGGAAAGCAGAAGCCAGGAGTCTGGACCCCCAACCAGGTCTTCCACAAAGGTAGCAGGGACTCAGTATTTGAGCCATCTTCTGCTGCTTTCCCAAGTGCATTATTAGGGAAATGGATTAGAGGTTGACTATCTGGGACTTGAACTGCCTTCATATGGGAATGCAGTATTGCACAAGAGAGCTTAACCCTCTGCGCCAAAACACTGGGCTCTGTTTTGTGCTTTTTGCTGCCACTAGAAATGGGATGTGTGTTTTTTTATTATTATTATTTGTTTATATTATAACTTATGGGTCAATACAATTGATCCCTATTAAGTTCATATTTAGTAATATTGCCAAATTTACTCTAATTCAATTTTCCTCTTTTCCTCAATCTTCATTTCTTTTATTTTTTAATGTAGAGAACTTTTATTTTTAAAGAAGAATGTATGTTGGAGTATTTTTCAATGACACCCAAATATTTATCATAGTACTTTCCCCACAGTTCTATGATTCTGACCAATAGTTATATTAATGACTAAAATAAGAAGACTATTTGGAATATTTTCACTTATATGAGAAATTAATTCTTAAAAATAAGGGAGAGTAGGAATTATTCTAAAAATGTTGTCATCCTATATACATAAGAGAGGTAATAATAAAATTTTATGGCAAGGTAGCAGAAACAAATTAGTATTCATACATATGCCAAGAAGTGGATAGAAATAAATTTGATGATTTAGATAATGATAAAATTTCATCATTTTTCTTCTCCTTTGTATGTGGACCAAATATTCTATTGAAGACTACATATGCACATAAATATAGTACTTAATTTTATTATTTCATTGAAAAAAGTATTTATTAGATATCTCCTAAGCACCGAATATATGGAATAGATCTTTGTTTCTGTCCAGTGAGAGACATGGAACTAGTGAGGCAATTAAAATTTGGTGATTTGTCCTACAATCAGAGGAAAAGGAGGCTGTTTCTCATTCTTGGAAGTACACTTGAGAAAAAGCTTGAAGTAAGGTGGGAATGTTGTCTGAGACCTGAAAAATATATATCTTTATCAAGGCAAAGAGAGGAAACTTGGTGCTTAGAAAAATGATGAATTTGTGGAACTGATAAATAATTAATTTCATAAAAATATTAGGTTTCTATGAGGACTATCTCTTGACAGTCTTTTAAATGTGCCTGTTTGTTTTTTCTTTATGAGTTTATGGTATCCTCCTCTATCACCTATATCTACTATAAAACATGTTAGAGGATTACTGTGTGATATTTCTCAGTGGAGGAGATGTATGGCCTAATGACCTTTAATATCTTGGTATCAGGGATAAAAGTTCCATTGCCATTTTATCAGAAGAAGAATAGTTTCATTTATGGTATAGAATGAACATGGGATTAAGGTACAAAATTGAATTTCTCTCCCCTTTCTTTGTTCTTGTTCTCTTTTAGCTTTTCACTTGACAGTGTACTGTGAAGGTGAAAACTTTCATTTTACATTCAATATATAGTAAGCTTTATGTAACAAGCTGTGTTTCTATAGTTCAGAAAATTCTTAAAACACCTAAGAATCTCGTGCAGACATTTTAATATTTAAATTCCTAAGATTTAGTATTTCATGTTAGTTTGACATAACCTTAATACCTAGTTTCGCTTTTGTTGCCTATTCATTTTGGATCTTATCCAAAATAGTCATGGCCTATGCTAATGTTTTAATGTGCAATTCTACTGCTTTTTTCTACTAGTTTAACAGTTTCAGTTTGTGCATTTAGGTCTTTGATACATTTTAAATTGGTTGTCGTATAGGGTCAGAGGTGGAGGTCAAGTTTTGATCTTCCACATAAAAATACTCAGTTTTCCCACAATGTTTTATTGAAGAGACTGTACTTTCTCTGGTGCACAATTTCAACATTTTGTGGAGAACCACCAAGATGTTGATGCTGGTGTTCATTTCCGAGGTCTCTTTCCTGTTCCACTGCTGTATGTACAGTGCTGTTTTGTTACCATATCTCTGTAGTATGTCTTGAAATCTGGTATTAGGTTCCCTCCAGTTTTATACTGTTTATACATTTCTCTGGGTATTTAGAAAGTTTTGTGCTTCCATACAAAATTTAGAGATTTTTTTTTCTGGTTCTATGAGGAATGTCAGTAGTATTCTGATGGGGACTTCACATACAACAAAGGAAACAACCAACAGAATAAAAAGACATCTGACAGAGTTGGAAAAATATTTGCAAACTGTACATTTGGTAAAGGAATAATTTCAAGGATTTATAAGAAGCTCAAAAAAACTCAACAACAACAAAATCCAGTTCAAAAATAAGGAAAAGATCTGAATAGATATTTCTCAAAAGAAGAAATACAAATGGCCAAAAAATACTGAAAAATGCTCAATGTCACTGGCCATCAGGGAAGTGCAAATCAAAATCACAATGAAATATCATCTAACCCCAGTTGCAATGATTATTATCAAAAAGACAAAAAAACAACAACAAATGATGGTGAAAATATGGAGAAAGTGGACCATCATACTCTAAGGTGGGAATGCATATTAATATAGCCATTATGTCAAACAGTGTGAGGGTTCCTCAGGGAAATATTAATAGATTTACCATATGACCCAGGTATCTCAATTCTGTATTGATGTTGTTTGGATAATAGCTAGGGTGCCTTCCAAGGGCCCATAGGTTTAAAAACTTGTTCCCCAATGTTCTATGTTAATGGTTAATAGACTAGTTATTTTTAAAGATTTATTTTATTTATTTGAAAGAGTTACAGAGATAGATATCGACAGAGAGAGAGGTATTCCATCCACTGGTTCACTCTCCAAATGGCTGCAATGGCCAGAGCTAAGCCAATCTGAACCCAAGAGCCATGAGCTTATTCTGGGTCTCCCACATGGGTGCAGGGGCTCAAGGACTTGGACTGTCCTCCACTGCTTTACCAGGCACATTAGCAGGGAGCTGGATCAGAAGTAAAGTAGCTAGGGCTGGCGCCGCGGCTCACTAGGCTCTAGGTTCTAGTTCCAGTAGGGGCTCTGTATTCTGTCCCGGTTGCCCTTCTTCCAGGCCAGCTCTCTGCTGTGGCCAGGGAGTGAAGTGGAGGATGGCCCAAGTGCTTGGGCCCTGCACCCCATGGGAGACCAGGAGAAGCACCTGGCTCCTGTCTTCGGATCAGTGCGGTGCACCGGCTGCAGCGCGCCATCCGCGGTGGACATTGGAGGGTGAGCCAACGCCAAAGGAAGACATTTCTCTCTGTGTCTCTCTCTCACTGTCCACTCTGCCTGTCAAAAAAAATAAAAAAGAAGAAGAAAGAAGTAAAGTAGCCAGGACTCGAATCAGTACCATATTGAATGCCAGCACTTCAGGCTGGGACTTTAACCCGCTGTGCCACAGTGCCAGGCCCAATTGATTAATTATTATGATTTCTAGGTTAAGGGTAGACTTCATAGAATTGTGCCATCTAAGTGGTTGACCCAAAGGGAAGTCTTTAGACCATTGGGATATGTCCTTGAAACACAGTTCTTTTGAAAAGATTTGGTTATAAAGGCCAAGTTGGACATGCTAATTCTTTGTTTGCCAGCTGATCCTCCTTCCACACACATTCCACCATCTATTGCCCTCAGTAAACTCTAGATCATTTGGACTGCCTATTCTTTTATGTGAACCTCCAAAACTGTGAATTTTTCTTCAGAAGTATGTTTCTCTCAGGTGTTCTAATTAAGTTAAAGAAAAGCCAACCAATGGAGAAAACTGCCTCAAGAGAGATGAGGTCATTACTATAATTTATACCTGAAACGAAGAAGCCTTCGGGATTAGTACACCAGAAAACATGGGAAGAGTTTGAAAAGTAGATTAGAGAAAGCCTAAAATACTGTGAAGCAGAACATTATAGGAAATTCAGGAGGAGTTTAGAAGACCAGAATGCTGATCGGCGTATGGGAAGTAAAGGCTTTGTTGATGAGATTTCAGATGGAAATGATGATTCAGTTAATATTCACACTAAAGGCCGTACTTGTTATGCCATGGCAAGACCCTGGCATAATTGTTTCTATACCCTAAGACTTTGTGTGTGGCTGAACCTGAAAAGGTTGGCAGAGGGCACTTCAATGTCGTCAAGCACTCAGGCTTCAGTGAGGATTTTATTGTGTACTGTTAATAAGTTTTAAAGTGTGAATCAGGAGCAAAAACTTAAATCCAAAAGATCTGGAAAATCTACAACCTGGCCAGGGAAGAAGGAGGAAAATGCTTGTTTGGGAGAGTACATGGAGGTGGGGAAACTGCTTTCTAAAGAGATTAGTACAAGTACTAATTTGTACTTATTTGTACTAATGGGGAAAGTGAGGGAGAAAGATCCCCATGACATTTCAGAGATCTTACAGGCTACCACTTGCATCACAGTCCCATCGGAGGCCCAGAAGTACAAATTTATTTCAAAGATCCTCCAAGCCCTAATACATTCAGGAATGAGACCTGAGAATCCCTGTTATCCCAGGACCAACTTCAGATTCTGGATTATCAGCAAGGAGCTCTGACGTTGTTGCAGTCAGTATTCAAGCAGGTCCAAATATGGCTTCTGCAGTCATTGTCCAAAGCATGTTGTTTTTGCTGGCATGTATAATCTAAGAGTTCTGGGGATCACAGTGGGTTTCACTGAAATTTCATAGAAAATCCTGGAAGGCCGAGAATATTTGTTCCACAGGATTGGAATACCTCCATGGAGCCTCTGATGAAGTGACTTGTAGTGAAGCAGTGACAGTCAACCTATAGAATGTAATAGCAGACACCAAAGAAATAAAAAGAATCATCAGAAATTGCTGCAAAGAGCTGTTTGCCAGCAAACAGGGAAATCTATAAGAAATGGATAGATTCCTGGACACATGCAACCTACGTAATTGAACCATGAAGACATAGAAAACCTAAACATACCAATAACTGAGAGAGAAATTGAATTAGTAATAAAGTCCATCCCAACAAAAAAAAGCCAAGGACCGGATGATTCACTGCTGAATTCTACCAGACATTTAAAGAAGAACTAACTCCAATTATTCTCAAATTATTCAGAAAAATCGAAAAAGAGGAAATTCTCCCAAATTCTTTCTATGAAGTAAGCATCACCTTAATCCCTAAGCCTGAAAAAGATACAGTATTGAAAGAAAATTACAGAGCAATATCCCTAATGAACATAGATGCAAAAATCCTCAATAAAATTCTGGCTAATAGAATACAACAACACATCAGAAAGATCATCCACCCAGACCAAGTGGGATTTATCCCTGGTGTGCAGGGATGGTTAAATGTTCGCAAATCAATCAATGTGACACACCACATTAACAGACTGCAGTAGAAAAACCATATGATTATTTCAATAGATGCAGAGAAAGCATTTGATGAAATACCACACCATTTCATGATGAAAACCCTAAGAAAATTGGGTACAGAAGGAACAGTCCTCAATACAATCAAAGCAATTTATGAAAAACCCACGGCCAGTATCCTATTGAATGGGGGAAAGTTGGAAACATTTCCACTGAGATCTGGTACCAGACAGGGATGCCCATTCTCACCACTGCTATTCAATATAGTTCTGGAAGTTTTAGCCAGAGCCATTAGGCAAGAAAAAGAAATTAAAGGGATACAAATTAGGAATGTAGAAGTTAAACTATCCCTCTTTGCAGATGATATGATTCTTTATTTAGGGGATCCAAAGAACTCTACTAAGAGACTATTGGAACTCATAGAAGAGTTTGGCAAAGTAGCAGGATATAAAATCTATGCACAAAAATCAACAGCCTTTGTACACACAGGCAATGCCACGGCTGAGGAAGAACTTCTAAGATCAATCCCATTCACAATAGCTACAAAAACAATCAAATACCTTGGAATAAACTTAACCAAGGATGTTAAAGATCTCTACGATGAAAATTACGAAATCTTAAAGAAGAAATAGAAGAGGATACCAAAAGGTGGAAAAATCTTCCATGCTTATGGATTGGAAGAATCAATATCAACAAAATGTCCATTCTTCCAAAAGCAGTTTATAGATTCAATGGGATACCAACCAAAATACCAAGGACATTCTTCTCAGATCTGGAAAAAATGATGCTGAAATTCATAGGGAGGCACAGCAGACGTGAAATAGCTAAAACAATCTTATAAAACAAAACCAAAGCCAGATGAATCATAATGCCAGATTTCAGGACATACTACAGGGCAGTAGTTATCAAAAAAGCATGGTACTGGTACAGAAACAGATGGATAGACCAATGGAACAGAATAGAAACACCAGAAATCAATCCAAACATCTACAGCCAACCTATACTTGATCAAGGATCCAAAACCAATCCCTGGAGCAAGGACAGTCTACTCAATAAATGGTGCTGGGAAAACTGGATTTCCACATGCAGAAGCATGACGCAAGACCCCTACCTTACACCTTACACAAAAATCCACTCAACATGGATTAAAGATATAAATCTACGACCCAACACCATCAAATTATTAGAGAGCATTGGAGAAACCCTGCAAGATATAGGTACTGGCAAAGACTGCTTGGAAAAGACCCCGAAGGCACAGGCAGTCAAAGCCAAAATTAACTACTGGGACTGCATCAAATTGAGAAGTTTCTGTACTGCAAAAGAAACAGGAAAGTAAAGAGGCAACTGACAGAATGGGGAAAAATATTTGAAAACTATGCAACCAATAAAGGAATAGTAACCAGAATCTACAAAGAGATCAAGAAACTCCACAACAACAAATGAAACAACCCACTTAAGAGATGGGCCAAGGACCTCAATAGACATTTTTCAAAAGAGGAAATCCACATGGCCAACAGACACATGAAAAAATGTTCAGGAGCACTAGCAATCTGGGAAATGCAAATCAAAACCACAATGAGGTTTCACCTCACCCCAGTTAGAATGGCTCACATTCAGAAATCTACCAATAACAGATTCTGGCAAGGAGGTGGGGGGAAGGGGACACTAACCCACTGTTGTTGGGAATGAAAACTGGGTAAGCCACTATGGAAGTCAGTCTGGAGATTCCTCAGAAACCTGAATATAACCCTACCATTCAACCCAGCCATCCCACTCCTTGGAATTTACCCAAAGGAAATTAAACTGGCAAACAAAAAAAGCCATCTGCACATTAATGTTTATTGCAGCTCAATTCACAATAGCTAAGACCTGGAACCAACCCAAATGCCCATCAACAGTAGACTGGATAAAGAAATTATGGGACATGTACTCTATAGAATACTATATAGCAGTCAAAAGCAATGAAATCCAGTCATTTGCAACAAGATGGAGGAATCTGGAAAATATCATGCTGAGTGAAATAAGCCAGCCCAAAGGGACAAATATCATATGTTCTTCCTAATCGGTGGCAACTAACTGAGCACCAAAAAGGAAACCTGTTGAAGTGAAATGGACACTATGAGAAAACAGTGACTTAATCAGCCCTTGTCCTGACTGTCGAGGAATAACTATTTTTTCCTTTTAGCATTTTTTTGTTCTACTTAATATTATTAGTTGAACTCTTTAATTAACACACAATATTTCTTAGGTATTTAACTGAAAAGTGATCCCTGTTAAATATGAATGGGAATAAGAGAGAGAGAGAGAGGGAGTAGATGTACAGCTTGGGACATGCTCAGACTTGCCCCAAACAGCCGAGATAGAAATGTGCCAGGGGATTCCAATACAATCCCATCAAGGTAGCATGTACCAAGGCCATCTCACTAGTCAAAGTGATCAGTTTCAGTTCACAATTGATCATAATGAAAGGAATAAGAGTCAAAGGGATCACATAAACAAGACTAGTGTCTGCTAGTACTAACTGAAAAAATTAAAAAGCAGAGAATGATCCAACATTGGAAGCAGGATACACAGCAGACTCATAGAATGGCAGATGTCCTAAACAGCACTCTGGCCTAAGATTCAGCCCTTAAGGCATTCGGATATGGCTGAAGAGCCCATGAGAGTACTTTAGGCGTGGAAAGCCAAGACACTCTGGAAAAAAAAAAAAAAACATGATTGAAAGATCTCTGCAAGTGAGATCCGAGTGGAAAGAATGGTCCATCAAAGAAGGAGGTCTCTGAAGGGAGGAGAGAACTTCCACTTTGACTATGACCTTGTCTAAATAAGATCGGGGTTAGTGAACTCAAAAGGCTTCTATAGCCTTGGCAATTCATGACAAGAGCCTAGTGTGATTACTGACACCATAAACAAGAGTGTCAATTGTTAAGTCAACAAGAGGAGTTGCTGTGCACTTATTCCCCATGTAGGATCTCTGTCAATGTGTTGTACAATGTAAATTAATGCTATAACTAGTACTCAAACAGTATTTTACACTTTGTGTTTCTGTGTGGGTGCAAACTGTTGAAATCTTTACTTAATATATACTAATTTTATCTTCTGTATATAAAGAGAATTGAAAATGAATCTTGATGTGAATGGAATGGGAGATGGAGTGTGAGATGGGAGGGTTGTGGATGGGAGGGAAGTTATGGGGGGGGAAAGCCACTGTAATCCAAAAGCTGTACTTTAGAAATGTATATTTATTGAATAAAAGTTAAAAAAACATTAAATAAATAAAAAATAGAGTGTCAACCGCAGAAACCACATAAAAGTAGAGGCACTAGTCATGTGAGACACTTGCTGAGAAAAGCAGCAAATGCTTTGCCAGGAAGCCTGTGAAAGTTGCAGATACCAGCATGTAGCCTCAGAGAGGAATCATTTGTGTAGAGACCAATAGAGCATGGAGGCACCTTCACCTAGATTTCAGAGAATGTTTTGGACAAACTTGAAGCCTGGACAGACTGTTCATGGGAGCAGTCATTGCAGAAAACCGCCAATGGGGCAATGCCAAGTGGAACGTATGGTCAGAATTGCCTCATAGAGTCCTCCCTAGGGCAGCCAATTAGAGCAGCAGAGATGAAACTCCAGCCTTGAAGAACTGATGTGTGAACCGTGACCAACAAAGCATAGGGGTGAGTTTTCCCAAGCTGTTGTTGGGACCCGATCCCCTGCAACAATGTTCCCCAGATCTTGAACACAGAGCTTCAGGACTGATGTTTCTCATGCTGGATTTTGGTCTTGCTTTGGCCAAATTCTTCCTTTCTTTTTCTCTGTCTCCCCTTTTTGAAACGTAATTGTATTCCTTGTGCTCTGTCCTATTATTGTGCATTACAAGAATATAACTTGGTTTTAATCTTGCATGTTCACAGCTTAGGGAGTTTGCCTTGGGCTGCCAATGAAATTTGAACTGTGGTCTTTTGGGCAAAGCTGGGATTTGGGGGTTTGAATGAATGCATTGTGCACTGTGAGTCAGGCATGAATTTTTGGGAGCAAGAAGCAGCCCCATATTTTAACAGCTTGAATCCCATAATCACATGTTAATGATTAATTGATTAATATTAATAGTTAATGGATTAAATTGAGACAACTTAATTATGAGGACTGAGGATGGGGTCTTTGGGAAATTATTAAATTGGATTAAATTTCGAAGGTGGGTCTGCATGATCAAATTGTTGGGAAGATAAAGTGAGACACCTGCACGCAGAGGATGAGACTGCTACCTGTCTCATTTCTTCCTGGTTCACCATGTGATTCTCTCTCTGCATGCATTCTGCCATTACAACCCTCCTCAGATGCCAGGTTAATTGGGCTGCCTATTCTTGGTTTGTAAACCATCAAAACCGTGAGTGAAAAAGAAACCTTTTACTTTATAAGAAAGCTTCTCTCAGGTATTTTAGCTAATGAATTGGAAACCTGGGGCCAGCACTCTGGCACAGCAGGTTAACACGCTGGCCTGAAGCACTAGCATCCCATGTGGGTTCTGGTTTGAGACCCAGCTGCTCCACTTCCAATCCAGCTCTCTGCTATGGCATGGGAAAGCAGTAGAAGATGGCCCAAGTCGTTGGGCCTCTGCACCCACAAGAGAGACCCGGAAGAAGCTCCGGCCATTGTGAGCAATTGGGGAATGAACCATTGGATAGAAGACCTCTCTCTCTGTCTCTCTCCCTCCCTCCCTCTCTCCCTCCCCTCTTTCTATGTAACTCTGACTTTCAAATAAATAAATAAATATTTTTTAAAGAAAATAAAAACCTAATGCATGAGTATTTATGAAATAAATTAAATTAGTAATCAGATGAAATACCTACACCCCCATGTTCATTGCAGCAGTATTCACAATAGCCCAGATATGACATGACAGTGTCCACCAATAGATGAATTGATAAAGAAAATCTGGTTTAGATACATAATGGAATATTATTCAGCTACAAAAAGAGATTACCATTCTGACAATTGCAGAAAAACTGATGGAACTGCAGATCAATATGTTAGGCAAAGTAAGTCACATGCTTTCACTATACTTGGGAATATTTTTAAGTAGATTTGAACTAGATTAGTGGTTGCAAGAAGCTAGGAAGGGTGGGGAGAAGAGATTAGAAGGGAAATTGAATAATGTGGATCAAAACAGTTATCTAGAAGTAGGTTCTAGTTGAAAGACAACAGTGGTGCAACTGTAGATCACAATAATGTATCATATACTGTATAAAGAACTGGAGGAGAAGAGCCAGTAGGCTCTAAACATGGAGGAAGTTTGGGGAGGCAGTGATGCCAATTACTTGATTTAATCAGATCTATGCATCTGTTGCAAGATTGTGCCAAACCCCCTAAAGTTGTGCAAGTTGGGGTAGCATCTGTGGCCCAGCAGGTTAAAACACTGTTTGGGGTGCCCACATCCACTAATGGTACATCAGTTTCAGTACCAGTTCCTCTACTTCTGATCTAGCTTCCTGCTGATGCATCCTGACACACAGTAGATGATGCTTCAAGTGTTTGGGCACCTGCCTCCCACAGGGGAGATCCAGATGAAGTTCCAGGATCCTGACTTTGGCCTGGCCCAGACCAAGCTACTGCAAGAATTTGGGGAATGAACCAATACTTAGAATATCTCTGTCTGTACCTCTCTCTGTCTCTGTCACTCTTTCAGGTAGATATAAACAAACATTTTAAAAGTTGTGCAAGCATTAATGTTTCTTAAAGTACTTACAGTCATTGTTGAAACATAAAATTCTAATAATTAATGTATCTAAATTATGCATATTACCATCAAGAGGAACGATACTACTATTTTTTACTCTTATATTTGTTCTTTTGGGCATCTGAAAAACAAACCATTAAATACCCAAACACAATAGAAATTGCGGACCTCAGTCTAACAATTATAGAAACAAAAGTAATATATTGAGATAAAAGGCTTATATAACCCAGTCAAATAGAATTCTAGAATATAATAATAAACAGTTTCTAAAAATAATGATTTTTAATAGTCATTAAAATAAGAAGTTTAAAAATCTAAAGTCTATTGAAAACTAAACATACACAAGTATTTCACATATTAATTCATTTATCTTTCTTAAAAATCTTATGGTTTATATCCAATTATTATATCATTTTTGTGAAATGGAAAATTCAGTCACAAAGAGATAAGTAAGATGTAGAAAATCACATAACTGAGACTATAGACTTGATCTATGCCAGCAGAAGGAACCTAAGAGACAGCCCCATGACTAGCGCAGATGAGGTTTGGTTCACAGACAGAAACAGCTTTGTCAGACAGGACCTGCTTCTCAGGGTATGCGACAGTTATGGCATGGCATGCTATTGAAGTGTGCTCTGCCCCAAGGAACTTTTGCTCAGTAAGTAGAACTGATTGCCTTAACCAGAGCTCTAGATCACACAAGGGATTTGTAAGGCATCTTGTCTCCATGGAGACCTCAGTCTTCCAGTAAGGTAGAAAGAGCCAACCAGGCTCTATGGAAAACATCACAAGGATAGAAATGTGTGCTTGGTAAGAAAGGTTAAGAAGGAAAGAGTGTTCTTGGTAAAGAAGGTTAAGAAGGAAAGAGCTTTTTAAATAAGGAAAGGACACGGTTTGTAAGACTCCTGATGGCTAGTTTACTCTAGACTGGAACGGAAATGATGGAATGTTTCAAGTAAGTTGAAGAGGGTGTGCGGAAGTCACAAAATGTTATGAAAGAAAGAAATAATTGGACATGCTAACTGCTGCTCTGGGGGTTATATGCCATGTTCCAGGAAGAATGTTGTCTCTGGGTCAATCAGACTAGACAGGTATAAATTCAAATTCGTACTTTTCCTGGACAAAGCCAAACAGCTCCAGGACCAGGCCAAGCAGGGCTGGGATCTCTAGCCTGACATCTGGTCATAGAAATCCTGGCTATTTCCTCTCCTTGGCCCAATAACTTCTGTAATCTTGCTGCTTCTCTTTGGACCTTATGTTTTAATGCCCTTGTTCATTTTGTCTCTAACAGACTAAAAGCTGTCAAACTCCAAATGGTCGTCAGACAAGAGTTTCAGCCCATTCCACTGGATGACCTGAGCAGCCCTCTGGACCAGAGCAGCACAGTCCTTCCAAGGCCACTGTCACACACCATAAGACAGATAGCAAGAGGAAATACCCAAATCCCCCTCAATGCCCACATGCCAGCTTTGAAGAAGTTACAGAAAACGGAACTCCACCCATAATCCCAAAGAAGAATTTTGGGTATTACCTCTTAAGGGGGGAATATTAGGTAGGAAGTCAATTATGAGCTTATGTGTGTGTGACATAAAGACCTAAAGAGAAGACATCTATTTCCAGCATATGCTGCATCTCAAAGTCATCCCGATGGTGTTTCAGGGGCAGCCTGGTATTCACATCCTGCCCAGCCCTGCCCCCTTCTACCTGATAACCTGCCAGGTGGAGGTCCCCACCCCTTCTGCCTGACAATCTTCCACAATCTCCCAGGTGCAGCCCAGTATCTGGGATCCCTTCCTCCTGTCTAACATTTGCATCCATAAAGTCCTTTGTTTCAGACCTTCCACAGGAGGAAGCTTCTTAACATTTGCAAAACTCAGAAGTTTTTCTATTTACATCCAAAAAGCCCTTTGTTCCAAGAGGAGTAGAGGTGGGGAAGCAAGACCCATCTCCTTAAAAAAACCCAGCCTCAACCAGCTGGCACGCTCAGCCCTCTGCCTCTCTGCTGGGCCGCCCGCCTGACCTGGTCAGGTGTAATCTCTCTTCTCAACCATGTAACCTCACCCTACCCCCCAGTCTCTCAGGCTGTGTCTGGAGAGGTGCCCGTCTGTCCTTATGGATGTCCCTTCCCTAATAAACCTTGCTATTTTACCTCCCACTAGAAAGAAAGAAAGAAAGAAAGAAAGAAAGAAAGAAAGAAAGAAAGAAAGAAAGAAAGAAAGAAAATCACATAACCAGCTAACATGTATATGAATAAGTAAGAATGTCTTTATGCCTATATTCTTAACTATCATGCTATATCATCACTAATTTTGTTGCCACCTTGTATCTATTATTTTTATCCTGTAAACACATAATAAATAATATGAGCAGAAAATAGCTCCCGTTTGATGGCTTCATAGGAAATAAAATATACAAAAAGATTATTTATGTATGAGTATGTGTATGTATGTGTTATAACAATAACCTGATCCTTATATACTGGGTTTATAAAATCAAACATTGAACTCAACTTAGAGATTTAGGAGACTGTTCTTCATCTTTTTAAGCTTGGGGGAAAAAAATAACTTTATTTTCTCTTTCCTTTACAGAGGTGAGAGGTGGCCTTTTTACTAATCTCCAAGAGTGCTGATGAATTAATTCAAGCCTGGTAAAACCTTTCACTTGAAAGAACAGAGGGCGTTCTGTGATGGGACCTCTGTTAAAGAACCCAAGGCTTTGAAGGCAGTGCCCTGTCTTCACAAGTTATTTATTCTCAGGAAGAGAACATCAAAACTGCTCCAATTCTCTGCACGAAGAAAAAAATGCTTCTTTTATGTGTTTTATTTGGAAATCAATCTGCCAAAATTACTTTAATCTTTTGAATCACGCTTAAAAACTTTAAAGATTTAAATTCTTAAATATTCTCTTTGAAAAAAATGAGGATGAGGTGGTAATTTGGTGGGCTATCAAGGGAACCTCCTTAGGGGTAGTCAGGGAGACAAATGAGAAATATTGTACAATTAAAACTTCATTAACCAGTTAAAAAATGTTTTTTAACCTTTGCATAAATCTACTAACTCGAAATTTTAAAATGAGTATTACCAAAGAGTTCAAATGAGATTTTAAAAAATGCAATCAATTGACACTTCTACATAAAGAAAATTCCCAGATTTTAGGGTAGCTAGTTTTCAGTATGAATTATTTATTTTATTTGCTCTCTGAATGACACAAAAATCTCCATATGTCTAGCTTGAAACATGAATGCTTCTGCTTTATGCTAAATACAACAAAAAGATAACAACTTTTTTTTAATATTGGATTTTTTTGCTATATTAAGAGTTTTCAGCAATGAATTCCTTCTCCTTCCAAAGCAGAAAAGTAGTACCATCTCCTGAGTATTCATGAAAAATGCACAAATGATTAGCATGTTAGTTGTAACAACTCTTAATACGTTCAATTCAAACTTAGTAATTCTTCTTCTGGGAGCTGTTATCCCAGTGAGCAAAGTAGGCAAATTTTAAGCCTGTGTTGAGACTTTTCCAACTTTTTCAATCAGCCCATAAAGTTAAGTGAAATGATTCCACAAGTTTCAACTAAACAAACACTTCCAAGCAAATCAGAGTTTAAAAGGATCATTTTTAATCCTAAGACATTTTCAGGTCATGTAAAAATTGTTTGTCAAATATAATTGTTCTCTGTCCCTTTTTAAACATCATGATGTTTGGCTTTGAAATGTATTTGACTATACTAAAATTGACAGTACACAGCAATTTATATGTAGATTTCAAAACGGTGAGTACAAAGAGCCAAAACCTCAAAGAGAGCCTGAAAATATAATTATAAACTGGAATACAAAGTATCCTTGGTTCCTGCAATCTACCTGAAGATATTACTAGTAGGAATGTAATGCAGAATATTGTGAGTATTCCAATAACTACTCCTAGAAATTTTTCTATATTTCTGTTCCTTTTTCCCACTGGGAAAGAAGTCATTATTCTAAAAGCATATATTACTTATATAAACATAATACTTCCTTATGTTGTATGCTGTTTAAAATCTTACAAAGCACTTATATATGTATTTAAAAGTTAAATAGGTGTGTATATATATATGTAATACATTATATATATATGTATGTAAAATGTAGAACTTGTAACAAAATATAATTTTCCTAGAAACATAATTAATAGATGGTAGTCCTAGTCCTACATGCAAAGTTAGAGTTGAAGTTATACCAACTTTCTAGTATTCTAGAGAAGGAAAATAGACAATAATTATTATTTTAAATGACATATTGAGGCAAAGATGAAATTAATTAAAATTCCTATCATAGAGCCTAGATACAGACCACAAAAATGAAATTCTTAGGGTTTCCTACTGTTAAAATGTCTCTGTGAGTGCCATTCTTCTCTATATCCTTACCAATGCAGTACACAGTGATTACAAAGAAAAGAAAACGAGGTCAATCAATTCTTAAAACAAATCACCAGGTGAAACTGCTTAAGTGAGTATTTTAAAAGGTTAATTATCTCTCCTGGGAAAACACTACAATCCTAAAGGAATGTGGACACCCTAATATATCATGGAGTAAGCTCTTCTGAATTGCACTGATTTTCTTCACCCAAAGATAAATGAGAAGAATGCCAAAGGAAAAAATAGAGAGAGTAGATTTACCAGGAGATTGTTTGTTTGTTTGTTTTAATGAAAGGACTTACTTTAGGAACTTTTTACTAAATCATCCCCCAGTGAAGGATGGAAAGCTTCTAAGTGCTGCAGGGGGATCCTGTTCAAAGAATTCTATGGCCTGGTTGCGAGACATACCATACATTTCACATTATTTATCATCTTTGCTGTCAGAGTTGAGTTCTATTTGGTCATCAGTTTGGTTAATATTTAATAGATTGTGCTGAGACACTGAATTTTCACATACAAAAGTATGCACTTGGACCTCACATTAACTAAATTGACTAAAAATTGATCAATAATTTAAGCATGAAAATTAAAACTAAAGAATTCTTAGGAAAAAAATGGGGAGTAAATTCTCATGGCCTTGGATATAGAAATGGATTCTTAGAAACGCCACCAAGAGTACAAGGGAAAAAAGTAAAAAAGAAGATAACTTAAACATCATCAAAAGTAAGCTTTAAAGACAATGTATACATGCAAATAATATGATAGCCTATAAATATGTCTAATTATTATTCTATTATTTTTATTCAATTTTAAATAAATAAACTTGTATAAATCATATATCAAGAAATTAAAAAGGCTACCTAAAGATATCTGATAAAGGTTTAACATTTAATTATGAAGATCAGAAAGCTCACAGAAAATGGAATTAGAAGATAAGCTTATTTGGGTGGAAAAAAATTTTAAATGTGTGTGTGATCTTTGAACTTTTTGAGGATTCCTCACCAAAAGTAACTATATAACTCAATGACAAAGAAACAAAAGAATCCAACTAAAATATGGGCAAATAACTCCAGTAACTATTTCTACAAAGAAGATATACAAACAGCTAATAAGCACATGGGAAGATTTTCAATATCATTAGTCATTAGGGAGATACAAATCAAGAAATATGAGCTACTACTGCATAAATACTAGGAGAGCTATAATTAAGAACAAACAGAAAATATGAATTGATGAGAAGATAGAAAAATTGGAAACTTGTACATCATTAGCACACTTATAATTTGTTAAGAGTAGGTATAATGTTAATTGTTCCACCCACAATTAAAAACAATTAAACAAAGAAAGTATAATGTGGCCTATTTGTAGAACAGTTTGCTAGTCCCTCAAAAACATTTCACTATAAGCAAAACGTACACAGTATCCATTAATAGATGAAGCAAAATGGAATATTATTCACCCATAAAAGAATAAAGTTTTGATGGATGCTACAATATAAATGAACCTTGAGAACATAATGAGTTAAATAGTACACACAACTAAAAGACAATATTGTATAATTTCACTTATGTGAATTATCACGAATAGGCAAATTCCTAGAGAAAGAAAATAAAGTTTACTAAAGGATAAGGAGAAAGAGAAATAGGAAATTATTCCTTAGCAGCTACAGAGTTTCTCCTTGGGGTAATGAAATTGTGTAAATATAATTAATGTCACTAAATTGCACACTTGAAAGTTGTTAAAGGGACGGCACTGTAGAGCAGATAAATCCTTCACCTGGGGCGGGCATCCCATATTGGTGCCAGTTCTAGTCCCGGCTGCTCCTCTTCCAATCGAGCTCTCTGCTATGGCCTGGGAAAGACAGTAGAAGATAGCCCAAGTCCTTGGGCCACTGCACCAGCATGGGATACCTGGAGAAAGCTCTTGGCTCCTGGCTTTGGACAGCCCAGCTCTGGCTGTTGTGGACATTTGGGGAGTGAACCAGCAGATGGAAGATCTTTCTGTCTCTTCCTCTCTTTAACTGTAACTCTACCTCTCAAGTAAATAAATAAAATCTTAAAAAAAAAAAAAATAAGTTGTTAAGTGTGCAATGGCAAATTTGAAGTTAACATACATTTGATAGAATTGAATAGTCCTGTAGTTATTTAGATTAGAATATGGGAGAAAGGTTTATTGCAGAGTCACCATAAGAGGCTTCTCTGAGGTGAAGGAACTGTTGCATATTTTGACTTTGCTACTGCTTTACAACTCTGCATTTCTCCAAGCCCACAGATGTACACATAAAATCATATTAATTCCATTGTGTTTAAATTTTAAAAGTTTAATTCATCACAAAAGGATAGAAATGATTTACTAATGGTTTATAAAAATATAATACTTTATATTTATAACCAATGTATAAGTTCCAGTAATTTCCAAAGAGGTCTCCAATTGTGTGTGATTCTCTGTTAATGTACTGGTACTATTTCTTTATAATCTGAAAATATTTTCAAATGATATTTAAAAAGTATATTTCATTTGTGAGGAGCTTGGCTATCAACCAGATTCTGGCCTTAGCTTACATATAGCATTCATGAAAATTGAATATGAATGTTATTATTAAGTATATCATCAAGTCAAAGGAATTTCATGAATTTCTGATGGAATGAGTTGGCTCACTCTTTAACAATTGACAGACCAAATCATCATCATATTTAAACCTTTACTTTGCCTTGGGCTCAATTCTCTTACTGCTGAAGTGCAATGGTCATTGGCCATCTGTGTCTTGTCATTAATCATTTCTGAAGTTATGCCACTAAATTTTTAGTAATTTTCATAAGATGGAAGGAATGCTTTATATTTTTCTCTAAGATAAAACTCCAGCTATCTTCTTTATTCGGTTTCTTCCTCAAGATTCATGAACCACATTATCTGTAACTATTTCTGATTTTTCCATATTAGGAGTAATCATTTTTCTCCCAATGTATTTTTAATAAGTCCAGTAGTGAGGAGTGTAACAATTTCAGTCCTTTAAAAGTGGCTGAAGTGAGTAGCAGCTAGGCCTGTCATAACTGTCTCTAAGACTTTTGAGTTCGTTACTTGACTAGGAATTCAACTACTAGAAACTTCCAAGATTCAAACCCTTTTAAGAGAATTTTTCCACATTTTATCTTCCAGTTTTATAAACCACCCACTACTCTACAACTTGTTCTCTGAAGCAGAAATTTCACTACAAATGCAGAATTCCTGTAACTATCATCCCCTTGTACTTGATGGTTATAAACATACTAGAATGTGTGATGGTTGAGAATCATCACAATCCATTTTTATTAATTATGATCCTTGGTCTCCCCAAAATCAAACTTTTATAACTAATAGAATTGCATTGAAGTTATAAACTTTCCATTCAATGCCATATGGAAACATCAATTTCATTGTTGGTCACACAATAACCATACCAAACAAAATGAGTTTTGTAGCTGTAGGTGTGAGTATGGGTGATTTGTAGTGAGCATTTGTATGTCATTTTTATGGAAATCTTATTGAAAAGAAAATACCTGTGTATTCCTTTCTAGTATGTATGATCATTTTTATTTGAAACATTGTTCAATGAGCTGAAACTCCGTGAACTGTGATTTATTGTACTTCATATATGGATTTTACAGTTAGAATCTAATAGCAATAGAAAAAAAGTTATCCACATGCACTAAAGGCCCTGTAATATTTTCCTATGTTTTCTGAAGCATAAGCTTATTACAATATTTTTACATCTTACATTTGAAAACTTCTATGTTATCCATTGCATATTTATAGGTTTTAAATTACCCATAACTGCTTAAAATGATGTGGACAAATCTTATGGCTCCTCTTAGGTCCTTAATAGATCTTCCTCCTCCCTACAATGAGGATAAACACATGTTCATGTGGAGAAATTATGTCTTCCTCTTAAATTCTTTCCACATTTTTCATGAGTGTGCACTTACTTACACCATGGCGCTACAGGTATAAATGTAAAATAAGCCTTATTAGAGAAGTTCACAAGGATAGCACAGTGGAGTACAGGATCCCCCCATTCCCTCAGCATAGAATGAGAGACATGCTTGGGTAGAGCCCAGCTGGAGAGCCCCTGAGCTGACTTCTGGTATCTGGCTATTTAACCATTGAGCTCATTCAAAACTGCTGTGCCAGCCACAGACTGGAAGGTGACAGGAGGAGGAGGAATCTCAACCCATCTAAACCACAATCTCTTTAGTGTACCAAGTGGTTATTGGTGGATCATTAAATGAGTCTTTCTGTAGTTCTCATGGCTTCTGGGTCAGAATGACTTCCACAATTGTTTGGAAGTTCTCCAGCAGCTGGGACGGATAGCAAGCCATGGCTTGAAACAACTGTGAAAGATTATTTTGGCCTTTTCCTTCATTCCTGAAATGGGAGATCCATACCCACTGAACACTTTCAAGAGTCATTTTCCAACCCATAATCTTTCAGACTTACATTTTTTTTATGAAATTTGGAGATTTGTGGTTCAGTGAGGATGCTTTGCAGGGTCAGAACTCTCCATTCGTGTTGCTGTCTTGCTAAATATCAGCATGAAATTCTCAAGTGTAAGAGCCCAGGAGTCACTGAATACATATGGCAAACACACCTTTGCCTTGTTTTTTATTTGTTTTTCAAAGGCTTTAAATGAGTATAAGATTAGTCCCAGCAATCTGGAATTTGGAGTTTGAAGTATTTGGTAGTCCAAGCATGGGACTTATTGATCTGGAAAACTTTTCAAGATTGTGTCCCACTAGTTAAACTTGGTCACTGGTCAGTTGCCTTGGGATAGAGAATTTAGTGAAATTCCCAAATATAGAAGTGATTTCCTATAATATACAATGTGATCAAACAATTGTCAGCCTTCCTTATTCCCAAAACAAGACAGGAAGACCAACAATTTTCACTTACTAGATTGTGAAATATCTATAAGACTGCAGTCCAGGCAGTTCCGAAGGTGAGTTGAGTGTTAGGGACTTAGAGTCTATTCTCATTTAAGGTCTCATTCATATCCAGTCACTTGTGCTTAGATGCCATGAGAAGAATGTAAAGAGTTGGACATTTTCAAAGGGACCCACTAGCAGACTATCCTAGAACATTTAAACCTCTAGTCCACATCAGGCTTGGGTTTGTTCAATTCCTGATGATACTTCCCAGGGATGATTGGGAGAGTAATTAACATACTGTGTTACTTGTCAAGTAAAGACAAACTGATTTGAAGGTTTTTATGGAAAAGAAGGTATTAGCAATGGCAGAAGAAAATATCACTAACGACAGCTATTTGTTCAGTCTTTGTAATGAAATGCTGTGTTGCAAGAATAGTTTCTTCTTTGTATGTTTCAATAGTCCACAGTGAGTCTCCAAATGCCAGTGACTTTTAATGACTTTTCACTAGTCAGCATGCACGATTGTTTTTATAGCACCCCTGCCCTCAATAATGACTAGATGAGGAGGGTACTTTCTTTTTCCTTCTCAAAAGAGGCGATATTGTTTCAGTGTTAGGCCATGAGCAAGCTTTAAGTTTGCAAGCAATTCTAAACAATGTTTCCATAACAATAGTTATGATGAATGTACCTGGGCATTCAAAACATCCATATTAATCAAAAAGCAGGATAACCAGAAGAACAAGCAAAGTCCAAAACCCCGTCCCTCATGGGGTACCCTGTCAATAGAAGGTTAACAACTAGCTAAACTGCTATTTACTCAAGGACATTATAGTATAGCAGGCTATGCCACAGCCGACAATGCCTGGATCCCATATCAGAGTGCTGGTTCCAGTCCCGGTGGCTCCGTTTCCTATCCAACTTCCAGTTAATGATCCTGGGGAGAAGTGGAGGATGGCTCAAGTACTTGGACCCTTGATAAGTACCTGTGGGAGATTCAGGTGGATTTCCTGGCTCCTGGCTTTGGCCTGGCCCAGCCCTGGCTGTTGTAGCAATTTCAGTAGTCAACAAGTGGATGCAAGGTCTCTTTGTCTCTCCTCCTATTTCTCTGTTGCTCTGCTTTTAAAAGTGTAAATAAGTAAATAAGTATTTTAAAAATATTATTTACTCAGATTTTGCCTAAATCTAATATATCAATGCATTAGGTTGCCCATATTTTTTACTGAAGTGGTAACCAAATATGTTCCAGTAACTGTGTCAGTATGGATGCATTTTTGAGCGGCCCTGGCCTTGTATTACTTTGAAAGTCCCTATTTTTGTGTAGCTTCTGTAATATTCTTAAATCTCTATCAAGCTCTCATCCTCAGAGATAGCCCCTGCCTAAGCACAGTGCCTCTCTATGATTGCCCTCTGGCCTTTAGTCCATTGACATTGTGGGCTTCGCCCACTCTCCAGCTTACACCACCTTCTCTCCACCATCATAGCTGTCCACAGGGCTGCCTTCCCACTAGTTACCAGCAGCCTCATTCCTTTCTTTCATTTATTTCCCAATAAATCTGTCACTCTGATATTTCAGATCATGGATTTAGCTGCCACCTCAGCCACTGCAAAGATGAGCAAATACTATGGAGAAGCTATTACATTTGTAGCTTGGAGCACCAAAGTTAGCTCACCCAGTCGCTTTTTTTTTAAGATCTTATTTTTATTTATTTGAGAGGTAGAGCTACAGACAGAGAAAAGGAGACAAGGAGAAAATTCTTCCCTCCACTGGTTCACTCCCCAAATGGCTGCAAAGTCCAGAGCTGGACCAATCAGGAGCCAGGAACTTCTTCCAGGTTTCCCAGGTGAGTAAAAGGGCCCTAGCACTTAAGCCATCTTCTACTGTTTTCCCAGGCCATAGCAGAGAGCTGGATTGGAAGAGGAGCAGCCAGGTCTCAAACCTGCGCCCATATGGGATGTTGGCTTCCCAGGCAGAAACTTAGCCTACTATGGGACAATGCCCTAGTCCCTGACTCTGTCTCTTTTCGGGGAAGGGGGCAGGGGGGGAGGATACAGGGAACTCTTATATTTCCAAATACAAGAAGTCCACAATTGAGTGGTGTGGATCCCTTTATGATTACCTGTTACTATACAAAAGAGTCATCCACTCACCCCTCCAAATGTAAGATTAAAAGATATTTAAGGAGGCCGGCGCCACGGCTCACTAGGCTCATCCTCCGCCTGCCTGCGGCGCCAGCACACTGGGTTCCAGTCCAGGTCGGGGCGCTGGATTCTGTCCTGGTCGCTTCTCTTCCAGGCCAGCTCTCTGCTGTGGCCCGGGAGTGCAGTGGAGGATGGCCCAAGTGCTTGGGCCCTGCACCCACATGGGAGACCAGGAGAAGCATCTGGCTCTGGGCTTTGGATCAGCGTGGTGCACCAGCCACAGCACGCTGGCCGCAGCGGCCATTGGAGGGTGAACCAACGGAAAAAGGAAAACCTTCCTTCCTCTCTGTCTCTCTCACTGTCCACTCTGCCTATCAAATTTTTTTAAAAATTTTAAAAAAAGATATTTAAGGAAATATGAGAACCATAACATTGGTGGAGTGGAGAAATTGCATACCCTGTAAATTTCAAGGTTTACTCGAAGGCAGAATAACTTTTTCTTGTGTCGTAGTAATAGCAGGTGGCTTCACAACTCAGGGCAAGGTTTTTTTCCTAAGGTAGGTGCCTCTCTCCTAGAAAACTCAGAGCTCAGAGAGAAGCACAAAGTTCTGTGATGATTACTTTAAAGACAAGTTGCCCAGCTTCTTTCAAAATAGATAGGTGGGTGACAAAATGGGAAAGAAACCTTTAAAAGATTTATGTTGCAAAGGGGCAGACGAAAAAATTAGAATCCGAAATTGCTAAGGTAAATGTCCTAAGAAATGGGTGTTGGAGTCTACAGTTAGAAGAAGCTTGTGTACATATCAAAACATCTCACGATAACACACAAATATGTATAAGTGTGTCTTAAAAATTTTCTTTTTATAAAAAATGTTTAATCAAAGCTGAGTCAAACTGATATGAACAGTAAGGAATTCTTGGTTACCAGCTGTTTTCCTAGGAAATGGTAAACAACCAGTTATAATGTTATTTACTCAAAGTTCCCTTAAATGCAATAATCAAGCTTTTCATATCCATTCAGTGGGTTGTCTTTATTTTTCATGGATGGGATGATCAAATACATTCCAGGGTTTTGGAGCTGTGAATGAAGAGAGAACAGCTCTGGCTCTGATCTATTGAAATAAACATCTATAATTCAGAAAAATACTATTGATGTGTTACCGGAGATGAGCCAGTGACACTAAGTCTAAAACATACAGTGAGTAAAGAGAAAAGCAGTTGGGGTGTAGGGAATCCAAAAATTTCTTTCTTGTAGTAGAAAATGGAATGTGAGTCAGGCACCAGGGCCTAATAACAATATGACCTCTCCTGATTGAAGCCACTACATTCTCCTGCCAGCAATTGAATACCATATCTATAGGGCTTTTTCAAAGACTCTTATATGAAAGCAGGCCTCTTCCCGGGGACACAGAGACCCACCCACCCAACAGCTGCCTCCTCTTTGACTTGAACGTTCTTGACCAGAAAAGCCCTTTAAAACATTCTGAAATAGATTTGTCTGATTCATCCTGACCAGTGTCTTCAACTTGCTAAGCCTCACACATTTTCTACAAACACACCAAGTCCTAGAGACTGATGCTTTCCTCCTAGGATGCCAGAGTCAAGCATGAGTCAGTAGGGCAGTTGGAAAGAACAGCCAGTTACCGGGAAAGCAAAAGTAGCAATCGGGCACACGAGGTCAAACAGGAAGAAGGAAAAGATGCCAATCACCATGCTTCGGGCACACGAGGTCAAACAGGAAGAAGGAAAAGATGCCAATCACCATGCTTCCTTCTAGCACATTCACCACTGACAATTCAATCTGTTGATGCATTTGTCATTTTTGACTATAAATACACTTATATGAAAAATACTTATTGTATTGGCAGTTAAGCTGATACAAGGTAAGCTGTCCCCTGTGACTCCTCCATCCCACGTGTGGTACTAGTTCCAGTCCTGGTTACCTTGCTTCCTATCCAGCTGCCTGTTAATGTACCTGGGAAGCAGCAGATGCTGGTCCAAGTATTTGAGTCCCTGCCATCCATCTGGGGTACCTAGATGGAGTTCCTGGCCTGGCCCAGCCCCTTCTGTTGCAGTCATTTGGGAAGTGAACTAGCAAATGGAAGATTTTTTTTTCTCTCTCTCCACTCTCCATCCCCATCCTTCTCCTCCTCCTCCTCCTCCTCCTCCTCCTCCTCCTCCTCCTCCTCCCCTCCTCTTCCTCCTCCTCCTCCTTCTCTGTCACTCTACTTTTCAAATGAATACATAAGCCTTTAGAAACAAACAAACAAAAAACCAACTTAGGAGCCAGCACTGTGATACAGCAGGATAAGTGCCCTGAAATGCCAGCATCTCACATGAGAGCACTGGTAAGAGACCCAGCTGCTTTGCTTCTGATCCTGCTTCCTTCTAACATACCAGGAAAGGCAGTATAAGATAGTCCAAGTCCTTGCCTGGATAGAGATTCTTTTTTTTCTTGTTCGAAAAAGAATGTCAAGGAGCCAGCATTGTGGCACAGCCAGTTCAACCTCCTCCAGTGATGGTAGCATCCCACATGAACACCAGTTCAGGTCACAGCTGCTTCGTTTCCAATCCAGCTCCCTGACGATGCACCTGGGAAAGCAATGGAAAATGATCCAAGTACTTAAGACCTTACCACCCACGTAGGAGACTCAGATAGTATTTCAGGTCCCTAGCTTCCACCTTGCCTACCTCCAGTTATTGCAGTCATTTGGGGAAGGAACCAGCAGATGGAAGATCTCTCTGTGTCTGTCTCTCTCTGTCTCTGTAACTCTGTCTTTCAAAGAAGTCAAACAAATCTTCAAAAAAGAAAAAAGAAAAACTTCTGGATGTGAGACTGACAGAGGTGGAAAGCAAGACAGCAAGGTTTTAGAACTGAGAGGCACCTCTCAAGATGAACCTGAGAGAGCGTCCAATCTATATTCAGTAGCGATAAGCAAGGTAGCAAAGTATAACAAGGAGAATACACATGACAGGCCAGGCAGGCAACTCAGCAAAGACCTGAGAGCCAAGTCTGCACTCAGACTGGGGCTTATAAAGCCATGAGGTCCAGTTCTTCTTGCGTTTTCTCCTTCAGCTTGTCCTTTTATGCTGGACAAAGGGCTTCCTGGATTTTAAACTGGTGAAATTCCTCCTATGTTTTATTACTCAGTGTTATTAGACTGCATAGCCCATTTGGCACCAGACAGAGAAAGCTCTCCTGGGGTGCTTTTCACAGGGTTAAGGCTGGTACCTCCTATAAAGACGCCAGGGGGATGGACAGGACTTTCTGGTGTAAAATGCTGGACTGTTTCCAAGACTGTGACATTCCTTCCCACTGGTGCTTTGTTTTCCTTCAGTGCCTCTTACACATAGAGGCTAACTTCTATCTTCATAGCTTACATTTGGGTCTCTGCCACCCACATCAGAGACCAGGATGAGTTTTTGGCTGCTAACCACCGGCTTCTGCTTAGTCTAGACCTGGCTGGTGTGGCTATTTGAAGAATGAATGAGCAAATAAAAGATATCTTCCTCTCTTTCTCTCCCTCTCTCTTGTTCTGCCTTCACAATAATAAATCTGTTAAAAACACACATATTTTCATCTTCTCTAAAATGAAATATTTTAGAGGTTTCTCATTTTTAATTCACACTGAATGCTGTCATTTAGCTTTGCAAAACAGAAATACTTCCAACCATAGAGTTACAGAGAGAGAGGTAGAGACAGAGAGAAAGAGAGGTCTTCCTCTGGTTCACTCCCCAAATGGCTGCAATGACACAGGCTGGGTAAGACCAGAGCCAGGAGCTTCTTCCTGGTCTCCCACAAAGACACAGAGTTTTCACTGTTGGGGTTAGCTCTCTCATCTCATCTCCCTTATGAAAAGAATGTGATTGCTTTGGAGATGTGCTGAATACACATTTTCTAGAGCCTGGCTCAGGACTGATCCTCAGCAACAGGGTACTAAATGAATAAAATTCATAGTGAATGAATGAGTGGATAAATGACTATGAAACCATAGTTAGGATTAACTTATAGAAGTGAAATAGGGAAGAAAAATACAAATATGTGCTCCAAGCAAATAAAATAATTGAGTTTATCTGCCCACACCAGACTGGACCAATGAGTTAATGAACCACAGGTTTACCCTTCCAGATACACAAAAACACTGGCATCATCTACATATTTGCATGGAAAAATGGTATAATGCTAATAATTTTTTATTTTATTCATCCATTTCTTTGCAAAGCAGAACATGCAGTTTCCAGAAGTCATTTTCCCTGAAAACTTTTTGTTTCTGTTATTGATTGATCTTCATCAGTTTTAGCCTAGAAATGATAAAGCAGGTAGAATATAAACAAAGAGCTGCTTGCACAATGTTTAGGTGGAGAACATTCATCAGCGTGAACAGCTCGAACTTAAAAGCAGTAAGGAAGAGTAGTCCCCCATACCAAAGTATAGTTCTCTGCTTTAATGAAAAAAAGAGACAATTAGAACAAAGGCACTAGCTCAAGTCACAATTCATCAAGCTGTCAAATACAATAAAATGCTACATACCTAATCTTTCCTGTTAACCATAATGTAGGCAATGCAATTACATTGTTGCAGCAAATTGGTAAGAATTAGAGGGAGAATTAATGTAAAAACCTTGTGAAATTTTCTGTTCCAGTAAATGGCATCATTCATATTTTAAAATCTGGTAAAAATATTAAGTGAATTAGCAATAAATGCTTCTTATTAGACTCATTTTCTCTCTCAGCAGTTTTAGAGATACATTTTAAGTGTATAATCAAGGGAAAAATCAATTAACACTGCCAAAACCCACTATTAAAATTAAAACCTTGTGGCAAATTTATGAGAATGGAAAATAGTAACACACTTTATAATACATAGAAATGAAAAAGGTAGGTAAATTTAATTTCAAAAATGATCATAGGCCGGCGCCGTGGCTCAATAGGCTAATCCTCCGCCTTGCAGCACCGGCACACCAGGTTCTAGTCCAGGTCAGGGTGCCAGATTCTGTCCCAGCTGCCCCTCTTCCTGGCCAGCTCTCTGCTGTGGCACGGGAGTGCAGTGGAGGATGGCCCAAGTGCTTGGGCCCTGCACCCGCATGGGAGACCAGGAGAGGCACCTGGCTCCTGGGTTCAGATCAGTGCAAAGCGCCGGCCGAAGTGCGCCGATTGCGGCGGCCATTGGAGGGTGAACCAACGGCAAAGGAAGACCTTTCTCTCTGTCTCTCTGTCTCTCGCTCTCTTTCTCTCTCTCTTTCACTGTCCACTCTGCCTGTCAAAAAAAAAATGATCATGATTCTTTGAGGACACTCCCTCTAGAAATAGTATGTCCATATGCTCACAGAACAGGAAATTGTAACCGACTGTGCTATCCTATGATTAAATGCAAATACTATTTTCAAAATGACCCCTGTTTGCAAAACTCAGTGCCTAGTGCTATAAGAAATACAGGGGAAAAAAAAAACAGGAATCCTCCACTATAGGCACAAAACTTAACTGAGGATTTATAAAAGCCATGCCTGATGATTAAAAAGATGAGGTGAGTTCATGTATGACCTGGAGGATCCCCAAGACCTAGGAAGATGTATAAACAAATCATTGCTATTCACACTCTACTTTTGATGGTTTTAAAAATAATGGTGGTCACTTATTTTCATGTTTGATCTAATGTTGCCTGAAGTCTCGATTCTGGTACCAAGATGTGATGAGATTGGTAATCCAAATTTCTTTGAGGTTCTCATATCAATATATATTCATTAATTATTAAATTCATTCTAGGTTTAACTCCCATCACTTCTATATTTCTTGCTCCCCCTTTTAGGCTTTAAGGACCTCCAAGACTTGGAAATTCTCCCTGACCTAGATTCTGTTCTCTGGATCTTGGCTGCTCTTGCTATGGAAATAGCAAATTGTTCACTACCTCAATTCTTGCTGTCATATGAGTTCTTCTTGTGTTCTCATAGTAGCATTGGCCATGAAAATATATTGCCCTATGAGATGAAGCCACTCCCTCATTCCTATCTGCTGCAAGCTCACCATCAAGCAGTATTAGCCACCTGCAGCTTTCCAAATCATGGAGGAAAGTCTCTATCTGCCTCTTCCACACACTCACAACAAAACCAACCTCAGCGCTCTCTCTCTCTCTCTCTCTCTCTCTCTGTTTGCTAACATAGTATATGCATTCATTGTTCCTCTCATTAAGCCATCTTATTCATTTTGAATTCTTTTCCTAATAGAAAAGACAAAAGCAATTTTGCTTTTCTCAACAAAATACTCTCTTAGCTCCCTCTCATCTACCCCATAATTACAATATTTCTGTACAGAAAAATAAAAGCTTTCTGACACTATTATCTGTTGGTAGATATATACCATATTATATTCTCCTTAGTTGTTCCCCAAGGAGGACAAAGCTATCCTTTAACCCTAATTATGAATAGATTTCAGGGAGAGGAAATAATTCTTTCTGGTAAGCAAAAGATAAGCAGCAATTTCTCATAAGTATTATCTCTATTACACTATAATCTTATTATGAAGATGGCATAAGAGGACTATGTTAATGATGTAAATGCATAAATAAGAAAAATTAGATTAATTTAGAAGATTGCAGAACGTTTAGAAAGGACATTTGACTAAAACGCTAAGTATGTACAATATTTTCAAAAGCTTAAATGACAAATATTAAAAATCAAAGATCTACTTATAGCTACAACAAATGTGTTTGTCATAGAGTTCTGTAGATACAAATATGTGTTGCTCAGAGCCATGCCTTCAAGGACTAACTTGCTGCTAGGTTATGGCGAATTCAGCAAGTTCTCAGATTCCTCAATGCTTGCCTCTGTTTCAGATGGCACACTGAGTCCTGAATTTCTGAGTCCATATTCAGCAACTGAGCAGGGTGAAGGCATAAAGTCCCAGGAATTTTGGCCTGATGCAATGCAGCCTGATGGACATGTTCCTGAGCTTTTGTGGGACTGCATTAGAGTTTAACAAATACTTCTATGATTAGATATTGCCTCTTCCCCTTCCTTTCACTCAGCTTGATATTTAGTAATGACTTTGCGCCTCAAGCTCTGTCTCAGAATTTTGAGAACCAAGAAATGGGGTACAAGCAAGTAGATCAAAAAAACGGACTTTGGAGCCGGATTACTCAGCAATCAGAGGGCAGCAAGAACACAATCATTGGTGGCAGATGAACATTTATCCAACAAGGTGGTAGTTGATCCTTTACCACTGGTGAATTGGGAGGGTGTGCTAGGGAAGGGTGGACTAAATTAGTAAATGCAAACTTCAAGCATCAGTGGGGTAGGCTTTTGGCCCAGCAGTTAGATTGTCTTGGGACAACCACATCCTATATCGCTGTAGTAGACAGCAAGATGTACCACCCAGCTCCCCTTTAAAGGAAAGACCTGCTGTGAGGAGTTTGCTCAGCATATAACTTGCAGCCCTCATTCTCTTCAAGGTCTGTCATACTATAAGGAACAGCCTAGCCCAAGATCACACCCTGCCCAGAGCAACCCACATCTGTTTATTGAATGAAGAGGTAGAGAACTGTTTCAGTTCAACCTGATATAAACATGCAAATAAGGAAAATTGTTCCCAAACTTACTGCTGGATGGCTCGAAGTTGTGCCACTTCTGTTCCACTATTTCCTCTATCCACGCTGACTTCTTTTAACAAGTGTTAATCTCTAATTCATTTCTTGAATTGTCTGATTTAATAATACTTTGGAGTTTCTATCTTTGGATCAATTTTAACACATCAGCAATTTTTAACAAATCAGCAAAATGTATAAATACTTGGCTGTGCCTTACTTAAGAGAGATAAAATCCATGCTTATAATGTATATAATGTGGGGCCAGAATTGTGGTTCGGTGGGTTTAAAAGCTTCTGCTTCCAATCCAGTTCCCTGCTAATGCACCAGGGAAAGCAACAGAAGATGGCTCTTGTGCTCAGCCACCTGTCACACATGTGGGAGACCTGGATGGAGTTCCAGGCTTTGCCCTGGCCCAGCTACAGCTGATGTAACCACTGGAGGAGTGAACCTGCAGATGGAAGATCTTTCTCTGTCTCTTCTTCTCTTTCTGTCATTCTGCCTGTCATTCAAATCAACCTTTAAAATAAGTATATAATAAATATGAATTGTTTGAAACATGGGTTTGCTATATAACTGTGCTTATCACTTCAAGTTCATTCTTTCACTTTATGTATCTTATTCAGGGTTCAATAAAGAAAGTCATAAAATCAGATAATATCACAAAGGGAATGAACATAGAAACGAAAAAGAAGAGGCGTATAGATTTCCAAAATTAAACATCAGAGAAACAAAGAGGGATGGAAAGCGAGCAGCCCATGAGGAAAGGGATCATCAAGGCAGAACATTTTTATTAGCCAAATAAACAAAATGCTTTACATGGAAGGAATACTCAATCATGTAACAAATTCCAAGATGTCAGCTAAAATAAGAATTGGAATTAGGGATTATTTTTTTCACAATGTAAAGACCATCAGTGTCCTCGGAAAGTATTTCATAGCATGCTGGGATTGATCTATTGAATAGAGTAGGTCAAAGAAGTTCAGTTCATGGACAATCTGTAAGCAACTCTTTTTAGAATTTTTATGACAAAGGAACCAAGTGATAGGAAAGTTGTTTAGGAAAAAATAGGGGGAAACATTTTTTTAAAAAAGGAAAGTGATGTGTTTTTGTCCCTGCCTGGTAACTGAATGCCAATCTGATGGTCAAGTTATTATTTTTTTTTTTGCCTTTGAACTTGTACTTAAAAATCCCACTACCACCATTCTCTTTGGGTTTTTTACCCTCTTAGAAGCCCCGCTCCATGCAGCTCTTGCTGGAGGCCTTTGGCTCTAATAAATCTATGTAAATCTCTAAAAAAAAAAAAAAGGAAGGAAGACAAGATGTAATAAATGGACTCTAGGTTACCTTCAACCTCAAACTCAGAATAGCAATGCAAATGAACTATTCTGTTCTTTTCTGATTGCTAGGTCAAGATTTTTTATAGCAAGAGCACTTTTACAAAATACTTTAATATATAGATGTCATTTTAAAAGATTTCTGTTTTTCAGTCAAGTACTTCAAATTATGATCCACACTCTTAAACACCTGCTCATTTATAATACTGTTCAAAACAGCTCATTGTTATACACCCAAGTTAACTTACAATCTCTTAACAGGTTAAACACTAGCTCTTAACTCCTTAAGTATATTAGCTACAAATTGAACATTAAGTAAAAAGCACTCAGGGCTATTTAAGGCTCTATTGCCTTCTTATAAAGGTATAGTATTTGCAATCAGATATGGTTTCCTGAGCTACTATGGGAATAATCCACAGAAAAATATTTCTAGTTGGTATTATAAGAAAATGTTTCTCTTTCATCAAGACCTTAATGTAAGTAGAGTTTTAGGCTAATGTAATTAGCTCCCTTACTCTATGTACCCATTTGTTTTGTCCTTGTTGTTTATTTGTAGTTGTTTTACTAGAAAAGAATAGGGACCTTGGAATATAATTTCTATTTATATTGGTCCTCTCCTTTAGGAAACATTTGTTTTGAGAGGGAGATGAGAATGTGACCATCAACTGAACCCACTGCTAGAGTGAGTAGACATCGAACTACTTCTTTGAATCCTAGCAGTAACTATGCTACCACTTAGCTTTCCAATCCCCTACCCTGCTGCCCAAAGATGGGTTTTAAATGCCCAGGGCTCAAGGTGAAGGGATTGAAGCTAAGGCAAAGAGTTATCCCAATTTCCAGTGAATTTGTATTGTTAACAATTTAACTTTTCAAAGGATTTTGAAGTAAAGCAATCAACCCTCTGCTGGAGCTGGGCAGGACACAAGGCTGAGATTGCTGAATCAATATGTGGGAACCTGACTGACATCTTGGGTAATTTGATGCAGGATTTGGGACAACAACTGGAGATAAATTACTTAACACAGTTGGGAACCAAAATTGTGTTCAGAAAGATAGATGTATTTTCCTGAGTGGAGTGAGAAGAATTGTACTGACAGGGAACTGATGGGCATGAACAAACTCTTAGACACATTATTCCATATGCAATCATCTAAGTTCTGATGAATAACTTTGAGTTGTCTTTGTATGGAGTAGGAAAATATTGTAAAATACATGTAAATCAAAGATACAAATGTCTCCTTTTTAAAGCCTGTAACTATAGAATGGTTATGGCAAAAGTGTAGGCAAATACATCGTAGAAAAATGTTATATACAAAAGTCCTGTTTTTGGGCCAGCGCTGTGGCTCAATAGGCTAATCCTTCACCTAGCAGCGCCAGCACACCGGGTTCTAGTCCCAGTCGGGGCACTGGATTCTGTCCTGGTTACACCTCTTCCAGGCCAGCTCTCTGCTGTGGCCAGAGTGCAGTGGAGGATGGCCCAAGTGCTTGGGCCCTGCACCCCATGGGAGACCAGGAGAAGCACCTGGCTCCTGCCATCGGATGAGCACGGTGCGCTGGCTGCAGCGCTGGCCGCAGCGTGCCAGCCGTGGCAGCCATTGGAGGGTGAACCAACGGCAAAGGAAGACCTTTCTCTCTGTTTCTCTCTCACTGTCCACTCTGCCTGTCAAAAAAAAAGAAAAAGAAAAAGTCCTGTTTTTGATTCTCAGAAATGAAACAATTCTTTTAGAATTAAATTCGACTTATGAATAACCTGTGTAATATACCTCATTAAAATGAATTTATATTTTTAGCAAGCTTGTTTTTTTATTCTCTTTTTTTATCTAGTTGACAGGTAGAGACAGAGACAGGGAGAAAGGTCTTCCTTCCGTTGGTTCACTCCCCAAATGACCGCCAAGGCCAGCGCTGCTCCTATCCGAAGCCAGGAGCCAGGTGCTTCCTCCTGGTCTTCCATGTGGGCACAGGGGCCCAAGCACTTGGGCCATCCTCCACTGCCTTCCCGCGTCACAGCAGAGAGCTGGACTAGAAGAGGAGCAACTGGGACTAGAACCCGGCACCCATCCATATGGGATGCTGGCACCGCAGGCAGAGGATTAACCAAGTGAGACACAGCGCTGGCCCTTAGATTTTTATTCTCAAGGAAGACTCCAATGCCAAAGGGAGCCCCCTCCCCCTTTCATCAACACTCAGTTGTGTTGCAATATACTCAGTAGTTGTAAAACTTTCACAAACTACATCAGACCCCCTGGTCAAATCTAGACTATGAGAGGTGAAGAGAAGGGAAAAGAGGATGCACAGAAGGCAGGTTCAATTACTTATTCACTTTTTTTTTTTTTACAGGCAGAGTGGACAGAGAGAAAGAGAGAGAGAGAGAGAGAGAGAGAGAGAGAGAGAGAGAGAGAGAAAGGTCTTCCTTTTGCCGTTGGTTCATCCTCCAATGGCCGGCACACTGCGGCTGGCACATTGAGCTGATCCGAAGCCAGGAGCCAGGTGCTTCTCCTGGTCTCCCATGGGGTGCAGGGCCCAAGCACTTGGGCCATCCTCCACTGCACTCCCAGAGAGCTGGCCCGGAAGAGGGGCACCCGGGACAGAATCTGGTGCCCCGACCGGGACTAGAACCCGGTGTGCCAGCACTGCTAGGTGAAGGATTAGCCTATTGAGCCACGGCATCGGCACTTATTCACTTTTACAGTCTCTGCCAACTAAGAGAAGGTGATCCAATTTCCTCCTGTATGAGCAAAAAGTGTTTCAACAGGTTACCACAGTTTTGTGTGGCTTTAAGAGAGATTGTTTAGTGAAATGCTTTCCAAGCCGTGGCAGGGATTTACTTTGGGTTTTCAGATTTAATTTCCCCTTCTAATGGAATCCTGGTATCTTTTTGAGGAATGACCTTCTCCACTCCAGTATGGTCTATTGTTGGCATAACCAAGGGATGACAGATGATCTCAGGCCATTCAGATGCCTCCTCCTGAGCCGCAGGAAACGGAACCAGAAATTACTAGAATATGTGCCATGCTTACAGCCATAACCCACACATATTGTTAGTATTCCGACTCTGGTTGTGCTTCTTGATTTCTAACCTCTGAGACTACATAAACTGTTTGTTCCCATGACCTAAGACCATATCCAGCATCACACAAACTCTGGAATCCTCTATTATTTTTCCAATAAATTCCACTTTTTAATTTGCCAGAGTTGTTTTCTTTTGCTTGTAATCAATGTTCCCAAACTGATACACAAGATCATAGTTACCTGGTCCCGATGCTGACAGTTTCATCACAGCTCTCCAAGCGCATACGTGTGTGTGTGTGTGTGTGTGTGTGTGTGTACATATGTATAAGAAGTCTCAGTATGAGATCTCCAACTACTGTGTGACATTTTGACCACTTCTTTAATGTCTTGAAATTTGTGCATTTTGGTGGCATCCTTTTTTACTGAAAATTGTCAACAAAGAAGATAACCACACATACCAAATAACTAGGAATTATCCATAAATATCCCTCCACTTCACTGTCTTTATCTAACACCTCACCAAGTGTTAATTATTACAATTCCTAAATATCTCTTGGGTCTAAATGCAGGACTCCATCTCTACCACCATTGCTCCAGATGACAAGCTTTTCTCTTCTGAGCAAGTACAAGAGTTGCCTGGCCCAGGCGCCAGCACTGTGATGGGTAAAGTGGGTAAAGCTGCCACTTGCAGCACTGGCATCCCATGTGGGTGCAGGTTCATGTACTGATCCAGCTCTTTGCTATGGTCTGGGAAAGCAGTAGAAGATGGTCCAAGTGCCTGGGCCCCTGCACCAATGTGGGAGACCCAGAAGAAGTTCTTGGCTCCTGCCTTTGGCTGGGCCCAGCTCCAGGCTATTGAGGACATCTGGGGAGTGAATCAGAGGATGGAAGACTTCTTTCTTTGTCTCTCCCTCTGTCTGTAACTCTACTTCTCAAATAAATAAATTAATAAATCTTTAAAAAAAGAGTTGCTTATCTAGTCTGCTCATAATTACATGTGCCCAATCTACTCTTCACCTATGGCCAGCAGAAAAGTCTTACAGAAACACTAATCTAAATACCTCACATCTTTCTTTAAATACTTCATTAGCTTCCAGGACCCAAAGACAATGTCCAGAGCCTAAAGTGTCTTTCAAGACACATAGTCTGATGCCTCTCTCTCAGTTACTGATTTGACATAACATTTGCATGTTTGTAATCTATTCATATTGCCTCTGACCTCCAGAAAGGAGCTAGCCTTCCATCACACTAGGTATTCCAGTTGTGTTAACATTTTAGGATTTTGTGATTAATAAGTATTCCTTCTTATCTCCTAACATTAGAGTCTAAGCTACATTAAGGCAGGGACCAAATATCTATTTCCATCATTGTTTCCCTGGAACTAAATATAAGGTCTGAAACACTTTAATTTGTTGGTAATGAATAAACAAAGTCAGTCTTCCTTAAGAAAACAAGAATTCCTTGAGGACAGAAACTACAATGTATAACAACAGATCTCAAAACACAGTTGTTGATATATTTTCCACTTGGATTCAGACAGGTATTTTTCACCTTGGTCATTAATGAAGCTTTTTTTTTTATTTTTTATTTATTTATTTTTTGACAGGCAGAGTGGACAGTGAGAAAGAGACAGAGAGAAAGGTCTTCCTTTTGCTGTTGGTTCACCCTCCAATGGCCACCACAGCCAGCACGCTGCAGCTGGTGCACTGCGCTGATCCAAAGCCAGGAGCCAGGTGCTTTTCCTGGTCTCCCATGGGGTGCAGGGCTCAAGCACTTGGGCCATCATCCACTGCACTCCCGGGCCACAGCAGAGAGCTGGCCGGGAAGAGGGGCAACAGGACAGAATCCGGCGCCCCGACCGGGACTAGAACCTGGTGTGCCTGCGCTGCAAGGCGGAGGATTAGCCTAGTGAGCCACGGCACCGGCCATTAATGAAGCTTTTAAACATTTTTTATCACTCAAAATCATGTACATATTTTGACAGCAATTCAATGTTCCATATTTTTAGAAAAATTGGCTATTCAGACTCAACAAACCAGACATGCTATTCAATCATTTATCATAAACAGTTTATCATATGATAATTTTTGACAAAACATTTCAGGAAATATGAAATAATCAACTTCAACAATTAACTTTTTCATTAATAGACTACTCTACTTTAAATGTATGTTCATGAATTCTTAAGACATTTAAGAAAAATCTAAAATTAAATGTACATTCTATCCCCACATAACAAGTTCACGTGTCTTTGATTTTCTGGTGGCGACCCAGAAGTAGAGACTCAGACTAAAAGCCCAGCACCTAGGCACATCAGCCTTCCAAAGCCCTCATGTTTATGAAACCTTGCTTCAGCTGCATTCAGTTTTCGACATATGTTCTGGTCCTTTGAAGCCTACTAGTGCGGGCAGTTGATTCTGAATGAAGATGAGTCACTTTCCCACACAACTGCTACTGGTTTCACCTACTGAATGGGGTATCTCTTTCTCCTTCAAAAGTCGTGTTTTTGATTCTCAGAAATGAAACAATTATTTTAGAATTAAATTCGACTTATGAATAACCTGTGTAATATATCTTATTAAAATGAATTTATATTTTTAGCAAGCTTGTATTTTTATTCTCTCTCTCTCTCTCTTTTTTTTTTTTTTTTGTCTAATTGACAAGTAGAGACAGAGACAGAGAGAAATGCCTTAAGGGCTGAATCTTAGGCCAGAGTGCTGTTTAGGACATCTGCCATTCTACAAGTCTGCTGTGTATCCCACTTCCCATGTTGGATGGTTCTCTCCTTTTTAATTCTATCAGTTATTATTAGCAGACACTAGTATTGTTTATGTGATCCCTTTGACTCTTAATCCTATCATTATGCACAATTATGAACTGAAACTGATCACTTTGACTAATAAGATGGCATTGGTTCATGCCACCTTGATGGGATTGAATTGGGATCCCCTGGCATGTTTCTAGCTCTACCATTAGGGGTAAGTCTGAGTGAAGCTCAGAAACTTTTGCACATCAAAGTAAATGGTTGATAAGTGAAGATATATCCAACAGAATGGGAAAAATATTTGCAAAATATCTCTCTGACAAAGGATTATATGTCAGCAACATAAAAAACTCAAGAACAAAAAAAAATCAAATTGACTTTAAAAATAATCAAAAGACTTTAATAGTTCTTGAAAGAAAAAATACAAATGACCAATAGATATATGAAAACATGCACAATGTCACTAGCCATCAGGGAAATACAAAACAAAGCTACAATGAATGGCTAAAATCCAAAACACAGAGAGCAACATATGTTGGTGAGGATGTGGAGAAAGGAGAACACTTACACATTGTTGGCAGGAACATAAATTAGTGCAGCTACCATGGAAAACAGTGTGGAGATTTCTTTGAAGAACCAGTATGATCCACCATTTCCACTACTGGATAAATACCCAAAAGCCTTGAACAAAATGCATCAGATACTTTACCATCATGTTTATAGAAGCATCATTCACAATAGCCAATATTTAGAATCAACCAAGGTGTCCAATCCAATATCAGGTGAATGACAAAAGAAAATGTGGTATATATATAAAATGGAGTAGTGTTCATATATAAAAAACAATGAAATTTTATTGCTTCTCAGCCGTTTGGCTAAGATCAAGTGTAAAAAGAATGAAATTCTTCTTTGATGGCCCCATTCTTTCCACTGGGATCTCACTCACAGAGATCTTTCTTTTAGGTCTTCTTTTTTTTTTCCCAGAGTGTCTTGGCTTTCCATGCCTAAAATACCCTCATGGGCTCTTCAGCCAGATCTGAATGCCCCATGGGCTGATTCTGAGGCCAGAGTGCTATTTAGGACATCTGCCATTCTGAGTCTGCTGTGTATCTCGCTTCCCATGTTGGATCATTCTCTCCCTTTTTGATTCTACCAGTTAGTATTAGCAGACACTAGTCTTGTTTATGTGATCCCTTTGACTCTTAGACCTATCAGTGTGATCAATTGTGAACTGAAACTGATCACTTGGACTAGTGAGATGGCCTTGGTACATGCCACCTTGATGGGATTGTATTGGAATTCCCTGGCACGTTTCTAACTCCATCATTTGGGGCACGACTGATTGAGCATGTCCCAAATTGTACATCTCCTCCCTCTCTTATTCCCACTCTTATATTTCACAGGGATCACTTTTCAGTTAAAATTTAAACACCTAAGAATAACTGTTTGTTAATTACAGAGTTCAACCAATAGTACTAGAATAAAAAAATACTACAATGGATAAAGTATTACATTGTACAACAACAGTCAGCACAAGAGCTGATCAAGTTACTGTTTCTCATAGTGTCCATTTCACTTCAACAGGTTTCCCCTTTGGTGCTCAATTAGTTGTCACTGATCAGGGAGAACATATGATATTTGTCCCTTTGGGACTGGCTTAATTCACTCAGAATGATGTTTTCCAGATTCCTCCATCTTGTTGCAAATGACTGGATTTCATTGTTTTTGACTGCTGTATAGTATTCTATAGAGTACATGTCCCATAATTTCTTTATCCAAAAGTATGCTTTGAATTCCCTGTGATCTTTTGCTGTGATGTTCCCTTCGTTTACCTTCTTTCATGTTGATGGCCGTGTTTCTGTGTTTCTGTGTGTAACACATCTTTAAGCATCTTTTGCAGGGCTGGACGAGTGGCAACAAATTCTTTCAATTTTTGTTTGCAATGAAAGGTCTTTATTTTACCTTCATTTACAAATGAGAGCTTTACAGGATATAATATTCTGGGCTGGCAGTTTTTCTCTCTTAGTACCTGGGCTATGTCTCGCCATTCCCTTCTAGCTTGTAGGGTTTCTGATGAGAAGTCTGCTGTGAGTCTAATTGGAGATCCTCTGAGAGTAATCTGACGTTTCTCTCTTGCACATTTTAGGATCTTTTCTTTCTGTTTCACCTAAATCAACTTCAGGAGTCACTGTGTACTTACGTCTCATGTGGGATCTGTCCTTAATGTGTTGTCCAATGTGAAGTAATGCACTTTGTGTTTCTGTGTGGGTGCAAACTGATGAAATATTTACTTAGTATATACTGAATCGATCTTCTGTATATAAAGATAATTAAAAATGAAAAAAAAATCTTGGTGTTAAATTGGAAATTGCATAGAAAATTAATCAATTTAAAATATATATATATATATCATGTAGGATCTCTATCCTTAATGTGCTATACATTGTGAATTAATACTATAACTTGTACTCCAACAGTATTTTTCACTTTGTGTTGCTATGTGAGGACAAACTGTTGAAATCTTTACTTAATATGTACTAAACTGATCTTCTGTATATAAAGAGAATTGAAAATGAATCTTGATGTGAATGCAAGGGGAGAGGGAGTGGGAAAGGGGAGGGTTGCGGGTGGGAGGGAAGTTATTGGGGGGAAGCCATTGTAATCTATAAGCTGTATTTTGGAAATGTATAGTCTTTAAATAAAAGCGTTATTTAAAAAAGAATATACTGAAAAAAAAGAAGAAAAAAAAGAATGATATTCTACCATTTGCAGCAAAATGGACACAACTGGAGGACGTCATGTTGAGTGAAATAATCTGGACCCAGAAAGACAAATGCCACATGATCTCCCTTATATGTGGAGGCTAAAGTTTTAAAAACAAACAAAAAAGAAATGCCTCTGTATTTCTTCATGTAAAACTTTGCTTTATACTTTTGTCAGAGCAATGGTTAAGATTGTTATACTACTATAAAAAGTTTTATGATCTGTGATTACTTCAAAAGTTATTGTATATGGCTGAAATGGCCATTTTTCCATTCAATTATTATTTATAGCTTTGTCTATATTCCCAATAAACTGGGGTCTTTTGCTTTATGCTTGTTAAATATCTTATTCAGTGAAGTATTAAGTCTTTTACTGTAATGTAAATTTAAAATGTTATCTGAAAAACGAAAAAAAAGGGACAAGAAAGCTAAGTAGAACATTGAGGGAGGAGGTTGGGTGGGAAGGAGGAAGTGAATATTATTATATGCTTAGAATTGTGTCTACAAATCACATGTAAGCTGGTAAAAATTAATTTAAATAAAATATACAAAGCCTTAAAAAATTCTGTGCCATAATATATGGTTAGGTTAGCATCTGAAGAACCCCCTTAGTGTTATAGGCAAATTCTCTTTTGCTCATCTGCTTATATAGCACTTCTTCTAAGGCCTCCTTGACCCATAGATTGGATGAGCTATGAAGTTTTATTTAGAAGCCATAATAAGTCAATATTTTCTTGGTGGTTCTAACACCAGCAATTATTTGTGATTAAAATACATATGCATTAATATAATGTACATTAGTAGCTTAACACTTTACAAATAGATTCCAAAGTAGATATTTCTCATGGAGGAAATTTAATTTCAAATACAGAAACCATCAATTTATAAATATCTGAAGTGGGAAAAAAGGAAATGGAGATATATCATTCTCCCTTCTACAAGGCAGCTGTTTTTCATCACTTTTTAGAAGAGAAGTGAACTGAAAAAAAAAATCATGCTTACACAAAGCTGCTATGAATAAAGCTGCCATGAGTATGTAAATGTGTTTGGAATTTTTCCAAGATTTTAACCAAATATTCAAACCATAACAAGTATTCCCTGTGGCACCATTGAAGCATGCTACATTTTCACTTTATAAATGGAAGCCAAATCACACACTTATGTAAAATGACTGGTATAGCAGAAAAACAAGTTGTGTATTTAATAAGTAATCTCAAGCTTCTAATGTAGTGAAACCTATATGTAATTTATTTTCCAGTTGTCTTTTTCTCCCCATACACACGCTGTTCACTTTTAAAGCTTATTGCAAGGCTTTTATAAAAATCAACTTAGTCAATATACCATCACGCCAATTTCCTTTGCCCATTTCTTTGAAAAACTGCACTCCCACTTGAGAATATTTGTTGTATCGCAATGCATGAAGTGTGGTTGTATAGCATTCTGGAAAGAAGGGTTTATTTATGAAATGTGTATGTTAAAAAAGCCCTAGGTATGTGTTTATATGCTATAGAGGCAGACTTTCTGCCTTCTGCAACCTGTAGGATAGTTTACAAACAAAAACCATTCACCTGTATTTTGTCTACCAAATGAAGGCTGTTGGAGTTTTTCGTATGGACATTTAAAACCCCCTGATACTGATTACCTAAATGAAGTGACATTATGGACCTTTTCCCCAATTTTTTTATTTTTTTATTTTTTTGTTAGTGAGAGAGAGAGAGAGAGAGACAGAGAGAGAGAATTATAGGCAGTGAGAGAAAGACAGAGAGAAAGGTCTTCCTTCCATTGGTTCTCTCCCCTAATGGTCGCCATGGCCGGCGCCACATGATTCCTCCTGGCCTCCCATGTGGATGCAGGGACCCAAGCACTTGGAACATCCTCCACTGCCCTCCCGGGCCACAGCAGAGAGCTGGACTGGAAAAGGAGCAACCGGGATAGAATCCGGTGTCCCAACCAGGACTAGAACTCAGGGTGCCGGCACCGCAGGCGGAGGATTAGCTAAGTGAGCCACAGCGCCGGCCCCTTTTTCCCAATTAAACATAAAGCTATTATTAAAACTTTAAGCACTGAACCTGGCAACGAGTGTCAAAGCAGCCTAACCTGGAATCCCACCAGCAAACTGAAGCTGTCCAATCCATGATGAATTTACCCATTGTTGCCTTCAGTAGAGCCTTTCCAAGCTGAGTTTCCTCTCCACTAAATTATTTTAGGGATTCCTATGATACTTCACTTTTCTTTTAATAGGTAATTATTTAATTTGATTTGAGCTATTTATAATTGTTTTCTTGCATACAACTGCTCAAAACATGTTCTATTGTTTAACAGGCTTCCAAAGTACACTGTTCCCTCTCAAACGGGGGAAAATATTATATTGATAATTAATTTCCCCGTGGAATCATGATTTGAGAAATTTTTCTTTAATTAAGTTCGAAAACAAGCCAGTATTTTGCCAGTGAGTACATATTGGCTTAGGTTTTCAGTGCCTTTTAGATTTATTTTTAACCTTGGCTTTCTGTTTGTGCCAAAAAAGATCTTCTTCCTGAGGATTTTTCTCCTCTTTTGCTGATTAGCTATAGAATAAGGAGAAGCACCTGACGAGGCCACATTAAGAAGGATGCTAAGCGGTTTACAAGTCTCAGTAATTAATGACTATTTTTATCACAAAGAATATAGACTGGCTTCTTCCATCTATCTGAAACTCAATGTAAGCCCCTATAAGCCTCAATGCAGTATAATTGGTGCAATAGAGCTGAAAATGAGATGGAGGATATAATGCAGCTTCAGTAATCCTGCCTTTAGCTAAAATGGAACAGTAGAAGTCCCTGGCAGCCTCCAATGTGCTTTCCACTGAAATTTAAAGCCAGACAGCTATCTGCGGTGTTCCTTGGGAAGCCCACATCACTGTCTGTATCCTTAAATAGGGTTCAAATGTTTTAAATAATTACATTTATGAGAATGATTTACTGAAGTAAACAATTTGTTTCTCAGCATTTTGTCTCTAATTGGATGTTTTTTCCAATTAGAAACAATCACGGACTGTGTACTTGTATCAGTTTTTATTCTGACCACCCTGTGCTTATAATGTGCTCTCAAACCTCTTGGGATGAACAAATGGGTTTTGCCTTCTCAGTATTGTTACTAAAAAACCCACTCTCCTGAAATCATAATACGTTAATAATAGGTCTGGGGACTCAATTGGCAAATGAAAAAAAGTGTCACATTCATGAAGGCATGCTAAGTGAGACCACAATAAGTGCTGAGGAATGTGTTTGCTTTAGATTTCTGGCCATCTTTTCAACAGTCTGGAGAGCACTGCAATGTCTAAACCAGCCATAATCACAAATAAACTCCTGCTAGGTTTGTACAATTTGGCTAAAAAGAACAGTCAGAAACAAATAGCACACAAAAGGAGGGGAGGACAATACCTTCCAAGAAATTCTGAGACATGTCAGGGCCACTTTCAGAACCCGTTTTAATAGCATGTGAATATTTCACTCGAAGTCTCCTCAGTTCCAGGCCCACCCACTGTAGACACAGAAGACTGTTGTTTTTGAAAGAAGGCTATATTTGACAAGGGCTGTTTAAGTCATTGCTTCTCAAAGTGTCAATTTCACTTCTACGGGTTTTTTATATATTATTTGTTGAACTCAACATAAAGTTAAACATATGTGTATAAAATCAATTGAAAAAATAAGAGAGGGAGGAGGAAGAGGGGTTGGAACTATGGATGAGATGGTGAGTATGGTGGGAAGAATCATCACGTATAAAGTTGTAATTATGAAATATATGCAGTTTGTAATCATAAAGCTATATAGTTCTGCATACATTCCTAAAGACTTACTTCGAAGGGTACAGTTTAAAAACTTGCCATAGGGTCCCAAATCCCCTTATGCTGGATGATAAAAACACCATCTTAATGTTAAATTGATCATATGACTAGGATTAAGGGTTTGGTAATAATAATAGGTAGAACTAAAAAGGAGTGAATGCTCCAACATGGGAAGCAGTCTACACAGCAGACTCATAGATTGACAGTCACTGTAAATAGCACTCTGACCTCAGAGTCAGTCCTTAAGGCATCCTGGTCTGGCTGAAAGGTTCAAGAGAACATTTCAGGCCTGGAAAGCCAAGATACCGTGGCAAAAAAATGTCCTACATGAAGGACCTCGGTGGGTGAGATCCCAATGGAAAGAAATGGTCATCAAAGAAGGAGGTATTTTTCTCTGAAGGGAGAAGAGAACTTCCACTTTGCTTATGATCTTCTCTAAACACTGACAGAGTTTGTGGATTCAAAAAGCTTCCATAGGCAACTCATGTCAAGAGACTTGCGTGGTCACTGACATCATACATAAGAGTGTTAATTGCTAAATTAAAAACAGGAGTCACTGTGCACTTACTTACCATGCAGGACCTCTGTACTCAAAGCATTGTATTATAATTATGCCTAAGTGCTGGCAAAAGATGTATCATTCTTGGGTCATTCTTTAGAGTTAATTAAATTTCTTAAAAAATAAAAAGAATGAAATTAACTTCAAAATGCAATGACTTTGAGCAGTTTTGCTTTGTTTTGTTTTGTTTCTTGTTTTTTTTTTTTTCCATGAAAATTGTTGAATTCTTTACTTAGAGTTGGTCTTCTGTGTATAAAGTTAATTTAAAATGTATCTTAATGGAGAATGGGCCTGGGAGTGGGAGAAGGAGGAAGAGGAAGGGTGGGAGAGTGGGTGGAAGGAGAGGTATGGTGGGAAGAATCACTATATTCCTAAAGTTGTACTTATGAAATGCATGAAATCTGTATTCCTTAAATTAAAAATTTCTTTGAGGGAAAAATAATAAAAAATAAATTTAAAAAAAATGCTGTTTGGAGATCCATCTGTAGTACCTCCCACAAGATTTATATACCAGCTGTCTGTCACCACTTTGTGGGTATCAAAAGTTAGTCGGCTTTTCTAAATAGATGATTTGAATTTGCCACATATTCAGAAATCAAAAGATCCACTAGAGAAAACAAATGCAACCCGCTTAAGCAAACAGCCCACTTAAGCAGGGCTATGGTTATTGTGTGTGAGGTGTGAGGGGCCATACTTTGAGCACCAGCGAATTTTAAGATAATACAGAGCAGCATTAATTAAAAAGGGTATAAACAGCCCAAATATGGATGTTCTATAAGTACTTGGCAAAACTGACTTTGGTGACCAAGTATAAGTGAATGTAGTGATGGGTAATTAGGAGAGGAATAGTCAACAAGGGGCAGGGATGAAGTACCATGGAGGAAGAACATAGAAAGGATTAGAAGAACATAGGAAAGTGGATAAATGCCCGCAGGACAATAGTGTCTGTCTGCCCAGGTGCTTGATTGGAGCCACTCTACATTAGATAAGGTACATACACTAAATAGATGTGAGCAACTGCTTCAGAGGAACACCATATGGCTTACATTCATTTTTAGTTCACTACTGCTTCACAATCCTTTCATTCAGGATCCTGAAAAACTGCAAATCCACCAGTCTTTTCCAAGTAGGGAATACAGTCCTGCAATTAGCTACTGTACTAGTCTACTGTAAACACACAGGGATTCTTTTCAAAAGATTTTCAATGTTATTTAAATATTATTTTAAGTAAGTATAAGTGTACATTATGGTTGTCTTCATTATTGTTTAGCTTAATCCAATGCATGATAAATATTTTCAAAAAGACCGTTTATTCTGCATAAGAATATCTGTAATATGGAATATTATGTCATATGTTTGATTTATTGGTCTTTCCAAGAAATCACTTATATCAAACAATGTGTGTGCCAGAAATATCTCCATTATTGTTTTATGTTCTTCAATGTTATGAGTTGCTTTGAAAATACCAATGTTTTTTAAAGTTCGGTTCCCCTGTATCTGATTTAAAATGATTTCCTCACTGGATAACCTTGGCTAGATCTGACTCAGAGCAATTCTCCACATTTTCTATAGGATTATCATAGTATTACATGCTTCTGTTGCCACAATGCTATTGTATTAAAACAATAATGCACTCAGATAGGATTCTAGATTATATATTTTTAAGGCAAGACAATAAAATCATTTTCTATACCATTCTGGAATTGAACATTCTCATGAATTTGTTGTTATTTGTGTTTGGAAAAACCTAAGCACCCAGTTTTAGTTTTGCTTACTTCTTCTTCAGTCTCATATATTTTATAGAGAGTATTTTGACTTTTGTGAATTTTTCTTATTCTTACAGAATTTGAATCAATGAGTAGGTGTTTATGAAGGCTAGTATCTGATCAATAATAGACAGTAAATAAAATGAATTAAATTGTATGCATCTGTGTAATGTCATACATATGTATTATAAAATCATGAGTTCCTGGCGATTGGAAATGCTTAGTATGAATAACAAAGTTATTGTGAATATTGTAGTAAGGATTCCTGATTCAGACAAAGGATCCTCTGAGATTCCATCTCTACAAATTATCTCACTAAAGATCTGTTTCAAGAGGTAAGCAGAAAATGTTTTAAGAAAAAAAAATCATAATCTTTAGCATATTTTCTACTTGACATTGTGAAATGAAGTTATTGAATCAGCATATGAAAACAATAGTCATAGACTCTGAAATTCAGTGGACTTGGCTTTGATGTCAGCTCTGTTTATGTGTCAGCTCTGATGTCTATGTCATGAAGTTTATAAATCCTGTTACATGGGATTAATGTAAGGATTGAGGAAAATAACATTTTTAATGTTGATAGAATTCTCATCACAAAGTGTGTGCCCTGTACCTAGCTGTTATTATCACACATATAAATCAATAGAAATAAAAGTTTCAAACAGCCATACTACTGAGAATGTTTATTAAAGTTGTAAAATAAAATTGTTTTGCATATAAATTACTCAATTATAAAATTATTAAATCTTTTTTATCAAAATGCCCCTGTGTTTCAATTATGACTTCTACATATGTCAATATTTATTTCTTTGTTTATACATCCAACTCATTCATCTTGACATTCTCTTAAATCATTTTAAATTAATCAAACAATTTTTTTTTATTTGGCAGTTTTACCTTTTTCGAGCAGCTATAAATTCAGAAGTCATTAACTTTTTGTGGCAGAACTGAATAAAGTAGGAGACCAGAGAAGAGACATTCTTGCCAGAAGGAACCTGCTTAGTGTTGACTGCAGAAAAAATCTTAGCATACAAAAATGAAGACACTGAAGACATGCAAAGACAAAATAGCAGTGGAAAAGTAGGAAATTTGAGAACTCAACAAAAATAATAAAATGGCACTTATTAAATATTTGATTTAAGCTGAGAATTATATCCATTTGAACATTAGCTGTGTGTCCAGACTTCTTCATATTTTGATCCCAGAATTTTAGCATGGAAAGTAGCATAAAACGTTGTTGTCAACCCCTCTCAATCCATCAGTGCCAAATCCTCTCTAGAACATGATAAACTCAGGCCTCTTAAACATAGGACTACTCAAAGCATTTGCCTTGATACTAAACTACTTTGGGAGTTATTCAGAGAAAAGCTATTAATCCCAATTTTATAAATTACCCTTATATAAGACCTAGTTTTTATTTACTAAAGCAGTGAGCAATGAAAACTCACTGTATTTCTAATTTTTCACTGATTTTATTCATTATTGTTGAAAAAGGACAAAGTTAATGCCTTCACACAGCAAATATATAAGTGTCATCAACTATAAGAAGTTATTAATCAAATGAACACAAACTTAGATTTATGAGATTTTAAAATATTCTCCAAACCAAATTCTTACAAATCAGAAATAATTTGTTCTCCTTGATACCGCATTTTATTAAGTTGCACTAGTGCAATACTCATTGTTTAACTTCATCAGTTTTGGCATCAGAAACTTGCAAATAAAAATAACAAAATAATTCCTGTTTTTCCTTTTCCTCTTCCTATCAAAGTCATATCTGGTTCTGCCTGTTTCTTCATTTCCCCTAATGTCCAGAATTCTGCACATCCATGCAATTCTTCACATTATCGTAATGCAAAATAATCAGAAAAGTGCAAGAAAGAAATTGCACCAGACATGGTAGATAGGGAAGAAAGATTTCAGGAAATTTGAATGTCAAGATTTGCTAATGGGTTATTAGGCACAGAAGGTAGCATAAGTCTTTCAAAGAAATCTGTATTTATACAGATTTTGGGGGGTGTTAGAAGCACCTAAACTGTACTCTCTTAGAAAATTTCCATCGTGCAATACAATATTGTCATAGTCCTCATGTTGTGCTTTCAATTTCTACATTATTCATTCTACAAAATTACAAATCTGTGCCATCTGATCTACGTTCCCTACTCCCACCCCCCTAAACTTTTCAACTACCTATCTCATTTCTATGTATTTTGCTTTCAAAATATTTATTTATTTATTTTATTTGAAAGGCAGAAAGAGAGCAAGAGAGCAAAAGAGAAAGACAGATTTTCTATAAACTGGTTCATTTCAGAAATGCCTGCAACAGCTAGGGCTGCGTCGTGCTAAATCCAGGAACCAAGATCTCGTTCAGGGTCTCCCACATAGGTGCCAGGACCAACTACTTGAGCTTCACCTGCTGCTTCCCAGGGTTTGCTTAAGTAATAAACTAGAATAGAAAGTGGAGCTGGGGCCCGCACCCTGGCTCACTTGGCTAATCCTCTGCCTGCGGCACCGGCACCCTGGGTTCTAGTCCCGGTTGGGGCGCCAGATTCTGTTCCGGTTGCTCCTCTTCCAGTCCAGCTCTCTGCTGTGGCCTGGGAAGGCAGTGGAGGATAGCCCAAGTGCTTGGGCCCTGCACCCACATGGGAGACCAGGAGGAAGCACCTGGCTCCTGGCTTCGGATCGGGGCAGTGCTGGCTGTAGCGGCCATTTAGGGGGTGAACCAACGGAAAGGAGACCATTTTCTCTGTCTCTCTCTCACTGTCTATAACTCTACCTGTCAAATAATAAAAAAAAAAAAGTGGAGCTGGGACTCAAATGCAGGCAGGGGCCCCAAACAACTAGTAAACACTATGCTTTTAGATTACAAACAAAAGACATCATGTGATATTTCTCCTCTGTGACTGTTATTTCATTTAACATAAAGTCCTTCAGTTTTACCCTTATAGTCACAAACAGTATGGTATCCTCTACCAAATGTTTTTCTTTGCCTGGGACAGGACTAAAAATTGATTGCTTGAATCATGCCTGTGTTATTTACGTTTTTCCATAACACCCGCTTTTTAAAACCACTTTATTGGACACCCAATACGTGTGGGGGATGGGCAGGAGGGATTAGTGGGGAGATTCCATATAAATTGTTTATATTGGAGCAACAGCTAACAAGGAACCAAAGTTGCATACAAAAAAATTTGAAAATTTAATATGTAAATTCATAAGAATATCCAGTTCAGCAGTGACAATGCAAAACTTTTAGGAAAAACAATATAAAGTAAAGAGAGAAACAGTAGGACCCCGCAGTTGTTTACATCTATACAATCACTAAATAAAGAATATCATAAACAATGCAGAAGGAGAAGCATGCTCAGTAACATTTTCAGGAAGTGTTTCCCACTGCAGATTCCACCTTCACTTACTATACCAGCGGTAGCCACCCTTATGGTGGTTTCAAAATTATAATACCGCTTCAAAGATTCAGTACAGGCTGAATTGCATGATGTCTATGCCAAGCCACCTCAAAGGATCAGATTTTGAAACAGGTTTAGTAGAGATTTCTGTTGTAGACAAAACTGAAAGGTCATCATGAAAAGAGTTTGAGTTAAGTATAAGAAGGTGCAATTGTATCCGTAGATTCAACTAAGTTCCAGAGTCTTGCATACCATTTTCTTTGTTCACTAACTGTGTTCCTATTAGTATCCATAATAAATCTAGGGACTGCATATGCATGAACTTTTGTGTGATGTGCTAATCATCATCTCTGCTTGGAGGAAAACTCAGGAAGGGAGACATAAAGAACTCTCTCTCTTTTGAGGTCTTTAAAAATATCCCAGGATGAGTGGAATGGTACCAGCTTACCCTTCTCTCACCCCAAAGGGTAGTAGAACTGAAGCATATAACATTTCACAAATAACATTTCCTTTAACTCCTACAACAGTCAAATGCAATAATGCTCTATGATTTATCTTTATAAACAAAGAAGGTGTGCCTTGCAGAGTTATGCACCCCAATCACTAGCTGAGCAATTAGTATTTGGTATAAACCAGATCTGACAGAGTGCTTTCTTCTTTTTTTTCAGCTCTTAATGCTTTCCTTTCTTTAATTGCTTTGCCATCTTTAAGAATATGCCTCCTCCCAAAGCCAACAGTGTGGCACGTCAGGTTAAGTTGCTGCTTACAATACCAACATCCCAAATATGAGTGCCTAATCAAGTCCCATCTACTCCACTTACAATCCAGCTTCCTTCCTGTTTGCCTGAGCAGGCTCCAGAAGATGTTCAAAGTACTCAGGCCCCTGCCACCATGTAGGAGATCAGGATGGAGTTCCTGGATTCTGGCTCTTGAGTTCAACTTGGCCCAGGCCCAACTGTTGGAGCCATTTGGGACATTACTCAGCAGATAGAAGATTGATCTCTCTCTCATATAAACAAATAAAATCTTTAAATAAGAGTATGCCTTCTTAGTGTACTGTGTTTTTCTATCAAAGCTATTATAAAAACAATGGTAGCAGTATTATTTAAATAACACACCTCAGGCTAACTCAGTTTTATGTCTAAAACCTTAGTTAATATAAAATAAATACTATAATGATTAGGCTTATATACTAAATTCAAACAGTAAAAAACTCAAACAAAACACTTATTTTTTTCCCCAGGGTTACAATGCTATACATAAAGACTCTAAATTAATGCTAGTTTTCTATCTCTGAAGCCATTGAGAACATAATAAACTATATTTAATATATATCAACGGTATGTAAATTTTATTACAACACTTGAAACAATTTCCAGTTTATTTATGATGCATACTCTTGTTTTCAGCCAATTCCCCCACTGTGACTTTTAAACAAGAGTTTAATAGAATTGTCTTGGTTCAAAGCTGTAGGGTCACTGGGCTTCCCCGTTGCTCTCCTATACCAGCATATTCATTTTTAAAGTCCTAGAAATCTTGTGCAGTGAAAGGAGAAACACTTTTTCTTCTAGGGTTGCAAAGTTTTCAAATACAAATTGTGGTAGAATTTGCATAACTATTTAAATGTTCTTTGTCCTATTATTATCCCAGTGTTCATAGTATGAGAGTCATCTAGGGAAGAAATCAGATTAAATTTAAATTCTCTACCAGGATAATTACCAATTGCATTTGGTTTTTAGGGTAAGTTATTAAAGAAACAAGAGTTATCTTCCTGTAGATGACAGACGTTAGCTAAAATCACAGTATGACCTTCCTGTCATAGCTTTAGATTAATATCTTTCCCTGGTGGGATATGCTTGCTTTCTTGCTGCCTTAGCTAACAAGTTTCCACACTATCTACTGAGATCTGATGTCTATCTGCACGCAGATTTTTCCTGTGAAAAGTTATGTGGTTATGATTCTAAAATAATCCTGATGGGTGAATGTGGATACACCAGTATTCGCTGGTGATGTTTTAAAGTAATTCTGAATGGGTCTGAACTCACAGGCTCTTAAAGAATTGCGAAGCTGGATCTACTCCTGGATGCTTCCTGCCAGCTCCAATTTCTTTACTTTACAGGACTAATATTCTTTTAAGGAAGGGCATTAACTTACCTAAAAGGAAATGGTGTGCTTGTAATGATAAATGAACATGACTCTTCATTTTGATAGAAGGGCACTTGTTCTGTCTAAATTGTATATTCTTTTGTAAACAGACTCTCCAGACATCTAGCTAAAGGAATCAAGGCCCTGTACAGATGGTGCCAGACCTTTACTCAGAAATGCATGCACTTGATTTATATTAAAGTTTTGATATTTAACCTTCTGTCTGAACCTTAAATCCAGGCCCCAGGACAAAGACAAATGCCTTCATTTTTTAAATTTAAAAATTTGTTTCAAACTATGAAAGAGAAATTAAAATCCCAGAATGACTTGAGTCTGTGAACATAAAAATAGCCCTCTAGCACAGGATGCATTTATAATGAGAGTCATAATCTAAGGATCAGTCTCTCTAAACGAGAATGAGAATCAAAAAGAATTGGAGGAAAAAAGTTGTGTCTGTAGAAAGACATATGTAAAGCCCTATGAAGATAAAAACCAAGCAAACCCAATTAAAATTCAAGCTTTTTTAAATACATCTTTTTACCCAGTTCTTCAACACACATACAAATATACACATAAAAAACACAATACAACCTAAAATTATGCTATCTAGAATTTTTAAAAAGTAATTACAGGACTTAACTCATATAGCAGCCAGAGAAATTATCACAGGTTGTAGCAACTGCCACCATAAGAATTGGTTTCAATTCAGCCTTTAATGAGATCAGCATTTTCCATTCATTTTCATGGGTACCTACTTCTGTAATGAAAGGGATTAATTTGAAGTTCCTAGAAATGCATCAGCTAGCCCATGTTGGAGGGTAGCTAGTCTATGGACCATAAATATAAATTCTTCAAGTGCTAGGGAGACTATTTCATTAAAACTCGTGATGTTTTAGTATTTCATATGCAGAGCCAGGCAAAGGTTGCATCAAGTGAAGTTTTAATATAGAATATATTTGAGGAGGAAAAACTGTCAGAGGAAGGTGATCTTTCCCTATTTTGAGATGTACTATTAAGGGTGGGAAACGCTTCTCTGTCAAGAAAGTGCAAAATACTTTCTAAATCCCAGAGATTAGCTCTTATTGGTAAAATAAGTCCATAAAGCATAGCCTCACATCTAGCATAGACAATGTAAGGCAAGAGAAGTCCTTTGTGCACTGGCTGTTCTTCAAAGCCAACAATAGCAACTTATTCCATTTTTCTTTATTTAAAAACTATAACGATTGGAGGGCAGCATTAGAGATGTGAAAGAAGTCAATATGTACATTTTGGATCAGGCTACTACTCAGTTGCCTTTGGGGTGGCCTCTTACTGTAAGTGACGATTTCCCATTGGTCCACTCCAACCCCTTAACCAGTGTTATTCAGAGACAATGTTAGCAATGGCAGCCTCCTGCCACACCACATGTGAAGGATGCTGCAAAACTGGCAGCAGGGCCACAGTTCAATTCTCTGGAAATCCAGCCATGAATGACACTCTCTGTATAATGTAAGCTATGCACATATAATGATCAGGAAATTAATTACTTTAGTCTCTATTTGATCAATTCACTAAGGAAAAAAAGACAGCCAATTTGGTTTCACATGGAAACAAGGGCAGTTGGTTTCCTGGACGTTTCATATTTTAATTAGAAGTGTTACAGGCATAGATTTTCCAGATTATTATTTTCTAATAAAAGAAGGGTTGATTAGGATTTTGGGAGTTGATCATTAAAAATTTCTAAAAAATGAAGAATTACTTGTAGAATACTGATTCTCTGATTTTTTTAAAAGTGGAAATCATGCAGAAAATGATTAAATGTACATTTCTTTGAAAATCATTTACAGAAACTATTCTGAATTTTCACCCAGTACTCATCATCTTGTAAGTGAATAATAACATATAATGATTCTTGGCCTTGTGGCAGAAATCCCACGCTAGGACCAATATCCCCTTTGACACCTATAAACCAATGACAAGACAAGATCACTAGTAATGGTGTCCAGGACAGCAATCAGCCAAAAAGTACTGAGCTCATCTGCAGTTTTTGTCCACTCTCCTGCACCATACGGATAAGAAGGGAAAATTGTAAATGATGTATGAATCCTCTGTTGTACCTAACAGAGGCAGAGTGTTTGTCTTCCTAAATACTTGTAAGACTCCTGTCACTTAGATATATAATACTCCAGGAAGCAAAAAGGAAGCTTTAAAAAAATGGTATTTTTCACTGTGCTAAGAAGTGATGGGCTGGGGTGGGAGTAGGAGGACAACGGCCATGTTTCCATAGTTCCAGGCTTGTCAGTGAATGTGTTACGTACAATGAAAACCAAACTGTTTGGATGAGAAGAAACCCAAACCCCTAAGCCTTTTTCACTCTCAAGTTTTCACCTGAGTCTTTTGTTAGTGTCATGTTAACAAAAGCCACTACTGACAAGATATTATGTGGAAAGTTAAAACAGGCATCTTTTCTTAAATACACAAACAAGTATAGATCTTGACTTCTGAAAGAAAACATTTATTTTCCCTGTTGCTAAGCTTGGTCCTTTTGACCACTGACAATGAAGATTTAGAGTCTAGAGAACTTTGAGGGCTTACAAAATTCATCTAATCTAATTTTGTTATTTGAAAGACTAGATCTAGAGTATAGACATATTTACTATATAAATATAATTTCTAAAATAAATCACAATGTTGTCCGTGATACACAATACAAAAAGTAAATAATTTTTTCATTCTTTTCCTTAAGGTCTGATTGGTACATTTTTACACATGCTAGCAATAGCTCATTCGGAATTCATGCTTCCTTATAATTCCAGCTTTTTAAATGGGTCAGGGCAATATGTGCACAATAAGAGTTGGGTTTGATGTTAGATCTCGGTCCCAAATACAGTGTTCCTACTTCTTTGGACTATAAACTCAGGCAATTGCTTTATCACTCTGATCCTTAGTTTCCATTCATGTAATAAGATGAATAATTCATAGTGTGGCTAAAAAGATTAAGTGAAGTAATATATGTGAAGTGGCTAGCACATTGAAAGCACTCAATAAATGTAAAATGTCATTATATTTTTATTTCTACAGGCACAAAATATTTCAGTGAATGAATCTGTAAAAATCAACTTTTCCTTAATTTCAACTATGGAGCAACTGTTAGTCACAGTTTGAAAAACATGGAACTGAATATTAGAAGAAATTATAGATCCAGATATCTGTTATTCACTATAATTTAATTTCCATTTGTGATTAAACTTCTATTTCTTAATAACTGACAACACACTAGAATAATAGGTCATACCATTTGTTGTGGAGATTTTCACATGTAAAAGAATGATTGTTTCTGGCTACAAGGCACCAGAATACATAAATAAGCACTTCACAATTAGAATCCCAATATCAGTTTTTGATTTATATGTGAATCAGAAAAACCCCAATCATATTGAAGCCAAGTATATAAATTGCATTTTTTGCTTTCCTAAATAGCATATATTTTCATGCAGTTTGTTGTTGATTTAGCAGCAATTATGTTTTGAACACCTACTGTGTGTTAAACTCTAGTGCTAGCTGGGAATAGTAAAGTTAATGAAACAAGATAAGGGAGGTAGACGTGGTGACACAACTGTTTGGAACATCTTCATTCTAGGTCAAAGGGCTTGTTTGAATCCTGACTAATCCATTTATCATCTCCAGCTTCCTGCTAATGCATCCTGGGAGGCAGCAGATAACGGCTCAAGGGCTTGGGTCCGTCCTGGCTGCTAAGGGTATTTGGAGAGTAAATCAAATGGGTAGAAGATTCTCTCTCTCTCTCTCCCCGCCCCCTCTTGCCTTTCAAGTAGATAAAATTAAACATTTAAAAAAGCAATATACAGCCCACATTTGACACACACATTCACACATACACAACTGTAATCAATCAAAAAGAACAAAGACGGATCGAATGATCACCTACAGATTCTCAAATTCAGTGGGATTTTTGATAAATAAATATAAAGGAGAAGGAAATTGCCAGAAGAAAGAGTAGCATGGTCAATGAAATAGACCATAGAGATGAGAATAGATCTGATGTGTTCTTTTTCTCCTGCATTTGTGAATCTCATCTTTCTTTAAGGCCTATATTAGTGTGTTTCTGTGTAGTTGTAATAAAACTTTGATTCTGGGTAATGTAAAAAGAAAAGCGGTTTACTTTGCTCACAGTTCTGGAGACTCAAGTACATGTGCTGGCATCTGCTTGGCTCCGGTAAGGGATTCAAGGCAGATGGCATCACAATGGTGGGGGCAGTGCAAAAGAGGGACTCGGGGGAATGCCAGGCTTGCTGGTAACAGCTCACCCTATGCAACTCCCAGAGTGAAGCAGTACACTCCACAAGGAAAGAATTCATCCCTCTTAAGGAGCTAGCTACCACTCATCAGGGCCTGCCTTCTCCATGTTCCAGCACCTCTCAACATTGTCACACTGGAGACCAAGTTCCCAGCACATGAATCTCTGCAAGACAACTCCTAATCAAACCAAAGCAATACCTAATACAAATTGCAAATTGAGCGTTCAGTTTCCCCCATCCTTAACTGTTCTCCTTCTGTAACATCTTGCATTTTGCGTTAGTTAATTCAAGAGCTTCTCCAGATCACGCAAAATGAGTCAGCAAGGCTTAGTTCTCCAGGACGTTCTATGCTACCTTGCATATGATAGTCACCAAAAAAGGTTCATTCTAAAGTACAGGAGGTGACAGCAAATGAGAAGTCAAGGCAAACTCACAACTGATGTGGTAATGACTGGCTAGGGAGAGCACAAAAACTTGAAATTACTGAATAAAGAGGTAGTTTCAGTTGCTTGGGAAGAAGGGGATTTGTAGGTGATTTTAGTTCTGATGACAACCAGCATCCAAATGAAGAAGTTTTGGCCAATGTTGGTACTTATGAGATCAGAATGGAAAATAAGACTAGGGATTTAGAAAAAGATTTGAGTGTCATGGTAACTGTGCAAAAAAGATGAGGAGTGATCTAATAAAGGAAGCCTGAGGAACAACTGTGAGGGGGAAAGAAAGAAAATATGAAAAGAGAAAATTGAGAAAAAAAAATCAGAAAGAGAACCTGGAGGATTTATTCCCACAGGATCCCAAGGATAAAATGAAAGAAAGAAGAGCAATTAAGAACAAAGAAAGAGCTCTAGGGTGAGTGGCCCTCATCTGATATACTTGGGACCAGAAGAATTGTTTCAGATATCAGAGATAAATTTTTATTAGAAAGAGAGAGAGAGAAAGTCTCTCAGCCACTGATTCCTTTAACAAATGCCTGCAACAAGCAGAGATTGGCCAGGCTAAAATCAGGAGGCCATATCTCCATCTGGGTATCCGACATGGGTGGCAGGGACTCAACCACCTGAGCCATCATCTGTCATCACCTAGGGTACCCATTAGCAGGAAGCTGAAATTGGAAGCAGAGTTAAGACTCAAACCAGGCACTTTGATATGGATGCCAGCATTCCAAGTGCATCTTAAACTGTTCTGTCAAATGCCTGCACCAGATTTAGATGTTAGCATTTTGAAATACTTGCATAGACTTAGCCAGTTGAGCACCACTAATCTGAAAATCCAAAATCCAAACTGCTCCAAAATGTTCCACTCACACCTTAGGACTTCAGAGCATTGTCGATTTCACATGTTCCAATTAAGGATGCTCAGTTTCTGTTAGATTTGTATCTTCTATGATGGACACCATCAAATATTATTTCATGCAATAAGAAATCAATTTATCAGAAACATTTTTCCATGCTGCATATACCCTTGAACATCCAATCGTAGAACAGAGTCCATAAAAAGTAATTTGATAAACCAATTGATTATGGAGAATGGAAAGCGAGTATTTATTTGAAGTGATTTCAGGGTGTTATTGTGATTTTCATAGTGACATCATCTTCATAGTGCATTAGATGATTTTGAAATTGTGACATAATTTTTAAGTCTATCATTAGTAAGATTTCTAATACTTAGAAAAATTACAACAATTAAATAGGATGGGAAGCCATTCTTTAAAAAAACAAAGTTTTACTTACTTACTGAAAGTCAGAATTACACACAGAGAGGAGGAGACAAAAAGAGAGATCTTCCATCCACTGATTCACTCCCAAATGGATGAAGCAGGACCAGGCTAAAGCTGGGAGCCAAGAGCTTCTTCAGGGTTTCCCATGGTGTAGGGGCTCAAAGGGACCATCCTTCACTGCTGTCCCAGCTGCATAAGCAGGGAGCTGGATTGGAAGTGGTGCAGCCAGGTCTCACACCAGCACCCATATGGGATGCTAGCATTGCAGGTGGCAGTTTTCCCTGCTATGCCACAATGCCAGCTGCAGGAGGTCATCCTTGATGGAAGAGTAAGAAGCCCACATACAATTCTGTAAGCATAGGCGACTACTTTTGTGAGGAAATGTGGATGTATTAAACAGTACAGTAGGAGGAGATTCAGATTAACCAAGGGTAATTTTTTTAAAAAAGGATAGTCCAGCCCTCTTGGCCTAAAGTGGAAAGATCTCATTGCTAGCTTTTGCATTCTTTTTTCTATTTATAATTAAAGATATTTACTTGAAAAAGAGAGAGAGAAAAGAAAAAAAAACACATCTTCCATGTCATCCTTCAAATGCCCACCCTGGCCCAGACCAGGTACTAGAAATTCAATCCAAGTATCACAGTTGGGTGGCAGGAACACAGTCACTTCTATCAACACGGCCTCTAGGGTCTGCACAATCAGGAAACTACAATAAGGAGTTAGAGACAGGTATCTAACAAGTAGGGGACAAGGGCAATTGACCAAATAGCCACCCATCACCAGGGTTGCCTGAATGTTTTGCATTTTGGAAATTATTCATAGGTTTGGAGGGTAGAACTAAAAAGTGAAGAAACAAATCTAGATGTTCAGCTACCTAGAGAATCTGCCCAACTCACTGCTCAAAGTGTGAAGTGTTTATCACTTTTTAAAAAGGATTTATTTTATTTATTTGAAAGGCAGAGTAAAGAAAGAGAGAGAGAGAGAGAGAGAGAGAGAGAGAGAGATCTTCCATCAGCTGGTTATTCCCCCAAATGGCCTCAACAACTAGGGCTGGGCCATGCCGAAGCCAGAAGCTAGGTACTTTTTCCATGTCTCTTACTTGGGTTCTGGGGCCCAAGCACTTGGGCAATCTTCTGCTGCTTTCCCAGACCATTATCAGGGAAAATGGATCAGATACGGAGCAACTGGGGCTCGATCTGATGCTAGAGTCGTTGGTGGCAGCTTTACCTGCTACACCACAATGCTGGCCCCTAGACTATCACTTTGAAGCTTGATATTATTTCAGTTTTATTGAGAATGGAAATCAAATTACACATTGTGAGACATTTAACTGAGCTAATGTAAGACAGACTGAATAGGTAGGCGCCACAGCTCACTTAGTTAATCCTCCACTTGCGGCGCCAGTTCCCCAGGTTTTAATCCCTGTTGGGGCACCAGATTCTGTCCCAGTTGCTCCTCTTCCAGTCCAGCTCTCTGCTGTGGCCTGGGAAGGCAGTGGAGGATGGCCCAAGTGCTTGGGCCCTGCACCCACATGGGAGACCAGGAGGAAGCACCTGGCTCCTGGCTTCGGATCGGGGCAGTGCTGGCCGTAGCGGCCATTTAGGGGGTGAACCAACGGAAGGGAGACCTTTTTCTCTGTCTCTCTCTCTCACTGTCTATAATTCTCTCTGTCTCTCTCTCACTGTCTAACTCTGCCTGGCAAAAAAAAAAAAAAAAAAAAAGACAGACTGAATAAGGTCACACCACGGATGAACTTAGCAATACGTTATTACATAATGTACAAAGAAAACATCTCCTGTTCTAATCCCGAAGTGAATATGTTTTCATGGTAGAATTAATTTACTAATCTTTATCTATATCATGTGAAGTCATGTAAAAGTCACTATAGTGTCTTTTCCCCCTTTGGAGTAGATAGTCATTCAACCACTAATTTTACATTCAAAAAACATAATTGAGGGAGAGGGCACTTACCACAGTAGTTACAACATTGTTTGGGATGCCTGTGTCTCATTATCAGAAATCCGAGATTTGAATCCCAGTTCTGCAGCCAATTCTAGTTTCCTACAAATGCACACCCTGTGATGCAGCAGGTAGTTGCTTCCTGCCACCCACATGGGACACTGGGACTGAGTTCTTGGTGTCCTGGCTTTGGACTGACTTGGTCCCACTGTAGTTGTGTAGGCATTTGAGGAGTAAGCCAGTGGATAAAAATAAAGATCTGCGTTTGTGTAAGTGTGTCTATGTGTGTGCCTCTCCTATAAACTTTATATTTTTTAAAATGCAAAACAAAACTCCATAGAATAGCCCCTAACATTTAAAATACATTAATAATTGACTCCTTATAACATGTGAGGCACTGTGGTAGGCATTGCTCATATAATAAGAGTTGTTTCTTGCCACGAAGGGCTGGAAATCTAGTAGTATTCTCTAAATATTTTAAAAAATCTTCAACAAGAAATAACAATGAATTAAAATATCCAATACATATACCATACAACCACCTTTAAATATCTCATCAAATTAACATTCTCTATTTACTCTATGATATATTCTGAGAGATCTTCAAAAATCGCATAAAATATATATTATGAATAAAGCAAACATGGATTTCCAAATTTTTACATCAAAATAATACTTATCCTTTAATTCCACTTTTTCAAAACTGTCAGATGTGCCCTTAAATCTAATGTCCATATATTGTACCTGATGTCCTAAACACTTGTGGTCTTTTACCCAAAGCAAAATCATTCATTAACATGTAGTTATGGGTTTAGATCAACAGAAAACTTTAATGAATACATATAGCAGATCATTCTGTGATCTTTCAGAGTAACCAACTGTGCATCCAGGTTTTTGCTATTCCAGCCATTGACTACAATGGCAAAACTTCATGTATTGGGCATTAAGTATTGCATACTAGCTGCATATATAGATGGATATACTTTTGTTACTTCAAAACAGATAAACATGCTTCTGATTATCAATTTAAAATGGGCAATGGGAGGTGATCATTCAAATTACAAAAAGAAAACCCAGGAGCACCAATACAAATATGTCAACTACCCTATAGAAAGCACATTTAACATTCCATATAATGCCTCTCAACCTCTGGGACAAAAACAAATGTGTTAAACTGAATCTGTGCTTAGGGGAATACTTCATTTTAAAGAACAGTTTTTATTGAAAAAATAAAAGGTTAGAATTTCACATCCCTAAGGCCCTGTTCTATGCCTACTTCTTAGAGGCACAATACTTCTCTCCAGTTGATGGATAAAAAGTTTACGAAGGAGAGCCATGATTAGGGTAGCATGTCCCTGGAAGGGAATGAGATATGATAGTTTGAAAATTGAGTTTTCTATCAAAAGTATTGAGTTACTTAATTCTCAGTGATTCAGGGTACTGGCAAATGTTTTTTACCTGGAATGTGTGTCCTTGAAAACTATTTTGTAAAAAATGTCAAAAAGCGAGATAGTAAAAAAGCCATTTTTCTCCCATTATATGCTAATAAAGCAAAGAAAAACAAATGTGTTTATATACTTCATGCTTTACTAAACCACCTGGAGTTCAATTTTTCCCATATGAATCTTTTCTTGTTTTATTGACTTATATGGGGCTGCTGACTGGCCCCATTTAACCCCCAATCACTAGCAGATGTACTAATTTATCTCATTACAACATAAAAGCTAAAACATCAACAATTCATCAAAACCAGAAAAAGAAAAGTTTAAGAAAGTTTCTTCTTATGAATCTCTGTAAAATTTAGAAACTTAGTGTAATCATTCATTTGAGCTTTAAAGGTATATAATTCAAATTATGATTTCCTTTTCCACTTTTATTCTCATTCTCATTTTAAACCTGGTGCCAACCTTAATAAAGCTACCACGTTATTTAGTCATCTCCTCTACTTTAGTCTCAAATGCAATTGTTCATCCAATTGTGTTGATTCCCTGTTTTTTAATTTCCTTCATAATTCTAAAAGTCACCACTGAAGTCAAGGCCCGCTTGATCTAACAGTTGTAAAGTCTGTCAAACATTCAATTCAACTCATGTTCCCTATGCTGTCCATAATACAGTACTTCTAAATGAGTCTTCCTCCAAGCGTTGCTATTATTCACTTATATCTGCTTAAGAATAAAGAAATCTATCAACAGCATCATTCATTGAAATATCTTTGTTTGTTATTCCAAGTCTTCCATAATTTGTTTCCACTTAACCTGATATTACAATCTCTTCTAATATGTTTTTAAGTAGTTTAGTATTTGAATATATTATTCCTTAAAATTAGCATAAATCACATAGTGTAAAACAGGGGTCTGCTAACTATGTTCCATGAATCAAATCTGACCTATCTCCTTAAATTGTGGGAGGGAAGTTATGGGGGGGGAACAGCCACTTTAATTCAAAAGCTGTACTTCGGAAATTTATATTTATTAAATAAAAGTTAAAAAAATAAACTAAAATAAAAATAAATAGATGAAATTCAAAAAAGAAAAATCAAAATAATAGTTTCTGATATTTGAAAACAATAAGAAATTCATAAGTATTGCTTCTTGGCCTTTTGGCTAAGTCAAGTGTAAAGAAATTTATAAGTAAAGTTTTTTGAAGCATAGTCACACTGATTTTTTAAAATCTATTTTCTATGACTGATTTCTTAATACAATGGTGGAGCAATTGCATAAGAAACTGTTGACACCCAAAGTCTACAATATCTACTGTATGATCCTGTACAAAAATTTTTGCCAATTTCTGTCTTAAAGAATATTAAATCAATTGGTGGTAGATAAAACATATATTTTGTCCTTATTCAGGATGTATTCTAAGCATGTTATATTCAATTTTATGAGTTATTATAACCATGAATCTATTTTCAGTATATTTTGAAAATACTTTCATGTTCCAGCCATCCAGGAAGTGACCCAATGGATGGAACATCTCTCTCTCTCTAGCTTTCTCTCCTTCTCCCCACCACTCTCTTGGTCTGTCTCTCACCATTTGTAACTCTGCCTTCCAAATAAATAAATCAATCTTTAGCAAATAAATTATCTTTCCTTGCTAAGCCAACAATTTGAATATATAATAAGACTATTAAATATATAAAATTCTACCTTTGAATAAAGCAATAGAGAATTTCACTCAACAAACACACACATTCACACACACGTATGCACACATGATTACAAGCACAGTGGCACTGGCACAATGGTAAGATGAGCATCTCTAGTCAAAAAGATCCTGAACTGCATTATGATGCTTATCAACTTCCTAGCAAATGGGAACTCTTCTATGATAAGCTGCACGTTTTGGCCATAGAAGAGTTGCTTTAAGTTCATGTCATGTCTTGCCTTCTAGCAACACTTCCTACTAGCTTTCCTCCTCATAAGATCTTGGTACTGTTAACAGGAAATGTTCCTTGTCATTAGCAACCTGTGAGTGGTGCATAATGAACAAACAGCCTCTGGTAGCCATGGTTCACCACAGTTCATGTAGCCCCAGACACTGATAAGCACAGATACTGAGATATCTTTTCAACCTTATTACTGTTTTAAGTTGATGCAAGATATGAGATGTCTGCAACAGAGAGGAGGAAGCTCACTACTGCTGGTCTAACATTTCTCGGTAAATTGCCTTGGATATTGTATCAACACAATGTGCTGTGTTTCACAGGAGCTACAGTATTTAAAAGACAAATGCTATAATTGCATTGTAATATTTAGACACTCTTTTCCTGGAGGTCAATGTAAGGACATTCAGTAATTACACCATAACTGTAGATACTTAATTACAGAGGTGCATATTATCTCTATTAGATAAAGTCATTTTTATTATAGCAATTTATCAATTCTGTGAGCCACTTTTCCCTACATTGGAATTCTGAAACCAGAATGCATTTTAACACCTTGAAATGATAGGCAACTATGTGGATTTAATGATGTACATTTACTCTTCCTCAAATATTGATTTTAATTCTAAGATGTATCTTAAACAAGAGGGTGGCATAAAATGGAGAAGTGAAATGGCTTAATATTGGTATGGCATGGAGGAAATTTTAAAAATAAAGAAATGTCCTTAAGTGTTTTCCATTGCTCTTAAAATGTACATTAGCTCAGATCACATGGAATGCCTACCAGTTCCACCTAACAAAGTCAAGCGGCAGCATGGCAGTAACCAAAGCATCCTGTATAACTTGCTGCCAAGTCTATGGTCCTACACCAGAATGAGAATTAAAAGTTTCTAACCATCAGCTCAGTTGGTTGGAAAGTTTTTACTAGAAATAGGTTCTACTGTGGCCCCATTGCCTATGTATTAACGTCCATTATCTCCCTTTTTATGACCAACAAGCTGACAACTGTAACACAATCATGAAGATACAATTGGAGTCATGATAAATTCTTCTCTACAGTAATCTACTATAGCAATGATCCGTACCCTTTTAAGTACCAAGAAGTCAGCAATTCATGTTTACACACACACACATACAATATATATTTGTAAGAAGGCAGTACTGGGCCTTAGAACTTAGTTTTATATTGATGCCCTTTTTCCTTTTATTATCAGAGAATTTTGCTTTCCATACTCCTGCAGTTGTTTAACATGAACAACTTGTTTTGCATCCATCAAACAGCAGCCCTCCCCAGGAATGCAAATAACCCCAAGACAGTCAGACTTGACAGTCAGGAAAATATTAATCATTCCATGCACCACAGTACATTTGCAAACCTCTATTGCACTGTTTTCCTTTTTCTCATACAGTGTGAAGAAATTTATAAACCAGATTGCCTAAAACATTTCTTATTCTGTGATAATGAAAATGATTAAGTTTTAAAAAATAGAGCAGTTTTCATTCATTTAAGGTTAAAAGTCCAAAATTTAAAATTTCATGTGTAAATTCAGTGATAAATAGTCTTCATTTTAATTAATACATTTAAATGTAAATATCAAAATGGACTTCAGATTTTAGAAAATACATTTGAAAGTACTTTCCAAAATATACCCTTATAAACCTCTAGATGGCGAGCTTTAGTAAATTTTTATAAGTAGCTTGAATTCAACTTCTTATCAACTATGTTTAATCCACCTATTGAAATGATTTTCACTATGAAAAATTACTCAGATGGTTTTCTGCTCTAATGGAATAATGCATCAAAAGAGTAAGTTGCATTTTCTTTGTGAGTATCTAATTGTAACAAAATGGTACCCCAGTGTATTCTAGTAGTGTCTGTGGTGTGCTAAATGTTTTAGAAAAAAGTTTCACAAAATGAATGACTTCAGTTAGCTTCTAAATTAATCACCCATCATAATTATAAAGATTTGTTATAGATTTTCTTCTAGGAATTTGAAGTATCTTAAAGGATAACAACAAGTTCTCCTAAATTATATATATATATATATATATGTATATGTATATACATATATATATATATATTATTTGAAATGCAGAAAGACAGAGAGAGATAGAAAGAGATAGTCCATGCCCTGGCACTCATTCCAAATACCTACAACAGCTGGAGCTAGACCAGGTCGAATCCAGGTGCCTGGAAATCAATCCAGGTATTCCTTAAGTTATCCATTGTGACCCTCCAGGGTGCATATTAGCAGGAAGCTGGAATTTGTATTGGAAACTCAGACACTCCATTATGGCATGTGAACACCCCACTGCACAAAATATGTACCCTCAACAAATTCTTTTCAGAAGTATAAAGTATTACCATATGTTTGAATCTGTTATTAAAAATATCTTTGCATCAAGCATGTCCTTCACAAAACAAATATCTAATAAAACCAATTTCCAAAGCATGACCATTTTTGTCTATCATACATATATGTTTAGTTCCACAACCACTGCTATTTCTTTAGTCAGGTTTAAAAGTAGATACCTGCAGTGCTAACTATACTAAAAATGTCATAAGATGAAAAAAATTAAATTTGTAAGAAGTTTCAAAATTGGTATATATGCAAGTGGCATTGAAATGAGCAAGTCTATTTGGTGTATGACATCATTAGTAATGATGAAGTATAAAATCCTGTGATAGCTAAGATACATATATTCAATTTTCAATGAAGACTTGAAAAATATACCAAAGTTGGCATTGATTGTGAGAAGATACACTACTTAGTGTACTGAATATTGCAGAATCCTCTTTTCTGAAAGCCAGTCCGTTTGCCACACACATGGTCACTATGAGAACATTTCAGTGTGACATAATATTGGCTGCTGATCACAACTGGGCATCTTGCCCAACTGGCACAAGCATCCGACAAAAGCTGGAACTAAATTCTTTTGGAATTCCAGCTTCTGGTCACTGGGCTGCTCTCCTGACCCAAAATGAACCAGTAAGTCTTTCCCTAGAGATTGTAAAACTATGAAAAGAGGGAACAAGCCTCTCTGCAGTAGCTGACGTTCTAATGCATTGACAAAAGGTGTGCACTTGGACCTATCATGTGCTCCTTCTTTGAGGATTCAAAAAGTGGATGCTGAATGGGGCTGGGGAGGGAGAATTGAAGCAGGTATTTAGAGTTATTAGGGAATCTCACTCCTATCCAGTTTTTTCTAAGGATAAGCTTCCTGTTCCCAGTCTATGAGAGTCTAGAGGCCATTCTATAAGTTACCAGTTTGCTTAAGTCTGCTTGAATTCAACTTTAAACACTGAAATTGAATAGACCCTTAACTAAAACTTGCTCTTTTGCAAGTGTGCTTTGAAAGAAAATTATTTTAGAGCTAAATAAATTACTAGATTTTAAAATCTTATTTATTAACTTAATAAGTCTTTGAAAAGACAAAACCACTATACACCTTCTTTTAATATCCAAACAAATAAGCTGTTATTTATGGGCAATAAATAAAACAGTACTCAGAAGTCCTATTTTAATTTAGAAGATTTTAATAGAAAGAAAACAAACAAACAAAAAATGATTGCAGAAACGTAAAGAGAACTCCAATTAATAGAGATGATAAGATTTCATTTCATTTACAAGTATAAATTAGTTCTTTTAGCGGATATACATGCATGTACTACCCAAGACACACATCAGGATTGAGGTATTTTATAGTTCTTATGAAATATGTTGATCAATTCATGAAATTTACTCTGACATTAGGAATAAAGGTAAAGTCCTGGCTTGAAATCTGCTCTCCTATTCATAAACTGGATGCCTTTCAAAATATCCTTATAAAAATCCTTATTAACTCAGTGTCACATCTCTTCAAGAAATACATTTCTTCTTTTGCAACATAAAGCCCTGAGATTTGCTCTGTAACTACTGTTGAGATGTTTATGGAATTTCTCCTGATTTCAAATGGTGAGAAATGCACATGATTTCCACTAGGGGTTCCTACAGCCCTTCACACAGATGACACCTGCCTGAGAACACAGCCAACTCAGGAGAGAAGCCGAGCAGGTAAATGAATAGAGAGACAGTGCCTGGAGGATCTACTGAACACATGACTCCGTGGACACAAAAGTCAATCCTGTCCTGCCTTTTGACTTCACATGTATGTGAGTTAATAATTTCCTGTTTTCCCCCAAACTACTTTGTAAATGTTTTCTCTAGGAAACAAAGCAGTCTTGTGACATTCAGTCAAACCCTACCATTTGACACAGTCCCAAAGGGAAAATTATTCTTCACAGTCCTAAAGGGAAAATCACATGTGGAGGATTAAAGGGAAACTACTTCTCTTGTAAAAACCATTTCATATTTACACAGGAAACCTGATGACTAGATGGAATTACATACATAAAAACAGCATAAATTTCACCAAATCATATATCCAGATATTTGTGTTCAGTATGTGTTATTGATGGATATGTGGTGATTTATAAAATAAGTTTTTCAGAAATTTTGAGAACCTAAAAGAAAAAATGGGTCAAAACTTAAAACATGGGCCGGCGCTGTGGCTCACTTGGCTAATCCTCCACCTGCAGCGCTGGCACACCGGGTTCTAGTTCTGGCTGGGGCACTGAGTTCTGTTGCTCCTCTTCCAGTCCAACTCTCTGCTGTGGCCCGGGAAGGCAGTGCAGGATGGCCCAGTACTTGGGCCCTGCACCTGCATGGGAGACCAGGAGGAAGCACCTGGCTTCTGGCTTCAGATTGGCACAGCACCAGCCGTAGCGGCCATTTGGGGGGTGAACCAATGTCTCTCTCTAACTCTGCCTGTCCAAAAAAAAAAAAAAAAAAAAAACTTGTAACATGAAATATCAAAAGATTTATCTTTTTTATTATTTAGATTCATCAGTCCCACCTAACGCATCTTTGAGTGAAAAATATAGAGGGTTTTAGATTATAGCAGAGATTTCCAGAATAACTAATGTGACTTGACTGAAGTATAAAGAAATATAGTTTGATGATTTTCCCATGATTTTCATTGCTCAGTAATGTGTTAAGTTCTGGGTGAATCGAATACCTGTAGGAAATTGTAATTGAAAGATTACATAAGGTATTTATCTGTGAATAAGAGCAGTGCAGGTTAAGTTAGAAAAGAGAAATTTCTGAGATAACTCATAAAAAGACATTCTGTCAGCAGACCTGAAGTTCTTGACCTATCAATGGCAAGAGATAGTGTCTCAGATAAATGGCCTGATATCTCTGAGTCTCAGTTCCCTTGTTGATAAAACCGGATTGATATAATAAGGAGTTACGTGACTGTCTTCCCAGAAGCCTTTCTGAGAAACTGGAGCGACAAGGCTACCTCCAACTACACTTGGTTGTAGCAAGTGCAGGAAGGTGACCTTGATCATTCCATCAGGCCCTTCATGGGGATTTGTGAGCCAGAAAGAAGTCAGAGGGTCTTCAAAAGGCGAAGATGGCAGATGGCAGTGAAGAAGTTACTATTTGTTATGGTTACTGTCCAAGAAAGGCAGCCCACAATAAGAAAGAAGCTGATAAACAGAGAGAGGCCGATTAAAAATAGTGAGTCATGTTATTTTCACTCCTGAGTCATACCGAGTGCAGCCGTGTCCTTCAGTACCTACTTGCTGCTTGGTCGTTCAAACTTTTCTTGAAATCACTAGGTAGCAAGTTCCTCCTTTATAACCTCATAATTAAAATTGCTTTTCATTACTTTCTGGAAAGAAAATTCCTAATTTGTTTAGCTCTCCAGTTTATTTATATATTTGGGGGTGTGTGTGTGTGTATATATATATATATATATATATGTATGAATGTAACTGTATTTTGAAAACTTCAAAGTACTAGAAAATATAAGACGATGGTACTATGATTATTACCTACAACTAACTTCAAATGCTTAAGGGACTAGCATTTCTTATTATGAAGAGTTTACATGGCAGCATCAAAGAAAATTATTTGGTAAAATTTAGAAGTAGGAAGATTTCAGTTCAGTGTATATAATAATAGAGATTTTAAAAACTCAAGTCTCAGGGCTGGTGCTGTGGTGCAGCAGGTTAATGCTCTGACCTGAAGCACCGGCATCCATATGGACGCCAGTTCTAATCCCAGCTTCTCCTCTTCCGATCCAGCTCTCTGCTATGGCCTGGGATAGTGGTAGAACATGGCCCAAGTCCTTGGGCCCTTGCACCCATGTGGGAGACCCAGAAGAAGCTCCTGGCTCCTGGCTGCAGATTGGTGCAGCTCCGGCCATCACGGCCAATTGGAGAGTGAACCAGTGATGGAAGACCTCTCTCTCTGTCTCTACTTCTCTATGTAATTCTGACTTTCAAATAAATAAATAAATCTTTAAAAAAAAACTCAAGTCTTCTAGTTCTCTAGTGTTCCGCACTAAGATTCTATGAATTAATTAAGTCACCATGATTCTGTTTCAAAGACTGAACCTGTTCTACAATATTTTTGTAGCTCTATTCTTCTTTGAGATAAAATTATCTTTTCAAGTTATACTTCACCTTTGTATAATATATATATATATATATATATATATATATATATATATATAGGTATAGTCAATATTTGCAGTCTTATTTCCAGGAACTTCTCTTTCTAGTGGCTAGAGTAAACAATTATGACTTGAGAGATTCATATACTACTAGTTTTGACCATGTTTATTTGGTGGAGCTGAACCTTGGGCTGGGGTTGTTTAAGGGTAGGAGACATGATTTCTGTTAAGCTCATAAGTGTAGTGACTTTCCTGCCCGTAGAAATTGCTTAAGGGACACACTTATAACCCAAACTGAACCAATCAGTGTAAAAATCAGAAAGTTACCATGGACCAATAAAGGGGTCATCAGGACCTTTGCTGGGAATGGTGGAAGGTGCTCTTTCTCCTATTGTAAGTGTTTGCTTCCTCCATATTTTTACAAACTTCACACAACTGTACACTCTGATATTTGATCCTAATGACAACATCCACAAAACCCATCAAAATAAGGGTTGTGGCAGCAAACTTATACAAATAAATATAAAACTTTGGGGAAAAGCATTTGTCTCAATGAACATGAACCATGAAAAACTCAGTAAAGTCCAGCACTCCGGGTAAAATGATGTAATACATAAAATTTATCTCCACAACCATTGTTCGCCTCTTACTCTGCTGCCATGCTCTCTTCTCCAAAGAAACATGTAAGAGGGTCATCAAAACATTCATGGGAAATAAAATTAAAAAATTAAAAGCTTATTTTAGTGAAAAAAATCTTGAAAGCTATGCATTTTTGTAATATATTTTCCATGAATTTTTGAAGTTCTTTTGTAAACAGAATATTTATCTTTATCCATCAATGGCCAACACATATCCTGAATACTTCCTGGATTCCATCAGCTGTTTTTACTTTTAATTTTTATTGTTAATAATTTGTTTTCTTGTATTTGAAAGTCAGAGACAGAGATCTTCCATCCACTGGTTCACTCCCTAAATGCCCACAACAGCCAGAATTAAACCAGGCCAAAGCCAGGAGCCCAGAACTCAATCTAGGTCTCCCAGGCAGTTGTCAGGGACTCCAGTACTTGAGCCATCTCCTGCAGCCTCCAGGATATGCATTTAACATCAGGCTTCCCCAGAAGTGGAGGCAGGACTAGAACCCAAGGACTCTGATATGGGATGCATGTGTCTTAAGTGGCTTCTTTAAAAATTGTGCCAAATGCCCACCCCCAGTGTCTTTTTTCTCTGCAAGATATACTTCTGGAAAGGTCTTAGAGTGGGGAAGTGCTTTTTATTTTCCAGTTCCCAGCGTTATCTGCATTCTCAGAGTAGATATCCTGTGTAAATGAATAGGAAATGAACTCCTATACCTATTTTTTTGCCTTGGGTTCTTTTTTAATTTTATTGTACTTAAGGAAAACAAATTTTGTGTATTTCATATATACTGATTTAGGAACATAGGAAAATATTAGCAGAAACTAGTGCTAAATATAAATCATAGTTCGCCAACCCAGATACTTTTTATTAAAAAAAAAAATTTTCTTGTTCCATTACCTAATTTCTATTTCCAATCCTTTTTATAGCTAAAAAAAAAAAAGGAAAAAATACACGTTTTTTTGCTTACTCTGTGTCTTCTACTATCATCTCAATGACAGGCGTAGGGTTTAAGAGGTTGTGGATGCTGAGGCTAATTTGAAAACTGTTACCAAGTACAAGAAAAAAGGCATCAAATGTTTTCTACCCCACTGTTTTATTCGTAAAGTGCTAAAAGTTAATTGAGGATTCTGAATTAATTAATTGCTGTATCTACTGGATCTTTACATTAACCCAACCTTGTACTTAAAGCCTCATTTTCACCAAAATAATTTTAGTATTTAGATAGACTTGGAGAGGCAACTCTTATGATAGCAGAATAAGTGGGTAATGTTAACGTAAATCTCCAACCTCAGTACCTAGAAGACAGGAAGTTGACAATTCACCCTATAGTAATGGAATAATTCAGAAGAGGGGAAGAAAGGCAGGAGTCATTCTGAAGAGAACATCTGAGAACCATAATTTGCATACAGTGTCCAGAAAACGGCTCTGAGAAGGCAAGAAAGAAGATAATGAGCTCAGACATTTCCTCCGCTCCTGCGAGTCTGTGCAGCCTCATCAAGATCCAACATAACCTGGCCTAGCCAGAAGTCAATTGGTAAAATAAATGATCAAAAATATAATTAAGTAAGCAGAGGAGCCTGGGCAAGCTTCTTGGGCTTTTTCATATCAAAGCTTTAACGCAGGAGTTTTGGGGGTCATTCCATCAAAGTCACTAACAAAGCCCACATCTGGCTTGACTCTGAGCAAAGATCACTTCGAAGAATCAATTAGGGCAATTACAAACTAGCTGCACACACAAAGGCACATCTGTGGTTAATTGACTAAAACATAGTTAATCAACCTATCTGAGTAGTAAGTATGTGGAAAATCAAAATCCCAGGTGTCCATCAATGCTTGCCCTAAGTCCTGACCATCTGGCTCTTTTAAGAATATGAAAAGGAAAATATTTACAGTAGGGGAGTGAATGGCTCAAGGTGGTTTTTAGGCATAAGGGGGCACTAATGGAGATCCCCTTCTTATCACCATTAAATGCTTTCGTCATTTCAGAGGGCTATTTTCTTTAGTGCCCTCATGAGAGTGCAAACATAAATAACAGTCAATCAAAAACAGCTATTCTGGAAGTTACATTGGTCAATAAGCTAAATACGAATCTTGATATCAAACCCTAGCTCTTAAAATTGTGTGCAAGGATGCTGAGTTATCACTGTTCTCGCAATGATTTATTTGGCTACTAGGTTTACAAATACTACCAAATCTTAACAGCCCAGTATGCTCCTCTGTTTTCAGGATATTCCAAGAGGCAAATGTCATAGGGTATCTACTAGAGCAAGGGAGCAGAAAGTATAACTCATGGTGAAATCCAGCATTCTCCACACATGACATTGCTGAGTCATTCTGCAATGCTTCAGATTTTCTTGAAGACAGTTGTGTTACATAATAGCCAAAGCCATTTGTACTGGCCCTGAGGGGCAGGAAGCCAAGAGCTCATAATGAGAGAGTTGCAGTAAACCACTGGTCCATTGTTTTTAGCCAAGCATCAAACCTAAAGTACTTGAGAAGTGGGTCCCACGTGTCCCAGGAAAGACTACCCTCTAATTGTTATATGAAGCATCGGGCAAATAAGCAAGAACTATTTTAAAGAATCCAAACAGCTCATATTCTCCTCCTGCTGGGTATGCTTCTAACAGGTTGGCATTAGCACACACCTTCCTCTGAATGGAAGAGAACAAAGAGAAAGAACAAAGGAGAATTAAAACAGAAAACAGAAATGCCCTAGGGTTGTTCTGAACTCCAGCGGCTCAGTCTAGGTGAATGGTGCTTCATCCGCGCAGTGGGAAGTTCCCGGGCACACGGGTCCCATGCCCTAGAAAATGCCTCTGACGTGCATCCCTAATCAAACGAAACAAAGAATTTTAAAGAGAGGATGAAAAAAACTGCAGCATGTTTGTGTGGGAAGAATATTACGTTGCCTTGCCCGCTCTGGAATCAGTTCTCTGGCACCACGTAACTGTCTGGAGCTTTTTCTCCCAGCAAAACAAGACTCAGATTATTTATGTTTTCATTGTATCACATTACATGAGGCTACAATGCATAATAATCAACAAAAAGAAGCCTCAGGTGACACAGATGGTAGTACCAATTGTTTTAAAAAAGAACTTGATCACAAGCTCTGCATTAAAACTGCTCTGACAAATGAAATCATCATAAGAAGAAAATAGAACTTTGATTGAATAATAATTCTGAGTAAATGTCAACTTCCCCCATATCCAGATTCATCTCCGGCATTGAAGATGGCTTCGGAATAAAATAAGAGGACAGTGTTTCTTGTTTCACATGAATAGAGATTAAGCTCTGTAAGATCTTTTAGGAAGCAACAGTTCCCACAAGGTTTACATGGGCTCAGATGTTAGAAAATGAGGTTTACATGTGTGTGCTGCCTATAAACATGTCACTGCACCCTTAACACTTGCACTGTCTACGAGCGTCCTATTTCTCAGAAACGTGGTAGTAGGGGCCAAGAGCCAGCAGAGAAGATATGAAGCTAATTTTATAGATATTTTTCTAGCTTTTGCATGGCCTACATGGAGGTGTCAGCGTGTATAAAATAAGAAATACACAGAGCATTTAAATAACCTTATCAGAAATGTTTACGGTTGTGATCTCACGTTGAAAATGTCATTTGTATAGCCTTAATATTTAAGATGTCCCTGCAGCTCCTTACTTTCTTGCCCTTTTTATTCAACAATGACACAGATGACAGTGAGAGCATCAAATACAGCTATCAGGCTTGATAAATAACTCAGAGTCCTTCTAAACCCAGGGTTCAGATGGATACAACCCTGTGTGCACAGCTGCAGGCTTCCCGGGCAAGCCTTATCTCAGGGCCTGGCACACTCAGTGTGGCCTCTCCCTTCTTCTTTCTGTCTGCCTGCTTCTAGAGAACTAAACCAAAGATGTCCCTTTGTGAGGCATTTTCGGTTCTGCTGCCTGCCGTCCTCAGCCTGTCCCCTTTCTCATGCTATCTATAAGCTATTTTGGCATCTTGCTGTCTGCCTTCCCCTGTGCGTGACTTGCCTTGTGAAGCTCACTTACAGCTGCACACTTCCCATGCTGGTTGGCAGGCTGAGCTGTAGGATTTCATTTTGAGTGCCTGTTGTGGTACTCGATGTCCCTTCTGATGTAAATAGAGCTCTGAAGTTTCCAGAACAAAACCAGAGCATTTTCTGGACAGCCTTGTGAGTAATGGTCGAAGGCTTAAAGGAGATTAATGAAGCAGTCCGACCCCGGATTTCTTCCCCAAGTGTACCCAGAGTGAAAGCTGGCATCCATGACCTGTCCTATTGCCTCATTTTTCACCACACTGAAGGGTAGTCTGGGAAAAGGGATAATGCTTAATAACCCCCATGGTTTTCTAAAATATTTCAGCACCCCTCAAGCACAGGCAGGACCTCTTTTCTTGCCTGTTGTTATTAATAATCATTTGTCAGCAAGCTTTCAAATCATAAGGATGTACCCTGTAAGGACAGCCTTCATCCTTGCATCTCCAAAGAATTTCTTCAACATCCTGAATGGTCTTTGTGGTGCAAGGAAGTCCTATTATTTTCATCTCCTTCCAAATGAAAACATTCCTATATTTCTCGCCGATGTGTATGGCTTGCTTCACATTTCCACTGAGTTGTCAAGTATGCAGAATGGTTTCTGAGTTGTAAAGATGTCTATAATTTTTTTAAGCTAGAACAGCTTCCCCAGAGGCCAAATTTATATTCTAATAACATAATCCTCATTTCTCATCTTCCTAAGCAGGCCCTCAGGAACAGATGATCCTGGAGCCAAATCTACAAGCTATTTATATCTCTATACTATTAGTAAAGGAAAATGGCTCTAACACAGTCCCTCTGTTGTCACCCACAAGGCCGCATCTTCATGTAATATCTTTGGGTCATAATTAATTCTATTCACATCCATATCTATTTAGAAGCACCTCAATTCGGGCCTGCTAATAATTGAAAATATGTTGATGCAACGCAGCGATGATGCAAAGTTCTGAGAGACGTGTTTAGAGTATTCTATTATTCCTTGAATTTCTCTCCTATCAAAAGAATACTGTTCTTACAGCAGGCAGAATCTGAAAAACACTTGTGTAGCACTGCTCGGTAACTGATTGAGGGAGCTCATTGAAGGATTGTGCCAGTGCTGGAGAGAGATGAGAAGTCTCAGCAACTGCTGCCGTCAGCATTTTGGCTCTTCTCTTTGCAGATGATGAGGATGGGCCTGCTGTCTCCTGAAGCGCTTCGCCAAAGCTTTATGGGAAGAATCCTCACAGATGTCCTAAGAAGTCCCTTGCTTAAAATTCCTTGGCAACTATGAGGTTTTAGTTGGCAACTACAGGAACAACGAAGGGCTTTTCATATTTTTTCCTTCTGCCTGCCCTGTCAACTTCGGGCAATGTTGAGCATTATCCTTGATAGCTTCTTGGGTTTTATATGCAGTAGTGAGCCTTTTGCATAATAGTAGAGAAATTTAGGGAGATTAAAGAGTCCCTCCACACAGGCTTCTTGGTTAAAGGGTAAAACCTTTGTCCTTTCTGTCACTTGATCAGTAAGTATTCCACAGTGTCAAATTATGGGAGCCAAAAAGGTCTGAGTGAAGGCAGATAAAAGTCAGAAATTACCAAAATGCAATGTCTTAAGGTAAGTCTAAGATTCTATAAGAATTGAGGGTCTTTGGGGGCTAATCCATCTGTGGAGAAATAATCTCTGGATAACTTTGAAAGCATTTCAAAACTAGGCCCAGAAGAATCTCAACCTGAAGATTTTGGAGACAGGGTATCAGCTCAGTCACGCATAGGCTTTCCCTATTCGTTGCTTACCTTTCCATATTTGATTAGAATATCTAATGTAACTACCAGAAAATCTCTGTCTTTATCACTTTATTAGTTATCTAAGTATGGTTGATTATTCCTAGTTATAAGTTCAAAAGAGACATGCTATTAAGCCAAAATGATAAAACATTAATATTTTTATGATTTTTATAGATACACATAACCAAATGATAAAGCTTTAAATGAACATAGTGAAATACTTACCAAGAGATACAATAATAAGGAAGTTCTCTTTGAACATAAGAACAATAGGCAACATTTCTTGAGTACTCATTCAATGCCAGGTAGAATTCTAAGTAGTCTATACACATTTACACTTTTAATGTTCATAGCAAAGTATTTAGACAACTATTTTCCATATTTTTATATAAGAAAACTGAGCCATCATGTAAATCAGTAATTCGATCAAGGTCAAGCTGTCATTATATTTAGATAAGTTAAAAACCAAGCAATCTAGCTTTACAAAAGGCTATTTCAACCATAATTCTGCATTTCCTATGATCAATGCTAATAATTATATTGTTTTTACAAGAAGTATTGCTAAATTAAGGTTACTAATGATCATAGGTATATCAGTTATATATTGTGAGAATAATGCTAATAGACCACTCAAAGCGTCAGTGGAGTAAACATTGAGCATAAATAAATCATGCATTCATGGGATTTGGCTGATCTATGTGAGGTTTGGCTGGACTTAGCTGAGCTCATTCATACTTCTGCAGTGGTTCTGCTTCACATGTCTCTCTGCCACTCTCTGCTTGCATCTTGCTGAACAACATTTCATTCCCAAAATAGGCCACTTGGTAATGCCCAAATGCAATACGTAAAAGGTATAGGACAATAAGTATAGATATGGGGAGAGGTAAAGAATTGTGTCATTTCAATAGATTGAAGTTGGATGGAAACCAAATTCTATTTTGTTCTATTTATTCTTTTTTAAAGATTTATTTATTTTACTTGAAATTCACAGTTACACAGAGAGAAGAGAGGCAGAGAGAGAGAGAGAGAGAGACCATCTTCTACTGCTTTATCAGGCCACAGCAGAGAGTTGGATTAGAAGTGGAGCACCCAGGTCTTGAACTGGCGTCCATATGGGATGACGACACCTCAGGCGGCGGCTTTACCTGAGATTACCTGTGATGCCTGTGCCGGCCCCTGTTCTATTTATTCTTTCATTCACTCATTCATCCTTTCAGTCAGCTTCCTCCAGTTTTATATATAAGCACTATCCTTCTCTTTTAGGTGTACCAAAAAAAAAAAAGTCAGTTTCTCTTTCAAAAAGGCTTGCAACGTTATGGGTAAGATAGATAAATCAATATTCACCATACACCATTGTATTACCAAGAATGCTATGGAAGTCAAAAGTAGAATGCCAGAGTAGCTGGGGAAAAGAAAAAGGGTATCAGTAACTCCCCTAAGACAACGTTTGGGCTGACGTGTAGGTGGTTCAGATAAGAAAGTGAGAAAAGCAAGTGTGCAGAAGCTCCCAATACATGCAGCAGATGAAAATATGGAAGTCAGATCATGAAGGGATTTGCCTGCCACCCTTATTAGCCCCAATTTACCATCCTCTCTTTCACTCCCCAGATGGGCACAATGACCAGGGCTGGATCAGGTTGAAGCCTGGAGCCAGGCACTTCATTCAGGTCTCCTACATGGATGACAGGGTCCCAAATACTTGAATTCTCTTCTGCTGCTTTTCCCAGGCCTTACAAAGGAGCTGGATTAGAAGTGGAACAGACAGGACTTGAACCGTTGCCCACATGGGTTGCTAGTGTTGCAGAGAGCTGCTTTACCCATTAACTCACAATACCAGCCCCCCTCCGTGTCACTTTTCTATTTATTTAAGCATGTTAATACTTCAACAAGAAACCATCTGATCTGTCATAAATATACTGATCTATAATCTGACATTGATTCTTATCAGTTATTTCCCAGAGAGTCAATTATTTCCATCAGGGTCAACTTTCCAAGTGGACTCCTTTTTGTGGCTCCTTAATAGCTAAAATAAAGTCACTAGAATGTATAGTCAATTATTACACAGACATATGTATGCACTCAAACTATATGATCATTAACTGAACTGAAAATAGATCTTTGTAAAAATTAAGAGTGGGAATGTGAGAGAGAAGAGGAGGAAGGGATAGAAGGTGGGCAGGAGAAAGTGTAGGGAGTAAGTGTCACTGTGTTCCTAAATCTGTATATATGAAATACATGAAACTTGCTTGTATGACCTAAATAAATTTTTTAAAAGGTGTGTGTGTGTGTGTGTGTGTGTGTCTATGTGTGTATTTTTGTTAGTTGACACTGGCATGCCACTGGTGAGTTTTGACCTGCAATAAAAGCATAAGCGTTTTCTCTAAGTTATTTAGATCAATATATTCATGAAAACATACTCTTTATACACTGGAAATTTTAACCTCAAGTGATGCATCTTTCTAATTGTATAGTCAAGTGCAACAGATACCTCCAGGTAATCTTTGAAATAGAAAAGGAAACAATTTGTTTGTTCTCTGATTTCCCTTTTTTTTCATGTTCTCTTTATTACCATGAGCAAAATATGTGAATGAAATAGGATTTTTATTTATAGATGACTGTCTTCTGTTGATATTCAGAAACCCTATTGACTTATAAATAATACTTGGATAATATTATGTATATTTTCCTGACAACAAATAAAGTAAAAAGAAATAAAGTAAGCATTCTTCAAATTGCACACTGATATTAGGTGTCTTTGTCTTCAAGAATGTTGAATGAAGATAAGCAATTACAAGCACCTATGAAATACAAATCAAGTGAAAGAAAAAGTTTATATTTGTATAGAAATATTGCTACTTAAGTTTCTTTGCATATGTTTCTATTTTTATTTGTTTTGTTTTGTTTTCCATCTAAGTTAGGATTGTAGAATAGAGTATATTAACCAGCATGCTTCTGTTTGCAAGTTGTGGAAAACATAACTAACAGGTATAGTTAATAAAGATAGCATCATTGCTGTGATTGAATAGTCCTTCTGGTAGTCTTTTAACCACAGCTCAAAAGGTGGTGCCAGAATTTTAAAAATCCTTTTTGCATTTTTCAACTCCTCTCCCTGGATATTTACTTTATTAATTGAAAGTCTTTCCTTCATGGTCCAAGAAGGATGAGAGTGTCTCCAAAGAAATCATATTTTCAAATTCCCATCCAACAAAGAAGACCTTTTCTATCACAACCTCAGTGTCCTGATATTCACTCTCACTGGACCAGCTAAACCACAGTCCCACCTGTGAAAAAGTCCCTATGGCCAGAGAGCCGTGTGGCACCTCTGTATCCACAATCATGTCAGGTTCTTGCAACACAAGGTTGTCATGGGCACAGGGAGAAAATATTCATTAACATGAAAGTAGTGTACCAAGAGAAAGTGATATATTTAGGAGTCAAGTAAATGACTTTTACTCAGGCTTTAATATCAATTATATACAATAAAAATCATTGATGCCTAGAAATAAACCCACATATTTATGGTCAATTGATTTTTGACAATGATGCCAAGAAAATGTATTAAAGAAAGGACAGTTTCTTCAATAAATAATGTTGGAAAAACTGGATATCCTCATGTAAAACAATGAAATTAGATATTTTACACTATATACAAAAATCAACTTAAAATGGATTAAAGACTTAAATGTATGACCTGAGTCTGTAAAACTACCAAAGGGAAACAAGGTAAAAGTTAGATGACATTGCCCTAAGCAATGATATTTTGGGTATGACCCCAAAAGCATAAGAAGCAAAAGAAAAAAGAATGAATGAGTGAATGAATGAATGAATAAATAAATAAGAAAGCAAATAAGATTATAGCAAGCTAAAAAGTTTCTATGTGTGTGCCAGTGTTGTGGTGTGGCAGGTTAAGCCACTGCTTGTGACACCAGCATCCCATGAATCCCATATTGGATCACCAGTTTGTGTTCCAGTTGCTCCACTTCTAACCCAGCTTCCTGCCAATGAACCTCAGAGAATAGTGGAAGATGGCCCAAGTATTTGGAACCCTGCCATCTGTGTGGAATTTAGAAGAAGGTCGTGGCTCCTTGCTTTGACCTAATTCAGCTCTGGTCTTTGCAGACATGTGGGGAGTGAACCTCAGATGGAAAATCTCTCTGTGTATCTCTCCCTCTCTCACTCTGTAACTCTTTCATATAAATTAATAAATCTTTTTTAAAGATTTATCTATTTATTTGAAAGTCATAGTTACACAGAGAAAGGAGAGGTAGAGAGAGAGAGAAAGAGAGAAAGAGAGATCTTCTATCTGATGGTTCACTCCCCAGTTGGCCACAACAGCCGGAGCTGCAATGATCCGAATCCAGGAGCCAGGAGTTTCCTCCGGGTCTCTCATATGGGTGTAGGGGTCCAAGGACTTGGGCCATCCTCCACTGCCTTCCCAGGCCATAGCAGAAAGCTGGATTGGAAGTGGAGCAGCCGGATCTCAAACTGGCGCCCATATGGGATGCCAGCAGTTCAGGCCAGGGCATTAACCTCTGCACCATAGCGCCAGCCCCAAATTAATAAATCTTAAAAAAAAAAAAAGTTAAACTATAATGAGATATAATCTCATACCTATTAAGATAGTTGTTATAAAATAAAGAAATATAACAAATGTTGATGAAAATATGGAGAAAACAGAACACTTGTATTTTATTGGTGGGAATATAAATGAGCAGATATGAAAAACGGTATGGTGATTCCTCAAAAACTAAAAAAATAGAACTAGTTTATGGTCCAGCAATCCAACTACTGGGTATATATACCAAATAAATTAAATTAGTCTGTGAAAGAAACACCTGCCCTCCATGTTTATTGTAGTACTATTCACAATAGCTCAATATAGGGATCACATCCATTAACTAATGGATGAATAAAGAAGATGTGGTATATACACGCAGTGGAAAACTATTCAACCTTTTTTCTGTTAAATTTTATTTGTTATAGAAGCTTCAAGTATTTCATATATACAGGTTTAGAAATATATTGATACTTCTCCCCCTACTCTCCCTCTGCCCACACTCCCACCCTTCTTCTTCCTCCCACTCCTTGGCCCACTCTTAATTTTTACAAAGATTGATTTTGGTTTACTTTTCAATGTTTTTATAAAATTTATTTATTTACTTGAAATTCAGAGTTACTCAGAGAGAGAAGGAGAGGCAGAGAGAGAGAGAGAGAAAGAGAGACAGAGAGGTTTTCCATCCCCTGGTTCATTCCACAATTGGCCACTATGGCCAGAGCTGTGCCAATCTGAAACCAGGAGCCAGGAGCTTCTTCCATGTCTCCCATGTGGGTGCAGGAGCCTAAGGACCTGGGCCATTTTCTACTGCTTTCCCAGACCATAGCAGAAAGCTGGATCAGAAGTGGAGCAGCCAGGTCTCGAACCTGCACCTATATGGGATGCCGGCACTGCAGGAGGCAGCTTAACCTGCTACCTGCTATGACACAGCGCTGGCCCCAGACTTTTGGTTTACTTTATACTCATATGATTAACTCTACATTAAGTAAAGAGTTAATCATATGAGTATAAAATAATCTGAAAATTGCTCTTTATAAAAATTAAGAGTGGGACTAGGAGAGGGATGAGGAAGAAGGGTGGGAGTATGGGAGTATGGGAGTACAGTGGAAATTATCACTGTGTTTTTAAATCTGTATATATGAAATTCGTATACCTTAAATAAAATTTTTAAAAAGAAGTCATAAATCACTGGCAAATTTTGCTTAATATCTTCTGTCATCACCTGTTTCTATAACAATAAGATGGCAGATAATAAAGAACCAGGGGGAATACTAACGCTTCACCAAGTAGGAACAAATGGCTAATTCAACCTCCCCTGCTGAGTTGGAGATCCAGTTAGGAGATTGTGTCTTTTAAAAACTAGAAAGTAAATAGCACACACAAATATAAACATATACTCATGCATCAGAAGGCTCTTCCTGGTTGGTGTTTGCTCCATATATTACCTTAGTTTAAATTAACTCTATTGAGAATTTTACACAGAATTTTTTTCCTGAAAAGATACTAAAGTATCCTTGGGTAGTCACTATAGTTAATCAAAATTCAGAATCTACCACTTCTTGGGCATTTAAACCTAACACATTTTTATTTGTTTCTATTGCCTAGGAAGCATTTCTTCTATTTGAGATAGCGCAGACAACTTACTGACTTCTGCAAAAGTAGTTTATTGTGAATGCTGACTAAAAATAAGATGAAATGACTTAACAGGTCTCCTCTCAGGTTACCATTTTCTGGGTGCCACCAGCACTGAATAATGAGAAAATTTCAAGGTAGGTAGCCTCCCCCCAAGCCAGCATCTAGACCTCCGTGAACTGAACCATCAAACTATTCTGCTCATTAAATAAAGAGAGCATTTGCAAGGACTATTTCTCTAGTCAAGGTTAGTGCTGTAAGAATTTAAGAAACAGAAGTTTGGCAATAAAGAGTATATATAACCAGCAGCCTTAGAAAAGAATTGATTGACTGTGGGGTTAAAATAGTTTTTACACAATCTTATGAGTGCTTTAATGAATTACTAGGTATTTTACTCTAGCAAAAACTTGACTTGTATGCTAATCAGATACACAAAAATCTATTTGCTTTAGATTAATATTTCTATTTAATGAAGTTTAATTTACTTTCAAGAACTTCTTTTAATTATTACCACCTTTATAAAGGTAAGAAACATTGTGAGTTATAGTTAACTGCTTGGACTAGTAAGATATTCTTGTTTAATCACAACATAAAACTTCTTATTCAGAAGTATTTATTGTAATCATAGTTGAGTTCAGAAGAGTTGTTACTGTTAAAGAATACTTAATTTTATATATTAGGTGAATGCTTGAGATAAAGAAAAAGGCAAAAAATGGAAAAGCCTGTTTCACAGAATAATTCCATAATTAATATTCAAATTCCTTAATTTTCCATTTTGTCTTTCCTAATAAACCTATTCTCAACATCCCTAATTCAAAATAGAAAACAGTGCCTCCCATCTCATCTTTATGACTTTACCTATTGATGATGCAGTGGTAGTACCCCATATCTACTCCATAGGAGTGAAGCACCCATTCCCCAGTAGCTGATTCGGTTAATGTTGGCAACTTGTAACAGGGTGACCCTTAAAATTTCTGAAAATTAGCATATACTAAGCTCATTAGGAGAGTTTAAAACACAGAAGTCCATGCCCCCAGATTTCTGGTTTAGTTGGTCTGGGCTGAAGCACAATGCTTTGCCTTTGTAACAAGCACCAAAATTTCATTGATGCCCTGGTTTTGAGAACCATCAACCTTAAGCTGTACCACCGCTGACCTAAAATGACACCTCCCTCTCTGGAAGCATCCCAGGTCCACTGGAGGAAGAAAAGCCAGCCCTCCTTTCCTCAAACTGTGAACTGTAAAGCGTCATCTCAGCTCCATCTTTCTTGGTGGCATTAGCTGAGTTGTTTGTTAGTGTTATATTGAATTTCAACCTTGCATGCTGTGGAATCCTATGTCTCTAATCTCTAGAATGCCATTCAATATGTGACTTTATTGTACATCCTTTTCCATTCTGAATTTATTACATAATTCAGCTTCTATTGACTGGTAATATCTGCTGGAAGAAAATGTGCATAAATTCATCATATGCTGCTCCCAGTGAGTCCTTCCCTTTACCTGATTAGTATTGGAATATTTATATAGGTAGCTTTCTCTCTCCTGCTCTCCACATTAATATCTTCATGTATTTCCTACTCCTGGTCCATCATTTCCTGACATAATTGCAGACGATGGACATTCCATTACTGGCTCACTAGTTTCATGAATCAGAATTCCAAAGTCATCCTCCACAACTTCCTTTCCTTATTTTTCAAATTGGGTCCCAAATCAAATCTATAAAGTGTATCTCCAATTTTGCCACATTTCTTCTCAGTTGTCCATTCATGTCCTAATGTAGGCAACTATCTCTCTCAGATGACATTAAAGCCTTCCTGCTAGACCTAGATTATAAAATTCTAAAATGCTCTTAGAGAAAAAGGCAAATCATGAATGTCAGCTACCACAAGCTATTAAAGATGGTATGATGTGGTTAGGTGGAGAACAGTTCCTGAAATGGGGTCCTTTTTATTCTCGACGGCCTTGGAAAAGTGTGGAAGAAATCCAAAATTTTATTTTTTTAAAAAAAAGATTTATTTTTATTATTTATTTGAAAGAGTTACAGAGACAGGTAGAACAGAGTGAGAGAGGTCTTCCATCTGCTGGTTCACTCCCCAGATGGCCTCAAAGGCCAGAGCTGTGCCAATCTGATGCCAGGAACCAAGAGATTCTTCCAGGTCTCCCATGTGCAGCCAGGGGCCCAAGGACCTGGGCCATCTTCTACTGCTTCCCAGGCCATAGCAGAGCACTGGATTGAAATTGGAGCAGCTGGGACTAGAACCAGCACCCAAATGGGATGCCAGTGCTTCATGCCAAGGCTTTAACCCACTGCGCCACAACGCCAGCCCCCAAAGTTTTCATATGATACCTCTGTGGGTGTATGGTAGGTAGCCCAAAGTCAAATACCTTGATAACATAAGGTCAAGAATCCTAGCAGTAACTGAGGCGTGTGTCCTGGGAAAGTGTACAGATGGCCGCATCTTCTTTACAGAAGATGCAACAAGGATGGAAGCCAAGGTCTAAAACAAGGCAAGATGCTCTACACCTTGACAGGAAGGTTCCCAGAAACCAACAGGTAAGGACCACATAACATTAGAGATCTTTTCAATGTGCCCAAATATCACCCTGAGACAGAAGAAAGAGGGCATCATGGAGACAAAGCCTGGATAGGTATTGAGAAAGGCAGAAAAAAATTGTGGTTAAACTGGAAAAGATTTTGACATATTTAATTGCCAAATTTGTGACTTAAAATGTGACACTATTATACTTCACTTTTCTTTTTGTGCTCACTCTCCATTAAAATATTCTGACCTGTCATTATAACTTAAGAAGATTATAACGTGATTTCTAAAAATACATCATGGGTTATCATCAGGAGCTTGGGTCAAAAACAATTGTGCTAATAATTTTGGAAGCAAGCATTTAACTCCTCTTTTCCTTTTACTTCAAAGAGGATAATAGATTGGTCTGTGCCATGTCAATATCAAGTAGTCACACAACTATTCATCCAGTTCTCATTTATAAAAGAAGTTTTATTATTGTTTTCTGTAAAAAATTACTCTATTTTTGGAGTCATCCAAAATATATAAAAAGAAAAATAACAAAGGCTTAATCTGAGATTAATACTGAGCTATTTCTGCATAAATGTATAACTAAGAGTAGAATGAACTCCAACTGGCCATGGAACACCATGATTCTTTTTATAAAAGTTTTTACTTATTTATTTGAGAAGTAGAGTTACAGAGAGAAGGGAGAGACAGTGAGAAATGTCTTCCATCCACTAGTTCACTACCCAGATGACCACAATGGCTGGAACTGGGCCTATCCAAAGCCAGGAGCCAAAAGTTTCTTCAGGGTGTCCCATGTAGGTTTGGAGGCCCAAGCATTTGGGCCATCCTTCAACTGCTTTCCCAGGCCATAAGCAGTGGTTGGAAGAGAGGCACGATTGGAAGAGGAGCAGCCAGGACATAAATCCATGCCCATGTGGATGCTGGTGCTGCAAGTGGAGGCTTAGCCTATTCCACCACAGGGATGGCCCCAGAACATCATGATTCTATAGCTCTTTGTGCTATATCTATCTTTGTCCAGGTGATTGTTGTCTTTCAATCTGACTACCATGTGCTTTACACTGAGCTAAAAGATCACTAAGATACAAAGCTAGACAAGAAAGAAGTCTTGTCCTATCAAAGCTAACTGCCTAATAAGAAAAAGAAAGTAAACAGTTCAAGATATGAAAAGTGAAATCTGTGTCATGTTTCATGGGCCAAAGGAACAGAAAGGAGGCTCTTGTTTGTTTGTTTTGCAAGATACTGCATAAGGGAAATTGCAAGGGATATCTTCCAGAAGAGATAATGGTAGAACAGTTCCTGGGTGGCCTTGAATCCACACAATTCTTTTCATTTTCTCATTTGTTGGCATGCTCAATCGGAACTGCCCCAAATGATGGAGTTAGAATTGTGCCAGGGGATTCCAATGCAATCCCATCAAGGTGGCATGTACCAAGGCGATCTCACTAGTCCAAGTGATCAATTTCAGTTCACAATTGATCACACTGATAGGTCTAAGAGTCAAAGGGATCACACAAACAAGACTAGTGTCTGCTAATACTAACTGATAGAATCAAAAAGGGAGAGAATGATCCAACATGGGAAGTGGGATACACAGCAGACTTATAGAATGGCAGATGTCCTAAATAACACTCTGGCCTCAGAATCTGCCCTTAAGGCATTCGGATCTGGCTCAAGAGACCATGAGAATATTTTAGGCATGGAAAGCTAAGACACTCTGAAAAACAAAAAAAAGAAGACCTAAATGAAAGATCTCTGCGAGTGAGATCCCAGTGGAAAGAACGGGGCCATCAAAGAAGGAGGTACCTTTCTCTGAAGGGAGGAGAGAACTTCCACTTTGGCTATGACCCTGTCGGAATAAGATCGAAGTCGGCGAACCCTAAAGACTTCCATAGCCTCAGCAACTCATGACTAGAGCCTAGGGAGATTACTGACGCCATAAACAAGAGTGTCAAATTGTTAAATCAACTTCAGGAATCACTGTGTACTTACGTCTCATGAGGGATCTGTCCTTAATGTGTTATCCAATGTGAAATAATGCTATTACTAGTACTGAAACAGTATTTTTACACTTTGTGTTTCTGTGTGGGTGCAAACTGATGAAATCTTTACATAGTATATATTGAATCGATCTTCTGTATATAAAGATAATTGCAAATGATTAAAAAATCTTGGTGTTAAATTGGAAATTGCATAGAAAATTAATCAATTTAAAAATATATATATCATGTAGGATCTCTGTCCTTAACATGCTATACATTGTGAATTAATACTATAACTAGTACTCCAACAGTATTTTTCACTTTGTGTTGCTATGTGAGGGCAAACTGTTGAAATCTTTACTTAATATATACTAAACTGACCTTCTGTATATAAAGAGAATTGAAAATGAATCTTGATGTGAACGGAAGGGGAGAGGGAGTTGGAAAGGGGAGGGTTGCGGGTGGGAGGGAAGTTATGGGGGGGAAGCCATTGTAATCTATAAGCTGTATTTTGGAAATTTATATTCTTTAAATAAAAGCGTTATTAAAAAAAAAAAAAAGAACAACTATAAAACATGCTAGCAATAGAGTATCTTGAAGTAGAGACAGACTGGCCAGAATGGCTTGGGTTCTATTCCCATCTTCTTCTAAAAATAAAATACCATTCAATGCTTTAGCCCAGTGATTAATGTGGTTCCAGGATACGCAACTCAGGGAGGGCTGTTTTCTGCAGTCCCTCAGCTGAGGTACAAGTACAGTATGAATATGCAAGTCATCATCTGCCCTGCACTGCTTTCCTGAGCCTCGGGGACCAACTTTCAATGCATATTGGGCTTCTGCTAGTCCTTGCTGCCTATCTGAAATGAACCTACTCATGTAAATTGCTGCATGTGTGAGTGTTCTAATTGGACCAAGGTAAGCTGCATCCACTTTACGATGATAACTGTGCTAGATCTCATGTTTTGAGTAGGAAGGCTCTGTGATTTTTCTTAATATTCCTTTTGTAAACTGAAGAGACCTGACTGAATCTCCCAAAAATAATGGAATGGAGCAAACTGATGCCATAAAACATTTGGAAATTTAACTTTGAGATTTTACTTGACAATTTCATGAGTTAAATATACCTATGAAAAAGTCCTTTAAAAATAACATCAAAATTTTACTGTAGTTACTTAGTTTGAGGAAGCTAGAATGTGTATACTATAAATATAAGCAAATATTGATGTTCTAATATTGTCAGAATTACAATTTATGTCTTGGAAAAAATATCCAACAATGACATCATGCATCAGTTCAAATATTAGTGTACTTCAAAATGGTTAGACAGATATGAAGATGAGGTAACTTGGAAAACTTCTTGATGAATCAAATATTGACGCAAGTGATGTTAACCAAATGAGATTATAAATGCATAAAACCATGACTAAGATTAGGTCAGTCAGGTTCATTCTCTCAGAAATTTTAAATTGCAAGAGAGTCCAATTAGCCTGGGAGCTGGATTCTTCAGAACAAGTAAAGTTAGTACCATAGCTACCTGCTACAGCTTTGTTATACAATCAGTAAAATTCCAACTGCAGAAGAATGTGCAAATGAGGCAGAGTTAGAAGACTATAGGGAACCAGGCCAGTGGCTCAATAGCTAATCCTCCACTGGCCTGCGGCACCAGCATACCAGGTTCTAGTCCAGTTCAGTCCGGGCGCTGGATTCTGTCCAGGTTGCCCCTCTTCCAGTCCAGCTCTCTGCTGCGGCCCGGGAGTGCAGTGGAGGATGGCCCAAGTCCTTGGGCCCTGTACCCACATGGGAGACCAGGAGAAGCACCTGGCTCCTAACTTCGGATCAGCGCGGTGCGCGGCAGCAGTGTGCTGGCTGCAGTGGCAATTGGAGGGTGAACCAATGGCAAAGGAAGACCTTTCTCTCTGTCTCTCTCTCTCTCTCTCTCTCACTGTCCATTCTGCCTGTCAAAAAAAAAAAAAAAAAAGACTACAGGGAACAAAAGAGGGAGGGAGATATGGAGATACTTTGGTTTCCTTGGGTTTTGGCTGCCTTGTTTTGGGCGCACTTAGTTTTAGGACCTTGCTGGGCCTAACTATACTTTTTGTCCTTGGATTTCATGCGACATCCTAAAATTACTCCAGGTTTTGCCTAGATAATTATGCCAGGTGGTGTTATATGCAAGCAAATGATTAACATCTTATGCTTTAAAATAATTAGAAGAGTGATAAAGATCAAATGAGAAACAGCAAAAAAAAAATGATGAGCACAATGTATATAACATTGCTATTACACTACATTTTTGTCTACTGACTCCACTGAGTGAAAAACAGTAGAATATCAGAGTAATCCAAAAACTTCATAGAAAAAATGGAATTAAAAAATAACTTAGGGGTGGGTATTTGGCACAGTGGCTAAGTTATCCTTTGAGGAACCTACATCCTATATTGGGGCGCCTGATTCAAGTCCTGGCAACCCAGGTTTCTGCAAATGCTCATCTTTGGAAACAGCAGTTGATAAGGCAAGTCCTTGTGTCCTGGTTATCCATATGGGAGATCTGGATTGAGCACTAGGCTCCTGACGTTAGCGTGGTCCAGCCTTTACTGTTGCAGGCACTTTGGGAGTGAACCAGTGAATGAGAGGTCTTGCTCTCTCTGTCGCTTTCGAGTAAATAAAAATGAGTAAACAAAATTTAAATTAAGAATTTATTTTGATGTAGATTAAAATAAATTGTGCAAAAATTTTGAAATCCATTTGCAGCCTTTTCATAGTACACTTTTTTCATGAACTTTTTAAAGTTTCCTCATATATCAATTGATATGCTGTCTTTATATTTCCTGGGATACACAGTAACATTAAAATTGTATGTATATTAGCTGTTTTTTCATAATATTCTTATAATATTCACATTAGAAAAAGTTACACATTCTATCACTTCCAAATTTATTTCTTAATAAATTGAGTAAAGTAAAATTCTCAGGGTGATCTTTGAATTTCATTTGAGATTATGATTCTTTCCATCTGGAAATAAGGTAATAGTTGATTAGTCATTTATTTCTAAATACCCCAAAAATACTGAGTCTGTTGAATTTTAACTATTATCCAGATGTTAAACATATGTAGAATGAACTTTGAAAATAGAATAAGCAACTGCTACTTGATAATTCATGAGTTAGGGTGGCACTGGACAAGATTTTGAAGAGGCAAATACATCCTCAATGGTATCAAGTACATTTTCCTAGCAAGTTGCTCCCCATCCTGTTCTATCATGCACTAGCTTTATAGAGGTTCTCTGTGCCAATGGTCTCCTCTAAATTCCCTTTCTTATTAACTTTCCAGAAATTCTTTCATGTAAGCCCTCCCAGGAGAGCTGTCATTTTAAGCCTTTAATTAAACAGAACAATCTTTTACTTTGGGAGTTTGCAAATTCTAGTGAATAGAAAAGGCCATGTTGGAGGAACTAAGTTTGCCTGATTCTTTCGCAACATACAAGAGAGCTGACTCTTTACTCCATCTTTTGTCCTTAACAAATAAGGCCTTGGTTGGCAAGAAAAAAATTTAAAAATATTTTAAGTAAAGATAAGTCTATACTAATTCTGCCTTATTGTAATTGTTGTCATTGCTATTGTCATTCATGGATCATCTTTTGTTTTTCTTTGAAATTTAGGTATTTCCCCCAAAATGAAAAAAAGATGGAGAATACAGTCCCAAAGAAATGATACTAGATGATAGCAAGGAGATACAGCATAGCACAAACAGAAACTTTTATGGACATATATAAAAGAAAATATTATATAAATAACAGCATACATAAAAAGCAAGAGGTAACTTGCTCAAATTGAATCCTTGCATATTCTTCTCCTACAAAGTCCCACAAAAACTTGTAATATACAAATATTTAAGGGGAATAGTACTGGCAGCAGGCTCAAGTGGAAAATAGGCTGCCAGCCCAACATATCGTATTAGTTGTGTCAGTAGAGATGAATCCAATTCCACAACTAAGTCAGAGGAGGAGCTAGTACCACCCAAACTAAGATAACAAAGGCAGCAAGTTATGCCATTAGCCAATATATCAAACAGCTACAATCACAAGGGATGGGTCCATGTTCATATCAGGGAGGGGATCATTGCTTCATATAATCAGATGTTTTAGAAACCACACAATTTAAGAGCTGAAGTCTTCTTTGTAAGTATGGTATCTGTCCTGACCAAAGCGCAATGGGAAACATCAACCCTCACAGCTGTTACTATTACTATTTTGCCAAGATTCTCTAATGTTTAGTGTATGTGAGATCTGGCTATTTGGCTTTGTTTTCATAAAAAATAGACTTAATATATGTACACTTACATTGATTTATCAAATATTTCCTATTCATTAATTTTTCAACATTTTTCTCATTTTTATTTATTTAAATAAATAAATCAGAGACATAGAGACGGATAAAGAATTTCCATTCATTGGTTCATTCCCCCAGATGCCTGCAAGAGCCAAGCCTGGGTCAGGCTGAAGGTACAAGCCTAGAGCTCAATCCAGGTCTCCCATGTGGATGGCAGGTAGTCAAGTCCTTGAGCCATTGTATTCTTCCTTCCAGGGCTTACATTAGCAGAAAGCTGGAGTGGGAAGCAGAACTAGCACTATAATCCAGACATTCCAATATAAGACACAGACATCCCAAGCAGCATCTTAACCACTGCTTTGAGCACCTCTTTCTCACGAACTATTTTTTGAGGTAGATTCTGTGTCAGAAACTATGTTATACACAATATACACATAGCAATGGGGTATAACATAGAGAGAAATAATGAGCTTTGGAATTAGGATGACTGGTTAGAATTCCAGTTCTGCTAGTGCTGGTATTGTGACTCATGCAAGTAACATTCCCCAAGTCACAGTTTTTGTTCCATAAAATGGAAAGAAACCTATATTTGCAGAGTTGTCAAGGTTATTAATTAAAACATATGAATAGTACCTAATACTAATATGCCAACTATTGTATTCCACTTCAGTCAATTGCTCTACTTTCAATCCTGTTCTCTGCTACTGGCCTAAAAAAAGCAACCAAAAGTGGCCTAAGTACTTGGGCTCCTGCCACCCACGCTCCCGACTCCTGTCTTCAGCCTGGCCCAAACACAGCTATTGCATCCATTTGGGGAGTGAACCAGCAGATGGAATACTTCTGCCTATATAATTGAATTTCAGATAAATAAGTATTTTTTTAAAAAGCTCTTATTAAGTAAATATGAATTTCCAAAGTACAGTTTATGGAGTACAATGGCCCCTCCCCCCAATAACTTCCCTCCCACCCGCAACCATCCCATCTCCCACTCCCTCTCCCATTCCATTGGCATCAAGATTCATTTTCAATTAAATTTATATACAGAAGATCAACTTAATATAAATTAAGTAAAGATTTCAACAGTTTGCCTCCACATCGAAACACAAATTATAAAGTACTGTTTGAGTACTAGTTATAGCATTAATTCACATCGTACAACACACTAAGGACAGAGATCCTAAATGAGGAGTAAGCACTCAGTGAGTCTTTTTTTTTTTTTTTGACAGGCAGAGTGGGCAGTGAGAGAGAGAGAGAGAGACAGAGAGAAAGGTCTTCCTTTTGCTGTTGGTTCACCCTCCAATTGCTGCCACGGCCAGCACGCTGCGGCCAGCGCACTGCGCTGATCCGATGGCAGGAGCCAGATACTTATCCTGGTCTCCCATGGGGTGCAGGGCCCAAGCACTTGGGCCATCCTCGACTGCACTCCCGGGCCACAGCAGAGAGCTGGCCTGGAAGAGGGGCAACCGGGACAGAATCCGGCACCCCGACGGGGACTAGAACCCAGTGTGCCGTCTCCGCAAGGTGGAGGATTAGCCTATTGAACCTCGGCACTGGCCCACAGTGACTCTTGTTTTTGACTTAACAATCTGACACTCTTGTTTATGGTATCAGTAATCTCCCTAGGCTCTAGTCATGAGTTGCCGAGGCTGTGGAAGCCTTTTGAGTTCGCTGACTTTGATCTTATTTAGACAAGGTCATAGTCAAAGTGGAAGTTCTTTCCTCCCTTCAGAGAAAGGTACCTCCTTCTTTGATGGCCCCATTCATTCCACTGGGATCTCACTCACAGAGATCTTTCATTTAGGTTTTCTATTTTTTTTTTTTTTTTTTTTTTTTTTGCCAGAGTGTCTTGGCTTTCCATGCCTAAAATACTCTCATGGGCTCTTCAGCCAGATCTGAATGCCCCATGGGATGATTCTGAGGCCAGAGTGCTGTTCAGGACATCTGCCATTCTATAAGTCTGCTGTGTATCTCGCTTCCCATGTTGGATCATTCTCTCCCTTTTTGATTCTGTCAGTTAGTATTAGCAGACACTAGTCTTGTTTGTGTGATCCCTTTGACTCTTAGACCTATCAGTATGATCAAATGTGAACTGAAATTGATCGCTTGGACTAATGAGATGGCATTGGTACATGCAACCTTGATGGGATTGTATTGGAATCCCCTGGCATATTTCTAACTCCACCATTTGGGGCAAGTCTGGTTGAGCATGTCCCAAATTGTCTTCTCTAGAAACTTACCATACAATTTCATAAAACACATCTAAATAAGTCAGTATTGTTGATGGGTTGTTAGAGAATGCTGTTGTTTAAAGCAGTTATGTGATAACTTTGAAAACATAGGTCCATGTAGAAATCAAACAATAAGAATCAGATGGTCAAAGTCAGCTGCGAGCATGCATTTTGAAGACTGCATGATATTCAAAGTTGTAGAGAATCTTCCACTTGTGAGCTGGTGACTTCTGCTTGGTGGAGATGCCTACAGTACAGATGAGAGGATGCTAAGGACTTAACAGGAACAGCCCTTGCCATACCTTACTCCAGACGCAGCTTCAAGATCCTTTAATTTAAGCAAACAAACTAAAAGCTCATAGTCCAGAGCTCTGAGTACAAGGATTACTCCAAAGATATTAAATAATAAGTATACTAAACTGAGTTATCCCTGAGGATTTTACTACCCAAAATAATCTATTTTCTATTCGTTCCTGAAGAATTTTCTTCCCCAAAGTGTTATAGAATAAAATTATATTGAAATATATATATGGGAAAATAAAAGGAAATATGCATTTTTAAGAAAAAAAATGAATTGCATATTTACCTATTTTGTAATCTGAACTTACTCCAAAAATAAGTTCAAGAATTTTCTTTGGATTGAAAAAATAAATATATGATTATATAGAAGATAGCATCAACGAAGCTCCAGGTGTGAAAGAATGAATGAATGAATGATTCCCAGTATTAGTTGCTTCCAATATATTATCCTATTTCCTTGCCATCAAAATTTCATTTTACATTTGAGGAAACTGATCATCATGACCCCACTCTAGATCATACAGAGGGGATGCTAGGACACATTGGGGCCTTTCCTTCAAAACAATCTTCATTGCAAAAGGTGAAGGTTGAAACTGAGGGACAATTAAGGGATACATAAAACACACCAATGCAATCTAATCCTGTAGAAAAAAGCTACCAAAACATCGCTCCCATTACTGAGATATATTTAAAAAAATGATCCAACAAGTAATTTCTAACTTGATTGGTTGAAAACAGAATGGCACTGAAATAGCTGAGCTCCCATATAAAGGCATAGCAATTGAATTTGTAAAGGGAATAGGTATCATTTTTAAAAACCAGTTTCACCTGATGTACTGTCATTTATTTTGCTTCCCTCTTTAACTGATGATAGTTAAATAAGTTATTTACTTTTTCCTGAATTAAAATCAAGTTTATAAAAAGGATACATTTTAAAAGTTAAGTTTTGTAATAAAGAATGGATTTTATAAAGTTTTGCCATCAGTGCTAGAGTATACAATTAAATTGGCTGAAGATGGAGAAAATACACTCCAGGGAGACATTCGGTATTGACTAAAGAAAAACACTACGTTTTAATGTTTTTGTTGTGGTTGTTTATTTCATCACTTGTATCTAAAAATGCTATGATCAAGCTCTTGGAAAGCCAGACTTCTCAAATTTGTTCATGGATTCTGTGGGACTGCAGAATAATTTAAGCTTTTCATCGGAGTTGGAATCTTTACTTCTGTAGTTCATCAACCTCATCTGTCACGTATATGTCACGGAAATGAGAAAATCCTTAGAAGGCAAGAAAAAAATTATAAACAAATTAATGTGGGAAGATGATATAAATCAAGTGGTGAAGCCAAGAGTGAATTATCAAAAGATCTTTCATCAGGAATGAATACATTTTCCTTTCTCTCAAGAGGAACCCATTATGTGTTTTTGTTTGCTCTATTATACTTCAAGTGGCATATTAAAGAAACAGATTTATTAGGATTTAGAATGTGTTTTATTCTGATAGGAAAGAATGGTGGTCTTTCATGTTTAATTTGAAAAGACTTAATCCTTGAGAGTCTATATAGACCCTGGCTAGTAATGAATGCTAAGAAAAACAAATACTATTTTTAACTTAAAACACATGAGTGACTCTTTCCACATAAGAAAGCAGCATAACAATACCTTATTTACTCCACCTAAAATCCTCAGATTTTATTCAGTCAAATATGGCAGTTTGACACTTTTATGTCAAATGCATACTTTACTTACTGACGGGGGAAGCAAATAATTAAAACAAGGATGGCTTGTGTTCTCTGAGCTTGTTTTCCTGTGAATCAAACTGACTGGCTTTTCCGATGGATTTTGAAGGACACTTCTAGAAAAAAAAACACAAACAAAAACAAAAAAACTGAGATATCAATAAAAAGTTTGAGATTTGCAGTGAATTTAAGGGAAGATCAAAAGTAGATAGAAATGTACATATAAAGAAAGATTTTCAGGGCCAGAACTCCAATGGTATTATGTATAGAAGCTGTACATTTTATAGTATTATAATAATTTTAGGGGCTAGTATTGTCGCATAGCAGGTAAAGCCACCACCTGCGACACCAGCATCCCATATGGACACCAAATCCTGCTCCACCTGAGATCCAAGCTCCCTGCTAATAATCTGGAGAAAGCAGCAGGAGCATTTTGGCCCCTGCTGCCCATGTGGGAGACCTGGAGGAAGTTCCTGGATCCTAGCTTTGACCTAGCCCAGTCCTAACTGTGGACATCTGGGGAGTAAACCGGTTGAAGGAAGATGTGTGTGTGTGCGTGTGTGTGTGTGTCCCTCTCTGTAAGTGATTTCCAAAATAAATGAATCTTAAAGAAAAGATTTTATTTTAAATTACTTACAAATGTCCAATCAGCACATTTGTTGATCCTGTTGATAATGAAACATAGCCAAACTGGAGTCTTGCGGGGGAGGAGCGGTAGGAGTGTTGCGAAGGGAGGAATCACTGACTTGTTGAGAGAAATATTTAGGCATTTACTTTGGACTGATACAAGATGAAGAAAGGGACAGTGGCAATATTGAGAATGTTCTAACCATGAGATGGGCAAGTGTCTCAAACATCACACAGAAAGGTGATTTTTTTTTTAATTTATTTTATTTATTTGAAAGACAGAGTTACAGAGAGAGGTAGAGACAGAGTGAGAGGTCTTCCATTCACTGGTTCACTCCCCAGATGGCCGCAATGGCCAGAGCTGCACCAATCTGAAGCAAGGAGTCAGGAGCTTCTTCTGGGTCTCCCATGCAGGTACAGGGGCCCAAGGACTTGGGCCATCCACTGTTTTCCCAGGCCATAGCAGAGAGCTGGATGGGAAGAAGAGCATCTGGGACTTGAGCCGGCACCCATATGGGATGCCAGCACTTCAGGCCAGGGCTTTAACCCGCTGCGCCACAGCATGGGCCCCAGGTGATTATTTTATAAGGGTGAACAAGGCGACAGACAGGCAGGCTTGGGAAAGTAAGATAAAAGCTGGCCTGGTGAGACAGTGGATCAGACAATGTTTTACCATAAGGCCTAACCACTTTTTAAAAAGATTTATTCGTTCATTCCTTTGAAAGGCAGAGTGACAGAGAGAAAGGGAGAAATGAGAGAGAAAGAAACAGAGATCTTCCATTCATTGATTCACGCCCTAAATAGTCACACAAATTAGATACTGGCGAGGCTGAAGCCAGGAGCCCAGAACTCCAGCCAGCCCCCCTATGTGGGAGGACCCCAAGCATTTGGGCCTTCTGCTGTCTTCCTAGGTGAATTGGCAGGAGATTGGATGAGAAGCAGGGAAGCCGGGGCTTGAACCAGCGCTCAGATATGGGATGCTGGCAACATCAAAGGCAGCTTTACCCACTGCAGCACAACATAGGCCCCAGGCCCACCTGTTCTTGGCAGAGGCTCATAAAGAGGGGCTATCTGCTGGCTCAGGTTGAGGGGATCAGAGTTCAAGAAACTGGGGAAAGTAAGTCCTCTCGCCATGACTGGTGAAGGGGCATTTTGTGCTTATTAGTAAGAAGGGTCAAGCAGTTCATCTAATCGATTATGAGGCAAAAAACTGAAGTTTGCTAAGTAACAGACATCTGTATCAAAGTCAAATGCAGAAGGGATTTTCTGTGCAGTCCTCTGGGAGCAGAAAGGTGCAAGGATTTCCCTTACATTCCAGCGTGCTGGTGCCAGGATCTCAGGGCATCAGTCTGACGCCGGCTCTGGGCAGACCTTCATGCTCTTACCCTAAAACGGAAGAAGCATTCTTCTCTCTCATTTCCTGCTACTAAGATCCAGGAAGAAGCATCACTGTATGGAAATGCTCAGGAAAGAGATGGAAGAATGACACTGGAACGGCTTTAAACAAACATTCTTTAGGACCCACAGGACAATAATATCTGAGCTGGAAGTGACATCCTAAAAGGATCACTGTACTTCTGATAAGATGAACACACCTTAAAGGGCTAGATCAGGTTTCAGAGTCCCCCCACCTGATCAGACAGTTGCTGCTGGAGTGTGGGGTTCGTTTCTTAAGCTCTGAGCGTAGGAGGCATTTGAGGCACCTGCTGAGTGGGCAGCAAAGGAGAAAGAAGCATACCCCAAGTTTGGCATACATCTGAGGCCTATTCCAGGCAGATGTTCACTAACTGGGTCAGGCCTGGAGAAGATGAATACAGAGGGTACAACTGACAGCACGTACACACCAGTGATGTCCAGAGACAGGGTGGGGAGGTATGTGAGTTTAAGTGTGACTTTTTCTCTCCTGGGAAATGCTGCATACACTTGACTGGCATGAAGACCATAAACGTTTGAATTCCTCGTGTCTCATTTTCTAATACATATTTTTTAAAATTTATTTGAGAGGTGGAGGAACTGAGAGTGAGACAAAGAGAGAGGTCTCATCTGCTGGTTCACTCTTCAGATGTCTGCAGCAGCTGGGATTGGGCTGCGCCAAACCCAGGAGCCTGGAACATAAACCAGGTCTCCTACTTGGGAAGCAGGGACTCAACTGCTTGAGCAATTACTGCTGTTTTCCAGGGTCTGTATTAGCAGGGATCTGAAGTTACAAGCAAGAGCCAAACATCAAATGCAGGCACTCTGTTATGGCATGCAGGCACCTTAACTAGGAGGCTAAAAACCCACCCCGGTGTCTCATTTTTCTTCATCAAAACATGGTTTACTAATTTTGTGAGTTTATCCTGTGAATTTAAAGGCCAATAAGGGCTTGAAAAAAAGTCTTCAAAACAGAACCTTGAAGATTGTTATTATTATATACACTGCTACCATCAGAAGCAGTGAAAATACATCATAAATTATGTAATTAATTCCATAAGGATGAAAAGAAATTAATTCTGCTCGTAAGTAACACAATGCTGATAACTCTCATTCAATTTCACTGTTTAGGAGCAGTTAGACCTTTTATCACTATTGTGATAAATTAGAAGTGGATATGGAGTTCTGTGTTTTCTGTAATTTTGCAGTAATAATGTCATTTCTGACATACTTTGTCTCTGTCATCAAGTTAATGTGATTTGCTTCTTAATTACATTTCTGGGTGAAGGTAAAATAACAAAGAACTGTGCCAGTGAATTCATCTCTTTATAATACATGTTACAGTGAGCCTTGCTAAATGCTAAAGATATGGAGAGGTAGAGGCTCAGCAAACCAGATTACATTTCCTCTTTCTCTTACTTGTCCTAGTTTACAGGATGTTATTATTCTGCATCCCATAAATTAAATATAATTACATTTTAGTGTCATCTCCATTTCTTATAATGTTGAAGAATTCATTGTAGCTTACCAAGAAACCTTAAATGGAAATCATGGGAAGTTGGAATAAAAAAAAGTTACCAATCCTGATTTCTATATGCTATTATCAAAGTTCTATTAACTGGTCTCTATGAGGAAGAGCAGCCACACCTAAATTACATCACCAACTACGGGACACGACCCATAAAAGACTCCAAAAGTCTTATGCACAGTAGTTTTTAGAGTTCTCCCCGTATTCTTCATTCGTCGGTATTCACAATGAGCATTTTTTGAATGATTGTGAATGCAAAGCATTAGTTTCCTCCCCACTAATCTGATGATCACTCACCAAGGTCTAGTTAAGTTCTGTCACCTTCCAAGTCTCCTCTACAAATGGCCACATCTTTGTACTGCTTACAGCACATACTGAAGGAGCAAGAAACAGTTTGGATAAGATCCTCTTCCTCCTCTGCATTCCCAACTTGGAAGAGCCAGTTGAGAGAAATGTGGTCCAGTAGGCTGACCTCAATTGACCTTCCAAAAACATTTGTTGTACAATGTGCTAGATATGAATAGAAATAAAGATAAACAACAATACTATCCAAGCCTGCCCGAAGCTGAGAACATATTAATCCACTTGGGAAGATTCTGATAAGCTTATTCACACTAAACTGTTAGTTGACAAGTGTTGCTTCCATAAGGTGTTATTACAACAGGTTCCTTAGCAACCCAGTTCCTCCTTCTGTAGTTGGTGTATAGCAAGGGGAGAGGCTGGGTTAGATCAGGTTTTGCTATGCGAGAACAGCTTCAGAGGAAATCTGTCAGAGAATTATAGAGTTGCCTTACAGAAGCTCCAGAGAATCACCTGCCATCTTATTTCATCTGGGCCTTTCACAGATGGGCTCCCAGAAATGTCCCTTAACAGAGTCTCTGCCAGCCGAGAGGGCAAATGTGCTTAGCTGACCTTGGAATCAGTCGCTTCAGGAGACTCATTTTCTCATTAAGGATTTTATTATCTTTTAAAGCACCATAATGTAGTTTGAAAAACTGCTTTCTTTTAAGAGCTTGCTACACAGCCTCCTGTACTTTGTGGAGTGATGGTCACAGAAGTTAGGTTCATTGGCAGTGATCCTAAAGGGCATCATACCAAGTATCGAGAACATTAAGAATTTGAGACTGGGAATCAAGTGGTCTCTGGAGTGAATTTCATATTTCAGTGAGTGTCTAGAGAGGTATGTTTTGAAGAAAGTATATTGAGGAAGAATATCTTGACAGCCTTTATATAAGAAATATCTTAATCCATATATATCATGTATGTGTATATATATATATTTATATATGTATATATGAAGGCACTTGAAAAAATTCATGAAAGCAGAATTTAAAAATATACTTATTTTGGTGCAAAAATTGAAATTCATGTATTTGAGGGCTCCTTAAGAAGTTTATTAAATAATATCATGAAAAAACTATGCACAGATCTCAAATTACTTTTGTATCTAAAGTAAATTTATCTTTTAATTACATCTTCTAAGAACTTTTTGAAGTATTGTCATATATAAATAATATCTTGAATTCAACTTATAATTATTTAACAATAAAGAATTATAAAATAGGTAAAATCCTACAATACACAAAATATTATATTTCTTTTATTTTATCTGCATTCATCAAAAAGTAAAAATGAAAACTAGAGGTCAACCACTGACAGAAATTTTCCTGCAGAAAATTATGATGACCTCACCTATCATGTAAGCTTGATATTGAGTTTGAGTTTAAAAATGAAATTTGAAAAAAAAAAAGAGATTTGGCTCCCAGGACAAGGACTGGGCTGGCTATCCTGGAACAGAGCTCCTTCCATCTGTAAACACTCAGATTCAATGAACTGCCTTGCTGTGGATGTGATCTTGTCTCCATCTGCTCTAGTCTCAGGGGACAATTTAGGTAAAATATGTAAAGAAGAAAACAGAGCCAGGAGTGTTCTATAGGTTGTGTTTCTTGTAACTTGTCATGGAAGTTTTGCATACTTGTTTTATGTAATATCCAGTGGAAGACATTACATGACCATCTCTCAGAGGCTGAAATAGGAAGCAAAATGGTCTGAGTGTCTACCTTGCTCATCCTTTCATGCATGAAAGGGGAATGTGGGACACCTCAGAAACTTGAAGAAGTATAAACTAGTCTTCATTGAGGAGGGGTAGGAATGGGAAGAGGCATTGAGATGAGACTGGCAGCCATTTCCACCTTTAGCACTTGGAGTACTCAGCACCACAGGACTTGAAATTGATGTGGATATATGAAAAGAATATAAGGCTACTTTGTTAGAAAAATTCTTCTGATTGACACCTGTCTCCTGAAGTTCTGAAAGTTTCACTATTAGTGCTGAAAAGAGAAAGCATTATTAATCCCAGAAATGAGGGCAATGGATCTGAACCAAGAGGTCCCATAAAATAGTAAAATATATGTCAAGATAAATAGTGCATGGATGACATCCACTAAATATTTCTTTTGAATAATATTAATAAAAATAGACATTGTTTGGGAGAAACTTAGGATATGTTAAATATGTGGGTAAATACCATACTTATGAGTTCCAACTCTCAAACCTAATGTTTTGCATAACTCATTTGGCAGCGAAACTTGACTTGACCCAAACTCATTTGATACCAGAATTTGGCATAAACTTCTGTGCTATTTTAGTCTTCAATTATTCAACTTAGTGGGAATACTGGTATATTTCCCTGCAGAATTGTTACTGTGTTTGCCTACGAGTTGCTGCCCAAACTCTCATGGAGTATTATGTAATGTGTTGTATATAGTCCATATAACCTTTCCTTAAAAAAAGTTTCTTACCATAGGACACATCTGGACTCAGAGGTTTCAGATATGAGTTGTAAACCCTAAATCCTTTCAATAAGCTTTAAGTACAATTATTATATTTATATTGTGGTTGGGAAACTGAAACACAGAAAGATTAAGTTGTTTCTCTAAGCCATTCAGCTGAAAATACTTGTAGGTATTACTTAATTTCAGGCAGTTATGATCTCACTACTCTATACTTTTCTCACAATGAAACTTAATTGAGAAATGATCAAATTTACTAGTAAAATTATGGAAATGTCTATGTGTAAATAGATAATACATACAATATTGAATTGGGCAGGCACATAGGTTAAAATCAATTAGGTTTGTGAGCTGGAAGACCATGCCTTCGCCACACCCCTGTGTGGCCACATCCTCCTACCTGGCCACACCTGGGTGCCCACCAGCCAATCAGGTTAATTAGCCACTCCCCTTTGGAAGTGGGTTAAAAGCCTAGGGCACAGTGTGCCCAGCCCTACTCTTTTTCCCTGGCCTCTTGCTAGGAAGGGGGCTTGCTGTAGTCCCGTACCTCCAGGGCACATGGCCTTTGGGCAATGTGCTCTAGGTTTCCTGGCCTAGATGGTCATCCACGTGGCTGGCTCCTGGTGCTCGGTATGAAACCCCATTCACTTCTCTCTCTTAAATAAAGCTCTCACTCTCCTATGCATCTTACTCACTAAATAAAAGCTTAAAACATAGCATGCTGCCTCGTTTATCTGTGCCGGTATTTAGAATTCTTCTCTAAATATTAGGCAAGAACCCTCTTGGGCTTATTAATATCAGGGATTTAGTAATAAGCCCGTGGTGAAATCGTAAGGCCCCCCAAATTCTGGTAGCACATGTGGCACCCCGAATAGCATTTCTAGGGAACTTTAAGGGGCCACATTTCAGGGTAAATTTTAGGGGGGTCTTCTCTGATTTCAGTATTATGACCAACAAAATAATTTCTTTTTTTTTTTTTGTGATCCCTTTGACTCTTAGACCTATCAGTGTGATCAATTGTGAACTGAAATTGATCACTTGGACTAGTGAGATGGCCTTGGTACATGCCACCTTGATGGGATTGTATTGGGATCCCCTGGCACGATTCTAACTCCATCATTTGGGGCAAGTCCGATTAGGCATGTCCCAGATTGTACATCTCCTCCCTCTCTTATTTCCACTCTTATATTTTACAGAGATCACTTTTCAGTTGAAATTTAAACACCTAAGAATAATTGTGTGTTGATTACAGAGTTCAACCAATAGTACTAGAATAAAAAAACACTAAAATGGATAAAGTATTACATTGTACAACAACAATCAGCACAAGAGCTGATCAAGTCACTGTTTCTCATAGTGTCTCATAATTTCTGTTAAGTATTTGACAGCTAGTCTAATGTGTTGAACAGGAAGCAGAGTTGGAAAAAATGTAATACTAGATGAGAAAGGAATGGAACAACAGCACCTTAGTGGTGGCAGGACCGGAGAGACTCAGAAAGTCAAAGAGAGACAACTTTGGAATCTATGTCAAAACCATTAAGGTAGGGGTTGTAGTATGACATGTAGGAGCCCCATAACCTCTGGGGGTCCCAAGAAGCAGGTGAGACCCTGCTGGCCCTCCCTTCACTTTGAAGGTAGCCTGAACATCAGGAGTGTAGGGTTCACAACAAGATTGCAACTAGAGTTCCTTTCTCTTAATTTCTTCTGACTGGTAAACAGCTTTTGGTTAAGAAGCATTTTCAGCTGGCACCGCAGCTCACTAGGCTAATCCTCCACCTGCAGCGCCGGCACACCGGGTTCTAGTCCCGGTCGGGGCACCAGATTCTGTCCCGGTTGCCCCTCTCCCTGTCCAGCTCTCTGCTGTGGCCCAGGAGTGCAGTGGAGGATGGCCCAAGTCCTTGGGCCCTGCACCTTCATGGGAGACCAGGAGAAGCACCTGGCTCCTAGCTTCAGATCAGCACAATGCGCCATTGGAGGGTGAACCAATGGCAAAAAGGAAGACCTTTCTCTCTCTCTCTCTTTCTCTCTCTCTCTCACTGTCCACTCTGCCTGTCAAAAAAAAAAAGCATTTTCAATGTGAAATGTTTATTTCCTATGCATGAATGTCACACTCTATGAAGGCTAATGCAAGGGTTACTAGGAGAAACAGGTCACATTATGTTAGACATTCACCTCAATTACATCTCATTGAAAACAATGTCTCCCAAGCAATTGTAATCTTTAAAAGTACGCAAAAATGAACAATAAAGAAGAGATGGAGAGCTTATAAAGTACTGTTTTCACAGGGCTCTTTACAATATAGTGGATAACTATGCGAAAGGGCCAGAGAAGCTGCACGCAGATCCTGAGGCCTAGCCAGGAGGACTCAGAAAAGAAATGTGAAAGGCTATGAGAAAAATGAGTGTTCCAGAGTTCTATCTCATCACAGAGTGCTCTGCAGCTAAGGTGGCTAAGATAAAATATCCACAGGTAAAGAGAAGACATCGAGTTTGCTAATCTCAGAGCTAAATGCTGGCCAGACTGAATTGTTTAATGCACCCTCCAGCCCCCTTAAGAAGCATCCCATTTTTCTCTAAGTGTCAACCCTTAACTGTGGAATTAGGTAGGTGAGTCCTGACAAACTTGGTTATTGAATGCATTATTTCCAGAGTTTTTTCGCTGAGCAATGGTATCAGGAGATATTCTTAGATTATTGTGGGGGTGATAATATCTATGGCAGCCACATTAGTCTGAAATTTTGTCATTAACAGATGATATTAAAACAAGCTTGCTTAACCTTGAGGCACAGCTTGAATTAATTTAGATGGAGACATTGGGTGATTTGGGATTAGACTCTAAAAAATAATTTTAAAATGATGCAAAGTCTCTTTACCCTTTATCAGTATAATAGGGCCCTTCTCCAAAGAACTTTGATGAGTTTCAACAGGAAATTCATACAAGCCTACAAATCAGCTTAATGGACTTCTTTAATTGCTATAAAAATGAAGAATACTTGCAAAGATCAGGATGCCAATTATTAGATCTAAAATTTCTTTCAGTGAAATTACATTATATACTATCAAAGTCCAGCCTAGAACTGATTAGAGCATAGCAATGCATTCATGCGATTATCATCAGTGTTTGAAAAACATTATCAAAAACTCACAATATGGCACTGTTTCATATCCTACTACTTGTGTCAGGAGTTTTCATAAGACAATGGTGACAGGGCTCCAATGTTTTTAGAAACACTTAAGATTCATTTATATCAGAAATTCCTTGAATTCTGTTGCAAGAAAAAAGATCTGTTGCTTTCTTACTTATTTTAAAAATCACTACTTCATTGTAGTAATCTAATTTAATTCTTCAAACTTAATGTAGTAATGGTCTCAGTTTTGTCTGCTCAGCATGATTTTTCCTTTTTTCTGGCAATTATAACTCTAGTGTTTATTGTAAAATAAGTCCAAGTAATATTGCCCCAATTCTTGCTCTGAGGTATGGGAAGTAGACTAAATCCATCCAACAAAATAAGTAAGCAGTTCAAGCACAGGCATATGACCCTACCTGACTCAGGGGGTTAAGTCTAAGAATCTTTCAGAAATTATCAGAAAGAGAAACTAAATTGCTAAGTCAAAAGCTTCCAACAGCCTTTATGCAGTGAGAATCCAACAAAGAATGAAGCCAACAAAGAAAATTAAAGAGCTCAGAAACTGATAGAAGGGTTCAGCTCAGAGTGGAGATTTTAGGAAACTTGGGAAATACTAATGATTCTCTGGATAAAGTGCTTCCTAAAGCTTAATTTTTGTGTTTGTTAATGAATAATGAACCCTTTTATATTAAATATTAGTGTTGTAAGCAGTTTTATAATTGGAATATAAAAGGTATTGGAGTAAATTGTATAATATAAAACACAAAAGTTTAAATTTACAGATATTGGTTTTTTGTAGGTGGACTAAAGGATACATTTTTAATTTTGTCAAAGTGGAGTATAAAAAAGTTAGAATTTGACTCAAGGATATCATTTACATTACCTATCATACAAGAACAAAGAAGTTAGTTAAACTGTCCTATTCATGAATTTCAAAAGTTTTTCGTGATCAAAAAACTCAAGTTTTAATTCCATTCTCCAAAAACTTTATAAAGTATCCTTGTTTCTTAGTATTCTGCTGATATACTCACTAGAGCTGACATTTTGGTTATGAGGTATAAAAGTTCCAATAAGCCAACTAAATATTTTATCCTGCATTCTTAAAGAAAGATAAAAGCTTGACCAAAGCTGACACATCTGAAAGCAATAATGATGCAGGAAAACACTGCTCTGTTTTCAAAATTTAGTCATTTATTTGCTGTTGCTTTAAACGATGAAGGTAAAGTAATCAAGGTAGGAAGGTATTGGAAGAATGACAGATTGATGGATTAGTGGAAGACAAAAGAGAGCCCAGAAGTGGACTCTGTTTTTTCTCAAAGTCATACTCTGGCAATTCAATGAGGAATGGAAAGTCTTTTCAACAAATAATTTGGAAAACTGGAATACAATTTTTAACTTCAACCACTACCTTACAACAATAAGAGATTAATTTGAGATGATAGAACACCTAAACAATAACTGAAATCATACACTTTCTAGAAGAAAAAGTAGGCAAATATTTCTGTAAATTTGAGGTAGATAAAGACTTATGAGAAAACATCAAGAAAATCATTAACTATAAAGAGAAAAATGATTGGACTGCATCTAAATTAAAACTTTTGCTCATCAAGAGAAACCACAAGATAATGAAAAGGCTAGAACAATATTTATAATGTGTATATCTGAAAATGGATTTGAATCCCAAATATCTTAGTTTCTACAACTCAATAATAAGGAAAAAAGAAACTAATAATGAATAAAGCATTGAAGGACACTTGACAAAAAATTCAAGTAGCTAATAAGAACACTAACAGATACCCTATGTCATTAATCATTAGAGAACTGTAAGTTAAAACCACAATGAGATCCCACATCACGCTAAGTGGGAAACAATGGAAAAAGCTACTAATACTAAATGATAGCATGGATGTGGAAAAACTGGAATACTTAAACATTATTCATGAAAATATAAAATAGTATAACCACTTTACAAAATAGTTTGGTATTCTTATGAAGCTAAAAATTTACTTAACTTCTGTTCCTAGAATTCTTTCCTAAGGTATTTACCTCTTGAAATAAAACTATTTGTGTTTTTTTTATTCTTTTACTTATTTATTTGAGAGGTAGAGTTACAGACAGAGAGAAGGAGAGACAGAAAGAAAGGTCTTCCATCTGCTGGTTCACACCCAAATGGCCACAATGGCTAGAGCTGAACAGATCCAAAGCCAGGAGACAGGAGCTTCATCTGGGTCTCTCAGGTAGGTGCAGGGGCCCCAGTACTTGTACCATCTTCCACTGCTTTCCCAGGCCATAAGCTGGATCAGAAGAAGAACAGCAATGGAAGGCCTTCACTCTGCCTTGAGTAGAAATGTTTTATTCTGGGACACCATTAAACTCATATACTTTACTGTTTTTGACCTAATAAATCAGTGAAAGAGGGAAACTATAAAACTGCTGACCTATGGTGATAAAAAGAAGAATGGTCACCTATGTAGGTAGAAGTTGATTTGAACAGAACTCAAGATATCTTTGTGAGGGTGATGGAAAGATTCTAGACGTTAACAAGAATGTTGGATACATGGATGTACATATTTTGACAACTTACTAAATTTTTTACCTATGACCTTTGTAGTTTTTTGTATTTCATTTTCTCTCATTAAAAAATGAAAACTGATTCACTTGACATATTCTTTTAAATGGTGGGGGAACAGGACAAACAGTAAAAACAGTAAGACCGCAAGTTGCTGTTTCTGGCCAGTAATGTGTTAACACCTGCAAATCAAGTAAAATCTTGGGCTTTATCTGATTGGAAAAGCTGAATTCTATGTGAAAACTATATGTAGTCCAAGTAGGGAGCAAAATATTAGACTATAGCCAAAGAAATTAGAGATTCACTCTTCATGATCATTTTTCTTGTTACTTCCTGTTGGAGAAGATGGTGAAGTTGGAACTTCAGGTTTCTGAAAGAAAATTTTAAGCTGAGCTTTATAGCCAGCAAACTAAAGTGAGCAGCTAGAATACAAACCTTTTCAGACATCAAAATCTCAGAAAAGCTTAACTGTGAAGAGGCCTATTTTAGGAAGTTCTTTTCAGTATGTGCTTCAAGCCAATGGGGAAGTTGATGAAGGTGTAAGAAGACATTGATCTTACAGACAGACAGTTCCACACAGGATCAAGAAAAGAATACAAAGGAAGTATCAGAATGGCCACTGTGCCACTGTGCATCAAGCACAGAAGGTGCACAGTCCCTGCTGAGAAGGATGGAGGATATGGGAGAGGATGCTCCCAAAGCAAAATACATGTGTGTAGGGAGAGGAGGGATCCACAAAATGCCACCAGAGAGTACATGTCTCACTTCCGGCAGTTTATACAGCTTGCTGTTCACCACAGACCCTCTACAGAAGGTTCTGCTGTGATCCTCAAGACAGTCAAGTTGTGAACGCCTGAAGCACAAAGATTCAAAAGCAGCAGTGACATATTTTAGGCATGAACAGCCAAGACACTCTGGAAAAAGAAAAGAAGAAGAAGACCTACATGAAAGATCTCTGCGAGTGAGATCCCAGTGGAAAGAACGGGGCCATCAAAGAAGGAGGTGCCTTTCTCTGAAGGGAGGAGAGAACCTCCACTTTGACTATGACCCTGTCAGAATAAGATTGAAGTCGGCGAACTCAAAAGGCTTCCACAGCCTCGGCAACTCATGACTAGAGCCTAGGGAGATTACTGACACCATAAACAAGAGTGTCAAATTGTTAAATCAACAACAGGAGTCACTGTGTACTTACTCCTCATGTGGGATCTGTCCTTAATGTGTTGTCCAATGTGAAGTAATGCTAAAACTAGTACTGAAACAGTATTTTTACACTTTGTGGTTCTGTGTGGGTGCAAACTGATGAAATCTTTACTTAGTATATACTAAATCAATCTTCTGTATATAAAGATAATTGAAAATGAAAAAACAAAAACAAATTAAGTAGAGAGGGAACATGTCAACATAACGAAGGTCCTATATAGCAAGCCAACAATTAACATCATGTTGAATGGGGAAAGATGAAAGCTCTCTGAAATCTGGAACAAGACAAGGATGCCCACATTCACCACTCTTATTCAACATAGTACTAGGAATCCTAGCAAGAGCAATTAGGCAAGAAAATGAAATAAAGGACATCTGAACTGGAAAGAAGGAAGTCAAAATGTCACTGTGCAGATGACAAAGATTCTACCAAAAATCTATTAGAGGCCGGAGCTGCAGCTCAATAGGCTAATTCTCCACCTGCGGTGCCAGAATACCGGATTCTAGTCCCGGTCACGGCGCCGGATTCTGTCCCAGTTGCTCCTCTTCCAGTCCAGCTCTCTGCTGTGGCCCGGGAGTGCAGTGGAGGATGGCCCAAGTGCTTGGGTCCCTGCACCCTCATGGGAGACCAGGAGAAGCACCTGGTTCCTGGCTTCAGATCAGCGTGATGCGCCAGCTGCAGCGGCCATTGTGGGGTGAACCAATGGCAAAAAGGAAGACCTTTCTCTCTGTCTCTCTCTCTCACTGTCCACTCTGCCTGTCAAAAAAATTTTAAAAAATAAAATAAAAAAGCTATTAGAATAAACAAACTCCCCAAATTTTCAGGATATAATGTCAGTGTACAAAAATTAGTACTATTGTCATATACCAATAACAAAATGTCTAAGAAAGAAATCAAGGGTGCTGGCGCTATGGTGGGTAAAGCTGCCACCTGCAGTGCCGGCATGCCATATGAGCACCAGTTCAAGTCCTGGCTGCTCCACTTCTGATCTAGCTCTCTGCTATGGCCTGGCAAAGCAGTAGAAGATGGCCTAAGTCTTTGGGCCCCTGAACCCACATGGAGACCTGGAAGACACTCCTTGCTCCTGATTGGCGCAGCTCCAGCTGATATGGCCAGTTGGGGAGTGAACCAGCAGATGGAAGACCTCTCTCTCTGTGTGTGTGTGTGTGTGTCTCTCTCTCTCTCTGCCTCTCCTTAAAAAAATAAAAAAAATAATAAAAAAAGCACCAATGACAGAGACTCAAATACAAAAGTGTCAATGTCAGAAGGCTGGAATACAAAAACACCAATAACAGAAGATTGGAATACAAAAGCACCAATGAAAGAAGTCTATGACCATTTTTGCCATAAACACCACCCACCTCAGGAATGAAGAATGGGGTAGGGGGAGAGCTGGAGGAAGAGTGAAAGGGCAGATCCTACAACCTTATCCCGATTTTAAGTGTCTGAGCCTGGTTCAGGGCAGGCTGAGTTTAGAAGAAGACAGAGCTTGAGATGATTCAGGTCTAAATTGGAATGGTCTAGACACACTTCACAATTTTTCATTCAAATGGAAGTGACTGGAAATGGATAGGGTAGGGAATTTGATAGAGTTTTAAACACAATGAGGAAAGAACAAAATCACTTTCCCCACCCCAGTTTTACCCTGTTGTTCAGTCTGCTAAAATCTACTTGCATTATCTGCCACCTGCCTGCTAAGGTAAAGAATAAGTTCCATCATTCAATCACCATCACACATGTTTTATTCTTAACCATCACGTGGAGCTATACCACAGAGCCCATTTCATTCACTACAGTTGCTGTTTACAATATTGTGATCATGTAAACATTGTTTTATTGTGGATCTACATAGACTATTACATTTCTTAATGTTACAAATTCTTGCATTTTCCTGAAATAAATGATTGCATTTTTCTGAATTAAATCTTACTCTCACTCAAGATTCAATTGAGAAATCATCAGCTACATTTTAGCACAATAAATATTTTAATAATATTTTGAAATACTTATATGTTGGCTAAAATACCTAGGTATATATTAATTTACTTGGGTTTATTTGCATTATGTGTCTGATTGTAACATTACAGAGCTGTAGATGCTGGGGATATTATGTTTACTTAAAACTTGGATTTTTTATTCATTGCATTAACTTAATTTCTGGATATTTGTGGTTTTTTTTTTTGAGTAAGATAGAATGATTCTTCTTGCTTAGACTCTAGCTGGATTTAAACAGTTTGTCATCTATGTAATCTGTGGCTACAAAAACAGATTGATGTTTGGCGGATAGAAAGATGGATAGATGGGTAGATTGATTTAAATGTAGCAATAAACACATACATAATGTGATTAATGTAAAAATGAGATGTTACTTCATAGTGTTGTAGGCAGGCATATAGAATAAAATTGATCAGATTTGTGAGCTGGAAGACCACGCCTTCACCACGCCCCTGTGTGACCTCATGCTCCTACCTGGCCACACCTGTGCACCCAACGGCCAATCAGGTTAATTAACCACTCCCCTTTGGAAGTGGATTAAAAGCCTGGGACACAGTGTGCCCGTTTCTCTCTCCTTTCCTTGGCCTTCTACTAGTATGGAGCTGGTTGCCACCCTGCACCTCCAGGGCACATGGCCTTTGGGCCACCTGCCCCATGCTTCCTGGCCTAGATGTTTCTCCATGTGGCTGGTTCCTGGTACTGGGTATGAACCCAGATTTACCTCTCTCCTATAGATAGGGTGCTCACTCTCCTATGCATCCTCCTCACTGAATTCAAGCTTAAAAATGTACCATGCTGCCTTGTTCATCCAGTATTCAGAATTTTTCTCTGAATATTAGGCAAGAACCCACACAGGCTTATTAATATTGGGAATTTATTAATAAGCACACAGTGGGCCGGCGCCATGGCTCAACAGGCTAATCCTCCGCCTTGCGGCGCGGGCACACCGGGTTCTAGTCCTGGTCGGGGCGCCGGATTCTGTCCCGGTTGCCCCTCTTCCAGGCCAGCCCTCTGCTGTGGCCCGGGAGTGCAGTGGAGGATGGCCCAGGTGCTTGGGCCCTGCACCCCATGGGGAGACCAGGAAAAGCACCTGGCTCCTGGCTCCTGCCATCGGACGAGCGCGGTGCGCCGGCCGCAGCGCGCTGTCCGCGGCGGCCATTGGAGGGTGAACCAACGGCAAAAGGAAGACCTTTCTCTCTGTCTCTCTCTCTCACTGTCCACTCTGCCTGTCAAAAAAAAAATAAATAAATAAATTAAAAAAATAAGCACACAGTGATATCGTATGGTACCCCAGATGGGACTTTTGGGGAACTTCAAGGGGGCCATATTCTGATTTCATATTTAAGGGGCCATTCTGATATCAATAGGACTGTTGTCAAGATTTATTAAAATAATCTATATTAAAATAGTGCTTATCAAATAAATGCTCAATAAATATGGTTTGCTATGTTCAGAGTAATACATACAAAGTTATTATCTTATAGTACATTCCAAAATATAGATACACTCTAAGTATTTGACATAGAAAGCACAGTTTTAGAGTTTAAAAGACCTAAATGTTTAGTTCTATTCTCTGAAATGGGCTAACATTATGAGTCCTACCAAAGTGTTCCACCTCCATGGGTCACAATTTACATATGTATATATATATACACATATATGTACATATACATATATGTAAATGTATGTATTCTTTCTCTTTAATGTCTACTTCAACCTTAAATTTCCATGATTTTATTATTTTAAGAGATTTTCAACCAAAGAAAATTAGTAAAACCAAAATAACTAAAAGGGAAATTTAGAGGTAAAGACTAAGCTAAAGAAATGCTCCCCCTGCCCCAGCCAGATCCATTTATGCAACAGAATTGGGCAGGGCAAGTTAAATAATAGTTTGAGGTTTTTTAATTTCAAGAAGTATGTACTGAACACTTACTATGAGAAGGTTCTTAATGAAAGACTAAGCTTGGGGGTACATATCTCAAAAGGTATAAAATCTGTATTTATTAGTAATATATCTATAAAGATATAACTACAGTGTTTTGCATGTATAGCTATAGTACTTCACGTAGCTCTAGTACTTTTGTCTTAGACTGCTAAAGCAACCAAGTACTAAGTCTTAGATCTGATTTTTTTCTCCCTTGAAATGTTTGGATCTAAGTCCATCTGTCAATAGCCAACTCTGAAGCAGTCGAAAAACTGGTTTTGGAACACTGCCACTCCTGCTCCTGGGCTGATTTCTATCAGCTGTCCTACCTTTGTGAATTCTCCTCTTTATTTCAGCTACTGTCCTTTCCACTAACAAAGGGTGTCTCTCAGCCATTTAATGTGCCAGGTAGTCCAGGAGATGGTGTCACTTCTGGATTAGGATTGCCTTTTCCCTTTGACATACCAACACACAGGACCTCATTGCAGCTTGCTCACCCTGTTTCAAAGTCATTTGCAAAGGACTAGGAAGTTTGATAGAGTTAATACAATGACAGTCTGTTCACAGAACCACCATGTCAGATGGTGTCAGATGTCACCATCACACACTTCACAACTGACCACACAAAAATTTTATCTGGGATGAAGAAAAGTGCTCAAGTGAAGAGTCTGGAACACTCAGGAGTTAAACACATTTGCTACCTTTGGAATTATATCACACCTGCAATCAAGGTTCTGATTAGGACTGACTTCAGATTCCCATTTTTAGGAAGTTCTCATTACCATCACCAAATGTAGACCCAAAGTTTAAACAACAACATGTTTATTTCATATGATACAATTTTATCTGATAATTGCTGTGTTCTCCCATGGCTCTAAATAAGTACAAGCTAAATAAAAATGGAAATTATTTTTGCAAGCTTTCCTAAAACTCAAAAAGAAAGAAAGAAAGAAAGAACGATACCTTGGGACTTCTTTTTTTTTTTTTTTTTGAGATACAGATACTAGAAATTATTCTTTTATCAGCTCTGTTGCCCAAGGGGAAATCTGTACAACAGGCATCATATGTCTTTAATAATGAAGCAAACTATTGTAGCTCAAATTTTTTGAGCAGCTAAGAAGCCCAATTGTATGTATGAAATGCCAGAAGAGTTTGTTTTACTAGACCTATAAATTCAGCAACATTCAAGGGTTAGGCTCATTTCAATCAAGGCAGCAAAGTAAGCCTAACGAAAACGTTTTAAAACATAATCCATTTGGACTAAGTCTGAGAGAAATTTCCCATGAAACAAATAGCTTCTTTATCTGCTGCAGAATTCTAGAATTCTGCCCTTACTTGTTTCATGGGGAGACTCAAACTGCATAGGACTTCTGAAGTAGGCAGGCATACAGGTTAAAATTGATCTGGAAGACCACGCCTTCACCACGCCCCTGTGTGGCCTCATCCCCTACCTGGCCACTCCTGGGTGCCCACCAGCCAATCAGGGTAACTAACCACTCCTGCTCTTTTTCCCTGGCCTCTTGCTAGGAAGGGGGCTTGCTGTAGTCCCGTACCTCCAGGGCACATGGCCTTTGGGTCATGTGCTCTAGGCTTCCTGGCCTAGATGGTCATCCATGTGGCTGGTTCCTGGTGCTCGGTATGAACCCCCATTCACTTCTGTCTCCTAAATAATGCTCTCACTCTCCTATGCATCCTTCTCACTAAATAAAAGCTTAAAACATACCATGCTGCCTCGTTTATCTGTGCCGGTATTTAGAAATCTTCTCTAAATACTAGGCAAGAACCCTCTTGGGCTTATTAACATTGGAGATTTAGTAATAAGCCCGTGGTGAAATCGTAAAGCCCCCCAAATTCTGGTAGCACATGTGGCACCCCGAATAGCATTTCTAGGGAACTTTAAGGGACCACATTTCAGGGTAAATTTTAGGGGGTCTTCTCCAATTTCACTTCTAGAAACAAAGTTTCACCCTTCTTGAGAAAGAGAAAGATATTTATTTTAAAGGGTTCTCATAAATTTTCTCCAAGCAAAATTTTTCCTAAAAATCTAATTCAAAAATCCTCAATTCAGACTGAAAATTGCACAATTGGAGTTAGCAAATTAGATATTAAAGATTTTGCTTCTAATGATATATTTGTGACCCGAGATACACCTGATATGTCTTTGCTGGTGAAGAACAAGGACTAAAGGCAGCTATTAAATGGAATAGGCATAATAAAGGTAATTATAAAAGTAATCATATTTTAAACATAAAGTAAACATTTTAGGCATCATTTCCATATACTCTTCTAGAAGTTTCAAGTTGATGTCTTGTCAAGGACTCTTCTCTGAGACCTTAGATAATACCAGTTCAAAAATGCCCATTCAAGCTACCACAGATTAAAAGAATATTTACTCATGGTTCACTTTTCTCTCAGAAACACTTTTTCAGGTGCAAATGGGTAATTTTAGTGAAGGAAAAGAGGCAGTATGAAAATATAATTAGATGTTTTCAGATCAGAGACCTTGATGAAAGAGAAAATATTTTGATAAGCTATGCACTTATGGTCACCCAGGGAAAACCATTGAAACTTCAGACTTGGGTGTTCTTGGTAAACTGAAGGATCACATGAGATCTCAGATAATGTGCTTTTTGGCTGTAAGGGTCATCATAAATCTGAAATTTACATGTCACTTGATAATAAAAGCATTTCAGGGCAAAATCCTAATTAATACAATGTAAATATTGCTCCAAACAATCTCTTATTTTGAGAGATTTAACAGAAAAATTGATTGCAAATACAAGTGATCTTATAATTACCAAATGATAAGATATATAAATGATAATATTTTATAATTACCAAATGATAAGATTGATGAGTGCTCAGATTCTATTTGTCCTGAAGTACAAATATGTGGATGGCTCATATTACATACCTCGGTGTCCTTGTTTTAGAACTTTGTATATTGGACAAGTACTCTTACTAAAAACTCTTCACTTTTTTTAGATACAGTTCTAAAAAGAATGCACATTTGACTTTCAAATCCAACGATTTAGAAGCAGAAAATTAGAAGAGGGCATGACCATATTGGCAGGCCATCAAAGAGCAGCAAGAAATGACAACTGACAGCCTGGCAGAGAGGGGCAAGTCAGAAGAACCGTAAAATACACAAAATAATTGTAAAAAGTAAATACAACAACCTGACCCAATAATTTAAAAGGCATAGCTGCTTGAGGCAAAAGTCTCTCCAAATAATTATTTTACCATACACTGTATGATTGATATGTACAAAGATGAACTGGACTCATCAGAAGCACATTAAATTATGCATCCTGCTCCAATAAACAGGACATGTTTAACACATCAGAGAACTAGTCCCATAAAAATATTTAGCTTATTTTTTAATATTTATTTATTTATTTGAAAGTCAGAGTTACACAGAGAGAGAAGGAGTGGCAGAGAGCTCTTCTATCCACTGGTTCAGTCTCCAGTTGGCTACAATGGCTGAACGTGCGCCGATCCGAAGCCAGGAGCCAAGAGCTTCTTCCAGGTCTTCCTAAGAGGGTGCAGGGGCATAAGGTCTTGGGCCATCTTCCATTGCTTTCCCACCATAATATAAGGTACTTCATACAGCTTTACATGGCAAATTATTTATTTGGAAGGCAGAGTTACAGAGAGGCAGAGGCAGAGGCAGAGGCAGAGGCAGAGAGAGAGAGAGAGAGAGAGAGGGAAAGAGATCTTCCACCCACTGGCTCACTCCCCAAATTGTCCCAATGGCTGGAGCTGGGCTGATCCAAAGCCAGGAGCCTGGAGCTTCTTCTGGGTCTTCCAAGCAGGTGCAGCGGCCCAAGGACTTGGCCCATCTTCCACTGTTTCCCAGGCCATAGCAGAGAGCAGGATTGGAAGGGGAGCTGCTGGATCTTGAATTGGTGTCCATATGGGATGATGGCACTGCAGGTGGCAGCCTCATCCACTACACCACAGTACTAGCTCCCGTTTTTATTTCATTTGCCATGAAGCATCCTCTCATTTCACTCTCTTGAGTTATATTAATCCTTGTCCCTGAGCCCGTGACCCACAGAACTGATTGTCTTAGTTCTGTTAGTTACTGTTTTAGTTCTGCCAGTTACTGATTGTCTTAGATCTGGGTCATTGTGCTCATCATTGAGCCAACTGGCAAGGGATCTCCCAGAGACAATCAAGGCACCAGCATGTTGGAGTGTGGGATGTTCCTGTGGAGGAATCAGCACCTGTATGAAAATTGAGATATATGAGGATGGGGGCAAAGAATGCTCTGTGGCAACAAACATTGATTGCGAATGTTGTATACATAGAACTTTCTCTTTCCTTTGGATTTCTTCTTTAGTATAATTTGCCTTACTGAACAAACATCCTTTGATTTAGTCACTTAAGTATCTTTTGGTCACAATTACTGAAATCCATTTCATTTTTAAGTAAATGAAGAAGCATTCAAGTATGTCTTGTTTTTCCAGGACAATACCCTTCTCCCTTCCTGGGGAAGTGTTTCTAATGGGAGCAATATTTGCTTTCTTTTATACATTTCTTTCCTGATAACAAGCAGTGGTTGAAGGATAAGCATCTGATCCAAGTTCAGCCAAACAAATTGCCTTATATTCTTGCCTAGACTGTGATTGGACAGGCAACAGACATATGACCCAAGCAAGATTTAGCTGCTTTCTTAAAAAAAACATAATTATTAATTGCAGGACTCATGGAATAGTGGTTGAAAATAGATTTTGTCTCATCTTGAAAAATTCTTTATGTCCACAACTTTTAGCAATCATGTACCCAGGTTGAGAAAACACGTTTTATAGGAAAAAAGCCAGAGCGTGCGCGCGCACACACACACACACACGAGAGACAGAGAAGAGAGAGAGAGAAAGAGAGAGAGAGAGAGAGAGAGAGAGAGAGAGAGAGATGAAACAAAAGGATCCTGAAGATGTCCTAGCACCTGATTCTAGTTTTTTTCTCCCAGCATGACCATTCCCAATGAATTTGGACAATTTCAGGAATCTGGCCCTTGTTTCTTCCACATATACCTCCCCATATATTGCCAAATTGGTGTGTCAAAATGTTGTGCTTACATTACTCACATATTTCATCATAAATAGGCATTTAGTTACTTGTTATTTAAAGGGTTGACTAGTGAAATCTCGTATCCCAGAAAAGTTGAATTTATGGAAGAAATCTTCCATAGTGGAAGATGCACAGCCTTTGGGGTCATGCAATGCTGAGTCCAAAATATCTCTCCTTGCTAATGAGCCATATAATTTTGGGGTAAGCATGAGCTTACCTCATGCAAATTATAAAAATAGATATATTAATGTCTAGTCACTGTTCAGTTAAAAACTCAGCATTTAATTAATAGCTCTTCCCTTTTATCCTGGAGGGTAACAAGTGCTTTATTTCTAATTTAATTCCACATCGATCTAGGGAATTGACATTATCCACCTTCTCAACCTTCTGTTCATCATGTTAAATTTTACCTAATACATTTAAAATCTCTTTACAATATTGTTTTAATAATGTTTCATATCTCTAGATTTTTCTTTATGTAAAAGAAATGGCTTTTGCTTTTCAAATTAGCATTTACACAATAACTATACATTATTCAATTGCTCTTTGAAACATTCATGATTTTGAAACATCAATAATTTTATTGGCTTGTGTCATTAACTATATGATGACAGAATTGCATAATGCATCTTGGTATTTACAAGAAGGCCACTGCAATTTTTATATTTGCTTTGCTTTCCTGGCAACACTATTGATTGCAGTACATGTGTCTTTAGAGATTAAAGATTACACTTAGAAAAATGTAATATACCTGTGTAGTATCTCTGGCTTTGTAAGGTTCTCAATTATACACTCAAAATGTCTTCTACCATGTAAGTTTCATGAACTTTTATAGTAAAATCATAAATCTATATGATTTGTCAGGAGTCCTATATTGATAACTATGCCTTTGTAGGTTTTCCAACTTAATTTACAAGTAATATAAGTACTATTCATTAGTATACTCATTATAAATACTATTCATTAGTATATATATATATATATAGTATTATAAATACTATTCATTAGTATACATTCTTTCAGTCTGAATTATTTTTAAGGACTTAATGAATCAGTTCAGCAAGTTCACTTTAATTCAAAGAGAATACTTTATTGCTTAGCCTTAAATTTTAAATTTATATGTATGCTCATTTCAGGAAAGCATCTTAATTATTTAAGATTTTTCTTAACATATGCTGATGTGAAACAATAGTTTTTTGAAGGTAGAAATATTTTTACATCGGTAAGACAAGGCGAAATGCGTAACAGAAAACATTGTTGTTTTTTTTTTCATCTTCTTACATGCATTTATCAGCTAAAGGTTACTTTTCAGGTCAAGAAAACTTGTATGCTAATAATCCCTTCTCATGAGAGAATCAAGGAAACTTTTTGATACTCTGTTTTTCTTAAATAAAAAAAAGTATGCAATACTCAGAATGGTAGACAAATGTGTAAATATGATGTTAACTTCAAATTCCTTTCTCATTTTTATATTTCTGGGGACTATAAACATGTATAACCCACAAACATATGTACAAATGCAGCTTAACACTTATTCTGATTTTTTTCATTTATACAAATTGTGTTAAACAGGATAAAAAAGATTTATAGGCATGGATATATTTGTCATTCTTTACTACAACATATAATCTAGAAAACCTCTACACACTTGTATTCAGGGAGGAAAAGGATCAGATATTACATCAGGCTCGAGGTGCACTGGGGACAGAACTTCAGAAATGAAAGGATATTAGAAGAGGGCAGAGTGTGAAGGTTGCTTTCCAGTCAGATAAGCAGTTTTATTTCTCTCTCATTTAACCCTTATTCTTCCCTGGAAAGAGACATACACACATGCATACATTGAGAAATACACATACTCACAGAGTAGAGAATCCTTAGACAGTGGCAGTTAGTTTTTTTAGACAGTAGGCAGAGAAACTAAAAGTAAAAAAAAAAAAAGTAAAAGTATGTGTATTTTCTTTTTTTTTTTTAACTTTTATTTAGAATATAAATTTCCAAGGTACAACTTATGGATTACAATGGCTTCCCCTCCCATACCTTCCCTCCCCCCCGCTACCCTCCCCCCTTACCCACTCCCTCTCCCCTTTCATTCACATCAAGATTCATTTTCAATTCTCTTTGTATACAGGAGCTCAGTTTAGTATGTGTTAAGTAAAGATTTTAACCATTTGCCCTCACATAGCAACGCAAAGTGAAATATACTCTTTGAGTACTAGTTATAGCATTAAATCACATTGTACAGCACATTAAGGACAGAGATCCTACATGATTTTTTTTAAAGAATTGATTTTTTTATGCAACTTCCAAATTAACACCGAGTTTTTTAAATCATTTTCAATTATCTTTATATACTGAAGATCAATTCAGTATATACTAAGTAAACATTTCATCAGTTTGCACCCGCACAGAGACACAAAGTGTAAAAATACTGTTTCAGTACTAGTTATTGCATTACTTCATATTGGACAACACATTAAGGACAGATCCCACATGGGATGTAAGTACACAGTGACTCCTGTTGTTGATTTAACAATTTGACACTCTTGTTTATGGTGTCAGTAATCTCCCTAGGCTGCAGTCATGAGTTGCCAAGGCTATGGAAGCCTTTAGGGTTCGCCGATTTCGATCTTATTCTGGCAGGGTCATAGTCAAAGTGGAAGTTCTCTCCTCCCTTCGGAGAAAGGTACCTCCTTCTTTGGTGGCCCTGTTCCTTCCCCTGGGATCTCACTCGCAGAGATCTTTCATTTATGTCTTCTTCTTCTTCTTTTTTTGTTTTCCAGAGTGTCTTAGCTTTCCATGCCTAAAATACTCTCATGGGTTCTTGAGCCAGATCCAAATGCCTTAAGGGCTGATTCTGAGGCCAGAGTGCTATTTAGGACATCTGCCATTCTATGAGTCTGCTGTGTATCCCTCTTCCCATGTTGGATCATTCTCTCCCTTTTTCATTCTATCAGTTAGTATTACAGACACTAGTCTTGTTTGTGTGATCCCTTTGACTCTTAGACCTATCAGTGTGATCAATTGTGAACCGAAATTGATCACTTGGACCAGTGAGATGGCATTGGTACATGCCACCTTGATGGGATTGTATTGGGATCCCCTAGCACATTTCTGACTCCATCATTTGGGGCAAGTCCGATTGAGCTTGCCCAAAATGTACTTATCCTCCCTTTCTTTTTCCCTATCTCATAATTAACAGGGATCACTTTTCAGTTGAAATTTAAACACATAAGAATAATTGTGTGTTAATTGCAGAGTTCAACCAATAGTACTAGAACAAAAACAAACAACAAAAAGAAATACTAAAATGGGAAAAGATTTACATTGCATATCAACAGTCTAGACAATATCTGATCCAGTCATAGTTTCTCATAGAGTTCATTTCACTTCAACAGGTTTCCCCTTTGGTGCTCAGTTAGTCGTCGCCAATCAGGGAAAACAAATGATATTTGTCTCTTTGGGACTGGCTTAATTCACTAAAAGTATGTTTATTTTCTTCTCTAGATGTATTCTTGGCTTTGAAGAATACACTAAGATTGACTACCATGGATATTTTCACACTGTATCTCAAACAGGCAGAGGGTGGTATAGATTGTGGTGTACATTCAGGATTAGAGTCTGGTGTTGGTGTCATAGGAATTTTGCAATGGAATTGAAGATACAAGTAGTTTAGGTACTGTATTTGCTGAAGGCAAAAACAGCTGACAGTCACTGATAAATTGGTGGTATCAGGAGGAACATAGATAGGAGGGCGATGAGATATTATGGCTTCACAATGGCACACTGGGTGTCAAGTTTTCAAACAGGAACCACTTCGGGACTCCTCTTGTCTGATCATGGTGTACAGAGGAAGCAGGGTCAAGGGTTTCAAATGCTTTACGGAAATGGATAAGAGAATGATGCCTAGGAGAAAGGGTGAAACAGAGCCTGAAACTCAAAGAAAGGGGATTTTGTACATGGGGAAAGGGGATTTCGTACATGGGGGGCCAGTGCTGTGGCATAGTGGGCTGTCTCCTGCGGCACCAGTATCCCATATGGGTGTCAGTACATGTCCTGGCTGCTCCTTTTCGATCTAGCTCTTTGCTTGTGGCCTGGGAAAGCAGTCGAAGATGGTCCAAGTGCTTGGGCCCCTGCACCCACATGGGAGACTCCTGGCTCCTGGCTCCTGGATTTGGATCGGTCCAGCTCTGGCCATTGCAGCCATTTGTGGAGTGAAACAGCAGATGGAAGACCTTTGTGCCTCTCCCGCTCTCTGTAACTCTACCTCTCAAAGAAATAAATAAAATCTTTTTTAAAAAATAATACATTTTGGGAAACTACAATGCTTATATTATAACAAAAATGATGCAATCCTTGTTTTTCAATCATGAAGGATATCCTGTAAAACATAATGGGTACGCAATCCTGTGTCTGATAACAGTGTCAGGTGAGGCCACTTTTCTCTTATTTGCCAGCCACTTACACACTGGCATGACACTGATACATTACCTTTTAATGAATAAATTCATTGAACGGTTAAGGTGGCAGAGCTAAGTAAACACACAGAGCATTTTATTACTCATTGGAGATATCTGGTCATTTGTAAGGTTGGCATGTGCTGACTGCGTTTTCACTTTCATTTTCTTAAGCTAAGTCATAATGGCTAATTGTGTCTTCCTTCAAAATGTCTCTCATATTTATACATTCCTCTCCATTTCCTATTTCTCCATAGTAGTTCAGTTAGAAATCTGTAATTATTTTCTCTAAATCTCACCTCTCTCCCTTTTCAATCATTTTAATGCATCAGTATGATTAATCTTTGCAGCAGAATGATGTCATTATCTAATTCCACTGCTCAGGAACATGCATAATATTGACTTGCCACTGGGTACACTACTGAATTCTATTAAGTCCTTCATAAATCTATGTCTTCAGCCTTGTTCCCACCACTCCCCACCAAGCTTGGTCTATTCTACTTTGGTTGCTGATCCCTCTTCGCATATGTTTATGTCTTTCTGGATGCTACTTCCTCTACTTGAATTGACTTTGCTTTTCACATCAGTGCATCCAAATTCTGCCCTCCCTTAGCCAAATTATAATCCTGTCTCAAAGCAATCATTTGAAATATCCTTACCTTCATGATTTCTCTCTTCTCTCAATTTTATTCATATAGTTGTTAGCTTGCTTTTTCTCTCCATATACATTTTAAACTATTTGAAGTAAAGTATTATCTTATATAATTCTCATCTACTGCCATTGTGCTCAGGTATACAACACTGGTGACATATGGGGAATCATACATGGGAGACACTGTATACTCAGTGTGGCATTAACTGCATCACACATATCTTGAAAGATTGTCTTGATATTTTTTGAGGAATGCCACCAAATATTGATTACTTAGTATAGATTTTTTGAGATTGCTCAATTCTTTCCAATTCCAGCTTTGCCAAAAGTATTCCCTTTTCTAATAAAGATATCTGCTAAAACTAGATCATAATAAAATCATCACTAAAAATTATCCTGGCCAAAGCACAAATGGACCTTGATTACAGGTAATTGTCAACTTTCAGGTGGCAAGTTTTCACTGTTCAATTTGTAAGTCCCCATTAAAATATACACCAGTGACTTTAGCCTTAAGCTTCAGGAAAGTCACTTCAATTTATAGTTTCACAACCTAGGAAGGCCAGACACAAATCTACTCAGTTCTATGGCAGAAAATACCACTAAGAATCATCTGAAGGTCAATCATGAGGTAAAACTCCAGCTCAATAAAAGAAATAAAAAATGAATAATTTTAAAATGATGCATAACACACCATTTCGTTGCAGCTAATTCTATTTTCCACCTCTTTACTGCAAGACAGTTCCAACACAAGAAATTCTAATTCTTTTCATACTCTGGAAAACATTTTTGTGAAGAATTAAGTGTGAAAGTGACTTCGATTCAAAGTAATGAAATTATTCCTATGCTTCAAACTTGTATTGTAGAAAATCCAGACAAACCAAATTTCTACAGTCAGGGGAAGGAAAGGCAGGAAACAACAAATCGAGGGTAGAAGTCAACCCTGCTTAAAGTTTATGCTGCACTTTCTCTGTCTATTGCTATGGTGTCTCTTCTGCAGTCGTCAGTAAGTTAAAGTCATCTGAGTAAACACTCTTGTTTCCTCACTTGCAAAATGAAACAGCTAAATCTGATCCGCACTCCTAGTTTGAGCTACTAGATAGCAAAAATTAGATTATCTTCTCAATGTGTTGGAGTCAGTAAATCTCATTTTATGAAACTGTTATAAAATGGGTCAACAACTTTTTTTATCAACCGGGACAAAATTTACTGGGGGTTTATGCTGGAATAGAACATTCCACTGACTGACTGGCCTGCACACAAAGGATTATTGAGCTGGGAAGATGTGAACGCACCCTCTCAGTCTGGCTCCTCACACTCTGCACCTGGCACACAAAGCACGGGGCTCTCTTCTGCACAGGCTTGTTGGCTTCTATTTATTTACTTAGTTTTAGATTTCTAGTGGAATTTATTTAATTTTGGGTGCTAGTGTAAATTTTATTTAAATTTTAATTGTATTTAACAGTTTAAAAGTGACTTGTAGATACAATTCTAAGAACGTAATGATATACCCTTCTTGTCCCCCTTGCTCCCTGCCAACTTTCTTCCTTATTTTTTTCCACGATAGACAAAATACTAAGAAGTAAGAAACACATTCAGGTAAAATTTATTCTGTAGGAAGATTAATAGATGAAATCGAAACTAATGGTACCAGGAGACGGCAAAAACTTCAATGGAAACCAGAATTAACAGATTAGCTTATTTTGGGTCCAAAACTGCTTGAAATCCATGCATTTGAGAGATCTTCCAAAAGCCTATGAAAATAGCATTTTATATATATATATATATATGTATATATGTATGTATATATATGTATATATATATATGTATGTATATAAAGCTGCATGGATTTTAAAATTGTTTTCACAGAAAAACTTACATGATCCCATTTCTGTTAATATTTTGGAGCACATTTATATAATGATGTCATACATTGGCTTGTGCATTGAAAATAAATGCAAGATACAGAATACAAAGATTGAGTTCCACAGCTTTGTGACAATGGTGCAGGAGCTGTGCTCTTGCTACCCAGGTGAGTGAGAGACCTGGGTTGAGTTTCAGGCTCCAGGCTTTGGCCATTGCTGCCCATTGCAGGGATTTGGGGAATGAACCAACAAATGGGAGCACTCTCTCTCTCTCTCTCTCTCTTAAAAAAAAATTCAAAATGGAAATAATTATGTGGAAAAAAGGATATGTTTAACTTGTTACAGCTCATTCACCAAAAAGCAGCAAGTTGTGTTTTATTTCTTTCAAAAAAAAAAAAAAAAAAAAGAGGAGGAGGCAAATTCTCCCTTTTCTCACAGTAGTAAGTTGAATGTTTTTAAATTCTGGGAAAACATTTGATAAAAAAATACAATTGAAATTACTTAAAATAATATCAGAAATAAGCCTATAAAAATGCTTCCCAAGGAAAAAATACCAAATCTAGAAGTCTTACATAATTCTTTGAAAAAAAAGAGATAACACAAGACTGAAGAGACACCCTAGGGTTGTATAAACATAATAATGCATTTGAACTTGGAGATAAAATATGCCATTGTGAACACTAGCTGAACACCTATTAAGACAAATGCTTTTTATCTGAATAAAAAAATCACTTTCCACTCCTCAATAAATTTGGTATTTGCCATTACCCTAACACTCACTATATTCTCAAATCTCTTAAAATTATTTGATCCCTTTCACTCAGACATACTTAGTAGCAGTGCATTTTCTAACACTAAAAGATCATTTTCTTGCTTTACCTCCAGTTATGTCACCATAGAAATATAAAAATAAAAAGAAATATAATCATTCCTTTCCTTTATTCCAATTTTCTGGTAAGTAAGAACTAAAATAGAAAAAAAAAAAGTCATAAATACTAAGTTTACATGTGAATCAAATTCATGCGATCCAACTTACCAGGTGGGGCAAAACATGTACGAAACACTTCTTTTAGGTAGGTCTTACCAATTTCAATAGAGAATACCATAAACCATTACAGCCCCACTCAAATTCTCAACTTGGAACTCTCTTACTCTGGAGGAGAGACCTCCCCACTCTACTTCAAGGTGAAGAGGTGCTAACGTAGGCTCTGTGTTTTTTTCCTTTAAAAAAAAATCTTACTTGATACCTGTTTTCTCTTTTCAGTCTCAGCACAAAATGCTCTTATTGTTACCCAGGTCACATTCAATCTGTAGCTCGACTCCAACAATCTGCATCCCTTCTAAAACTGTATCTTCAGTGTTTACCTTTCTATCATCTCCTTCACTACTTTAAAATAGACACCACCCTTCCTTAAGAAAGGCTACACATGCACGTTTTCTTTCTCAGCAGATGTACCGTAAAGCTTTCCTTTCTTTATCTCACACGCATCCCACTGTTACTAATCACCAACTTCCTACTACCCACTCACGTCTCAAAGTTTCCTAAGCTCCTTCTCTGTCTACCTTCCATGAGTTTGACGTTTTTCTCTTAAATTCTTACCACTGACATTCTCAGTGGGATATTTCATGGCTTTTGACTTTTATTTTCCTCTAAACTTTCATCCTCTACACCATGACAGGACTCTAATGGTCATTAAGGCAAAATAACTTTTGCTTTACAAGTTTCCAATATGCAAAGATCTCAGTTCCCACATTTCAGTTAAGTAACACTAGTTCCAAGCAACCCATTTCAAATTTCAGTTACCCTAATGGACGAACTCAGTACTTACATAAAGAATGAACTCTGTTGCTAGCTCTTCTGTCTACACAGTGATAACAGATGTGGCCATGATCAGTGGCCTTTAACTTCAAAATGCATTGGTGACCACTCACTCTATGTCTGTTATTCAGTTTTTGCACTGTCAGCGGTACAAGTAATTACATTGACTTATCTTCTATGATAAAACTATCTGTATACCATTGCACAAAAATGATATAAGTGGGAGGAGGAACTGTATAACAAAGATGAAAATGAAGCAATGATAATGCTGGAAGGGTTGTTAGAATCAAATATAAATGATGTTCTAGGGGCTGGCACTGTGATGTAGCAGGTAAAGCCACCACCTGGGGTGCCAACATCCCACATGTGTGCTGGTTCAAGACCTGGCTGCTCCACTTCTGATCCAGCTCTCTGCTATGGCCTGGGAAAGTAGTAAAAGATGGCCCAAGTCCTTGGGACCCTGCACCCACCAGGGAGACTCAAAAGAAGCTCTTGGCTCTTGGCTTTGAATGGGTGCAGCCATCTGGGCAGTGAACCAGCAGATGGAAGACCTCTCTCTCTCTCTCTCCTCTCTTTGTAACTGTGACTTCCAAGTAAAATAAATGAATCTTTAAAAAAATAAATAAATGATGTTCTAGAAAAAGTAATCAAGCATAAGAATGTTGCTCCTGCAATACTGTCTAAAGATTATAGGTGCACAGCTGGATATTCACTGTGTACTTAAGGTGGGCTATTGACATAAACAAATAATGTGTTTGTGATGAAAATGATGAGTGTATCCCATAGGAAGTGATGCTCAATGAAAGACTTTTCAGAGAAATTTCAGGGTACTGAAAGTTTAAAATATTGGAAACTGATCCAAGCTTAGAAAGGAGTATGGCAACTCACCAAGACATAGCAAAAAAATTCTCTTCATAAATTAAGTAATATAGGGGCTGGTGCTGTGGCACATCAGGTTAAAGCCCTGGCCTGAAGCACCGGCATCCCATATAGGCGCCAGTTCTAGTCCCGGCTGCTCCACTTCCGATCCAGCTCTCTGCTGTGACCTGGGATAGCAGTAGAAGATGGACCCTGCACCTATGTGGGAGACCCAGAAGAGGCTCCTGGCTCCTGGCTTCGGATCGGCACAGCTCCGGCCGTTGTGGTCATCTGGGAAGTGATCCAGCGGATGGAAGACCTCTCTGTCTCTACCTCTCGCTGTAACTCTGTCTTTCAAGTAAATAAAAATAAATCTTTAAAAAAATAATATAAAAAGTAAACAAGCATTATTCAAGCTACTCTTGACACTTTATATAATGAAATAAAAGAGGTTATCAGTGTTTTGAATGTTTTAAACTCTAGTATACTAAATAAATGCTAGTTTTTGCTGCTTTTAATTTTCCTGTTGGATAATAATTGAAATGAGTTTCTGGTACTTTGGAAAAAAGCTATAAAGAATGTAAAGCATACAACTTTTCTTCTTGATTATGAAGATTCTTTTTCATGGTTCTAGCTTGCACAGGCAATTTTCTGGTTCCTCATTTTTCTGCAAAATGAAGACCGGGTGCACTATCATTTCTGTTTCAGCAGTCTTTGGCACGTATCCTGTGCTATACTCATATGCTGTGTGTTCTTTTTCAGCAACTTCTTTATTCGTAAAGTGAAGGCATGAGCAGATGGCAGAAAGGGTGTTTTGCCAGTGGCTTTCAGGCATCCTCCTGAGAATTGCCCACTTCAGCGCCATAGGCAGCTGTGATAATCAACAGCAGCTTTTAGCAGTATCTGGATATCCTCCTGAGAATCACTGACTTTGGTGTTGCAGAGAGCTAAATTCACTTGCAGTGGATTTTCAGTAACTCTGGCATTTCTGGAATTTCTGAAAACCAGAAGTAACTTCCTAACCTTTGTTTTACCAGTTCATCCAGCATTTGTCTCTATGTTCCCACCATACATCTCTTTGTGATGTCTGTTTTCCTAGTCACCCTTAGCTGATGGAATATTGGGCACCTGAAGTACTTCCTAGACAAAGAGCCATGTAAAGATGAGACACTGGATTGGTTTTCTCAGCCAGAGAGATCTGAAAACAGTAGTAACAGAGCAATGTTATCATGGCAACATAAAAAGTGGGGAATGAGCTGGGAGTTTTTAAGAAACAGTGGCAAACAGTTGCTTAACTGTAGTTGCCTGCATATAGACACTCATGAAAACACATACGAAGAGAGGATTCTCAGATAAGAATGACAAGGAAGAGATGAGCACAAGTACTGTAGGGGGCTGGAGGCAGGGCAGATGCCTACCTTGAAATTAAAAATAAAAATACTCAGGATTTTAAATTATCAACTCAAGGCATGATCTGAAAACAGGCCTACGCCCTGAATGAAATAATATTTTCATAAAGATTTATTTTTTTGAAAGGCAGAGTTACAGAGATAGGTAGAGAGAGAGGGAGAGAGAGACGGAGCGGAGGGGAGAGAGAGAGAGGTATATCTTCCATCTGCAGGGCCAGGCCGAAGCTTGGAGCCAGAGGCTTCATGCAGATCTCCCACATTGCGGCAGGAGCCCAAACACTTGAGCCAATGTCTCCTGCTTTTCCCAGGCCATTAGCAGGGAGCTGGATCAGAAATGGAGCAGCTGGAACATGCATCAGTGCTCATATGGTATACCGGTGTCACAAGGGACTGCTTTACCACAACACTGGCCCTGATATCATATTTTACCTGATAACTTCAAGATTGAAGTAGCAAATAATCAGACCCAAGTTTGAGGCTACAGGTAGAAAAATTAATATGCAAATTAACAGTTCTGTTCAGTGAAAGGTAGGGCATTGACCATGATAGGTTAGGATGCAATCAGAAAAAAGATAAAATGTTCTTAATATTTAAGTATAAGGAATTAAAAGTAGAGATTGGTTACACTGTTGAATGACTCACTTAGGGTGACTAATATCTGTCCATACCTTTTTAGTTCTACAGAATTTACTCTAGTTTCAGATCACTGCCATGTGCGGAGTAGCAATTGAACTAAGCTTTATATGTAGTCATCCAGCCTCTGACAATTGTTTCCTCAAAGTACTTTTTAGAAGATTATCTGGAAACACTATTGTGATGTGCACCATAACATAATGGGGAAGATGTTCGAATGTTCCATAGACTTGTGGTAAATTCCTAATTCATTGTAGAATAATAGGCAAAACAGTCCTGAGTCAACATTTTCCTTTCCTTTGGTTCACCCCCCCCAAGTGGCTGCTATGGCTGGCATGCTGCGCCAATCCTAAGCCAGGGGACAGGTGCTTCCCCCTTGTCTCCCATGCAGGTGCAGGGCCCAAGCACTTGGGCCATCTTCCACTGCCTTCCCGGGCCACAGCAGAGAGCTGGACTGGAAGAGGAGCAACCGGTACAGACTCTGGTGCCCCAACTGGGACCAGAACCCCGGGGTGCCGGCGCTGCAGACGGAGGATTATCCAAGTAAGCCGCGGCAGGCACTGGCCATAAATATTGTTTTATCTCACTTTTAAATAATCTTAATGACTCCATAATCTGTTAGAAATAGAATCTAGTCTTCTCTAGCTTAGACATTATATGCTATTTATAAATTGTTTTTTATCATTGTCTATTATTCTTTATCATTTTCTTAAAATATCCTGTTTTCAGCCACTCTGAAATACTAGTGTGTCTTTAAAGAGCTTCTTTACAATTTCCTACTTTCATATACTAATATGCCTTCTTACTGTATATCCAGGGACCCATCACTTCTAACTTTAATCTTATGAATCTAAGGTTTACTTTTGATTTATTCATCAATTAGGATCATTTAGTTTTATTAAGTGAATCATTTAGAAATGCATGTAACAAAAAATTCTAAGTATATGTTAACTATGATGCTATTTCAAAAAATTCACAGAAAAACTGAACTGTGAGGTAAATTTATTTTGGTGAAAAAATGAAATTACAGAATAATGTGATGCAACAGGTTAAGCAACCACTTGTGACGCTGCTCCCCATATCAGAGTGCCAGTTGGAGTTCCAGCTGCTCCACACACATTCCGCCTTCCTTCAAAAGAGCCTGGGAAGGCATTACAATACGGCCTTTCTGCTTGGGCTCCTGCCATCCTTATAGGAGACCTGGATAGAGTTCCAGATCCGGGCTTAGATGTGGCTCTACCTTTCAAATAAATAAATCTAAAACAATCCAAATTCATACTAGTGTCTTTTACTTTTCCATGAACTTTTTGAAGTTTCATCTATACATGGATTTCAAATGTTGGGAGAAATCAAAATAAACTTATCTTTGAGTTCCATTTTCCACAAATTTTTGAAGTACCTTTATCTAAAAATTTCTTTTTGTTTTAAAGAAAACAATTTAAGGGTAAAGGCAGTTCATGGTTGTATGATTGGTCAAAAATTAGTTGAGCATTGTATCTGTGATGATAAAAGAAACAGAAAATATATAATAAAATTAAAAGAAAATGAAGGAAGGAATGAGGATGGAAGGAGGGAAGTATTATTATGTTCTTAGAATTTTATCTATGAAAAACATGTATTCTGTTCTCTTTAGATAATAAAAATAAATTTAACAAACTGTCAGAAGTCTAGCATCCTTTTGTGTTTCCAATCTGCTGTCTACCATGTAGAGTTGTCTCACAGCTAACGTACAGATTTTCAGCTATTTCCCCAGCTGAAGGGGAAGACAGAGATTGTTATCAGTAAAGATGCTGTTTGCTTTTTCCCCACTAAAGCATCATCCTAGAATTTTCACTTCTTATTTTTTGACTAGAATTTAGTCACCTGGCTGGATTGATATCTTTTGGTACCTTGCATAATGTGTCTATTGTTGTGGAAGACAGAAGAATGGACTCTAGATAGCAGACTCTGCCACACAGCATAGCTTCTTAGTGGCTGCACTCTGCTAAGCAAGCTGTGAAGTTCTGTCACTTCTTTATCTTCACATTGCTAGAAGCAGGCATAGTATCTGAATATGTGATTGAATGCTAATGAAAGGATAACGTTATCTGTTTTGAACTGGCATTTGACCTGCCATTGAGAATGTCAAGAAGGGACCCACATTGTATTGGTTCTAGTTTCAGTTGCATCATCAGCAGCAGCAGCAGCAGCACCAGAGAACCACCAGAGAGAGAAAAGGATGACTTGTATTTGGGAAGGCTCCTTCAACAGAATGAAACTAACCCTAAATATTATTCATTTCCGTGACTGCTTGACAACAAACATCTTTCCATCAAATGTATCTTCTAGTTTTGTCCAGTATTGGGAGTTTGTATAAACTTTATATATCTTACCTTTAGATTTCTGATACATAATAAATTTTTAATGACACAGATGTATAAAGGAATGAAAGTTGGATAAAGCACATGTAAGCATGCATTGTTCTTGCCACACACACATTATTTTTTTCATATGTATCTTACAATATTTTACATGTTGTAGTAGGATGTAACATCCTACTTTTACAATGTTGGGAAAAAAATTTCTGGAATCTAGAAAATCCAGGTTTTAGATTAATGAAATATCAAGGGAACTGCCTGTATTGCTCATTAGCTCTAAGTGGTTCCTCAGCAACCAGTCACACAGTATAGAAACATCCTGTTGCAGACTCACCATCACAACTAACAAAGCCATTTTTAAAAAATGAATTCATCTGGGGTGTGGTGCAGTATATGAGGCTGCTTTGACACTGGCATTCCATATTAGAGGACTAATTCAAGTTCTGACTGCTTTGCTTCTTTCTGATCCAGCTTCCTGCTAATGCACCTGGGAAGCCAGCAGATGATGGGCCAAGTTCTTTGACCCTTGACACCAACATGGGAGATCTGAATGGAGTTCCATGCTCCTGGCTTCATTCTAGCCCAGTCTTGGCTGTTGTGGCCATCTGGGGAGTGAACTCCAGATGAAAGATCTGTATGCGTGTGTGTGTGTATGTTACCCTGTCACTCTTTCAAATACAGAAATAAAGCTTAACAAAAGCATTCATCTGCCAATCATTTAATCTATGTATACATAATCAACTTGATGCCCTATTCCAAAATGGTTACAAATCATAGATGATTTACAAATAGATACATAGACATTATAATAAGTGACATAAAAATGAACTTTACTTTTTCTTACAATTTTAAAAAAAATATTTATTGATTTATTTGACAGGTAGAGTTACACATTGAGAGAGGAAGAGATGGAGAGAAAGGTCTTCGATCTGCTGTTTCACTCCACAAATGGCAGCAATGGCAGGAACTAAGCAGATTTGAAGCCAGGAGTTTTATCTGGTTCTCCCACATGGGTACAGAAGCCCAAGCACTTGGGCCATCCTCTATTGCTTTCCCAGGCCATAAGTAGAGTGCTAGATCAGAAGTGGAGCAGCTGGGACACTAACTCATGCCCATTTGGGATGCCTGTGTCACAGGCAGAGGCTCAGTCAAGTATGCCACCAGCCCAGCCCATAAAAATTAACTCTAAGTGTATTCTTAACATTAAAAAACAAGGGAAAATTATGCTTAAAAATGAACACCAGATCAATGCAGCAAATATGTAAATGAAATGCATACTATAATATCCTACGTCTTTCTAGAAGTTGGCCATTAATCTGATTCTAAGATTACTCACCATCTAGTAAAATTCATTCCAAAATAGAAATATGGACTCTTGAATCAGATGACCTTAAAAAGAAGTAGACTGAACATACACACACAGATAAGCTTGGAAGTGGACTTAGCAGTCATGGAAGCTTAGGGGTAAAGAGAGGAATGTATCTTCAGGTTAATGTCTCTCTGTGTATTTAAGCAAATAGAGTGTTTTTATCTTATTTTTTTAAGATGTCAGTTGAAGCTCTTTGTGGATGGGGACGAGTAAAACCATGTGAGTTAAACAATGTTAGCTCACTTTCCTTAACATAGGAGTTTTTGGGTCTTTAATATTGCATTTGTAGGGGCATGGCTTTCTTGGTTATTCCTCAACCTGAGGCGCCAGCAACCCATATGGGTGCCGGGTTCTAGTCCTGGTCGCTCCTCTTCCAGTTCAGCTCTCTGTTGTGGCCCGGGAGGGCAGTGGAGGATAGCTCAAGTGCTTGGGCCCTGCACCTGCATGGGAGACCAGGAGGAAGCTCCTGGCTTTGGATTGGCGCAGCACTGGCCATAGCGGCCATTTGGGGAGTGAACCAACAGAAGGAAGACATTTCTCTCTCTGTCTCTGACTGTACCTGTCAAATAAAAAAAATATTGTATTTGCATTCTGAGCTTGTAACAGTGTAGTTAGATTTCCCAAACCAGGTTGAGAGCTGTGGCTCATGCTCTGCTGATTCCACAGCACTGTTTGCCCTTCCTGTATGCAGAAAGATCCAGGTTCCCTTGCATTTAGATCAGGACAACGTGGTTGTGTTCTGGATAAGAGGATGACATAGAAAGGACAGTGGGAAGTGTAGAGGCCACTTACAAGCATGCACTTTTCTCTTAAGATTTTTCAGTTTTCTTTTCTGCCACTGTGACTTTGGAGGTCACATATTCTAGACAACACAGCTACAAGTTGGAAGAGGGCTGCTGTTCTGTGCTGAAATGTGATGTGAATGAAAATGACACTTCTGTTTGTGCAGTCACTAACATCTTAGGCTTTACCTGCAGTTTCAGTGTGGCTTCTGCTGAGAACTGTTGTCATGCCTCCCAATTTTTGGAGAACATCTACAAACATCTAGTTTCTTGACAAGAAATGTTGTTCCAGGATAAATGATTGAAAATGTCCACTATTAGAATCAATTACTTTGCCTATAGCTTTCTTGAGAAGTGTGAAAAAAGCTCTACCAAAAATCTCAACTTTTATTCCAGAATATTTTATTTTTTCAGCCAGGGGCTAGTAACTAAATAAGCAGCATAATATCTTACAGAAAGTAATCCAAGTAGACCAACAAGAGATCTAAGTTTTCACATTCACTTTCATGAAGACAGATTTTTTCATGGGATGGCTGGATCCACGTTCTTGTCCCCAACACAGTCCCCAACACAAGAAAGCGTTCAAGGATGAGAGCAGAGTTTGAGTACAGTTCACTTCTTTGCTTTTTTTTTTGGGGGGGGGAAGGGGTCTTGGAAGTGTCATGGCAACAGTTGCATGAAGGCAGTAAGAGGTATTGGGTCATTTTAATGACATGGTCATTTTAATGACATTAAAATTAGCTTTAGGTCATTGTGGGGGTTCAGTCAGCAGCTATGTTGTTATATTTAGCCAGCGCTAGTTCTGGGCCACTGTTTCACAGAAACTTGTTTTCTACAGTACAAAGTGGGGTTGGGGTTGGTTGGATGCAGTGAGTAACCTCAGCTCCCACTTGCAAGCTGCCTCCTTGCATAAATCAGTTGCAGATTTTTGCTTTAAAATCTGTAGGTCAGGTAAGAAGATGGCAAAAGGTTAATTGTTCATTGTTATTTCTGCTACCCCAGGAAACTGCTGATAGGTCCTGTGGCTCCCAAGTCCAGGGCCAGTCCTGGTTTCTCTCCCTGGAACATGGGGTGCAATTTGTTTTACCACTGTAGTTCCCTTGTAACAAGGAACTGTCTTTTCAGGTATCTGCTTTTCTTTTTCATATTTTTTTAGAGCTATTAACTAAGCTCTCCATCTTATTCGGTGTCCACTCTTTCTCCTTAATGTCCATTTTCTATTTTATAGTCCCATCTGGGATCCCACCTTACCTTTATTTATCATGCCTCTTTCAGCCTCCTCCTCGGGGCTGTCTGCGACAGTTTCATAGATTTTCCTTGCCTGATGAAGTCCTGTTTGAATATTTCAGTCAACTTTGCTATAGTACCCAGTTATTTAACCACATTCCAAAATTGGTATCATTTTGCAGGTATTTGGTAACTGCGCTTGTTAACAGCTACTATGAGCTAACTTTAAGTAAGAGGTTGCCCTTGATAATGAGGGTGGGGCCGCAACTAATTAAAGTTAAATAAATTAAGACCAAAAGCTGAGTTTTCTCTAGAGATGTTATGACTCAAGAATATAGTATCTTGGACAGCACTGTGGTACAACAGGTTTGCCGCTCCTTGCGACTCCAGCTTCCCATATGGACGTGCTGGTTCAAGCCCTGGCTGTTCTGTTTCTCCCTCTTGCTAAAATGCCTGGGAAGGCAGAAGATGATCGTTCACTTAGTTGGGCCTCTGCCACCTGTATGGGAGGCCAAAATGGAGCTCCTGCTTACTGGCTTCAGTCTGACCCTGCTCTGGCTGTTGTAGCCATTTGAGGAATGATCCAACAGATGGAAGATATCTGCCCCTGCCCAGCCCTTGCTATGCCTTTCAGATAAACAAATAAAAGCAATATTTTATTTTTTATTTAAGATTTATGTTATGTATTTGAAAGACAGAGAGAGGTAGAGACAAAGAGAGAGGTCTTCCATCCACTGGTTCATTCCCCAGATGGCTGCAATGGCTGGAGCTGCGCCTATCCGAAGCCAGGAGCCAGGTGCGTCTTTTGGGTCTCCCACATAGGTTCAGGGGCCCAAGGACTTGGGCCATCTTCCACTGCTTTCCCAGGCCACAGCAGAGAGCTGGATCAGAAGAGGAACAGCTGGGACTAGAACCAGTGTCCATATGGGATGCTGGTGCTTCAGGCCAGGGCTTAAACCTGCTGTGCCACAGCGCTGGCACCCAAAAGCAGTATTTTAAAAAAGAATGCACATCAATTCTTACCTGAGTTTCCAATCTGCTGATCTTTCCTACATATTTTTGGGTTTGCCAGCATCTATTACTACTACTACTATTACTACTACTGCTAGTATTACACACACACACACACACACACACACACACACACATACTTTAAAAAGTTCATAGAAAATGTAATTAAAAGGCAAAATATTTTGGTATAAAAATTGAAACTGCTGCATAGTTTTTAAAAAATATGTATTTTCATGAGTTTTCTGAAGACTGAATTGGTATTTCATTAAGTGATAAACATACGTACACTCATATATAAATTAACTTTTTAAATAAAATAATTAGACTCACCAACCAGATTCAACAGTGATCATTCATGCACCTTTCTTTGTTTTTTTTTTACTTTCAAGTATTTAATTAATTCCTAACCAGCATGTCAAATGATCCTTTTAGACTGGAGTATGAAAATCTAAAACAGTTGTGGACATATTATTACTTAACTATAATGAAATATTACATATCTCAAAATAACACCAATTTCATTGTAAAAACTATTTCTTAGTCTATATTCACACTCTCCTTATTGTCTCAAAATGTCCTTTATATTTTGCTGGTTTAAATTTGAATCCATTCATGATAACATTTGGTTAATATGTCTCTTACCTATCTTTTAATATAGTGAACTCTCACTTTCCATATCCACTTTTCTTTATGTCATTCACCTGTAGGAGATTTGTCTAGTTTTATTAGAGTATTTTACATTGTTCATTTATCTGTTTGCTTTCTAACACTGCCGTTTAACTTGGTCCTAAAGTCCCTGAACATTTTGTCATGTGAATGCTAGCTGTCAAGGCTTCATTAGACATGGGTCCAAGAGCAGGGACTGTTTATGTCTTTCATTGAGAGGTTCCCTGCCTACCTTGCAGGATGAACATATTTAAAGTGAAATAAAAAGGTAAAAAACTCAAGAAAGATTAAAAAAAATGTAATGCTTACACATGAGTGCTTAATAATAAACAATGGGGAAAGAAATGTATTTTCCTTATTTTCCAGATTTGTTAAGATATTATAGACAAGTAAAAATGGTGTAGACATTTATACATTTATGGTGCACAATGTGATATTTTGGCATAGTTGTAATGCATTCATTGCGAAACAATTAAACCAAGCAAATAATCATATCCATCACCTCACATTGTATTCTTTCATTGTGGTGAGAACACTGAAGATCTACTCTCTGAGCAATTTTAAAGTATAGAATTTGTTGATATTAACTGTAGTTGCCATGCTGTACAATGCATGGTGTTTAAAAAGTTCATGGGAAATTTGTATTATGAAAAAATGCATGGATTTCAAAACTTTTTTTATAGATTTATTTATTTATCTGAGAGGTAAAGTTGCAGAAAGTGAGAGGGAGAGGCAGAGGGAAACTATCTGCTGGTTCACTCTCCAAATGACCGCAATGGCCGGAGCTGAGCCGAAAGCCAAAGCCAGGAGCCAGGAGCCAGGAGCTTCTTTTGGTCTCCCACGTGGATACTGGAACCCAAGTGCTTGGGCCATCTTCTACTATTTTCCCAGGCCATAGCAGAGAGCTGGATTAGAAGAGGAGCAGCCGGGACTAGAACTGGCAACCATATGGGACGCCAGCACTGCAGGTGCAGAATTAACCTATTGCACCACAGCACTGGCCCCCCAGAATTTTGAGGCAAAATAAAGTTATCTTTAAAACATTTTAAGGCAGAATTACAGAGAGAGAGAAGAAGAGAGGGAGAGAAGGAGAGAGAGAGAGAGCGAGCAAGCAAGATGTCTTCCATCCGCTGGTTCACTCCCAAAATTGCCACAATGGCTGGGGCTGGGCCAAGCCAAAGCCAGGAGCCAGGAGCCTCCTCTAAGTCTCCCACATGGGTGGCAGGAGCCCAACCACTTGGGCCATCCTCTGCTGCTTTCCCAGGTGCATTAGCAGGGAGCTGGATCAGAAGTTGAGCAGCTGGGACTCCAACCAGTGCCCATATGGGATGCCAGCATCACAGGCAGTATATTAACCCACTATGCCACAACACCAGCCCCATAAACTTATCTGTTAATTCCATTTTCCACACAACTTTTGGAGGATTGTAGAACTAATTTATCTTGAAATTTTGAACCCTCTGACCTACATCTCCATGTACCTGAAAACCACTATTCTACTCTCTGCCTCTATGAGTTTGATCCAATTTTTATTTATTTATTTGAGAGGCAGAGAGAGAATGAGAGCAATGGCAAGGCAGCCGGAGAGATCTTCCTTGTGCTGCTTCACTATCCAAATGCCTACAGCAGCCAGGGTAGGGCCAGGCTGAAGCCTAGAGCGCAGAACTCAGTGTGGTTTTTAACACACTGGAGCCATCGTCTGTTAACTCCCATGGTACACACTAGCAGGAAGTTGGACTTGGAGTGGATCAATACTTGAACCCAGGCACTCTGCTATAGGATGGAGATACCCCACGTGGTGTTTCCACCACCACGCCAAATGCCCATCCCTGTCCTTCTTACTCTCTACCATTCCAATAAGATGAAAATAAATAAATACTTACGATTTCACATAGAAATGAGATCATGAAATAGTTGTCATTCTAAGCCTGGTTTATAAATAATATTTTTCTCTCTTTCTACATGTGTAGAGGATTTTAAATAAAGAAATGATGACAAGATTGAATTATCTTGCTGAGAAAAAACTTTTTTCAAATTATGAGGACAAAGTAGAAATATAAACAAGATTTTAAACTTTCTTCCTGGTAGACAAGAGAAGAAATGATGGTGATGTGCTGAGGAGTCATACAGAGGAGTATGGTCGCGACACAGCAAGATACCCAGCAAGGAAGGGAGAGAGAGGGAGAGCGAAAGCAGAACATGTCAAGGAAAGACAGACAGTGTGCCCCATGGTGCAAGCTCAGTCAAGTTCTAAGGGGGTGACTATGGGCCATTCTCCAAACTCATCCTTCACCGTCCCATAGCGTAGTGCAGGATTTTTGTACCCATCTCCTAGTTTGGCTTCAGATAACCTCTTCAATACCAGACATTGAGATCCAATTAAATACACCAATATAAAGGAGAGGGTCAATTTTTGACCCCTGATCTTGAGATCTGAAAAGATCCACTGTGGAAATTGTATGGAGGACAGCACAGTACAGCTAGGATGAGTACAAGCTTAGATTAAAAGGGGTATAATAACAATTTGTTAGAGTTTAAGACAGAAAATGTGTATAAAGTGGCCAGCATGCAACATAACAACAGGAAAACATTCCTTCACAGTAGCCAGGGGACACTGGCTTCCCATATCAGAGTATCTGGGTTCGATTTTTGGCTCTGGCTTCTGATTCTAGCTTCTCCAGAGCACAAAAGCTAGAAGGTAGTGGTAATGGCTCAAATAACTGGGTACCTGGCACTGACGTCGGAGACCTGGATTGTGATCTTGGCTCTGGCACTGGTTCAGCCTTGGGCTTTCTGGACATTTGGGAATTAAACTATGGGGTGAAAGTTCTCCATTTGTCTGTCTCTCAGGTAAATACAAAATAAAATATAATTAAAAATACATGGTAGCCAATACAGTATATATTTCAAAATATGTATTTGTTCAGTAGAAGATTATATTTTATGAAAAGATCCACTGAGTCATGACTATGCACCATAAGAAAGAAGAATAGAGGGGAAAGAGGGTGACTGTGTGTATGGGTGGTGCTCTATACCATCTCACATAACTGACAATGTGACTAGGGGTCTTTGTATAATGGAATTACATGTGTTGCTTTTCATCATTTATGTTACTGTAGTGAGTGGAAAGTGACACCACAGACTCAGTTAAGAAGAATTAATAATGGATATAAATAAAGATAATAAAGCTATTTCATTTCCTTCTCTTTATACAGGAAAAATAGGTTGAGATGAGAAATTCTCTGAAGGGTTTGAAACATAAGGAGTTCATACTTCATCTCACTGCACAGATTTAATGCTTGCCATGTAAACACAGATCAACTGATTCATCAGTTCAAGATAAACATTGGAACTGATGCACTTTGTGTGTAGTTAGCTGAGTTACAAAATAATATTTGGGTCAACATGATTCACGTATCCATACATGTGCTTTAAATACATACATATTAGATGAATCCATACATTCACAGCCTTTTATTTTCTGTATTACCTTAGTCAAGGATGCACAAAATTTCAAACACTTACCTCATTTAATTTACATGCTTCTGCGACAAAATACTCTGCTGTCTTGGTTTCTTTTTTTAAAAAATTATTGGTTTTCAGCTTTGTCTTACTGTAAATACCAGAATGTCGAAATTCCAGACCAAGGATGGATATGTCTCACCCATTTTTAATAAATTAATATTTAGTTGATCAAGCCTGTATACAATAAATATATGTGTTTCCTATGAGAGTCAAGACTTTCAAATCCAAAACTGATAAACCAAACTGTCTCTATGTATAAGCTCTTTCAGCTTCCTCTCCCATAAATTCCTCTTGCTGGTAGCCTGTACTAAGCTGTGAGGAGAGGGGAGAGGACAAGGAACAAGAGACTCACAACATCTGGTTTCATTTCTCAGTGAAGAACATCTGTGGCTATTTCACTTCTTACAGAGTTCACAATGCTCTGTTGGTTGCTACAAAGGGGTGGCTAACTTCATTCACAAGGCCGGGTTATATATATGAAAAGTCTGAAAGTAGTGGAAACACTGAAGGGTACTCACTCACCTTGCCTGGGATGGAAACAAATTCACACTGGGAGCTACTTGTGCACCTGGAGGAAAAGCAAACATAGGCATAGAAACAGCAGTGGAGGAGCCAGGGTTGTTGGGGGCTTCCCCTGCCTTTGAAGCTGCCGTCCTAAATGAGCTATGATTCTAGTAGCAGCTGCTTCACTTCCTGCCTGCTAATGTGCCTGGGGAAACAGCAGAAGATGGCACAAGTCCTGGGTCCTGCATCCACATGGGAGACATAGAAGGGGATACTGGCTTTGGCCTTGCCTGTTCCCAGCTGTTGTGGCCAAATGGGGCATGAACCAGCAGATGGCAGATCTCATTCATTCTCTGTCACTCTGCCTTTCAAATAAATGAAATAAATCTTTTTAAAAAGTGAGCCTACTTTGGGTCTCCCATGTGGGTGATAGGAGCCCAACCACTCGGGCCATCCTGTGCTGCTTTCCCAAGTGTCTTAACAGAGAGCTAATCTTTTTTTTTTTTTTTTTTTTTTTTTTTACAGGCAGAGTGGACAGTGAGAGAGAGAGACAGAGAGAAAGGTCTTCCTTTGCCGTTGGTTCACCCTCCAATGGCCGCCGCGGTCCGCGCGCTGCGGCCGGCGCACCGCGCTCGTCCGATGGCAGGAGCCAGGAGCCAGGTGCTTTTCCTGGTCTCCCCATGGGGTGCAGGGCCCAAGCACCTGGGCCATCCTCCACTGCACTCCTGGGCCACAGCAGAGGGCTGGCCTGGAAGAGGGGCAACCGGGACAGAATCCGGTGCCCCGACCAGGACTAGAACCTGGTGTGCCGGCGCCGCAAGGCGGAGGATTAGCCTGTTGAGCCACGGCGCCGGCCAGAGAGCTAATCTTTTTTAAAGATTTGTTTTATTTATCTGAAAGGCAGAGATAGAGAGAGAGAGAGGTATCTTCTATCTGCTGGTTCACTCCCAAAATGGACTCAAAGGCCAGAGCTGGGCCAGGCAGAAGCCAGAAGCCAGGAGTCAGGAGCCAGGAGCTTCTTCCAGGTCTCCCATATGGGTTCAAGAACTTGGGCCATCTTCCACTGCTTTCCCAGGCACGTTGGTAGAGAGCTGGATTGGAAGTGGAGCAGCTGGTACACAAACCAGCACCCATATGGGATGCCAGCATCTGAGGCAGCAGATTTATCAGCTACGCCACAATGCTGGCTTGTAAATAAATAGATCTTTAACAAAATAAAATCAGCAATGCAGGACTGGTGTTTGGTGTCACGTGCAGTGGCTGAGGCAATGCAAAACCCTTTCTTGGTAAAGCAGCCTACATCTCCCTGCCAGGGAGCACAGGTCAGTTAGTGCAGAAGCTCTGGGGGACAGGCAAGTGGTAGTGGTGCTTCCCTGATAACTGAGCCACCATCCATGTAGCTACTGATCAAACCATGGCATTCATAAAGCCAATGACCATCCTCCCATTGACCTTCACCTCCCACCCTCACCCTAGCCCCTTAACCCTGGAGAAGAACTGAGAGTTGATAAGAGCTTTGTAAAATGAAGCCCTGGGAGCGAAGAGCTGTACTTTGAATCTAGGTCTTTTGATCACCCTATCACATTATTCTTTGAAAATACAGTATAGACATCTGGGAAAACAGCCTACACAGCACACCTGAGGGCCAAGAGCCTCTCTGTCTGGCCAAGAAAAATGACAAAGCAAATTAGAAACTTCTGAATGACATTCCCTTTAGTATATGCATATCTATCAAAAATACATTTTCATGAACATAAACGTTGCTTCCTCTGCACAATTTCTGCCAAGAGTATAAAATCCAGATATAATATTTTAAATTGCACAAACACTTATAGCTGTTGTATCTTAATTCCTCACCCTACCAATTAAGAAATTCTGCCCTAAAGTATGAATGTTTCTCTGCAATTCTCTACAAATCACCATTAATAAGATAATAGAGCAGAAAAATTAGAAGGGAGTTCATTTGATTTTTTTTCCCCTAAAGGCTGGCTTTAGTGAGAAAATTTATCTACATTTCATTTCTAACACATTGTGAATGATAAATGAACTCTACTGCATAAAGGACATGACATTGCTATGCCTTAGATTTCTAAGTTCTTTCATCAGAATATTCTACCTAGCAAAGTTCATAGCTCAGTGCTTGTCCTCTTATAAGGAATAGTGAGGTAAGTGAAAGCCACCACTCCAAAGAACCCAAGTTCAGGCTGTGACTCAAAATAAGTAAAGAGAAATAGTCTGAGAGGCACAAGGCCAGCCAGGAAGCTGCTTCATCATTTTGGTTTCTAACAGGTATGTCTGCTCTGGTTTATTCTAAACAGAAAGAACAATAGGGAAGCTTTTTAACTGTGCTTTCATCACTGGATTCAGTGGCTGAAGGACTGGAGACAGTGAAAAGATATTTGCCCTGAATGAACACCAGCGGAAAACTCATTGCTCTCCATTGCTTCCCCCAAGACCTTTCTGCGCTCTCTTCTGTATTATTTGAAGAATAGGCTCCTTATTCAGACAACCTCCTGCACGATCCTGCACAGTCAGGGCTGTAACCCTGATGGGTGATAAATGCTGAATGGATATGGCTAAGGGGAGTGCTTGAGTCAGAGGGGAAAAAATGCTTGCATTCTTTTACAGTTGCCACAGGAAAAGTCAATTTATTGTCACTGGTTACTTTTTGAACTCGAGGAACATAGTGACTAAATCCTTCATTTTATGTGAGACGAATACATCTGCTAGGAACAAGACAAAATGAAAAACATCAAATTTATAGAAAAGAAAATAAGAGAGGGAGTGACCCTCAGAGTGCAAGTGGTATAAAGTGGGGGATGCTCTAGGAAAAATGTCTAGAATTTGATTTTGGTTATAACAGTACTTTCTGAATAAGGTAATACTACACTTAAACATCATACATCACAGGCAGTAGGGCTGATTTAGGAGTCTGCTTTTTATCATTATAAGTAAATATCTGAGGCTATGCAAGTTCATAAACAAAAGAGGTTTATTTAAGTACAACTTGAAGTGCAGAATGCTAACTAACGTTAGTTTGACTCTGGTGAGGACCTCTTGATGGATGCTATCACCAGTGGGAGCTTGAGAGAGAGAGAGAGAGAGAGAGAGAGAGAGAGAGAGATGGAGAGATGCTTGGCTTGTTCTCTCCTAACCATAATGCTCCAAGAGCTAACTCAGGGTTCCTTTGAGAACTACTTCAATTCCTTCCAAAGCCATGCTCCCAATGACCCCAGGATCTGCTACTAGGCCCCATCTCTCAAAGGGCCCACTCCTTCAACAGCAGCAAACCCAGGGGCCAAGCTTCCACCATGAAAATGCCTAGGTGAGAAACTACATCCAAACCACAGCAGGGAGCAAAGCCTTTGCATAGGAAGGCAGTCACTATTACAAACTTGCTCGTATTAGAAAAGGATGCAGAGAAATCTGCAGTCATTGCTATCTTCTAGAACGTGAAACATTAAAGCAGCAAAAAGATGTACTCTAAAAATCAGCAAAATGGGTCACTCTCATTTCTGATGTTGGTAATGAACATATCAGAAAAAAATGTATTACAAGGAGAGTAAAATTTTTCACTTCTGTGGTGATTATTTAGCCAATAAAAAGAAAGAACCTTCCACAAACTTGGCTAATGATAAGAACATTGCTGAAAGAAAATCACGGAGGCCCACAGTAATATATACTGATATACTAGAATGTTCCATTAAGGTTGGGCTGTTCCATTAGAATGTTCCATTATGCTATGATAGAAAGAAAACAACACAAGATTTCTATTTTTAACTCAATCTTTTATTTGTTTGTGTGTACTTGTATGATTCCTACCTAGCAACAAACATGTATTGTTTCTTGGTGTGTTTGTCGAGGGTAGGCACATGACAGAAGAAATTAACTGATCTTAACATTGTAAAATTCTAACTTTAGACAGTGAACTCTAAACAATGTACCAGCAAAATCAGTCAATATAATGAAAATAGAGCACACAGTTATTCTGGTCTTTTAAACCTTCCAAGAGATAATATAATGAAAAGAAAATAGGTATTAATCAACTTCATATCATTAAAAATAAAATATCTGACAGAGAAAGGTACAAACAGAAAGGTAAGGGACTATAAACTAGAACATAAAAACATCATGATTACACATTGTGTGTTATTAACAGGTACAGCACACAGATCATGGCAGTTCTAAGATGCATCCTGCAATGGTTAAAGCCACACAGATGGATTTCAGTAACATTTCCTAGAATGTAGAAACATCAGTTGGTTTTACTGATTCTTTCAGGAAATTAAACTACTATTCTATTTAGAAGTTAAATAACAGTTTTCATACCTAAATATTCAAGGCTTTACCCAAAAAACTTTAAGGATGATGGTTAATACATAGGCTTATGCAATAAAAATAAGTCTCTGTTCTTATCTCTTCCATTACTGAGTGAATTTTTAGTGAAAGACTTCCAAGTACTTCTTATTAATCATGGATTATCAGTGTGAAAACAAAACATAAACAGTCAGCATTAATGTAGGTCTTTAAACAAAAGCGACAAACACTTTAAGTTCTGTAAGTGCACCATAATTTCTTAGTTAAGAATGAATTGCATATCAATGATTTAGACCCACGGCCTACTACTTAAATAAAGGAGGGGCGATTTTGTGAAGGAGCATCCCACTGAGTTGAGATAGTTAACACAGGTTTGAAAAGTGCCCAGGTTTATAGCTGGAGAGTTGCTTAGATATATGAATCGGTTTGCATAATTTAAAATTAAAAATGGCACAAAAAGTCAGAAAAACTAGTAATCTCCATTCGTCTTAGTTCATCATGCAACATGTGAATATTTGTAGGGAATATAATCAGACAGAAATCAATGATAATATTCATTCTAAATCAATCCTATAATAATATAGCAAAGTAAACACTAGAAAATTCTGCAAATTTATTTTTTATAGATTGAAAATAAAAGGCCTGTTTAAATTTGTTACAATATTTCAGGCCCCCAGAAAGTCTGAAATATCAGCATCTACCAAAGTACTCAGTGAACAAGAGATAATAAAGTAAAACTTAAGCAAAATGAGGCACAGGTAAGTTCTTATATAAAGGTTTTTATACTGTCTTTGATGCAATTCTTAATTTTATAGTTTCACTACATATTTATACAGTATTTCTAAACATGATAAACATAATCTCAAAAAACAAAAACAATCTTAGTACTTCATAACTCAGATTATGAGATATTAAACAAATAAGGTCATAAAAATATCCTTCCTAAAAATATACTGTCTGTATACATGAACACAAATGATCACCTATGGCAAAGTGAGTCATCTAGATCTTAAAGGAATCAATAATTAGCCAGGAAAGTAAAATATTTTAGGACACTTTACATTACACTTCATTTGAAAAGCCTTCCTACTGGGACAACTTGAAATGTGATATAGGATTCCTAATATTTTATACACACACACTCTCCCTACATTTAAAGAAAAGTTTGATACATTTGTATAAACGAATCTCAATTTCCGACTATAACACTGCAGCTAGACAACTGTATTTTGAAAATCGTACACATTATAACCTCTATTACCACAAAGAGCAGCAAGTCAAACACATCTGCAACCGGGGGAGCTGAAATCAGGTCTCTTCAGTTCGGCAGATCCACATTCTGAAGAACGAGGGCCACTCGGTTTGGAATGTACACCTAAGTCAATACAATAATGTCAGTGCAGCTGAAAGAAATACGAATGTTCTGTCATTATGTCAAAAGGACACAGGCATGCTGCAGATTCACGGTTGCCTAAAGTGACAGTGATCTTTATAATCCTCCCTGCTCTGAGAAGCTCAGTTCCCTCGGTTCTAAGAGTTTTGGCAGCAATGTTAAGATAATTTTAAATCTAGAACCACTAGAGGGCTCCATACGATTTACAAAAATCAGTGTTTGTCGGACATTGGTGACATAAATGGCACTCTTACTGACATGCTTAGGCACTCCAGGGAGGTGAGGGAAGGCCATCTTGTTGTTCACAATGTTATACTCTACTTAGATAAATAACAGAGCAATGCCTTGCTTTGAGACACTTTTAGTTTATAATCCTGTCTATTCTCTTCCTGTCATTTTAAATGAAAAAAAAAAAAAACAAAAAACAACAACAACAAAACAAAAAACCTGGGCCGGTGCCTTGGCTCATTTGGCTAATCCTCCACCTGCGGCGACAGCACCCTGGGTTCTAGTCCCTGTTGGGGCGCCGGGTACTAGTCCCGGCTGCTCCTCATCCAGTCCAGCTCTCTGCTGTGGCCTGGGAAGGCAGAGGAAGATGGCCCAAGTGCTTGGCCCCCTGCACCTGCATGGGAGACCAGGAGGAAGCACTTGGCTCCTGGCTTTGGATCGGTGCAGTGCACCGGCGGTAGCGGCCATTAGGGGAGTGAACCAATGGAAGGAAGACCTTTCTCTCTGTCTCTCTCTCACTGTCTATAACTTTCTCTCTCTGTCTCACTGTCTAACTCCGCCTGGCAAAAAGTAAAAAAAGAAAAAAAACACCCTGAAATGTAATATAAAGGATCCTAAGTGTATTTCAGGCTCTGCTCCAACTTAAACCAAACAAAAAGTTTGCCATGCATCAGAATAAATACATTCAAATACATTTCTTCTTATGCCCTTCCTAGAGCTGACTCAGTTCCTCTGTGGCTCCATCTGCTACCTCCGCTCTCCATCCACATGGTTCCGGCCAGAAGAGCCTGTCAATTCCTTCTTACGGGTCTTTGCCCATGATGGGCCTTGCTGGTTCCTTAATCTCCTTGGTGTAGAAAAATCCCAGCTGCATGGAGAAACTTTCTCAATGATCCCCCAAATTACAGGTTCTCTACTCCCTTTTTAATCATAGCACCCCTTCTGTTTATTTCTAAACGCACCAAAATTTGTCATTTTTTTCAAGTTTATCATGTATCCATCTCACTATACTATGAGCTTTACAAGCTCATACAAACATACACGTTTTAGAAGCCCTTTTGCTTCTAACTCTTTGCAGGTGCCACTAGACAAGGCAGGGCCAATGGTGATTGAATAAACAACAAAAATTGAACAAAAGAAAACTACTGAATCTATATGTGTGTATTTTAAATAATATTCTCTATTGCACTGTTTTATGCGTTTTTCTTTGCTATTTTATATACAACATATTTAACTATTAATAAACCAAACTCTAAAAATAATAGATTATTGTCAACATTATAAAACTCACTGCACTTATGACTCTGTGAGTATTTAACTATTTTCAGTTACTTTATCTCTTAGTGAAAGCTTGGATTATGGATAAAAATGAAAAAAAAGCTTCCATGGTTTAGAACAAGAATGAAAAGTGCAAAGCAAACATGGCTTTAAGGAAAGGAAAAAAACAGGAATACAACAGTTGATATTCATTAAACGAGACTCTGAATGTCCAATGCATCCCAACTCTGCAAATGAACTCAGTGTTTTTCCTTAAGATCTCTAATAAACTTACAAAAATGAAAAGAAACCGACAGACCAACATAATTGGTTTTGAACATCAAATATTAAAGCAGTTTTAAAATGGCAGCATTTTGAGAAAATTAAATTATGAATGTTATAGCTAGAGAACAGTTCTTCTGATCTTCAATTAAAATAATTAGTGACTTAGAAAATAATATTTATTTGAGAAAAATTTCACAAATGCTAATAGTTGCTATGCAGCTCTATGTCTCAGAATCTGATTTGCAATCTGGTATTTCTAAAAAGGACATCACATTTCTGTAGTCGTTGAGTATGGAGAAACTACATATTCGAATGCTAAAACATGTGTCCTTATGATTTTTAGATTGTATTTAATGGCTTACAACTTTTTAACCATGTAAGAATTTCGTTGTGAATTAAATCCCTTTTATTTGAAGGTTTTGACTTTGACTGTTAGGTGAGATATTATGAGATTGGTACACAGAAGGAAGGTAGAGGAGGGATCCGTGAAATCAGAACTAATACCAAGGATCCAGACGGATCCACAGGATGACATATTTCCCTAATCAACCCATAGAGAAAATCAAGATCAACAAAGATAAAGGAGGAGAAATAAAACAAACCAACAATCTGACTTAAGGCATGAATCAAGATAGTGACTGGCCCCTTTAAGGTTTCCAATGAGTGTATATGTAATTTAGGTTTGAAGATCACAGATACTGATATTAAATAATCAGTGGGTTACAATCAGAGTAATGCTGAGTGGTTCTGCCGTGAGCAAGCTAAAAGTGAAGACCAGTATAAATTTCTCCCAGCACCAAAAACTAAACAAAAAAATTTCAGTTTCCTCTGAAATTAAAAGCATTTCTCTGATATAATACTGTCTTATCATGTAGGTCAGAGGACTAAGATTAAGTCTGAAACTCCCGAGAAAGTGGCAATGAAATACATTAGTCAGGCCTGGGGCAAATAACAATAGGTTGCTCTGATAGTGAGATACCAGGACAAGTCAAGTTAGTCTTCTGTTTAGTTTCTACTCAATTGTGCTATCTACTCTGTTTGATTTGCAACCTCAAAATGACTTAGTAATTAAACATAAATAATAACTATAATAAATATACAGTGATCATTTAGAAAGTCTTATTCTCTTTGATCTTTTAACATTTTAGCCATTCCAGATTTAAAGGTTAAAATACAGATGTTATAAGAAATTAATGATTTTTGCACATTAGCATGAAATTGCCTATTTTGGCATTTTATGCTTAAAGAAAAAAGCTCCAATGATATTGATTTTATGGAAAGAGCTTGATCATTACAATTCCAGTCACACTATACACATAATACTATCTGCTAAAAAGTCTTCAGTTGATAATTGTATAATACCATTGACAGGAGAGAAAGAAAGGTCTTCCATCCACTGATTCACTCCTCAAATGGCCACAATGGCCAGAACTGGTCCTATCCAAAGCCAGGAGCCAGAAGCTTCTTCTGGGCCTCCCATGCGTGTGCAGGGGCCCAAGTGCCTGGGCCATCTTCTATTGCTTTCCAAGGCCATAGCAGAGAGCTGGATCAGAACAGGAGCTGCTGGGACTTGAACCAGTGCCCATATGGGATGCCGGCACAGCAGGCAGAGACTTAACCTACTGTGCCACAGTGCCGGCCCTGGAATTATATTTTTAAGTTTTGTTTATTTGTAAGGCAGGGGTATGGAGAAAAAGAGGAGGAGAGAGGGAAGTAGGGCTGGACCAGGAGCTGGGAACTCCATCTGTCAGACCTTAGAATTACATTTTTTAAATACTTTGTTAATTAGCATAGTGTGTAGCATGAGCATTGTGGCGCAGCAGGTTAAGCCCTCACTTGGTGTGTCTGCAATCCATATCAGAACGCTGGTTCAAGTCTGGGCTGCTTGTTTCCGATCCACCTCCCTACTAATACACCTGAGAAGGTAGAAAATGATGGCCTTTGAACTCAAGTTCTTGCCACCCACTTGGGGGATACAGATGGAATTGTGGCCTGCTAGCTTTGGCCTGGCCCACACCTGGCTGTTTCAGGCACATGGGGAATGAGCCAATGGATGAAAGATCTCTTTTTCTTTAACTTCCTTTGTCATTCTGCCTTTTCAACAAAATTAATAAATAAACATTTTTTGAAAAATTACCACAACGTGTTTATATTGGTTTATGTCCATTGTGGTATAAGCAATATGAAATAATTTCCACAAGCAAGTTATTTTTCTCAACTATGAGTAGTTACTTAGTTGTGAGTTTTCTTCTGTATTAGGATTCTGAATATCTAAATTAATTTCCTAGTGGTTAGCAAATGACTACCAATTATACTAAAGGATAAGATAATCAGAGCTAATTCTTACGACGAGATAACTATAGACACAAACAAATCAGGACCTCTAAAATTTAGAGCTAAGTACTGGCCAAATAATTCTCACTTCATAATTTTAATTTTTGGGATGGGCTTTTGGTAAAGCAGTTAAGACATAATTCGGATGCTGACATCACGTATCACCTATCACAGTGCCTAGATTAAAGTCTTGACACTACTTCCGATTCAAGTCTCCTGCTCATGTGTACCTCGGGAGGTAGCAGGTGATGGCTCAAGTGCTTTGGTCCCTGCAACCCATGTAGGAGATTGGCTTTGGCCTGGCCTAGCCCTGGTTATTATTGGCATTTGGGAAATGAACCAACAGAGAGGAAATATTAGGGGCTGAGTAGACTTGTCTCCCCAATATTTATGCAGCGCTTTAAACTTTGATGCCTTAATGTTAATGGTTGATGGGTTAAGTAGAGACTTGATCTAATTATGGAGTCTGGCATGTAGGTCTGTTGGGAGGTCTTTAGATCACTGGGGTGTTCCTTTGGGGGGTGGTTCTCCCCAGGGGTTATTTTAGTTCATGTTCTCTCTGGTTCTTCTCTTTATGTTTTGTAGCTTGTCATGTGATCATCCCTGTGCATCTGCCATGAACTGCATCTATCAAATGCTAAGGCAAAGGACCATCCAATCTTAATTGTAACTTTCAAACTGTAAGTCAAAATGAACATTTTCCTTCTCAAGAAGCTCCTCTTTGGTATTTTAGTTAAATAACAAAAAGCCCACTAATACAGGAGATGTCCTACCTTTCTAGTAAATACATAAATAATTCAAAAAGAACAATTTTGACTCACACAAGAGAAAGGAAACAGGAACATAACACAATGTATTTAAGTAGTATATGTAAATGCTTAAATATATTTAAGTATAAATAATTTATTATTTCAGTACACATAAACACTTGTAGAAGCCATTTAGTATGCATGTCGCAGATCCTGGATGCTGGTAAACATACCAACTACATTCATTTATTAGATTTTAAGTCCTAGACATTTTGTAGCTAGGATCACATTAAGATCATATAAAATCAGATGATGATGGCCATGAGTTTGATAGCCATGAGTTTAGTCTCTAGCCATATTCATAGTCATTTCTTCATTAGGAATCACAATATCAAAGTACAATGCAATTCATTTACTAAGAGAGGCAGTAGCACGCTAATCTACCCAGTGATTTTGACTACTTTAATGACAAATACCACATTAATCATTAGTTTGTCTTAAAAAAAATAACTGGGACTGTTATTTTTAGTGGGCTAAGCTGTGACTGATGCTGGCATCCCATATGAGCACCATTCATGTCTTGGCTGCTCTACTTCCAAACCAGCTCCCTGTGAATGCTCCTGGGAAGGTAGCCAAAGATGGCCCAAGTGCTTAGGCCCCTGCCACCCATGTAGGAGACCTGGATGGCATTCAAGGCCCCTCACTTTGGCCGGTCTCAGCATTGCTGTTGCAGCCATTTGGGGAGTGGACAGGGGATGGAAGATCTCTCTCTTTCCTTTTGCCTCCCTCCCTCCCACTCTCTAATGCTGCCTTTCAAATAAATACACAAATCTTGAGTAAAATAATAACTAACTACACAATGATCTGTTTTATTATGTCATTCAGGTAAAGTATTATTTTCCTGTAGAATCATTAGTCAAAAAATTAATAACAAATTTTTTGAAAGCTAGGTGCCAGATATTTGAGGTCAAATTTTAAAATTAAAAAAATTGTTCAATAATTTGAAAGCTAATACTAAAATTTTCTCATAATTGTTAAGTTTAACAATAGCACATTTGGATATAACCTTAGTAGGATGAAAGTACCGTTCAATAAAAAATATCAAACCCTGTAACATCCTATAACCCCCTTCCTTATAAAAAAGTTATAAATTATTTTGAAAAATAAAAATGACATTAAATAACATTAGTCTTCATATACATGCTTTTTCTTTCAGAATATTTCCTAACAACAAAGAGATTTTACTCTAACTCCCATTATTATGTGTTAGCGTTAGGAGAAAAGTGATATTAATATACATTTTTATATAGAAATATATATTACCTCATCTAATTTGGAAACATTAAAAAATAAATTTTAAGAACCAAAAGTCTACTTACGTACTTCCAAATTCAGAATAGAGATAAATACATTTACTTCTTATTGGTAAAGAGACTAACTGGCAGAGTAATTAATGCTAAAAATATTGCTTTGTTTACATATTTATCATTGAGACTGCTTTAGTTACTATAAATAAATCGAATTCATTCCAGTCTCAATAATCTTGGCTGTCCCTTTTGTTCCATGGGCTTTAAATTTATGAATTAGAGAAGAGAAAAGAAGCCTGCCTCCCACCTGGCAATTTCCAGGGCACTAATTAACACACAAGTTAACATATCAGTTCTTACACCAGGAACCCAAATGTAGAGAAATGATTACGTGAAAATGGGTGTTCTAATAGCTGCGAGTGAAGCAGAAAGGAAAAGTTCTGTGCTATCTCTTTCCAGCGTTTGTGGGATATTCTGACCTTAGCAAATATGTTGCAGTGGTGGTACACATGCGGTTATCCCCTGGCTTCCCAGTTTCAACTCACAGAGCACAAAGACAACGCTAGGGCGGTACCTGCTGATACTGCAGCATGTATGGCTATTTAAAGATTCCTTCCAGTTCTGTTTGTTGCTATCTTTGAAAACAGATTTGACACTTATTCAGCAGATCCTCTGGATTATTGAGCTTGCAAATGAGGCTTTAGCAAATGCTATGTTCTAGTTATGACGGGCAGAAATTTCATGGAAGACGGAAAAATTCTATTTTGTCCTCTCTTTGTGTTTTATTCCAGGAATGTTGGAGGCAGAAATGATCTTACTGGCAATGGCAGGAGTCCTACAGCACTGGAGTCATGTTCTAACAGCTTGATTGGATTCCAGTGCATACAATTCAGCTTAATAAGGAATTCCATTAAAATGAGACATTTTTATAATAGGTACCTTTATTAATGTGATTTTCTTTTTATCTGACTCTTTACAAAAATAACTCTCGCAAAAGGGAATCCTGCTTTCTTGGATATTCTATATCATATTGATCTGTTTGGGCTCCCTTTTTCCGACTTTAAGATTAGTGGTCATTTCATCTGGAGCTGGAAAAATTTAAATGAGCAATTCTTGAAGCACCTGTAGTCATCCAAAACAAGATGCTGCCGCTGGGAAGACAGCGCTAACCCTGATCTAACTGATGGAGCTGGATCAGAATTCTATTACAGGCAGTAGTTAAGCTATTTTCTATTTCTCATGTGCTTGTGGTGCCATATTCCTCTACCTATTACTGGGACTTATGAGATTTTCTCCATTCTACCATCTAATTTAGAGCTGCACATGCCATATTTGGGAGATCAATTCAATTAGTGCTTGAAAAGTAATCCGACTGCTGCTGCCACTTGTTTTAATTATGACAGACTATCTCTGCTCCAACAAAATCAAAAGGGACGTCAGCATATTTTTTAGCCATCCTCAAATATTCTGAGTCCTCACCTAAGACTATAATTTTCCCCAAGTTGTGAGAAGATATTCGTAATCATGTGTCCTCAAAGCACGCCGTGTCTTGACATGTTTAAAATACCTAAGTAATTACTGAATAGCCATGACAACACACATGCAATGGCATTTTACAATTTCCAAGAGGCTGGCCACGTCAATAATTTATGCTTCCTTAGAATTTATTGCTGCAGGGAGGATACTACCATTAATCCTCATTTTGTAGATGAGAAAAACTGAAGTACAAATATGTTAAAATTACTCAGATTCCCTTGAGTAGTAATTTACAGACTGGGTGCCTCCTTCCAGGTCTTCTGCCATGACATTTTGTGATTTTTTTTTCATTATTACCAGCTCTCTGTCCATATAGAACCCTGTTGGGATCTACGGACATTTAGGAGTGCTGTCTACATAAGAATTTTACTGTCTAAATCTTTCAAACTCCTTTCAGGCTAGTTCAATTGCCTAAAATTCAGTTTTATTGCAATCAGTTGCTGCTTTTCCATGACTTGTTCTGTGAGCTGAATCTTCTTTCTTAACCCCTCAAAGATCTCTAAATCTTTTGGTTATTTCTGGGCTTTAACGTAATTTTCTTATTCACTGCTGAAACTATTTTTATCCATCTTATTTTACATGTCAAAATTGAATGTTCTGACAAACTATAGCAACAATTCTTTGAAGAAAGAATCTGATAACACCTTCGAGCCCTTTCTCTTAAAATCACATACATCTCTCTACATTTCTGTCCAAAGCTATATCAATATCATCAACACACCAATAAGCACACACACAGCTTTAGGGCACACCTAAGTCTTTCATGGCCATTGTGTTTTCCTCACAGCCTATAATACAATAATTCAATCTTTGTAATCTCTGATATTTTTGTTATTTTACAGCACATCAGTTCTGTATATAAGACAGCAGCTGAAAAAATGAAGTTCTGGCATCATTTTAACAGGTGGAAAAATAGAAGAAAACCAGGTGATTCAGAGGGGATGGGGTTTTCATACAGATTCTCATGCTTGATTTATACCAACATTTTTGAAATATGAGAGAATCTGTGGAAACCACAGCTTTATGAACTATAATATATCCATACATGGGGCTGGTGCTGTGGTTGTAGTGGCCAAAGCTGCTGCCTGTAGTGCCAGCATCCCATATGGGCGCCGGTTCAAGTCCCGGCCGCTCCACTTCCGATCCAGCTCTCTGCTATGGCCTGGGAAAGCAGTAGAAGATGGCCCAAGTCCTTGGGCCCCTGCACCCGTGTGGGAGACCTGGAGGAAGCTCCTGGCTCCTGCCTTTGGATTGGTGCAGCTCCAGCTGTTGCGGCTATCTGGGGAGTGAACCAGCGGATGAAAGACCTCTCTCTCCCTCTCTCCTCTCTCCTCTCTCCCTCTCTCTTCTCTCTCTCTCTCTCTCTCTGCCTCTCTCTCTCTGTGTAACTCTTTCAAGTAAATAAATAAATCATTAAAATATATATATCTGTACATTTGTTAGATGCCTTTTGGAACCATGAATGTGAAACACATATTAATCCAATACCTTCCATACCTTTCCAAAGGTAGAAATGCAGGTCCAAGACAGAGAGAGGGAGAGAGAGAAAAGAGATAGACAAGCCTAAGATCAGCCAGGACAAAGGGGATGGTGGTGGTGGAGATAGCATAATGTAGATGTGACCCCAAGACTACTACATGGTGATAAATTAAATGAAGAACTGCTCCACATCTATAATGTTATTCTATATCTTTAAAAGAACTTAAACCTAATAATTTAAAGCAATGTTCAACCACTTGTGTCGACAATGTAAAAATTGTTTATGGCCGGTGCTGCAGCTCAATAGGCTAATCCTCTGCCTGCGGCACCAGCACACCAGGTTCTATTCCCGGTCGGGGCGCCGGATTCTGTCCCGGTTGCCCCTCTTCCAGATCAGCTCTCTGCTGTGGCCAGAGAGTGCAGTGGAGGATGGCCCAGGTCCTTGGGCCCTGCACCCCATGGGAGACCAGGAAAAGCACCTGGCTCCTGCCTTCGGATCAGCGTGGTGCGCTGGCTGCAGTGCACTGGCCACGGCAGCCATTGGAGGGTGAACCAATGGCAAAGGAAGACCTTTCTCTCTCTCTCTCTCTCTCTCTCTCTCTCTCTCTATCCACTCTGCCTGTCAAAAAAAATTGTTTGTAAAATATAATGCTTTTCTCATTAATATGAGGAAACCAGACAGTTTCATATCTAGAGTGAATTCAGTTTCAATTTATTAAACAAAAAAAAGTAATTTGTATGGGTTCGTTTAATGTTTTATTTTTTAAAGATGTTTGTTTATATTAATCTTTCATTTACTTGGAAGGAAGAGATAGAAAGAAAGAGGGACTCTTCCACTCACTGGTTGCAATAGTTAGTGTTGGGGCAAGTTCATTGGTATAATGAATGTGTACCAACACTGCAATGTATTTGCTCTTAGAATGCATTAACAGGAACCGAGATGGTAACTGCAAAGTAGCCAGAACTTGAACCAGGCACTCTGATATGGGAAAGAGTTTAAAGCCAAGGGCTTAAAACATTGCGCCACAACACCCATCCCTGGGGTGTTTTAAATTAAACTTCATTAGACAGTCAGTAATGTAGAAATATGCTTAATGTGAAATATTACGGAGGAATTAAGAACAGAAGGGAAGTATATTGCTGCATAAAGAATAAAAGTACTCGTAAGTCAAAAGAAAAAATTAAAAACTGCCTTCCTCTCTCAAATTTCCCCTGTTATCACCCAAATATCCCTTATTATTTGTTTTTTCAAAAGCAGTGGAATCCAGCAGCAAACCTAACATCTGGTTTTCAAGGATAGTCCTTTTCCCCTACATCTCCCACACTTTGTTTTTCATGTTACTGATTTGAAGAGTTGTTTCTTTGAACAAAAAAACTTCACTATAAAAATGAAACCTTCAAAATAAAAGAAAACACCTATGGGCTTTACTTACCAAAAGAGAATTGGGACGGCCATTATGTCCAAAAGGCTCCGAAAAGAAATCAGTATTGTGGTCCACTCTCTGGTGTCCTCCATATTCTGCTGCATCTGAATCCAGCACAATTTTGAATGTACAGCTCTTAAGGAATTCACAACAGTTCTGGTGTTGATTGAAATCTTATAAAACACGTTCTGAGAGAGTAAGTAAAGAGTTAGTGCTCTGAAATCTAAATCATGATTTGTGCTGTGCACTCTTCTGTAACACTGCAGTCTCCCGTTTGAAGGAGGTGTTATAAAGGTTACCTATTCCTTGTTATCCTCTCTGAGATCCTTGTTATCCCTGCATTACACTTCACCAAGTGAGCACGCAGCCTGGGACTATACCTGTCTCTAACCGAAAATCTATTTTACTCCTAGAAGTGACCCATTTCACTTGCTAGAAATTCTCCTCCAAATTCTCCATATTGAAATTTAACTCTTTAGTTAAAGAGTTAAGTTCAACATATAGCAACTTTTCAACCATTTTGCTGTCTCCATGGGTTCTCTTCCTCTCTTCCTCCATCACTAAATACCAAGCAAACATAAATATATAACTAAATATAACTAAATAAATATAATTATAGTGCCTTTGACAGGGTTTTGATCTTGATTTTAAAAATAAGGAACAGAGAGGTGAAGCTGTCATGATCAAGTAACCATACTATCCTCCATACCATGGATGAATTCATGTGTCAATCACATAATCTGCTATAATTTAACATCTGATTTTTCATAGTGAGTTATTAAGCATATTAGTATTACCATATTCATAGTAAAATAAATCAAAGCTATCATAATTATGTTCACAATTATTATGCTCACAATGTCTAGAAGAGTTAATTGGTATGAAAACCTATAAGTAAGTATACTTTGGTTCATAGAAATCTTAAGTTTCTTTTAGCCTAAGGAGGGATATGAAAGTGTTAAATGCTTTTTGTTTTCCTTTCCTGGTATACAAATCTCCAACATCAGAAATGTTAGTATACTTTCATCACAGCCACAATTATCGCAATGATAGTACATATGAGTAATGGACAATGATTCATCCTTTCTATTTCTTGAAAACCTTTCTCTGGGTCATACATGAAGATAGACATACCACAGGGATTCACCAAAAATGGCATTTTTTTATATATAAGAGGAAAATATAATAAATTATCTTCACTAAGTCCATACAAGGTACTAAGACACAAATCATAACTGAGTTATGGTCTTAGTTTATATGAAATTTATAGTTTGTAAGGGGAGATTAGGCAAGCATATAAATGTTGATAAGTAGAACAAGAAATATGCAATGGGAGGAAGAATCAACAAAGAAACGTAGGATTGATTTCTGTATATAATTTTTTGAAGACTGGGTTAGGCTGCTAAGATTTTGTTATTAAGTCTAATAATGCTGAGAAGTCTTTCATTTTAAAGATTTATTTTATTTATTTGGCAGGCAAAGGGACAGAGAGAAAGGGAAAGAAAGAGAGAAAAACAATCTTCTATCCACTGGTTCACTCCCCAAATGGCCAGCCTTGCACCAGAACAAAGCCAGCAGCCTGAACTCCATCTGGGTCTCCCACATGAATGGTAGGGGTCCAAGCACTTGAGCAATCTTCTGCTGTTTTCACAGGAACATTAGCAGGGAGCTGGATCATAAGAAAATCAGCCGGGATTCAAACTAGTGCTCTGATATGGGATGATGGGGTTTAAGGTGGTGGCTTAATCCACGGTGCCACAATGCTGAATCTAAAGTTGAAAATTCTTGAAAAAAATCCATGATGATAAAAAAAATAAATTAACCTAGTAGTTGGGAGTAGAAGTGGAAGGAAAAGGAAAAGACTAAGGCAAGGATACTAATCAGGAGTAGAACAGTCCAAGGATGGCAAATATGGCTAACTTCTGATAGCAGGGATGGAGAGAATTATATGTACTGAATGATATTTTTGATGTGTCATACTTGAAATTAAGGAAACTGGCGTTGAATTTGGGGAAAGAAAATTGCACGGGGAGAATAGGTGTGGCCAAATATAAACAACCTGCTAAGTGGTAGGGCTGAGATATACACCCAAGTTAAAAGTATATCTAATTACCATAAAATCTACAAGTGGGCATCTTTCTTATGCCAAGAATGAGTCAGTGTTTCCTATCCAGTTTCTTATTTGTAAAGTTGAGACTCCAAGCATAGATTCCAAAAATGAATATGAAAAGAATAAAAATAGGAAAATTAGATAAAGTGGTAGCCATCTAAATTATTAATACATTTAAATTTAAAGATTAGTGCTCTTTGCATGACTTTAGAGTCCGAATACCTAAGGTCTACTGTACTTGTTCTAGATCCACTTCCTGCCCGTTTGATCACATATGGGTAACAAGAAACTACTCACACAAAAAATTTACATTGCTCAATTTGGGAAACCACAGCAGGGAGAGAATGATAGAAATGTTTTTGAAGAGATTTTTTTTTAAGCAGATCAAATAGGTTTCTATCAATTTGGATAGCATTTTAAAATATTGTGATTTCTCATTTTAAATTCAAGAGCTTTGTAAGTATTTGATATATCTATCAATAGGCTGAAGCAGATAGGAAGTTTAAGCATTATTTTATAATCTATGTCCTTAAATTTGAACCAAGGGAGAGCCATGTTCTGGAGGAGGCCTGTACTAATAAGATTAAAGAACTGTGAAGGCATGAAGACTCTTAAATTCAATGGCTCTTCAAATACTTCAAAAGCTGCTGTGTTTGCTCAGACACTTGATAAAGTGTCTGTTCAAAGTAGAAGGATTTTGATGGAAAAAGTACTATCATTTATATCATTCTGCACTTAACTCACTTTATATCTGCTGATGAAGCTAAGGAAATTCATTGCAAGGTACAACTCCTTAGAGGGGGACAGAAAGAGGGATACTCCCTCCAGTGACCAGAAAGTCACAAAATAGAAAAGCTAGTAAGTTTCCATATAACTTCAAGACAGCATCAGTTTTTTTTTTTTTTTTTTTGACAGGCAGAGTGGACAGTGAGAGAGAGAGACAGAGAGAAAGGTCTTCCTTTGCCGTTGATTCACCCTCCAGTGGCCACCACAGCGCACTGCGCTGATCTGAAGGCAGGAGCCAGGTGCTTCTCCTGGTCTCCCTTGGGGTGCAGGGCCCAAGCGCTTGGGCTATCCTCCACTGCACTCCCTGGCCACAGCAGAGAGCTGGCCTGGAAGAGGGGCAACCAGGACAGAATCTGGTGCCCCAACCGGGACTAGAACCCAGTATGCCAGTGCTGCAAGGCGGAGGATTAGCCTATTGAGCTGCAGCGCCGGCCAGCATCAGTTTTAAGATGTTATTTTAAATATCTCTAGTAAAGAGGAAAGAAAAAAAAATTATCATGTCAATCACTGTAAGACACATCAAAAAGTATGTAAAAAGTATATTTTAAATAAAGTTATCTCTATACCTAATTCTTTATTCAACACATTCACATCATCATGATTAGAATAATTTCTGGGGGTTGGTGCTGTGGTGCAGTGGGTTAACGCCCTGGTCTGAAATACCAGGATCCCATATGGGCGCGGGTTTGAGACCTGGCTGCTCCATTTCCATTCCAGCTGGCCTGGGAAAGCGGTAGAAGATGGTCCAAGTCCTTGGGCTCCTGCACCCAGAAAGACCCGGAGGAAACTCCTGGCTCTTGGATTCGGATCAGCCCAGCTCTGGCCATTGCAGCCAATTGGGGAGTGAACCATGGGATGGAAGACTTCTCTCGACCTCTCTCTCTCTGCCTCTCCTCTCTCTATGTAACTCTTTCGAATAAATTTTAATAGTCTAAATATACTTATTCAGCACAGGGCTAGCCACAATGTTCTAATATATTCTGCTCTTTTATATTTCATGAATTGAAATTTATTCATTGCTAACTACAAGTCACAAAACTCAAGGTTATAGGTTCATAGGATCTAAAATAGATATGTCCCTTTATTTTATAAATATAGCTAAATTATGCCTAGTTTACTGTGGTGAATCACAAAAAGGACATAATTAATAACTTTTAGTTGTTCTGTCTCTTGACAATTGCAGGAATAGTAAAGTCTTGCGCAGTGCTGTTGTATTAGTTCATGAATGTGTACGTCTCCTAATGTGTTCTAAAGGTATGTTTGTATGCCTGTGTGTATATATCTAAATTTTGCATTTCTGTCTTTGATCCAGAATACACACTGAACTTCAGAATTCATGAGATTTCTAATATTTTTCAGAACTATTTAAGGCAATATGACATTTATGATTACATTACTTTCAACAGAAAATATCCATTTTTCTTTCCTTTAGTTTTAAAAAAAGCCCCCAATATCACAGTATTTCAAAAATAAAATTTAAAAAGTCAGTAATGTGAAGTTGAATTTAAAAAACCTACTATCAACTATAGTATAATATATTTTAAATATAATAAATGCCAAATCCAATTTCTCTTTAAAGAAAACACTATATATTTTTCTCCATTCTTATTAGTTCACATTAAAATTTTGTGTCCTTGAAAAAAGCAACATTTTTATGCATGAGCTACATATGCATTCAAGTTTGCAAACACCGTCTTCATTAAAAGTTTAAATGACAATCACACGTTTTAATTAACTGCAAAAACTGAAGCATATTTCTATTGCAGTCTAAGATGTGCTTGTTTAATCAACAAAAGGTTTGATTTTAGACTACAAAATAAACTCCAATCACTGCAAGTTGGCTTTCTTAGTGACAAATTTTTTATAGACTTTCCAGTGCAGAATAGCAATGAAGAACAAGCTCAAAGGAAGAGGGGCTCAAATGTCATTATCCACCATGTTAATTAATGGATTGCTATGCTTTTTGAAATGCATTTTCATGCAAATTATTAGTTTATTCTTAGGCATGCTTAATGACACACATCAGTAAATAGCAAATCAAATGAAAATACAAAACACTGAATACTACATTTTTCTCTATGCAAATAGGAAAATAATTCTAAATACTTTACAGTATACCCTATCCTAGTTAGGAACTTTTTTTTTATCGTAGCAGGTTATAGTATTTCAGCTAAAAAAATGGTATGTGCATACTCCTACTTTAACCTTCCCTTAAATATTTTGTTCTGTGTTGTATCACGAAGGATTATCCAAACAATTTATAAATTCAATTATCTAATCAAATAATAGCTATTATTTAGAACTTAAAAAGCAAAAGATAACCAGTTTCATTCACCTTTGGACTGTGCCTTTTTAACAAAAAGTTTACAGCAGACAGGCTCAACATTTTCTAAAAACACAATTTGCTTCTGAGTCCAAAATAATTTTATCTTAAGCTATAAACGCTTTCCCTCAAATTTATTCTAAGTCAGTCTTAAATGGAGTCAAATGTAATATATCTAATGGGAAAAGATAACTGGCAACTTGAAAGTCTTTCAATAATAAAGTTGATTATAAGCAGTAGGAAAGTATCATATGAGCCATTGCGTGCAGACAGGGATAGGAGAAAGCGTCCAACACACAAAATACGTTAGTGTACCCATGGGCTTCATGGTCCAACAACTGCATTGTAATCCCAGTTCGGCCAATTACCAACTGGATGTCTCCAAGCAATTACTTAACATCCTTGAGGCCCAGTTTCTCATTTGTAAAGAGAAATACTATGTAAGAGGGTTGTGGTAGGGATTAGCCTAAGCAATCTACAGTGAGTACTTAACACTGGAAGAAAATGCTCAAATTATTTGCTGTTATTTTAAACACTGGACCAGTTAATTGCTGGCTTAAGAGACGAAAAGTTTTAAAGTGAATGTATTTATTTCTTATGTTACTTTGTATACTGATGTTGGCCTTTTCTTCCTTTATGACATTTAGTTCTATTTCCTTCTCCCCATATCTTTGTTCTCATGAGAATCTAACATTTTTCTTGTTTTTCTCAAATATTTGCCTTAAAGTTTAATCAGACAGTTCAACAAACAGTTTGGGGATCACATACTTTTTCATAGTTTTAAGGTCCTTAAAAAAAAAAATTGTTGCTCAAACTTTGAGAAATATGGCGTTGGTCTGGCAAAGCCTACACTGAAGCCGGTGCCACGGCTCACTTGGCTAATCCTCTGCCTGCTGTGCCGGCACCCCAGGTTCTAGTTCCGATTGGGGCGCTGGATTCTGCCCCGGTAGCTCCTCTTCCAGTATAGCTCTCTGCTGTAGCCTGGGAAGGCAGTGGAGGATGGCCCAAGTGCTTGGGCCCTGCACCCGCATGGGAGACCAGGAGGAAGCACCTGGTTCCTGGCTTCAGATTGGTGCAGCACACCGACCATGGCGGCCATTTGGGGGGTGAACCAACAGAAAAAAGTAAGACCTTTCTCTCTGTCTCTCTCTCTCTCACTAACTCTGCCTGTCCAAAAAAAAAAAAAAAAAAAGAAAGAAAGAAAAAGAAAAAGCGTACACTGAGCGTCCTAACTGCAAATTCATTGTCTCCTTGCATTCTTTCACACTTTGACTTTTAATTGTAAACAATGACTAATATACTTGAATATATTATATTTGCCTTCATTAAGATACACTTTCCATACCCACCTAGGGCCTAAGTTAGTAACTGATATATGTATTGAGGGTATCTTCTTTTCATTATGGTCCTATTTTAGTCTTTCCCTTGGGTTTTGACTTTTAACCTGTGCATCTTTGTGCTAAACCTGAAGAAATAATTTAATACTGCTTGGTTATAAAAGGCTAACCTTGATTTTCCTCCCTTCATTATGGGGTTTCTGGATTTGACTTGTACAAATTACACAATCCCATTTCATCATCTAGAAAGTTAAACTTAGATGTTTTTCAAGGAGTTTATATTCTTTATAAGTAGATATAAAATAGAACGTTTACAGTAGAAAACATTATCCTTTTTTGGAGAACTCAATATACTAAAACAAATGCTTGCCAACATGAAACAATTAATTCTCAATTTAATAACTGAGTTGTAAGAGACATAGATATTTATAGAACTCTTAGTTGATGCAGATAAATGATTACAAGTTTACTGATGACAGAACCTACTCAAAGTCTTTCATTATCAACTTGATTGGTCAGTTATCTCTATACAAATGATTTAAATTAATCACAGCAAAGGAGCTTGTCCAAATCACATAACTAATAATTTGGCAGGTCTTGGATGTGGGACTTATGTATAATATTACATAATAATTACTATTTCTCTACCTCTATTTTCCAGTTAACAATTGCAAAATGTAAAAATTTTCATATACTTACATATTGAAAAGCTGATTATTTCAGTTGTGGTAGCAGAAGCATCCTTTTTCTTTATTTGAAGCCATAACTTACAAACAGTAATGCAGAGCTAATGCATATTCCTCCTTCTCTTTTAACTGGTAAGAGCACACAGAAAATCACAGCAGTACTGGTATCATTCAGTGCTTTAGAAAACTGAATGAGCAGGGGCTGAGCTATTTTCCTTTGAAAAACTGGAGAGCAAAGCTTGCAGAGTGCACTGTGTGCACACACATACACACATGTGTCATCATTCCAGTCAATCTGGGCACACAGCCTACAACTAAATCATATTGATTATCGTGACAGAAAAGATTCAAATAAACATCTCCCCATATGCATTTAAAAAATGGAGAAAGCTTTCAACACATACACTTGTATCCATACAAACCCTTGTGCTTGCTAACATATTTTCTAGGAGCACAACAAATCTAATGCAGAAGTTAGCAATCATCTTTAAAACAATCATACTGGTTTAATATTACTGAGTAGAAGTGTTGAATAATAATATAAGGAAGGAGTAAGGCTGATAAACTACTTCTGCCAATTGCTGGTTTGTACCATTCAAAACAAAATCAACAAATGTATTGGTTATCATTAAACAGAAATGACTTACATAATTCTAAGAAGTACAAATTATGGCACAATTTGAATCAAATTATATGTATAATATTTAATTATTAATTTGTTATCATAGCCACTTCATAGACATGAGTCTTTTCTTTTTTAAATCTGATTATCATTAACTTTTAAAGAGGTGAGACCACACAGGTCATGATAGATTTAATGAAATCCAGGAGGGTGATTCTATCTATTTACTGGATAAGTCATCAGAGGCAGACAAAACTATCACCAAGAGCAAGTTGCCTACATTAAGCATTATTAAGGAGAGAAAAGAAAATATATAAAATGAAATGCTGTTAACATAAACTTACAAGGAAGGGGATAGCAGTATGGTACAGTGGGTTAAGTTGCCTCTTGGGACACTGGCATCCCAAACTAGAGCAATGGTTTGAGTCCTGGATGTTCTGCTTCTGACAATGTGCCTGGGAAAGCAATGGAACATGGCCCAAAAACTAGGACTCCTGCTACCCCTGTGGGAGACCCAGATAGAGTTCTGGGTCCAGACATCAACCTGGCCTAACCTGGGCTGTGGTGGCCATTTGGAAGTCAAACAGAGGACGGAAGATCTCTTGCTGACTGTCTCTGCTTTTCAAATAAATAAAATAAATTTTCAAATTTGTTTTTCAAGGAAGCTTTCATTGTCCTTTACCTAACTATGGATGTAGTTACTGTTTATGGCTTAAACACATTTGAATCCCCATGTAACACTGAAACAGTGTGCATGTTATAATATCTAATATCCAATAAATAGCATAAACAATAGTTTATATAAAAAAACCTGATGAAACCAGCACTCTTATCCTTGACTCTTTGGTAAAGCCAAAAACGTTTATCCTCTGGTATCCTAAAGTGCCTATTTTGACACTTTTCTAAGGAGCACCTGAAGCTGAAATATACTTAAGTCCAATACATTTTTTTTCCTCAAAAAAAGGTGATTATGCCCTTTTGAAGTATTTTTGTTCACAAGTATATTCTACTTATTCCAAAATATTCTTTTTGATGCTTTTGTAAATGGAATTATTTTCTTCATCTCTTTTTCAAAGTTGTTACTGTGTAGAAATGCAGCTGGTTTTTTATCCTGCAACTTTTTGTCTTTTTAAGATTTATTTTATTGATTTGAAAGGCAGATTTACAGAGACAAAGAGAAAGACCTTTCATTTGCTAGAAGGCCAGAGCTGGATCAGGCTGAAGACAGGAGCTTGGAACTCTATCCAGGCCTCATGTGTGGCTGGGGTGGCAGGGACCCAGGTACGTGGGCCATGTTCCACTGATTTCCAGGTGCATTAGCAGCGAGGGAGCTAGATCCAAAGTGGAGTAACCAGTATTCGACGCCCACATGGGATGCTGGCATTGTAGTCAGTGGCTTAACTCATGTCATCTGCAACTCCGCCCCCTATCCTGCAACTTTAAGAAATTAATTCATTAGTTCTAATCATGCTGGGTGCGTGTGATGTTTAGTGTTTTCTATTTATAAGATAATGCCATCTGAAAATATGACATGAGACACAATTTTACTTCTTTCTTTCCAGTTTGGAAGCCTTTTATTTGTTTTTCTACACTAATTGTCATGGCTAAGGTAGTACTGTTGTTGAAATTTTAAATTGGTGTGACCATTATGAAAAACAATATGGAGGTTCCCCAAAAAATCAAAAAAGTGCATACTTATGGTTCAGCAATGCTACTTCTGGTTATATACCCAAAGGAAATGAAATCAAGATCTTGAAGAGGATTTGGTCTCCTATGTTCACTGCAGCATTATTCACAACAGCCAAGAAAAGTAAACAATGTAGATTTACATCATTGGTTGAATATATTTAAAAATTGTGTTTATATATAAAAGGATATAATCCAATCTTTTAAAAATGAGGAAATTTTGCCTTCTGCAATAAGGATGAACCTAGAGGACACTGTGCTAATTGAAATAAGCCAGGCACATAAAGATAAATACTGACGATCCCACAAGTGTGAACTCTGAACAAACTCAATCATTAGAAATGGAAAGCAGGATAGCGGCTGTCATGGGTTGGGGAGGATTTAGTTCTAGAGATCTAATACATGTACAGCACTATAGCTATAGTTCATGCACTATATACTAAAAACGTGATAAAAAGTTGGTCTTAAAGGATCCCATCACACACACAAAAAGTAATCATATGAGGATGACTATACAGAAAGTAACCACGTGAAGGATATACTAATTACCTTGGTTGTTGTAACCATTTCATAATGTACATTAAAATATCACATCATACATATTACATATAAATAATTCATATTTGTCAGGCATACTTCAATAACAATTGAATGAAATTTCCCCATTTATAGTGATTTGTGTTTTGGAGTGTCAGAAACTAGGACATTAAACATTGCAGGAAAAAAAATAGATAGAGGCATCATTAACTTTTAAAAATAGAAATAGAGAAAAAATAAAATTATAATGAGTGAGACACACTTTACGTACTGTAATGGCATTCCACAGGGCAAAAAACGAGACAGATTATCTAAGTGTCAAAGTGTAAAACAGTACTGAATTTACAGAACCTAGATTTAAATCACATTTCTCCACTTTGTAGGAATACGACATTGTGAAGGTTATACTTCTTTTTGATGCGCATTTGTAGATGGAAGGTAAGAACACTTGCCTGACAGGCATCAGTGAGATGATGCGTGGATTGGACAGGTCAATGTAAATAAAGGCATTCATATACAATAAAGTACTATTCAAACATAACTATGGCACTAATTTTGAAACTATCTCCTTATAGATCTTCTAACTCAGGTAATTCTATTTATTTTCAGTGGGTTGAACTAGGTTATGCAAGTTCTTTCAAGTCTCAAAAAAATATATGATTCCATGTGCCAAGTATTTCCTAAGAGTCATTAAGTATCACACAATATGCTCTTTTTGATGCCTAGGGCCCAGATCAAGGTGGGCGGGGGGTGACTTCTCCACTGAGCCCAGAGCTGAGGCTTTGAGGATCTATAAGTTCTTTAAGGGAAAAATACAAGAAGATAGAATAAATTTCCAGATTTAGATTTCCAGTGAAAATACCAAAGACATTTGGATTTAAAGGAAGATAACACAAAGAAGGGGGGAAAAAAATCAATGGTGCTGTAGCATATAAAGGAGAATTAGCAGAGTGTGGTGGGCAGGCTTTTGGCCCAGAGATTAAGCTGCTGATGGGACATTGGAGTCCCACAGCCAGATGCGTGAGTTCACCCTGGCTCTAGCTTCAGATTCCAGTTTCCTGCTAATACAGACCCTGGAGGCAGTGGTGATGGGTCAAGTGGCAGTGTCAGGCCATCCACTTGGGAGGCCTAAATTGAGTCCCAGGTTCCTGGCTTCAGCCCTCCAGCTCTATGGCCATGGGAGAGTGCTCCTTCTCTCTCTCCCTCTCCACCCTCCCCTGCCACTCTGTTCCACAAATAAATCAAAATAAATAAAAAATTTCTTAAAAAAGAGAGGCTGGGCCTGGTGCTGTGCTACTGCCACTTTTGATGCCCAGTAGCCTCCATTAGAACACTGGCTTGAGTCCTTGGCTGTCCTGCTTTGGATCCAGCTCCCTGCTGATGTGCCTGGGAAGGCAACAGAGGGCAGTCTGGGTGCTTGGACCCCTACCATTTGCCTGGGAGACTTAGATTAGGTTCTGGGCTTCTGGATTGAACATGGGCCAGTCCCAGCCATTGGGAAGTGAAACAGTTGATGTAGGACCAATCTCTCTCTCTCTCTCATATATATATATATATATATATACATACATATATGCAAATATATATATACACATCACATATATATGACTCAAACATATATGTGTATATATGTTGTTCTTTCAAATGAATAAATCATTAAATAAAAAGAGTAGGCTGATGGTATAGGAGTGAGGATAAGATTTGGCAGGCAGCAGAATACTGAAAGAACTTAAAGGAACCATTTTGTGGCAGTGAATTGAGGAACAGGAAATGAAAACAACAATTAAGATGGGATTCTAGACAATAAGGGGGATTAGTATGTATTTCTCTGATCTTTTGCTTTCCTTCCTTTTGCTATCAAATTACAGTGCATTTTTAGAATGATGATGATGACAGTAACCATGGCCATAACAGCTAACAGTTGCTGAGCTCATACTATGAGGATAACACACCTGCTAAGTCTTTCATTCATGCACATGAGCTCATCTAGTTCCAGCAACAATTCGATAAAAAGGTGTTTCAGAGATGGAGAGATTGAGAAGCAGAGAGTTTATTTTCAAAACACAAATACGTGGTAGAAAAGGAACCTGACCCCACAAGTGGTCATATTCTAAAACTGATATTTTTAACCACTATCTTAGCAATGAGAGCAAAACTCTACATTTGCCATCATAAAAACAGGACATATCCATGAATCTGGAAGTCATACAGTTTACATGAATCTTTGGAAGAAGAAAACATTAAGAAAACAGGTCTGCATTGTGGCACAGTGGGTTAAGCTGCGGTTGCAACACCAGCATCCCAAATCCAAGTACAGGTTTGAGTCCTGGCTGCCCTGCTTCCAATCCAGCTGATGGCTAATGGGCCTGGGAAAGCAGTAGAAGACAGACCAAGTGCTTGGGCACTACGATCCACATGGGAGACCTGAATATAGTTCCAGGCTCCTTGCAGCCACTTAGGGAATGAAGCAACAGATGGAAGATCTTTTTTTTTTTTTCAAAGATTTATTTTATTTGAGAGATCTTCCATGCACTGGTTCATTCCTCAGATGGCCACAATGGTCAGTGCTGGACTAGGCTGAAAACAGGAGCCAGGATGCTCTTCCAGGTCTCCCACATGGGTAGCAGGCACAAGTGTAACAGGGGCCCAAATACTTGGGCCATCTTCTACTGTTATTCCCAAACCATTAGCATGAAGCTGGATCAGATGTGGAGCATCTGGGACTTGAACTGGCACCCATGCCAGTGTTGCAGGTGGTGGCTTCACCCAGTGCACCAAATGCCAGTCCTAGACATGTTTGTCATTCTGCCTTTCAACTAAACCATAAAAATAAAACAAATAAAAAAAATAAACTGAAGAAATTAATGTTCATGATCAGAAAAGAAAATTACTGCCAGAGAAAATTAGTTTTTCATTTGTTTTCTTTAGTTGAAACAAAGAAACCAAAAAAGAAGGATGTTTAGTAGGGAAGGCTGTAAAGTAAAAACTGATTATGTCCTTAAATCATAAAGATCTCATAGGAGAAAATCATATGATATTTATAATTCTATAAACAAGTAAAATAATTTTGTTTTCATTATTATTCCTGAAACAAAACACTTATTTTAGTTCTGTCAATAAGAGGTAATATGATTGCACTTCACTAAGTTATATAGTCATTAAATAATTCTACCCCATAAATGACTAAACAGCATTTTCCTTACTGAATAGTTAGTTCCACATAATCAGAAAAAATAATTTCATAAATAAATTCATATTCATAGACATGAATAGGGCATATCCCAATCACTGGGCCATGAGAACAGGCATTCACAGAGTTACAGATGGTTCATATAGACGATAAGAACAAAAACCATTCTTCCCAAGATGACATTGTTCCTGGCTTTTATTTATTTTTCTACTGTTCTCTGGAGAAACAGAAACTCTTCTCTTGGGGTAGTATCTATATACGTGTAGGAGGCCGTAAGAGTGAATGGGTGATTACATAACCCCATCATTTAAATTAAAAAATGCTCCTCAGTTACCCAGGTAATGCAAATGATATCTCATTTATGTAAGATCTAAATGGCTTTATGGCAGGCAGGAGATAACTCATTAAAAAAAACAATGCTCAAATAATGAGACTGCTAAGGAAAATGTAAGTTACAATCTGTATTAGAAATCTATTTTAGATACAGAGTGCTCTATTTTCAAAACACTGGCATCATATGTAAAGGTGAGAGATATAATTCATTTTTGAAAAGCAAAAAGAACAGGGGCTGGCATTGTGGCACAGTGGATAAAGCAATTGCTTGTGATGCCAGCATCCCATATGGGCGCCGGTTCATGTCCCAGCTGCTCCACTTCCAATTCAGCTCCTCACAAAGTGGCCTGGGAAAAGCAGCAGAATATGGCCTGAGTGCTTGGGCCACTGCTATCTTTTTGGGACATCTGTAAGGAGTTCCTGGCTCTGGGCTTCAGGCTGACCTCAGTGCTGGCCATTGCGGCCATCTGGGGAGTGAACCAGTGGATTGAAGATTTCTCTCTGTCTCTCCCTCTCTCTCTGTAGCTCTTTCAAATAAATAAATCTTTTTTAAAAAAGAGAAAAGAACAATCTATTTTAAATGGATTAAATAAAGGACTATTTTTATTATTTGAGGAGCAGAGACAGATGATATAGATAGATGAATGACAGATGAATTGATAGAATGAATTGGTTCATTCTAAATAAGAGAGAGAGCTCCTATCCACTGGTTCATCCCCAAAATGCCTGCAATGGCCAAAACAGGGAGCTTAATCCAGTTCTCTCATGTAGGTAGTAGGAACCCAAATACTTAAACTGTGGCAGCTGCTTCCCAGGGTCAGCAAAGCAGGAAGTTGGAGTTAGGGACCTAGGCAGGGTATTTAACCCCGTATTCCAATGTGAGATGTGGGGATCTTAACAGCTAGGCTTACTGCCTGCCCCCAAAGGACTACTTTAAAAGGAAAGGTATGGTGTGAAATCTTTCAGGATAGTGTTTTCACCGTGGATTGCCTTCTTGTATGTTGTGGTGTTGTTTCCTAGGAAAAGAAGATGTTGACTAAATGAGGTCATCTATATAAAACCCTTGAAGAGTACAAGACACAGAAGTATGTAACAGATAGTCAATCTATTATGAAAATCTACTCAGTAACTATTCTAATTGAAAGCACGTTCTAGTGCATTGATTTCAAATTCTACAAAATCATGGTGGGTTTAAATACTGATAAAACTTGTCAATATTCCTTTTCAATCAATAAGTGATTGCTTTAAGGAGGAAACAATTCATCATTTCATTTTAAACAACTTCAGAGGTTCTTTCACCATTAAGTAGCTATATCCTCAGTTTACTCATCCATCCATCCATTAGTATACTAATTCTTCATTTATCAATCCATCCACCCATCAAAAATTTAGCTTTATGTTGCAAGTATATAATGTATTCTAAGTTGTGGTGGAATGAGGTGAAAAGGTCATATCAAGATGGCCACTGAGGTGAAAAGGTCATGCCAAGATGGCCGCTGACAACAGAAACTGCCTGGCAACAGGCTGTGATTGGATGGCTTCAGAAACCACATGACAACAGAGGAAATCACATGACAACAGAGCCTGACTGACGGCAGGCCGTGATTGGATGGTTTCAGAAACTGCCTGGCAATAAGAGCCTGACTGGCAACAGGCTTTGATTGGATGGCTCTGGAAACTGCCTGGCAATAGGCTGTGATTGGTTGGGGCATAGGCCACTCCTTGACCGGATTGGCTGGTCTTGACTATATAAGCTGTTGTACTAACTGAAATTATTGAGTCTGCAGGCTGCTTGCCTCAAGCCTGCTTTCACTGGACTCCTGGGGTCTGTGTGGTGACTCTGCACCTCTTGTCCCCACCACGCTCCTCCTCTCCGAAACGAATCCACTGCAACATTGTTGAGAAATCAGCTGCAACACCAAGTAAAAATATAATTGCTGGTATCTGCATAGTAGTCTTATTTATCTCAGAGTAAACTAATGTATAATAGCTCCCTTTCAATGTTTTTAAAAAGTTATTGGCAATAATTTACATATTTATAGGCTACAGTGTAGTATTTCTATATACATGCAATGTGTGCAAATCAAACAGGGTAATCAACATTTTGCCCTCTGTGACATTACTTTATGATTGGAGACTAATACCACTTCTTTTTTACAAATGGACAAAAATGATCACCTTGGGCAAATAGGTTTTTTCTCCTCATTAGTGATACTATTACGAGGTGAGAGTGTACTGTTTTTAAAGTTTACAGTAAGATTTTTTATTTCTTTTTCTACCAGAAGAACAAGAAAAAGAACAGAAATCTTAACTGAGCTTTTGTTGGATGAATGTGTGAAGCCAGGAGACCATCACTGCACAACTGAGCCATGAAGCAAAATAGTGGAAATGCTGTTGAATATTCCACAGCACTGATGGCCATTGAAAACAACTCCCACCCCCACTACCCACAAACACAGCTAAAAACATCTGTGTGCAGTAATGGCTTGTTCATTATTCACTCCTGCCTATAATCTTATGAATATATATTAAGCCAATCCAAAAGTGTTACAGTAGTTGCAATATGTTAATCATGCAAAGTATTTTCCTTACTTTGTGATTCATCTTAAGTTGCTAGGTAGAAAAATGAAACCAAATCATAGACTCTTTATAACCAAGGGAGAGGAGGGGACTTGTCCATCATTATCATTAAATCACAGGGATTGTTAGAAAGTGTTTAACAATGAAAAGTAATCAAAAAGACCTCTAAATAATGTTTAAAAGCATTACTGTCATCTGAAAACTAAACATGGCCAAACGAAGCAATGAATGAATATATATATATATATTATATATTCAATATATATATTATTGAATATATATATATATATTATATTCAATATATATATTGAATATATATATATATATTCAATATATATATATTGAAGTCAAACAAGGGGAGGATCTATTTTAAATACAACCTGTGAGTACGATTTATCTGGCTCTGCTCACATAAAGATCATCATTAAATTGCAGCATCATGTAAAAGCACATATGCGTGCGCACGTGCACACACACACACACACCCCGAAGCATGCATGCATCTGTGCAGACCTATGTGATGTGATAACCTTGTGTTTCTTTTTTACAGAAACATTTATGACCTAGAAAACTATCATGTTAAGTTCAGATGCTCTATTTCTTCAGTCTAGAAATTAACCTTTTCATAATCATGGTAGAAAATGTGGCATTTAGCTAATCCTAAATTAAGTCCTTTGTTTTTATTTGTTGCATAAAGCATAGAGTTTCGTATACAGTTACATAACCACACTTCAAAGGCTTCTATTAACTAAGCAACTCACAGCAACATCCCTGCCTTCAGCAATCACACTCCAGTGAATCAGCCAAGTGACCTTATTTGCTCATTAGAAACTATGTGTACAGGTTGCAAATGTCAGAGCCTGAATTTACATTTTAAAAAGCACATCTTGTAGCACTTTAATGAAAATATTTCCAAGATCTTGGGTTAAATTCAGCTATTTACTCATCTGCTGCCTGAAGCTTTAAATATTTTTGGTCTGATTCACAGACTCTTTATAAGCCATACTTCGTGATCACTCCTCCTAACATCTCAATATCGCAACAGTTTGAAACACCACTTGGAAATGGGGCTGCTACAACTATCACCTCTACCAAGACAGCATGCCAACAATAATTCAAAAAAGTTTGATTCTTGTGTGGTTTTGCTCACAGAATGATATTAATCTGTATATACCAAGTCACACCCTAGAAACACACTGTGAGGCTTTAAGTTTATACTGAACGCCCTGCAATAAACTTGAACTGATGTGATACATCAGAGGAGTTTCATTTCGAACACAGAATTGTGACACATTTATGCTTCCTAGTAGTACACAGATAAATCCCAATAATTTACCTAAATATGCAGTTTTCCTTTAAAAAAGCATTACTTTTATTCTTGTGGAAGAAGGTAAACATAGAACATAAGGAAGAATTTCTTGGGGACCAATGTGTGGGGGTTGCTGGCAGGATATTCAGAGAGAAGAGGTGACTAGGACAGAAGGTTACCTGTGCCAGGAATTTGTATATAATTTTCTTATGCTACTGATTTTCCAAGAACTGTATCAAAATCATTTTGAACACTACAGAAATAAATCATCACCAGTAACGCCACTCTTGCTACAATACCCAATCACATGCACATACTCATGAAAAGAAGAGCATGGAACAGTAGAAAGTGTATCTGCTTTCTGATGCATTACTGCACCTTCCCCAGCATGTATTACAGCAAAGTCTTCAGTTACTTAAAGGTCTCACTCTCCTATCTGTTACGTAAGGGCTATGCAACCTACCTTGTAGTGTAGCTCAAGACACTAAATACTTAACAAAAATGGTCAGTTGTAAAATGCACATCTGCCCCCCCCCCTTCTCTTAACATGTGGCCTCATTATCTGTATTATTTTAAATAAATTAGAAAGGGCAACTTTTCCTTAGAGACTTACTTTTCATTTTGATTCAATGCTGATTTGATAATGTTGTAGGTAAAGAAATGGAGCTAAAGAAATACAATATTGATTTTGATAATCTAAAGGGCATCTTTTTTTTTTTTTTACGGCTAAACAATGTGAAGTCATAAGCAAATATAACACATCAGAAAAAAAAAATGTGCTTTATCCTCCTAAGCATGAAATGTGAAACCTCGTTATTTACCAAGTACATTTAAGCCTTGGCTCTGCACTCCTCATCAGGCTATCTAGTGTAACAGAATGTTGGCGATTGTTACATTGAACACGAGCAGTTAAAAAGTCAACTGTGAGACAGTAGGTAGGCAAAGGGCTTTTGCTGTTATTTTGTTTTTTGTGCTTTCCTAGACTATAATTGTAGAAACTTGTTGCAGCAGCCATATCATGTCCTTTAGCAGTCCCCGTGAAGACCAAGTTCAAAATCTTACTGAAACAAATCAGAGATGCCTCTGAGTTTTCCCAGTGGATCATCTTATTTTGAAGAATTTCTAAAAGCAGCCTTAAAGTGCCTCTTCCACCTTGTCTTGCATTGCCTCCAAAATAGCTCCCCTTACATAAACAGCTTCTTGGGAAGACAGTCACCATCTATTCCCCACAGATCTGAGCAAAAGTTGATGTCCTGCCATTTGATATCCAGGTTCAAAAAGTGGAACTGCTGAAGAATTCAGACATGTTACCCATAACAGGCTTACATTTCATTGTGACAGAGGAAGTTCAAATGATTTGTTTAGAAACTTTAAATTTTCTGCCACTAAATTCTCCTTTGCAGGGAATTAAAAATTTGATGAATTTCTTAACTTGATTAATACATCCATCTTATCACTGTGGATTTTTCCTACTGAAAATCTATATTGAATTCATTTTCTCAGTATTAGAAACACCGAAAAAAAGAATCACTTGGTAAAGCCAGAAAATATGGCATCAAAATCTCAATTTTTAAATAATTTCTATATCTGAGATAATTCTATATCAAGATAACATACAGTTTAAAGGTAAAATACCAAGGACAGGAAGATGAAAGATTAAAAAGATTCGAGCCTTGTAAAATGCTAACGATGGTTAAAAGAACTGTTACAGATAAGCTTAGAACAACAAGAAGTTAAAAAGAGAACTGCTTGTTGCCTATGGAAGATAATATAATACTACCAGATCAATGACAGGGAACTAGTCAACTGTAGTTTGTTTTTTTCCCCCTATTTTTCCCTATTAACAGGTTAGAAGCAAAGAGTTAATATTGAATTTTTTTTTCCTTTTTAATGTTCAGTGGATGTTAAATTTGGAAATTTAAGTTAAAATTATGAGCTAAATAAAAAATAAAGACACATTGCCATAATAATAGGATATATGAGAAACTCAAGATTTCTAGTTGAATAGAAACATAAAATGAGCAGAAAATGTGAAAGCTGCCAGTAAAGCTAATGTTACTTTATTAATAAGACAGCTACATGAAGACAGAGGTTGGTAACAGAGCACCTTATGTCATACCTGCCAGACCATGCTGGAATACCTTGCTATTAGCTCAGGAGAGTCAATACAGAAGGAACGCGTACAGTTCTGGACGCATTTTTGATAAGAGGGATGTAATGGAAAAAAGACTTGGCTGGTGCCATGGCTCACTAGGCTAATCCTCCGCCTTGCAGCGCCAGCACCCTGGGTTCTAGTCCCAGTTAGGGCGCCAGTTCTGTTCCGGTTGCTCTTCTTCCAGTCCAACTCTCTGCTGTGGCCCCGGAAGGTAGTGGAGGATAGCCTAAGTGCTTGGGTCCTGCACCCGCATGGGAGACCATGAGGAAGCACCTGGCTCCTGGTTTCGGATAGGTGCATTGCGCCGGCCGTGGCGGCCATTTGGGGGGTGAACCAACAGAGGGAAGACCTTTCTCCCTGTCTCTCTCTCTCTCTCGCTGTCTAACTCTGCCTGTCAAAAAATAATTAAAAAAAAAAAAAAGAAGACTAAAAGGTATCTTGATAATATATAAAAGAAACTAGAGGTATTCAGTGTGGAAAAGGGAAGTCTAGGAAGAGTTTGTAGTATGAGGGTAAGTTATGTGACTTTCTGATTTCAAGAGCTAAAATACAGACCAGGTGTTAGCCTCACAATCCAGAACAAATGCAGCAACATTTATGTCAGTTTTTGAAATGAGTAAACAGATATAATGGTTACTTTGTGAATAGGTAAGATCTTCTAGGATGGGAAAGTGTTATAATAATGTCTGGCTGATTATCTGTGAGAGAATTTCTACATGGGTTTTTGGGGTTGTGATTTAGTAGGTAAAGCTGCTGCGTGTAACACTGACATCCAAAAATAGGCAGAAGTTTGTGTCCTGGCTGTTCCACTTCCTATACCGTTCCCTGCTAATGCACCTGGGAATAGCACAGAAAGATGGCCAAGTATTTGTGCCCCTGCTATTCATGTGGGAGACCCAGATGAAGCTCCTGGATCCTGGCTTCAGTATGGTCCAGTGGTGGCCATTGTGGCCATATGGGGAATGAACCGTGGATGGAAGATCTCTCTTTCTGCCTCTCCATCTTTTTCTGTAACTCTGACTTTTAAAATAAATTAATATATAAATAAGTATGTAAAAAAGTAATGTTTACACGGGAACTTTGCAGTCAACTGAGAGGGTACAGTATAGGACCTCTCCCAAATCCCCTAGGATTTTACGACTTAAGTCTTGGAGTCGTGGCTGACATTATTCACATGTTTCTAATAGAAAGAATAGTATAAAGTATGTTGGAAATGCTCTCCTATTTCTCTCCTGTCCAAACAAACAAACACATCATAATAAAATTCTTCCACTATGAGACTAGATCATTAAGTCTCAGATAATTTTTGAATATTCAAATTGACTTAGTAAAATGCAAATGGCCAAAGAGGACTTAACAACAAATGTGGATCAGTTACTGCTCATTGATAGAAAGACATGAATGAGACAGATAATAAGAATAATAAGATCACATGGGCACAAACCTAGGATAAAAATGCAGGAAATTGGCAAATAACATTTATTTAAGGTTTACTTGGAGACCTAATAGATTAGATGGCTTAGGCTTCAACTATCACTTCTGTGAAGAGATTGCTCAATTAACCAAGGTGTGTGTACCATTACAACTTACAGTTAGTACTGCTTCTGAGACAAGTCACTAAGGTTAAGTCATTCAGTTTTTAACAATATATAAAATTTTGTGTAACAGCTACCTATAGCTATATAAATAGATCATCAAACTTCAAAAGACTCAATTTGTGTCAAAGTTTATCAAACAAAAGTAGGTTCTTTTATTTGTGTGATTCTGTATCAATGAATATAAGTTAACTATTAGGTAGGTTCTATTTGATAAAATTACAATGTTATTCTACATTTTATCTTATAATATTTGTTAATTGCTGTTAATATGTTTTTGACAGATCACTTTAGGTTGGGTCAAGACTATTCTCTTGAAATATCAGCACTGAAAATTCCATTTATTTCCACTTGTCAGTAAACCTAAATTAAACTCATAGTTTCTAATCCTTCAACCATTCACTTTTCTATGCTGAGATATCCCAAGGCATAGTATCCATTCTTCCCATTACTCAAAGTGAAACCTATTTCCACTTCTACTCACCATATCCAAACAGTTGCTCGGTTCTTTCGCCACTACAAAGGGCTTAGTACGCCTTTTCTTTCCTAGCATCACTACTTTATTTCATGTCCTCATTATCTGTAAGATGTACAGCAACTGATTATAATTAGTATCTGTACTTCCAGTCTCTCTCATTATGAAGCTCTCTTACACACTGGTAGATGATGACTTCTCCTAAAGCAAATGTTCAATATCAAGTAGCTCCCCAGTTCAGAAACATTCAGCAACTCACTATAAAAAATACAAAAATGTCCTAACTACTTAACATGGCATTAAAATCTACTATGTGATTTCAATCTATATGTTCAGGTTTGTATCTTGGTATTTCTATTTATAGTCATGATTTTACAATTAATACTTTGTACTGTCCTTTATGTAAGGATATTCTCTCCTTTCCAATAGCCAGAATAGTCTTTCTTAATTAGTTTCTATGATACTGTCAGTCACTTCTCAAAAATCTAGAGTTAAAAGTGTTTTCGTTAATCTTTCTTTGCCCCCAAATCCTCTCCTTTTCTCTTCCTTTCCCTTAATTCTCTCATGGAACATTCTTACTATATGATGCATGCTCTCTTGTATCATAGTTTGCCTTTATACATTTTCCCCCCACACTTAGGGTCAACAGCAGTGCTGCAAAGATATTAATAAACACTGCAGGGTGCTAAGTGTTATATATATATATATATATATATACACACACACACACATATATACACATATATATATATATATTTGATTATATTATTAGATACAGAAATTCTTACGCTAGGGGCATTATTTCAGCACTTTAGAGGTGAGAAGGGCCTCACTATACATGTTGCTACATTCTACAACTTGTTTGTATTTTTCCTGGAGATGCTGAGAACGTTGTTTCTCAGAACAGCATACCTCTTTAGTGTAGCTAATCCCATCACACTGATTTCTTTGTATTCAGAGTCAGATACCATACAGTGTTCTTTATATTAACTTGGGACACATCTGTGATATCAGGCACAGTTATAGCTTCCTCTCCTAAATTGTAGTCCAATGTCATGTGGAACAGCGCTCTTGGCTACATGGAGAGACGGTATGAAGTTCCCTGGTTCATTCTTTCTGCCTTTCAGCATTCAGGATGTCGGCAATGTCTAAAAAGTGACCCACCGATATTTGTCTTTTTTCACTAGTTTAAAAGCTCCACATGGACAGTGATTGTATCTGACAGGAATATTCCTATATTTCCAGGATCTAACACAGGGCTGGCACACAGGTGTTCTATAAATGAGTGTGCAGTATCTGTGATTGGAACAAAATAATGAGTAAATGAATATATACAGAACATCTCGTTGCTATTTCCATCGCTCACAGTTCCTCTGCCCAACCTTACTAATTCAGAACTAAAAAAGTGAGCTACATCTTGCATTTTAGAACAGAGAATAGAGAAGGAAGGTATCTTTCTAGCTAACACCTGCTTTCAGAGACAACATACAGTTTTTATCAGTAAAAATCACAATCAATTGTCTTCCATTTTGTTTACCTGAACAAAATATGTTCAGAATCACACTTTGTAGACCAGGACAAGGCTTGGGAATAATTCAGTGTAATGGAGCTCAGAAAAGATTTATCAATCAACTATCTCAAGTTTTTCATTTTCAGATGAGGAGACTGAAAAGGCACCAGCACCAAGATCAGCATTAGTCTTTCTTACACTCTGTATCAAAGTATTCAATGCAGATAATCAAACACATGGGCAGCAAAAAGGATATTTCCCTGGCAAGGCTGTTCCGACTCTGTAATCAGTATAACTCTTGCTTGGATGGAAGTTGAAAACAAAAAGAAGACCTGCTCTCTCAAAAGCAATGATCTTATTGCCTTCATGCTTTTCACTCACGTGGGCCTGCAAAAATTAACACAAATGTTACACCTAAATCATATCTAGTTGCTGCTACAAGTATATTATTTGCGAAAAAAGTTTCTTTCTTAATAGTCTTATTAAATTAAAAATGGAAATTCCATAACTTTATAATTTTTGTACATGTTGCAATATTGTCATACCAAAAGTCAATAACACTGTCAAAAATTGTTTAAAGGATATAAAAGAAATCTCACTGCTCACATGCCATTTTCAAGCAACGCACAAATAAAGGATGACTGTTGTGGCGTGGGTGTTAAGTAAGAAGATGGAATATGTACTTATATAATGTGGTTGTGGGTATACATTAGATCTTCTTCAAAGTAATCTTTGAGACTTCTGTTTTAGTCTCCACATTAATGAGGTGAGGTACATGTAATTAATTTTCAAAATTTCATATAATGTTGTTATTATATCTGGTTTCTGAACTTATCGGGTTACCTTTAAAATGTGACATTTATGGTGTTGACATGTCACATTTCAATGGCAGTCTACAGCCCGTTACAGTATGCTGGGCTTTTTTTCCCCCTAAATTAAAGAGAAGTCTGCAAAGAGATTACATCTGTAAATGCTCCTATTTAAATGCCTCAGGTATTTAAGGTTATCTGTGAGAAGCTTTTGCTTTTTCAACGCGGACCTTGCCCCACCCCACTGTTAGAAGGACTGATCGCCTTGTGCATCAGCAGCAGCACTGTTGGTAATTTGGAAATGTGAACTAAGACTCCAGAGTATACAGCATGCCTTTTGGTATTCATCATTGTTCCTATTGAAAAGGAGCATCATTTTGTTCTCTCTTCTGGAAAGAGCCTTACTAATAGACATGATTAGGGCATTCTTGTCATGCAGCCAGTCTTACTGAATATATAAGTACCTTCCTTTGTTCAGCCATTAAACACACACACACACATACACACACACACACACACATCACAGATGCCAAAGTAGAAATGCAACGGTAATTTCAAATAACACCAGTATAAAGTAAATGGATTATAACTAACACATACTATATGCTAATGTTTGCAAGAAAAAAAAATCCTGTATAAAATTTGCACCTGTTAATTACATTTTCTAAAACTTATTGAAAACGGAGACTTTAATTCCAGAGGAGAGTCAGGCTCATGAAAAATACAAAACAGCATGCAGGTAAAATGGCATCCATTGAAATGACAAGTTAGAGACCAGCAAAGTGGGGGGACGGAAGGGGAAGGAATAAAGAAATCTACATGTTGTCAAAGTAGTTTCCTTATGACAGCATAATTATTTATATAAAGAAAAACAGTCAAAACAATTAAGATGTTTCTACAGCAATTTCCAAAATGGGTTCCATGCCGAGCTTTTGTCACTTAGTTTTACCAATTGAAAGGAAAATTACTAAATTTAAACAACAACAACAAAACAACCAAATAACCAGAAATGTAAGCAGGGCATTATGTTTAAGCTTTTCACTATCTATTGCAGGACTTCAGTGACATGTTGTGACAACCTGAAGTATGTTACAGGGTAGCACACCCTGAATAATAAAGTGCTGTTCAAAAGATCTGCATATAGATTTAAATCGATTGCCATTCTAAGCATGTACAGCATGGGTGACTAAAACATCACATTTAGAGTAAAGAGCTTACCTGTGGAGCTGAAAGCCAGCCACATCTTTCTTCCAATCTATTCATATCCCTGTCAAAGTTATTTAGGAACTTATAGCGGAGAAGGTCATCATCAGTTAAATGAAACTGCCTTCGGGCATAATGGTAACTCTCATCATTTCCTTTGCGTGGGAAATCTAACCATTCAGGATGCCCGAATTCATTACCTGCATTAAACATCAAAAGTAAACATCACTTTTCCACACTAGGATTTCTTAGGAAGACACTAAAAAATGATGTGTTTCTAGTGTTCAAAATCGGGGTAGGCAGTATGTTACTGTAGCTGTGCCCTGTGAATGATGCACAGGCCCGGTTCAGAGACAGCATGTTTCATGCTACAGAGGACCACATTTGGACCCGGGAGCCTGGGGTCCAGTTTTGGCTCAGCCACTCACTCCCTGCATCATTGCCTGGCTTCCTCAGGCACCAAATAAGCACAGTCATTTCTGTCATATGTATTCCATCCTTGATGCATCTCTGAAATCTCTGAGTAGTTTCTGAAATCTCTGAAACCTATACACTGCTTCATAATTTCCAAAGGCTTTGTATGCACGTTAGTTTTTGATCCTCAAAGGAACTCTCCATTATATTCATTTCACAGATGAGAAACCCAAAGCTCTGGGCAGTTAAGGGATTTGTTCAACCTCACAGAGATAATACTAAGTGAAAAAAGCAACCACTAACATTTAGTTCTTATGATTAAAATCCAACCTTTTTCTACTGCATCAATTTGGAGAAGTACACTGTAAACTTAAAGCATTAGAGAAATTCAGGTCATCACTTTTAATATTAATTTCCCTGTTCAGTTTTTCAGTTCTATTTGTTATCATCAGATGTATATGTTTAATTTCAAGTATGCCTGCATGTCTGTGTATGTATGTGTGTATATATGTAGCTGGGGTCCTGATTTCTACTTTGAGACTTCTTTTTCTCTTTAAATATGAAAGTTTTTCATAATTTACTTCATTTACCATTTTAATGTTGCAATTTTCTAAGCTACAAATTCCTCTGATGAATAAGAAAGTATCAAAGCTAATACAAGTATGTCCTACTTCAATCAAAGTAGCATTTAATATTTTAATAAAAACCAATATGCTAGGATATAATTAAAATGATTTACTATAGAGTTGCTTTAAACTGTAAACTCTGCTAAGAAATCTTATAATTCATATTTTAGTTTTCAAGACTATGGTCATCCAAAAATAACATCCAAATATATCTGAGTAATTTCATTAAAATTAAAATATCTGCAAGCATTTTGCTAACTTCTAACATTTCACAGTCTAAGTGATAATATCTCTTAGGATGTTGCCCTCCATGTGACAGAGGAGGGAACGTGATTTCTGACTCTGTGAGCCTATATTGATTGTAAGACGTTTTCAGTTAACACAAGGAACTCTCTTCTGCTACACGTAAGTGCCCTGCCTGTATCTGGGACCCAATTCATATCAGTCCAAGGAACACCTGTAGCTTGTTCCGTCAAATAGTGAACTGGCAAAAAAAGCATACTTACAGAAGAGTAACTGGAATACACCCATCCTTTACTGATAATGAAGCTACTGCTGGTCTGGGAACAAGTGTAAGTCCAAGTGCCTGGGAGATTTCAACTAGTAAAATACTTAGGAGAGACTAGAAATGCTATGATTTGCCTAAGGCGTAGTAACTTACAAGCTGGATCTAGGCCTTCTGTAGGCAACCTATTTTGATTTTTCTGTAGCCTTGGATCTCTGGGCTGATTCAGAGATTAATAATTCCTTTGGTTCTCTTCCAGGGAAAGTGTTACATCATGGTAATCACCACAGAGGCAGCAACAAATGCTTCATATCTGCTCCTATGTTCCAGGCACTATCATAAGTGTTGCATACAAATTACTTCTTTCCATCTTCAAAAATCTTATGAGGTAGGTACTACGTAGGTACGATTGTCTCAATATTGGAGATAAGGAAACCGAGGCACAGAGAGGTCACACAGTAATTAAATAGTTTGGACTGTTATCCCAGACAGTCTAGTTCCATCACTCTGATTCTTGATTACACCGTATTGCTCAGAAGTAAATGCTATGAAAATGCAGAGCTGAGAATGACTGTCCTCTCCCACAAGTACATAGATGTCAAGCTAATAGTATCACATGTATGAATGCAATGTTGTGAGAAGGTGAGCTGTAGTGGTGAGTTTGGATTAGCTACCACATATGATGCATGGATTTCAAATGCTGTCTGTATGCATGGATTTTTTAAGGACTCTCATAGGGTTTGTGGTGAAAGGAAGAGATAAGAAAAACAGGATGAGGCTAGTGTAGACTGGACTTCAATCTCTGCATTTATATTATAAGCAACTGGGCAACCGAACACTAATTTAAGTAGGGGAATTAGAAGTTCAAATTATGTTTATTATCAAAATGTCTCTGGTGCACTATGGACAAGAGACTGGATATTGGAGAAAGCTGAATGGTAGGAAAACTATTATGGAGTCCAAAAGATAAGATTAGAGAAGTGAGAATGGAGAATAGAATCATCGATTCAAATGGCATTTCTGAGATGGAAATAACAAGATTTGATGACTGACTGACAGAATTGAGGTAGTGAGGAAAAAGGAAGTCTGAATGCAATTTTGAAATTTTGAGTTCAGGAGACTGAGTAATGACAGCATTAACTGCACTGGGGGGAAATGGTGACAGAGAAAGTTTGGAGTGAGAAGATAATGAGTCCAATTTTAGGCAAGCTAAATTTAAGACCTGAAGGGTATACAGGCATCCATGGAATCAGAATAAGAGTGACAAAAATAAGGGGCTGGAATTCAGGACAGAATTGCAGGTGGGGAGGGAAAGGGGTAATTTGTAAGTCTTCAAGATGTGAAGACAATTATAGACACTGGAGAAAAGGGGGGCTGCAAAGCAAGGAACTGCAGGCAGAAAGAAGACTTATTAGGGAAGACTGTGCAGCAAGGGTTAGTAGGGGAAGAGGGGCATTAGACAAAATAGAGGTAGAAGCATTGCAAGGAGGGTGGTCAGAGGTATCAAATGCTACAGAAGAAAATAAGAAGGACTTGCTACATTACAATCCTATGGTGTAGGGGTAAGATGGTATATAGGGCTGTGCTTTTCAATCTGGTAAAAATAGTCATTTCCTAGTCATAGTGATTTATTACCTCTAGAGTAAGTACTAGGTAGGAATCTATATTTTAATCATCTTCCCTGTAATATTCTGAAAGTAGGTGAGCCAAAGACTGTTCCCTGAAAAATAGTAATGCAGATTTGAAAGTGCTTTATATTTAATTGAGATGATTATATAACATATTGCCCATGGACACTGATTTCCAAGTCAGCAGGGCTTGCGTTTAAATTGCAGCTGAGCCACTTAGGAGTGACGTGAGTTCAGGAAAGTTAATGTTGCCAGTGCTCTGTTTCCTCATCTGTAAAACAGGACAGGAAGTTTCAGAAAGCTCTTTTGGGGGCGCACTAGGTTATTCCTCTGCCTGCGGCGCCAGCATCTCATATGGGCACCGGTTCTAGTTCCAGTTGCTCCTCTTCCAGTGCAGCTCTCTGCTGTGGCTTCGGATAACAGTAAAGGATGGCCCAATTGCTTGGGCCCCTGCACCCGTGTGGGAGACCAGGAAGCAGGAAGAAGCACCTGGCTCCTGGCTTCAGATCGGCGCAGCTCCGGCTGATGTGGCCATTTGGGGAATGAACCAATGGAAGGAAAACATTTCTCTCTATCTCTCACTGTCTATAACTCTACCTGCCAAATAAATAAAATAAAATCTTAAAAAAAAGAAAACTCTTTTAAGAGGTGATGTAAGCACAATGCTTGGCATAGGATCTGGCAGCCACATGATCTTACTTTCTATTTTTATTTTTATTGTGATGTTAATATAGAGAACAGGCTTAATATCTTTCATAGAGAATTCAAAGAATATAATGATACTTCATTTCCTACTGCCTCTTCTTTCTTGCTTTCTTTTTGATGTAACACATTTTAATTTACATAATAGTCAAAGGATTAATGCCCCACTAAATAAAAAACTTAACAAGTAAAAAATGAAAAGACCATAGTTCAGCAGGAATATAGGCAAGGGCAACAAAAAATAATGAAATAAAAAGATGCCAATTTCATTCACATTCAGTAAATTTTTAAAAAATCACATATCATTCAAACTATAGTAGTATATCATTCTCCTATAAACAGAAAGACAAATACTACATGTTCTCCCTTATATATGGTGGCTAAAATTTAAAAAGAAAGAAAAACATTAAAAAATCAGAAAACAAAAGCAAGTTATAAATGCTATGTGTATCAGAATTGCTGAAAATATAGCTTTTGTTAAACTCTGTTTTACACTTTCGTCAAACAAATGATCAACAGCTTTAAACTACAGCAAGCTGTTAGGTTAAACACTATCCCTCATCATCCACCACTCTCCAGGAAAGTAAGACCTAGAAGGTGTTACATGAGAGTTACTCTGTTAAAGCTCAGACTTCTGGCTCCTATCACTCAGGAGAGAACTGGTCTCCCCTGCTCTGCAGCGGACATCTGAGATTTCAAAGTCTACTTTGGTGTAAAAAGCTTCTGAAATCCATGTATGCTTTTTGTTATAATACACATTTTCCATGAACTTTCTGAAGACTCCAGGCATGAGTAACTGATGACCAGCAGGTGTTTCTTTCTTCACTTAGATTTTCAGGGTAAGACTTGCTCCTTTATTTAAAGTGCTGAAACTTGATAATGATGCCTTTACTCATATTTTTAATAACACAATTGAACTTCTCAAAGTCAGCTATTAATGCATTTGAGTCACCTACCATTTTAGATTTTGAAAGACAAAACTGAATATAAAAATAAGTTTGCTATGAGACACCCAGAATGCTAGGGTAAATCAGGTTGCTATGTAAGGGTTCCTTCCTCCAACCTCTTAGACACTTCATCATTTCTACCTGTTCAACCTGCAAAGCCTCGAAGAACAAGTTCTCAAAGGTTATTTAGGGTATAGCTCGCAGTTATTATATTGCACTTAAAATTAAGAGTTTAAGGCCTTCTAAAATAGACTTCTACTCTGGCTGGAACACTCCTGGCATCTGATGAAACCCTCTTCTCCTAATTTCTTCCCAGCCTTCTTGAAAACCTGACCCTAGATCACAGCTCCTGTTGCTTGCCTCTTTTTCCATTGCTTCATGGTAGACTAATGAGGTGAAAACATAACAAATTCTTCTCTACTGGGTAGCTCAGCTTGCTCTTAGTATCCTGCCTTGACAGCACAGTTTTCATCAGCACAGAACTGAATGGTGAGTTTGATTGAATTTTTCAGCAGGGATATTGGCTCACCCTATAATCTAATTAAAAGTTAAGATCTGGTTTTCACACACACACACACACACACACACAACCGAATAAACTGGACATAGCCTCAGAAGATTAGACTCCATTACAAAAAATCTGATGTAAAAATTGAATTATGACTTTTTATTTCTAGTATGAAAATTAATATGATTATAATTTGCAACTTAAAGTCAGTGTGATGATCTGCAGGTCTGTGTCCTCCCAAAATTTATATGTTGAAATCCTATCCCTTAATAACATGGTATCAGTGGGTGGGGCCTTTAGAAGGTGATCATGAGGGTGGAACCCTCATGCATTGGATTAGTATTCTTTTAAAAAAGATCTCAGGGAGCACCTTGTTCCCACTGCCATGGAAGACACAGCTACATCACCATCTTTGAAACAGGAAGCAGGTCCTTACCAAACACTGAATGCTGGTGCCTAGATCTTAGATATTCTAGCTTCAACTGTGAGAGGGGCTGGCACTGTGGAGCAGCAGGTTAAAGCCGCAGCCTACAGTCCCAACATCCCATATTGGTGCTGATTCGAGACTTGGCTGCTCCACTTCTGATCCAGCTCTCTGCTGTGGCTTGGGAAAGCAGAGGAGGATGGCCCATGTTCTTGTCCCCTGCGCCCCAGCTCAGCTTGGACCATTGCTGTCATTTGGGGAGTGAATCAGCGGATGGAAGACTTCTCTCTCTGTGTCTCTCTGTCTCTGGATCTACCTCTCTCTGTAACTGTCTTTCAAATAAGTAAAATAAATCTTTTTTAACAAAAAAGACTGTGGGAAATATTTGTTGCTTAAGCTGCTCAGTCTATGGTTGCTTATTAGAGCAGTGTAAACAGACTAAGACATTAAGGATAGAAAAGTAGTACAATTGGGGTTGACATTGTGGCAGAGCGACTTAAGCCATCAGTTGGAACTCCTGCATCCCATATCGGAGTGCAGGTTCATCCCATACTAGAATGTTGGTTTGAGTCCCAGGTCCCAAGCCAGCTCCCTGATAATGCTTCTGGGAAGTTAGAAGAAAATGGCCCAAGTACTTTAGCTCCTGCCACCCATGTGGAGACCTGCTCTCCTTTGGTGACTTTTTACTCATTTTCATTTACATCTAGAAGTACATGTATAGCCAGACTGAAACCTATATGTATATCCAAGTCTATCTTTCTGTCTACCTACCACCTACTTACCTGAAAATTGCTTTTGAATGAAGAATTGTATTATAAATAGTTTACATTTTAATATAAAAATTTTCCATGTCAATAAGTATACATCTTCATAATCGTATTGCATTGTGTGCATAACATACAATTTTATTTACCAATTTCTCAAGTTAGTCATTTTGACTTTTGCTAGTGTCAGTCCAATATGTGTATTTTTGTATACTGATATTTCCCTACTATAACCTGAATAAGTAGAGTACCTGCTCAAAAGGTTAATGACAGATATTATTAAAACAGGAAACATTTCTAAAGTTTGGAATATTACAGATTATTTGAAGTCACAGGCACAAGTTAACAAATTACTCCTAAAAATAATGTTCAACACACACAAACTACAGTTTTTTAAAGATTTACTTTTGTATTTGAAAGGCAGAGTTACAGAGAGGGATAGACAGAGAGAGAGACAGACAGACAGAAAGATTTTTCATAGCTAGGGCTGGGCCAGGCTGAAGCCAGGAGCCTGGGGCCCTATCTGGGTCTACCTATGGACGACAGGGGTCCAGGCAACACTTGGGCCATCTCCTGCTGTTCTTCCAGGCACATAAGCAGAGAACTGGATAGAAAATGGAGAAGCTCGGACTCCAACTACTGCTAGGATGGTATGCCAGCATTACAGGCTGAAGCTTAACCCACTGCTCCACAATGCCAGATTGCAAGTTATATTCCTTAATGTATATATTTAAGGTTCTACTTTAAAAGTATTTTTCATCATTTTGGAAAAATAAAAAAAATGAAAATAGGAAAAAAAAATTGGGGATCATAATACAACTAAGGATTTTGTATGTATTTTATTTTATTTTCTTCAAAGATTTTATTTATTTATTTGAGAGGTAGAGTTACAGACAGTGAGAGGGAGAGACAAAGAGAAAAGGCTTCTTTCCGCATGTTCACTCTCCAAATGGCATCAACTGCCGAAGCCAGGAGCTTCTTCCTGGTCTCCCACGTGGGTGCAGGGGCCCAAGCACTTGGGCCATCTTCCACTGCTCTCCCAGACCATGGCAGAGAGCTGGATTGGAAGAGGAGCATTGGGCCTAGAACTGGTGTCCATATGGGATGCCAGTGCCTCAGGCAAGAGCTTTAATATGATGTGCCACAGCACCGGCCCCTTTTGTATGTATTTTAACTTTCATTTCATTTATTTTCAAGTATAACTTCACTAGTTTAAAGAACTGCCAAGCAAATATATAATATTAAAATAAATTTCTAAGTTAAAAATATAAGTTATATTTTCAAGATATGATGATTATTCTGTTACAGAATCACTTATTAATCTCTGTTAGACTCATTTAGATCTTCTAAAAACTTCCTCCAAGAAGTCTATTTTTAAACTGAAAAATACAGAAAGCTACATACAACAACAACAAAAAGATAAAGAAATTACACCAGCTATTGCAGACCAAACATTTTGCAGGGTGGCTTTTGAATGTTATCTCTGTTGTAAATGAGCTGACAAGGGGCAAATTAAGTTTAATGCAGACAAATGTAACATTAAATTTCATATTTGGTTCAAAACCATAAACACAAGCATAAAATAAATGGAAGCAAGTCACAGAAAGACTCTCAAAGTGACCTTGGGATAATGGTGAGCCATTCTCAGGCTGAACAGAGAAAACTGGAAAATGTCTGTAGGTACGTTACACTAGCTTGCAGCTCAAAGACCTAACAAAGAAAAATACTATCATTAAAACAAGTTAAGAATGTTCTTCTCAGCTTTGGTCTACAAATTACTTAGGAAATGTGGCAGCACTTGAGACAGTACAGTGAAATATGGACACCCAGGTGGGCTTATACTAAGTGTTGCTGTATATATAGATGGATCAGAAAGCTAAATTTATTCAGGTGATGGCAAAGAAAGTATTTGATTTTGTTTACTACAGATAATTTGATGGAATGAGAATAGCATGTTGTGAATCAGCATTTAAGTTTAACCAAGGGAGAAAATAAGTGTTTCTAAATTATACATGCATATTATATACCTGTGTTTACAATACATGCAAAAATATGTAAATGTTCTTCAAGGAAAGCAGCAGAGCATTCATACTTGGAGCCCATGCATTCCTAGTGCCTCATTGATATTCTAGTAAAATCTCATATGTATGTTCTTATGTAGCCTTTTTCTGAGGACAGAAATGATTCCTTTAGATTTTCCAGATTGCTGAGGCCTGCACACGTTTGTCAAAGAAACACTCACTGTATTAGAGTGTGAGGAAGCTGAATAGGTCACAAGAATTCTTGGGCAATACAAAAAGGAAACAAAAAATGTAGAAATCTAAATTGATGGAAGTGTTTTTAAAACCCTCTGCTAGTTTATTCAAGAGATAAGAGGCTTAGCAAAGTCACACTTAAACTAAGAGCAGTCACACAGGCAGTGACTGTGACACTTGAGAATAATACTTTTGAGTCCAGGACATGCCTTACATGTAACCTGAAATTAACCATCAAAATATGATCCTTCTGTTCATTAAAGTATGATTAGGATCAGTAACGTAAATATACACAATGTTACTCAATACAAAATGAAGAGAGGATAGTACCTTTTTGAGCTGTCCCTTGGGATATTTTGAAAGAAAATTTACAGTGCATGCTATGATTCACTGCACAAAATAATAGTAACGGAACTATGTGCTTCTAGAAATGAGTGGGCTGAAAGCTTGGTGAAATAACTTTAAAACAAAATCAGGTGACTAACATTGTTATAGTTAATTAGCGATTCTAGAAAATTCTACTAAGTTTCTTTCTCCTTTTTCATTTCTTCTGTACACAGTCCCATTCATGTCTGGTTAATTGTGAAAAACCTCTCAGTGCAAAATTCCTATTGGGACTCCTTTGCCTGTAATTAATTTCTTGCTGTTTGATGTAAAGGTCTAAACTATACATTGACAAGAAGCCAGCTGGTACAATGATGAAATTCGAGACAATGTAACTAATGAAAAAGCCTCGCTCTGTGAGCTGAACATTTTGATTAGCAGGTTTGTATGTTTTGTTTCTACGAACCGTAATGCATACTAATTTTACCTAGGAATTAATTAAAGTCTATCACAGCCTCCATGCTCTTGTTTTTTCCAAGTTTATGTATACATGAAAATAAGGTCTAATCTCAATGACAATATAAAACTTTAGCTTTGACTCTACTGTACTTAACATCAACTTTTAAAAGGAAGTATCTATTTTGAAATCAAATGCATTTTTTTTTCCAGGTATTTCAGTGAGTACATCACTCAACAAAGGACAGGGCACAGCATAAAAAGCCTCCTAAATCAGGGTTTGTGATTTTGCTTTTTAGAAAAATAAATTTGCAATCAGCTGCGACCCCTTTTTATCCTGATCAGTATCTTTAGGAGCAGGGGGTACATCCAATGTTTCTTCTTCAATCTTCACAACAAACTCCAACACAATGTACTTGAAACAGTGACTCCTTAAATCCTTTTTACCGTGGATGTGGATGTTAAACATTTGTTAAAGGTCTGGCACACTTTCTTTTGAGATACAGAAGCAAAACACAATGATCAGATCCAGAAGATAAGAAATAAAGGGTGGCATTAGAGATGAGGCAAGGCTAGAACTCAGAACTCACAGCCTCCCTATGGTCTCCATATCATGGATTTCCCATCATTCATTGTTACATCAAGTGTGTGATGTCAAGTGTTATGCATTTAAAACGCAAATATGCTCACATACTAATGAGAATATTGAAAACAGCCAGCATTGTGGTGCAGCAGGTTAAGCTGCTTCCTGCGACTCTGGCATCCCTGAAGGATGCTGGTTCAAATCCTAGTTACTTTACTTCTGATCCAGCTCCCCGCTAATGACCTGGGAAAAGTAGCAAAAGATGGCCCAAGTGATTGGGACCCATTACACATGTGGGAGACCTAAACGAAGCTTCTGACTCCTGCAGCCATTTGGGGAGTGACCCAGTGGATGTAAGTTCACTCTTTTTCTGTCTCTCCCTCTCTCTCTGTAGCTCTTTCAAATAAACAAATAAATCTTTAAAAAAGGTACTAGTCAAAGAATAAGCCCCAAAATTTACTATATCAGTCATATGCTTAAATATAACATGATAATAATTAAAAACTTTGGGATATCAGTTTGGCTCAATGGTTAATAAGATCCCTACGTCCCATTTCAGAGTGCCTTGGTTCAAATCCCTCTTCCACTTCAATCCAGCTTCCTCCTAATGTGTACTCAGGGAGGCAGAATTTGATGGCAAAGTACTTGGTCCCTTCCAGCGCATAGGCAACACAGATGGACTTCCAGATTCCTGGCTTTGCTCTGGCTCAGCCCCAGACCAGTCCTGAATATATGGGGAATTGAACCACTGGCTAGAAGATCTCTGTCTTGCTATGCCTCCCTTATTTATCTGTCTCTCTACCTTTCAAAGAAAATAAACAAAAATTACTTACAATCTATTTAAGTATATTATGTATCAATCTAACAGGCTTAACATGCATCAGCATGCTCACTGTTCTTATGGAACTTACAATATAATTAGGCGATACAAAAATAATCAAACAACTATATATATGTGTGTGTGTATATATATATATTTATGTATTTCCTTATGTGATGACAAGACTCAAAATCAGAATTTAAACTTCAGTAAGATAAAAATGACAAAAAAGTAATAAGGGAGAAAGGGGCAGAATGTAACTCCCTCTCTCTAAATACAAAAAAAAACAAAAAAACAAAAACAAATGCAAGTCTCTGAGATTGCAGCATAGCAAGTGAATGGAGCACGTTTCTGAGAGTCTGTCAATATAAAGAATATACAGATCCTGTCACTACGCAGGAGGAGTGTCTTCTGGAGAACTAATTGTTACTGTACAACATTACCTTTGGTATTATGAAAGGGACATCTTTGTGTACATGGTACATGTACGGTTTTGAGAAGCAGACAGGGTAACGACCCTGTAACTTGCCAGGTCACTACAGAAGTGGATGAATTTCTGCAGACTACAGAGGTAGGAGCTTCAGAAAAGAGGGTTTAAGGAGAAGCCTGAGAAACACTGACATTTCAATGAGGGAAAGGTGAAGAAGAGCCAGGAAAGGAGTCTGAAGAGGAGGCCAGACAGATAGGAGGAAAATCAGGGAGTGGGATGGAAGACTAAGCCTTGGGGAGTCAGGTTTGCTGAATCAAGAGTAACGCATGCTTTAGTTCTCCCACTATTTATCCTATATTACCTGGAGACAGAGGATTTAAATATCTGGAAGGAACTGCCTCCTCTTAACTACAGCTTTGGATTTATAAATGATTATATTCTGGGGTGTTTAATGGTATCTACATGTATTCTATTTTAAGACATAAAAAAGAGACTACTAATAAATTGCTAGGTTTCTTTAAAATTCCTATTACAAACATACAAATAAGCTGAGTAAAATCTCCGATAAACTCGTTATTTACCTGCAGCATAAAGGGGAATGGTGGCATGATAAAAATGCGACATCTCTCTTCTTCCATCTAATACCACAGTCATGACCAATGTCCATGCCTCCTGATGCTGTGATAGCTAAAAGGTGCCAGGGCTGCTATGCTGAATGTTGGAACTATATTAGCAAGAGGAATGCATATTCTTACTCTTTCTCTGCCCTCTTTAGCCTTCCCAGATAAATTAAGCATAAAAGGTTTTGCGGGATGGACACTGTAGTACAGTAGGTTAAGCTGTAGCTCCGAACAGCAGTATCCCATACTGAAGTGTTGTTTTGGATCCTAGCTGCTCTGCTTTTGATCCAGCTCCATGCTAATGCACCAGAGAAAGCAGTGAATGCCAAGTTCTTGGGCTCTGTATACCCAAATGGGAGACTTCCTCTTTCTCTGTGTCTCTGCCTTTCAAATAAATAAGTAAATGAACATTGGCTTTCTACTAATGTTTCCTGGGAAGCAGTGGGAGATGGGTCAAGTGGCTGAGTCCCTGCAGATCCACATGAGAAGTATGGATTGAGTTCCAGACTCCCGGCTTTGGCCTGGCCTAACCATGGCTATCATGGCCATCTGGGGAGTGAACCATCAGATGAAACATATCTCTCTGTCTCTCCCTATCTGTCGGTCTCTCTCTCTCTCGAACAACCAAATAAATAAATAAATAAATTCAGAAATATTATGAGGCAATATCCAATGAGCTACAGGACTTGGAAGACAATTTTCAACATAAACTTTGCTTGAACATGGCCAAATTCACCAATCTCCTTATTCATACACATGATTAGGTGTTAAGTTCTCATAAATAAGGCACAGGATATTGGGTGCAGTAATATTTTGACACAGTCTCTTTCATAAGAAGGTTGTCAAAATAAAGGAAACAAAACACTTTATCAACAATACTCAAAATGACTTATTATAAAGATTAACTTTATATTACATACAGATGTAGCAGAATGAATGTTGAAACACTTACAAACCAATTCTGTTTGAAATGCTAAAGATGCATTACTATACTGCAAGGTAAGTATTTATCTCTTAATGCTCTTATTTAACCAAATAATAAGGGGGCTGGCCTTATGATTGGTTGTTGGATACCCATGTCTCATGTTAGAGTCCCTGGTTCAATATCCAGCTCTGGCTCCTGATTAAAGCTTCCTACTGTGTTCCCTTGGAGGCAGTGTCTGATGGAATAAGTGGCTGGGTTTCTGGCACTCATGTGGGAGACCTGGATTGAGTTCCTGGCTTCCAGCTTTGGCCTGGTTCAACCACAGTGATTGAGGGCATTTGGGGATAAACCTGTGGATCGAAGCTTTCTCTGTCTCTCAAATAAATAAATAATAAAACAAATATTTGCAAACTATGCATCTGATAAAAGATTAATATACAGGATACACAAGGAGTTCAAGAAACTCAATAATAAAACAAGCAATCCAGTTAATAGACTGAGGATATGAAAAGGCATTTTCCAAAGTATGAAATACAAATGGCCGACACAGGAAAAGATGTTCAGGATCACTAGCCATCAGGGAAATGCAAATAAAAATCACAATGAGGTTTTACCTCACCCCAGTTAGAATGGCTGTCATGCAAAAACCAAAAAAAAAAAAAAAAAAAATGCAGGGAAGGATATAGGGAAGAAGATACCCTTGTATTCTGTTGGTGGGAATGGAAACTAGTACAGCCATAATGGAAGACAGGATGGAGAAACCTCAGAAGTCTGAAAATAGAGCTATCCTATAACTCCTGCCATCCTACTCTTGGGAATTTAACCAAAGGAACTAAAATCAGCATATGAAAGAGTTATCTGTACTCCCCTCCACCCTTCCTTGTTTACAGCAATTCAACTCATAATAGCAAAGATATGGAATCAATCCAGATGTCCATCAACAGATGAATGGATAAAGAGATTGTGGCATTTATATACCACAGAATACTACTCAATGGTAAAAAAAAAGAATGAAATCTTATCTTTAACAATGTGGGGAAACCCACAGGAGTCCCAAAAATAGTGTCATAGATTGCTGCTTTCCTGACCAGCAGAAGGAGGTGAACTGTGGAAACTCCACAGAAAAGCTAGTGTCAAAAACTACAAAGTTTTCCACAAAGTGAAAGTAAAGAAAAATGGAGTCACTCATGCTAAGCCAGAAGCTGATGACATCACTTATGTCAAGCTCAGCTCTTGCCAGAAAGATGCTCCTCATCAGACTGAACAGACATCCCTGGGCAGTCTGATAATGTGTGTGCTACAGACGATAACCTCGAGTTACCTTCCTAACCTCATGATGACTGGACACACCCCAAGAATGAGCTGGAGACACCCGGTCCTAGGCATTGGGTTGGAGACACCTGGACCCCTACTGGAGACTCCTCCTTCAGACTTACAAGGATAGAAGGAGAGCCTTTTCCACTGCTCTCCATCCTCTCGAGGATCATGGCCGGGTGTGTGTGAACCTCTGGGTCTCTACACATTTGGAGCTGAAGAGGCAGCCCATTACAGACAAATCTGTAATGGCATAAGCTGACAACAGATAAAGTGTCCAGTGTGTGTGAACCTCTGGATCTCCACACATTTGGAGCCCAAGAACCAGCTCGCTAGCCCCCTTGCAAGCAACACAAAGTGACTATGGGATCAAACTCCAGCAGAGCTGCCACCTTGCCACATCACCTGGACATTTTTATCAGCCTGCTGCCAGACCTGACTGCAGAGCCGGACCAGACACTCAGCAGGGGACCTCTCCAACTCCTTGCCTTGCCATCTACCTGGAAACTCGGAGCCCACAGTCCAGAGTGACAGCCATCCCAGGACTCCCTGCCTGTAAGTGACTGATCTGAGATCCGTCTCTGCTGAGACGTTGAGCTCCAGACCTTAAACACTGACTCTTCATGACCATGATACGACCCTTGAAAATGCAGCTTTTATAAATGACATTAGCCATGTGTTATGTGAATATGCTTTGACCCTATGACTAAAAAATAATGTTAGATACCTTGCTGTACATATATTATTATAGTTGGATAGCACTCAAAATTACTTTAACACTGTATACTGTGATCTGTGGATTAATGAATAAGCTCAATAATAATATTGATATTAATATTAATGGTATTAGTATTAAGATTTATTTCCAGTAATCCTTTAGTATTTCCATTAATAGTGTTATCATATTAGTTGAGCTACATTAACTGTTAGCAGTTAAGTGCTAGAAGTTAAGTATTGTTATAATAGTTCAGTATACTGATAGTGATAAGTACATTGATACTAAGGAACGTTTTAATAGTGATACTGATAAATGTCTTGACCTTAATGAGCATATTGATAAGTACTGTGATATAACCCCTGGTGTGTGAGCAATAAAGTCTTTCATTGTAAAGGCAATCTTGTGTCCTTTTATTCCTTTCTCACCCATAGCCCTTAAGCCCTTTGGAGGTCCATGACAGCAGGCACTTGGGACACACAACAAAATGGATGAAATTGGAGACCACTGTGCTTAATGAAATAAGCCAGTCCCAAAAAAGATCCCTGATTCGTTGTAACTAATATGCAATGTACAAAAAATGTAAATGTATATGAGCAAAACTGACATTTTGAGATTTGATTGTTTATAGCCCTTGTCAATAACTCTTGAGGAACAATGTTTTTCTACTTACTATTAGTTGAATTCTTTATTTAGTAGAGGGTTCATCTTGTGATTATAAAAAAAAAAATGAAAGTATGTCACTATATAAATTAAAAGAAAAATAAGAAACGAGGAGGGGGGAGGATGAGAATAAGGGAGGGACAGTAGGTTTTGAAGTATCATTATTCTGTTAAAAATGTATATATGATATACATGAAATCTGTTCCCATTAAATGAATAAAAAATAAAGATTTGTTCAGGGCAAAAATAAAACCTATACATCATAAAATTTAGATTAAACGTATAAAACTAGACGATTTTAAATAAATGTGAAATAATAATAAAATATTCAAATAAAAGAAATAGTCATTTATTCAGAACCACCTATGTATATAGGATGGGTACTACATGTAGTAATTATTTCAAAAAAATCTTCACACAAATCCTTCAGGAAAGGAATGGGCCATTATCCCCCTTTTTAGATAACAAATAATAGTAATGCAACTTTCCAATGTCATTCAGGTGTAAAGTATCAAGGCTAGAATGTAACTTAAGCCTGACTTTGTTCTTTCCATCCTATCACCACTAGGAACTCTGTTCCAACAACTTGAACCCAAACTATACAGGTATTAGTGAAGATAATGAAAGAACTATAAAAAGATGTGTAAGAGTGCATTTCCTATTCTACTACCTCCAGTAAGAATAAAGTGTATTTGTTACTAGTCTCAGTAACTGGCCTCTTGTAACTTGCGTATTCTGCTACTACTACTACCCCATGTCATCCCTGCTTTGTCTCCATAAGGCCTTTTTAACTTCTGCAGAATGGCTTTGGTCCTCCCCTTCTACCTCCTCTTGCACTTGAAAACAATTGTATTTTTTTCTTTATTAAATCAATTATATGAATAATGCAATGCTGTGTATTCTATTTGGGTGTTTGTCTCTATTAGACAGGTGCTGTATATCCCATATCTTCATTTATTGCCTCTATTAATGTAATAGCTAGTACATGCTACACACTCAAAATTGATTAAATAATTGTTGAAGAAAAAACTGAAGTCAATTGTATCTGCTGTCCTTAGTCGAGTATATATTCCTCAAGGGCCATTTCTATCTTACTTTTTAAAGCACAGGGACTCAGATAAAGGAAGTGTCTAACAACTATTTCTTTATTGGTTGTAATATTGGCTTTTATCTGGGCTAGGGCTATTAAGGAAAAAAAAAGAGAAAAATGCAATGGGATGGAAAATGGGTAAAGATGCAAGTATCTACATCAAAGAGAGGAAGATGTCAATCAGTGGACAGCAGATAAGACACTCCAGTTGTCTACTTCTATGAGCCCAGGCTTCCTATTCTGAAGGGCAGGCCAATAAGAAACAGAATTTCAAATGTTAATATGGCTGTGTATTTTTTAACCTACATGTCATTCCTGGCACACTATTCATTTAAAATAAATAATGAAATATTATAAAAGAAAGAAAAAGAAAATGAACAAAATAAATCATCTTGAACTGAAAATGAGTACTATTTATACAAAGTGAATGTTTTCAGCACTAGACATTATTTTTGTAATAAGGAGCTGGACAGCAACAGTAACAGACTTTTGCCATTCATCTGAGGCCACTGTGATGCTGCAAGAAGCAGGGGACACAAAGAGAAAGAGAGAAAGTAACCACACAAGGGGAAAGATGGCAGGAGAAAATTAGGCTGTTTTATAAAGTCTTAAATTAAAATTGTCTTAGAATGCAATTTGCTAATGAACCTGTAAAAATGTACAAATGTTTTGCATGTGAAATCTGGTACCAACAGAAAGGCTCCTTAATAACTTTTTGGATGGAAGAAAACAAACAAGAACAAAAACATGAAAACAAAGTTAAACCAGAGGATTATAAAGATGATTGTACACATGTGGTTTTGTGGCTACTGTAATTTTAGGTTTAGACTCCCAAGTCTGTATGGAGATAGACTATGTTACTTTCAACTTAATATTTGCTAAGTCAGGGTCAGTTCCTTGTGGACAAATTAAACATTCACAGTAATAGAGATGAACACATTTCCCTAGTCAATTATTCTTTCAGAACTAAGCAGAAACATTTAAAAGGAAAGCAGATAATCACAGAGGGAACAAAAGATGGATACAAAATGTTCACTCAAATATCTGTACTCAATAACTGACATCAGTTTAATTGAATCACAGCATCACTCCTGGCTAGATGGGTCTTTTTCAAAGAATCTAAGACACTTTCAGGGCACAGATGGCTACAGATTTTCTAGATTTCCATCTCTATAGCTTTCTTTAAAATTAATTGATTTATTTGAAAGTCAGAGTTACACAGAGAGAGAAGGAGAGGCAGAGAGAGAGAGAAAGAGAGGTCTTCCATCCGCTGGTTCACTCCCCAGTTGGCCACAAGGTGCTGTGCCAATCTGAAGCCAGGAGCTAGGAGCCTCCTCAGGGTTTTCCCATGCAGGTTCAGGAGCCCCAGGACTTGGGCCATCTTGTACTGTTTTCCCAGGCCATAGCAGAGAACTGGATTTGAAGTGGAACAGCTGGGTCTTGAACTGGCACACATATAGGATGCTGGCACTGCAGGCGGCAGCTTTACCTGCTACACCACAGCACTGGCCCCTCCTATAACTTTTCTTTTGTCATCATTAATTCTAGCTCCCCAAGCAGAGACTTAACAACTGACTTATGACTTAAAAAAGCTGTTTCTGGCAGCCTTGGATGGTGTTTCCATCACCCTACGTTCCTGCTAAGACCTAGTTAGCCTTACTGGCTTCCCTGTTATCTGCTCTTGCTTTTCTCAGGCCAGTGGTGCCAAGGAAGTACGAAAAAAACTCCATAGCAACATGACAGCTTGTGGGAGACAACGTGAACTTCTATCTCTCCAAGAGAAGAAAGGGTCTTAGCTTCCCACTTGCTTGCTTCAGACCCCTCCAGTTGCCTGGGTAATACTGATTCTGATTATCTTTTTTTTAAATGTGACCATGAAGTCATGAATCAGCCTATCAACTGGCATTGATAGCAATTAAAAGGGAGAGTTCAAAATCACAGGAGCAATCTTAGTACCTTTAAGATAATGGCATTCCTGGATTGTGTTGTGGTGCAGCGGGTAAAGCTGCCACCAATGAGGCCAGCATCCCATATGGACACTGGATCAACTCCCAGTTGCTCCACTTCCATTCCAGCTCTCTGCTATTGGCCTCAGAAAGCAGCAGCAGATGGCCCAAGTGTTTGGACCCTTTCCACCCACACAGGAAACACAGCTGAAGCTCCTGGCTCCTGATTTCATTCTGGCCCAGTCCTGGCTGATGTGGCCATCTAGTGAATGAACCAGCGGATAGGTGTTTCTCTCTCTTTCTCTCTCACTCTCAGTTTCTCTTCCTCTCTCTCTTTCTCTGTAACTCTTAGTTTTACATAAAGAAATAAATCTTAAAAAAAAAAAAAAGATGAAGGCATTCAAAGTGAAATGCACCATCTCCCCCAGAGGTCTGACAGATAAACAGCAACACATACTACCTGTCTACATCTGCATAAGCCACAAAATTCTCCATGAGGCTAAAATATTCTCTGTATATCCATACATGAAGTGATACAATTTGTAATTTAATGGGATTGTGTTTAACTTTGCTCATAACTAACCATCTCACTACTTACACTTCACTGTTTGGACATGCTCATCTTGATTTTTCATACCTGCAGGTCACTGACGTTTCTTAGCTCTCTTCCAAGCTGTATCTCCCAATATAAAGATTTTGCTTCAATAAAACCTGATGATGGGTAGGAGTAAGATCCTGTAAAAGTTGCCTGCTTCTTTTTTACATCTTCTTTCCAGTTAGTTCTGTGACTTTTGATGCCTGATTCTGCCTCTAGAAATTCTAATATCTAATAACCAGGCTTAATATCATTTCCTATCACTGAGACATTTTTTCTCTTTAGTCAGATACAATTCATTTAAGTGGATCAACTACAGTCTAGAACAGAGGCATTTCCTAACTTCCCTTTATGTCTCATATCTAAGTTTTGCTGAATAATATACAAGCACATTTGTTATGTGTTGATTCTTCCCAACGAGCTGACCTCAGTGATAAGTATTCTTTCTCCTTCTCTTCCTTCCTTATGTAGGAAGGATATCTTGAATTTTCACCTGGACTATGTAAGAAGGACACTCCAGCAGTTTTGTTTCTAGCATCTTGGACGGTGATATACTATGTGCAAGAAGACACATAATTAAATGAATTCAATGTAAACTACATCAAAAATATAATGCCAAGAAAAATAAATAAACTTCATTGTTTCTATCATAAAGTATATGTATAGTTCAGAAGGACATTTAAAATTGAAGTGCTATTATCAGAGATCAAATACCTTACATATTTACTTAATGTTTATTTAATGTGGGGGCTGCTGCTGTGGCATAGTGGGTAAAAGCTGCTGCCTGCAGTGCCAGCATCCCATATGGGTGCTGGTTCAAGCCCCAGCTACTCCACTTTCAATCTAGCTCTCTGTTATGGCCTGGGAAAGCAGCAGAAAATGGCCCAAGTCTTTGTACCCCCACACCTATATGGGAAACCAGGAAGAAGCTACAGGCTCCTGGCTTCAGAACAGCCCAGCTTTGGCCCCATTCATTTAGGGAGTAAACCAGGGGATGGAAGTCCTCTCTCTCTCTCTGCCTCTCTGTAACTCTGCCTTTCAAATAAGTAAATAAATCTTTAAAAATTTTTAAAAAATGTTTACTTAATGTGAAATGCACCTAATTTTAAATTTTACACATTAAGAATGCTCTTTAGAAATAAAGGCAATAGCTTGGCTAAAGAACAAAGAAATATCTGAAAGGCCCTAAATAAAAAAAAAAAAAAGAAGACAAAAATAGGCTTATAAACTATGGCACAATAATTATTCGCATTCCTCAAAAACTGGTATATGAATATATAAAAAAAACTTTATCAAAGTTTTACCCAAACTTCTTGAAACTTTACAAAGGATCATTAAATGTGTCAGGTATTTGGGAGAGAAAAAGAAACTTTTAACATTTCAAGTGACAGATGTCAAGGCTTATGAATATATAAATATTCATAATTTGGCAGACATTCTAGACTACCATCCTAGAATATATGTACTTACTTTAATGAGATTCCTCAAAGCCATTAAAAAAAAAAAAAACCTTATAGGAATGGTGGGAGCACAGCGTGAAAACATGAAGAAGGCAAACATTACTATGACTTATTTAACTATAAAATCTATTGCACAGATTTTTATTTTAAAACAATATTCTGACTATAAACTAGCCCAGCCTCCCATTAAGTAATGAATAATTTCTTCTATGCAAATTAGGAGAACAATTATGGGTCACCAATTGGGGCGAGTGTGGGATATGGATACAAAAGACATGAATTTTAGGATTCAGCTTATCATTTACATTATGCAACTAAGTTTTCACTTATCATATAATTAAAAAGCTAAATTGATCAGACATTTATTACAAATAATTAGTTCAAATAATTAAAATCACTTAAGATCTTAATTCTTATAAGTGTCCAGTAGGACAGTGTCCAGTAGGACAGTTACCATTATAACACTCCTTTTATAGATGGTTAAGCTGAGACTCAGAACGATGAGGTAACATGCCAACAACGATAGGAAGTTATGCAGCCAAGACGACTATAGAGACTGACTGGCTCCATGCCTCATGGTTCAATCTCTATCTTAGACTAGCTTAAAATGAGAATTATGAAAAGGATCCTGGCCTCCTAGTTTGGTTGTAAAAAAGTGAAATTATACATAAACTTTAAAAGTCTAAACAATTTCAGGATACATGTACATTATGTGGGGAGTCTATATGAGGGACAAGCAACTACTGGAAAAGGAAGGAACAACTGAAACAGCTCAATGACTCAATGGATTTCAATGACTCAGAATAGTAATGACCACATAACGGTGTTAAAAAGGGTATTAAGATTTGCAGCTGATGATTTCAATTTTGGATTCAGTGCCTTTAAGAAGCTACCAAGATTTCCCAGTAGAAATCTTAGGCAGGCAGTTTCAAAATTTGTTTGTAGTTTAGAACAAAAGGTTGGACTTGGAGAAACTGATTTGGGAATTACCTGCAATAAAGAAATGGCCTAAGTGTGAAATCAGATGAGTTTTCTGAGAAAAAGGAATGAAAGAGACCCAAGATAACACTGGAGGAAATACTGGAGAAATAAAAGGACAAGGCATCTGTGAAGGAGACAGGCAATCAGGATTAACAGAACAAAGAAGGAGAAAGAGAACATGAGAAGAGTCAAAGCCAGCAGGTGGTCAAGGGTGTGCAGAGAGCAGGTGTAGAGATCTGCAGGTCAGTGATGACCTTAGAAACCAGGTTTATCAATAGTAGGGAGACCAGCAAGAGGAGTACCAGGGCTGCCGAGGTGAACAGAGTATATATTAAAAGTTATGTGAATGATGAGTCCATTATTTTCTTCACCAGGAAGATAATTTTCATAATACACACAGAAAGAGTGACATAAGGATATTACATTTTCCCCCAGTTTAAACATGTGGCCTTAAAGTCAACTGATTAAAGATGAATGAATTTCCTTGTCTTTCAACTCAAACAATGATGGGTGTCAATCAGAAGAAAAATTAGAAGCTCTTTAGCTTTAGCTGTCTTGTCTTTGATGTTATATTTGCTCAGGCAATTCTTGCCCAGCATATACTGGCAAGGGAAGGAGAGAAAAAAAGCAAGTAAGAATAAAGGAATTAAGTTGGAAGTAGGTTGGCAGTCACTGCTAATTTTTCCTGATTTTCTAAATAGTAAAATTTAAATCTTTTCACATTTAGCTACTTGACAAATATTTCTAGGAACTCTTATAAATACTATTATGGTATGAAAGTCTTCACTAAATTTCATGTGTTGAAAATATTCACTGATGCAGTTCTGTTGAGAGGCGGGACCTTTAACAGGTGCATAAGCTATGAAGGGATGAAGCCCTAACAAGAAAATGAGTTCAGCCTCCTACCACTCCCCACACACGCCATCCCTTCCTCTCTTCTCTCTCTTTTTCTCTCCTGCTTTTCTACTTTCCATCATGGGATGGATATAGATTGTTTCTACGAGGTGAATGTGTAACCTAATGGTTGGGATACCACTTGGGGATACCTGCTTCCCAGTCAAGGTGCTAGAGTTTGAGTCCTGACTCTGTTCCAAGGTCCAATTTCCTGCTAATTCATACCTTTGGGAGGCAGCAGGTGATGGTTCAACTACTTGGATCCCTGACATGCATAGAGGAGAACTGAATTGGGTTCCTGGCTTCCAATCCTGCTGACATTTGGGGGATGAGTCAGTGGAGGGAAGCTCTGTCTTTCACTCTCTCTCAAATAAATAATTAAAATCATAAAAAAACTCTTCCACATTTAAAAAAACAAAGAAGGTCCTTGCCAAATATGATCTACTTCATCCTGAACTTCCCAGCCTCTAGAACCATAAGAAATAAGTCACTGTTCCTTACATATTATCCAGCCAGAGGTATTACGTTACAGTAGTACAAAATGGACTAAGACAAATTCCAATGTAAGAAAAGACATGAGGACACAGTCTTTGTTTTATTTTATACAATAAAACTTCTAGCTACAAGATGATGGCTGCAGCAGGATTAAAATCTTACCTCTTACCCTAAATGTGTCACTTGCACACCAAACCTGAAAACTGAAAAAATTACCCTTTCAGGCACTATTATGAGATAAATAGAATCTAGTGGACAACCCTTGAGCAACAGGATTGAAAAGACAATATGAATAATGCAGTATTTCTCAACAGTTTATTCATTATGCACCAACCTTACACATTACCTAACCCACCCTTCAACAGCATTTTCAGACATTTTTACTTAATTGCTCCCACACCATGAAATTTTAATGCCACAGATATATTGTGTATCTGTTTATATGCTGTGGTACCTTGGAGAGCTACAAACTATTGTGATATCTAAGAATTTTTTATCCTTCCACCCTATGGAGTGGTTCTAAAATGCTAGGTAATTAAGCAATAAAGAAGGTTTAATGAAATTTCCAAGTATAATATCAATCCATTAATTCCAAGTTCTAAATTTTGCAAATATTTTACCAAAATTGACACATGTACAAATAGCATAAGTGTTTATATATACACATATATATATGTAAATTTTAATAGGTGACATATATAGGATGCTGGTACATAATGTGTTAAAATATATAGGAAGTACCTCCAGTCTGCAAACTCAATCATCTATAAGCTAACAAGGGAAATAGAGAAGTTTATACACTATAAGTCTCCTAAATTCCTAATCAAGGGCTATGTAGATACTAAATCCATTTAGAGGCATACATAATATTATTTATCGTATATAATATGCATTTATAGTATATATATGCCTATTTTACTTTCCTGAGTGGATGGAATATAGATGTTAAGTTTAGAAGGAACTGAGAATTTTGCACTGAAACTTATTTTAAGTCCCAGGCTTACTTTAATCTTTTCTTATTTTAGGAAATCTGCAAGCCAATATCCAAGTTGAAATTTCTACATTTGATAATCTCATCTTGAGGAAATGGAGGTGGTAAGCAAGAGCAAGGGATATTCTTTTGCTGGGGAATTTATGTTTTAAATGGTAATAAGGTGACCCTTTTCCAGAAGAGACAGAAATAATCTACACAGTAGGTTTTGGTTTAACATCCATAACATATGAGGAATAATATTATACTGGTCACTTTATATTGCATAGAAAAACAATTTTATTTCCCCAACAACTCTCTCTAATGAAGATAAACTATTGGGTCAATAGAACTAATACCTCTCCATTCTTCTAATTGTGCATTTTCCAGGAATGAACCGAGGACAGAGAGTTTCTTGACCTAAAAGGTGTGGAGGCAGGGCTAACTTGTGGTACAGCAGACTTAGTCACCACCTGCAATGCTGGCATCCATATGAGCACCACATTCAGTCGCAACTGCTTCAATTCCAATACAGCTCCCTGCTAATGTGCCTGAGAAAACAGCAGAAGATAGCCCAAACGTTTGGCCTCTGCCACCCACATGGGAGACCTGATGGGGTTCTAGATTCCAGGCTCCTGGCTTCGGCGTGGCTCAATGCTGGCAGTTGCAAACATTTAGGGAATGGAAGATATCTCTCTTTGTGTATCTCTCTTTGTAACTCTGCCTTTCAAACAACTAAATAAATCTTTGGGGAAAATAAAAAAAAAAAAAAGACTTAGAGGCATGGGACCAGAGAAAAGCAGACTGTGCTTGGATAGGTAAAAGACAGGGTGGTCTCCTAAGTATCTGAGCTCGCGGCTGGGGAGACCTAGAAATGCAAAGTTACTCAACAGACTCAGTAGGAGGGCAGCCCAGCTAAATAGTCCAGGCAAAGTCAGTAACATGTCTATGGACAACCACATATATCCAAAAGAAGAAATGCAGGGGGTATTTCCAGACACTTTTACCCTGGCATCAAAGATGTACGAATTAGGGACAGTTAGGTTCAGTTGCTTCTTTCCTTTCAACATCCATATTATTAATACAACCTTTCTATGTTTGTAATGAGTTTGAAGTATTCAATTCAGTCTCTGAGAGTGAGGTAGAGAAAATCTGAGTAAGTTACATAAGAAATATTCTCGAATAAGTTAGGATGGAGTTTCTCTAACGTAAGGCCTCTTGAAGGTGACAGTCTTCAGCAAGAATCTGGAGGTAAAATTTTGTTTGTGAAAGCTAACTTGGCAGAAAGGGCCTTTCCAGTACAGGGTAGTGAAACCACCTAGGGAGGAAGAGGAGAAAGACTTCTTCAGCCAGACTCCAGCGATTGCGGGCACAGACTGACTATGTTTCTGGCTCAGTTCTCCATGTTTTGATCTCCCTCCCATGAATGGATGTTCATGTCATATCTTTACAAATTAAAATCACTGGTGTGATTTTTGTAAACAACTTATGCCAGGATCCAACACTCAGCCATCAGGGCTCAAATGGTTTGGATATCAGTTGGGCTTCAGTATTTTAAAGCTCTCCAGATCCAGCAGTTCTGTAGCTCTGGGCACAATGTCACCACCATGATAAGTTCTCAATAAATGGCAGCTAAAATTGATTATCAATGTTCTGTGAATCAAATCGCTCCCATTAAATTTTAGTCTCTGCCATTCAGAGTATACGAGGTAAGCTATTTGTGTTTCGGAATTTTAACAGAGCTTCAAGCCATTTACAACTGCTCATATTGAGAATTTTGCAGTTTTTCACAGCTCAGTGTTACAGACTTCTGTGAATCATGTTACATTCAGTAAACTTGCCTCAACAAGCTAAGAGAAAATGCCAAAAATTAGCACTCCTACTGTTCAGGAGAGTGTATTTTGTCTTCCTCTAACTGCTTCAATTCCAGCACTTAGCAGGAAGACATTTAAATTTTTATTGTATTCCCATCTATCAGGAAAAAGAAGAATTTACAAGTTTGACACTAAACAATCACAGATGGAAGAGTTGAAGTAAGATCACACATTTTACACTCAATTCTAATGTAGCTATCAATAAATGCAGATTGACACTTAGGATAAAATCCATCCAACTTTTCCTGTGGCTTTGAGGAGAATGAAACATATTCATTAAAGAATGTCCCACAGAATTTTCAAATGTCAAAATACAATATAATCATATTGAGAAAATCCTTCAAAGTTAGTAATGGGAATTTCATAATACTGCTGAGAGAGAAAATTGCCTGTTTGTAATTGTGCCTCTTTCTCCACAGGTACAACTCATTACAGAAACTAGAATAACATCATGATAATGAAATTCCTAAAGAAGAAAGCAGGAAAAAAATACATGTGTACACATATGAGATGACCCACATTATAAATAGTGTGCTCTCTATTTCCATGATTTCAGTTTGCACATCAATCTATTTATATATTTGTATATATTTTTATAATTGGTTCTATACAAATAACAAAACAGAGAAGGCTTCTGATTTAAACTTTTTGTAATAAAAAACATATTATTTCAAGTTATATTTTAGAAATTCCTTAACACCAAGGAGCAGCCTTATCCAGGTTTGCCTTGTTTGTTATGGAAAATCCAGTCCAGGCTCCTGGCTTTCATTGGTAGTTAAATTCACTAACAGAACTGGTCCACACTTCTCTCCCTTCTTAACACATCTTCCTGCTGTGCTCTCCATTGTTTCTGCTCCACATCAAGTTAATTCTCCTATGTAGTTTTCATCCTCTTGTAATTTTCACTTCACTACTTACCCTTAAGAATAACCTGGGAGTCAAAATTCTTTCTTCAATGCCCAGGACATGATCAACACCTATTTTTTAAAACTTACTTACTTTCAGTTTATTTATTTCTTATTTTAAAGTCAGGGAGACATGGAGATAGAGAAAGTGAAGGATCTGCTGTTCGTTTTGTTCACTCCTCAAATGACTGCAACAGCTAGGGCAGGGCTAGACCAAAACAAGCAGCCCAAAACTATAGCTGGGGTCTCCACACTGATGCCAGGGACTCAACTACTTGATCCATCTTTACCTGCTGCCTTCCAGGGAGCACACTAGCAGGAAGCTGGATGGGAAATGCAGAAGCCAGGACTCAAACCAGCCACTCTGAAATGGAATGTGTGTATTTCAAGCAGCATCTTAACCACTATACTAAATGACAACTGCAGCCAAGACCAATTAAATTACCACTTTCAGGAGATACAAACATCAACATTGTTGGAAATCCTAAGGATTCCAATGTGAAATTTGAGAACCAGTGATTTAATTGGTTCTCTATTATGTCAGTCATTTACAATATGTTTTTTAAATGTTTCAGATTTACTTATTTTTTCATTTATTTACTTAAAATGCAAAGTTTCAGAGAGAGAAAGAGACAGACACAGAGATATCAATCTTCTAGTTTGTTCATTCCCCAAATGCCTACAACAGCCAAGGTGGGGACAGAACAAAGGCAGGAGCCAGAAACTCCATCCTCATGTCTCAGGTGGGTGGCAGGGACCCAAGCACTAGGGCCACCATCAACTGCCTTCCCAGGCAGATTAGCAGGAAGCTGGATTGGAAACAGAGTAGTCAGGACTCAAACCAGCACCCTGATATGGGATGCAGGTGTACCAAGCGGGGCTTGACCTGTGGTACCACATGCCAGTCAATCCAAAACCTTCCTTCTTTCTTAAAAGCAACTGACCAAATTCCAATTTCTAATCAACCCTGGCCTTCTTGGAAATAGTTATACATCCAGGAGACAATTTGTACTATTGATCACAAATACCAAAGAAAGCACACGATATTGCCTAATACAGAAATGTTGCTGACTTAAATTATGGTATCTTTAGCATTTTCACTCCTGGAGATGTCTATTATATACTCTCTACTCTTCTCCCAAACATCTTCTATTCCTTCCATTCATTCACAGGCTGTCAAATAATGACCTCAATCAGATAGCGTTACTGATCATGGAGGGGAGGGCGGTAGCCAGAGTCTCATGGGTTCTTTTACTCAGCTTAGTAATGAAATAAAAAGCCAGGAAACAATTTGCAAAGAGGCAGAAACTTTTATTTGATTGGCAAGAGACAGAGAAAGCGACTGGTCTGAGAGTAGACGAGGTGGAGTACCCGAGCAGGACACTGGCTTTGAGGAACTGTCCTGGGTTTTTAAGGCATTATCATCTATTCACTGGGTTATCCTATGGGGGGTACCCATTGGAGAGGGGGTTTCACATACGTATGTTGATTGGCTTGGGGCTCATGGAGATAGTAGGGGGTCTCCCGGAGACTATCCATCTCCTTAGGGGCTCAGCTCCCCCTCCTCTGCTAGCTCTAGGTGAAAGATTGCAACCATCCTGAAGGTGTGATTTTTTTTTTTTTAAGATTTATTTCATTTATTTGAAAGACAGAGTTACAGTGAGAGGTAGAGACAGAGACAGAGGTCTTCCACCTGTTGGTTCACTCCCCAGATGACCGCAACGGCCGGAACTGTGCCGATCTGCCAGGAGCCAGGAGCTTCTTCTAGATCTCCCACATGGGTGCAGGGGCCCAAAGATTTGGGCCATCTTCTACTGCTATCCCAGACCATAGCAGAGAGCTGGATTGGAAGAGGAGCAACTGGGACTAGAACTGGCGCCCATATGGGATGCTGGTACTGCAGCGGAGGATTAACCTACTGCGCCACAGCGCCAGCCCCTGAAGGTGTGATTTTAAAGCTGCAAGGTCACACATACATCACCAGAAGTTATTAGTTGGGGAGATGCCAGTCGGTCTGGAAGCAGGCTTTCCAGCCACAGGTGACAGCTTACTTATGCAGGGCATTCTACCTATGTCTGAAGGGGCCCACAGATTTCCAGTTCCACTCGCCGGCCTCAGATACCAAACATGAATACCTTTGCCTTAGTGAAACTCAACATCAACCTGCGCCAGTATCCATTTTATTTCTCTGAGGAGAGGGAGTATCTCTCTGTATAAATATTAACATTTCCTCTTGTACTCTGACCTACAGCAGCTCTTTCAGGCTATCAGGAATCTTCTTCCTTTCCCTATGGATTTTGGAACAATGGAACTATGCCCTTGGAAAAGGCCCTATCTGAGCATTCTCATTCTCACATTTCACAGGAAAACAAACCTTCCTTGAGTCTCCTCTCACTTTAAGCACCACCTTATCAGTTCTTAATCTTAAACAAATACTCAAAAGAATTGTTTAGGGAAGTGTTGCTGACTTTCACTCCTAAACACATTCAATTATGGCTTCCTTACTCATCATCCCCATAATGATGTCTGATTCACTACTGATGACATATTTGTTCTCATTTTATTCAACTGATTAGCATCATTCAAAATGGTGCCTTTCCTTATTATTTGATGTACCATTTGGATTTTCACGATGGTATACTCTCATGATTTTTTTGTTCTTTCTTCTTTATCATTCCTTCTCAATTTCCTTGCTGGCTTCTCTTTGTTCAGACACCAGCTTTCCTCTGGGCTCTACCTTTGGTCCTGCTCTCTTCCTAATCATTATTCTCAATTCCAGGAGATGACTTCATGAGTATGTATCATAGCTCCTGTATCATTCAGATGGTAAGATCACTCAAATATTATTTCTGTCATGTCAGTATCTTCTCTGAGTTTCAAATGCTTCCACTTCACTTAAGTATTTTAAAGAAAGCTTACTAGGTCTAAAATTTGATTTTTCACTATCACTCTTGACTCCTTAACCTTATATTTTTCATATTATTCAGTGACATTAGCATCTGCTGGTTGCTTAAGCCAAAAAGTCTGAAGTTGTTTTTTGATCTAAACTATTACTAAGACTTGTTGATGAAGTCTATCTCTAAAATCATATCTTGACAATTTTTGCCTCGTTCTAAACATCCTTTGCCACCACCATTGCTTTGGTATTTCTGAATTCACTTTTGTCCCACTCAGTCCTTAAAGAGCAGAGCAAGTTATCTTGATCAACACAGATTTGATCTTCAAATGACTTTTTAAAATTAATCTGAACTTGGAAGGCAATGTCTATCATTTTATCAAGGCCTATAAGAACCTTTATAATTTAACTCCTGCCTATCTTTCTAACCAAATATCTCCACTGCCTATTTCTTGAGTACTAAATTAAAATTATAATAATCTCCTTTCATTCCCTTCAATGCTCTAAGGATTTCAGCACCTCAGGCCTTTAAATATCCTGTGAACTCTCTTTGGAGAGTTCTGCATTCTTCCAAAATGAATTAGCTTACAATCATCTCTGTAGTCTCTGTTTAGACAATGTTTTTGTTTCCTCTGTGCTGTTTACCATCTGTAGTTATTTATTTTTAGTAATTTGCCATTTAGGTTTGCGGCCTGTAACAGAAACCAGACTCGCTGAGTGTACAGACTACATCCAACCTTTCCACTATTTCATCACATGCATTTAGCACAGCACCTGAAACCATTCTAGTCACTGAAGATGTATCTAGAAACTGTCTGAATTAAAGAATGAGGAAATGAAAGCTAGGATTCTGAAAGTTCTCAAAACTATTCTTACAATTTGCTTGAGGTGAAAAGACTTTAAGGTCATTGTGTGTGTCTTTATGTAAGTATATGAATGTGTACATGTGTGTGAGTATTTGCATATATGTATACATGAAGAGAAATGTATGCATCCAAATATAGAGACACTTAGAAATGGAGAGAGACAAAATTCATACACAGGTTCTGAGCTATCTGGGAGGAACTGTAACATACTTAAATGTTGAAAACATCACACCTATTCTACCCCCTCTCAAAATGTATGCACATATTTAAGTACATAATAAAGATCTTAAAATGAATACCAAAGTAACTACATAATTGATACTAGAAAAGAGCTATATCTAATATACAATCTTAGCTCATTTTGCTAGTCATATAATGATTTATGGAACATAATAATTATATTAGTAAAAAAATTAAATTTTTCCCCAATTTTCAAATATAATTTAGAAACTAATTTTTGTTATAAACAGTTATTACTGACATTAGCATGCAAAAAGAATGATGAAATCATTTTATAATTTAAATAAAGATATTAGGAGATTAAATTTTATGTTGGCTTCAAAACTAGGAGAAACAGGTTATGGGATATGTAAGTTGGGACTTATCCCATTGAAACATATCTAAATCATAGTAAGTAGCAATGTTCAAAGGCCACTAATATCTTTCATAGCTTGCGGTCATGCCTTGCCTTGTCATATGGTATTCTAGACAGTAGGCAAGATGAAATGAGGGAAGGGGCAAAGATGTTCATGGCCCTGTCATTTCACAGCATGATGCACAAGTTGCATATAAACCACTATCAGTAACATCCCATTGGCCAAAATAATCACGTAGCCTTACCAAGCATCATGAGGTCCTGGATAATACACTCTTTGTTCTGACCATCTTTGTGCCCAGTTAGAATATGGACAAGTGTAAATGAAGAAAACTAGAAGGTATGGTCACAGTTATGAGAGCAAGAGGAATTCTGTCATTCAAATATACAACCTTAACAAAAGCTTAACTGAAAATCTGCTTCAAAATGCCAATTTTTATAAAGAAAATAATATTTCTTTGCTTCCTAATTTTTTGTGAAGTCACAAACAATATTAGTTTTCAGGCTAATATATCTGTGCTACTTGGTGATTCTCTTTTAGTAATAAATTCTAATTAACCTTGGCAACAAAGTGTTAAATTAGGAAGACAAATTTAAAATATATAATTGACTCTCTTTTTACAGAAATCTGTCACATGGAGAATTTATTTAGTTTGTTCAAAGTATCTTGAACTTATTACTGACTCCTAGGCCAAGACTGTCTACAATCATAGGTATTCTGCCACAATAAATGAATTTCCAAGCATATTCTCAAATATGAAAAGTGAAAAGATGACAAAGACCACGATAGGCTACATACATAATAAAGTTGAATAAATTGTCAGATGTATTACCAAAAAGTGTCCTAATCATGTCTACACAGGATGTCATTATGTTTTTTAAGTACTTAATTTTATTTGTATAAAGGGAATAAATTTTATATTTTTCATATATAGTTTTACGAACATAATACTTTCTACTCTACCCTCCCTCTTCCTCCTTTTCTTATTTTTTCTTTAAATTTTACAATGACATGCTTTTAGCTCACTTTATGATCACAAGTTTAATCCTCCACTAAATAAGGAATTCAACAAAGAGTAAGTAGAAAAACCACTGTTTTTCAGGAGTATAGACAGGGGCTATATAAACAGTAATCAAATCTCAAAATGACATTATGTTTAAACTTTCAACTGGAACAGAACCGGTTCTTAATTCTTTGAATTCAGTTAAAATAAAAGATTTTTAAAGAGCCTGTAAAAACCATAAAAATAACTCAATTTGTAAACTTGTCAATACATGCTGGAAAATGAAAATGCAGCTCCATTTTGACCTTCTTCTGTGCTCTCATAGATGAAGATAACACAATTACCTTTTAAAGTAGCGTTGAGAATTTTAAAGACAAGGCAGTACACATCTTGGAACTAAAGTCATCTTAAACGAGAGAAGCAATATATTACTCTTAAACGAACATAAATGGAGGGAAAAAAGACGTAAATTCAAGGTGAGTGGATAGGAGTAAAATCACAGACTTCTTGCATCACTTCTCAGGTTATTCCTTGTAAGCTTTTTATTTCCTGTATTTCTTTTTTACTTTTTTTTTCACTGAAGAGAGACGAGATTGGTCATAGAAATAATGAGTTTAATTTGAAGAAATGAAATAGTCCAGCTGTTTCTGTATCTCTTCTGATATTTCAATTTGTGTATTAGCATCTGATATGATAGGGAATGCATGTTTTATGATGACAACCAGAGTTTTCAGTTTTCTGGATTACTGTGCTTACCATATTATAGAAGTGAAATGTTGCTATTTTTGTTGAATTAATTCTGCTAGTTCAGTATATTTTAAAAATGAGAATTTTGAATCATTTATGTTTTGAGATGTACCTTGAGAGTTATATAAGGCATTAAAATTTCACATCGATTGAAAGTGGACTCATTTAAAAAGTGCTCTTCTGTAATACTATAATCCCCAAAAGGAGGAAGAAAATGACAACTGAGAAGCAATGCTTAATGTTATAAGTCTAACTTTAGTTCAAACGTTTTCTGAATAAGTGAAATATCAACGTGACAATACTGAAAGTAACTCAGGTAACACTGTCTTTGAATTTCTACCTATGCATGATGAAACTAAAGAAGATAAAGTCAAACAAACAATTTCAACGGAAACAAAACTGTTAGCAAGTTGATGATAAAAAGATTACAATGCCTATAAACACCAAGCAAATTTTTAAAAGCTTAAAAATGTTATTAGATAGGAGAGTTGATTTCTTGAAAAGAAAGAAAATATTTGGAGTTAATGGCCCACTATAATTTTCTTATTATTATTCAATCTAATATAAAATTACAAAAACTTTCTTAAAAATTAGAAAATGTCTTCCAGGCCAGCGTCACAGCTCAATAGGCTAATCCTCTGCCTGAGACACTGGCACACTGGGTTCTAGTCCCGGTCGGGGCGCCGGATTCTGTCCCGGTTGCCCCTCTTCCAGGCCAGCTCTCTGCTGTGGCCTGGGAGTGCAGTGGAGAATGGCCCAAGTGCTTGGGCCCTGCATCCTCACGGGAGACCAGGAGAAGCACCTGGCTCCTGGCTTCAGATCAGCGCGGTGCGCTGGCCGCAGCAGCCATTGGGGAGTGAACCAATGGAAAAGGAAGACCTTTCTCTCTGTCTCTCTCTCTCTCACTGTCCACTCTGCCTGTCCAAAAAAAAAAGAAAAGAAAAGAAAATGTCTTCCAAAAGCCTATTGGGATTGAATGTTGACAGTTTTATGTAATTTTTCATTGAAATTCCTGTGAAAATCACTTCATTTTCAAAATTGTGATTACATTTTATTTTGTTTAAATTATCCTTAAAAATACAATTCTATTTTATGTCAATATGTTAAGTCAGCCAAGATATGTGCTTAATATATGCTTAATATATTTATTTTATGGTTGATTTATATTTTGAAATGTTTGCATATATTTTTTTCTTCAAATTTTAAAATTTATTCTCATTTTATTTGAATGTAAGAACATGAATGCCTGGGAGAAGATAAGCGAAGGAAATCTTCATCCACTGTTTCACTGCCAAATTCCATCAACTGTTAGGGCTGTGAAAGACTAGAGTTAAGAGTGTAAAACCCATTCCAGGTTCCCAATATGAGTGGCAGGGCAAAAACATATGAGCCATCATCTGACGCTTCCCAAGATGTATATTAACAGGGATCTGGGTCAGAAGCATGGTACCCAGGCATTATGATATGGGATGCAGGTATGCCAAGGGACTATTAACTGCTGTACCAAATATGTCCAACCCTAAAAGCTATATTTAAAAATGAATGAAATAATTTCAGTTCTTTTTAAGGAATTCTTTTGAATTTAAAGCATCCATTTAATTAAAATAAGTGTAGTTAATGCATACTACAGGCAGTTATAATCAAAACAACCTAGTGCTAGAACAAAAACAGACATATAGACCAATGGAATAGACTAGAGATCCCAGAAAATAATCCAAGCATCTACAAACAACTAACTTTTGACAAACAAACTAAAATCAATTCCTGGAGAAAGGACAGTCTCTTCAACAAATGGTGCTGGGAAAATTGGATATCTATGTGCAGAAGTATGAAACAAGATCCTTACTTTATTCCTTAAACAAAATCAATTCTAAATGGATCAAGAATCTAAATCTGTGACTTGATTGTTAGTAAAATGACACCATCCTAGGCTCTAGCCCCCACCGCCATTGCTGGAAGACAGGTGGCCACATGGTCCAACCACTAGTGTCAGCCCCACCCCCATCCTAATGGGATTTGCTGCTTCTACTTCCCTGCCTGCCCCCCGCAGAAGTTTTAAAAGGACATGCTCAATCAGACTTACCCCTAATGGTAGAGCTAGAAATATGCCAGGGGATTCCAAGTCAATCTCATCAAGGTGGCATGTACCAATGCCATCTCACTAGTCAAAGTGATCAGTTTCAGTTCATAATTGATCATAATGATAGGGTTAAGTGTCAAAGGGATCACATAAACAAGACTAGTGTCTGCTAATACTAACTGATAGAATCAAAAAGGGAGAGAATGATCCAACATGGGAAGCAGGATACACAGAAGTCTCATAGAATGGCAGATGTCCTAAACTGCACTCTGGCCTCAGAATCAGTCCTTAAGGCATTGGGATCCGGCTAAAACCCCATGAGAGTTTCTCAGGCATGGAAAGCCAAGATACTGGCAAAAAAAAAACAAAAAAACAAAAAAAAAACACTTAAATGAAAGTTCTCTGTGAGTGAGATTCCAGTGGAAAGAATAGGCCATCAAAGAAGGAGATACCTTTCTCTGAAGGGAGGAGACAATTTCCATTTTGATTATGGCCTTGACTAAATAAGGCTGGAGTTTCTGAAACCAAGAGGCTTCCATAGCCTTGGCAGCTCATGACAAGAGCCTTGGGTGATTACTGACATCATAAATAAGATTGTCAGTTGTTAAACCAACAATAGGAGTCACTCTGTACTTGTTCCCCATGTAGGATCTCTGTACTTAATGTGTTGTACTATGCAAATTAATGGTAAGACTACTACTCAAACAGTACTTTATACTTTGTGTACCTGTGTGAGTGCAAACTGTTGAAATCTTAGTATATACCAAGTTGACCTTCTGTATACAAAGATAATTGAAAATGAATTTTGATGAAGAATGGGATGGGAGAGGGAGTGGGAGATGGGATGGTTGTGGGTGGGAGGGAGGTTATGGGGGGGGGGGAGAGCCACTATATTCCAAAAGTTGTACTTTCAAAATTTATGTTTATTAAATAAAAGGTTTTTTTTTTTTTCTTAAAAAGGACCTGTTCCTGAACATGTGGCGCTCTCTCTTGTCTCCTGATCTCTCTTTCTCTGTCTCTTGATCTCTCTTATGCTCTCCTCTTTCTCTTCGTCCTTTCCCTCTGGACTGTTGGGTTTCCTCCAATAAGCCCTTTCCCTTACTCTGGTGTTTGGTGTGTTTTGTGGTGGCCTTACACTGATACCATCTAATTACTAGAGGAGAACATTAGGGAAACTCTGTTAAGACATTGAAATAGGCTAGAACTTCTTGGAAAAGAACCCAAAGGCACAATTAAAGTAAAAATAGACAAATGGGATTACATTATGTTAACAAGCTTCTGTACTGCAAAGGAAACACTCAACAAAATTATGAGGCAATTCACAGAATGGGTGGAAATATTTACAAACTGTGCAGCTTATAAAAGATTACTATCCAGAATCGATAAAGAACTCAAGAAACTCAACAACAACAAAACAAACAACCCAGTTAAGAAATGAGCAAAAGACTTCAACAGGCATTTTTCAAAAGAAGTTCAAATGGTCAACAGACACATGAAAAAATGCTCAGGATCACGAACCATTAGTAATATGGAAATCAAAACCAAAATGAGGTTTAACATCACTCCACTAAGAATGGCTCTCATACATATATCAACAAATAACAAATGCTGGTGAGGATGTGGGGAAAAATGTACACTAATCCACTGTTGGTGGTAATATAAACTGGTATAGCCACTGTGAAAAACAGAAATTTGAAAACAGATCTACCATATATGATCCAACAATCCCACTCCTAAGAATTTACCCAAAAGAAATGAAATCAGCACATGAAATAGTTATTTGTATCTCCATGTTCATCGCAGCTCAATTCATAATAGCTAAGATATAGAATCGACCTATATGCCCATTAATCAATGACTGGATAAAGAAAATGTGGTAAATGTACACTATAGAATACTATTCAATGGTAAAAAAACAAATGAAATTCTGTGTTTTGCATCAAAATGTATGCAACTGGAAACCATTACACTTAGTGAAATAAGAGAATCCCAAAAAGTCAAACACCGTATGTTTTCCTTGATATGTGGTAACTAATAGAGTACAAAAAAATGTAATGGATATTAGCAAAATTGACATTTTGAGATTTGATTATTATTTGCAGCCCTTGGCTCTACTGTTGAGGAACAGTGTTTTTTTCCTTCTTAATAGTTGTGGAATTCTTTACTTAGTGGAAGGTTAATTTTATGATTATAAAATTCACTGAAAGTATGTCATTGTAAAAATTAAAAGAAAGAATAAAGAAGGAAGGAGAAAGCAGGGTAGGATTGAGAGTGGGCCAGAGGGTAGAGTGGAAAATATCATTACATTCCTAAATCTATATATGAAACACATGAAATCTGATCACCTTACATAAATAAAAAATAAAATAAAAAACTATAAAAAGAATTGCTACATTTATAGATGGCTTATCATAGAATAAATTACATATTTTAAATGAATTTTGATATCAAACAACATTCTGGCAGACAAGATTTTAAAGAAAAACTCTTCGATGGAATTAGAACAACAACATTCAGGACCTATATGTTTAATGGAAAAACTGGTAATACTAAAAACTGTATAGTTAATTTCTATTTAAAAAATATTTATTTTATTTATTTGAAAGACAGAGTTATAGACAGAAAGGGAGAACAAAGCAACCATCCAACTGCTGATTCACTCCCCAAATCGCTGCCATGGCCAGGGTTGGGCCAGTCCGAAGTGAGGAGCTAGCAGCTTCATAGGGGTCTCTCATGTGGGTACAGGGGCCAGGAACTTGGGTCATCATCTGCTGTTTTCCTAGGCACATCACTAGGGAGCTGCAGTGGAAGTGGAGCAACTGAGACTCAAATGAGTGCCCATAATGGATGCTGGCATTGTAGGCAGCAGCTTAACCAATTACACTGCAATGCTCGCTCCATAATAGTAAATATCAATGAAAATTAACTCTGAGCTACATGACTGGAACTATTCTGTGTTTTATTTATGCAGTTAATCATGTTCCCCTCAAAATGAACCCATAAGGCAGGCACAACTCTACTTCACCACTAAAGAAACATAAATGAATGTCTGATGCACACATTCATGTAAATGTTTTAATAAAATACCATAAACATGTTATTTTCTTATTTCTTAACTTTTTTCTTTTAAACTCATTCTCTATCAGAGGGAGATAAAAAATTCTGTAAAGAAAATAAGTTTAAAAATGCTTAAAACATGAATAAACAACCAGGCTGGCCTCAGTCTTAAAGAATTTTTTAAATTACTCTTTTAAAATATTAATTTCTTATATGCCATTTGAAAAATTTACTTTGCTTTTAACTGCAATTGATTGCAGCTAATGAGCATTAAAAATATAACAAAGTAATTCTTCTCTATATATGTAAAATATATATTTGATATCCTTTTACATATCTTTATATATTTAATATCTTTCTATACATATGTATACATTTTTAACATTCATTTAAGAAAATTATGGTAACCCTGTGATGTGTAATCAGGGGTGGGGAACATTCAGCACATGGGTTGTATAATGCCTGCAAAATCATTTCATTTGACCCTGCTAATGCTAATGCAGGCGGGACTTGAAATGCAATAAATCTATAGGAGGTTAATTTTTAATTAGATAATTTTGTATGGTTCGCAAATGATGTTACAGTTATGACCCTTGGCAAAAAAATGGTTCCCAACCCCTGCAATTAGATACAGTGCTAATTAGTGAAGTTGGCTAAAAGTGAAAAAAATACATACGATTGGGAGTGGTTTTAGCTTAATGTTTAAGATACTGCATCCCTTACTGAAGTGTCGGGGTTCCAGTCCTAGCTTTGTTTCCAATCCCTGCTTCCTGCTATTACACACCTGGGAGGCGGCATGTGATGGCTTAAGAGTTGGTTGCAGCTCTTGTTATGTCCTGGGAATGCAGTGGGAGATGGCCCATCTGTGTAGGAGACCCGGAAGAAGCCCCTGGCTCCTGGCTTTGGATTGGCGCAATTGGGGAGTGAACCAATGGATGGAAGACCTTTCTCACTCTCTGCCTCTCCTTCTCTCTGTAACTCTTTCAAATAAATACATAAATCTTAAAAAAAAAAAAAAAAGAGTTGGTTGCTGCCACCCAGTATGGGAGATCTGGATGGCATTCCAGGTCTTGGCTTTGATTTTCCTAGCCTCAGTTGCTGTGGGCATTAGGAGAATGAATAGTTGAACGACATCTTTCTGTCTGTCTCACCTTTTTTTTTTTTTTTTTTGACAGGCAGAGTTAATGAGAGAGAAAGACAGAGAGAAAGGTCTTCCTTTGCCGTTGGTTCAACCCCTAAATGCCTGCTATGGCCGGTGCGTTGCGCCAATCCGATCCGAAGCCAGGAGCCAGGAGCTTCCTCCTGGTCTCCTATGCGGGTGCAGGGCCCAAGCACTTGGGCCATCCTTCACTGCCTTCCCGGGACACAGCAGAGAGCTGGCCTGGAAGAGGAGCAACTGACACAGAATCCGGCACCCCAACCGGGACTAGAACCTGGAGTGCTGGCGCCGCAAGCGGAGGATTAGTCTAGTGAGCTATGGCGCCGGCCTTCTCTGCCTTTCAGATAAAGATAAATTAAAAAAAAATTAAAAATATAGATGAGCACTATTTTTACTAAGTATTAATCAAGGACATTGCATGTATTTTACAGTTTTTTAAAATGTAATCTTGCTAAATTCTATACAAGGAAAGGAAAGGGTGTTACATAAATGCACAATGAGATTAACTAGCATCATCTGAGGCTTTAAGGAAGGAGACTTGAAGGATCTGGTCAGGTAGGGGGCAGGGTGGGGTTGGGTGGGGTAGTGGGAGTATTTGAGTGGGATGGTTCCAGCCCCGCAATGGTCAAAGGTGCAAAGTGCAGAGAGGAAGGAGGCTGGTGCACTCAGTGAACTGAAAGGAGCTCACTTGACTGGAGCAGAGAGATCAAGAGGGGGACCCACAGGAGACCCTTCATAAGAGGCTGACAGGTCAGCTGGAGGCCAAGGCAGTTACTGAACGCTTTCAAGCAGGACAGAGACAAGATAAGACACTGGGGGAAAAGATGTTTAAAGTAGGACAGCTTATGCAGAAATATAAAATTTCATAAAGCAATACCAACAATCAGAAATTACAGAAACATTAGATTACTGATTCCAAGGTTATAAAAATGATGAATTTAGGTAAGATGCTGAGAGAGAGGAGTAATAAAAGAAAATGGGTGTTACATTAGAATTAGTTAGAATACATTTGTCTCAAGGAAAAAGGTTTAAAATTGAAAAAGATCTGTCAACCCTATCACAAGTAATGTCAAACTTCAATTTGTCGATATAAATATACAAAGCTATAGGTGCTTAGCTTGCTTGGTAAACATTAACACAAATATTTCAGAAAGCTGATGAAGTTACTGGAGATTTTTCAGTGTCCCAGCTCACTAGTCAGTGCTCTAGCCCCTGACAAAACACTGAGTAGGACTCAGAAAATAGTTCAGATTATGAACTCTTAATGTGAAAGCGATCTATTTTAAATTAGCGTTGGCCAAGTGCAGATAATTTTGTTTTACTCTGATGCTATCCAGGGACTGCACAATGTGCCACATGCCAGACTTCATGTCTTCCAAGCAGAGTCTAAGGACGGGGATTCTGTAAGATACCTCCAATGATTGACACTCTAGCCTCTTGGGAGTGGCTTCTGAGCCTACAGTTCTTATGCAACTTCCAGACTAAAGCTATAGACTGAAACAGGGTTTCTAGATTTTCAGAAGCAGTTGACTTTAAGAGTTAGCTAACCACACAGGGCTGACTGCATGAACTCAGATGTCTATTTTAGTCTGGTTCATTGAAAAAAAAAAAAAGTTTCAGTTTCCAGAACTACAAGAATTCTTTTCTATAGAAAATAACAACTTAATAAACTGTTTTCTGAAAATGAAATAAAACATTTTAAGTCTCCCACTAACTACCCGGTTCTCCTTACTCTACAGGATGACACAGTTATTAACATAGGTTCACAGACTCCACTTTTTCATCAGGATATAGTTGAACAAATTCACTGCAACGAAAACCTTATAGGTTGGGCCGTCTTGGAGAACGATGCATATTGAATCATGGAGAACCAGTTGCTTTTAGGAAATCAAGGAAGCCCTGCTTTTGGACCTAACGACTTTGAAGTCCACCCAGGAAACCTGGCCTTGTTCCTGCCCGGCTGACCAGTGCATGTAGCCTCACAGGACTGGGGATCACTTTCTGGCAAACTAAGAAAGTTAACAAATTTTGGTGACTAAGAGAAGAAAAGAATATACCAAAGGTTTAGGTAATATAGGTAAAAATATGTGTATTCTTCCTTGGATTTGTCTTCTTAACCTCGAGTTAGCAATACAGAGTTTTAAAATTCCAGTCTGAAACTTTATAAACACTTGTGGAAAGAAATGAATTAGAGGCAGGTTTTAACAGTGTACAGGGTTAAGCCACTGCTTGGGACTTCTGTATTGCATATCGAAGTTCCTGGTTTAGGTTCTAGTTATCCTGTTTCTGATCCAGCTTTTTGCTACTATAACTGGAAGGTATAAGATGATGGTCCAACTACGTGGGTTCCTGCCATCCATGTGGGAGGCACAGATGGAATTATGGGCTCCTGGCTTCTGCCTAGTTAGCTTTGTCTGTTGGGGAATTTAAGGGTGAACTAATGGAAGGAAGATCTCTTTCCTTCTTTCTCTTCCTAGGTTTGTGTTGCACTGCCTTTCAAATAAATAAATAAATCCTTTAAAAATAGAAACAAATGAACCTAAAGCTCTGAAGTCATATTGTAGAAAAATAAGTCAGTTTCCTATAGTTATTTTCCAGTCATTTTTTTCTCTCTAGCTTAAAAGTTTGTAACATCTAAGATTCAAATGCTCAAATGTTTATGTGGCCAAATGGAACAGAAAAATTATATTTTTTTTTCTTTTTTTTTTTTTTTTTTGACAGGCAGAGTGGACAGTGAGAGAGAGAGACAGGGAGAAAGGTCTTCCTTTGCCGTTGGTTCACCCTCCAATGGCCGCCGCAGACGGCGCGCTGCGGCCGGCGCACCGCGCTCATCCGATGGCAGGAGCCAGGAGCCAGGTGCTTTTCCTGGTCTCCCCATGGGGTGCAGGGCCCAAGCACCTGGGCCATCCTCCACTGCACTCCTGGGCCACAGCAGAGGGCTGGCCTGGAAGAGGGACAACCGGGACAGAATCCGGTGCCCCGACCGGGACTAGAACCCGGTGTGCTGGCGCCGCAAGGCGGAGGATTAGCCTGTTGAGCCACGGCGCCGGCCCAGAAAAATTATATTAGTTTCTACATTTTATCATTCAATATTCTGAAAACAATGATCTTCAAAGTTTCATAAGTTTTTTTTTTTTTTTTGCTGAGCACAACATCCCTGAAATTTGGTTTTCACATTTATGATTAAAAAGTACATGATTACACAACTACCTTAGTAAAAATCATTAATATTATCTGAATATGTTGTTACATGACAATGTAACATGACAATGTTTAGTAGGCAAATGCTAAAATAATGAAAGAAATTCAGACAATATAAAGGATATTAATAATTCATAGTTTTAAAAATAGCTCAGCCCATGTATTAACAGCAATATATAATAATATACTGTACTTTTCAAATTCTTAACAATGTTAAAATAGTTTTTGTTTTTACAATTCACACATTAAAAAAATAAAGTCATAATCTGTATTTTAAACTAGAAAATTCAAGCCAAAACATGCTAAATGATCTAAGTCATATACACTCTAGTTAAAACACAGGTTGGATAGTGTTTAATTCACACTTACCCATGAAATTGAGATAGCCCTCTCCACCAAGCGTGTGAGTAATGAGCCGAATCATTTTATGAAGCTGTATTCCACGATCAATAACTGGAGTAAAAGGAGCCAGAACACTCATGTTTGTGTACATTTCAGCATCCATCAGCCAAAATGCTAGTGACTTGTCACCAACCAGTGCCTAAAGAAATAAAAGTCACTGAGATAAATGAAAACAATGGGTACTAAACAGTTGTGATTTACACTTGAATAACAAATGCTTATACTGGATGCTAAGCAATGTAGGAGAAATATATTGGTTAGTTTTATTTTTATATATTTTCCAGTGGTTATTTGCTATGCTGAAGGTGAGTTTATAAATAGATTTGAGACAACACTTTGTTTTCATGACTAATTTTTATTTCTGAAGAGTCTGATGAAAAATTTTTGATAAAGTACCTAAATATTTGCTATATTTCAGCTGATGATTCAAATTTTCTTAAATAAACATTTATTCTGATGTTGAGACTATTAAAAGGGTTTTTAAAACAGTTTGCATTCCATGATTCAGTTGTTTTGAAACAACAGGGGAGTTTCTAAACAATCCATGAGAAATGTACATTTATGAGGTAATATTATAGGCATATAAGTATGCTACAGTTAGTTCATCCTCACCCTCAGCAGAGGAAACAGGTCGAGTATTTTTTTTAAATGTATATTTGTTTTTTGATTGCATTTGCCATTTAATCCGAATTCAGTTTCTTTTAAGTTTGCTTATCTAAGAAGATAATAATCACTAATTAGGGCAGGTATCTCAGAAATGTTCAGAGCAGCAGAAGAGAGGCCTCCTAACTATCTGAATTATTCATGGTTAAACACAGCTATTAGGAATTAGTGATCATTAACAGAACAATAGCATACAGTGAAATGTACAGTAGAAATTAACCCACAGTCCCATTATCCTCTAACAACTACATCAGTGTTAAATGTATTCTATTTACTTGAGAAGCAGAGACACACAGAGCAAGAGACAGACAGATAGATGGAGACTTCTCATCACTGCCTCCCTCCCCAGATGCTGGCACCATCACCCAGGAGCTGGTGATTCCCTCCAGGCTCCCACCTGGATCCCTGGATCTGCACAGATGGGAAGCTGGACACAGGAGCAGAGTTGAGACTCGAACTTGGGCACTGGGCACTCTGACATGGGATATAAGCCTCCAAAGCAGCAACTTAACACCAAAGGCCAGATGGTTTTCTAAAATACTGTTACAAGAGGATCTACAGTATTAATTCTTTTTTTTTTTTTTTTTAAGATTTGTTTATTTATTTTGGAAGTCAGAATTACAGAGAGACAGAGAGAGATATTCCATCTGCTGGTTCACTCCCCAGATGGCCACAACAGCCAAGGCTGGGTCAGGCAGAAGTCAGGAGCCAGGAGCTTCATCTAGGTCTCCCATGTGGATGGCAGGGGTCCAAGAACTTGGGCCATTTTCCACTGCTCTCCACAGGCCATTAGCAAGGAGCTGGGTTGGAAGTAGAGCAGCCAGACTTGAACTGGCACTGATATGGGATGCTGGCGTCACAGGCCACATAGTGGCTTTACCCACTATGCCACAACACCAGCTCCATATATAGTACTAATTCTTAAACAATTTGTCTTTGGGCTGGCATTGTGGCATAGCAGATAAAGCCACTGCCTGCAGTGCAGGCACCCCATATAGGTGTCAGTTCAAGTCCAGGCAGCTCCACTTCCAATCCAGTTCTCTGCCATGGCCTGGGAAAGCAGTGGGAGATGGCCCAATTCCTTGGGCCCCTGCACTCACATGGGAGACCCCGAAGAAGCTCCTGGCTCCTGGCTTTGTATTAGCTCAGCTCCAGCCATAACACCCATTTGGGGAGTGAACCAGTGAATGGAAGACCTCTCTCTCCCTCTCTCTGTCTTTCTCTCTCCTGCTCCTTCTCTCTCTATGTAACTTTGACTTTCAAATAAATAAACAAATCTTTTAAAAAAAACAATTTTTCTTTTCTACTTGCTTTCAATTGGTTATGTTTTATGTATGTGTATTTATTTCCAAAATTCTCAATTTTATCATAAATTATTTTGATAACTTTTGCTTGAGTTCCAAGGTGAATTTATTTGCCTCTCAAGTTACTCTCCAAAAAAATCTTAAGTTAGATAATTTCACAAATTTAATTGTTAATGTCAAGACTTTATCTAAAAATTTAAAAATAACTTCTACAAATATTTTTACTATGATACATACTTCTGTTTAGTATTCATTTCATAAATCTATTTAAATATATCTATTTTCTTATCAGGCTAAGGATCAGAGTACATTTCTTTCAGAAATAATCAGGAAACATAATATTTTCTGTATTTCTGACAATTTTTAACAAAAGGTAAAAATTACATTAATCTTTAGTGCATAATTCTTGGTAAATTTTGCTTTTCTGCAGACTGGGTAGAAACTTATAAAAGAAATCTATCATTTCATTTTCAATTTATTTATTCCACTTTGTTATTTACTTTTATTTACTCATACAAATAGAAATATTCTAGGAATTTGCAATGGGCTATAATTTTCTTAGAGCTTGTAACAGAAAGGTACAATTTATTTTAATTTTCACATTGTTGTGAATTTGGTGAGAAATTTCCAAGTCCTTGAAACTATTACTAGTATTTTTCTAGTTTGGTTCCTGGTTTATTAATAACTATTTATTCAATCTAGCCAAATGTAGTACAGTCAATTACATTATTAACTTAGCCGGTAAGAAAGAACTGCTGCTATATGAAAGATGCAAACTTTAGCATGTCTCAGAGAGGTCAGCAAATTTTTGTAAAGTTACAATGAAATATTTTGGGTACTGAGGGCCACTTTGTCTGTCTTAAGTACTCAAACCTGCCATTATGGCCCCAAAGACAATAAATAACTGAATGAACACAGCTTTGTTCCAATTAATTTCTTCTCCACTTCACATAGGTTGATAGAAAGAGGACAGGGTAATCAATTAGTAGATGATTTCAGTGACTTAGGCGAAAAATGATGAAACTTATCAATGGTATAGAAGAACACCTCTAGAACGAAATCTAAAATGGAAACTTAAAATACCTTGAATGAGCACCAATCAATATTCATTGTGACAAAAGAAAACATGCAAGACTGGCATTGTGGCATAGCTGGTAAAGCCACCACCTGTAATGCCAGCATCAATAGGGGCGCCAATTCAAGTCTCAGCTGTTCCACTTCCAAATCAGCTCTCTGCTAATGACCAGGAAAAAGCCATGGAAGATGGCCCCAGTGCTTGGTACCCTGCCACCCAAATAGGAGACTAGGATGAACTTCCTGGCTCCTGGCTTTGGCCTGGCCCAGCCCTCGCTGTTGCCACCACTTGGGGAGTAAACCAGTGGATAGAAGACCTATCTCTCTTTGTCTCTTCCTTTCTCTCTGTCTTTCCCTCTCCCTTTGTTGCTCTGACTTGCAAAATAAATAAGCCAATCTTAAAAAAAAAAAAAAAAAACAAGGAAACATGCAAGATAACATGTACAAATAAACTACAGTGTACGATATATTAATTACATGTTGGCAGGATAAATGTAGTGCTACAGATTGAAGCTAGAATATCTAGGTCTAAAAAATAATTTAAAAATGCATTTCAAGTTGTATAGTTCTGAATTGTATATACATGTGTGTGTGTAAATAACACTTAAGGATTTGCTATATTAACTGTATTAAACTGTAGAAGTTTGCATTTAGGTCTGTTTTATTTAGCTACATTAGTAACAACACAGAGAGAAGGAACAAAACTGAGAAAGAAATTTCCACACATACTAATTTACCTGATCATGGCTCTCTGCATAAGCAATGCACTTTTCAAGATAGCGTCTGTTTGTGAGGGTATATACTATATTGCCCATGTTCCAATCTTCATCTTTATACTCTTTAAGCAGCTAGATGCAAAAGATAAAAAATAAACTTCGGAGTAAACCACCATCTTTGTTACTTTAAATTTCATTCTGAAAAGTATAAAGGTATACTGATATATATCCATCAAAATTATTTCCCCATGCAGACATAACCCATCACATAAGCAAAGATATCACCATTTAAATGTTAGAGAAATTGCAGTTTTTACAGGGAATGTCCAAATGACAATGGTGTAAAGTGTAAGTGTGCTTGCCCACGTGCTGTGCTTTGCATAGATATATTAATAATACACTCTATGACTTTTGCAACCTTCTCCCACCCCCGTAATACCATCTTTTGATTTGTGCCTACAGAAAAGTGTCATTATACAAGATGACTTTATTTTCCTTGGATAAGCCTATACCTGTCACATTTTTATGTTTGAATGAAGAACACTGATCAAAAGAGTGATTTGTTCCATTGATAAAAATGACAATGAAAACAACAGTTATTTCAAAGTTGAAAGCTAATCATCATAAAATAATTGTCATCTTAACAGACCACTGATTTCCACTTCATTTTCTCTAACACCCTTTCAGGCAACTGACCTTGCCAAAATCTCACATGGTCATCTTTTGGGCCAGTAATTAGTCTTTCATAGGTAAATACATACTGTACTTTTTGAGAAAGCTGGCCCTGTACTTCTTGTGAGTTGCTCACCATTGTAGTCTACCACTGTGAAACTCTGTTTCATTTTCCCTAATACTTGGACATCCTGTAAATTCTTTCTCTGTGTATCCTATAAAGCTGATGTACAACCTTTCTCTTTGATTCAACATACTCATTATACATGAGCTCACGACTCTATGTGAAGTGTCAAATGCCTTCTGTGAGAGGCAGAGTTCTAAGATGGGCCCCATGATTCCTGTTCTACCACGTATACATCTTTGTGTAATCACTTCACCTTGAGTGTGAGTGGAAACTGAATATGCTGTCCTCTGAAGATAATAATTGGGTAACGTTTTAAGTGGCTAACTTTATGGTTCTTTGTTACATGCCAATGGATAACAAATGCCAATTTTAGTACCAGAAATGGAATTTCAAACTGCTTGCAACTCCCTTTGCTAGCTGATTACATGGAGGAATTCAGTCCCCAAGTTGCAGACTGAATATTTGGGCAACAGAGGGCAGACTATGGCAGGCAGAATAACAGTCACACATATCCACATCTTAATCCCTACCATCCCTACCAACCTTCCCATGCCAAAAGGACTTCGGAGGTGTGCTGAAGTTGAGGACTTTGAAATGGGAAGGTTTTCCTGGATTATCAAGATGGTCTCAATGTAATTGTAAGGATCTTTCAGAAAAGGAAGGATGAATGTCACCATAAGTGAGAAATTTGAAGATGTTATCTTACCGGCTTTGAAAATGGAAAAGGGCCGTGAGCCATGATATGGAGGCAGCCTTTAGAGGGTAGAAAAGGCCAGGAGGTAAGATCTCCTTTAGAGCTTTCAGAATGAATGTAGCCCTGGCAACAATTTTATTATAGCCTAGTAAGACCTACTTCTAATTTGTGACCTACAGAATTATAGTTTCATAAATCTGTATCACTTTAAGTCTGTAAGTTTTCAGGCATCAGATATAGCAATAATAAGAAATTATGGTATTGACCTACACAAATGTTACAAATTATTTTTTTTTATTTTTATTTTTTGAGAGGCAGAGCGACAGAGAGCTCCCATCTACTGACTCACTCTTCAAAGGTCTATAATGACTGGATCCAGGCCAGGCTGAAGCTTCAAAATATAAACTTTAATCCAGGTCCCTTAGATGAATGGTAGGAGCATAACTACTTGAGCCATCATCACTGCCTTCCAGGGTCAACATTAACAAGAAATTGGAACTGTGAGTGGCACTGGGATGTGAACCCAGGTATCCCAGCATAGGATCTGGGCATCCTAACTGGTTTAGCCACTAGGCTGTGCCAGAATAACTTTTAACAAAGGTCGAAAATCAATTCTTTGGAGAAATGAACTTTTCAGCAAATGACGCTATAAGAACTGGGCACCAGAGAGGTGGAGTGGGTGCAGAAACCTCAAGCTAAATCATATATCACACATAAAAGCTAGCTCAAATCGATCATAGATTTAAACACAAAGTGCAAAACTATGGAAACTAGAGTAGAAAACATAGGGTGAGAGTCAAGGAGTTACAAAACTTGAAACCCAAAGAGAGCAATAAAAGAAAAAAATAATTTGCCTTCATCAAAACATTTTTTTAAAAGAACATAAAAGATTTTTAGCTCTGTGAAAGTCCACATGAAGGGATGAAAAGACAAGCTACAGACTGAGGTAAAATATTTGTGAACCACAGTCCAACAAAGAAGTTAAATCTAGAATATATAAAGGACTCTCAAAACTCCACAATAAGTAACCTAACAATTCCATTATGGTCACAAGACATGAACACACACCTCACTCATCTCACCAAAGATTACACCCAGAAGGCAAACAAGCACAGGAGAGGATCTTCACCGTCAGATGCCACTAAGAAAATACGAGCTAAAACCACAGTGAAAAATCACTGGCTATTAGAATCTCAAAAATAAAGAATAGCGACTACATGAAATACTAGTGAGGCTGTGGAAAGTCAAGGTCTCTCAAATGTTGCTGGTGGGGATGTAATTTACAAAAGAGTCTGGCAGTTTCTTAAAAAATGAGCCTTGGAAGTACTTTATGACTCAATAATTATACTCTGGGCATTTATTCAATAGTAATGAAAATAAGGCCATATAAAAATCTTGATAAAAATGTTTATAGAAGCTTTATTCCTAATAGCCACATGTGGAAACAGCTCAGATTTTCTCAGTGGGTGAGTGGTTAAATAGACTGTGGTATGTCCATACCATGGGACACTATTCAGAATTAATAAGAATGTACTATTGATACATGTAACAATCTGGATGAATCTTCAGAGATTTTGACTAGGTGAAAATACAGTCCAGAAAGGTTACTCACTACATGATTCCATTTATATAATAATCTTGAATGGTAAATGATGAAAAATTGAATGATAAAAAATGAAAAGATAAAATTATTGAAATGGAGACAACTTCTATGTCTCTATCTCAAACTCTGACATTCAATTGAAATAAACATAAAAATCATTAAAAAGAAAGGAAAAAAAAGAGAAAGGAAGGAAGGAAGGAAGGAAGGAAGGAAATGGAGATCATCTTGTAGGTGGCCAATGATTAAGGAATTCATTGGAAGCAAGAAGGAAGTAGTTGTGAGTAAAATAGCAACAAGAAAGGATCATGGTGTGATAGAAGTATTCTGTACCTTGACTATATCAATATCACTATCCTGGCTGTGATATTTACTACAACTGTGTGAGATGTTGTTATTGGAGAAAATTGATGAAAGTGTACACCAGATTTCACTGTATTATTTCTTATAACTGTATGAGAATCTGTACTTATCTCAACATTAAAGTTTAAGTGGGGCAGGTGCTGTGGCGTAGCAGGTAAAGCTGCCACCTACAGTGCTAGCATCCCTAATGGGCACCATTTCAAGTCCCAGCTGCTACATATCCCATCCAGCTCCCTGTTAATGTGCCTGGGAAAGAAGAGGAAGATGTTCCAAGTCCTTGGGTCCCTGCATCCATGTGGGAGACCCAGAAGAAGCTCTTGGCTTTTGGCTTTGGATCAGGCCAGCTCTGGCCATTGTAGCCATTTGGAGAGTGAATCAGCAGATGGAAGATCCCTCTCTCTCTCTCTCTCTCTCTGTCTCTCTCTGCTTCTGCATCTCTTTAGCTCTGCCTTTCAAATAACTAAATAAATCTTTAAAAAAGGAAGAAAAACATTTTAATTAAAATTACTTCTATATAATAAAAACACATACAATCTACTCAATCGATATTTGGTAGAATTATCAGGTAAGTCAATGAGCACAATTAAATACTTAATATTACCTTTATATGAACACTTCAGTTATTTTTAAAAGGATTAAATAAATAAAAGGAGATATTACAAAGTTGACATTTTAGATAGGCAAATATTTGCTCAGTAAATGAATTTTACAATCTATTGATTTTGAAATAATGCAAGTGGAAAATGATACATAATTTGCTCTGAAGAACAAAATATGAATGAAATCTAGCATGCTAATCTATACTACAGGGTAGATAATAGCATATGCCAAATGCATTCTGGGACAGTAGTCATTTGGTTTAATACTCTAGTGTTTTATCCACTTGGGGTAGAAACTCTAGTTCTTCATTCTATTATTTTTAAAAAATGTACAACTTATAAAAAATGGAGAAAATTGACAATCTGAGGTTATATTTTTAAAGATTATATTTGAAAGGGAGAGTGATAGAAAGGGAAAGATGGAGGGGAGAGAGAGAGAGGGAGAGAAAGAGGGAGGGGGAGAGACAGAGAGAGACAAAGATTAATTTTCCATCAACTGATTTACTCCTCAAAATCTAGCCACAAGCAAGGCTGGGTCCAGCTGAAGCCAGGAGCCTAGAACCCCATGCAGGTCTCCCACAGTTAGCAGGGGCTCAAGCAGTTGGGCCACCATCCATTGCCTTCCTAGACACATTAGCAGGAACTGAATGAGAAATGGAGCAGCATGGGGAAGCTTGAACTCAAACTGGCATTCTGATATGAGATGCAAGCATCATCACAAGTGGTGGCTTATCTGGCTCAGCCACACGAACAGCCCCCTGAGTTTTTCTTTAAAATATTATTTTAATACTATAACTAGTACTCCAACAGTATTTTTCACTTTGTGATGCTATGTGGGGGCAAACTGTTGAAATCTTTACGTAATATATACTAAACTGATCTTCTGTATATAAAGAGAATTAAAAATGAATCTTGATGTGAATGGAAGGGGAGAGGCAGTGGGAAAGGGGAGGGTTGCGGGTGGGAGGGAAGTCATGGGGGGGGGGAGCCATTGTAATCCATAAGCTGTACTCTGGAAATTTATATTCATTAAATAAAAGTTTAAAAAAAAGAAAAAAAAAGAAAAAAGAAAATATTATTTTAAAGTCTCTTATTTTATTAACTAAGGTTCCCAATTTGGTAATGTAGAAACATTTTAAAATAACTACATAAGCTATAGATGGGATTGCCTTTAGGGCAATAAAATATAAGAAGACATGATGATCATATTATAAACAAAGGGCAATATCATTTTTAATTTCTATAATGCACTGCCTAGTACAGTACCTTAAATACACAAGGTACTAAGTTACTCATTAGGTTAAATTTAAGGATTAAAAAAAAAAACTGCCACCAATATTCAGAAAAGAAAATATCTCACTGTGAGTTATGACTGACTGGAAATAAGTCTAGGTTACAATTTAAAATATTTTTGAATCTGTACAAAAAATGGTGACATCTTTTCAGCAAGAGATTTAAAAACCTAAGATTTGGCATTTGTGAGGTTAAGAAAAAGTCTCAATGAAATATTAGGAACAGTAAGAGATGGGGCCTTTTACCAAGGTGAGAAACTTGGAGACTGCAGCATTTAAACAAACAAAACCAAGACTACCTTTCCATTTACATTTTCCATGTATTAGAACACTTTTTGACCTGTATGCTTGATTTCCAGATCTAATAGTATTTGCAAAATGCTAGGTTTGGACATGATAATGTTTAAGGAATCATTATAAATGGGAGAGCAGAAGTCATGTTGGTCACAGCTGTGCACAGCACTAATTGCATGAAGACACAGGAAAGATGGTTTAAAAATGATTACGATAACCTGTTCTTTCAGAGTAGGTACTATGGCTTAAGCTCTCCTTCCACTGTGATCTGATGGGACTAGTTCATGCCTGCACTAACCAGCTCATCAGCAGGATGTCATTATCTATCTGACTCCTCACACATATTGAGCCCATGATTACGGATATGACCACTAAAAAATATTCCATATTAAATTGAAGTCTTTATAATAGGTTTAGTCCTTTAGGCAAACATTAAATGTAAAAATACATAATCTAAACTATTTGAACTGCTGTTAAATTTAATAAAAATGTATTGAGAAATGATGAGCAAAGTACCATGTATAATTACTCATTCCTAAGGCCTGGCTAAGGACTTTTTAAGTACTGAAGGAATGAGTTGAGGAATCCAAATTTGTTGAGAAAAGCCCATACTATGAAGCAAGTACTCAGAATTAGAGTGACTTCTACATTAATTGATGACTTGTTGGCAGAAATGGATACTCTGAGGAAGTTTAATGTATTTTAAATATATGGCACTGAAGTTTCATTTTAATGCAAAATTCCATTTATTTGGCTAACATTCTATTAATCATATTTTCCTTTTGTCTAATATAAATGTGAATATTTTAAATTAGAACTTTAACATTTTGAGAAATGCCTTACAAAAAAGCAAAGAATTGACATACTTATGGAAGATTATAATATCTGTAACTAATGATCCTAATTAGAAATTAAACTACAGAATAAATAGAATAGTGTAACATCCACAGTGTGTTTTGGGGGAGTCAATTTTCACATGGAATCTTACCTGGATCCATTTATCTGGAATTGCCATAGCTAATCGATAGTCAAAACCACCTCCTCCTTGCAAAATTGGAGAACACAGAGCTGGCATTCCTGATACATCCTAAAACAAAGTACATCACCATTGAAAGTTCATATTGGTCAAACCTTTAGTATTCTTTCTTCTGAAGAAAAGGCCAAACCAATAAATACAAACATACAGGGATGCATATCTCTAGTGTATTTTGATGATGTAACTACAAAAGTGGATTAAATTGTGATAGCATCTCTATCTCTCTCTCTCTCTCTTTTTTTTTTTTTCAGCCAGGCAGAGTTAGACAGTGAGAGAGAGAGAATTATAGACAGTGAGAGACAGAAAGGTCTTCCTTCTGTTGGTTCACTCCCTAAATGGCTGCTATGGCTGGCGCGCTCCGCTGATCCGAAGCCAGGAGCCAGGTGCTTCCTCCTGGTCTCCCACGCGGGTGCAGGGCCCAAGCACTTAGGCCATCCTTCACTGCCTTCCCAGGCCACAGCAGAGAGCTGTACTAGAAGAGGAGCAACCAGGAAAGAATCTGGCGCCCTGACCGGGACTAGAACCCAGTGTGCTGGCGCAACAGGCAGAGGATTAGTCTAGTGAGCCATGGCGCTGGCAGCATCTCACTTCAAAGTAAAATTTTTGCTTAATGTTTTCACTCCAGGCCAACTTTAATCTTAAGGCTATTTATTTCTCTTCTCAAGAAAATAGTAAAACTATTATTGTTAAAACATGCTTTTTAACTTATCTTTTAACTACTGCAAAATTTATTATTAGTATTGCTTTTACTGACCACAAAAATGCATGTGAACCATTATCTGCTATTGTTCTTTCCAGTTATACTCTGGGAAGGTATTCCTGAGCACTCACTTCTGGGGAAGTGGAAAGTAAAGACAGTACATTAACAATAGGTAACAAATTAAATAAACAGCAGCTATAGTAAAGACAAAGAAAGGAACAAAGTACTATCAATTTTAACTTTGCAATATCTTTCAAATGAATGTCCTCCCACAGCCACAATATTATTTAATCTTCATTACTATGTGCCTCATCTGTTACCAAATGGGAATGCCATCCCTACTTTCTCCTCATACTAACTGCTGCTAAGGTACCACATCATGAGACACTCTGCTCCATCACGGTCCTTCAATAACTTTCTGGGGTCAATAATCAAAAACTCAAATTCCTCAGCTAAATATTCAATTCAATCAGTTGTACATTAAGCATTTACTATGTAATTTACTATTCTATTATCTGTTTTCCCACTCCCTATTAGAATGTAAGATTCATGAAAGAGGGCAGTTGTGTTGTTGTTGCTGTTATTTACTGACACATCCCAAGAATCTAGAACAGCTAAGTAGTACTTGGTGTGTAACAAAACAAGTACTTAATAAATATTTGCTCAGAAAAAAGAGTAAAAACAATATATGATAGAATACTATTCAGCCATAAAAAGTATGAAATCTTATCTTTTGCAACCAAATGGATGTAACTAGGAACCATCATGATTAGTGAAATAAGCCAGTTTCCAAAAGATAAATATCAGTTTTACCTGATTTGTGGTAACTAATATACAGAGCACAAATGAATGTAATGTATATGAGTGAAATTGACATTTTGAGATTGGATTCTTGTTTATAGCCTTTGTTTATACTCTTGAGGAACAGTGGCTTTTATAACTACTTGTTGAATTCTTTATTTAGTGGAGGGTTAAGCTTGTGATTATAAAATAAACTGAAAGTATGTCATTGTAAAAATTAGAAGAAAAATAAGAAAAAAAGAAAAAAATAAAGGAAGGAGGACGGAGGGTGGGAGCATGGGTAGGAGGAGAGTCCGGTGGGATGGATCATTAAACTCTTATATCTGTATATAAGAACAAGACAATGTTTCTTATAAAAGCATTAAGGTATGGCCAATAAACATTCTAAATATTGTTTTAAGAAGCATAATCTAGGGGCGGGTGCTATGGCATGGCGGGTAAAGCCACCACCTGGAGTGCTGGCATCCCAGATGGGCGCCAGTTCAAGTCCCAGCTGCTCTACTTCTGATCCAGCTCTCTGCTATGACCTGGGAAAGCAACAGAAGATGGCCCAAATCCTTGGGCCCCTGCACCCATGTGGGAGACCTGGCAGAAGCTCCTGGCTCTTGCCTTTGGATATCCCAGCTCTGGCCTTTGGGGACATTTGGGGAGTGAACCAGTGGATGGAAGATCTTTTTTCTGTCTCTCCTTCTCTCTGTCCATAACTCTACCTCTCAACTAAATAAATAAAATATTTTTTTTTAAAAAAAAGAAATAGAATCTACCTGGGACAGTTTTGCGGTTCAGTGGGTTAAGCGTCATAAGCCACTGCTTATGACACTGGCATCCCATATTGGAGTGCTTATTCAAATACTAGTTGCTTCACTTTTGATTGAACTACCTGCTAATATACCTGGGAAAGTAGTGGAAGATGATCCAACTGCTCGGTCCCTTGTGACCTATGTGTGAGAATGGAATGGAGTTCCAGTCTCCTGGCTATGGCCTGGCCCAGCCCCAGCTGTTTTGGCCATCTGGGGAGTGAAGCAGCAGGTAGAAGATCACTCTCTCTCTGTCTCTCCCTCCTATTTCTATCTCTCTCCCTCTCTCTCTTTCTTTTTAAAATTCTACCTATCAAATAAATAAATCTTAAAATAATTTTAAATGAAAAAAGGTAAATCTAAAGAACAAAATAAATATACTACAAATATAAAAATGTGTCTCCGGATATATTACCATGAAAATGCCTACATGTGTTTTAAATGAAAATAAAATAGATCTAGTTCATTAATTGGTAATGAGTACTCAGGACAGACTTCCATGGGGAGAAATTGCAATTAAAAATGTTTTTAATTAACATAGCAAACCTAATTATGTAGAATGGTGTACATATTCTAGAAAAGTGTTTTAAATTTGTAATTTTCATTAAAATATATTTATATTGCTACTATAGGACTTTACATGAAATGATATTACTTATTCATCACACCACATTCCACTTCTTAAAAAGAAAAAATGTTCATGGGGATCAATTCCCCATTTTGAAGATGCTCCCACTAGACAGAAAAGTGATGTATTGAAATTGAAGTAGTTTTCATTTTTAGTAGAATAAATTAGAGACACATCTTGTTTTTAAAAAACCCTAAAACCAAGTAATATAAAGTATGCTAAGTTCTCCAAGTTTCATTGGTAAAAACATCGAAAATCAGATAAGAGTTCCCTAGATGATGAAACTATTTTACTTGAAATGAACGCCAAGATCAATGTAAGAGTTTTAAGTTTCATGTATTAAATAATTGCTTCTTTTTCTTTAGTACCCATTTTTGATTTGTGTTTTCATTAATTGTTTATTGTAATTTGTCACATGTAACATTTCTGCTCCAGACTGCCAAAAATATAGCTGACAAAATCATTACTTTTTATGTTTGACAGATAAAATTAAAATATATAAAAGACAAAATAAAAGTCTAACATTTTTTACTAATGTTGAAATACACTCAGCACACAAAGTACTCCTAGTCCAGTTATTAGCAAGAATTGTGTGCTATGATCACATGTAAGTTAAATAGAGAGTGCAAAATAGTAGTAAGTACTTATCTTGCATTTATGGTCTTTTATTTGTATTTTGATTCTACATAAGAACTTATTGCGTGGCTTAATAGGCTAATCCTCTGCCTGTGGCGCCGGCACACCGGGTTCTAGTGCTGGTGGGGGTGCCAGATTCTGTCCCAGTTACCCCTCTTCCAGGCCAGCTCTCTGCTGTGGCCCGGGAGTGCAGTGGAGGATGGCCCAAGTGCTTGGGCCCTGCACCCATGGGAGACCAGGAGAAGCACCTGGCTCCTGGCTTCGGATCAGTGTGGTGCGCCGGCCACAGCGCGCCGGCCGTGGCGGCCATTGGAGGGTGAACCAACGGCAAAGGAAGACCTTTCTCTCCGTCTCTCTCTCTCACTGTCCACTCTGCCTGTCGAAAATTAAAAAAAAAAAAAAAAAAAAGAACTTATTGCAGGTATTTAAGGTCACTGCTCTGCTCCCAGAAGACACTTAGAAGATAAAAGACCAGAAGACAGTACAACTGCTCTTCTGTATACAAAGGTAAACAGTGAAACCATACCACTTACTTGGAGGAACTTCATTTTTAGAAATGATATTTGTAAAAGTGGCAATACAAATAATATTACAGGAAGTATTCTTCCCACTGCATTTCATTTCAATAAACTAAATGCCAACAATCTGAAAATATACTTTAATTTTGAATTTTTGACAACAGCCTGCCTACTTTCATTTGACAACCACCATACTTTGGGTAAAATAGTTTTAATGTGCTTAATTCAATTTAATAATAATTCCTAGTTAGAGGATTCAGAAAACCAAGAGGATACAAGTACTAAATCTAAATTAGCATAAGCATTTAACAAACTTCTTAATTTATCACATTTATCACCAAGAGGGGAATTGTCAATTATGCATGTACCAAATTATATCATTACAGTGTAGCTTTGGGACAGTTAATCATGAACCTTCAGTAATCATAAATAAGGAGCGAACATTTGGCAATCCGCAAGCAATAACGTAAACAAGAAAGGTAATTGCATCATAACAAGACAGGCTTCATTGGAGTTCGCAGGCATCATCCCATGCCATCCTCAATGATTAAATCAGAAGGAAACGTTAATAAATAGATAGCCACATATTAATATTCAATTCTGATCTCTGCTGAAGGTCTCTGGCAGAAGGACCTGTCCACTGATTAGGATATTTTACTTTGCAACCACTGGCATTTTCCTTTTAACAAAAGAATGGTGACAAGTAATTAGTGTACATTATCTCCTAATAGGAAAACAGTGAATTCTAAATAATGTGCTACCCATACAAGATACCTGCACTACAGTCAGGGTGCAACTTCATTGATGCAATTATTAACAACATGAGATTAATTATTCAAATATTGTATGCTGACAGAATGTTCTAAATTAATGGAAGTGAGAGGGTAAGTGATCATTATGGTTTTACCTCAGCTATCGTTATGGAATCTGGATACAGTGTATGAACCAAGTGATTGGCCAACATGAGATAAACCAAGGCATCTTCATCCACATGTAGTCCAAAATACTCATGGTAATCACCTGAAAAGCTCTTACCTAAAGAACAGAAAATACAGACATATTTTGTTAACTTAAAAGTTCGTAATTCTGCCCAAACATACCCACCCATCAATTAGTTTGTTTCTATGATTTTGTTATGGCAGCAAAGTATGTGTGATGATAATGTTATTATCAGCAAAAATATTATTTAACTTCTAAGAGTATTCCTTGTCACTATTCAGAGTTCAGATAGCTTTGCAAATCCATTGTTAACAAAGAAATATTAAAGATTTAATTCTAAGTAAAATTTTCAGTAGAAAAATAAACTGGTACTGAAAGCAATTCATTCTGATTTTAAAATTTTCAATACATTTTCTGTCATATCAAGAAGATGATAATGATAGATTCTTTTAATCCCTTTGAGGTAAAGAATAAATGAGAAATATCACAAGTCATGATATAATGTTTATACTATTTTACATATGTGCTTCAATTTATAAAAACAGGGAGATTTTAATCAAATCCCTTCCACCTCTTCTCCTACCTCCTTATTTTGGCTGTTTCTATTATGTTTCATTTATTGGCGTTATACTTCCAACTTGCTTCTTATTCATTCAGTAGTCTATTCTTATTTTTGTGATGAAGTCAATTGGTGCACATCAACAGTCTTTTGCTCCCTTTTTCCCTCAACCTAAGTCCTTTTGTATTTGATTCTTTTTTTTTTTTCCAGTTTGCTGGATTTAATCAGTGAGCTATAGTTCCAACTATGATTATGGGAGTTTTAGTCCTCAAGTTCTTTCATGTTTGCATCTCAATAGAAATTCAATTATTGGATTTCTTTATCTTATTTTTGATATCATTCATTTTTTAAAAATATGATAAATAAAAAACTGTATCTATGCAAGTTATATAAGGTGATGACTTGATGCAGTTATACACTGTGTATTGATTACTTGTCAAATTAGGTTAATGTACCCATCACCACCCACACTATTTTGTGTGTATGTGCGTTGGGGCAGGGTGGGTAGGATGCAGACTTTTTAATCTGGTCTCATTAACTATCATTAGTGATATTTCTTTGTTTAGTGAATGTAAGATTTCCAGAATTTATTATCTCATAACTGAAAGTTTATGCACTTTGAACAAAATTTTTCAATTTCCTGCCCCTCCACCCTCAATTCATACTGTGGAAAGAACGGGGCCATCAAAGAAGGAGGTACCTTCCTCTGAAGGGAGGAGAGAACTTCCACTTTGACTATGACCCTGTCAGAATAAGATTGAAGTCGGCGAACCCTAAAGGCTTCCTTAGCCTTGGCAACTCATGACTAGAACCTAGGGAGATTACTGACGCCATAAACAAGAGTGTCAAATTGTTAAATCTGCTTCAGGAGTCACTGTGTACTTATGTCTCATGAGGGATCTGTCCTTAGTGTGTTGTCCAATGTAAAGTAATGCTATAACTAGTACTGAAACAGTATTTTTACACTTTGTGTTTCTGTGTGGGTGTAAACTGATGAAATCTTTACTTAGTATATACTGAATCGATCTTCTGTATATAAAGATAATTGAAAATGATTAAAAAAACTTGGTGTTAAATTGAAAATTGCATAGATAATTAACCAATTTTTTAAAAAAAATATCATGTAGGATCTCTATCCTTAATGTGCTGTACATTGTAAATTAATACTATAACTAGTACTCCAACAGTATTTTTCACTTTGTGTCCCTATGTGAGTGCCAACTGTTGAAATCTTTATGTAATATGTACTAAACTGATCTTCTGTGTATAAAGAGAATTGAAAATGAATCTTGATGCGAATGAAAGGGGAGAGAGAGCGGGAAAGGAGAGGGTTGCGGGTGGGAGGGAAGTTATAGGGGGAGGAGCCATTGTAATCCATAAGCTGTAATTTGGAAATTTATATTCTTTAAATAAAAGCTTTATTAAAATATTCATTTTATTTATTTGAAAGACAGAGTGAAACAGAGAGAGGGAGAGAGAAAGAGATCTTCTTTCAGCTGGTTCACTCTCCAAATGACTGCAATGACCAGAGCTGGGCCAGGTCAAAGACAGATTCAGGAGTTCCATCAGTGGATGCAATCAAGTATTTGGGCCATTTTCTGCTGCTTTCCTAGGAATGTCAGCAGGAAGCTGGATCAGAAGGAAAGCATCTAGAACTTGAATCAGCACTCTGGCATGGGATTCCAATGTTGTGATAGGTGGTTTAACCCACTGGTCCACAATGCAGACCCATGATCAAATTCTTGAGTTAAATTTTGTTTCCATAAGAATTTTGTAGACATTGTTTCTGGCAATGGAATATGAATAAAGCAACAAATTTTAGTCACACAGCTAAAAACAAAACAAAACAAAATCCCTTTTCCTTTCTAGAAATTCCATGATGAATTTATCTTCATTGCTGAGTGAAAAAATTAAACACTCTGTATCTTGATGTTAACTATTTTATCTTAATTTTTCGGAAAAGCTACATGCTATTTGCTGTGTTGCTTTGGATATTTTTCTCCCTCATTTTAAGAGTGAAAAGCATGCTGAGTAATTCTTTTTATTTTCAACCAATTCTTAGTCTTTTTTATCTATGAAAAGACAACCTTATATCCAAAAATTTAGTTCATTTCACCAGCAACTCAGCACTCAGAAATATACCCCAGCCTCAGCAGAGAGAATTTCTTCAAGGCACACTGGTATTGCAATCCAGGAGGGGATCTTTCTTGACCTTTGCCAGGCTTACTTTCCTGTAGTCTATGTCAGCTCCTCCCCAAACTGGATGATAAATATCAATGAACCTGGTTGTGCAGATTAACTTCTGTCCTACAAATATTTCATGGAGGCAGCATCATGATGAAGGGTAAGCATGGGTGGAAGTCTGGCATCATGGGTAAGACAGTGCTGGGAAACCCACATTCCATAATGGAATACCTGAGTGCAAGGTCAGGCTCTACTCCCAATTCCAGCTTTGCGCTGCCATGTTCCCAGGGGAGGCAGTAAATGATGCCTTAAGTAGATGGGTCCCTGCCACCCACATGGGAGACATAGGTTAAAAAATATGCTCATGACAACTTCAGCAGGCACAGTCTCAGCTGTTGTAGGCATTTGGATAGTGAACAAGCAGGTGCAAAATATTCTTTCTTTTCTCTCCTCCTACACTATCTGCCTTTCAAATATAATAAAATACATTTAGAATGAAAAGTAAAAGAGTAAGTGGCAGTGCAATTTTAATCTTTAGCTTCTTTCCATGGGCCAATTTTCAAAATTTATAATCTAAAGTCCCCCCTCCTTTTAAAATGTTTTGGTTGTTTGCTGATGAGTTTTGGGGCATTAAAAAATAATAGCAAAAAATAAATAATGGCAATTGATCTCATTTTATCTACTGAGGAATCAGGAGTCTATGATCCCACATCTTCATCCAACTCATAAACTGAAAATCTGACCAGTGTCGTTCAGTTACACATTAAATTGTAACTTAATTTTAACTGAGAAAAACTATAAAAACTCTTTAAAACTAAATACTTTCCTCAATATGTAATATGCAAGGAACCTACACAAACATTTTTGTTTATTGCCTTTTATATTTATTTTTCATTGTAAATGAATACTGCCATATTCATATCCCAGGGTATTACAATAAATGGCTTTTTAAAAAACTTGAGAGCTACATATTAAGGACAGCATATTGTTAAGAAGCTACACTTTGAGGCCATCAATGTGGTATAGTAGATTTAGCCTCTGCTTGGGCTGCAAGTACCCCATACGAGTACCAGTTCAAGTCCCGGCTCCACTTCCCATCCAGCTCCCTGCTAAAGGCCTGGGAAAGCAATGGAAGATGGCCCAAGCACTCAGGGCCCTGCATCCACAACACAGATCTGGGAAGAGGCTCCGGGCTCCTGGCTTCAGATCAGTCCAGCTCTGGTCACTGCTACCATGTGGGGAATGAACTAGTGGATGGAAGACCTCTCTCAGTATGTAACTCTGTCTAATAAGTAAATAAATAAATCTTAAAAAAAAAAAAAAAAAGTTGTACTCTAGGGACTAGCATTGTAGCATAGCAAGTAAGGCCACTGTAAGTGACACTGGCATCACATATGGGCACTGCTTCCTGTCCTGGCTGCTCCACTTTTGATCCAGCTCCCTGATAACAGCCCAGGGAAAGCAGTGGAAGATAGTTCAAGAGTTTGGGTCCCTGCTGCAGACACGGGAAACTTGGATGAAGCTCCTGACTCTTGGCTTCAGCTTGGCCCAGTCCTGATCATTGCAGCCATTTGGAGAATGAACCAACATATGGAAGATATATATCTCTCTCTCCCTAACACTGAATTTCAATTAAGTAAATATTTTTTAAATTCCCTTCAAAGGAAATCATATTGTATTTATTTACAATATGTACATATATTCTACCTCTTGACAAAAAAGGATCAAAAGTGACTACAGAGAAGATGTGTACAATGAAACTAATAAAAATCAAACTACCAATAATGGTCATTGCACATTCTGTAATTGAAGCTAAAACCTGGTCACAATCTTTTGGTTAAAAAAAATATATTTAATGCAATTCAGACTTTAGTATCATTAGTAATGTATCAGGCTACTTACCCACACCATGGTCATGATAGAGCATGGAGGTAACACCATCAAAACGAAATCCATCAAAGCAATATTCTTCCAACCACCATCTTATATTTGACAGAAGAAATCTTAAAACTTCCCAGCTAAATGATTAAAGAAATATGAATGCAAATATGCAACATAAAAAGTTTTCATTGTTATACATCCTTCTTGTGTGTTAATTAAATTCTGCACCACTATGTTAAGAATCCAAATGTTCAACAAATATAACAAAACTGGAAAATTACTAACAAATATGGCATTTGTTTGATGAATCTCTCTCTAAAACAAAGTTATTAACCACACAACCACTTAATATTTAATAAAACTGAGAGAAAAATGTCTAAGACCCCAGGAATATGGATGGACTCTGTTTTGCACAATGCTGTGTTCCCAACAACTAAAACAGTGACTATTACATAACAGTACTCCAAAAGGCTGTGTAGGGGGAGGTCCATCCCCAATTCCAACTTCCTGATATTGTGTCCTGGGAGGCAATAGTGGAACCTCAAGTACCACCCATGTGAGTTCCTGGATCCTGGCTCCAGTCTGGTGCAGCTCTAACTATTGCAGGCATTTGGGGAGTTAATCGATAGATGAGAGCATGCTCTCTCTGTCTCTCTTTTTCTACCTTTCAAATAAAAAAAATACTTTGAATTTTTGTCTCTTTCTTAAAATATATTTTCATAATCAGGAGAAAGACTACTTTAAGATTGTTTGCTTAAAATATCTCCTTGGGCCACCATTTCAAACAGACACAATTTAGAATAAAAAGTAAATGATGAAAACAATTTTGCAAAGTCAATCACATGGTAAGCAATACTACATTTACTAGATTGTTGTTTTATAGATGTAAAAAAACCAAGACTTGATTACTAAAAACCATATTTAATAAGGAAGAAAGTCAGACAAGTTTTACATCCATAACAACAAGATGGAAAACAAAGAACTACATAACTCAAAAACACCACACGAAGCAACTCTATTTTGGACAGCTGAAAAGAGGGCATCATCAATTAGCATTTTCTTTAGCCATATAGTTATGGTTGAGTTCTCTATCTTATTATAACTTTGGTTTTAAGACTTTAATACCTCATTTAGTTTAATGACAAAGCTGTAATAGTGTACACAAATCTTCAACCCAGCTAAAATTTATGCACTTTTTCATCCTTCCATATATTACAGAGCAATCTGACATAAGTGGAGATTAAGTTATCACAATCAATTCCAGAATTGTAAATCTAAACTTTGGGGAATAAGTGTTGTTGTAATTAACTGCTTTAAATAAGTTAAAATAAGCTACTTTTGAGTTTTGGAAACTCATTGAAAACTAAAGTAAGACAAAAAAAATCCTGAAATCTAACCAATCTAGTAGATATGTAAGGGAGCCGAGCAAATTCCAGATGTTTAGCTTAAGCCAGGATGAAGGTAGAATTTCCTTTGTATTTTCACTAATGCTTGTTCATTTACAGTTTAAGGGGAAAAATACTGTTCAATGAAAAAAATGAAAATAAATTAAAAGGCATTATATAAGACCAAAATTATTTTAATTTATGTATGAACTTCTAATTATTTTTTCTTTAAAGTCTTTTTAAAAGATTTATTTATTTGAAAGAGTTACAGAGAGGAAGAGAGTGTGAGAGAGAGAGGTCTTCCATCAACTGGTTCACTCCCCAACTGGCTGCAACAGCCGGAGCTAGGCTGATCCAAAGCCAGGAGCCAGGAACCTCCTCCAAGTCTCCCACACGGGTGCAGGGGTCCAAGGACTTAGGCCATCTTCTACAGCTTTCCAGGGGAAAGCAGAGAGTCAGACTAGAAGTAGAGCAGCCGGGACTTGAACTGGTACCCACATGTGATGCCAGCATTGCAGGCAGGGGCTTTATCTGCTACGCTACTAAATCTTTTTAATTAATAAATTGATTTTTAAACAGGAGGTATGAGTTCAAAACAAAATTGAAGGGAAAGTACAAAATCCCTATTACAACCCCATCAATAAGCATACATCTATATTTTTGACAAGATTGCTATATGAAAATTTCAGAAGGACCACAATAAATTTGCACATCATTTGTTTTTTGAAAGTGATGTTTTTGGGGCCAGTGCTGTGGCACAGTGGGTTAACGCCCCGGCCTGAAGCTCTGGCATCCCATATGGGCATGGGTTCGAGTCCCAGCTGCTCCTCTTCTGATTCAGCTCTCTGCTATGGCCTGGGAAAGCAGTAGAAGATGGCCAAAGTCCTTGGGCACCTACTCCCATGTGGGAGACCCGGAAGAAGCTCCTGGCTCCTGGTTTTGGATTGACGCAACTCTGGTCATTGCGGCCACCTGGGGAGTGAACCATGGGATGGAAGACCTCTCTGTCTCCCTCTCTGCCTCTCCTCTTGCTGTGTAAGTCTGAATTTCAAATAAGTAAATAAATCTTTAAAAAAACAATATTTTTAAAAGGGCATGCATACTTCTTTAATTAGCTATTCCACTGCTAATATTTATTTGTTGTAAAATGTAAAATGAATGAGGGGCGGGCACTGTGGCACAGTGGGTTAACGCCCTGGCCTGAAGCGCCGGCATCCCGTACGGGCGCCGGTTCTAGTCCCAGCTGCTCCTCTTCTAATCTAGCTCTCTGCTATGGCTTGGGATGGTGGCAGAAAATGGCCCAAGTCCCTGGGCCCCTGCACCCGTGGAAGAAGCTCCTGGCTCCTGGCTTTGGATTGGCGTAGCTCTGGCCGTTGTGGTCATCGGGGGAGTGAACCAGCAGATGGAAGAACTCTCTCTCCATCTCTACCTCTCTCTGTAACTCTGTCTTTCAAATAAATAAAATAAATCTTTGAAAAAAAAGAAATATCAAATGAAATATTATTTTAGCAGAAAATATTAAATGTCTTGAGTAGATAGTTAAAGGCATGAGTATGTAAACTAGAAATCACAAGCTATCCCTAGGCCTTATTTGACATACACTGCTATTTTGTTGGGCTTGTTAAATAACTTGAAGTTTTCAATTTGAAATCTTCTAGATAATGTATTTTTTAGCTGTTCTCAGTCTCTGCAACTTCACATTTTCTTAGAATCATCTTAATTTACATCACCAAATTGGCCCTGTGGACGTTAATTTTCAATCTCTATCACAGATATCAAACGCTAAATATATTTTAGATAGACATAGTTTTTGTGTGTGGGGTGATAATAGGTGATGAGCTAATGATACTACAATTCAATGGAAAACAGAAGGGAAATGATATGAATTTAATCACTTAAATATTGCTCAATATCACATATCTGATTAAATGCAGAATTAATAAAAATGCTACTTATTTGATTACTACAATCTGTTCTCTTCTTGACCAAAGGGGTAATAAAATTATGTTTAACATATTAAACCAACAGATGGGAAAATCTCTGTTTCCCTGCCTTTCAAATAAATAAGTAAATAAATCTTTAAAAAAACTGATAGGCCTAATTTAAATCACTAATGCTTTCAAAATTATTTATTATACTTTATGAATCACTAATGGAACAAGAGATATGTTTCCCATAGAAAAACAGAAAAAATAAAGATATACACAATTTTACAGCAGAGCAAATTATCTATAAGAAAATTAGTAAAGAACAAAAAATTAAGAAAAATATTTTTTTAATCTAAGGAAGTTTCAAAGTTAGTAGCAAACAGAAAGCAAAATGGAAACATTTGTTATCTGGTTAAATACATTTTCTAAAATTACATAAGGAACAGTTAGGTAAAGATACTTAGCCTTATACTAGTAATATTTTATATATAAGTAGACTTTGTATATAAGAAAAAATGAATGAGCAGTGGAAGAAATAGGGGAAAGACAGATTCATGAAGTGTGTTCCAATATTTCTGGGTTTAAAAGTTTGTGTTTCTTAACATCTTACCATGATGAATCTAGACAAACTGATTCACTCTTCATAAATTCAGTGGTCTAGTGAAATGAACTTAAAAAACATAGATTAAATAGTATTCATATCAGTAAATCAGGGCCTTAGAGACTTTGTAAGGAAGAGAACCAGGAAAAGCGATGTTTGAGTCTATAAAATAACCCATTCCTCATGCACGGTCACAAACTGCAAAACACTCAGGTGCAGTGTTACCATGTTATTAGAATTAAGAGGTGGCTCTCTTGTTTCATTTTCTTTCCCTGTGTGAACACTCAAGTTGATGTAGACAATGCATTTAACTACTATATAAATATACTGATCTCGGGCTAAATTACTAGAGGAATGCTGTCTCAGGCAATTCCAAGGCCACTTCCAGGTTAGACTCTCTTTAGCAGAAAACTCACCATGTACTTGTACTCATGGCTAAGATTTCCTGCAGCAAAATGTAATAAAGCAAATTGATCAAAGGGGAAAAAAATAGGGAAAAAAATAGGAGGAACCTATGTGCAAACTTCTAAAACTCCCCTTGTGTTCCTGTGTCCTAACTCCCACGTGGCACACCAAATTCCTCCAGAAACATGAGTCTTCCCCACAAGGAAAGTTCATCAGAGTCTCGGTTCTCAGGGTTTTATTGGAGGCCAATGACAAGGCAGCTTCTGTCTTAGTACAACATAAAAATGAAGATGCCCAGAGCGAAAGCATAGGTTTCACATAACCTCATGCTTCGTAAGAAGAATTTAGGTGCGGCCTTTATCAGTTCCAGGAATAGTGAGAATCTTCAGAAAATCTAAGTTTGCAGCCACAAGCCAAGTGTGCCAATCCCGAAGGCAAGCATTTCTATAGACAGCTGTGCTATCTTAGGCAATGTTAATTCTTTTCTGCACTAAGGTAGGACCTGATTTTTATTATATAATTATAAAATACTTATTATTGGTTACTAGAGAAAAAGAAATTCTTCCCAAGTCAATTTTACCTCTGAGGCACCCAGACCTCAAAGCCAAGTGGAAGAATCTTATATACACATTAAAAATATAAATATGTAAAAACATCCAGGTGAGGTGCTCTGTTCTGAGCACTATCCCCAGCAGTCACATGGACAATGAAAACGTTAATCTCGTACACGAAGGACTCTAAGATTTGCCTTTGAAAAAGAACACCAGAAATAGCTTAAGGAATATGTCACCAGTGAAATAGGTTTCTGAAAGAGGTTCAATAGTACTTTTCCTCATATAATTTTCAAATTCATCACTCATAAGTTCCATTTTTCATTCTTTAGGGAGTTGAGAGGAAGGGGAGTTATGATGTATTCTAAACTATGAGTGAATTAGAAATACTACTCAGTGTGCTCCCTGGTAATAAATGAACTGAATCATCTCAACTGAATGGCTCGCCCTGAGTCAAAGCATGAAAATGTCTGGCAAAGGGTACAATAAAATAGGCAATTTACTTTTTCTACCTCAAAATGTCATCAGACAGCACATAACACAGTTGATCTATCCAGTTGATTAGAGTCCCATAAAAATATAAAGCGGGATTTAAGAGCACGGTTTTATTTCGGGTGCATTTCAACAGACAAGGCGAGATTTAGATTTTTAGGTTACTCTGTTGACACAAGATTTTTAAAGCCTGACCTTACAGAGTATTGGGCAGATTAGTTTATGCACAATTGGAGGAGCTAGATACTAACTTTTAGAAGGGAATGCCAGAAAATACATACTTCAGTGGTCACTATGTGTATGTACGAGACACAGCGATTAGTTTTATATCTTAAAATTAATCAGCAGCTAAACTAGAAACTGAAACTATCATCAACACTGCCTGAAGTCTATTGATCAGCTCATTCGCATTTTATTTTTGTGAAACAGAAACCAAATTCCTGAAATCCAGAAAATCATAATGAAATGCAGCTGTCTTCCCAGTGAATCATAAGCCAGGAAAATGTTTAAATCACAGGTGTCTATTATAGAAACTGGATACACGGATGGATAATCTACACATTTAAGTATTTCTGGCAATCAAAATAGTCAGAATTCTAAGTAGTTTAGATGTTTGAAATATTCAACTTTAGATGTTTGAAATATTCAACTTGTAATCAAGTAATGAGAATTAGGGAAATTTTGTCACACTGATAATTGTAATATGAAGGTTTTAGGAAATATCCTTAAAGTCAAAAACTGTTGATTGTTTCACATTCTGCCAATGAACTTTATAGTAAAATGAAACGCAGCCAAATTTTCTTGGCAAGCAAGTATAATCAGATATTATTACATTTATTTAATGAAGTTACATTTTATATTCTAAGCCTATTTGTCTAATGTTCAATTTATTTGCAGACCAAAATAACCTCTGAGATTTTCAAAATACGAATGTTACTAATTCTACTAATATTACAGTAATAAATAGAAGTCATTTTTAAACAGTGACTAAATAGCAATCTTATGAAGAAAAATATGTTCCTCTTAGCTGTTCCACAGTCTCTGTGGTTGAAGAGCTATTAAAGAGTACATCATAAAACCAGGAAGCAAAAACTGGACGTTTTGATCTGTGTATTTCAACTGAAGCAATAGTCTGACCTTGAGGAAAGAAGGTACTTTAATATTGTATCTTTTATGAGAAATGTAGAGATTGCTGAGAAAAAATTATAGTCTTAAATTCAATAAAATGATGTTTTTAAAAGCTATTGTAAATTGTCACCACTGACAAACAGGTAACACATAACTGTTTATATTGTTTTCAAAACTTAAGAGAATACATCAGTCAACTTAATTAAGACTAAATTGATTGATATATCAATTTAAAGTGTCATATTTTTGCTTTTACTTTATCTTGTAAAATCAGCCAACTGCAACTGTTTCAAAGTTTGAAATGACTGAAAAGAGATAATTCATAAGTAATAACAGATAACAATACCATTTCTGGATGAAATATATCTAGGGCTTTAGAAATGGAGTTTAATATGGAGGCTACTGTACATATTAATTTGAAATAAAATTAAGTAAAGAGCAGCATAAAACTTTCCTAGGAAAAACTATTAATTCAACTACAAAAATGAGTAATAACAGAAAATTCAAAATATATATAGTTATTATAAACTATGATTTTATGGTTTACAATATCATCTAATTTTCTGGATTTCATGTTATATAAGTGTATTTTGTGTAAATTAACATAATGTTTAAAATCAGATTATATCCACTGAGCCCCAGTTATCTATATTGATTAGCAGAATTTTTTTTACCCTTAGATTCAAGTATTTTTTAAAAGATTTATTTATTTATTTGAAAATCAGAGTTACACAGAGAGAGGAGAGGCAGAGAGAGGGGTCTTCCATCCGCTGCTTCACTCTCCAATTGGCTGCAACAGTTGGAGCTACGACAATCCGAAGCCAGGAGCCAGAAGCTTCTTCCAGGTCTTCCACGTGGGTTCAGGGGCCCAAAGAATTGGGCCATCCTCTACTGCTCTCTCAGGTCATAGCAGAGAGCTAGATTGGAAGTGGAGCAGCTGGGACTCGAACCAGCAGCCATATGGGATACTGGTACTGCAGGCAGCAGCTTTACCCACTAAGCCACAGTGCCAGCCCTTAGGTTCAAATTTTACTTGCCTTGGCTGGCGCCGTGGCTCAACAGGCTAATCCTCCACCTTGCGGCGCCAGCACACCGGGTTCTAGTCCTGGTCGGGGCGCCGGATTCTGTCCCGGTTGCCCCTCTTCCAGGCCAGCCCTCTGCTGTGGCCCAGGAGTGCAGTGGAGGATGGCCAAAGTGCTTGGGCCCTGTACCCCATGGGAGACCAGGAGAAGCACCTAGCACCTGGCTCCTGCCTTCGGATGAGCGCGGTGCGCCAGCCGCAGCGCGCCGTCCACGGCAGCCATTGAAGGGTGAACCAACGGCAAAGGAAGACCTTTTTCTCTGTCTCTCTCTCTCACTGTCCACTCTGCCTGTCAAAAATAAAAAAATAAATAAACAAATTTTACTTGCCTTAATAAATATTACATTAAAATTACTTCCAATTGTACTATCTATCAGTCTAATCAAATACTGCCTAGGAAATAAGTAGAGAACGATGGCATAGTGTGCCTTCATATGCTAAATGCTTTCAATTAAACTTTTACTAAAAGACCAACCCAGTCTTGTTTTTCTCCAATTTAATGTATACTATTAACCTTGTTTATCTGCTCTAGGAAAAGCTAACTTACAAGGAATGTGTCTAGGTCTCTGGGTACAAATGTCTGTGTGTTTGTCTAGGGGATGACAATGGACCAGCAGTGAGTCACTCACAAAACCCTTTACTGATCATATTTCCTTATGAATGCATGAATTTGTTTATTAGAAGTATTTTCACCCATAGGACTCATGCAAACATACACCCCAATTAATAAAAAAGGCAATGTGTCCAACTTCTAGTGAGAATAAGTCCAGACTGGCCTGTACATATAGCCTATATTGGAATAAGAAGGCTTATGATTAAATATTGAAAATTTCCCCAAATGTTACAGAAATCTCTGGTGAGGACAACAAAAGGAGGAAACCATAAAAATATCAGTATCCTTAAGGAATCATCAGCTTTTTTTTGCTTGCTTCAGTTATGAATTTTGCATTTTCACATTGCTGCCTAGATTTTCAAAAGGCTGTGCAATGATTAATTTAACCATTCGCCCACATTGCAGTAATAAAACCAAGAACTTCTACACACACATAATTTATAATATTTACATTAAGGATTCATTAGTGGTCAGAACAGAACTTCCAACATTCAGTAATGTCATCAATGTAAAATGGGCAGCTGTCACTAAAATATGATTGCTGTAAATAATATACCTCTCAAGTGTGGGTGCATTAATGCCTAGGATATATGGAAATGCACATAAACAATAGTGTGCTTTAAAAAAGTCAATTTAACGTAACACTGAGTTTTTTTTTTTTTTCATTTTCGGTTATCTTTATATAGAGAAGATCGGATCAGTATGTATTAAATAAAGATTTCATCAGTTTGCATCTACACAGAAACACAAAGTGTAAAAATACTGTTTCAGCACTAGTTACAGCATTACTTCACTTTAGACAACATATTAAAGACAGATCCCACATGGGATATAAGTACACAGTGACTCCTGGTGTTAATTTAACAATTTGACACTCTTATTTATCTCTATCCTTAATGTGCTGTACAATGTGATTCAATGCTATAGTGAGTACTCAAATAGCATATTTCACTTTGTGTTACTATATGAGGGCAAATGGACGAATTCTTTACTTAACACACGCTAAATTGATCTCATGTATACAAAGAGAATTGAAAATGAATCTGGATGTGAACGAAAGGGTGGAGGGAGTGGGCAAGGGGGGAGGGGTGCAGGGGGAGAGGGAAAATATGGGGGGAAAGCCATTGTAATCCATAAGTTGTACCTTGGAAATTTATATTCTAAATAAAAGTTAAAAAAAAGTCAATTTAACCTGGCTATTTGTAAGTAAAAAATGAATTTTAAATTTTCTAATAATTCTAAATATATAGTAAATGCTTATCAAGTATCAGACCCCGTACTAAATGCTTTCTGTGAATTGATTTATGTAATTCCCACAAAAAGTCTCACATTATAATAGGGATAGGCAAACTTTTTGTTTAGTATAGGGCTGCAAATCAATATTTTAGGCAACATTGGTCATGTTTGGTCTCAGTCTATGTCACTGTGTGTCACAATGACTCAACTCCAATGTTATAGAGTGAAAGAGGTCTTAGACAATATGTAAAGGAATGCACTTGGCCATATGTCAATGAAACTTTCAAAACAGCAAGCAGTCATACCTGTTCACAGATGCATATAATTGTCTATATAATTTACTGACTCCTGCTATTAAAATTCTCCTTTAACTAGTGGTAGTTAGTAACTTTCACTTGGACACAAAACTGGCCAGTGATGCCAGTCAGAATCTGAGCTCAGGTTTCTTATTGTAGAATCAAGCTGCTGACTACTCTACATAGTTGCCTGTTGACAATAACTGAAAGAGCTATACAATAGCAAATGAAGTTTGACACAGTTGTAAAAGATAAAGCAATGTAGTAAATTAAAATGTACATTTACAAGGCTAGAGATGCAGACCCTTGGAAAGGAAAATGTATGCTCCCTAGGATATCAGGACATCGGCATAAGGGGAAAGTTAGCCAATGTTTTAAGTTAGAGGGGAAGTTAGACAATGCTTTAAAAACAAACTTTTCTAAAGGAGAGGGTTGCGGGTGGGAGGGAAGTTATGGGGGGGGGAGCCATTGTAATACATAAGCTGCACTTTGGAAACTTATATTCTTTAAATAAAAGCTTTATATAAAAAAACAAACTTTTCTTACAATGCCACTTTTTTTTTTTTAAAGTTCTATGGAATGTTTAAGGATTCTTTATATATAATGACAAAAGATGAATTGCCAAAGCAACCCATCAGGTGCTACACATTGTCATCAGTGCCTACTACAGTGTGTGGCCAGGTTGAGAACGATGATCTACAGTGAAGTCGAAATCCTACCCAGGTGGAACAACCTGCCTTTTTACACAAAGTCCCATCTCATTTAGTTACAATAAAACTGAGCCCTGGTTCTAGTCTAATATTTTCTGACTTTCTCCTGATCACTAAGCACCACTGACAGTAGCTTTTTTTCTGTTCCTGAAGCAGAGAAAAGCTCATCTCAGCCAAAGGTAGTTCACTCCAGCTGTCACCTCTGCTTAGAATGCTCTGCAGTGAGTGGGACCCCAGCTCACATGTCAATCAGATTTTACTCAAACATGACCTGAGTGTCCTTCTCCAGAAGCTCAGTTCCTCCAAGAACCATATCATCCTCATTTATGTTTCACCTGTTTCTTGTATGAGTCTATAATTTTTTTTTTAGTTTTTCTTGTATTTGTAGTATTTATTGCACCATTGTGTAGCAGGTATTTTTATTGATCTATTATCAATGTTCTTCAAAATAAACTATGTCACAAATGTATGGGTAATTCAAAAAGCTGATGGAAAATGAAAAGAAAGAATAAATTTATTTGGGGGCAAAAATTTTTTGAAATCTATAATTTTTTGAAAATATCCATATTAAAGGGTTTTTGAAAGTATCTTACATGCATGGATTTCAAAGAAAAAGTTTTGCACCAAAATAAACTCATCTTTTCATTCCATTTTCCATGAATTTTTTTTTTTTTTTGGACAGGCAGAGTGGACAGTGAGAAAGAGAGACAGAGAAAAAGGTCTTCCTTTTGCTGTTGGTTCACCCTCCAGTGGCCACCGTGGCCAGCATGCTGCGGCCGGCGCACCGCGCTGATCTGAAGGCAGGAGCCAGGTGCTTCTCCTGATCTCCCATTGGGTGCAAGGCCCAAGCACTTGGGCCATCCTCCACTGCACTCCTGGGCCACAGCAGAGAGCTGGCCTGGAAGAGGGGCAACTGGAACAGAATCCGGCACCCTGACTGGCACTAGAACCCGATGTGCTGGTGCCACAGGCAGAGGATTAGCCTAGTGAGCTGTGGCGCCAGCCTCCATAAACTTTTAAAGGTACACTCACACATGTGTCATGTTAGTTTCGTTGCTGCTGCTTCTCTGCCCAGCGCCTAGTGGAATGCTGGCACTTAGTGACTACACAGTAAGCATTTTGAAAATGATGAAACGAATGAGCCATACAAGGAGAAGTGCAGACTCCAATCGCTCAGTCCATTGTCCTACTCACTGCGCCGCACTATCCTTCCTGATTTGAATCACTTTATTTTGGGGGATCAAGTGCAGAAAGGATGAAATAAATGTCTAGGCTTCATAGGTATCTAAATTATTTCATTGAAAAGAGAAAGAACTTTTTTCTTTTAAGTTTTGATGGAGAACAGTTGTTGTCTAAAAATTCAAGTCTGGCGCCGTGGGGTAGTGGGCTAAGCCTCTGCCTACAGTGCTAGCATCCCATATGGGCACTGGCTTCCCCTCTTTTTTTATTTTTTATTTATTTATTTGTTTTTATTTGACAGACAGAGTTAGACAGTGAGAGAGACAGAGAGAAAGGTCTTCCTTCCATTGGTTCACCCCCCAAATGGCCACTATGGCCGGAGCTGTGCCGATCTGAAGCCAGGAGCCAGGAGCTTCTTCTGGGTTTCCCAAATGGGTGCAGGCCCTCCCAGGCCACAGCAGACAGCTGGACTGGAAGAGGAGTAGCTGGGACTAGAACCTGGTGCCCAAATGGGATGCCGGTGCCGCAGGTGGAGGATTACTGGCTTCCCCTCTTCTGATCCAGCTCTCTGAATAAGGCCTGGGAAAGCAGTAGAAGGTGGCCCAAGTGCTTGGACACCGGCAACTGCATGTGAGAACCTGAGGAAGCTACTGGCTCCTGGCTTCAGATCAGCCCAGCTCCAGCCTTTGCGGCCAGTTAGGGGAGTGAATCAGTGGATGGAAGAGTTTTTTTCTCTTTCTGTAATGCTCCCTTTTAATAAATAAATAAAAGCTTAAAAATAAAAATAAATAAATAAAACTTGGTTGGGGTGGTGGTCATGCTGGGTATGGTATTTGCTTCTGCATAAGGAGGTTAACTTTTTTAAGATTTTTATTTAGTTATTTGAGAGGCAGAGTTACAGAGAGAGTGGGATAGACACAGAAAGGTCTTCCATCCACTGATTCACTCCCCAAATGGCTGCAATGGCCAGAGAGGGGCCAATCTGAAGCCAGGATACAGCGGCTTCTCCTGGGCCTCCCAGATGGGTCCAGAGGCCCATGCACTAGGGCATCTTCTACTGCTTTCCCAGGCCATAACAGAGAGCTGGATTGAAAGAGCAGCAGCCGGGACTAGAACTGATGCCCATATAGGACACCGCCGCCATAGGCAGAGGCTTTAGCCCACTACACCACAGCGCCGACGCCAAGGACGTTAATTTTTATGATAGTATATCCTACTGGTTTATTAACTTTGAGTTAATTATAATTATTATTTAAAATATACTTATTTTGCATAACTTTACTTTGTTTATATAATCTTACACATCAAAATGTTTGCTCATTTTAGAAACCATGGTATTTACTCCTCATTGCTCCCAGTCAACTTTACAACATCATTTATTAGCACGAGGCAATTTAATACTTAGTTAACTTTTTGTAACAAAACACTTCAAAACTGAAATTTTATTTTGTTTTGTTAGAATTTTTATCACTCCTACTACTTATTTGTGCTTGTTACCATTTTTAAAAGTTTACTGCAGTGAAACATAAAAAGTACAAATAGGGATTATACATAAGAAGAGTTTCTGTCTTAAGCAAGAAATGCTACAATCCTGATCATCAATGATTATTTCTGTATTGATTCTCAACACCCTTTGAACCAAATTTGCTAATTTTACCAAAATTAATTCTTGTAGCTAAAAAAAATCACAAAATCAGATAGTAGTTCTCGAAGATAAGCATATTACAATAATAACCTTGAAGAGTTTTCTAGATCAGTGCCCAGCTTTCCTGTGTTACACTATTGATTTCCACATAGACGGAATCTGTAACCAACACACCATGTCTCCTCCTGTATAACTACTGGTTATAGACATGAAAGGAAAGTACTGGAAGACTCTATCCAGTCCAAACCCACTGTTCTCCATCCACTGAAAAGTCTTCTTGGGAGAATTCTGATAGTTTTGAAGTTTTGATAGCTTACCATTTCATTGACATGCAGAACTGTCATGATACATACTGCCAACTACATTCCTCACTGACTCCCAAACAGTGTGCAACATGAGGTATCTTCCTAAATCCCAATACAGCTGTTAACTCCTTTAGATGATTTCCTTTCCCTCTTTTGGCTGTTGGCAGTGTGCATACCAGGATAAAGAATAGAGATCTGCTGCTTACTGAGAATTCATAATGTGTCAAACGCTTTATCTACATAATTGGGCTGAAATTTTTTTTTATTTCACTTATGGTAGGATATAGGGGAGACAAAATCTTTACTTCTGCTTTCTTAAAAGTCTCCAGCTGGATTGGAGAATTAAATTGATATAAGACAGATTAACAGGAAAAAAAAGCATACACACTTACACAATGTAAGTTTTATGTGAAATGAGAGCCTTCATATGGAAAGAAGACCCAAACAAAAAGCCAAACGTAAATGCACATATGCTGGGTTGAACACAGAATGGGGAATTTGTAAAAGTAACAGAAATAAAAGCCAAAGCAAGGTAAGAGTTAACTTCTAACAAGGCTTACATCAACAGACTTCTCTCATCCCATTCCTGCTGATAGAGAATTGGGTAGTGCTCACATGGAAGTTTCATATTATGCTTTTAGGAAGAAAAAGGGGAATCGGTCTTCCTTTTTGGCACCCACTGTTTTTCAAGTGCCTTTTTTTTAAACTCAAACCAAAAACATGCCAAGGTGGCATATTTTGGAGTGGCATATCTTGAATCCTTCAAGGGGTTATCACCCTCTAGTTACAGACAAGGAAACAGAAACAAGAGATCACTTAAATAATTTTCCAAAATCATTTGGGAAGATAAGTGAATGGGACACCTTTTGAGGTATATCTGACACCTTTCTATCTTAAATATTGCTCAAAGTAAAACAACTTTCAAGTCAGATTTTACCCTCAGATGTAGCAAATACATCTATGAATACAGCCTACATGTTTGTCTATCTTCCAAACCTTCTTTTTTATTTTTAAGATTTTATTTATTCATTTGAGAGGTAAAGTTAGAGGCAGTGAGAAAGAGAGACACAGAGAAAGGTCTTCCTTCCATTGGTTCACTCCCCAAATGGTTGCAAGGGCCGGAGTTGTGCCTATCTGAAGCCACGAGCCAGGAAGGTCTTCCCGGTCTCCCATGCGGGTGCAGGGGCCCAAGTACTTGAGTCATCTTCTACTGCCTTCCCAGGCCATAGCAGAGAGCTGGATTGGAAGAGGAGCAACTGGGACTAGAACCAGTGCCCATATGGGATGGCAGCGCCACAAGTGAAGGATTAACCTACTGCACCACAGCGCTGGCCCCCCAAACCTTATTTGCTAAGTCTTGTTCCTAGAGCATTGCATTTTGTTTTGCTTTTCTGTTTGTTTTGCTTTGGTTTTCTCTTGTTATTTTGTCTATTGATTCATCTAAGAGGAAATAAAGCCTTAGTTGTATCTCAGGAAGCTCACGGACCTTGAGTAGATCCCCTAAAGCTTCCCTTGGTCTAAAAATCTCTTGCTCATAAATGCTTCTTTTAACTTATTAATTACCTTCACAATTAACTTCACTACTGAGGTTGATTGCTAATTGTCAAAACCCCTTTGGATATAATTAAAACACTGGGATATTTGAATGCAGATGTTAGAGACCATAAGCTTTTAAACTTCTCACAATAGAGTCTCAAATAGTTCACATTTGACACCAGACTGGTCAATAACAGAAAAATGTAATTCATATTCATTCATAGCCAGTTACATGAGGGATAAATGAGCAAGAAAAGAGTATAAAATTAATAAAGATATAAATGTGAGCTATGAATGAAATAGAGAAGTGAAAATGTCAAGAAATAATGTATATTAGTATTAGTGGAATAATAATTGATGACAGCAAACAGTAATAGTTAATGGATAATAAATTATTATTGCTTTTGTGAATCAACTCTTCTTATAATTACCAGACTTTTCCCAACTATCTTGATGTCCCATGTCATATGTCTGCCACACTGGTTCAAATTTTGCCTTTTTCCAAAAAGCAACAGTAATAGAAGCCAGCAAAAGCTATTGTGTCGTTGATATTTCCACAACTCCCATTACCATCCCAAAATACAATTCCTTGACCTATGATATAGCAAGTTAACCAATGAATCATTTCAAAAATCCTTTGTTTTACAGATGCTTAGTTAGTCTTTGGCCATAGTTTTAAACTAAAAAGCGTGTTTCTTTTAAAGATGAAAGAGAAATATCTAGTTGAGGACAAATGCATTCTTATAAATAGAATTTTGTCATGCTTATAGAAAAAAGGCCTGCATTTGTTTCTCATAATTCATAAACACGTCATAAAGAAAGACCTCTTTGAAGGTTTGTGATCTTATTAATACAAGAAAAAAAAGATGATTTTGTTAAACTGGGGGTGGCATATATTTCTAATGTGTCTTTTGAGAGACAAAAGTTTGCATGAGGCCCAGCAACCTCAGAAGCGCTGTAATCACAGTGACTGGCGGAAACCAGACAGAATAGCTCTCTGGAGCACCAAAGCTAGTTGATAACACCTGTGATTGCAGGTGGCTCTGTTGGAAGAGCACCCCACCACGTTCCTCTTCAGTGGCAGCCACTGTGTTCCACAGTGGGTCAGAGGTGACCAGGGTGCTTTCAAGCTTAGTTTTATAATTTTGAAGAACTAGATTGTGAGCACTGACAAATTCTCAATTTAGCTTGTTAAAAGCATAAAAGTGCTCTGCTTTCCCTCCTTTAACACAAACCTTCATTCACTACCTACAGCAGGGGATTTAATCTAGTGACCTTCTTTTGGAATCCAATTTAAATTAAATGATTTTTTAAGATTTTGACCAGACATATACTGAGACTTAAAAAAAAAAAACTTTAAAAAATTCACTATTGGTTGACTTCTTTTATAAATATCTATTTTTATTATTTGAAAGAGTGACAGAAATAGGGAGACACAGAGACACAAAGAGAGAGACCTTCCTTTCCCTGGTTTACTCCTTAAATACCTACAGCCCCCAAGATAGACCTGGACAAAGCCAGGAACTCCCATCTGTGTCTCACAGTTTGCATAATCCATGGGTGGTAGACCTTTCTCTCTGTCTCTGTCTTTCCCCATAATTCTTCCTTTCAAATGAATTACTAAAAAAAGAAATACAGAGATATCTTGGAGAGATCCTATTTATACTATATCCAAAATAAAAATATTTGGAAAACTGTGGTTACCATATCACAGCCAGAACACTGGCCATGATATAATCAAGATGAATGCACTGCTATCACCATAAGGATCTCCACTCTTACTCTTTTATAGGTATACCCAATTTTCCCCCTACCACTATCCTAAATGTCTGAATGTCTCCACTTCTTTATTTTGTCACTATAGAATAATACATGAGCGGTGGTGCTGTGTTATAGTGGCTAAAGCCAACATCTGCAGTGCCAGCATCCTGTATGGGTGCCTGTTCGAGTCCCAGCTGCTCCACCACTGATCCAGCTCTCTGCTCTGGCCTGGGAAAGTAGTAGAAAATGGCCCAAGTCCTTGGGCCCCTGCACCCATGTGGGAGACCTGGAAGAAGCTCCTGGCTCCTGGCTCCTGGCTTCGGATTGGCACAGCTTTGGCCGTGTGGCCAATTGGAGAGTGAACCAGTGGATGAAAGATCTCTTTCTCTCTCTCTCTCTCTCTCTACCTCTCCTTTGCTCTCTGTGTAACTCTTTCAAATAAATACATCTTTTTTAAAAAAGAATAATACATGAACAGACAGAACTTTCATTGTGTGGCACTCCATATGAGCACCAGTTCAAGTACTGGCTTCTCCATTTTTGATCCAGCTTCCTACTAATATGCTCAGGGAAAACAGCAGTATTTGGCCCTAAACTGGCAGTGATGTAGTTGGGACTCTTGCACTCACATGGGAGACCTGGATGAAGTTCCAGTTTATATGCCCACCAGAAATGATCAGTCTTCCCAAATCCTCAGCAACATTCAGTGTAGTCACTCTTTTTTTTTAATTAAGACATTTGAATAGGTATATGGTGATATCTTATTATAGTTTTGGTTTATTTACATTTCCTTAATAAAGTTAATATATTTTCTTGTATAAAAAGATTTATTTAATTGAAAGGTAAAATGACAGTGAGAGAGGGTTAGACAGAGGGAGAGAAAGAGATCTTCCATCCACTGATTCACTCCGAAATGGCTGCAACAACATGAGCTTCACCCTACGGGTCCACAATGCTGGCCCCAGTTGAATATATTTTCATCTGCCTATTACCAATCTACATATCTTCTGACTATTTTATTTATTAATAATTTCCTTTTTTTACTGTGGAGCTTTGCACTTCTAAATTTTTTCTTTAGATTTAAGACTTTCATTGGCTATGTGTTTTACAATCATTTTTTCTCAGTTTGTAGCTTGTCCTGTCATTTTAACAAGGTCTTTATATCAGAAATTTAATTAATTCTAATATATCAACTTTTCCTGGTACTGACTGTATTTTGGTGCCAACTGTAAGAGCACTATATCTATTACTCCAGACTGAAGATTTTCTATGTTTTTTTTTTTCAAAGGTCTTTAGTTTCACGTTTTGTATGTTAATCCATGATCTATTTTGAATTAACTTATATCTGCAATATTTTGCCTATCCATGTTCAAATGTTCCAATATGATTTTTTGAAGTGTTAATTCTTCCTTCATTGAGCTTTTATACTTTTGTCAAAACCTAGTCAGGCATATGTACATGGGTTTACTTCTAGGTTCTCTATTATGTTCCATAAGTTTTGGTGTCTTCCACAATTGATAACCACTTAGCCTTGACTTATACAGTAAGTATTAAAATCTTGGAAACTGATTTATTTCACTCTATTACTATTTTACAAGACAGTTTTAGCCCTTCTATTTGTTTGCCTTTCCATATAATTTTAGAATAATCTTCTGTATATCTATAAAAAATCTTGCTGAGATTTTCATAGGAATTGTCTTCAACTGCTTTTTACTTGAAAACAAATGAAATCTTTACTATATTGAGTCATCCATCCTATGAGCAGAGTATGCATCTTCGTTTATGTATATCATCAATGTTTTACAGTTTTGGCATTCAGTTCTGTTCATTTTTAGTAGATTTATACCTAAATATTCCCTTGAAAAGAGAAGAAAATGCTGGAGGGATAGTGAAAAGAAAAGATGAAATTATTTTAATGATTATATTCATTACTAGTATATAGAAATATAACTGATTTTTGAATATTTTTCTATTTTTCTTGCATATAGTTACATTGTTTAACTCATTTATTGATTTTGCAGGACTTAAATATTTGTTATTTACATTTCTTGGAATTTCTACATAGACAATCAGATCCTCTATCCAAAAAAAAAAGAAGAAGAAGAAGAAGAAGAAATCCCACATAATTCTATTCCTCTTTTTCTGATCGGTTTCTTATTTTCTTTCTTGCCCTTTTTTTCTTTGGTTACATCATACAACATTATATTAAGTAAGAACAGTGAAACTAGGCATTTTTGCCTTGTTCTCAAACTTATGAAGGAAGCCTTCAGCTTTCACCCATTAAGGTATATGGTTAGATTGAGGTTTTCTACAAATGTTCTTTGTCGGGTTTAGGAAGATCCCTTCTATTCCTATTGTTCTGAGCAGTTTCAATTTTAGTTTTTTTTACTATTTTATTTATAAAAAGGGAACTAATTAAATGTATTTTATAGATACAGTTTTCAGAGCTTAATGACATTTCCTACCACACTCCTTCCTCCTTTTCTTACATTTTTAAAAATTTTTATAATGAAAGATTTTCAATATTCTTGATAATCACAAGCTTAACCCTCTACTAAATGCAGAATTCAGTAAGAAGTAATTAAACAGGAACTGGCTCCGTAGCGTAGTAGGTTAATCCTCCACTTGCAGTGCCAGCATCCCATATGGGCACCGGCTCTGGTCCCGGCTGCTCCTCTTCCAATCTAGCTTTCTGCTATGGCCTGGGATAGCAGTAATAAGATGGCCCAAGTACTTGGGCCTCTGCGCCAATGTGGGAAACCCAGAAGAAGCTCCTGGCTCCTGGCTTCAGATCAGTGCAGCTCCGGCCGTTGCGACCATTTGGGGAGTGAACCAAAGGAAGGAAGACCTTTCTCTCTGTCTCTCCTCTCACTGTAACTCTACTTCTCAAATAAATAAATAAAATCTTTAAAATAAAAAGAAGCAAATAAACAAAAATCTGCTCTTCCTCAAGAGTATTTACAAGGGCTATAAATAATAATCAAATCTCAAAATTTCAATTTTGGTCCTATAAGTTAATTTTCTTTCAGTATTCTGTATATCAGTTACCACAAATCAGAGAAAACATATTATATTTGTCTAGGTGGAATAGGCTTATTCACTAAGTGTAATGATTTTAACACAATTTCTTTATCCAGTCATCAATTGATGCAATCTGGATTGATTTCTTGATTGAGTTGTTATAAACATGAGGGTAGAAATAACTCATAATCTGTTTTCATTTATTTGGGTGAATTCTCAGGACTAGAATTGTTGGGTCATATGGTAGATCTGTTTTCAGATTTCTGAGGAATCTCCATACAGTCTTCCATAATGGTTGTACTAGTTTACATTTACACCAACCATGAATTAGGGTACCTTTTCCCCCACATCTTCACCAGCATTTGTTATTCTATGATTTTTGGATGATAGTTACTCAAACTGGGGTGAAGTGAAACCTCATTGTGTTTTTATTTGCATTTCCCACATGGCTAGTGATCCTGAGTATCTTTTCAAATGCCTGTTGGGGACATTTGTACTTCATACTTTGAAAACTTCCTGTTCACATTTTTAGCAGCACAATTCATAATTGGATTGCTTGTTTTGTTGTTGCATTTCCTCAGCTCCTTATATATCCAAGATATTAATTCTTTATCAGATGTATAATTTTCAAATATTTCTCCCATTCTGTGGGTTATCTCTACTTTGCTGAGATTTCCTTTGAGATGTTGCAAGAGATACCATAGAAATAAAAAGAATCATTGACTTACTACAAACTGCTCTATGTCAACGAACTGGATAACACAGAAGAAATGCCTAGTTTTCTGGACACAAAGATTCTATCAAGATTGAGTTATTAACCTAAATAGACCAATAACCAAGATGGAGATTGAATTAGGAGTAAAGACCCTTCCAACAAAGAAAAGCCCAGGACTTGATAGCTTCATTGCTGAAAACTACCAAACTTTTAAAGAAGAACTAATTCAAATTCCTCTCACACTATTCAAAACAATTGAAAGGGAGGGAAACTCCCAAACTCCTTTGATGAGGTCAGCATCACCTTAATTTCATGCCAGAGAAAAATTTAAAAAAAAAAAAGACTACAAACCAGTATTACTGATGAATATAGATGCAAAAATCTTCAACAAAATACTAGCTAACTGAATATAACATCACATCAGAAAGATTATTCACCTAGACCATGTGGGATTTATTCCTGGTATGCAGGGCTGGTCCAACATATGCAAATTAATAAATGTGATATATCACATTAACAAACTGATGAATAAAAACCATATGATTAGCTCAATAGATGCAGAAAAAGCATCTGATAAAATACAACACCCTTTCACAATAGTAACTTTAAGCAAAGTTGGTATGGAAGGAACATATCTAAACACAACCAAGGAAATATATAACAAACCCACAGTCAGCATCCTATTGAATGGGGAAAAGCGGTATTTTCCCTAAGATCCAGAACCAGACAAGGATAACCATTCTCACCCATAATATTCAATATAGTTCTGGAACTTTTAGCCAGAGCCATTAGACAAGAAAAGTAATCAAAGGCATACAAATTGGAAAGGAGGAAGTCAAATTATCCCTGTTTGCAGATGATATGACCCTATCCATAGGGCAACAAAAAGACTTCACTAAGAGATTACTGGACCTCATAAGAGAGTTTGATGTAGTTTTAAACATTATTTTGTATTTTATTTGAAAAGCAGAGCAAGAATGTGAGAGAGCAAGAAGGAGAGAAAGATATCTTCTACCCACTGTTTCATTCTCCATTGGCCACAACAGCCTAAGCTGGAGTCCAGCTGGAGCCCACACAGGTGGCAGAAACACAAGGACTTAAGCCATCACCTGCTGCCTCCCAGGATGTGTCAGTAAGAAGCTGGATTGGAAGTGGAAGTGGGATTGGTTCCCAGGCATTCCAAAATGCAAGCAGATACCACAAGCAGTACTTAACTAGCTGTGCCACAACACCCACCTCTGAGCCACTTAGTTATAAATGGATATTGAATTTTCAAAATACCTTTTCTGCATCAACCAATATGATGATTACCTTGAGTGATTTTAAATATCAAAGAAGTCTCCTAACTCTGGAATAAAGCCTAGATGGTCAAGGTATGCGATTTTTTGTTTATATATTGCTGAATTCTACTTGCTAATATCTTGTCAAGAAATTTGTGCTCCAGGGGGCCGGCATTGTGGCACAGCAGGTTAAAGCTCTGACCTGAAGCACTGGAATCCCATATGGGCGCCAGTTCGAGTCCCAGCTACTCCACTTCCAATCCAGCTCTCTGCTATGGCCTGGGAAAATAGTGGTAGACGGCCCAAGTCCTTGGGCCCCTGCACTCATGTGGGAGACCTGGAAGAAGCTCCTGACTCCTGGCTTTGGATCGGCGCAGCTCCAGCTATTGCAGACATCTGAGGAGTGAACCAGTGGATGGAAGATCTCTCTCTCTCTCTGTCTCTATTTCTCTCTGTAACTCTTTCAAATAACTAAGAAATAAATCTTTAAAAAAAAAAAGAAATTTGTGTTCCAGGTGGGTATGTGTCTTTGACACAGCAGTTAAGAAGTGGCTTGGAATGCAAGCCTCCAACATCACAGTGCCTGATTTGAGTGCCAGCTCCTTCATTTCTAATTCAGCTTCCTGCTCAGGTGTACCCTGGAAAGCAGCAGAAAATGGCTCAAATACTTGGGTCTCCCCATGCTCCTGCCACGTAGCAGACCCTGACTGAGCTGCTGGCTTCTGGCTTTGGCCTGGTCCAGCCCCAGCTGTTGTGGCATTTGGGGAGTGAACCAGTGAGTGTAAGATGTCTCTGTCTCTCTGCCATTCAAATAAGCAATTTGAAGTCAAATTTTTTTTTCCAAAAAAAGAATTTTATATCTGTACTCATAGAGTATTGATCTGTAGTTTCCTTTTATTTCTCTCCTAACTGGTTCTATTATCAAGGCAGTACTGATCTTATGATGAATTGGGAAGTATTTTTTTTTCTATTTTCTGGAAAATATTGTACAAAATTAGCATGAATTATTCTTTAATTTTTTCATAAAATTATCCATGGAGACATGTGTATCTATAGATTTCTTATTTGGTGGTCCCTTTGAATTAAAATTAAATTTCATTAATAATTATAAGATATTCAAGTTATCTTTTCATGTTGAGTTGCGGTAGTGGTTTTGAGGCAACAATTCTTTTCATCTAAAATATCAAATTTATACTCACGGAATTGTTCCTAGTTTTCCCTTATTATTATATGATGTCCACAAGGTAATATAACATAAAAATGAAGATAAAAATATTTTATTGTATTTATCCATACTTCTCTACTCTTTCCTTCTTTTAAGTTTTTAATTTTTAAGGTTTTTTTTTATTATTTGAAAAATAGTGACAGAGAGAGGAGACAGAAAGAGAAAGATCTTCCATCTACTCCCCAAATACAAGCAAACACCAGGGTTGGGCCAAGCTGAAGCCAAGAGCCAGGAACTCTGTCGCTGCCTCCCTCGTTGATAGCAGAAACTCTATTTATTTATTTATTGACAGGTAGAGTTATAGACAGTGAGAGAGAGAGACAGAGAGAAAGGTCTCCCTTCCATTGGTTCACTCCTCAAATGGCTCCCACGGCTGGCACTGCGCTGATCCGAAGCCAGGAGCCAGGTGCTTCTCCTGGTCTCCCATGTGGGTGCAGGGCCCAAGCACCTGGGCCATCCTCCTCTTTCCTCCTGGGCCACAGCAGGGAGCTGGACTGGAGGAGGAGTGGCCGAGACCAGAACTCTGCGCCCATATGGGATGCCGGTGCCAGAGGTGGAGGATTAACCAAGTGAGCCATGGCACTGGCCCCGATAGCAGAAACTCTAGTACGTGGGCCATTTTCTTAAGCCTCCCTGGCACGTCAGCAAGAAGCTGCATCTAGAGAGGAAGGGGACTCCATCTAACGCACTCCAAAATGAGTTGTGGTTGTTCCAGGGTAAGGCTTAACCTGCTGCGTAACAGTACCCACCCCTCTCTCTTCTAACTTAATATTCTAAAATTTCTTTTATCATCATTTGTCTGTTCAGAGAATTCCCCTTCCACCTTCCTCCATGATAGATCTGCTGGGAAACAAATTCTCTTACTTTTCCTTTGTCTAAAAATTTCTTAATTAACCCCTCATTCGGAAAGTTTATTTTCATTAGTTTCTAATTAGTAAAATTTTAACAAATGTCATTAACACGTATCTATATATTTTTAAAATACATAGTAGGCTTAAAGTCTTAGAATAAAATGTCTTCTATTTAATATTTCCATCAATTTTTAACATAAGAACAGATGAACTGTTTTCCAAAAGTCTTCCAGAACATTATATGTATTGAAAAATCATGCAGAGAAGGGATTGCTAAGTATGGAAGAAGAGGATAGTCTAGTTGACCTCAGAAAATTCTTCCAACTCCACATTTTATGATTTCACATGATACTGCTAAGAAAAGTAATTTGTCATGTTGATTTGTAAAGAGGACAAAGTAGCAAAAACTTTGAAAACAGTGAGATATACTCTTTGCTTTTGACATTCTGAATCAATACCTGTTCACTTCTACTCCAGTTCACCTGGGTGAGTTCCCTTTCTCGTTCCCTCCCACAGCTGAGAAATTTCATTGATGATCTATATCCAACATGAAGTTTTCCTATATATAAAGAGGCTGGAGATGAATGTATGCCAACTTTTATTTTACACATGGAGAGTAAGTACTTGAGAAAGGAGAATAAGTTACTCCCATAATTGGCTGAAAAATTAGGACTAGAGTTAGAGGCACTGGTATTCTGCTATTGTTTTTTCTACTTTGAAAATTTACTTATTGGTAAATTTTTTTTCTATGCCCAGAAAACTGCTACATAGTAAGAAATACCTTACCTAGTATAATCTTGGAATTATCTGGATTTATATGTGAGACACTTTTTAAAAGATCTTGTAAATTATATCAAAACAATGCAACATGAAGAAAATTATTATATTTAACATTTTGTTATCTTTTGCAAGAATCATGTAATTTTTGTTGTTCTGTATTTCAAAAGAGATTTTCATTGGTGAAATCATTAATAATGTTCATATTTTAAGCATTTATCTCTGCATTATAAAAAGAAGAGTAACAAATGACCATATTATTCAGACTCAGTACCACAGTTTAACTATACCTGTAATGTTCACTCTGCAGAAAAAAATGTATTCTTTACATTGTCTAAGAGTTATAAGCTCCACTCAAATTTGTCTTGAAAATATATCTACAAATCTATCTATCTATCTATCTATCTATCTATCTATCTATATATATATAATAAAAGAATCTACAACTTTTCTATTTAAACTTTAATAACACAGGAGATTTATGGTCTTTGCTATATATGACCATGTAAAATCAGAATAAAGAAAAACTTATATGTCACATATATTGAGGGCACAACTGTAGACAACTATGCTAATTAAATAAATGAGGCAATTATATTGCTAATTTCTGCAATTAACTGCACACTTTATTTGCATATTTATATAAATTTTTTATAAATAAAGGTAATCATAATGGTTAATTATACTGATCAGTACAAAACAGGATGGCATATTGGAACTCACAAATTATTTCACAATTAACAAATCATTTCATTGGGAGTGGGTAAGATAAGTACTCAATAAAATTATGACTTTATATGGGATAGAAGAGAATTACAAAGCAAATAATTATATACATAATAGTTTTAAAATCATCCTCTAGGTTGGAAACATTCACATTTAGAATTCTTTAGGGACTTAATTAAATAGGAAGAGTTATCATTTCTCAAAATTATGATCAAGAGATTTAATTTTGGTTTTGCATGTTTATTTTGACATTTCTAATGCATTTTAATGTGAGGAAACAAAACACAATTTTATATTTAAAATAAAGTGTTTTTTTTTTTACATTATTTTAATGGGTCTCAGAGTAAATCCTTTTCATCATAAGTGAAACAGCATAGTATTAAAATGTCATCACCATTAAGAAATGTACAAATTTATAAACTAAAATATTTTTACAGTGAAGAAGGACTGGGCTGTATAAACTGGTTGGTATATTTAAAAATAAACCATGATGTACTATTTAAAACAAATATGCTTTCATATATCACTCAGAATACAAAAAAAAAAAAACGAAAACTGAATGATAAAAAACGTAGCAATATAAAAGGCCATAAAATGTGGAAACAGGGACGATGGTGAAAACATTTTTGAAACAATTTTTATTTTCCAAAGGCAAAGGAACTGGCCTATCTCATGATGTCTATAAAGTACTCTCTCAGCATATATGCTTGCATTTTAGATCCGATTCTGATAGTTAATAAGCATTTATTGGAAAGTAGCAAATGCTGTAGAAATAAAGTCAGAAGACAGATCACTGAAGTGACATATCAGCCAGTATAAAGATCATTGTGGAAGTTTTAAAAAATACTTACAATATTAGAACAGTACATGTAGTATTTAAGTAAGAAGGCAAAGTCCAGATTAAGTCTGTTGGAATGAGATAGGGGGATTGGGGAGGAAAGCAGGCCAAGTGGGCAGGGAGAAGGATGGTGGTAGGAGGGATTTTATGGCAATTTCCTGAAAGTGGAGACAGATATTTGATCCTGACGTAGAAGACAACTCCATAAAGCAAAGTAAGGAAGTCGTGAATTCCAGAGGAGAAGGAATGTGCATGTAAAGACATGGAGACTTGATACCTGAGAAAAGTTCTACACCGTAGAATTTATAGCAGTCAAAGGAAACAACATAAGGGCTCCTTGTTTGCCAAGAACTTCAAATTCATTCTCTAGTCAGTTACTTTCAAAATATAATTTCTGTACTTCTAAGGTATGAATGAAGAAATCTCAGTGGCAATAGCCAGAACTCAGGGGGTGTCTCCAGGAGATAGCTGGAGAAACACCCCACCTTGATGCCCACAACACACACAGGACTCACGAATTGTGCCTATGTAGTGTCCGCTATTCTTAAGGTGTGTATGCTTCTAAAGAGACTGGCTATGGATACACAGTAAGGAAGAAGCACTAGAAGGACCCTTTAAACATAATTTAATATTTATGTTAAGTGTATTCAAGTGTGTATTTTTACCTAAAATTTGGAATCAGCTTCTTTTCTGTAGTGAAATCGGACAAAAAGTAATAATTGAATGTACCCATGAATTGCGTCTGTTCTCTCAGAAAAACAAAAGGAATTATTACACAACTGTCACAGACCCAGTCACCATCCCAAATGCAAGTATAAGAACATACTCCTGTGTGTGTACTTTTGCAAAATGCACGCACATATATAATCCCTAGTTCGTTTTTCCTGAGATACTGCCTGGGAAATACCCTTTGTTGCTTACTGATCATTAAAATTCTAATTACCTAGGAAACAATGTCCATACAGACAACTGAAGATTCTCACCTCCAGTCAATGGACTAGAAACACTAAGGATAAGATTTTAGAATTATGCCTTTTAAATTTACCCAGCAATTCTATATGCTAAACATGCCTCTTCTTACTAGCTTCTCATAAAGTAAGTAGAATGATCTTTTCAGTAATTTCGCACCATTCCTCTGATGCAGGCCTTAAAGAAACTGTTAAAACACCATCCTATCATATAGAGGATAAACTGAATAAAACAGAAGAAAATCCAAATTCCTTATGAGGGCCCACAAAGTACTACATGATCCAACAACTGTCAATGTCTCTGGAGTCCTGAATTTCTACATCTCCACAGCCTTCCCTTGAACACATCAAGCCCATTCCCTCCACAGAGACTTCAAATCACCCCTCTTCCCACTGTCTGCTCATTCTCCAGGACTTGATATTGGGCTTCAAAGAGATCTGAGATCTCAGCTCAAATATCATCTCTTCAGCAAAGCTTATTTTGATTGTACTAGTTGATAGCCACCCTAACACTGTGTACTTGGAGCTGGCTGTAGTTTTTTTTGTGGCATTTTCTCTACCTAGAAATTTACTTTGCATCTTCTATTGAGCCCACCATACCACAGGGCTCTGAAGACTGGTGTCTTATCTCTTCTTTTCATTCCTTCATTTCCAGGATACAGGAATGCTGCGTACTCAGTAAGTCCTTGAACTTTTGTTAGAATTAATTAGCTCGTTCAGCATACATCATGTGTCAAACATACTTTTAGTCTATGATTCTAACAGTTTACTGAAACATGCCTAACCCTAACATTTAACATTCATTTTGAAATGCAGAGAACCCAAAGTTTTATACACACACACACACACACACATCATAAGCTCATACTCACCCAGGCATACACATCTTCCAAAGGCAATTTACAAATATTTCTAAGGCAGAAACAGTATTTCATAGCCATATTTTTAAAGTAAAACTTCATATATGGATGGTCTTTAAAATATATTACTTTCCTATTATATGTAAATTTTAGGTGCATTGAAATTATTAACCATGCTTAACATCTGCAAGAAACCAAAATATGAAGCAGTCTATGATTAATCTGTAGTTTTGGGATTCTAAATATAATACACACATAAATATACAAATCCATGCATAAATGATGAGAACACAAGAAAACCTCCTAGTGGATATCCATATGAACCAGTTTGTATCCACAAGGAAACATAATTTAAAACTACGAGAATCAGATTTTCATTTTCCACAGGATGTTAATGCATCCTGCATAAGGAGTGGATAAAGGGCCACATCCCCCGGATTTGTTGCCAGTGTCTCTGAATTGCCCAGGTTTATGCTCCAATAGCCTCAAAGGTTCACATTTCTTAAGGCAATCTTGGAGCTGCAGCCAAGTTGTCTGACATGCCAAAATAATCAGCACAGCAGTGGGAAAAGCCAGCTACAGGGAGACTGAGAGAACTCCAAGAGAAAGCCACAACTACACTTTTCCTGACATAGACCCAGGTGCTCCCCTGCCTTGGAGCCTTACTCTCCTTGTGTTATTTAAATAAAATAAATAAATTTAAAAAAAGCTTGGGGGAGAGCAAGAAAAAAGAAGGAAGGAAGGGAAACAGAACAGATATAATGCTTCACTCTTGTCTTGATGGAAACTATCCTCAGGCCTTTACTAATTGCGACACTAAGGATTACTTCTTAAAGTATATGGTTCTGATTGAGATTCTTGTTTTTATTTAATTAATTTGTTTTTAGTTATTTGAAACACACACAGACACACACACACACAGGGAGAGAGAGAGAGAGAGAGAGAGAGAGAGAATTTTCCATCTGCTGATTTATACCCCAAATTCCTGTAAAAGCCAGGGCTGGGACAGGTGGAAGCCAGGTTTCCCATATGGGTGGCAGATACACAATTACTTGAGCCATCACGTTTTACTCCCCAGGGTGTATGTTAGCAGAAAGTTAGAGTTTTGAGCATACTCTTCATTCAAACCCAAGATGTCCAATATAGGATGTGAGTATATCAAGTGGCTTCTAAACCTCTCCATTAAACACCTTCATGTAAGTGAGATTCTTATTTTTCCAATGTCTGTGATCTTTTACTACTGTACAACTAGGCTGTTGAGAGCAAATGAAGTCTATATATTAAGAGTTCTAAAAACTACATAGGGCAAGTGGGTATTTAGCTTAGCAGCTGGTTCAAGTATCAGCTCCTCCACTTCTGACCCAGTATAATACACTTGGGAAGTCAATTGATGTTTGCCCAAGGTCTTGGTTCCCTGCTGCCCACGAGGGACACCAGGATGGTGGTCAGGGCTCCTGGCGTTGGCCTGGCACAACCCCAGTTGTTGAAGGTATTTTGGGAGTGACTAACAGATGGAAGACCCCCCCTCTTCCTCCCTCTCTTCTTCCCTCCCTCCCTCTCTCCTTCCCACTTTCTCTCCCTCTCCCTCTCTCTCTGTCACAAGGCTTTTGAAAAAAACAATTCAAAAAGTCTCAAAGGTTGTGGCAGGGGCATAAGCCATGAACAAGCATTTCAGTGGAACAGATTTTAGACTGGCAAAGTTGAGGAGAAAGGAATTTTTACAGAGGATAGAAAAATGCCATCAGGTGACAGACAACAGATACACCAGGCAGAGGGACAGGCACACACAGAGGCACCAGAGAAGAAAAAACACCTGAGTATCTGGAGCTCAGTGAGCAGGAGGAAGAGCAGGTTAAGAGGAGGCCAGAGGCAGACTGTTTAACACCCCTAGGATGTACTCAGATACTCTTTAAAACCTCTCCTGAATTCACTGAAGTGCTTCAAGGTTAAAGAATGTGAGAAATGAAGTAGTATCCTACAGCACTTACTAGGATATGCAAAATGCACATTTGCTAATTAAGGATTCAAAGAGTTTCAATGATAAAGAAAAGCATTGGGCTTGATTTAATTCAGGGTTTTCCAAAGTTGAGCAGTGAACATTCTTCATGGGACATACTTATTGATATCCTGCTGAACTTTCCTCCTTGGGGGATCACTTTCCAAAGTGGTTACACGGAACAAAGAGCTAAGATAAACCTGGGTGCCATTGTTACTTCATGAATGAACTGAAACATCATTTTCTATATCTGGGAATAAAAGGCTCTAAAATGTTAAAAGAAAAAAAAGTATGTCTTCGTAGAGATAAAAGGTTTCATTTTTATTCCGCTGAACAAACATATGGCTGTCTACTCTGGCACACTCTGGGTTACTTGCCAGGCAACCGAGTTATAAGATATAAATGCCTATATTTTAATCTGGGAGAGTCAGAAGGCACCAATGTATTTATTTATGTGTCCCACAAATCTTTGCCTCAACAAGTCCAGCACTGTTCTGAGTGATAAAGGAGGAAACAAGAAAAACATGGTCTTTGCCCTGCTGAAACTTACCATTTTGCTCATTAAAAAAATAAAAAGTACACTAAAATACTAACAATGCAAATCAATAACTCAAATAGTAAAATGCATATTAATATTTAAGAGAATGAAGGTACAGAATAATAGCACTGAACACAGGGAGAAAAGTAGGAAAGGAAACCTGGGACTTAGAAATAATTTGGAAGTAAAATGAAAAGAAATTATAAAGGCTAAGTGGATATATGTTCAGTTTGAAGGAGTCCTATATTTGAACACAACAAACAAGTCTGATTATAGAATAAACCATGGCAGTTATAACAAATAATACTAATTCTTACATGCCAGGAACCATTCTAATAATTTCACATATTCTAAATCCCCTAATATGTCCATGAAATAGGTAACTTTTCAATCACCACTTTAAAGAATGTGGGGTGAGCTTTAGGCACACAGCTAAGATGCTGCTTGGGATATCCACATCCCTTATTGGGAACCCTAGGATTGAGTCCCACCACTACTCCTAATCCAGCTTCCTGTTAATGCATACCCTGGCAGGTACCAAATTATAGCCCAAGAATTGCAGATCCTGCCACCCATGTGGGAGATCCAGATAGAGTTGCAAGCTCTTGGCTTCAACCTGGCTCACACCTGGCTATTGCTGGCATTTATGGAGTGAGCCAGCAGTGGAAGACCTTTGTCTACCTCTCTTTCTTCTCTCTGCCTTTCAAATAAATAATTAATAATGAATATTCAGACACAGAGGAATTGGTGACCTGCTCTCTTGAAGTTAGAAATGGGCCATTTCTTCCATAGGGGTTTCTATGAGAACTCCAATGCCCATTCAGACTTGGGTGAACCTGGTGTCTGTATAGTCAACCACCAGGATGTCATCCTGTGTTGCATTAGTATATGCATTATGAATCATCCTCATTAGACATCACATTCCCTGAAAATAGGAATCATCACTTTTCTTCAAGTTGACAGGTCTAGCATAGTCTCTATAGCATAGAAGGTACTTAATGATTCAAACAACGAATGCTGTGGCCATGGAAGACATAACTCAGGAAAGTTATAGATTAAAAAAAAGTGAAGAAGACTCGTTGGAACCATGTGGAATCCAACAAAGAGAACATAATTTCTGGAAAATTTGAGAATCAGTTTATCCAGATGATCACAGTATCTAATTGGCAAATGTTGAAAAGCAGAAACTCTAACTTAGGCCAAATGTCAGAGTCAGTTATGAGTTTCTTCATTACTGCTAACAGACATGGTTTTCTCTAAGTAAATGATGATCGCATATTTATAAAATTAATAATCTTTAAAAATATATGATAAAATTCATTTTACTTGATTAGTCTTTCATAATATAGTTATCTGTTCTACTCATCATTTAAATAGTCTACTTTTTAAAATATGAAGGAGAAAGCATTTATATCATTTACAACAGAGGATGTTGCTAAATTATTTATTTCATCTTAATCCCAGAATAACTGAATCATTCATTCTAAGTCCCTTATATCTGGGTCATTTGTGAGAGAGAAAAAATTGCCAAAATAATTAAATTTATGTGTTTATTGACTGAAAAATTGGTGTTTATTATGCTGGCAGTTATACAAAGCAATTCTAGGCTAGTGGTTAATAAATGTCAATGAACATTTTGTTTAAGTTTTATGTTATTACCAATTTCTTGAGAAACAGAAATTCAGTACTTTTCATAAAACATACACTTTTACTTCTGAATTGATTGCTTCTGAGTTTATTGAAAAATAAAATGGCATTTCAATGGACTAGCTCAATAATTTGATGTAAATTTGAATTATAAAGCCACAACAGCTCAAGAGCACTCAGACCACTGCTATACTCCAGTCAATGTGTCACCCTTTATGCTCCACATGGGACTTGAGCACTTGAAATGATGCTAGGGCAGCTGCAGAACTGGATTCTTAACTGCAATTTACATTGAATAAAATTGATATTTAAAAACTGACAATTCCATTACTGCAAAACCAACATAAATGTGGAACAACTTGGAATATGAATCTAATTTTAACTATAAATTTTATGAAGTTTAAATATATATCAAATATTTATGATGAGTATTTAACATCTGAATTGAGATGTACCACAGTATAAAATATAGGATGGAGTTCAAGGTCTTGGTAACCAAAAAAGTTAAAAATCTTATTTTTAACTGCCATTTCCATTTTTCTATTGATTATATATGAAAATAATACTTGATACAGATAATTCTATAAAATATATTAATATATTTCAGCTATTTTATATTTAATGTGACTATGAAAATATTTAACATTTCATATATGGCTTACATTTGTCTAGGACTATGTTGGTCAATATTTTCCTCAGCAGGACCACTGGACCTGATCTCTATTTCACAAACTTACTTCAGGTACACCTCACTTAGAATTTCCCATGTTTTTCATTGACCCTCACCAACCAATAGTGGGCCAGCAGAATACTGCTCTGTTAGTCCTTGTTCCAAGTGGCCAGCAAGGACTGCAGTCCTGGAAGCATCTCTTACCACTCTATGACCTGGATGTACTTGCTATGCTCAGCTCTGGCTTCCAGGTGTACTTCATGTCATCACTATGCTCCCTGTACTCTCTTCAAATGAGGTTACTGCTGGGAAGGCCAGGAAAACATACAAAGAGATGAGCTATTTCTGATTTCCATTTAGATGTTACCACAGATACTAGTAGAAAAACCTGTGACAGAAGCCAATAAGACAAACTTGAGTTCTACCACCCCCATGCCAGTGAATAAGGCAACCGTTAATAAAAACGTTTTGTCAGTAAAGAAAACCATCAGGGGCAAATGTATACCAGGCTGGACATCAGCAAAACAAGCATGTATAGGAGCTCCTTACTCATAACCATCACCTTAACCAAAGGAGGGGAGGCTGGGGGAGCCAAGCAGGCCTTTCTTACCTGAGTTAAACTGGATGGCATTATAGAAAACTGCTGAGTCATTCAAACAATGTGTCACCTCATTCGTTACTGGGAAAACTGAAATATTTGATTTATAGCAAATGGTCTGCGAATAAAAATCTCTGTTCTCAACAGATCAGCACAAAACTGGGTCCTGATTTAAAATGTAAAATAAGCAGGATAGTGAAATCCATAGCTCAATAATAAATTGCCTTTCACAACTAGAAACTTGAGAAATAATAGTATTAGGTACAGGAATGTTTCATTTATTCTATCTTGGAGAAGAACAAAAGAGTCCAAAGAAATAACATCTTAATAATCTCTCATTAAAAAACAATCGACAGAAAACTTTAACTTAATCCTTACAGTAATATTTACAAATATTAAATTTTTAATGGGAACACTTTAAAATTGCATTTTAGTTTTTCCTGGCAACTTAAAAGTAAATTTTTGAGCACAAAGTTTTTTTTTAATGACTCAGGTTCATTATGACCACTTACTATCTACGTTGCAATTTAATGATGCCCGTAGGGACAATTACAGTGTGCAGAGCTGTTTGCTGCTATACCTAAGTGGCCTCAGAATGCTGCATTTTCAGTTTTGATTTTTGACCTTGACAGGAAGTCTCTCATTGCACTCAGCTGTGACTTTTCAATACTGTTGGATGTTGTCCATGATAAGTCATCTCTACAACTGTTCCTGATATTGTACTTTTTTTTTATAACGCTTTTATTTAAAGAATATAAATTTCCAAAATACAGCTTATAGATTACAATGGCTTCCCCCCCCATAACTTCCCTCCCACCTGCAACCCTCCCCTTTCCCACTCCCTCTCCCCTTGCTTCACATCAAGATTCATTTTCAATTCTCTTCATATACAGAAGATCAGTTTACTATATATTAACTAAAGATTTCAACAGTTTGCCCTCACATAGCAACACAAAGTGAAAAATACTGTTGGAGTACTAGTTATAGTATTAATTCACAAAGTATAGCACATTAAGGACAGAGATCCTACATGATATTTTTTTTTAAATTGATTAATTTTCTATGCAATTTCCAATTTAACACCAAGATTTTTTTTTCATTTGTAATTATCTATATACAGAAGATTGATTCAGTATATACTAAGTAAAGATTTCATCAGTTTGCACCCACACAGAAACACAAAGTGTAAAATACTGTCTCAGTGCTAGTTATAGCATTACTTCACATTGGACAACACATTAAGGACAGATCCCACATGAGAAGTAAGTACACAGTGACTCCTGATGTTGATTTAACAATTTGACACTCTTGTTTATGGTGTCAGTAATCTCCCTAGGGTCTAGTCATGAGTTGCCGAGGCTATGGAAGCCTTTAGGGTTCGCCGACTTCAATCTTATTCCGACAGTGTCATAGTCAAAGTGGAGGTTCTCTCCTCCCTTCAGAGAAAGGTACCTCCTTCTTTGAAAGGTACCTCCTTCTTTGGCCGGCGCTGCCGCTCAATAGGCTAATCCTCCGCCTGTGGCGCTGGCAGCACGGGTTCTGATATTGTACTTCTATAACAAATAACTTGAAGTATTTTTAAAAACTCTTGGAGCCACCATGAGCAAAGACTCACAGTATGTTTTGACTCTGAGAAAAAAATGTTATTCCTTGTTTTCATGCCTATATGTTTCAGAGGACTAGGCAAGTTAGCATGTCTGCCCAAAAGATGATTATACCAATGATACTAACAATGGCAATTAGCACTACTACTAAGTTAGAAGCAATGAGATAAGTGTACCAGTGAATCATCTTAGTCAGATGATGAAGGTAAATTACAATCTTATTTTACATAGGAGAAAGTTAAACTTAGAAAGATTAATTAACCTGGCTGTGGTTACATGCTAGTAAGTGGTAAACTGCATTTGAGCCCTTCCTGAAAATGCTCATAAGAACAAGCTCATGCCCACTCCTTATACTACCTGTAAGGTCAATATCTATATATATGAACATCTTTAAATTATTTATAATGTAGCTAGAAGGCACTAAAACAAATAAGCATTACTAAATTTTAACTATCTAGATTTCTTCAATAAACTTACATTTTGCCTAATTTAATCTCTTTCTCTTTTTTTAAGATTTTACTTGTTCATTTGAAAGGCAGTGAAACAAAAGACAGGGACAAAGAAATCTTCCAACCACTGGTTCATTTCCCAAATGGCTGCAAAAGTCAGATCTAGGCCAGGCTGAGGCAGGAGCCAGGAACTCCATCTGGGTCTTACACATGGTGTGGTAGGGGCCAAAGCATTTGACACATGTTCCACTGCTTCCCATCAGAAGAAAGCACAATCAGAAGTAGAGCAGTCGGGACTCAAATTGGTTCTCCAATATGGGATGCCAGCATTACAAGCCTCGGCTTAACTTGCTATACCACAACATGTGCCCTGAGCCTAATCCTAAGATACCTGGTGCTTTGTTTATTCAACTATTAATTGAATCAAGGAGATATTACATAATTCTGCCAAACTTGGGCTTATAAAATTAAGTTTATAAAATTCCCATTGCTAGCTGATTAATAACATTGTATTTAAGCTATAAAGTGTTTACTACATTTCACTATTATTAGTTTTAAAATGGGGTGATTTCATATAAAATGTGGACTTTTGACTTCTTCTAAGTAAACAGAAAGATATGGGAAGGTGTGTTCACTTCCTCACACTGAGAACAACTGGCAGGGGGTTGTGAGTCCTTGCTCACTTGCTTGTTCTGGGTAGTCTACAGGTGACCCCTGGCCTGCTTTCTTTGATTATGTACCAGTTTGTGAGTCCTTCCTGCATCCTTTGGAAAAAAAAAATCTCTCAAAGTACTATTCAACCTTTCTAAGATTTTCTGTACCTTAGTTTGTCGTACATTTTTAACTATTTTTTGCAGTCTGATCCACTGTCTTGTGGTTCACACCGTATAAATACTATTTTCATAAAGACTTTCTTATACATGAAACCAAGATTCAAATGTAGGCTGCTTGGTTAAAGAGAGGTAAAGGTTCAAAACCAACTGTTTTATGTTACATCTTTAATAATATTTATTATTATAATTATCATTACTATTAATTTTGGCTAGCAGTATCTTGCTAGCTTTCTTCACTGATTTCAGTTGTAAGCAACAGGTAACCTATGAAACCCTTCTGCAGTGTTGCTCTATGGCAAGCATGATGGTTGAAAGTTTGTAAGAGTGGAAGAGAAAGAACGGTGGGGTTGGAGGAACATTACATTAAATAAGATGAATGAATAAAATTTACCTTCACATTTAATGAACAAACAATAACTAAAATATATCGCTGAATTTAAAAACAAAACAAGTAGAATGCACATTGGGATAAGTTCAAAAATTAAGATGGGATAGACAGTGATTGGTGTAATTTTTATTTTTAAATTTTACTTACTTATTTTTCACTTTATTTAAAAGGCAGAGAGAGAACACACACACACACACACACACACATTTTCAATCTGCTAGTTTGCTCCTCAAATGTCCCCAACCACTGGAGCTGGGCCATGGCCAGGCCAAAGTTAAGAGCTCAAAACTGCATCTGGGTCTGCCATATGGGCAGCAGGGACTCAGGTACTTGAGCCATCATCTGCTGCCTCCCACCGTGCACATTATGAGGAAGCTGGATCAGAAGTGCAGCCAGAAAGTAAACTGGGCATTCTGATATGGTATACAGGTGCCCCACGCAGAGTCTTAACTTCTGAGCCAAACACCCAACCCTGGCAAGGGGGTTTGGAAGAAATACACTATGAGGTGGTCAGGGAAGTATGTAAAACAACTGGGGCCTCGAAACTGAAAGATAAGTTATAAAGGACATGGCTGTAATCATCCTGATTATCATCACTTTACAAAGACCAGTTAAACCCAGCTGGCCAGTTTGTTGGCCTTTATTGCTCTCCTTAACTCAGTATTCAGTCTTGGAAAAATTGGCTTATGTTGTTTGGTTTCCTAAAGCACTTTGAAAAAAACGTTGGCTGCCAACCACCTCCAAGCTTTACTGATGCTTCCACTATACAGAAATTTGAAAAGCTACACAGGCCCAGGCCTAAATTTGAGGAGGCAATTTAAGCCAGGAGACAATGAAAGAAATTCTGAGGCTGGCAGCTTTTATTATACATGGATAAAAGAAAAAAAAAAGTAAAAGGACTAAATACTCAAGGAAGAACTCAAGAGAGAAAACCTAGACATTTTAAAATGTGGATTGGAAATTCAGGAGTCAAAAAAAACACATCTGATCACTGACCTAAATTACTGGGGGAGAGGAAGCTATAAAAATGTATAATTTTATATACTTATCAGTATGTCCCTATTAAAAATTATGAGATTCCTGAATTTTCTGAATCTAAGTGGCTCAATATAACATGGTTTATTTATGTGCAGCCTAACAGTAAGGAAATCGTCCAGCTAGAAATCTCTTCATAACTTCAAAGCTGTTAGCCCAAACTAAAAAACACACGTTTCAACAAGCTGTTTTGTTACACAGAGATAAAAACAGAAAAACTGATTTTTTTCACTTTTTACCTGCTTGTTTAAAAAGGTCATAAGCAATGTCAGCAATCTTATTGTTATAGACTCCACATAGTTCCCAGACTTAGATGGATAAATCATTTGATTCAGGACCTTAAGACCATTTTCACAAGGATGTGCCACTGTCTTAAGCTAAAGAAGCTGCTTTGGGTTACAATGTGCAGTATTTTTCAAATGTAAGGTAACCTGTCCTACTTTAGAGTGTGTTTGCATAAGGGAAGGTGAGTGTTATAAGGGAATCAGACCTAAATACTCAAGATACTTTTACAATATCCCCATGCACCCAAATTTTTGACTTGTGGGGAATAACAGAGGACTATAATACCAGGAACAAAGTTTATACGAAGACAGTAAATCCGTACCCTTGTGCTATATTCTGCATCAATAGGAATCTTTCTACTAGGCTCAATAATCTCATAAAACCTGTGAAAGAAGTTATATTTCTGCTATTCAAACTCAAATCCAGACAGATTAGATTGATACAGCAACTTTCTTAATCTCTTTTACAAAAGAGAATTAGTCTGTCTGAATTTTGAAGCTAACTCTACTTTCTTTGAAATAGTAGATTTAACTTTTTACCTTAATCACACTGAAAGAGTCCTTGTTTAAATAAGACTTCTACTAAAAGTAAAAGAAAAAAATACTGTAAAAGAACAAAACAGTAAGATTTTTCGAGGGCCACCCAATATTTTCAGAAGTAGTTAAAAATCTTACTGTGATCTTAATGTTCTTAACGAAGAACGGGCATAAGTTACCATTTGTTTTTTTATTTTCTAACTCCCTTTGGAATAGTGAACTGTATGCGTAAGACGATGTTTAGAATTATCTCGTCATCATTCATCATTTGCTTTTTATAAAGCAAAAAAGGACAGTTATTTGTACATCTAAAATGATGGTGTTATTCAATTTTAAACACACATATACAGGTATACACACACATACATATATATATATCTAGGTAGACCTTTGGCCTAATGGTTAAGGAACAGGTCGGGATGCCTGCATTCCATATCAGAGAACATGAGTTTAATACTGGACTCAGGTTCCTGACTCTACCTTCTTGGGAGGCTGTAGTGATGGCTCAATTAATTGCGTTCCTGCCATCCCCAGGGCAGACCTGAACTAAGTTCTGAGCTCACAGGGGTTGGCATGGTGTGGCAAGTAATGCTGCTGCTTGTGATGCTGACTTGTATATGGGCGCCTGTTCATGTCCTGGCTGCTCTATTTCCAATCCAGCTTCCTGCAAACGGGCTCCAAGAGCAGCAGAAGATGGCCCGAGTGCTTGGGTACCTGCCACACCTGTGGGAGACCCGGATGGAGTTCCAGCCTTCTGGCTTCTGTCAGGCCCAGTCCCAGTCACTGTGACCACGCCGGGAATGAATCAGCGGATGAAAGATTCTCATTCTCTCCCTCCCTCTACTCCAACCTCTGTCTCTTCTTCTCTCTTTGTAACTCTTTCAAATAAATCAATCTTATACCAAAAAAAAAAAAAAAAAGTTCCCGCTCACAGCTCAAGCATAGCCCCACCCTAGGCCTACCCATGGATCTGGAAAGTGAACCAACTGATCATCTGGGCTCTGTCTCTTTCTGTTTTTGTCTGCCTCTCAAATAAGTTATAATTTTTTTAAAAAAGTTATGTAAAGTTACTGCAATCCAAAAGCTGTACTTTGGAAATTTATATTTATTAAATAAAAGTTAAAAAATTTAAATGTTCTGATATATACTAATAATATATAAAATATTTTAAGATTTTGTCTATATATTAATATACTGAAAATATGAACTCCCTGAAGACATGGTATAATGGCAGACAATATATTTGCTAAATAAGCATATCAGATTTATGAATGAATCAATCAGACTTATTTTTGATGAAAAATAACTAAGAACTTTAACTTCAACAATGGTTAGATAATTAAAAATGAAAAAAAAATCTTGGTGTTAAATTGGAAATTGCATAGAAAATTAATCAATTAAAAATATATCATGTAAAAAAAAACAATGGTTATATATATTTTTTTGGTTATGGGCTGCATCAATAAAATCTCACCATATTCTGCCATATATATTTATTTAATTGCTGATTGTATCTCTCTAATAACATATTAAGCACACTGTAATCACACAGTAACTTAAAATAAATATAAAACAATCAAGGTATATCTAAACTTAGGATGACTTTGTGATTTTAATGATTGCATTGTCTGTGAGAGACACCTCACTGAATTACACAGATCTAAAGGAGAAGATCAATGGCTGTAATTAGCCACATAAAATTATTTGTTTTAACTGCATCCATCATCTGTCATCTTTCCTTAAATTTATTTTCCATTTTCTCTGACATATATTTCCATTTTACCTGACATTAATCAGATGATTTTGTCACCTAAACAAAAGATGATTCATTAATATTTATTAAACAAATGAGGTTCAGACATAATCGTATTGGAACATTCTCAACACTGGGCAAAAAATGTCTTCAAGATTTGTGTGTGAAAATAAAACCTGCACTTAAATCCTTTGGGGTTCTAAAACTACAACAATGGGGATTGGTGCTGCGGTTCAGCAAGCTAAGAAACTGCTTGTGCTGCTGTATCCCACGTCAGTGTGCAGCTTCCAGTCTCGCCCACTCGGCCTCAAGTCCATCTCCCTGCTAACGTGCCTGGAAACCCAGTGGAAAACGGCTCAAGAGCTTAGGCCTTGCCATCCACTTGGGAGACCCAGATGGAGTTTGGGCTCTTGGCTTCATCTTGGCCCTCATCTGGCTGTTGTAGACATTGGAGGATTGAAAGAGAATATGGGCGATATCTCTTTCTCTCTCTTGCTTGGCTTTTCTAATAAATAAATTGTTAAAAAAATTTTAAAACCCAGAATAAAGTATGCATGTGTGTGTGTGTGTGTGTGTGTGTGTGTGTATTCCTTCAAACTCTTTACTCATAGCAGAACTTTATTTAAGTGTAGTTACTACAAATTAATGATTTTAATACCACTTGTCTCCTGAAACGAGTGATTTTTTAAACCTATTTTTTTTTTCTAAAACTTCTGAGAAACCTATGCTAAGGAGGCCTTCAAATGTAGTTATTTAGTAATACGTCCTAGTATACATACAACTCTTTTTTTTTTTTTTTTTTTTGACAGGCAGAGTGGACAGAGAGAGAGAGAGACAGAGAGAAAGGTCTTCCTTTGCCGTTGGTTCGCCCTCCAATGGCTGCCGCGGACGGCGCGCTGCGGCCGGCACACCGCGCTCATCCGATGGCAGGAGCCAGGTGCTAGGTGCTTATCCTGGTCTCCCATGGGGTGCAGGGCCCAAGCACTTGGGCCATCCTCCACTGCACTCCTGGGCCACAGCAGAGGGCTGGCCTGGAAGGGGGGCAACCGGGACAGAATCCGGCGCCCCGACCGGGACTAGAACCCGGTGTGCCGGCGCCGCAAGGTGGAGGATTAGCCTGTTGAGCCACGGCGCCGGCCCATACAACTCTTAACTTTGCCAGAGAACAGCTGTTTTCAAAAGTAGCTATACACATTTACCCATTTTATGTTATTTTTTCTTTGCTATTTTGGCTATTTTCACTGCGAGTTGAGCAACCCTATCTGAAAATACAAAAATCCAAAATGCTCCAAAATTTCAAACTTTGTCATTGCCAACATGGCACCACAGTGCAAAACTCCATACCTGAGATTGTATGGCAGGTTATGGCCAAAATGCAGGCACACTAAAAATAGTGCATAAAATTGCCTTCAGACTATATATTTAAATGTATATGAAACATAAAAGAATTTCATTTCAACATGGGTCTTATCCCTAAGATTCTCATTATCTGTATACAAATATATAGATTTGAGTATCCCTTATCTGAAATGCTTTGGCACTAGAAGTGTTTCAGACTCTAGAGTTTTCCAGATTTTAGCATGCTTGTGTAGCCTTTACAAGTTGAACTTCCCTGCTATTACAGTTTGAAAATCAAAATCTGAAACATTTTTTAAGCACATGTGAGTACTCAATATCTAAAACATTTATGCCCCCAAGTATTTCAGATACTAAGGATACTCAGACTATATAGGAAAGAGAAGTCATTCTGCCCAATGGCAAAAACACAAAGTAATAGTTAACATTAAAATAAACAATAATCCCACCAGAGTCGCCAAAAAAAAATAAACAATAGAGCCCTCTTAGAAATAATGTTAGAGCTTTCATTCACATTTTGAATGAGTAGTTTTAAATATCTTGCAAATCATGATGGTGTCATATATATATTCATTAGCTTGTTTCTCAACATACACTGATTAAGTTCCCATGTATCATTAAGAGCTGATTTGGATGGTGCTGGCATTGTGGGACAGTGAGTTGAGCTGCTACCTGCAATGCTGGCATCCAACATGGACACTAGCTCAAGACCTGGATACTCGACTTCCAATCCAGCTATCTGCTAATGTGCCTAGGAAAACAGCAAAAGAAGGCCCATGTGCTTGAACCCCTACCACCCATGGGAAAGACCTGATTGGAGTTAAAGGCTCCTGACTTCAGACTGGCCCAGCCCCAGAAAAGAAATGGCCCAGCTATTTTGGCCATTTGAGGAGTGAACTAGTGGATTGAAGCTTTCTGTCTCTCTCTGTCTCTCTAACTCTAATTTCAAATAAATAAATAATGAAAAAAGAACTAATTTGGTCATGATATATTTTAAATATGCTAAAATTTCATTTAAAACACTTGCATCTATATTTATAGGACTGTAGTATGAATGCAGGATTGATTGAACATTCAAAATCAATGTAAATTGCCATAATAACAAACTAAATATAATTTATATTAATATACCGTATACTACTTAAGATCCCAAAATCAACTAAGAGAAAGAAAGACTCCCATGAACTTCTTTCCATATTCTAACTTGTGGGAAAGGCATTGATGATTATACTGTCTCTACTAAGGAGCATTTTATTCTAAGTAGTTACAACCCTGAAAAAGCAAATTGGATTTACTTTTGTTTCTGTAAGGAATTTGAGTAACTCATTTAAGAGTAGAATATATTGTAACCTAATAGATATCTCATTATGAACCCATGCTAATGGCATATGGTTATACACATTTTGTCCTAAATGTGTATTTGAGGAGGAAAATGAGCATTAGCTCTTCTATAACTCTTTTGAGATTCAATATCTTACCTTTGAAAGAAATATTCAACAAAGAAAAGGTACTTGAAGTAGCATAATAGTTACTTAAACTCAACAAATCTACACTTATCTTTTTGTCTTATCAGGCGTATCTATACAGCACCAGTGGTACATGCAAATGGGATGTACAGCTGAGACCAAATTACATCCAATATGTCTCCCTCTGGAAACTCCTAAAACTTTAGGTTGACAGATTTGTCAGAAAGTTCTCTTTACCAACTCAAGAAAGGACAACCCAATCTCTGTTATGAACTGTCATTAGTAATTTAGCAGAGTTAGAAGGCAGTTCAGCTGAGTAGACAGAAAATTAAAACATGGGCAGCTCCTGATTGGAAATTTATTCATAGCAGGTAATGAAATAGCAGAGTCAGGATCTGTAGCACTACTCAGAGTGAGAGATTTAATTCTGATAACTTTGATGATGGCACTTGAATCAGGGATTATAAATGGTGACAAGTTGTGACATATAGATATGATGAATATGAGCAACATCTCTGCAGAAGTGATTCTATAAAAGATCATTTTTTCAAACAGTAAATATAAAAATTGCAAAGTTTATTGCAAAACTTTTTAAAAGAAGAGGTTTAGGCCCTAAGCAAACCATATACCACTGTGATGTCTATTTATCAATGGATTATAATACTAACACGTATGAGTCTTCAAAGGTAAGGGGAAAGAAAGAATTTATACTTAAAATATGTGATATAAATTGTAGTTTCTGATTTTATCTTCTTAAGGAAGAAATTCTGAATTATAGGTAGAAAGGGTATTTTATGAAGGTGAAAATGAAGGACTGGGCTTCAGTGTACTTTAAAATATGCATTTATATGAAAGGCAAAGGCAGAAAAAAAGAAAAGAGAAATGCCATCCAGAAATTCATTCTGCAAATGCTCACAACAGCCAGGGCTGGGTCAGGCCAAAAAAGGAGCCAAGGACTCAATCAAGAACTCCCACATGGTTGGAAGAAACCTAACTACTAAGTCATTACCTGCTGCCTCCCAGGGTGTTCATTAACAGGAAGTAGGATTCGGGAACACAACTCCAACTCCAACCTTATCACTCTTCTGGGATGTGGGAACTGCAAGTGGCAGCTTAACTGCTATGCCAAAGACCCACCATAGTTTTTATTTATTTGTGTAATAATGCATATAAATGATACTCATTGAGAGGAGATATACAGTTCGGCACATGCTCACTCAGACTTACCCCTAATGGTGGAGGTAGAAATGTGCCAGGGAATTCCAATTCAATCCCATCAAGGGGGCATGTACCAATGCCATTTTACTAATCAAAGTGATCAGTTTCAGTTCATAATTGATTCAAATAATGCAATTAAGTGTCAAAGGAATCACATAAACAAGACTAGTGTCTGCTAATACTAACTGACAGAATTAAAAAGGAGAGAAAGATCCAACATGGGAAGCGGGAAACACAGCAGACTCATAGAACGGCAGATGTCCTAAACAGAACTCTGGCCTCAGAATCAGCCCTTAAGGCATTTGGATCTGGCTAAAAAGCCCATGAGAATTTCTCAGGTATTGAAAGCCAAGACACTGTGGCCAAAAAGGAATGACCTAAATGAAAGATCTCTGTGAGTGAAATCTTAGTGGAAAGAATGGGCCATCAAAGAAGGCAGTACCTTTCTCTGAAGGGAGGAGAGAACTTCCACTTTCTATGGGCTTGTCTAAATAAGATCTCAGTTGGTGAACTCAAGAGGCTTCCATTGCCTTGGCAGTTCATGACAAGAGCCTTGGGTGGTTACTGATGTCATAAGAAAGTCAATTGTTAAATCAACATAGGGACTCACTGTGCACCTACTCCCCACGTAGGATCTCAGTACTTAATGTGTTGTACTATGCAAATTAATATTAAAGCTACTACTCAAACAGTACTCTATACTTTGTGTGTCTGTGTGGGTGCATTCTGTTGAAATGTTTACCTAGTATATACTAAGTTGATCCTCTCTATATAAAGATAATTGCAAATGAATCTTGATGAAGAATGGGATGGGAGAGGGAGTAGGAGATGAGATGGTTCTGGATGGGAGGGAGGTTATTGGGGGAAAAGCTGCTAGAATCCAAAAGTTGTACTTTGGAAACTTATATTTATTAAATAAAAGTTGAAAAAAATGATACTAATTAAATGCACTCACATATCAAGTATGTCAATTACATTTATAAAAAATTTTATTCTGGATTCTGTATAACCTTTTATATTTTCTAATTATCTACAGTGATTTTTTTATAATTAAAAGTATATTGTGATGAATTGCTTTTTGAGATGTATCATGAAAACTGCCATGAAAAAGTTTTTCAAATAAAGTAACATGTAAAGTATCATGTTCATTGTGTATGGTCTAAATGTGTTAGACTTGAGAATTTTTTTTTTTTTTTTTTTTTTTGTGACAGGCAGAGTGGACAGTGAGAGAGAGAGACAGAGAGAAAGGTCTTCCTTTTGCCGTTGGTTCACCCTCTAATGGCCGCCGCTGTCGGCGCGCTGCGGCCGGCGCACCGCGCTCATCCGATGGCAGGAGCCAGGAGCCAGGTGCTTTTCCTGGTCTCCCCATGGGGTGCAGGGCCCAAGCACCTGGGCCATCCTCCACTGCACTCCCGGGCCACAGCAGAGGGCTGGCCTGGAAGAGGGGCAACCGGGACAGAATCCGGTGCCCCGACCGGGACTAGAACCCGGTGTGCCGGCGCCGCAAGGCGGAGGATTAGCCTGTTGAGCCACGGCGCCGGCCAGACTTGAGAATTTTAAATAAATTCTTTAAAGCTTTTCCAACTAAATGATGGGGTCCATTCCTCTTCCCTTTGACTCTGTGATTTTTGACCATAGTGTACACTGGAAATGATGCTGCACCAGTTTTCAGATCGACTCTAGGAAACAGAAATGCACACATCTTGTCTATTTGTAATCACACACTTGCGATAAGGAACAAGTCTCCTGTGGTTCCCCTCAGCCACCAGCCACCAGCCATCACTGAATGCCTATCTGAAAATCAGCAAGAACTGTCAGTGACATCAATCATCCAGAAAGTAGATACGTTGCCTCCTAACTCAGTTACTTCAGCTGACACAACATGAAGAAAAGATTAGCTGTCTCTCCTGAGGTATGCCCAAATTTTAAATGTGGGAAGAAAATACATGACTACTGTTGTTGTAAGTTACTGAATTTTGGCCTGGCTAGTCCAGTGCAAAAGATAACCAAAAGTGCATAGTAGGACTTTAATCATGCATGCTTAAGACTATAAATAGGTTTACTGTCACAATAAAGCAATGTTAAGTTACATGTGCCATAAGTTATAAAAATAGAAAGTCAACATAAAATTTATTTCATCAGGCTAAATCAAATTTTATCAATAAATTTTGTAATAAATTGAACATACGTACTGAGACAATAATTCAATAGATTGTAGGCATTTTAGTATTTTACATTTAAAAACTTTCTAAATGAATTAATTTTATTACATATACTGGCTTTTTAGAATTTTTTATATCATTTGATGATTTCATAATTAATCATATTAACCTAGGCACAAAATACTAATTCAATAAAATTGTAAATACTTAAAACAACATGTAGAGTAGAATAAAAGAAATAAATTGTAAATGGATCAATAGCTACAGAGGATCAAGACTATATAACATACAAAATATTTTTTTTTGACAGGTAGAGTTAGACAGTGAAAGAGAGAGAGACAGAGAGAAAGGTCTTCCTTTATGGTTGGTTCACCCCTGAAATGGTCACTACGGCCGGCGCGGTCTGGCACGATACGCCGATCTGAAGCCAGGAGCCAGGTGTCTCCTCCTGGTTTCCCACACAGGTGCAGGGCCCAAGCACTTGGGCCATCCTCCACTGCACTCCCAGGCCACAGCAGAGAGCTAGATTGGAAGAGGAGCAACTGGGACTAGAACCCGCGATGCGGGCACCACAGGCAGAGGATAGCCTAGTGAGCTGCAGCGCCGGCCAGAAAATATTTTTTAAATGATCACAAAAATAATAAGCTAAAAATCATACTACACATGGTTTACCAAAAGAGCATACCTGAGAAATATTAATGATTGATTCAATAAAAAAGAAACCCACTATTAAATAACATTGTTAGATTTGTCTCAATTACTGCAATAGAAATGTTTTTGAAAGCAGTTACGCATAATCTCATTGTTTAAAAAATTAGATAAGTTCAAATGTATCTTAAGATTTCATGGACCCAAAATACCATATATTAAATATTCTAAAAAAACAAAGAATCCTTTTCTAACATAAAAATGCATCTGCTTACTAAATTTCTGCAATTCTAAAGAAGAATTATTTTGAAACATAAAAAATAACAGTTTAATATATTTGTTTTATAGGGCAAACATACAAATTTAATATGAAATATATCTCTGTCATAAGTCATAGTTCTAGTTAACCTTAATTCATCCAAATATGAACCAAAGAATTTGATTGTATAACTTGTGCAAATTCAACTTTTGTTAAGATTTAGTCAATAATTTAACTACAGAGTTTATATCACAGAATTAGCCCATATTCAGTCCTTTTTACTTGTTATTAATCCAAAGCATCAGAAGAAAGCTATAGGGGCTGGCACTGTGGTACAGAATGTAAAGCTAGCTACCACCTATAATGTCAGCATCCCATATGGGCACCAGTTCTTGTCCTAGCTTCCCCACTTCTTATCCACCCCTGTGAGAAACCTGCATTGAGCTTCAGGCTCCCAGCTTCAGCCTGGCCCAGCCCTGGTTGTTGCAGACATTTTGGGGAGTAAACAAGTAAATAGATGACCTTTCCATCCCTCTCTCCCTCCCCCCCTCTGCCATACAAATAAATACAAGCAAATAAAAATAATTTAAGATAATGCAATGTTCAAAAAAGTGACTCAAAGTACCTTCATAGCAAAATTTATTTTAGCCTCAGAATGTGACTCCTCTTATAATGAAAAACCTCAGAAAATGAATGTCATTTGTCTCAAATGAGATGAATGTCTATCTGTGCTCAAGCAAACCTGATCCCAGAACCCTGCCACCCTCTTCTGTTTTTTCTCATATATTATGTTGTTTCATCTGCCCTGAGTGAGTCCTCTATGGCTATTAAAATATAAAATAATATATGATAGTGAGATAAAAGTGAATCAAAATATTATTTTTCATATAAAAGTCATCTAATTTATTTTGGAAAATGGGAAGTCTTCATTTTATAAAAATATTGGCTAGAGCAATTTCCTATATTGCAAATTTTCCAAGTATGCATATGTTTATAGATCATGCAATATCCAACAGAAAATTCCGTAAGCATTTTCAAATTTGCTTAATATAAAAAAATTAGTTATACAGGTCGAGTATCCCTTAGACAAAATGCTTAGGAGCAGAAGTAACCTGCATTTCAGGTGTTTCCAGATTTTGGAATATTTGCATAAACAGAATGAGATAAACTCAAGATGGAACCCAACTCTAAACATGAAATTGACCTATGTTTTATGTATATACCTTATACAAATATATTGAAGGAAATTTCATGCAATATTATTAGTGTGCCAGTGCTTTCAATGTGACCTATCACACGATATCAGGTGTGGAATTTTCCACTTGCGGCATCCTGTCAACGGTCAAAATGTCTCAAATTTTAGACCACTTTGCATTTTTGGATTAAAGATGCTTAACCTGAATACTAGGTGATAATTGCTACTTTTAATATGAATAATATCATATTTCTATTATATTTTCACTCATTAAAAATAATGAACACAAACTGACAGTACTTGGGTTTTTCTTTTTAAGTGTTGTAATAGTATGCTTCTTAAATTTAATCACTTTAAATAACCTTCTAGTTAGATGGCTGAAGAGATCACAGATGTATTCCTTTTTTTAAATTTATTTTTTTTTCTACCCAGAAACCTTTTCTTTAAGGTATACAAACTTCATGCATTTCATAAACACAACTTTAGGAACACAATGATTCTTCCCATCCTACCCCACTGCCAACCTGCACTCCCACCCTTCGTCCTCTTCACTCTTTTATCCCCATTATTATTTTTTACTAGGGTCTATTTTGAATTAACTTTATACACATCTGAAAGTTTCCCAATTCTAATATTTAGTTTCCTGTCTCTAAGGGGGCCATAACAATGGCACCTACCATTTGTCAGCAGAGTGGCTGACACATGAAATGTGTAGCAAATACATTGAAAGCACCATACTCAACACATAGTACATCCTAATCAATAACCATTATTAGTATAGATATAAATTAATTAGCTGCAATAAAAGCATTGTAAGGGGAAAGTACAGCCATATAGTGAGTTAAGCTGCTGCTTGGGATGCCCCAAAGCCGTATTAGAGTCCCATTCAAGTCCCAGCTACACCACTTCCAGTTCAGCTTCCTGCGAATGCACTGTGTACCTTCCACCCATTTGAGAGACCTAGATAGAGAGCCAGTCTCTTGGATTCAGGAGTGCTAACCCCATTTGTTGTAAGCATTTGGGGGAGTGAATCAGCAGATGGGAAATTTTCTCTCCCCTCTCCTCTACCTCCTCTCCCTATTTCATTTTTTCACTTTGCTTTTCAAATTAATAATAAACACATTTTTAAAAACATTGTTCCAGTACTAAAATATCAAAATATAAATTACTTAAAAAATTGTATATTTCCCTGTTAAAAGGTTATTTGCTGGGGTTAAATAAATCTGGTAAAGTAATCTTAGATACTGAAAGAAATGATTCACAGGAAAACTTTTAAATGATAATATATCAACTGATTATAAATGACATATTTATAAAAGTGAAAATTCATGCAACATACTACGAATACATATGCTAGAGAAAACAAGATAAAATGCCTCATATAATTTCAAAATAATCAAATTAAGAACGCCACGTATCAAGGAGAAAGCACACACAATGAATTTGGTGAAATTCATTGAAATTCATTTTAAACAAAGAAACACTTCCATATTATATGTACCTACTTGGAATAGGCAAACAATTTACTGTCCCAAACGTTGTGAGTCCCTCTAGGTCCAGAATGAAAGTAACAGGAATCAGTTCCGTCAAACATATTTAGCCCATCTTCTGAGTTCTTTGAAGCATGGCTGTGTACCACATCTAAGAGGACTGTGATACCCATTGAATGGGCAGTATCAACAAGTTCTTTTAGATCTTCAGGTGTTCCATAACGGCTAAAAGAAAAGAACACAGAAAACAAAGGAACACATCATATGTAAAGTAAATGGCGAATTGTGCATTGAGTGTTTTATGAACATAGTATTAAATATGAGGGGACTTCATAATACTTATGGAAAAATAGAATTAAAAATAAGTTTATATTGATAAAAACAATTTTTAAATCTATACAGATTTTTCATGATATTCATTATCCACGAACTTTTCTGAGTCCTCTAGCACTTCATGATATGATACTCATTTGCTTAATATTTTGTTATGAAGCAACTTCTAAAAATGTGAAGTAAAAATAATGATTTAAGTGAGGCTATTAAATGTAGATTTATATTCCCACCAAAATGTCCATCTTGAGGAAGTAAATAGTAGTGCTCTGCTTCTCTATCTTCAGATTTTTAATTTTCATGTTTAAGTCATGGACGTTCCTGCTCACATTTCTCCCACAGTTGGGGATAAGGAATATTTTATTTTTGTATGTTCTTGGTGTCTTGATGGAGACCACCCCTTTTGGGCTTATTCTCAAACTGGAATACCCTCAGGTATCAGAACTAGCAGGCCAACAGAAAAAAGTACGTCTGTAACCACCAAAGCAGAAAAGATACATAGCTCACATGTATATACGTGTTTGTGTTAAAAGTGTTCTCCTACTGTATGTGAAATAGGAAAAAAATCACCCCTAAAGGGAGGCTGTCTTAACCTATGCAAGATCTCAACATTATATTCTTCCACAGTATCCATTCTGGGCTTTAAATAAATATTAATTACTCTCATTCATGATTTATCATCTGTCTTCCTCTCTAGATCATACATTCCTTGCATGCAGCAGTTCTGATCATCTGGTTTCCCATGGTACAGCATAGTGTTTAATATATAGGGAGTCTTCTGAGAGCCAACTCCACTGAGTATTAAGTGAGATATTTTTAAAATGCAAATATATTACATCATCCTCCACTTAATATCATACCCGTGCTCCCACTCTCCTTAAAAAACTACTGTATCATGGCCTTCTGCACTGAGAACCTTCTCATAATGTTAGATTTCCTCCAAACATTCTTGCTCTCCCTCTACTTAACCCAATCAGCCAGCTTTTTTCCACTCACTGAACTGCATGTTCAACAAATGAATACCCTTAAACTGTCATTCCTTCATTCACTCCTTTGTTGGCTAAATACTCAATAATTGATTATTGCTATAAAATGTTCTACTCTCTGGAGATACAGCTGAGAACATAATAAACATCACTATTCTTATGGGTTTACATTCTAGTTACAAGGCAATAAAGAAAAATATGTGGATAGCAATGAATGTTCTAGAGAAAAATGAAGAAAAGCAATTGGTGGAAAAGGCAACTTTGCTATTTTAAATAAGGTAGTAAGTGTAAGTCTAATGGAGAAGGCAATATTTGGACAAGAATGCAGGGGCAAGGTATGAAGATATCTAAGGGTAAGTATATTCAGAGAAAAAGCAATACAAGTTAAAAGGTACAGAACAGAAATTAGCTAGAAGCATTTGAAGAAAAGCAAATAGGCTAGTACAGCTGGCGTGGAATGACAAAACATAAAGAGATGAGCCCAGAGGGTCAGCCTCCATGGAGATCAAATGGGTCCTATGAGCCAATCAATGTAAAGCTTGTGGCTTTTATTCTGAAGGAGAATGAGAATCACTAGAGGGTTCTGAGCAAACAAGTGAGATGTGCTGACTGACATTTTAAAATGATGGCTCTGGTCACCGTATAGAAAGTCAGACCATGTTAACTGAGAAAGAGAAAGGTAGAAAAAGAGATGAAGGCTAAAAGAAAACAGAGTGACTATTAAACAATGTTAAAAAAACAAACAAACAGTAACTTGATTGAGAGTGGTAACAGTAAGGGCAACTGAAGCAGTCAATGACAGTACCTACAAAACCCAGGGTATAAGGAAGGATGCAAAGGGAGGAGGAAGTATAATGACATGAATTTGGGCTTAAACAACTATAAAGGATCATAAACTATATTGCCAGTTATTGAATCAGAGAAAATATCAGAAAATAAGGTTGACAGGTAGCATTGGGAATTTAATGTTGTACACATTAAGTATGAGATACATATTATACGTCTCGGTGTCACACAGACTCTGTTCAAAATGTCTAAAAGAGGTCAGGAACGTAGACTTAAATATGGGAGATGGCACAGAGTGCTTATTAAAGTCAAAAGAATGAATGAAACTTGAAGAGGTTATCAAGATTCTTCATATAGATACAGAATATTGAGCACTGGGAGGTGAAATATGTAGAGTCAGAAAATACAGAAGAAGCAACAGTAAGGTGAGAAAAGAACCACAGGGGGATGGATATAATATCATGGAAACCAAGAAAAGAAATCATTCTAAGAACAAGCAACGGTGCCAAATAGCACTGACAATTCAAGTAAGCAAAGAATATCACCATTGTGCTTAACAATGAGAATGTCATCAGTACCTCTAACAAAAGCAGTTTCAGTTAAGAGATAGCCTGCTTTGGAATGAACTCAAGAAAGAACAGGAGCAGACAAGATTTAAAGACAGTAAATACAGATAACTTGTTTAAGGAGAACAAAGAAAAACTGGTAAGTGAATTTGCATCATTTTTCTAATTCTGTAATGTAATCCTCCTTCGCTTACTTAGCCCTTTCTCCCAGTTAACTTTATTTTTTAAAAGATTTTATTTATTTATTTGAGAGGTAGAGTTACAGACAGTGAGAGGGAGAGACAGAAAGGTCTTCTGACTACTGGTTCACTCCCCAAATGGCCATAACGGCCGGAGCTGCGTCAATCCAAAGCCAGGAGCAGGTGATTCTTCCTGGTCTCCCATGCGGGTGCAGGGGCCAAGGACTTCAGACATTTGCTACTGCTTTCCCAGGTCATAGCAGAGAGATGGATTGGAAGAGGAGCAGCCAAGACTAGAACTGGTGCTCATATGGGATGCAGGTGCTGCAGGCGGAGAACTAACCTACTACATCACAGCGCCCCCCCCCCCCCCCCCAGTTAACTCTTAATTATGCTTTAGATCCCAATTCCAATATGAATTCAAACTTATCTAAATTGGTCATACCCCCAATTGCTATTATTGCACCTGGTCATTTTCTTTGTAACTTTTATTAAAAGTAGAAATCATAAATGTATAAGACCATTGGACTAATGATTGCAACCACGATATACATTCCATGGGGCATAGATAATGTGGGACATATTAAATTAATGGTCATTTATGGACTTCAGATACATAGGACCTCTTGGCATCTTCCATCCTATCACATTACTTAGAAAGTAGCCTCAGAGAAAGGCAGTCCTCCCAGGATAGTACAGGTTTTATGGCGAGTCCCCCAGTGACATCTCTACATCAGGCAACCTCAGAAAAGGATGTGAGTCTGCACAGTTATGGCATCCAGAGCACATGATTCTCTCGCTAGACCTTCGGCCTCCAAACATATAGTAATTTAATCAGTTTGCAGGATATTCTCAGAGATCATTCCAGAGAAATCAAGATTTGATCAGGGCCAACCTCTAAGGTGGATATGAAGACCTTAGTGAAAACGAATCTTCAGTTTCTATTAAATATGCTCACCCTAAAATAGGTTATAATGCAACATCACAGAATGCAAAAATTCACATTATTCTTCTGCTTTGTGATCAAAATAAAAATGAATATAAAGGATCTTTCATTTTACCTTGAAGCCGCAAAGAAGCTGGTGACTTGGTAACCAAAACTGGCATAGTAAGCATGTTCCATGATCGCCATCATTTGAATACAGTTGTATCCTAGATGAGCAAAGGTCAAACTGAGATTCAAAGCCACATTTAAAAAAAAGGAACAAGCAAAAGCATCCTTGTTCTAAAGACATTAAATTTTTGCATGCAATCTAGAAGCTTCGATCATCTTCAAAAGTTCTATCGCCTTAACAACCTTTTCTTGTCTGACCTTGTAAAACAAAATTGGACAGTTTCTTAGAATTATGCTCTGACTAGCTATTTGAAATGTCTTCACTTTAACAAGCAATAAGTGATATGCAAATTTACTCTTAATTTGGTTTTAGAATATTAAAGATGGCAATCTGCATATGCTAAAGTTCAGTTTCATTTGTAATATTCATATTGAAATTTATGAAAGCTAAATAAATATAACTGATTACATGACATATTTTACTGTTTTCTTTATATTTCAGTTACATCTACCATATTTCATAAGAAATTTCACCAAATTCAATTGTTAAACAAGGTATTTATGTAGTCTATTTTGTACCTACGAAATTCCTGAAAATTGCATGTATGCAGACACATGTATACACACACATACACACACACAGACATATCACCTTCTTTTCTCAATCCAAATATGCTTTGCTCTATCACTAAATGAAGTGACTCAAAGAATAGGAACTGTAATTTTCTAAGGTAAAAAAAAAAAAACTGAAAATCAGATTCTCATCCTTAAAGTATAATTTGCTTAAATTTTGAAATGTGACTTATTATATTAAAAGTTCTATACATAGAATGCTCTCTGTTATACAAAGTTCTGTGATTCTGTTCTCAAAGTCCAGGTCACATAGCTTTACAGTTATCTGAAGGTTTCTATAAGTTCATATTAAGTGCAATTTTATATAAATATATAGCCATATATGTAACTAATCAAAAGTATTAAGCCAGTTACATTTTTTTGGGTGATAACTGGTGGATTCTCATATACAACATTCAGTACACCATTAATACCAGAAAAACTAAAAATTCACATTCAAGAGCTGGTGTTGTGGGTTAGTAGATGAAGCTGCTGCCTGTGAAACCATCATTCCATATGGACGCCAGTACTAGTCCCAGCTGCTCTACTTCCCTGCTAATGCGCCTGGGAAAGGAGTGCAGGATGGTGCAAGTACTTGGGCCCCTACACCCATGTAGGAGATCCAGAAGAAGTCCTGGCTTCAGATCAGCCCAGTTCCAGCCACTACAGCCATTTGGGGAGTGAACCAACGGATAGAAGATAATTCTCTCTCACTTCTCCATTTCTCTCTTTCTCTCTCTCTCTCACTGTAACTCTGCCTTTCAAATAAATAAATCTTTTTTAAAAATTTCACATTCATAGCTAGGGATTGATAAGTTTAAAGAACAGCATAAACCTTCAGATGACTGTATAATCTTGTGAAGTAACTATGATTGTTTTTTTAATGGTAAAAATATAAATTAATAACTCTATCATGCCCAACACAAATATGTATATAAACTCCTACTCAAATAATGCAAGTCTATTATATTTTACAAAAAGAGATATGGCTCACTTCACCAGTTTGTAACAGTTTGTAACAAATATTGTTCTCATTATTAAGCACTAATTTATACTTGTAGTTTAGCCTTTACTGCAATGGTCTTTCCTAGATTCAGACACAAACATGAATAAATTAATAACATGAATAAGAGGATCCTTGCGGTGCTAAAGTTTCTGCAAGCACTGGGTCATAAACAATGTATCACTCCATGATGTAAAATATGATATTTATGAAATATAATATTCACTTATGTATAGATTTAATTTTATTTTCTAAAACTTGACTTCACATCAAAATTAAGATCCATAGATAACTGAAAACTTTAACCCTGACTTGCAAATTTTTTTTCGTTTTTCTTAATTTATTTGACAGGTAGAGTTACAGGCAGTGAGAGAGAGAAACGGAGAGAAAGGTCTTCCTTCCATTGGTTCACTCCCGAAATGGCCTCCATGGCTGGCGCTGCGCCGATCCAAAGCCAGGATTCAGGAGCCTGAAGCTTCTTCCTGGTCTCCCATGCGGGTGCAGGGACCCAAGCACTTGGGCCATCCTCCACTGCTCTCCCAGGTAACAGCAGAAAGCTGGACTGGAAGAGGAGTAACCAGGACAAGAACTCGGCACCTATATGGGATGCTGGTGCTGGCGCCGGAGGACTAACCAAGTGAGCCACAGCGTCGGCCCCCTTAAATCTTTCTTCTAGCCAAAATATCCCTAGGAAAAGCAGTATAATTAAATGTCTTATATCCTCCTATCCAGCCATAGAAGTAAGCACTGAATATTTCCTGAAACTATATAAAAGCATTAGCCATTAGCCAAAAAATGAAAAATAAATGAATAAAACAGATATAAGGCATATTAAATCAATAATTCAGCTATACATTGCTCATTCTCCAGGTTGTCTCCACAAAGACAAGTTTTGAATCATTACTGTCCAATATAGGCTATCTAGCACAATGTGTTTGCAACAGAAGCTGTTCTGCAAATGTTTATTAACTAAGTCATCCAGAGGAGGGCTATGTACAATGACTCTGACACAAAACCAGTTCCAGGCACCTTACAAATATAAAATGTTTTCCCTTAACATATTAAAATGAACAGGTTATAATCAATGACCACTTAAATTGATAAAAGGTTCTCTCCAGCAGAAAAGTAATTATGCTTGCGTATATTTATCTACAATTTTAGAAGCTACCAGTTCACATTACTTAAAATTGAAATTGGAATAATATCTTGAATTCTGTTGCTCTATCTTATTTCATTTCTCTTTTCTATGCTATCACTATTACGGGCTAATTTGAGAAGCCTAAAATAAAATGCATTTCTATTACATACTTAATCTTTTAACACAAAAAAAGAGACACTTGTAATTAGCTTTTCTAATAAGAGAACAGATTCATTAAAATTTTATCTGAATAAAAATCACAGTTATTACTTACCAAGGCCTTTGATTCTTGGTAGTACATTGCATGTAAAATGTTTATAAGAAGCTATTTTTCCTTCATGGGAAGAAATGCCCACATGAGATTCATAAATCCTTAGACTTCTCGGCTTCTTTGGTCTGGAATGCTTAAACTATGGAATATAAAATTGCATGCTTAACTAAATTCAGATATAATACTAACTGCTCAAGCATGTTAATAGAAATGGTGAATAATCTTAAACTCTGGGAGCAGCTTTCACTTATGAAAGTCATTGTCTACATTCCTAAAGTTTTTTTTGGAAAAAATCATTTTTAGGATCTTGATAATAGACTTTTTTTAAAAGAAAAAAAATCATATAATGGCTAATACCTCATCATTGACTTAAGACAGTTTTAAATCTAAGCCTTATAGAAAATAAAAGTGCTTTGAAAAGCACACATAATTGCCAAATGTAACACATTTATCAACAAGGCCCAACAATTTAAAAAACAGGAAAGCTGAATTCAAAGATACAATAATACAGACCAAAGAGGCCAGTGTTACTGTACAGTGGGTTAAGCTACTGCTTACATAGCTGGCCCCCAACATCAGAGTTCAAGCTTGAGTCCAGGTGACTTCGCTTCTGATCCAGCTCCCTGACAATGAGCCTTGGAGGCATTTGATGGTGGCCCAAGTATTCAGACCCCTTCTACCTATGTAGGAGACCCGGATGGAGATCCTGCCTCCTGGCTTCACTCTGGCCCATACCTGCCTGTTGTGGCCATTTGGGGAGGGAAATAGTGGGTGGAATATCCCTCTCTCTTTTTCTTTTTCTTCATATCTTTGTCACTCAGCCTTTCAAATATACAGTTTAAAAATAATACAGACTAAAAATTATCCTAACAAACACAATTAGAAGACAGCCATCCCATTTTCCTTTTTTTTTTTTAAGATTTTATTTATTTATTTGACAGGTAGAGTTACAGACAGTGAGAGAGACAGACAGAGAGTAAGGTCTTCCTTTCATTGGTTCATCCCCAAATGGCCGACACAGCAGGCGCTTCGCCCATCCAAAGCCAGGAGCCAGGTACTTCGTCCTAGTCTCCCATGCGGGTGCAGGGTCCAAGCACTTGGGCCATCCTCCACTGCTTTCCCAGGCCATAAAAGAGAGCTGGACTGGAAGAGGAGCAACCAGGATTATAATCGGCACCAATATGGGATGCTGGCGCCCCAGGCAGTGGATTAACCTAGTGGCGCAGGCCCCAATTTCTTTTTCTTAAAGACACTCATCCTGCTACAAGCTCATTGCAGTAGGAAACAATATATCACTGAAGAATGAGAAACTCGTAATTGCATATTTTAAAAAATAGCATTTCTTACAGATTAATGTATAAAGATTTGGTATTTTTCTTTCCCATAAAAAATAGAATCAAAGAAAAACTCACTTTTACATTTTATTACCTACAAATGATGGGCATGTTCATAATAAGAGATATACTATGATTTTAATTTTTTAAAAAAAGTAAAGAAAGGCATTGAACATTAACATAAAAGTTATAAAAGTAAAAAATTGATTTTCCTAGAAATTTAGGAGCAAGCATTTATAGATTTGTTGTTCTCAGGCAAGCGCAGTGGCACTGTAGGCTCAGTCTCCACCTAAGGCACCAGCAACCCATAGGTTTGCCAATTTGAGCCCCGGTTTCTCCTCTTCTGATCGATCCAGCTCTCTGTTTATGGTCTGAGAAAGCAGTGGAAGATGACCCAAGTTCTGAGCCCCTGCACCCATGTGGGAGACCTGGAAGAAGCTCCTGGTTCCTGGCTTCAGATCAGCCCAGCTCCAGTCACTGCAGCAATTTGGGGACTTAACCAGTGGATGGAAGACCTTTCTCTCTGTCTCTCCCTCTCTCTGTCTGTAACTCTTACCACTCAAATAAATAAATGAAATATTTTAAAAAAAAGATCTGTTCTCACCTTATATGGGTGTTCTGGATCCCAGTGTATCCAATCATAATTCACATTACCAATTTCACGAGTCACATACTTCGCCCATGGTGAAATGCGATACAAGATCTCTCCACTTTTACTAGTAATGACTACCTAAAATGCAAATCAGATGACATGCCTTTAAAATATTTTCAAAACTCTAAAATAATACATAATAGTTTATAAACACTGCTATAAATGTGAATTGAGAATTATCTTAAGCATGTAGACCACCATACAGAAGGCATGACTTTGAAGAAGTCATGTACATATCGATTTCCTCAACTACTATTACTATATGATCTTCAATGTCACTTCCAGCTAGGATATTTTATGATTCCAGCATCATTGCAAGCCAGCCATTAGAATGGTTTATTAAACATACTATAGATATGTAAAAGAAAAGAATTTGAATTGGAAGCTGCTGTCAATAAACAAATCAATCAAAATTAAAGGAAGGTAATCCTACTCTTCTCAAAAAACATCACTGAGGAGCCAGTGCTGTGGCATAGCAGGTGAAACTGCTGCCTGCAGTGCTGACATCCTATATGAGTGCCGGTTCAAGTCGTGGCTGCCCCACTTTCAACCCAGCTCTCAGCTATGGTCTGGAAAAGCAGAAGATGGCCAACGGGACCCTGCACCCACGTGGGAAGACCTAGAGGAAGCTCCTGGCTCCTGGCTTCGGATCAGCTCAGCTGTGGCCACTGAAGCCAGTTTAGGGAATGAACCAGTGGATGGAAGACCTCTCTCTGTCTCTGCCTCTCCTTCTCTCTCTGTGTAACTCTTTCAAATAACTAAATAAATCTTTAAAAAAAAAGATAACTGAATTATATCACTCTCTCCCTTTTCATTTTCATAATCATTAATAACATTTTCAGGAATCTAAAGACAAAAATGGTTTGGTTAACAGTGTATGTAAATATACAAACACATACACAAATATTTTTCATTCCTTCTCAACCTCTTTTACAACTTACTCCAAGTGTTCTTAACCACTAATGCCAAGCATTTCCCTATTTTGGCATCCATTAATATATTTACCAATATTATCACTATCATTGTTAATAACAAAATATATCAATAATAATATAAATTCATTTTATATTCATTCATTATATATTCATTTTAGACTTAGTACTGCATAAAAGATGTTGACTTTATCCAATCAGGTAAATGGAGCTTCCAAGTGATGGAAACTGTATTTTTTTTTTAAATAAAAGTCATCTATTTCATTAGATTTTCTAAAATCAGGTAGGGTATGATAGGATGTTCAGATTAGGAGCTATATTATGCTCCCAGCGTGGAGAAAGAACATTTTCTTCAGTCTCCTTTAATAGAGAAAAGATCAAGTACTCATGATTCTTGATAATTAAATATTTGTATAATGCCTTACAGTTTAGAAAGGACTTTCACATTCATATCTCACTTGATTCCAGAAAATCTTTATGCCTCAAATATTAAGTAAGATTAAGTGAGTTGCCAAAAGTCCTAAAACGACTGACTGGCAGAGCCAAAAAACACAGAGCTTCTGACACTTATTTTTTACTTGGAACAGGCCTCCACAGCATTCTCTTCAGGTGCCAAAGGAAAATAAATCATGAATTTTGATGGAGGGGGCAGGTGAATGATGGGAAGAAATGTCTCACAAGAATGCCATTTATTCTCCTTCATCATTATGCTTCCCACTTATTAAAACCGCTCATGGCCAAATGTTGCTACTATTCATTATCACAGAAACATAAATCGATAGGACAAACTCACTTCAGGAGTATTTTATCCCAAAATATATGTCTCTTAAAGCTAAGTGACTTTCTAGCCTAATATAAACAGTGAAATGTTTGAAGAAACATCCTTGTGCTTACTCATTAACCCACACTGTGCTATGAGGAAAAAAAATACTGTAAATTGTGGATATATTCTGCCTCATCTACCTATCCATAGTTTCTTTGTTTTGCATATGACTCTACAATCCCTGCAAAGGCGGATCATAAGCCAAGAATCATTTCTGAAGATGTCTGTCAGCAGAGAGAACATATGAAACATTAAATAAAGAACATGAGGAACTACTTCAAGCTGAATTAATTTGCACATCCACTGGAACATCAATTCATTTATCTTCTTGTACATACAAGATGCCTTCAGGGACTACTGAATGATGGTGGTATTGGAAGGAGTAGTCCATCCATGGGTTTCTGCCACTTCTACATCTTTTGCTGGTTGCTGACTATGGTTAAAGAGGGCCATTTTTGAGGGTTGCATTTATGATGAGCAACGCTGAAGGATAAAATAATGTCTCCCTTGAAGACTCATAGCATGCTCCCTTACTGTGAGCTATCAAAGAATGAATTCTCCAAGCTCCCGCAAGGAGGCAAACCCATTTTGTGAGTAGCAACCATCTGGGCCAATAGTATCACCAATGTGGCTTGGGGGACAAGCAGATTCAATGCAAATATGCTTACTGAAATGTGAGTAATAAAATAATTTATTTCTGACCCGAGTCTTGCATGTTCTGCTGGAATCTATGAAATGCTAACAGTTAAGCTTGTAGGTAAGGTAAAATCAAATCACAGACCTGACAAAGGATTACTTGTTCATTTAATGAATGGTTTCAATATTTGTGTACCCCAAAGTTCTGTCTCTTCTTTCTACAACAGTCATTTCTAGTAAGGTGCTTATTGCAGGTGGAGTTTTTAATTTGCCACTTCTCCTTTTTTCTTAGTAACAGAATGATAGCCAAATGGTAAGATGAACAATGTAATCCACCAAATCTGGAACACTCACCTAAGATTATTATGTAATAAATTTCTCTATCATTTAGATCCCTCAATTTTGGAAGTTCCATTGTTACAACAGTTTAGGCTTTACTAACATAAACAAGGATCTTCAGAGACTTCATGAAAATTTGTATTATGAAAAAAGTATGCATAGATTTCAAGTTCTTGCACCAAAAAACTCATACTTTAATTTTCAATGATCTTCTTGAAGTAGCCTCCAAGCCCTCTTTCCTTCTATTTGATTTTCTGTTCCTAGGTTATTATTACCTTCGTAACCATGTAAGATCACTATGATAAATCTACATAAATGTTATGTGAAGACATTCCCTTGAGTAAAGAATACACCTTCCTGGAATTTTGTGTGGGTAGAGCAGAGGAGTAGTTCCTGGATGTTTGCCATGTTCCACTGAATTCAGATTCCAAATGGAAAACTTTTTTAATGACAGGATTTTATATATTTTTTTAAAAAAAGATTCATTCTATTTACTTGAATGGCAGAATTACAGATTGTCAGAGAGAGCTCTTTCACCTACTAGTTCACTTCCCAAACAGCCACATGAGCCAGGCTGAAGCCAGGAGCCAGGAACATTATCAGGGCTTCCATGTGGGTGCAGGAGTCCAAGCCCCTGGGCCATCCCCTGCTGCCTTCCCAAGTGCTTGATAGGGAGCTTGGTAGGCAGCTGAGCAGTCAGGACCAGAACTGGTGCAGATAGGTTACTCCTGTCATAAGAGACAGTCCGACACACCAAGCCACAATGCCAGCTCTGACTTCATGTCTTTTAATTCAGTCTCAAAATATCAGCATGCTACACAGCAAGCTGAAAAGAGCCAGCTTCATTGATCTTTCAATGATAATGAGTCCAGCAGTTATGAAGAAGTCACTAGTACTATCAAATGGAAAGTCTCACACATAGCTAATGTGAGTAAAATATAGTAACAGATTTTTGAAAAGCAATTGGGCTACAGACATCAACAGTTCATAAAAAATATTCCCTTGACTCAGCAATTCTAATTATAGACATTTGTCTCATAAACATAATTATAGATATACCTAAGGAACTATTCACAAAACCTGAATAACTGAACAGTATATATTTGTTCAAAATATCCTATCAAATAAGCATGAAGGTGGAAAAAAGGTTTTATTTTTTATATATTTTATATATTTATTTATTTATATGGTATCTACCTAATACAAATTCACAAAATCTATAAAGTTAAAAATCTAGTCAAAATAGTGACACAGTTAACTATGTGTGTGTGCGTTGGGAGGATTGTCAACAACCTTTGCTTTCCAGTAATATGTTTCTGTATTTTCACTACTCTTTACTTGCAGAGTTTTGAGAATCGGAAAAGTATTGTAAGGATTACAAATGTATGAATTATATAATCTCACAGACCTCAGTTAAGCTGTGCTGTACAAGTGGTAAGGATATTGACACAGTGTTAAAAAGTAAACCTTTAAAAATGTATCAACTAGCTTGACTCCATCTACACGATAAAGTTTTTGTCAAGAAAAAACTAATATTTTATGAAATTGTAACATGTTACAAAGTTTTAATTTTTAATCATTTAACACATCCTTTTAAATCACTCAGATTATCTGTTTCATTTATGGAAAGCTGCCATCAAAAGACATTATCAGAATAATCGACGAAGTGAATTAAAAAAAAATTCCCTCATACAAAAGTCAAATTGACTTAGTGAACTGTTTGACATAATATTTTATTTAGAAAATAAATTTTAGAATGCTAATATAAAAATAAAAAGTTTAAAAATGGTGAAGATCTGAACACTGTGTGTGTGTGTGTGTGTGTGTGTGTGTGTGTATTTATTAATGCTAGGAATATTTTTTGAAATGATTCTTGCAAAAGAATATCATTCTTTGCACCAGAAAATTACTGAGATAGGATGCTCCTCAGGTGGTCAGCAATTTTGTATAAAAACAGTGGATGTGCTCAGCTGGTTAGAAGTAAGTAGTAGCATACTCAGGGAGATAGTATTGAATGGAACTCTGGGTTTCATGGTTGAATATGTAGCAGATTAACCAAAAAAAAAAGTAATGGATATTAATCAATATAATTCAAACTGCCCAAATTATGCTACCAAAGTCTCCTCACACCATGAAAAGAACCTTTTCTTTCAAAAAATATATAAATAAAAATAAAAACAAAAGCATGTTGCTTAAAGGGCAATAAAAAAATACTGATCAAAACAACCATTTCGTGAGTTTTTAAAATTATGTATACCTTATTAAACAATGATACCTTCTTCCTCTTGTGTATTTTATTGGACTTTATTAAGGCATGATTAACAAAAAGCATATATAGTCAAGGCATACAACATTTTGACATATGTACACATAAACACAAGGTGTTTTACAAGCAAGTATAGCATACCAATCAGATGACACAATGTCCACAGAATATATATCCCCTTAAGCTCCTAGCTCTTAACTCCTTAGCATCTGACATATGCTGAGTTTCTGAAAGTTCTGAAAGAAACATGGGGGTGATGAGGGCATACTACAAAGGCATGAGCAGTGGCTATTTACCTTCAAGTATAAAAATATTTTGATTCTACCAATAAGTTCACCCATAGCAATGCACAGTGCTGAATATCACTATTTTGTGTGCATACGATAGTTAATTGCATTTGCAATATGACTGAAATATACGGAGTCATGCCTTGGTACCCATGAAAGATTGGTTCCAGGACCTACCCTCTTATGATACTAAAATCTGGGTACACTGAAGACCCCTATTTAAAATTATAATGAGGGGCCGCCAGCACTGTGGTATAGGTGTTAAAGCTGCCACCTGCAGTGCTGGTATCTCATGTGGGCACCAGTTCGAGTCCTGGATGCTCCACTTCCTATCCAGCTCTCTGCTGTGGCCTGGGAAAGCAGTAGAAGATGACACAAGTCCTTGGGACCCTGCACCCTCATGGGAGACCCAGAAAAAGCTCCTGGCTCGTGGCTTCAGATGAGCTCAGCTCCAACTATTACGCCCATATAGGGAGTGAACCAGTAGATGGAAGTTTCACTCTCTCTCTGCCTCTGCCTCTCTGTAGATCTGCTTTTGAAATAAAGAAATAAATCTTTATAAAAAATTATAATGAGTCAAAAAGCTAGCCGGTCCTTGTCTGGTGTGTATGCCATTAGAAATACACAGACAATATTTTTTGAGTTGTAAGCAGGAATGCATAATTTCTTAGGCAGCCAGTAGCAAGAACAAAAACCATGCTGCCTGAGCAGCCATGACTTGCAGACTTTATAGAGCTTGCTTCTAGGGATGTTAATACATAATCACTTGTGGGTCAGTTCTGGGAATAGCCATGCAGACTAAAAGGGGGACAGGCACACATACTATCACTTGTGTTACATTCACCCCAGAGTTCATTTAGGCTGAAGGATTTATCATGAGGGTGAGTTTTGTACTTGGGAAACATGATGGTGAGGGGGCAACTGCCACTTGTTCACAGGCCTCTGAAACCAACCACAGAAGATCAGTATTGCAGCTTCATAACGAAAAGGGGTCACTAGCAAGCTATGCCTCCGATTATTCTACAAGAATACCTGTTTACTCTCAACTTGGGTTAGGTCAAGATTATTTTTTTGTCCAAGGTCAGGGACAGATAGAATTATTTTTTCAAGTTATTTTCAATGGGCAGTTGGCTAAATCCACAAATGCAGAAACCATCAATATGAGGGGCCACCTGTAAATTTACACACACACACACACACACACACACATATATACATATATATAAATGAAAGAGAGACATTCACGTACACAAACACCATAATTTATTCTTAAATTTTAGGAGTGGAATAAAAATAAAGAAAATCATTATAAAATGTAATCAAAACTTTATAATTATGTAGGATTTTAAATGATATCCCAGAGAATTATTCCAATGACCTGGATCCTGAATGAATATATATTGAATATTTATAATTTAGTATAAACATTATTTTAAAATGCATAAAATTTGTGATTACTAAAACTTTAAATAGTTTAGTATAATTTAAAATGTAGCTCTTAAATCTCACTTTAATTCAACTAAAATTTTAATATTTATACAAGCTTCTGATAAAGAAGCCTATTTATATAAGTTTTATTCATAGTTTAGCTTGTTATTCCTGCAGGACCAATTTAATATTTATTAAGATTATGTAAGAAAAAATTCCAATGCCCTGTGGGAGGCTGAACCTGGCCTCCTGGAAGACATTCACATCCTACTGAGCTCAAATGTGTGATTCGAGAGCAAAAAGGATGCACTGACAGATGTGACTGGGATAAGGATGTGAAGACGATGGGGTTATCTGGATGACCTAGGAAGGCAATCATGGATGTCCTTATAAGAAGGCAGAAAAGGAGATCTACATGTAGAAGGGGAGAAAGCAGTGTGACCAAGGAGAGAGAAACTGGAGTGATGTGAACATTGCCAGGGAGACCCCACAGCCACCAAAAGCTGCCAATGTTGAAGAACAGATTCTCTAGAGCTTCCAAGACGACTGTGGTTTTAATTCACCTGGATTTTGGCCCACTGATTCTGATTGGTAACTTCTGGCCTCCAAAATTGGCCACCAAATTTATGCAGCAGACATCAAGTACAGCCATAAAAATTAATGAAAGATGGAAGCATTCACATTTCTAAGAATGACATGGAATGTACTTAAATTTAATTAAATTGTTAGTGCGAGAAAGAGTTAAAGGATAGTTATCAAAGGAGTCTAAATAATACCTTTTAACTCATATTCATTTCTTACTCCCAAAAAGTCCAAATATGTACCAATGCATTTCAGTGACCAGAACAAGGCACATCTCCTTGAGACTTTCTCGGAAAAGCAAATCTTGTTAGAATAACCACTGCTGAGTTCTAGAACTGATAGACAAGCCTCCAGACAAATGAATTTGTAATAAATTGTTCTATTCGTAGCCTTCTCCCCACATAATTATTTTCAAAGAGCAAACAAACACGACTCCTTCATGATGGAAATAAAGACTCTGAATTTACCATTTGGGAAAATTAAGGGGTTACTTTTTCTACACAATACTTGATGTATTTTCTTCATTAAACAGAGATGAGAAAAGAATTGCACTCTGAATTTTCTAATTAGAAAGGAGAAAATCAGAAACACTCTGATATTAAAAGATTTTTCATCGCAAACTTTGAAATTATAATTGTATTAATGAAGTAAGAAAACAAAAATATCAATAAAATTATTGAAATATTTTCTAATAACAGGCTCTGATATATAAGTGACTACTTTCTGGATAAACTTTTATAGAACATCCTTTAGTCTACTGGCAAAATTACCTAAATTAGCCTAACATTCAGACTTAAGGGATATTACTACTGCTAATATACTGAGCCTACATTAAGTACCAAATGAACATAATTCTATTACTTTGAAATTACCTAAATTTTGTGTTACTTTTATATGACTACTAAAGCCATATATTTTAGAGATTTTCACCTTTATTCATAATTTATTTCATAATTTTTAATTAATCAAATAGCCTTACACAAGCCATGTACTTACAAAATCAACCTTGTGATACTCTTTACATTTACAATGTTCAAGAATTGTGAGAGGTAGAAAAGAGATTATCAGATTAAACCCTTGGACCCTTAACAAGCTATGCAACACTGGAAAATATATGAAAGAATATAATATATCCTTCCTAGTATATTAACTAAAAAATTATATGAATCAGCTGAACTTCAAAAGTAATAATCTATTGATAAATTTTCTCTAGCTCTCATTATTTTAGCTTTGTATGAGATTTCTTATTTTAAAAATATTATTGCAATTTAGTTTTCTTTTTCTTTAATAAAAAGCAAGAAAGGTTCCCAAGGTTGAATACGTAACAACTCCTTGAGTAAGAATAGGTAAAGGGTTCCTATGAGCAACACAAAGCTATTAATTAAAAAAAAATCCTTAAAAGACTAAATATAACTATGAAACATAAATCTGCAATGTGATGTGAATGAGGATCAGATCAATCTACATCAAACTTTGGCCAAAAGGGCATCAAAATATAGAACAAAAAAGAAAGCTTTTGAGATACAATGCCCTTAGCTACATTGTCCCAGATTTAACATCGATTTCAGAATGACAGAGGTACACATACTCATTTCTGTAATACTTACACATGGGAAAGAAGAAACTGTAGAATACTGTCAAAAGGAAATAAATGAAGATCAGTAATTACTTCTTCTAAAAGCAAGTCCTTGTTTAGAATGATTTAGAGAGACAGATGCTTCTGTTCCTATAAAAAGGACTATTATCCCCCAAGGTTTACACCCTACTTCCCCAATCTTCTGGCCTAGTTAAGAAGTATTACAACTGTAATATTTTTTCCACCTCTGCCTTTTCACTGAAGCAAATCTTCAAAGAAATAAAGAAACAGCTAAGTAAAACAGATAAAGTGTTTTCTTCACTTCAAGTACATTACTGGAACAAAAACTTTATAAAGTGAGGTCACCACAGAAAGACAAAATCCAAAGGGATTATGTGAGATTTGGGAAGCAGGCATTGAGAATGACATCCCTGAGCATGTGAGAATAACTCCCCCTAACTGAAAAGAATAGGAACAATGCTGAGGTGGTGTAATTGGGTAAAGATTGATTAGGTGTCTTAGACTAGAAAACAAATGAATTACCCATGATATAAAAATATAGGATTTAAACGCCCAAGATATTGAAAGATCAATATAGTAATAACAGAAAAAGGCTATGAAAAGGGGAAAAAATCAGTGAGTTTTCATTATTGAAAAAGTGTGCTTCAAAGAGACTCATCCATGTGCAGTGAAGGCTAGAATTCTATTAAGTAAACAGAGTTATAATCTGGTATAATGCCAATAAAAAATTTAAGAAGCATCTTCAAAACTGATAGTAAAGAGGGGGTACTATCATAAGATTACTTGATGCTCTTATTAACATATTTTATTATATATACATATATATATACATATATATTTCTCATAAAAGCCTATCTGGTGCTAAGCTGAATCATTTGTACAAAAGAATATGATTCCTAAATAGTCATTCTTAGTACTAATGCAATGAAATAAAATATAAAGTATGAGGGAGAAAAATAACCCCTAGAGAAATCCAGAGAAATTTCAAAGAATTGATATGTAGTTTTAAAAATTATACGACTTTTTAAAAAACATACAATTAGATATTTAATAGACATTGAAACTACTTTCTAAGATATAGTTAATGACTATCAAATAAACAATGATGAGAAGAATGCTTCCTGAATATAAAAATTTTCCTACAAATAAAGTTCCATAATATAGTTGGAAATCTATTACTCTCCTCTTTTTCTTCCACAAGACATGTATTTTGATAGGTAGAGGTGGTATTAGGGGAAACAAAACTGTTTACTAATAGGGAAATATCAAATATTAAATCCCATCAAATGAGAAGGTGATGAATTAGACTTTACAATGAAAAATGGGCAAGGACTACCTGTGATGTAACTACATATTCATTTGAATGATACTAGTCAACCTTTTTTTTTTCTTTTTTTACAGTTTTCAAGTAAGTTAAAAATGATGGTCAGAAATTGAAGTAACCCTTCAACAATGGACTCAGGTACTGGAAGTGTAAGCGTTTATGATCCAAGAAGCTGTGGTAAGTAACAAGTCTTCACAATACATCTATGTACTTTAAACCTGCCTAGCTCAGGTGTACTGAAATCACTGAATACAAATACCTCCACTTCAAGTAAAGAGAAAGCAAAGGCACAGGGCAGCTAACTGGAGCTGTGCCTTTCAAGTGTGACTTCCCCTCTACAGAAGTGGGAAAGCTAGTGACTAATAACGAGCCAGTGAATTCACCACAGGGAATCACCCACCAGACCCCCGTGTGATGCACAAGGAATGCTTATGTGACAAGGCTTAGTGACCTATAGCTGACAGTTTAAATAAATAAACAAACAAAAAATCACTCCACAAGACATTTTTCAGGGAAAGCACCAGGAGTTACATCAGGATATTAAATGATATTGGCATATTGGGATGGGTAAAAGTGAAAATACTGAAGATTAAGGGAAAAAAAAATTCTCAACTCAAGTGTTAAATGTTAGTTGAATATACACATACCTACGGTGTTCATTAAAAGAATTTAGCTTAAATGTAAATGTTTAAATCATAAAAAACACTGTACGGTATGTACTTTACCATGAGAAGGAAAGTTTATTTCCAGGAGGTATATCTCTAGTCATGATTATTTTAGGACACACTTGACCAAAGTGCAAATACTTTCATTAAACACAGCCAGAAATAATACTAACCTCAACAATCACAGAATGTAATTTTCTTCCCTTTTCTGGCACAGCAGTAAAAGATCAAATGCTAAATACAAACTCATGTGGAAAAAAACAGATGCCTATACAATTTGGAAGAAAAAAGCACGAAGCACTTATTTAAAAAAAAACATATCTCTAAAGAAAGAGGAAAGTGTTCAGTTCTCCAGACTTTCTAATCGTATTTCAAATCTATTTTGACTATCCTGAAGGATGGAAAAATAAAAGATATAAACTAAGTTTGAAATATTTCACAGCACAGGGATATTTTTATAAAAGGAAAGTGCTCATACATTTACAAGATTCCTAGAATTAATGGGATGTTAGGGGAGCAATCAGGGAAGTTTGTTGTTGTTGTTTAGATACTTGTAATTTAATTCTATAACCACTAGAACAATTAGGGTAAGAACATTTTTGTATACTTATTTTTCTAAAACATCCTACCCATTAACCTGTGGACTTCTAAAGGTATTAAGCACCTGTTAACTGGTAAACGTAGACACATTTGGAATATGAACACATTTTTGCTGGAATCAATAGGATTTGTCTCTGGCACAGTTACTCAACCTGTATACACAATGAAAATCACCTGGAGAATAAAATGAAGGTGCTTGGGGGCAGACAGTGGGCACAGAGATCAAGAAGCTTCTTGAGACACCCACAGATTATTCCAGCTTCCTCTAATGTGTATCTTGGGAGGCACAAGGTGATGATCCAGGTATTTGGGTCCTTGTCACCCACATGGGAGACCCAACTGAGTTCCAGGATCCTGGCCTAGCCCCAGCTGTTGTGTGTTGTGGACATCTGTAGAGTCTCTCTCTCTGTCTCTCTCATACATACACATACACATCTGCTTCTTAAGATTTATTTTATTTTAAAGGCAGTGTTACACAAAGAGAGAGGGAGGGACAAAAAAACAAAATCTTCCATCCATTGGCTCACTACACAGTTGGATGCAATGGCCAGCACTGGGCCAGTCCAAAGCCAGGAGTCTGGAACTCCATCCAGGTCTTCCACGTGGCTGGCAGGGGCTAAACTACTTATTAGCAGGAAGCTGGATGGGAAGCAGAAAAATCGTTGGACTAGAACTGGTATGCATATGGGATATCAATGGTGTAGGTGGTGGCTTAACCCACTGCACCACAGTGCTACCCACTCTTAGCCCTATTCCTAACCACTTCTACCACCTTACCTTTTGTCCTTGATTAGACTGTCATCTGCAGTCTAGTTTTTTAATGATAAAAATGAAATGTAAAATGTAAAAAACATTAAGTTCATAAGGTCCTATTAAAATAAAAATAAAAAAACATGGTAAGATATCAGGAAAGAAAGAAAACTAACACCAGGGTTACTGGCAATATATTTCATAAAACCTTGATAATAAATACTTTCACAAATGATAAAAATTGTTTTGCAACAAATTTATTTCAATTATTACTTGGAATTTTTATACAATATTTCAGCAATATTTTGTGATTCTTTTTAATTCCTCATACTCTAGTCTTCCTAACAATACATTATTGTCAAGCAGTAAATGTTTAAATCATCCTGTAAACTTGTTAAACTCAATTAAGTCACAGAAGGCATCTGTGCTGGCTCTGAAAATTATTTATTTGTTTTGGGGAAGGCGCTGTGACGTAGCAAGTAAAGCTGTTGCCTGCAGTGCTGGCATCCCATATGGGCACAAGTTCGAGTCCCAGCTGCTCCACTTCCAATCCAGCTCTCTGCTATAGCCTGTGAAAGCAGTAGAAGATAGCCCAAGTCCTTGGACCCCTGCACTTGTGTGGGAGACCCGGAAGCAGACCCTGGCTTCTGTTCTGGCTACAGATCAGCATAGCTCTGGCCATTGTGGCCATCTGGGTAGTGAACCAGTGGATAGGAGATTCTCTCTCTCTCTCTTTCTCTCTCTCTCTCTCTCTCTCTCTCTCTCTCTCTCTCTGCCTCTGCCACTCTGTCTTTCAAATAAATAAATACATAAATAAATGTTTTTAAAAAATTATTCATTTGTAGCCCTGAGCATATGCAAGAATTTCCTTAGACCCATACAATTCACTTAGCAACAAATTTTCACTACCCTTGGAAAGATACTAATAGTATATGGTGGACTGATACACATTTCTGATCTTACCCCGAATTTCTGTTTGATCAGTTTTAGAAATGTTCACAATTTCTATTGTATGTATCCATAAACCATTTTGCAAAAACTTTGTCAGTTACTTCAGATACTATTATTAAAAATGTATGATTTTCTTTTTAATACTTTTCTTTTTAATACTCTTATTAGAAATTAAACTTATAATATTTATTTTAGTTTGTGGCATGTTGGCTCCTTCATCTATCAAACCATATTCTTTTTCTCATTCCCTTGCAGCTACATTGCTGCAGAGTAGATGTGCCTGTGTACAATCTGGAAGAAAGAATCAAATATGTAAGGTAAAGCCCTTGGAGAATTTGGGGAGGAGGAGGCCTAAGAATCCTGACTGATGCTTAATATAATAAAATGTCATTGTCCTCATAAGTACAATAAGTGGAAAATTTAAAGATAACAACTGGGGCTGGTGCCATGGGGCAGTAGGTTTATCCTCTACCTGAAGCAGCGGCATCCCATATGGGCACCGGTTCTAGTCCCAGCTGCCCCTCTTCCAATCCAGCTCTCGGCTCTGGTATGGGAAAGCAGCAGAGGAAGGCCCAAGTGCTTGGCCCCCTGCACCCACATGGGAGACTGGGAAGAAGCACCTGGCTCCTGGCTTCGGATCTGCTCAGCTCCAGCCGTTGCAGCCATTTGGGGAGCCAACGGAAGGAAGACCTCTCTCTCCCTCTCTCCCTCTCACTGTCTGTAACTCTACCTCTCAAATAAATAAATAAAATCTTTAAAAAAAATAAAGATAACAATTGACATGCCACAATTAATTCTGATTAGCTCACAGCATTCATTATTTCTATCCGTACTTCCCTACCTACACACAATTGCAAACACATTCAGAATTAACATTTCATGAGAAATAATCATAAAAGGTGTTTTGCATGGGGAAATGCCTCTTTTCCTTTCATTGGAATTCAAAGTGTAAATTTTAAGATGTACAGTTTATAAACAGAGTATAGATGATTATCATGCAAAAAGAAGCAAATGCTGAAAATACACAGGAATTCTCAGGGGGACAGAAAGAAGATGGAGGGAGATAGAACTTACTTTCACACAAAAAAATAAGAGCAATATGGTTTGACCTAGCAACCCAGGACAGGGTCTTTGAAAAACACCTGATTCAGAACATGAGAAAATTCAGAGTCAAAGTAAGTTGGACAGAAACAAAAGACAAAGAGAGGAGAAGAAGGGGAGGGGAGGAGAGGAGAGGGGAGAGGAAGGGAGGGGCGAAGTGGGGAGAGGAGGGGAGAGGAGAGGAGGGGAGGGGAGGGAAGAAGAGAGGTTCACAGAAGGAAAATCTGGAGATAAATGTGAATTCAACACCTGAAGAATTAGAAAGGAAGAAAGCATCTTTCAAAAGCAGATGGGCATGGGCCAGCAATGTAGCACAAGGGGTTAACACCCTGGCCTGAAGCACCAGCATTCCATTTGGGTGCAGGTTTGAAACCAGGCTGCTCTACTTCCAATCCAGCTCTCTGCTAGGGCCTGGGAAAGCAGGATAAGATGGCCCAAGTCCTTGGGCCCCTGGACCCACATGGGAGATCCAGAAGAAGCTCCTGGCTCCTGGCTTCGGATCAGTGCAGCTCCGACAGTTGTGGCCATCTGGGGAGTGAGCCAGCAGATAGAAGATCTCTCTGTCTCTACCTCTCTTTGTAACTCTGTCTTTCAAATAAATAAAATAAACAGATGGGCAAAAACAGAACACATATAGGCCTATATCTGAGAATAGATAGGTCTGAAAAGGCACGCAAACCTTTGAAAAGAAAAAGAAAGTATCTACAGAATTAATTTCTTCTGATGTTAAGGTGGCATGTGATATAACTATGAATTTCACAGTGACTTTGTATCTCAGTAACAAATGTAAAGAGTTTAGAAACAATCTATGCATTGATGAGACAGCTTACTGTTGTTGCTCTAAGAGAAAAGACCAACTTATAAGAAAGCTTACAATTGTGTGAATCATCATCCAAATATTTATTAAAATTGCTCACAATATTATTATCTGTTTGCCAGAAATAAAATTTCAAGATATACTGGTGAATGTAGTTTCATGTGTAATACACAGGTTTATTCAAGAGATTGGTAGAAGTATTTATATGAGCAGAGATTTGCAAAAATCATACCACTGTAATTACCTATGCAAATTATTAGAGATTATTATTTCATTATTATTATTATCTCTTCAAGCCTCTCAACATGACTATAAATGTGACTTCTTAAATCAGTGGCATAGAATTAATTGGCCATCACAAACTAACCATATTTAGCATAATGACAGAATAAATCCAGTTTAATATAAATATATAAATGTCAATGATATCATTATTTACAAAGGCAATAAACAAAGCTATTACATGTATATTCCTTCATTTATACTATTTCATCACATGCTAATTTATATTTGAAATATTCATTTAATTCAAAGATAGTGCACAAACATGCTTCATAATAGTAATACATAACACACATGTGTATTCTCACACACACACACACATCTACATTAGTGTGTCACCATATTCACTTAGTTTCTGTAGGCTGATGCAGTGTTTTCAATCTCAGGAATGCGGACTGAATAATTAAGTTCTAAAAGTAATTTATGAAAATTTAACCAATGAACAACAATTAGATGTGAGACTTGTTATAGTACAATAATCCACTGTTGACCCTGGCAAACATTTTTATTTTTACATTACATTTAAGTGGTCTTCTGAGAAATGTTAATAGTTAATTTTAAATCTTTATACCCAGAGAACTTCTCCTTCATATTCTGTAAGCTAACTCAAAGAGGTATCCATTGACAACTCAAAACACCTTATGTAACAAGACACAGCATTTCTGAGCCATTTACAGGATTAATTCACAGCATTCTAAACAGCAAGGAAGGTAGTAAAAGACAATGTTCTTCTAAGCAATAGTGGTGAAAGTAGAATCATCATTTTAATTCCTCAAAAATGCATACAATTATTATAAAATTATTTCAGCTATTTGTCTAATTTTAAATTTATTTATTTCCATTTTATTTGAAAGGCAGAGATACAGAGAGATGGACAAAAGAGAGACCTTTCAAGGAGGCACTGTGGCATGGTAGGTTAGGCCTCTGCCTGCAGCACTGGCATCCCATACAGGTGCAGGTTCACGTTCCAGCTGCTCCTCTTCCAATCCAGCTCTCTGCTATGGCCTGGGAAAGCAGTAGAAGATGGCCCAAGTCCTTGGGCCCCTGCACCCACATGAGAGACCCACAAGAAGCTCCTGGCTCCTGGCTTTGGATGGGTCCAGCTCTGGCCATTGCAGCCATTTAGGGAGTGAACCACTGGATGGATCACCTCTCTCTGCCTTTTCCTCTCCCTATCTGTAACTCTACCTCTCAAATAAATAAATACATCTTGAGAGAGAAAGAGAGAAAATGTCCATATGCTGGTTCTCCTTTCAAATGCCCACAACAGCCAGAGCTGAGCCACCCCAGGAGCCTGGAACTTCATCTGGGTCTCCAGTCTGAGTGGCAGGGACCCAGTTACTTGAGGAGCCATCAATTTGCTGCTTCCCTGGATTTCTCAGCGGAGGAGCTAGGACTCTAACCTGACACACTGATATGGAAGGCAGGTGTCCCAAGCAGCAATTTAATGGTTAAGCCATATCCCCATATCCCCATCCCTATTTTAGCTATTAAAAGAAACAGATTTGTTTGATATACATTAAACATTTTATATATATATATGTGTACATATATATATATATTTGTAATGATTGTCATGCCAAATGTTGTAGCCTTGTAGCCTTGTTTTAACATGGCTCCATTGTTGATACAAATAAGTAATGTACTTTAGAAGACTACATGATATATTGGGAGGACAAGGAAACAAAGTGGAAACTAATAAACATAGCACAGTCACGTGTTTTATGGTAATAAAAAGCATATAAATACAGAGAGGCAAACAGACAAGGAAAAGGTTAAAAAATGCCTGGAAACACAAAGGAAAAATACTCACAAAATGTATCAACAGGGGATGGTTGAGGGCAGAGCTAGGCCAGAGATGACTATGAGTAGATCTCCTTTCCTGTTTTCCCCTACATTAATTATTTTAAATTCCTTGTCTTTTTTAACAGACATTGTGAATCACATTTAATAACCACAGAAAATATAAAATATGATTCTCCATTAAAAAAAAAGAAGGCATTTCAAATGCTGAAGTAAAATATTTCCCTAGATTAAAACATACCCAGATGCCTGCCGTTCTCCACATATTTTAAAAATATACATTGGTATATATAGATGGAAAAGCAGCTTTTCTATCAATGTTACAAATGTCCAAAGAAAAACAATTCTAGAGGAAAATGTAATGTCCACATCTGCATGCTCAGGAAATTCTGTAACTCAAAATCTGCAAAGAACAATTCAATCTCAATCCATATGCCATGCCTTGGCTTTCCAAAAGAGGGAGACGTAACTCCACTGCCACAAAGGTATCAATCAGACATAAACGATTTATTCAAACACACAACTTATTGAGTTACTGAACAAAAATAATTTTAAGAAAAAAAAATCTAAATCATGTGTTTAGTCATGATTTTAATTGCTTGAAAAGTACAGTTAAATCTATGAAAAATATGATCCACAAATATAACATGGAAGCTGCTCCAACTCTTTTAGAGTTCTTGATTGTAAAAATTATAATATAAAAATGTGGCAGTATATATCAGTGCTTAGAGTTAGAAAAATCCATAGGTTTCAAGATTACAAAGTTTACAAAAATTCTAAATTTCTGATTATTACTTGAAAATCAGCATTTAGCATCATTCGGAAGAAATAGGAACAGAATGCAACCCATTTCTTGCAATGATTATTAAAAGCTTGAAAACTAAATGATTTATATGTATATGTGTATATATATATATATATCTCCTACTGAAAGTAATGTTCACAAAGCTTTTATAAATTAACTGTGTGCTGCATCTATACAACGCACTTTATCTTTTGAAAGATAAAACCTAGTTTCTATATTAACTAAAGGAAAATTAAACAAAGCTGAAAGCAAAGGAATTGTTTGAGCTAGAGAAAATCTGCAGACTAACTACAAAAGCAGGAATACTAACATCAAATCCTAGACATTAAGTCACCTTTATAAAAGCAATGATAAATTCTCTGGAAGTACATCCTAAAAAGAATGTGGCATTGTTATAGTTTAAGCACACTTACATATTGAGATACAAAATACAAGTAAGCAAGAATGGTTGAAAATGCAATTTTATCTTTTAAATGCGATTTGAGTTACAAACAGAAGGCTTGTTTCTTTTAACTGGCATATGGGCAAAAATCATCAAATTTCTACACATTTAAAATAGGGCTTCAGGTAGGTGATTACTAGGTTCAACATTAAATCAGTATATGATGGAAGATGGAAGGTAACAGCTTCCTTTGACTATTATTTCAGGCACTTATGACACTGGACAAAATACTTAATCTAGTTAGTATCCAGCATCTTTACCTAAAAATAGAAATAATTTCAGTGTAAACAAACCTCATAGGAATGTTAAGCAAAGGATAAAACAGCACAAGCTACTAAGAAAAAAGAAAACAAAAACTTGAAATACTGCAATAAATACATTACTCAAAATAAAATAATTTAAAATTCCAATCTAAACTGCTCTAACATTTTAAACACAAAAAAGGAGAACAGTGTCCAACTAAAACTATTGATTCTGAAAACGTACTACAAATTCAAACATTTCAACTAGTAATAATTTCTTATTTATACACAAAAGCAAATGCTGATAGCATATTTTGCAATGAGCTGTGGTGTTCGTATGCTGTATTCTCAAGAAGAAATAAATGAGCCAGCGCCGAGGCTCAACAGGCTAATCCTCCGCCCTGCGGCACACCGGGTTCTAGTCCCGGTCAGGGCACCGGATTCTGTCCCAGTTGCCCCTCTTCCAGGCCAGTTCTCTGCTGTGGCCAGGGAGTGCAGTGGAAGATGGCTCAAGTGCTTGGGCCCTGCACCTCCACGGGAGACCAGGAGAAGCACCTGGCTCTTGCCTTCAGATCAGCACGCTGCAAAGCGTCAGCTGCAGCAGCCATTGGAGGGTGAACCAACGGCAAAAGGAAGACCTTTCTCTCTGTCTCTCTCACTATTCACTCTGCCTGTCAAAAAATAAAAATAAAAAAAATGAATGATCTTGGGCAAGTTATACTTTCCTGGAGTTTTAGTTACTTAACTCTAAGCAAGAGTATTGACCAAAGAAGATCGCTAAGATTTCTTCTTGTGTTTAAACTCCAGGTTGTTCATTTTAAAGAGAATATATATATATATATATATATATATATATAGTATATGTATATACATATTTTTTAGCCATTTTGAAAAGAGACAGAAATTGATATAGAGGGGCAGAAAAGCAAAAAAGATTTCCTTTAAATTAAGATAGCATAAAATAGATATTCAGAGATCGAAATAAATAAATCAACTAAAAATAACAAAACCTGGTTCTGGAGGATTACATGGAAGGCAATTTACACTTAAGAAACTGGCAAGGTGAAAGAAGAATCTTTAAAAAACAATAGCAATAACAATTAATGAAGAATGGAAATGACAGACTGAGGAGCTTAGGATTTAGGTAACAGCACCAATCGCTAGGTTCTTGAGCAATCCTGTAAGATAAAAGTAACAATTGTTTATACCAGTAGTTCATCTTCAGCATGTACATATATCCTAACAAAATCACTGAGCAGGACACATGATAGATGAACATGTTAAGAGAATAAGATGTGTAGCCGGCGCCGTGGCTCAACAGGCTAATCCTCCGCCTTGCGGCGCCGGCACACCGGGTTCTAGTCCCCGTCGGGGCACCGGATTCTGTCCCGGTTGCCCCTCTTCCAGGCCAGGCCTCTGCTGTGGCCCGGGAGTGCAGTGGAGGATGGCCCAGGTGCTTGGGCCTTGCACCCCATGGGGAGACCAGGAAAAGCACCTGGCTCCTGGCTCCTGCCATCGGAGGAGCGCGGTGCGCCGGCCGCAGCGCGCTGTCCGCGGCGGCCATTGGAGGGTGAACCAACGGCAAAAGGAAGACCTTTCTGTCTGTCTCTCTCTCTCTCACTGTCCACTCTGCCTGTCCAAAAAAAAAAAAAAAAAAAGAGAGAATAAGATGTGAAAACCAAAGAGTGCCAGATCTCTTACCCATTGCTATCACTATAAACCATTAGTTCCAAAACCAGTCATGCATCAAAATCATCAATAGCAGTTCAACAACACAGAGTTGTCTCCCTCTGAGATGGTGGCACAAAGCTATGTTTGAAAACCACTGTCTTATTAGAACCGGCATGCTTCTCACAAGGAGAACA